>OX940989.1:19694995-20966349 GCA_954871275.1 Leptopterna dolabrata
TATGGCCATCTCATATATGAACATCACGTTTTGACAGATATCACAAAATGGCCATCTACTCCTCAAGTTCCTCAACCAGGGCTGCAGCTTCTAGTTTGCTCCTCAACATTTCATTCAATTCCTTCTTCCATTTCAGTCCTCCTATTATTGCAGGATGGAACAACTGTATCGGAGTCAACCCATCAACGATGGCCGGAGCTTCGCCGGTAGCCATCGTCAGCAGCAGGTAAACACAACGACTGCGTGCGACAGCATCTGCGTGCATCTGGTCTGCCAATTCGAGTAGGCACTATAGCTTCCTCACTTGAATCACATGAACGTATGATACGGGACCATCTGCGATCCAACCCGCGTGTACCCTCAAAATTTCATCTCTCTACGACTATTTTTCGCGTAGTTAGAAGCGTTGTAAGGAAACGGTCAACATCTCACGTTTGCGCATGCGCAGAGGGAAATTACAATAAGACTCCAATGAAGTTCATATGGAACCATCAATGTATTATACTGATAGACCCTCCAAATGTGAACTTATTTCAACGATAATTAAGGAAGTTATGGGTACTCCAAGTACTTCAAGTTTGCGCATGCGCAGACTAAACGATTTTCATGATTTTTAAACGAGACCATCTGCGATCCAACCCACGTATACCCTCAGCATTTCAGCTCTCTACGACTATTTATCGCCTAGTTAGAAGCGTTACAAGGAAATGGTCAACATTTCATGTTCGTGCATGCGTGCATCAAAGTTACATTACGATTCCAATGAAATTAATTCCAATGAAATTAATAATACTATCAAAGTATTATTCCTGACCGACCGTTCAAGTTTGAACTCATTTCAACGATATTTTTTAAGGGTAGTTATGGGTGTTCCAATTATTTAACGTTTGTGCATGCGCAGTCGAAAGTTACGGTACATTTTCAGTGATTTTGGTATGGCTCTATCTGTGACTCAACCCGCACCTACCCTCGAAATTTCAGCCCACTCTGACCATTATTTCGGGTAGTTATGGGTGTTGCAAGGAATTACCACAGACAGACAGACACGGAACCAAATATGTTCCTCGATGTCTGAAACGGAAAATGGTACTTAGTGGAAATTTTCATTTTGGAGACATGAACTTTTTTTACTCAATCACGAATCCAAGGCTTCCCTACCTTCGGTAGTGAGGAAGCAAAAAAACTTCGTGGGATTTCCAAGCCTCCGACCAGCGACCTAACGCAATGTAATGTAATACACGTCATCAGCTCCTTTCTGCGTTTTTCGGGTAGGTAGAACCACCTCGGCAGTTTTCGGAGGAGTGGGGGTCTGGCCGTGCTCTCCTCGGAGAAGGCACCACATGTGGTAGGGGAGGAGGTGAGTTGGGTGGCAGGAGTGGGGTAGAGGGAGAGCTGTGTGGGCGACGGGGAGGGGAGCAGAGTTTACAGGATAGGAAGCAGACGCTTTCCAGCCCGGTTTACTCCCGTAAAAACATGTTCCATGTTAAAATGTTTGTTCAACTTCTACTTTACTCCGCTAGTACCTACAATATTTTGGCAACATGATGCACGCGAATCAGTCTGAACCAATCAACGATACCGGGGGCCTCACCGATAGTTTTCGTCATCAGTAAGCATGACTACACAGGCTTTGGGTCCAGGAAATGACCGACCCAAACCCCGAATTTTTGCAGCTAAAGAAACCACCATTTTCGTGGATTTTTGAGAAAGAAATCTCGATTTACTGAACAGTATGATTAATTTTCCCGGAAACACCAAAAACAAATCTTGAGATATAGGAGAATCAATTTAATACTCTCTATTTTCGATCAACAGTAAAGGATGAAAAATCTGACACCTGACTATCAAATTGATCGTGAAAATATTTAACGTTCTCCGGATTCCAGGTTTCAATTTTTATTTGAGCGTAGAATTACAATGAGGAATAGTAGTAATAATGAAACAGCAAATGTTTCAAAGGTATGTTCATAAAATGAGATTCCGTCAGGGACAGCGGCTCATCTAAATCCCTTTCAATAGGTAATACTGAGGGAGACGCAAAGGAATGGTCATTTGTATTTTTTATTTTTTATTTATTTTATTGTAACAACTTAACAGACCTGCTTCCAATATTGACTACAGGTCAGTTATAAACAGAACTTAAATTTGCAAAAATAATACGATAACGGTTGTTAATGATCAAATAATAAGTCAAAATCAATAATGTTTATGAAAATGCAAAAATCATTCCAAAACTTCTTCACCCAAACACTGAACTCAACTGGCCAAACATAGCCCAACAAAACCACTTTACGGATAAGGAATGGTCATAAAGACAAGATTATAGTGGCACAGACAAGTGGCAAATCTTCCTGAATGAAATCCTGCCCTTCAAGGCCCAAATTTCTAACCGGATTTGTCCATAACTAAATCGAATCCCTTTCATACATGTACAAAGATTTGTTGGAATTCCAGATAGTTCCCTGGTAAATGGCAATGATTTTTACGAACATCATTGATGAATCCATTATTGGCGATTTTAACTGGTTATACAGAGCATCATAACGTTAAATTTGGATGGACTGAGAAAAGCTATTGAGGGGAAAAACGCTGCAAAGTCCTTGTCACATGGGTTTACTATTCTACTGGACATACCTACAGGATGGCCTGTTCATTTTTTGTTTCTTTAATGTGCAATAATTGAAATAGCTATTTTTGATGGTTTCCAGCAATTTTGGCCCCGAAAAAGACGAAATGGGCTCGGCTTTTTTTTTTTTACAGATTAATATCTGTAATTATCTTTGATCGTTGATAGTGCCATTTAATTGTCTTGATTCACCTGTTGATACTACTTCTAGTGTTATTATACAAATGTATGGTGATTTCAGACAATTTCCCAGGTTTTTGACTCAAAAAAAGAATTTCGGGAGCTTAACCTCCGTTACAACCTCAATTCTTCACACTTCGGTCCAAATCAACTTGATATCCGGCCTTCTCGCCCTAAAAAGCAACGAAAACGATACCTCACAAGCTCATGTTCACTAAAATCTCAAAAATCCCTCGAAAACCCCTGCTTTTACACCCATTTTTCTCCCGTAACACCCCTGGGTGTATTTTGATCGGGCTGCCGAGCTTCGGATCAAAACTAGGACCCAAATGTGTTTCCAAATGGGGACCCAAAACTGAACGATTTTAGACCAAAATTTAACGTAAACGTAAGGCTGAAACTTCGTTAGAACCTCAATTTTCCACTCTTTGGTCAAAACAGACTTATATTCGGTCGTCTCGTCCGAAAAATACATGGAAAACGATACCTCAAAAGCTCACCGATACCTCAAAAACGATACCGAAAAGACGCTTGTCACATGGGTTTATTATTCTACTGGACATACCTACAGAAATGTTGGCTAGTCGTTCATTGTTTCTTTCGTGTGCAATTATTAAAATAGCTATTTTTGTTGGTTTCCACCATGTTTGGCCCCCAAGAACTCGAATTAGGCTCCTATTTCTGACAAATTGTCTTCTATCATTGATAGCGCCATTTAATTGTCTTGATTCACCTGTTGATACTACTTCTAGTGATATCATAGAAATTTATGCTGATTTCAGACAATTTCCCAGGTTTTTGACTCAGAAAAAAATAAATTTTGGGAGCTGCAATTTCGTTACAACCTCAGTTTCCCGCTATTTAGTCAAAATCTAATTCATATTCGGTCTTCTCGCCCTGAAAAAAATGGAAAACGATACCTCACAAGCTCATGTTACTAAAACACCAAAAAAACGCTATTTTTACACCCATTTTTCACCCGTAACACCCCTGGGTATATTCCGTTCGGGCTGCAAAGTTTCGGGACACAACTAGGGCCCAATTGGAGCGTGGGTGCGAAAAACGAATTTTTTAGACCGAAAATGAAGTAGTTATGCATGATACGGCGTATGGACATCGCATTTTCTGAACCTAGGCACCTCGAAACGTAAAAGAAAAAATTTTGAGTGGGTGTTATAAAAAATTTTTGCTGAGCGTATACATAGGTGTATTATTTACAGAATAATAAACCAAAAATAAAACAATCCTATTCATTCGGGGGCAACTCTAGGAAGTAGGTAGATTTTATTGGTGTCGTTATTTTTTCAGGACTATTTAATAATCAAAACAAGCTCGACTATAAACTATTCAACACCATACGAAATATATCTGTGTTATTACCAAAGAACCTCATATTTATATGTAATTTCTTTCAAATCCAGTCGAGGCCGCCACTCACTACTGGAAATAATGCCTTTGAGAATCAGACTCCACAACGACCCCCTTGGTAACGCTGAATAAATTATTCTATCAAGCAGCTCATAACTTCAAAATGAAAATAATTATGAATTACTCTATTTCTGTACAGCGACTACAATGTTAGTTTGGATCATAACCATTACTCTGGCACTAGCTTTTCGAGAAGGGGATTCTTCAAGCATAAACAACTGGTTTCTATCCGAAGCTCAAATAATCAGAAGAGGAATACGTAGATCGGCGGATTACACTGAGAGTGTTCTAGAAGCTTTGAAATATAAAGGTGGCAAAATAACTGAAGACGAAGTGGAAAAGCTGTTGAAGGAACTTCGTGACAAGATGGCTTCATTTAAACGAAGGCTAAGCAAAGTGAAGGGTAAGTTTTTGAATCTGTCGATAATAAATTACTGAGCTGAATTTTTCTCACTAAAATAGGCATATGGATTTTTTTTTTTTAATGAAAAAAATATACATGCATACATTAAAAAACAAATATAAAAAATGAATAGTTATGCATATGCGAAACAACTTTAAAAACAAATATGCATTATGCACACAAATAAATTTAAAAATATGCACATAAAAATAAAATAAACATGAATATTAAATAAATAAATAAAACACATAAAAGCACATGCATAATTTAAATATGCATATGTTATTATTAGAAACAAACCTAAGGATATCAGGAAAGCAGTGGCAATGGATGAGAAAGCCTAGTCATAGAAAAATTGCCTCTCGTACATGTGGACAGACACCTAAAATGATGTTTAAACTACACGTCGAATCACAAGATATTATGGGATGTGGAGAAATGAAGGCTGGTTGTCCATAAAAACACAGGACGGTCGCAGTAGTGGGGAGCTACACAGAAGAAATGCAGTAGCTGGACACTCGAAAAACGCTGCAAAGTCCTTGTCACATGGGTTTATTATTCTATTGGACATACCTACAGAAATGTTGGCTGTTCATTTATTGTTTCTTTCATGTGAAATAATTGAAATAGCTATTTCTGATGGTTTCCACCAATTTTGGCCCCCAAAACACAAATTACCCCCCCCCCCCCCCCCAAATTATCTTTGATTATTGGTAGTGCCATTTAATCGTCTTGATCCATGTGTTGACACTTTTTCTAGTGTAATTGTACAAATTGATGGTGATTTCAGAGTATTTTTCAGGTTTTTGACTCATAAAAAAATCAAGTTTGGGAGCTGAACATTTGGTAGAACCTCAATTTTCCACTCTTCTCGTCCGCCAAAACATAGAAAAAGATACCTCAAAAGCTCATGTTACTAAAACACAGAAAGTACCTATCTTTATACACATTTTCACTCATAACACCCCTGGGTATATTCCGATCGGGCTGAAAAGTTTCGGGACACAACTAGGGCCCAAATGGATCATGTGTGCGAAAGAACGATTTTTTTAGACCGAAAATCCCAAAAAACGCATCCGAAAATCCGGTATGCGTGATACGGCGGACGGACATTGCATTTTTGGAATCTACGCTCGTTGAAATGGAAAAGAAAATTTTGAGGGGGTTATAAAAATTTTTTGCTGAGCGAATACATAGGTGTATTATTCACGGAATAATAAACCAAAAGCACTAGTTGGTAGAGATACTGAGCCTCAGATGGCAACAGAGGAAGACTTAGGAACAACAGATAACGGGTTGGAGTTAACGTCACAGGAGGATCTACACCCTGTCCGGTATGTCCCACGCTACTCCTCCAACCACTGGGCGGAGCGCTAGTGTCACCGTTGATAACTTATCATAATTTATGTGACAGGTTCCCTCCTGAGACAACCTTTGGTACCTATCAGATCAGCCCTGCCGTCTCTAAGCGCATTCCTTGTTCTGTATTTTTCCTTTAAAACATAATCGCGATGTTGAAACGTGACCAGTGCAAAAAAAAAGTTTAATGCAGAAACTTTTGACGAACATAGTTTGTCCACAGAGACCCCGGGAACAGAAACAAGGGAAGTAGAAGTAGTTTATCACTATAAGCGCTAGGAAGCGTTGGTATCACAGACAAGGTCTAGATCCTCCTTAACGACCCTACCCTGTAAGAAGTCAAGGCAGAAACCAGTGGGTTGTGAGTTATGGGTTGTGAGTTAAACACAAATAAATAAATTAATCAAATAATGGGGAGACGCCCAGCATTACCCGACGCCGGTCCTTGGGGGTAAGGAAGATGAAGGAAGTTGGGAAGAGGAATGGGATGAAAGGAAGTGGCCCTATAAAATGACCACCAGTTAAGATACGAACCGCGCGAGAAGCGGGTGGTGATACCACGGAGTACTCCCGCAGTGATGCCCAGCTCACGAAACTCCATGGCACTGTTCCCGCGCCATGACAAGGTCGCTGCCAGTACCTTGATGTTATCAGCCGCCACTCCCTTGTGCCGGGACACTGATTGCCACAAATCATTTCTGTTGTACTTGCTTTTCTTAGCCCTCCAGGTCTGCTCCATGTCCACGCTGCCATTGACAACCTGGACATCCAGGATAATTGCAGACCCGTCAGGCTTAATGGCAATCATGTCCGGCTTCAACCCACTGCTACCTGGCACATGGTACAGCCTCTCCCTCTCAATATCCCAGCCGCTAGACGACAACGCACCTGCCACCTGACTGGCAACCGCACCGTGACGGTGGATGCGGCCAGCATGAGTTCGTGGACAGACTTGCACCACATGATAGAGGTTCTCATTTGCAGCCCGACAAGCACGGCAAAGGGTGTTAACAGTCCCGCGACTACCTCTAGAACACCTCACCGCTGTGGCTAGTGAGGCCACACGGACGGCATGAAAGTTTCTGTACGACGAAATTCATATGGGACCAATTAGGACCTAACCCCGTACTACCATGAAAATGTGAGCCAATTTAGACCAGTCGGTTGTGAGTTATGGCGGTTCGACGTTGCTCACGTTCGCGCAGCCTCTACTACTCATCTGAATGCGATGAACTTCATACGGGACCAACTAGGACTTAACACCGAAAATCTTGGAAACCCATTTCAAATAAATGAAAAACGGAGTTATTGAAAGGTTGTCTATTTCCACTAATACACGAAAAATTATACGGTTATACCGGTTTCGGCGATCAAACCGTCGTCAATAATAACAAACTACAGGTTTATTTGCAGTAACCCATCTGACGGTTGTCTGACCGTCAGAAAGGTGTAGTTGAGCCGTGTTTCCTGACTGTATAGTATCCATGACCGGCAGTTGGCAGTGTTTTCCTGACTATCCAAAGCCAGCTTTCTGATCGTTATTCCATTCTACTGAAGATAGGGCGGACGAGAACTGACCATCAAACTCAACCTCTTCTCAAACGCTCATCAAGACGGTATTGGGTCTGGACGGTTCCTTACGGTTTTCAAGGAGTCAGCTGACCATCAGAAAAACGCTGCAAATCCCTGCACAACGGTTTATTATTTTGTACAGAATACACTTCTGTTACAGATCACAGCTCTCCGTATAGATAACCCTTTATATAATATATGTACTATTCTATACATATAATGCAGATCAGACCCTCCGTAGGTTAGTACCTAACCCTGTACTCGTACCTACCTAAATCACGAGTTAAACGTTGCTAAAATATTTCTGTCGATGACAAACAGTACCTAAAATGGCAAAAAGAAACGCAAATAATGAAGTTCTGAAGGGAAATTGTTGATGTGGAGTGAAAAGAAGTTGCAAACGAACTCCATCCCCTTCTACGTAGATTGTATGGACCGTTGTGTAATGATTTACCCATCAATAATACTTCAACGTTTGTTCAAGTTTCACTACCTACCAACAAACTCCAAAAGAGCCATCATTTTTCAAATGAAATAATATCACAGAACAACCAACTCGACTTCATACTCCGTGAAAAATATAATCAGGTGATCCCTAGCAATGGTTTTATCTCGGGCCCGATAGTCCCGATTGTTAGCGCGTCCCCGGTGATGAGATTTGGGCTAAATGTATACAATTTCATTCACCCTGCTGTTCAAAAAGCCAGTCGGTGCAAACTTCTGGGCCTTACTGTGAAGGAACGGAGGGACGTACAATGCTCCGGGGGGTCTCAAAAAACTCGTATGTTCAAGAACTATTTAAAACCGTAAAAAGATTCACGTAAAACAAAGGTATAGGCGTTCTGAAAATGTCGACCCCTATTCTGAACTCCTTAGAGATGACTGACATTATGACGTCGAGCTTCGAGGACCAACTAGACCCCGAACGGGACCTATAAACCGAATTTCGTCAATTTTTGCTCTTAGTAACTAAGAAAAGTGCTCAGTACGGCGTACCGCGTACGGCGGACAGACAGAAATTTTTGGTTTATTATTTTCAATAATGAACCATTGGAATCGAGCATGAAAAAAAAAAAAAAAAAAAAAAAAAAAAAAAAAAAAAAAAAAAAAAAAAAAAAAAAAAAAAAAAAAAGCTAAACCCCCCCCTCAAAATTTGATGGTTTACGTTTCAAGGTATGTAGAATCCGAAAACGCAATAAAAATATTTCTGTTCGTCCGCCGTACGCCGTACTACCCACTTTTCTTAGTTAGCGAGAAAAAAATTGATGAAATTCGGGTTATAGGTTCCATTCGGGGTCTAGTTGGTTCTCGAAGCTCGGCGTTCAAATTTTCAGAACGCCGTAGCTCGAAAACTTTTGATATAAGGGTATGGTTTTTTTAACGTTATTAAATTTGTCTTGAGCTAAACAATTTTTTGAGACCACCCGGAGCATTGTACGTCCAGCCGTTCGTGTGCACCAAAAAGCTTCGTCAACACGATCGTGAATCAAACGGTATAAATCCGGCCCGGATATCATCACTAGGTAGCACCTGATTATAATCAAGGATGGCTGTATGAAGTCGAGTTGGTTGTTTTGCGATATTTTCATTTGATAAGTGATGGCCTATTGGATTTTGTTGGTAGGTACTTCTGAAACTTGAACAAACTTTGAAGTATTATTGATGGGTAAATTATTACACAATGGCAAATTATTACACAACTGTTCATCTACCAAGAAGGGGCTGGATTTTGTTGATGGGTACTTTTGCAACTTGACCAACCGTTGAAGTATTATTGATGGGCAAGTTATTACACAACGGTTCGTTATACTTGACCAGAGGGTAGGAATGACCACAGAAAACAGTGATCTACGCAAAAGGAGCATCTATTCAACTCCACACCTACAATTTTCTTTCAGAACTTCATTATTTGCGTTTCTTTTTGCCATTTTAGTTACTGTTTGTCATCGACAGAATTATTTTAGCAACATTTAACTCGTGATTTAGGTAGGTAGCATAGTAATGAGTACGGCGTTAGGTACCAACCTACGGAGGGTCTGCGATCTACATAATATGTATAGACTAGTTCATATTATATAGACGGGTTATCCATACAGAGAGCTGTGATCTGTAACAGAAGGGTGTTCTGTACAAAATAATAAACCGTTGTTTTATTGCATTTTCGAATTCTACATACGTTGAAATGTAAACCATCAAATTTTGAGGGCGGTTAAACAAATTTTTTTCATGCTCGATTCCAAAGGTTCATTATTGAAAATAATAAACCAAAAACCGGTGCGAACAAACCTAATACCAGTTGCTACTGTTTGTTACTGACGATGGTTTGATCATCGAAACCGGTATAACAGTATATTTTTCGTGTATTAGTGGAAATAGACAACTTTTCAATAACGACGTTTTTCATCTGGTTTGGGTACATCTGCACAGTCAGCACCTGCACAGCATTCAAAAACCTCGATTCTCTATTATACAGGGTGTTTCTTAAGTAGTGAACCACCCTTTCTAACTACGTTATTTTCAGGAAAATGAAAAAAAGCTTCTAAAGTAACCCCCCTTCATTTTTTACAATGAATTCAAATATCTCATTCCCGCACTTTGCGCATGCGCGGAAACATGCGCAATTGACACCAACTTCGGTTTTTCAAATGGGTACCCTAATTTTTTATTGCAGATTCAGATTCTACGTAAAATTTCATGAACATTTGACCCCTCAATCGATGAATTTGACTGCGCAGAACCTGTTCTGCGAGCGTGCAAAGTTGCTCAGCTGCCAAATTTCGCAAAACTTGGCGTCTAGTAATCCCCAAGTGTGGCACATGATTTTTCATTGTTTTTCAACGCTGATTCACATGGTGCTATCCGTTTTTTGATTTGACTCGATTTGAACGAAATAATGGCCAAAAGTCGGTTATTTTGTACGAAAAAAAACGTGTTTTGAGGCGTGTGTTTGCAAATGAATTAATAAACCCTGGCTGCTCTCCGAGCACGACTGCCCTCTTGGTAGTATACCTCGACGATCTCGGTCATTTGAGTTGCGTTGAATCGGGGAGGCATCTTGATAGAAACTGAGAAAAATAGTTTGCACGAGAAGTAGATTAAACCTAACTATTGGGCCTCCCAGACTGCAAATTACTTGATCTGAGCGATAATATGAGACATGCAGTCACTTGCTCGCATATTGGAAAGGTTCAACAGTCATCAAGTGGAGACACGAGGGACCGAGTTCGATTTGAACGGAGGAAAACGAGGACCACTTTTAGAACGGATTATGTAATTTCAGGTGCAGCTGCAAGGTATTATTATTTTATTTTACAAATTCCTTCGCTTCTGTTGAGACTGGAAGAGAGGATGGGAATAGCAAATTATGTAATTCATGTGCAAACACACGCCTCAAAACACGTTTTTTTTCGTACAAAATAACCGACTTTTGGCCATTATTTCGTTCAAATCGAGTCAAATCAAAAAACGGATAGCACCATGTGAATCAGCGTTGAAAAACAATGAAAAATCATGTGCCACACTTGGGGATTACTAGACGCCAAGTTTTGCGAAATTTGGCAGCTGAGCAACTTTGCACGCTCGCAGAACAGGTTCTGCGCAGTCAAATTCATCGATTGAGGGGTCAAATGTTCATGAAATTTTACGTAGAATCTGAATCTGCAATAAAAAATTAGGGTACCCATTTGAAAAACCGAAGTTGGTGTCAATTGCGCATGTTTCCGCGCATGCGCAAAGTGCGTGAATGAGATATTTGAATTCATTGTAAAAAATGAAGGGGGGTTACTTTAGAAGCTTTTTTTCATTTTCCTGAAAATAACGTAGTTAGAAAGGGTGGTTCACTACTTAAGAAACACCCTGTATAGGACAGTTTGAGGGTTCAGTGAACGGTGAGGTTTTTCTTGGGCCAATTACAACAGCGTACGATCCAGGAGGCCTGTATTGGTCCTACCGCGTCCCTTCATACACCAACTGGTTTTACCACCTCCTATAAACAAGCATAAAGCCCATCAATTCGTCCAATTTAATAGGACACCTTTTGTAGTTTACCAAACAAGAAATAAACCTTCAGCTTACTACCATTTTATATTTAGTTGTAAATATAAATAAAACCACAGTCATGCAGCATGGCTATAAGAGCGAATTTTCGAAGAAATAACTGATTTTATGTAAAACTGTTTTATCTCAAGAAATAACCACGTTCCATCATCTTCAAAGTGCTCCAGTTTGAGAACGGAATGAGATATCGCAATTCTGATTTCACCATCGTGTTCAGCGTACAAAATCCTTTAAAACGACGTGTCACTTGTCAGACTGTTTCATTTTTGGAATTTATGGGTAATTTTTCCCCCCTAAAACTCCCCCTTAGAGTGACCCGATTCTGCCCATCTACGAACTTAGCCTGTCGATTGCCAAGACAGATTTTTCGTGCAAATTTGAACTTTTTATCTCAATTCTGTCGAGAGTTATCGTCTGGAATGACACATACATATATATATATATATATATATATATATATATATATATATATATATATATATATATATACACATAATTTTTGGTGTCTTTCGGCAGTGAATTCAGGAAGGTCTGAAGCGGATTTTGGTATAAAAATCTTTCGGAAATTCGAGTTTTAAAAATTTTGGACCGAGAACAATAGCTTCCTTTTCTTCGAAAATTCGCTAAAAAGTAAATAAACGGTTGTAAAAAAAAGGTTTTTGAAATATAATGGTGTTTTAAATATAAATTAGTGGTAAGCTGAAGGTTTATTTTTTGGTTGATTATTCCACATTGCACGCATAAAGCCATTTAACAGGCAAATTAGAGCTTAGCGCTCTTGTTCTACTCAGTAACAATCAAAAATCCAATCAACACAATATGCATCTTATTGCAGCCAAAGCAAAACGACTGTACAGCCGCAAAACCCCACCAACCAAAGTCCAAGAGAAATTCAAGCAAGTGGAAAAATACCTCAAAACGAGCAAAAAGAAGCTGGAAACCCGACTGCGATCATTTTTTATCAAGAATCATCAATAGACCTGTAAAGACCGGGATCTGTGTCAGATGCAGAAGTCCAAATAACAGTTCACGTAGGTACAGCCAAGGTCCTACATGTCGTTCAGTACACAACTCATCCTTAATCCTGTCCAAAATTTGAAGAGGCCACAGCCCTCCGGTAGGTAACGCAGTAGAGAATCAGCACTAAACAGGAATATGGACTCGCCCTTTTGTATAGATCGGTGCCCTAAATTATACAACTGATCTCCTTTCTTATCAACGACACAGCCTACTTATGTTTCGCAATTTCGCAAAGACTATGTCATCTTCTGTTACTGCACTGATAATTGTAAATAATAATTATTATTACCTACTCGTACTTATCAAAAATTATTATGATAATTTGACAAATGGACGTTCGTTCCTGTTAACAATGCCCCCGCGTCCCTGCTACTAATAACAAGAAAGAAGATAGAGGGTTTATTAGTTGGCAGAAATCTACATTCTTAAAACACCGTATTTTATGACTTACTACTTACTCCAACCAAGGAAAAATATGGTTATGATCACTTTGAGTTATATGATCTGTTTAAAATCCTTAATAAACCTGTATGAAGTCGTATTTCCACACTGTTGGTGTTTTTATTGGATAATGACTTAATGACCAATCGTATTCCTCTGAATTGACGGATATAAGTGGATTCGCGTTTAGTAAGGACATCGTTCCAAGGATCATGTTGACACTGGCGTTCGAAGGTAGCGATTCCAAGGAACAACTCGACTGGCTTAAAACTCGACTCGAATCCACCATGCAGAAGATTCAGGATGCGGTAGTAGAGCTGGTGAAACGTGAGTTAAACATAATAAACGAGCTTGAAGGTAGTGTGAAGCTCTCAGAAGAGGACGATGAGACTGTGAGGAACGATCTTATTACAATTATCAAGTCTATAGAATCAAGGATCCAAGCCATGAAAGGTAAGCTGAACATTTGTCAATAGAAGAGTTTGTTAGGTTAGGATATTATATTTAATTTAGTGATAAACGTATAGCAAACACGCTAACTTCAACACGTTCCGAGCGGCGCCGATTTTGGTGGAGACTCCCTGTGACGGCACCCGTTTTTTCGAGTTATTTGTTGATAACTGCTTATCATGATTAGTTATGAACGAAAACTACAATGTGGTACCAAAATTGGATGAAAATCATTGATTTATAGACGTTGGATCTAGCGATCCACTTCGGCGGTAACGTACGACGGAATAGGCAACCCGCAATACAATCGGCGGGTTTTGGTGGAGACTCCCTGTGACTGCACCCGTTTTTTCGAGTTATTTGTTGATAACTGCTTATCATGATTAGTTATGAACGAAAACTACAATGTGGAACCAAAATTGGATGAAAATAATTGATTTATGATCTATCGATCCACTTCGGCGGTAAGGCAACCCGCAATACAATCGGCGGTCTTTTGAAGCCTAGACTCATGAATAACGACCTACCGTGGTTGGATGCCAAAGGGGAACTGAAACAGATTCCTCGAGGAAAAAAGGAACGCAATAATCACAACAAAACTGAACATTGTACCCGAAAACAAACGGAACGCGCAGTCTCTCGGAGGTCAGATCATCTAGAATAAAGGTGTTAAACTCAGCAGTCACTAGAGTGCGCGATAGTTCAGTTTCAGAGCAGAATGTAGAGGCCACTTATCGTAGAAACGCTCCCCGTAGCTGGATCGATAGATCCAGGCTGGGTGAATTGAACAGCAGGCCTTGGATCGATCGATCCATTCCACTCGGAACGTGTGAATCCAAGGGGCCGTCCTTCACCCCAAAAATTTTACTTCTTTGATGATTTAGCAAAGTGGGAAAAGTTGAATTACGGAGGCGTTAGTTTTCACCTGCCCTTTAACTGATTTGATTCCGTCAATTTCGAGTACAATTTCGTCTTGCAATCGCCTGTTATATCATTTAGAGAATTTCATTTTGAACAAAATGCTCTTTCGGGACTGAGGAGAAGAATTGTTAGCTTTGCTCGCACAGGCTTTTCTGACGGTTAGCTGACTCCTAGAAAACCGTTAGAAACCATCCATGATCCAATACCATCTTCATGAGTAGGTATTTGAAAAGTTTTTGAGTTTGATAATGGTTGGGGATCGAGAGGGCAGTGCATGGCCAGTTTCTCCTCCGCCTTAGCCTTATTCCCTGTGTACAGGAATGAAGATCAGAAAACTGGCTCTGGATAGTCAGGAAACACTGCCAACAGCCGGTCATGGATACTATACAGTCAGAAAAGAGTCGGAGAATAACTGCGAACGGCCCAACTCCTTTCTGATAGTCGGATAACCTTCAGATGGTCAGAGCAAACGAGCCTTAAGCTAGGTTCACATGAGGCGGAACAGTTACGGCAATCCGGAACGACAACGCGTTTGCTGGAATTTTTTCTGCTGAGACGTTCACATGGCAGTACGGAGCTGGAATCCGCGAGCGGAATCATAACCAATCAAATCTCGAATTCCAATATGGCGCGAACATCCATACGAGAAAGGTGTTACAAAGTAAAGATCTGTGTAGATCAGGTTAGGTTCAGGCAGCCGAAAATATCTGGAGATTTTGATATACCTAGTATCCATGTGTTGCGTTGCTGTTATCCATTTTGTGTTTGCCAACAGCACTGCAGAAAAATGTGCCCTTTCGGACTGCCATACCGAATTTCCACCCTATATGAACCTAGCTTTATAGTGCTCGTTTCGAATTTACTTTGCGGTGGTAACCACTCAAAACCGGGCAAGACTCCCTCATGTTTATTAAGTATTACAATTTTACCACAACAAAAGATAGAGGTAAGTTTGAAACACAGCTAACCGCTTAGCTAATTAGGAGTACCCATTCAAGTTAACCCAGATATTATAGTTACTATTAACCATCAATGGGGGGGGGGGGGGGGGGGGCTCAAAACATTCTTCAATAGGTATTTTATGGATTAAAAAACAAAGATAAGCGATATGTACCTGATAACGTTTGTTTTGAAGGAGGACCTTAAGGACCTTAATTTACCACAAGATCAATAACCACATCACAGCACTTGAAAAATATTCATAACGACATATCTATACCCTGAGCTCTTGTGAGGTCATCTAGTTATGAACTTGTTTGTTTTTGTGACGCCTCAGAGTATGGGTTTTGTGCGGTGGCTTATCTTAGATCCACCATGGTGCAACTGCAGAGCTCTCGCTGTTGAAAGCGAAGACTCGGCTTGCACCCCTCAAAACTCTAACGGTTCCCCGCCTGGAACTCTGTGGTGCTGTCCTATTAGCCCAGTTGGTCAGGTCCCTTGAACCGATCACAAGAAAGTTGAACATAACTACTACCTATTGTTTTTCTGATTCCACTGTGGTGATAGCTTGGTTGAGAGCGCCTCCTCACCAACTTGCTACCTTCGTGGCCAATAGAGTGCGCAGCAAGCTCTGGACGTCACGACACCAGAGCGGTGGTCCCATATCAGGGGTGTGGATAACCCTGCTGATGTCGGGTCAATCAGCTGAGTTAAACTGTCACATTGCCCGGCTGGCTCCGGTACTCGATTTACGACTTTCCTGGGATGAGCATGAGGGTAGGTAATGACCACAGAAAAAGTGATCTACGCAGAAGGGCATCTATAGGTAAATAATAAAGCGGTGCTCAATCATTTGCAGCGTTTTTGACAATGTACACTCGCAATATTCAGTGTTATATGTTACTTTAGTAAAGTTGTGTTAAAAGACGAAACTCCAGTATGTAATCACACAAACATATATACTTGCGTTAGTTGTTAACACGTGACTTTGATTGTAGATAAAGCAAGGGTGGCTCATGGCGAAAATCTACCCGCCGAAGTTGAGGAAAGGATCAGCAACGCAGAGACGATGATGCGGCTGATAAAGGATCACTTTGAATCCCGCCTAAAAGAACTGAATGCCTGAGCGAAACAAATGAGACTGAGAAAGGGGGGAAGCAACGGGAAGTTGGACAAAATACGGGAGAAAAAAGACGCAAACAAAAGGAAACAAATGAAAGTAAAATACGAAGAGCCAAAATCAACCAAGAAAGCAGCACGACAAATGTGGTTTATAGGAGCCAGGAACGGAGGGAATGAGCTTTCGAATTAGTTAATTTTCCGAACGAAGTTCTAAATGTACCAAATACGTAATCAAGATTGACAGAGATGAACTCATTCTGTACCCCGATGTAATTCGGCCATAATTATTCCAGTAAAAAAATTTAAATCAAACCCCGAATGGCTTCAGTCATTTTCCAATTATTTGCGTACTTGCCAACCCCGACGAAATAACTCTCACTGACTGTTCAGGGAATAGCGAGTGAACTTGATTACCAGAACAGCAGATTAGAATTACAATTTGAATAGCAGAATGCTTCATTGTCACAAAGAACTTGGAACAACTACAGCAACCTGGACGTATCTGCAATCTGCTACAAAGCGTTACAATCAATGTGGAGCTACAACGATGGAACGCAAGGTCGGTAAATTTGACGTTTCAGGAGCGAATGAGGAATTGAGTTAGAATTCAATCTCAAGCCCACAAATGTTACTGTCTCCAAATACGAGTTTATTTTATCATTAATGCACATTAGAGCGTTGTGGGTAGGTACTTTTAGTGTTTGAGCATGGCCAATAAAGTGCACTTGGAAGAAAGTGCCACTGTGGATCAATCCTGTCCAAGATCATCACTCAGGCAGCAGAGGTGAGTCCACAAACGCTATACACAGTTTCCAGAAATGCAGAGCACTGGAGGGCTAATGAGAAGTAGATTATGGACATTTTTGAAAAAGACTCACTGCTGCTAGAACTTGTACCCATGAACGTCCAGGGAGTCTAAAAATAAGATGAGTGTTGGAATCTTTTAGTTCAAGTAACTGTGAAAAGGATCTGGAGTGCGGGAGAAGGTGATATTGTGTAATATAAGGAAGGAAATGCGAAATAAACATATCCGATGCTGAAAAAGTATGGGTCCCATGTCTACACCACAGCCAGGGTGCGCGTGTGTGGGTTATTATAGTATCCATAGGGATCTCTGCGATCAAGGTCTCTGCTCATTCTGTCTCTAACGTTACTTTATCATTCAAGAACGGTCAAGTAACGTTAGAGGAAACCAGCTATTAGCTTTCTTCACACTGTCCTCTTGGGGCTATCTCCGAGCAAGTTCAGTTGTTGAGGCGAGTGATTCAGTTGTTGCTTGGTGTAGGGTGAGCTCTCAACATGCTCGCTCGGAATAGAGTTAGCCTGGAGCTTATTCACAACACGAGCAGCTTGAATTGGTCGAGGGCGCATGCGCGGAAGAGATGGGCTCAGCTGCCACAGGTCTTCTTGTTAGGCACGCGAGCCATGGCCACCAGCACAGAGGTTCACTTAGCCCGGAGCTCGCCCTGGGTCTGCACAAACAGCGAACCTTTAGCTTTGTTTGTGCTGTCCTCCTGGGGCTAGCTCCGAGCAAGTTCGGTTATTGCTTGAGCAAGTTCTGAACGGGGTTCCGAATTCCGCAACACTGCGAACGCTCAGTGAATCTGGAACTGTCAACGTTACTAGAGGATAACCTGCGTCTTTCCTGGATGGAAGCCGGAGGCAAAAGATGCTGCAAAGTCCTTGTCACATGGGTTTATTATTCTACTGGACATACCTACCTACAGAAATGTTGGCTGTTCATTTATTGTTTCTTTCATGTGATATAATTGAAAGAACTATTTCTGGTGGTTTCCACTAATTTTGACCCCCAAAACACGAATCAGATACGATCTTTTTTTTTCAAATTATCTTTGATCACTGATAGTGCCATTTTAATCGTCTTGATTCACGTGTTGACACTTTTTCTAGTGTTATTATACAAACTGATGGTGACTTCAGACGATTTCCCAGGTTTTTGACTCATATAAAATCAATTTTGGGAGCTGAACCTTTGGTAGAACCTCAGTTTTCCACTCTTTGGTCAAAATCGACTTCACATTCGGTCTTCTCGTCCCAAAAAACATGGAAAACGATACTTGAAAAGCTAATGTTACTTACTAAAACTCAAAAAATACTGATTGTTATAGCCATTTTCTCTCATAACCCTCTGGGTATATTCCGATCTGGCTGCAAAGTTTTGGGACACAACCAGGGCCCAAGTGGAACCTGAGTGCGAAAGAAAGAATTTTTTAGACCGAAAATGAAGTAGTTATGCACGATACGGCGGACGGACATTGCAGTTTTGGAATCTACGCACCTTGAAATGTAAAAGAAAAAATTTATAGGGGGGGGGGGGGGGTTATAAAATTTTTTTGCTGAGCGATTACACAGGTGTATTATTCACAGAATAATAAACCAAAGTCTGGCGGGGTTAGCTATGATAACCATTTCTCTCCTTCTCACCAGAGCGCTCTTGTGTAGCTGTCCCCACAGTTCGAGAAAAAAACCCGAACTCCAGAACGTGTTCGGGACTTGGAGAAAAAATTACTGCGAACAGCGAACTCAAAACTAGAACTCCGAACGCTTGTTCTGCGAACGCTATAAACACAAGGGCACATGCGTGGAACTTGTTAGAACTGCCTGGAACTATACAGCTGGGTTCACATCCATCCATTGTACGTTCAAGGTCATGCGTTGGAGCATCTGATTGGCTCATACCATGAAGTGGCGGGGGGCGATTTTTGACGGATACACACTTTTGGCGAAGACTGTCCGCATTAGAAAAATTAGATATTTCAACGGATGAAGACGCAGAAGACCTCTGCGCAAGTGTGTTGTTATGGTCTGTCGTTTGTTGTCTTTGGTATTTCAGAAAGCAGATCCATTATAACGTTATATTACCAAGTTCGGTTCGCATTCTTTTCTGTTTCCAATAGGAATTGGATGGAAATTGGAAGGTAAGGCAGAACAGAAGTGGTAGCACTGTTGCCTATTACAGATACAGACCAGCAGGTGTGCTTAAAATGGGAAAAAGAGGTTAACATGGAAACCTTCCAGACGTATCTATGGAGTAGTTTACTTGAGGTTCATTCTTCAACATTTCATTTTAAAATTTTTAAACATTCTTAAACAATTTACTTATACCTTTTTGGAAATTTAAATAATTTAAGTTTAAATTAAAAATTTAAATTTTTGACGAAGGTAGGACCGAATGATATTCACTTCTTTTGTGTTTTTATGTATATTTTTTATTTACGATATTTTATACGTATGTGCCATTCCGTGTGTGTTTTAATTTCTTTCTTTCTGTCAATAAATTCAATTCAATTCAATTTCAGCCAATGTGTGCAGTGTATATCCACCTCATCCATAAATACCTACCATGGACTTCAGTTGTAGGGGGGCGGGGATGCAAGTTTCGCACTTTTGAGTTGTTACACTTCGCTTTCTGTTTTCTTCTTATTATTGAAAATAATATTTCCATAGAGAAACCAAGTGTCCGGCATGGCAGAATTGCCGAGACTACAAAGCAAAGAAGTAAAAGCAGAATTGCCGAGACTACAAACTAAAAGAACAGAACACAACCCAACAGATGGTTGTGAACGCCCTGACGCGTTGACGGACCCCCCTCCACTGCTCCCAACGCATGACATTGAACGTACGAACGGATGGATGTCCTAAGCAGGGTTCACATCCATCCGGAAAGCTATCCGGAAAGTGCGTACGAGCAGCTGATTGGTTGGACATCAGCTGGGGAGGGGGGAATATTCTTTCCGGAGAAGCACTTTTGAAGCGAACTGTACGCATCTGATTTTTCAGATATTTTCCGCTCCGCATCTGCGCAGTTCACTACTGCGCATACAGAATGGCGTCGGCAACCGAAACAGCTGTGGGAGGAAGCGCGGGAAACGAGTTGTCAGCTAAAATTCCGGATGGTTATGAACGCCTTCCCAACTTCCGCGATTCCCCTCCATCCCTTCCACTGCTTTTCACTAGCTTCCCCTATCCGTATTTCCAGACGGCTCCGGATGGATGTGAACCCTGCTTGATGGATGTGAACCCAGCTTGAGGGTCTCCACGCTTGACATCCCTGCCATATCCCAGGGAAGTCTTTGAAAGAAGAAAATACTACTCAGTCTCTGTGTCACAAGCCCACACAACTGGACAGAACTTCCAGGTCCGCCACCACCTCAAGGCTGCCTCTCACCTTATAGTCACCGGTTTGGTTGATTATCCGGCTTTGTCAGAATTCAAAGCATCAAATTGGTACACTATGACATGAGTAAAAATTGGAACACAAATTACGACTCAACTCCGCACAAAAATATTACTTAGTTTTAATCGAGCCTTTTCTTCACATTTATGTTGCTGAACGCACAAAGAATTCAAAAATTAACACGACCGCTAATCAGGTGATCCAAATTGGAAAACGACGCTTCCCAACCGCTTACCGCTCCTAACCAAGACTTCAACAACAACAGGAAAATTTAAAAAAACTAGTTCTGGAATATTTTGAGCTTGAAAATAACGAAAGTGTTGTTATAAATAAGTTTAAATTAGGATAAAAATACAAATCAGCCTTCGTAGCATTAAGCGTATTTACTAACTACTTAGGAATAACCTGTAAATACTGTTGGTTCTTGCTCAATGTAACTCATTCTCCACTCAAGGTGTGTTTTGTCAATGAAACTGCTGGTACATACATACGCAGTAATAAATAGTGGTGGAAGAGACGAGCCTGGACGGGTCATTGACCTTAGGCTCATAAACCAACATAAGTTTAGATCTTGTATTATGTATATATTATAGACTCTCTAAAAATCATTATATTTTTTGTATAAAATATTTGCTGAATAAAAAAATTGAAACTGAAATTGAATATAACTGTTGAGAAGGGTACCTGTGATTTTTCTTATACATAATTTCAAGTATTAATTTCTGTGTTATTTCAACTGGATTGATGTGCGTTTTACAAGTGCCACCCCAGGCGATGGCGGCATGTTATATTTGAATGAATAACTGCATAATACTACATCATTTTCATGTACCTATCATAATTTTGAAGGGTATCATTAAAAATGTCTTACTATTATAGAAACCTGTATCTAAGTGGTGGCATTGTGACACTGACTGGAAAGAGTCCACCAGTAAATATGGTAAAAATACGGTAAGTGGTTAAAATAATGTCGAAACAAGGCGAACGAAATGGCAGGTGGGTGATCAACGGGGTCAGGGGCAGATGGGAAACCGTACACAAAGGAATCGAACGCTTCGCGTCGTGCGTTACGCGCAGACCCTCAACATGAGATATTTCACACAGCCCGTTTTGCTGAGAACTTAACTGTGTAAAAAGATATCGAAGGTAATAATAAAGGGAGATGCAAAAACCAAACAATCCCTGACCTGACTGAAACCAGAACGAGGCTAACCTCGTTAGGCGGGTGAACTCGTGGACGTTCGAAATTTTATCAAAAAATAGAACTTGGTATTAACAAAGTTGTCAAAATTGTATAAAATGAGGATATTTAGGTGTTGTTGTAAATAATCAACATCAGATGTGGTGTGCCAGCATGCGGGGGAAAAAATGGATTGTTTACGTACAATCTCAAGTAGGGCTGCATAAATATACGTAATGGTGGCGTTTTGGATGTTGTATTTGGGTAAAATTAATGCCAGGTGGTTGATGAAGAAATAGTAGAAAATTTGTTTGAAACTTACCAGACCATCGTCGGCCAACTCGCTCTCGTTCTGGTCATCGTCATCAGGCAGGGTTTCGGGATCGGAATCTTCCTCGACGTCCGATTTGAAATCGTCGTCGAAATCGCTCACTTCGTCGTCCCTCTTCTTCCCGTTTTTCTTGTTCCTCTTCGGACGGTTTTTCGAGGTCTCGGAGGCGCTTTTCCTTTTGGCCGAAGACATCGCGTTACGATTGTTTGTCTAAAAAATACCGCTTTACGCGCTGTTTGAGAGTCGAAGTGGAGGTTTTCGACGTACCGAGGGAAGTTGTTGGAGTTGTTTTCCGTGCAAACACACTTAAATGTTAACCCGTACTGGAAGGTCGGGGGAACGGGAGGGTGACGCTTCCAGAAAGAAAAAATGGAGATGTGAAAGCTTTGCTGAAGTGGTGAAGAATTGAAATACGGCGGTGGAGGGGGAGGTTCGGGACCGCAAGGGGGATGTACCTCAACAAAAAACCTACAGGGTGAAGGGGGATAATTTTATCGATTCGACGACTACGGGTGAAGAGGGGGTTTGAGACCACTCAGAAACACCGGAAAGCGATGGGAAGGTTTTTGTTTGAATGCGAAACAATTTCAAAAATTAGTATTTTTTTCCAAAAAAAAAACCCGAATTTCGGACAAAGCTCTTTTCGGTACTTTTCCTAGGTAAAATTAGCACCTGCTAACCTGTGTGGCACTGTGAAAACTGAACATCTACGGCTATCACTTGTGTAACTCGGAAGAAACCTTTACAAACCGACGGGAAATCGCCTCAAATCGAACGAATTATGATGAATGTGATCTCGGTGTACGCGAGAATCAAAAGGTGGAAACACCGAGACGGGGGCTCACCTAGTGAAGGGAGGCGTAGCGTCGCTTTGGTGGCCGAGCGTTGGTCGAGCGAGGCGACAAAAAGACGTCGATTTTGATGTAATATTTACGTCGAAATGTCAATTTAAATTCGGGCAACGAGTTTAGAACGAGGAGAAAGTCGAAGTGCCGGTTTGTGACCGGGGAAAATTCGAAAACGCGAGGCAAAAACGCGGGTTTAGCCGCCGATTGCTGCCCTCAGACGGTAAACAGCGAGCGTTGTTCAGGGCTGCCAACTCACCTCCAAGAAAAGTCTGCAGTTATTTATTTATTTATTTATTTAAAAATTTACGGGTAGAACCCATTTTACATACAATAATTAAAGATAGGATTATACAGTTAATAATTCCCTACACAGATAAACTAGGTAGGTGCTAAATACAGAGAACGGCAATGAATATGCAAAAAGGACAATGGATCAAGCGTAAGTGTCAAGCGATCCCCTCGAAAAAGATTTAAATTTAGAAAAGGATAAGAAGAAATCTAGATCAGGACAATTAAAAAAATTAGCTCGTTGCATACGGGATACTGGAGAGTTTTATAAACTGTCGTGGTATCCTCCCAGAACCACTCCCTGTAAACTTAAGATCTTGCAAATAAACTCAGAAGTGGGGACGAAAGACGCAGGAGAGCCGAGGGACAACCTGGGGATCCCCAACATCCTCCACTACCTGGAGGATGGAGGGAGACGGCTTCCAGGCCTATAAATACTCGCCTCCTTCGCCTTTCTACTGCTGACTACTCTCTCTCCTCCTTACCTCATATCTCTACTTACCTAAAAGATCTTGGGCATGGTGATGATCCGCTCATAACCAAACCGAGCAAACCTTCCAAAAAGATCCTGGGCATGGTGGTGGCCCGCCCATAACCAAACCAGGCAACGATCCCGAAAAGATTCCGGGCATGGTGGTAGTCTAGCGCTATAACCAAACCAGGCAACGCCTCCTAAAAGATCCTGGGCATGGTGGTAGTCTTGCACTATAACCAAACCGGACAAAACGCTCCAAAAAGATCCCGGGTGGGGGGGTGGTGGTCTGCCCATAACCAAACCGGGCACATCCCCCTTCGACGCCGCTCGTAGTGGATGTGCGTCTCATATACATTCACTACGTAAATAATTTATTGACTGGAAAGGAATCTCGAAAAGTTTGGGGAATCTACTAGAAAAATAGAGGATGTGAAAATTCAAAGAATTTAAAATGTCCGAACAACCTAACAAGTTGTTAATGATTTTGAAAAGGGTGATCAAGTCAGTCAAGCTTCGACGCGATTCAAGTGAGGGTAAACCAACCGATTCAGCCAACTCAGTGTAATTTAAAGGCACCCATACACGGTCCGACCGTCGGACCCAACAAGGGGTGGGGAGAGATGAAAACGCCTCCCATTCCCTACTGTTGGATCATGTGTGGGAGGACGTCCAACCGTTGGATCCGACCAACCTGGTTGGGTGTGGTCGGATGGCAAAACCGCCCAACAAACATGGTTGTGCCCTTCCCCCTCCATTACTCCCGACCAAGTTGTACCGTGTGTGGCGCTGTCGGACCAACTTCTTCTTCTTCTCCTGTAATTTTTTGTTCGTCTGAAGCAGACACACATTGTTTTACGTTTCAGACACACAGTTTCTCCTGTTATCAGTTGTGCCAGTACCTCAAGATATTGGAGTTTGGATAATTGGTATTTACTGTTATTGTTTTGTTATTATCATGAGAGGTGAAACAATGAATTGTACCGAAGTTGATGCAACAACGGAGTTATTGGAAAACTATAGGATTCACGTTCGGGAAAAATAAAAAAACGCGGGAAACTTGGTCGGATTGGGTGCTCGTTTGGTTGGATTGTGTGTGAAGCGCCGTGGGGTTGGCAGGCGGGCGCGTTTTCGCCTCTCCCCACCCCTTGTTGGGCCCGACGGTAAACATTAGTAAACACCAATTATCCAAACTCCAATATCTTGAGGTACTGACACAACTGATAACAGGAGAAACTGATGAAAATTACGTAAAACAATGTGTGTCTGCTTCAGATGAACAAAAAATTACAGGAGAAGAAGAAGAAGTTGGTCCGACAGCGCCACACACGGTACAACTTGGTCGGGAGTAATGGAGGGGGAAGGGCACAACCATGTTTGTTGGGCGGTTTTGCCATCCGACCACACCCAACCAGGTTGGTCGGATTCAACGGTTGGACGTCCTCCCACACACGATCCAACAGTAGGGAATGGGAGGCGTTTTCATCTCTCCCCACCCCTTGTTGGGTCCGACGGTTGGACCGTGTATGGGCGCCTTTAGGTCGACCATCCTAATGCCCCGACGAAATCCCAAAGTAATATGAAGAAACCTATGCTGAACCCCCTCTATGTCACGGATATCCACCAAATAATATGGGGACCATATAGGGGAGCAGTACTCTACCCGAGATCTAACGAGAGTAACGTAGAGAAGCTTCAGCACGAATTCATTAGTAAAATCACTAGTGTTTGTACAAATAAAACCCAACATTCGCAGTGCACTGGAGGTGATTTGGTTGTAATGTTGTTTAAATGTGAGGCCTGAATCGAAAAGTACACCCAAATCACGCACAACTTCACAATACTTACCTTTGAAAAATGCAATAGAATCCGGAATGCATCCTTCAAAAGGCAAAATTCAAGACTTCTTGAACAAATTCGAGGGTTTTTCAAGTTCTCTAGCGGCTTTGCATTTCATAAGAGGTGAAAAATCCTTAAATTTGGTCCCCCTTACTTCCCACATTTGTTTTGAAAAACTTTGAATTTGGCTTTTTAAAGCTGGGTAATAACCTAGCTAGAAGGATGAATCTTCTGAACACAATTCCATACAAGGAATTAAAATTAGAATTTCCGTCATTTTCTGTTTGTTTAAATTCTATACGGTATAATTATCATGAATAGTCGTATTCGACCAGAATAAACGGTTTTTATTATTATTTCTTTATTCCCATTCTTTGGGCCCCATGTCACAACTGCACACATAAAATTACAGGTGAAAATTACAGATGGCATTTTAGGTACATTAAAAAAAACTCATGAAAGTTCCAGTCATGCAGCACGGCTATAATAGCGAATTTGCAAAGAAATATTTGTGCTATTGTGTAAAAAGATGATATCTATAGCGAAAAAAATACCACTTTTCGTAAAATGGTAACATTTTTTCGTGATTTTAGCCATTTTTACCGATTTTTGACATTTTAAAAGTCAAATTTGACCCAATCTTTTATGAGGAAAATATTTTTATCATCGAAATAGTCCCTCCGTCGCGAATCACCATCCTACATAAGGGTGAATTCATATTGATTTTAGTCCTTACCCCTTGATAGCAATTTTTTACCTCGAAAAATCCAAATTTGACCCCTATTCTGTATGAAAAAACTGAAATGGTATTTTTCCGTCTTTAATCACCCTTTCACACAACTTTGAGTGATCTTGAATGCCTTAATCAATTGTTCAATTGTTCATCAATTGTTGTTGTTGTTGTTGTTGGTTTGCAATTTTAATCGATTTTTGACATTTAAAAATTCCAGTTTACCCTCTTAGAATTTTTGAAAATTGCGCATCTTCGAACTCATCCTTTTGTTTGGCAATATGAATATTCTGGAGAAATTTGGAATTTTTACCATTTACCTACCCAAGGGGAGATATCTTCGTATATATAACACAATATAAATTTTTTTTAAATAAAGGGATCAAGTCAGTATGCTCTGAAACGGATTTGCCTATACATTTTTTTTTGTGTGTAAAATTCATGTTTTGAAAATTGTAGACCCAGCAATAATATTATAACTAACTAACAAGCAATAATTATAGCTTCATTTTCTTGAAAATTCGCTATTATAATGAAGTGACTTGTTTAAATGCAAAGATAAACGTAATAGGAGGTGCCTTTTTATAATAAAAATAAAACTAAACCTAACACTGTAAATAAAAACATAACCACTGTACGGAAATCAGGGCAGCTGTTACACGACATAGCTGTTCAGCTTATGGCAGTTTGAAAGGAACCTCGAAAGAAGAAAAAGAGCAGAGAAAATGAAAGTAAGAAATAGAAAAGAACAGAAAAGGGAATGCAGAAGAGGAGAGAAAGAAGTTACCTACTGTGGAAGAAGTTATTACCTACGGCCGAAGGAAAAGGACCCCCAACACCCTCCATGAATTTCCAAAATTTTATTAAAAGTGCATATTTATAATTATTTATTTGCTTTAAACAACATAATTATTTGCTTCAAACAAAGGGAGCGGACTGACAAACCCCTCTCATACACAAAAAAATTTCAAGATAACCAGGCGTGTTGAATTCTCTGAAGTGTATCAATTTGAAAATAAATTTTAAATATTGCACCTTTAGGTAAGTTACTAGGTAATCCACATCCGACTAAAATTAACATAAGAAGAAATAAATTATGAGACCTAGGTTTAAAACAAAAAACGTACGTCAATGCAGCAGCTAAAAGCAACTCCTAGTTTTCTTTCTTCTGTCGGCGGGGTTAATTATTATAGAGGGAATAATAAGTGCTTTGACTATAAATTTGCTTATAGATTTTCATTTTTTCTGTCGTAAATTTTGAAAATATTTTAGGTTTATATAAAGCATCATACTCCCAAAAAACAGACACTCCCATATAAGTTTGCATCTACTGAATTCTAAGTAAAGTTGGCTATCGTGGCTGAAGACAAAAATGTTGCCAACGTAACTCAACCAAAAAGAAACTACTGTATTTCTCAAACTAAAAACTGGAAAAACAGAGGCATAATACGAAAAGCACGAATATAAAAGTATAAAAAATTCGTGAAACCATTGGATTCGTATCATATTTCTATAATTTCACAGGATTGAGAAGAGTGGAAAAGAATATGACAACATTGGTGCACTGCCATTTTGAATTAGACCGTTGCCCGTTGCCATCCAGTTTGACCGTTGAGGCGTTGAGTTTCGCCTGAATTTCTAGGATTTTGTTTGTTAATTTTATCGACGATTATTAGTTTGTTACACTTCTAAGTTGTCCGCTCAGTTTTCTATTAAGTTTACAGTGAGTTTATTTTGGCGATATCAAGGTGAGTTTTCCAGCCATTCTGTAAGGGTTGTGTTATGAAAACTGCTCTCGACGTCAGATCGGTTTCAGTTTCCTTTTCTTACTTCTTTACCTGTTCGTACCTATTAATTTGTTCATGAAAATCATTGCAGCACAGCCCTGCGTGTACGTCCAGTGAACAGTTGTACGGGTATGTCCTACCCGCTTTGGTTTGCTATCCTGCCTTTGTCGTTAGGATGGTTTGGTTTCGTACTAGGAACTAGGATAAGAAAGGACCAGGTTTTGGGAAAAATTGTTATTATGATTATCAATAATCGACTATTTTGGCAGAAAAATGTGATAAATTTAGAATTTCTTTATGTAATACAAATTACAAATATTAATGTTTATTATTAATTTTTAAAATCCATACTAAAGGATCTAAAATACATAAAATGTAACAAAAAAGTTTTCCCTGTCACCCCGACGTCACTAGCAAAATCATATAATTTTGTTATAAACCAAAAAATGAAAGTAAAGTTCCGTAGGGTCTTCTCCTCCTCCAAAATCATCTTAGCTTTTTGACTAAGATCAATTTTTTTATATAAAAATATGAAAGTATATTTTTCATCCAACCATTCATACCAGCCTTCAGTTAAAGGACAGGTTCCTCTGAAAAGCTAAATTACCGCCAAATTAGGTTTACATTTTAATTGGGTTTAAAGATCTTATGTAATAGTAATTAGGTTTACATTTTAAATTCAAAATGATAGGTTCATCACCTGATGAGATTTTTTATACCAAAATAAGAAGGTATATCTTTCGTCTAACCATTCATACCAGCCTTCAATTAAAGGGCAGGTTCCTCTGAAAAGCTAAATTACCGCCAGATCATTAACATTTAAAGACCTTATCTAATAGTAATTAGGTTTACATTTTAAAATCAAAATAGTAGGGTCATTACCTCATCAGAAATAATTTGAACCACAGGTCGAAGGCCTTACAACAAAGCATAATTAGAATTTGAAGGACAACCACATAATAATACCCCATAAACACCTGTACCTCAATAGTTGTTTCATTTTTATAATTTTTTTATTATGAATTTTGTGGGGGGATTTATTTACATAGGTATCTTGTTTTGGTTTTTTTTTTAACTTTTTTTTTTTGGGTTGTCTATTTTGGATGTTTTAATTCGTAATTTTGGTAATCACCATGTTAATTCCTTATTTATCATTAAATGATGAAATTAATATTTTCTTTGGCATTTTTTGATCTTTTTGTGAGTTTTTTGAGTTTATAAATTTTGATTTTCTGTTTGATATTTTTGTTTTATATATTTTTTAATGTAAATGTAGTGCTTGGTTGATACATAATATTGACTTATTTTTTGGGAGGATTTGTTTAATTATTTATTTAGTCGTGGTACATAGAAGCATAATCTTTTAGAGTATCTTTGACATTCCGATTGAATTGTCTAAAAAATGTTAACAGTACATGATTGGTACTCCACACTTCTTTGTCACAACTTACTGGGTTCCTGGAGTGATTTACATCTTTAAATAATATTGAATAAATTAGTCAAGAGTAGTAAATAACGGATTCATTGAAATATCCGCTAGAACGCTCGGAAACCAGTTCCACAGGGATTGCTGGAACGGTTGAAGGTTGGTTCAGTTGAATTTGTGTCCAACAGGAAGATGGGCCAGTTATATTCCAAACTGAACCAGTTGGTGTTGAACGACGTTGAGACGGCAGCCGATCCGGATCGTCCACGTGAAAAACTCGAGACAGCTTTCACGACGCCTGCTCGCCCGTTTCAGACCCGCGTTGCTGACCCTCGCTCCGCAACTCAGTACATCGACCGCACTCCGATTTATGTAAGTGGACACATTCGAGTCTGTGGATGCTGATATGAGGTTTGTTCGGATGGAACTACATTCTATACAAGAGAGGATAGAACTGTCCAGGATTGAGTCCAGAACTGTGTCTTTCGGAACGAGCACTGATGATTCTGAACGGATAACCTGAAGCATTGTAACCTTCCACGTGAGCTGAAGGTAGAAGCATCGAGGAGTGCGCATGTGCAGGATTAACAATCCTCAAAAAAAAAAAATCCAGGACTGCTAAAACCAGTCCCGAACGGTGTTGGACTGCCTGAATCTCGGTCCAGGACCAGTTCTGGTGCTGTCCGAACGCACAAAAAAGTGCGCGGCTTGTATAGAATGGTCCGAAACGGTCTAGGACTGTCTGTCCGAGCAAACCTGTAGAAGCCCTGAGAGTGCTGCTGTTGGTGCCATTCTCGTACTCGAGTCATCTGGTGAAGGTTGATGTTTGAGTAAGTTTTTATGAATGCAAAGTTTGAGGGTGCAAGACCAAAATATTGACATAGTAAAATACAAAGCCAGAAATTTTGAGCCAGTTTTAGTAGGTAGTGAATGCCATTTGGAAATTTCATGGCGGCAGGTTCAGCTTTGGGGGTGCGATTTTGAAACTGTTGGTAACCTGAAGGTTAGCCATTTATTATCCAGAATCTGAAGAATTTGGGAGCTTTGATGGATGTTTTCGAGCAGATGTCCGTACGGTGTCCATTTGCTATGTTAGAGCCATCTGGGAGCTCATCAACAGAATCAGTCTGCATCGGACTGGAGTTTTTAAGTGGCATCAATGACTGATTTTTCTCAGAGCAGTTTGGAGGGTTGATTAACTGCAGTGGGTGCCATTTTTGAAAATCAGATGATCAAGTCATCTGATGGTGGCCAGTGGGGAAATCAAGACAGTTTTGGGTCAGCTGTCTGGGAGCTCTGGTTGTATGAATCAGCTATTTTAGTCACTGGGTGCTATTTTGCAAATCAAGTCTGGTGTGTGTTGTCATTTGAGAGCTGATGTTTGCTGAATCAGCTGTAGGGACCGTTTTAGAGTCAAGAGCGAGCTTAAAGGGACATCTTGGGGTACCAGCTGTGAGGGTCATCTTGGAGCTCGGAGGAGGGCATTTGAAAGCAATCAATCAATCTTGGGGGAGCCATCTTGGCGTTCGAGTCAGCCACTGGTGTCATTTGAAACTCAAGCCTGACATGGGCGCCCATTGTGGATCTAAAGTCGGAAGAATCAGCTGTCTACTCATGTTCATAAGTTTTTCTGGAAGTCAACGACGCTACTGGTGCCGTTTGAAATCAAAGTTAGCTATGAGTGACCTGATCAGCCCTGTGAGAGAGCATTCAGCAGCCTCCTGATCGATTACTGCACCAGTTGATATAAATATCCTAGAACAAACCTGCACAAATGCTGCTTCTATACTTGGATTTCCCTCTAAGAAACCTCGATGTCTTGCATGATCACGACTTCTGTGCTGGGTCTCCTGTTTCTATTTGCACGAATATTTTCTAGGTAACTGTCAACACTGTCAGTGCTGGTGATACTCCCAAAGCCCCCAAAACAGTTGCTCGCCCCCGCTACCTCGAGACAGATCTAGACGAAGTGCTCCCAGACTCCTCGCTGGATCTAGACAAAGTCCTCCCGGAGTCCCAGCTAGATGTGGACAAAGACCTCCCAGACTGCTCGGTGGATCTGGACAAAGTCCTCACAGACTCCCCACTGGATCTAGGCAAAGTCCTCACAGAGTCCCCGCTAGATCTGGACAAAGCCCGCACAGAGTCTCAGCTGGATCTGGGTGAAGTCCTCCCATCCCCTGAGCTTCACACGTCCACTGGCCAGCATCCAGGTGATGTTGTCGAGGTATGTTTTTTATCGTTACCTGCATATTATTGGGTTTTCTACGGTACACAGCAAACTTTATAGAATTTTCTCTCATCGATTCTTCAGGTCATTCTGGAGGAAGGCAACGAGAGCCTCCAGACCAATTGGTCCGGCATTGCTGGCCCAGACCGCTCCATCGGTACTGAAGCTGAACTTGCCGCTCAGAACTTCATGGGCAACCATCAGACAGAGATCAACACGGTCGTCCAGGATTGGATCCTCGATCAGCAATTTCAGATTGCAGACGACAGCAATCAGTCCATCCTTGGAAGTACATACTGCTCTGTCGGCACCAAAACAGAACTTGCCACGCAAAACTTCGTGGATGTCAGCCAGGAGATCAGCACGAGTCTCCAAGATTGGATACTGGATCAGCCTTCGCACATCGCTGATGCCCAGGATCAGTCCGACAGCCTTGTCGTCCACAATTCCGAATCTTTTACCCAACACTCGGGCGAGCTTGAATGGGATGACGACTCTCTTCTGGTCTTTTCTCCTTCTGTCAAGCTTGACATGGAAAACGCAATGAAGACTGTCTACGTCACCCCAAAGAAACCCCTCTTGACAAACAAGGTAAGCATTAAAGTAACCCATCTCCATTAGTAGCAACCTCACATTTTCAGATAAATTACGAAAAATAAAGATCAAGAAAGTGTGGAGGTACCTTAGACAGCATGTTCTTGCTGTACTCTCACAAGGACCAGCTTGGATCCACACCCTTCTATTAGAAGTTTTCGAGCTACGGTTTCAGAAGTTTTCGAGCTACGGTTTCTGAAAATTTCACCCCCTATTTTTCGCCCCTTAGAGATGACCAACAGTAACGCCGAGCTTCGCGGACCAACTAGACCCCAAGCGGGACCTAAAAACCAAATTTCATTAATTTTGGTTCATGGTAACTAAGGAAAGGGCAGACGGACAGAAATTTTGGTTTATTGTTTTCAGTAATTAACCTTTGGAATCGAGCATGCAAAAAAAAAATGTTTAACCCCCCTCAAAATTTGTTGGTTTCCTTTTCAAGGTACGTAGAACCCAAAAATGGAATGAAAAAAATTTGTCCGTCCGCTGTATTTCGCACTTTCCTTAGTTACCATGAACCAAAATGAATGAAATTTGGTTTGTGGGTCCCGTTCGGGGTCTAGTTGGTCCTCGAAGCTCGGCGTTACTTTCAGCCATCTCTAAGAGATGAAAAATAGGGGTTGAAAATTTTTCAGAATGCCGTAGCTCGAAAACTCAACAGAAGGGTATGGTTTTTTAAACGTTTTAAAATTGAAACTAAAGAATTTTTTGAAACTACCCGGATCATTGTACGACCAGCCGTTCGTTTGCACCGAAAAGCTTCGTTAACATGATCGTGAATCAAACGGTATAAATCCGGCCCAGATATATCATCGCTTGGGAGCACCTGATTATAATCACGGATGGCTGTATGAACTCGAGTTGGTTGTTCTGTGATATTATTTCATTTGAAGAATGATGGCTGTTCTGGAATTTGTTGATAGGTACTATTGGAACTTGAACATACGTTATGCTTCATGAATAACAACAAATAATTAATGATTGAATTATTGAATCCATGCGCATTTGTATGAAACTGTAATTACCTGGCCGGCTCTAGTACTCGATTTAGGGCTTCCTCGGGGGAGCACGAGGGTAGATATTCACCACAGAAAACAGTTGTCTATGCAGAAATGCAGGTAAATAATAAACCGTTGTGTACCTTGAAACGGGGGGGGTTAAAAACTTTCCTGCTCCAAATTTCATACAAATTCCAAAGGTTCATTATTGAAAATAATAAACCAAAACCCATCCCCGATGGGTTGTGGAAGTTGTGAAACTCTGAGATCTCCGTTCCCAGACCTGTTGCGGTTGCAACACTGTTTTGATAGAACCTACAACAGAACATTTTCACCACTCAGTGTGGTTGGAACACAGTTTTTATGCACAGAACTCATTGCAAAACTCGCGCCAGCTGGAACAAAGCGAATATTTCGCTGAAAATTCGCTCTTGTAGCCAAACTGCATGACTGGAATTTTATTTATTTTTTTTCTCTCTTGCAGTCCGGGGGTAGGACTCCCCTCGGCGACGTTTCCACCAACTCCCCCGTCATCCAGAGCTCAACGCCCAAACCGCCGACCAAGATCCTGACCGCCATCGACAACAAGCTGTGGAAGAACGTGCGAGACGAGAGGCTCAAACGGGGTATGGACGCCGAGAACACCCCGCCCCACACCGCCTTCAACTCCTACCCGCCCGAAGTCGTGCAGTCCGCTCCGGGAAAGATCAGGACGAGGAACAACAAAACCAAATGGTCCAACGACTCATTACTTATCTAAGTAAAACCTTCATGTAACCTACCAGATATGCCTTGCAAGAAGTGAACATCGTGACCACCATTGAACCTCCACTTACTTTACTATTAGGACGCCATTTTGTTCTTGACCAAAAACCACCTCCTAAACTGAATTTAAACACTAACACTCTAAGATGTTATTGTGTCAAATTTTCCAATTGTTCTGTTGAAAGAATCACTACAATTTAAATAATGAAATTTTTTTCAGTTGTTTACCCTTTCATTAAAAAACTGTTTCACCAGAATCAAGTACCTACATCATATTATTATGCTCACTAAATTAAAATCAATTTACTGAATTTACTGAAAGACTACCTTGTGAAATTGTTTAGTTACTCAAATCAAAAACTTTATAATTTTTAGTAATTGGTACCACACCTTGAGACCTAAGTGTACTGTCCGACTTGGCCTTTTTTGTACATAGCACTAATTTATTGTTAATAATTATAAACTTTAGATATTTTTGGTGTTGTCACAGGTGTCAGCAGTTTGACGTGATGATAATAATAATCTTTATTTTGAACCAAAATTACTACTTGTGATATATACCAAATGTTTTAGTTTCGTTTAGCTTCTGTAGTTTTTGGATTATTTACTAGTAAACATTTTTTACCAGTTATTATTGACTTGTTCTTTTCCCTTATCAGTGAAAAATGGGGTAATTTTGGGGTTGTTTATTTTTTGCACTGAAAGAAATGGCTGATTACCTAGTAAGTTGGTGTCATACATTACGGTACAATTAATATTATCCAAATTTCGATAGTTGGGGATAAACTACCATGGAAAAATGCCCAGAAAAATGATGCAAAGAAAAGAATTTCAGAAATAATAAATAGGATTATTCCTAGTTTTAATCCATTTACAACCTTTAGGGAATGTTTACCTTGAAAAGTTCCTTCTCGGACGATATCTCGTCATCATTGGTATCAGTAGCGGTGCATGGGCTCTGAAAATGGTGGGCCACCAAACTGGAACACAAATTAACAGCTTTTTCTACAAAATACCTGTAAATGTTTTCCAACAGTGGAGTCTTCTTATAAGAAATGGGTGGATTTTAATCAACCGCAGCTCTTAGCAAGTCAGAATGTAAGCACTGTGTTCAACATAGTTCTGACCAGTACCCGGGATTACCAGAAGCTGAAAGTTATACAGCTTCATACTGACTAATACTCAGCAAAGGCCTATCTCTTCCTAAACTTTTAATCATCACTCTATCTATCCTCGTAGGAAAACGTCGAAAATTTCGACTGTAAGTTAGCCACCGAATTCATGTGGTACAAAAATACAGAAGCAAAAAAACTAAAAACAACGAAGTAATGACCTGCCGGCCAGTACCTACTTGGATGGAGAATCAGACTAGAAGCCAGGTACTTATCTGTGTATGTTGACGTCGATCAATCCACAGACAGGCCACAATGCACTTAATTATCGCAAATCCAAATCTGTCCCGGGAACTCGAATGGGAACATACAAAATTCGAAACGTAAGCAGAAAATTGAAAACTCAACATAGGAACAGAATGGCGAAAGTGATGAGAATTTTTAGGGGAGGACAGATATAAGGACAAGCATCGAGATGACAAGATGAATTGAAACAATCCAATCGATTGTGAACACAAACGATTTTTGGATGGAAATGTGGGCCCCAGGCCCAAAAGGGGCGTGGCTAACCAAATTTGTACTCGGCTGAGCTTGCGCGGATGGGCCACTTTTCTCGGTTACCATGGCGACACCAGGTCCCAGGACCTGTCAGTTTCAGAAGCGCAGGTTTCGATTTTGATTGCAAGACGTCGATTAGTGTAGCTATATTCCGATAAAATGCTCCTTGGAGCTACAGGGGAGCCAACATGACGGAAACACATATTGAATATCCATAGCCAGAGAGAGAACTCTGTCGAGTCGCTGTTGAACTTCGTGAAAAATGCTAGGTACAGTATACGGAGGGAAATTCGAAGCCAACTGAACAAATGGTTGGCATTTTTTTGTGTTTCTGGGTGCCGGGGCAGAGGCCTTATGGACGCAACGCCCTGATTGGTATATGGTTAACAGAAAAATTGATACTCCTAATAACCCTCATGTAACCTACCACTTCACCCCAACGTATACAACTTTTTCCCGCCTAGTTAGACTTTTTTGTGACTTTTCCCGTTAAATTTAGACTTTTTCCCCTTTTAATTTAATTTAAAAATAAAATGTGGCATATAAATCTTTATGCTCTTTGTAAACAGTTAACAACAAAGTTTATTTGAACAAGAAATATAAAAACAAAGGTAGATAAGCTAAAATATATATGAAACTATTTTGATACTAGAGAACAGAAAGTGTCTGAGAAAATGCAAGCAAATATATAATAGCTGAAGATGTAATGTTGGCGGTTTTAACATTACATCCATCACATAAGTTCGCACAATCGGCCGATTAACTGACGAGACGCTACGGCTATTAACTTCAGTTAGATCAGTGATCGTCCCTGCAGCATCTATCATTCCTCTGGCGTCAGGTTTTATTTTCGAAAACGCGTATTCTGTTGGGTTTAGTAATGGCGAGTACGGAGAGATATATTTTACTCTATGCGACAAAGAATCTGCATTATCTCTTACGGACCGGGTTTTATAGATAGCCCCATTATCCATGATAAGTGTTGAAAGAGCAGAAATTTGATGAGTATTCAAAAAAGAAGTTTAAATTTAAAGGAAAAAAGTCTAAATTAAACGGGAAAGGTTTGAATAAAAAGAAAAAATCTAGAAATGATCAACTCTAATCCTAACTGTATTTTTACTATTTATTATGACAACATGAAAACGCTGCAAAGTCCTTGTCACATGGGTTTATTATTCTATTGGTCATATCTACAGAGATGTTGGCTGTATTTATTGTTTCTTTCATTTAAAATAATTGAAATAGCTATCTCCGGTGGTTTCCACCAATATTGGCCCCCAAAACACGAATAAGGTACGGTTTTTTTTTTAAAATAAGTTATCTCTGATCATTGATAGTACCAATTAATCGTCTTGATCCACCTGTTGAAACTTTTTCCAGTGTTATTCTACAAATTGGTGGTGATTTCAGACGATTTCCCAGGTTTTTGACTCATAAAAAATCAATTTCGGGAGCTGAACATCTGGTAGAACCTCAATTTTCTATTCTTTGGTCAAAATCGACTTCATATTCGGTCTTCTCATCCCCAAAAACATGAAAAACGATACCTTAAAAGCTCATGTTACCAACATGTTGCTAAAACGCAAAAAGTACCTATTTTTACACACATTTTCACTCATAACACCCCTGGGTATATTCCGATCGGGCTGAAAAGTTTCGGGACACAACTAGGGCCCAAATGGAGCATGTGTGCGAAAGAACGACTTTTTTAGACCGAAAATGAAGCCTGTACACGTGATACGGCGGACGGACATTGCATTTTTGGAATCTACGCACCTTGAAATGGAAAAGAAAAAATTTTGAGGGGGTGTTATAAAAATTTTTTGCTGAGCGAATACATATTGTATACGTATTATTCACAGAATAATAAACCAAAAGGCTGCAAAGTCGTCACATGGTGTTATTACTCTATCGGACATACCTACAGAAATGCTGTCTGTTCATTTATTGTTTCTTTCTTGTGTAATAATTAGCTATTTGCGATGGTTTCCACCAATTTTGGCCTCCAAAAACTCGAAATAAGCTCCTATTTTTGACAAATAACCTTTGGTAACTGGTGAATCAAGGCAATTTAACGGTCTTGATTCGGCTGCTAATGCTACTTCTAGTGTTATTATACAAATTTGTGGTGATTTCAGACAATTTACCAGGATTTTGACCCACAAAAAATGAATTTTAGGAGCTGAACCTTCGTTACAACCTCAGTTGTTCACTCTCTGGTCAAAATCAACATCATATTCGGTCTCCTCGCCCTAAAAAACATGGGAAAACAATACCTCACAAGCTCATGTTCACTAAAACACCATAAAACCCTATTTTTACATCCATTTTTCAACTTCCTTGGGTATATTCCGAGTTTCGGGACACAACTAGGGCCCAAATATAGCGTAAGTGCGAAAGAACGAATTTTTTAGACCGAAAATAAAGCAGATAATATGGATAATACGGCGGAAGGACAAGCAGTTTTGGAACCTACGCACCTTGAAACGTAGAATAAAAAAATTGGAGGTGTTCGTAATTTTTTTTGCTGAGCGAATACATAGGTGTATTATTCACAGAACAAAAAACCAAAACTAAGTCTTCATTCTATGTGAAATTTACTTGTAATATAGGATCAATTAATTGAAATCAGCCACATTCTATGTGTATATATACGGTAAATTTATTGAAATCAGTCAAATTCTATGTGCATGTAGAAGTACGAAAAATGAACACATGGGAATATAAATTAACTTGGGATGGATAAACTTTGAAAACATGGGATATAATTATCTTTGACAAACTTGTGGAGTATAAAACATTAAAAGTTGGTTCGTTTACGCCGATCCAGTGGGAGTGATGATGGATATGTCGTCTCCGAACTCTCCCCAAGCGATGCGATGGGTTTGGTAGATGGTCACCCACGTGGCAACGATGACAGCCCACACTAGAGCTCCAATTGCTGACCAAATCACCACTGAAATATCAATTCAATTGATTAATATTTACGTTTTATTAAACTAAACGAATAACTCCAATTGCAATTTTATTTTTCTTCTGAATGCGTATGTTTCGATGATGAGAATGCGCATCGAATTCATAGTTTGTTGTGGGAAGTTGATTCCGCTAGTTTTCCTCAACATGAACACGAGTGTTCATGCGTAACAGACAGAGTGTGGCAAGTATGCGCATTCGCTGATGACGTTTGCATCGTGGCGAGAAGCACGAATGCCCTCAAGGAAGCCTGCAAAATAGTTTTGGAAAAAGGAGTGGAAGTTGGCCTGCAGGTAAACGAGAAAAAGACCAAATATATGGTGATGTACCCCAGGGAAAATCGGAGAAATAATGGCAGTGCGGATCGGAAATGCTGACCTGGAGTTCGAAAGTGTCCCCTGTTTCACTTAACGTGGATCGTCCCTAATGGTTCTCACACACTATGCTTAACAGGACAGAAAACGCCATGGGTAGGACGCGGGATGCCGGCCGGCTGTGGCTGTCCCGTCCTGCGCATATACCCACACCAAGCAGGACCTTCCTCAACTCTCTTTCCCCCACCGCTCGCCATACTCCCCTCGTTTCAAGCTCTCCTAGTTCTCAAACAACATTTTTGTCCACGAGGTACTACCTAGTTCCCATTTGCTTCTCAGAGTGAGAGTGGTTTCATTTTATTGTGTTCATCCGTCATATAAGTTTAATTCATCAGCGTAATACAAACCTGTCAGGCATTCTCTTTGATCTTTGTATCGTAATAAAAACGGTGTGATAGATCATACAGCACTCTGTATTTTTCTACCTCTCAATGAGGGTTTCTTCAGTAAATTCCATTCTCAACCAACAATCTAATCTGAGAGAGCAAAGATCTCGGGGAGGGCATCAGAAAGAAAGGCACTGGTGTGAGGGTGAACGTGGAGAAAAATGGGACGGTGGAGGGAGAACGTCTGGTGCCAGGAAACGCCGTTTTTGGCTTTGAGAGCGATCGCGGCGGAACCCGTCCTGTTCCTACCGCATGCCGTGACCGCCGCGTCCCACCTAGTGTGCTTATCTCCATTCAAATACGCAGAAGCGAAAAAATACGACCCGTGTCCTGTGGCTGCTTCCCGTCCTGTTCCCGCCTAGTGCGTGAGAACCTTAAACAGCACTAACGCAGTTAGAGATGAAGTTGCCGAATGCATAATGGCTGGAAACAGGGCCTTCTATGCAGCCATCCGGCTCTTCACATCAAGATTGCTGACAAGAGACACGACAATGAGGCTCTACAAGACCTTGGCCAGACCTGTGGTCCGCTACGGATATCTTGGTGCCTGACAACCACAGATGCGAATCGGCTGAGGATTTTAGAAGAAAATTATACGCAGAATCTGTGGAGCTGTGTGTGAAGGAGGGATGGGGTGCATACGTACAGATGCTGAAATAGATGAAAACACGAAACCACATCAAAACGGGACGATTAAGATATGCGGGCCACATGAGAAGAATGCCAGAGGGTAGGATGCCATTGGTGGCAGAAGATGCGAGAATGGAAGGCAAGAGGAGAAGGGGGAGACCAAGGAGCCGATGGGGCGGACAGGGACGTGTGCCGAATGGGAATTAGGAACTGGCGAGAAGCTGCCAAGAATCGGGATCGACGGAGGGAAGTAGTTCGTCAAGCCAAGGGCCACAGAGGCCTGGAAGAGCTGGAGAGTAGTAGTAGTGTAGGAAGCTGATTCCGCTAGTCTGTCAACATAAACACGAGTGTTTACTCTCAGGTAAACGAATTTCAGGGGTCTCAGATACAGGTGTGCTGATACTGATCTTTCTTGTAACTGTTCCTACCTACACCAGTTCCACGAGTGGACCAGTTCCGAATCACTGATCACAGGGGTTTGACAAATCCCCAAGCTGCCATGTTTAGATCTTTCATATTTTCCCAGCTGTATACTATTTTGATTTAGAACATTTCAAACGCTGTGAATTGTTCACTAATGACCTGGAGATGAGGGGTTTTGTTTGTAACTCACATGAATTTCATCAATATCACTTGAGCCATTTCGGAGTATGTAAATGTAAAAAGTGCTAATAAGAACGACGTGTTTCTCATTTTTTCCTGGTATTTTACTTGAAAATATTGATTTAAAAAGCTGACATTACTACATTAGCTTCCTTTTTATATTTGAATCGAGCCTCGAAATTGGAATGGTTTATTCTGTAAATTAAGGTCGCAATGATGTTACAGGTTATATAAATATGTATAAGAAGGTCAGGTGTGCGGAAATAAAATGGTTATTGTCACAATTATGAGGGAGGTGCGAGGTGGTGATTGAAAGGGTTGCGCCGTGTTCAACTAAGGGACGTTGGTGACCCAGCGCAGAACACAGGCAGACATTAAATAGCGAGTTCCCATCAGGATCGAGGAGAAGGCTGTTATCGGAACGGGACCGCTATGGATTGAGAACGCTTTGGAGAGGTGGTAGTGCCGAAGTGCATTCTGATAATTGCGGATCGGGTACGTGGAACCATGGAAGAAGGTTCCGAGAGTATCGGCACACGTCTACCCACCCCCGAGACTGCGCATCAGCAACTTGAGTGGCCTGGAACGGTTCCACATTCCCGATACCTCTACCTTTCAGGAAGCTCAAAGAACAATAGGGGCCATTCGGTTTCCAGCTGGTTTCCTTCTTGCATTTGGCTGGATCCTGATTAGAACCTGCTCTCTTATAGTAATATTAACGTTTAGATAACGTTAATACACATGCTTAAACGATTAGTTACCTATAACACTAGTACGCAGTTCTTAAGTAACCAATAAAATGGATTTAATCGTCATCGTTGTACCACGAAAGGGTGCCATTATTGTTAAAAAACATGAAACACCTCAATCATTATATAAGTGAATCCGAGGAAAGCTTACGTTTTCTGATGGATTTCTGTTCATCGTACTCCGGGACAAGGAAGCCGTCTTTGAAGAACCAAATGGAGTTCACTAGCCACACGAAGGGGAGACAGAAGAGGCCAGCTAGAAAACACAAATTAAAAAGCTTTATCGTACTCAGCAACACTTACGGGGAAACAATCACTGTACTCAGAAACCATGGATGGGACTATAATAACTTACGATGAGGGCTCGGAGTTGTATGACATAAAAACTGTAAAATATGTACATAAATATACGTAATTTATTACTGAACTAGCATGACCGCTCGCTTCGCTCGCTATCCGAGATTCGCTGTACGCAGTATCGTACTTAATTCCGACGTTGCACAACTTGGGAGCCTACTGGATATTCGTGCCAAATTTGGTCGATATCCGTCGAGCCATTCAGGAGTTGACCATGGTCGACCATATTTCCGCTATGGTCAGGGAATTAAAAATGTGCCAACGTTCAGCTTGGGAGGCTACCGGATATTGGTGCCAAATTTGGTCGATATCCGTTGAGCAATTCGGGATTCGACCATGGAGGGGCCCATGGATGCGCTATGGTCGACCGCGGGGTAGTCCGAAGGGTCGATCGTAGATAGAATTTCACGTAGATTACGAATACGCGATAAAAAATAGGGGTTACCATTTCAATTAACGAAGTTGACCATGGTCGACCATAGTTCCGCTATGGTGAGGGAATTAAAAATGCGACGTTGCACAACTTGGGAGCCTACTGGATATTCGTGCCAAATTTGGTCGATATCCGTCAAGCCATTCAGGAGTTGACCATGGTCGACCATATTTCCGCTATGGTGAAGGGGACCGAAAAATTCCGACGTTGCACAACTTGGGAGCCTACTGGATATTCGTGCCAAATTTGGTCGATATCCGTCGAGCCATTCAGGAGTTGACCATGGTCGACCATAGTTCCGCTATGGTCAGGGAATTAAAAATGCGACGTTGCACAACTTGGGAGCCTACCGGATATTCGTGCCAAATTTGGTCGATATCCGTTGAGCAATTCGGGATTCGACCATGGAGGGGCCCATGGATGCGCTATGGTCGACCGCGGGGTAGTCCGAAGGGTCGATCGTAGATAGAATTTCACGTAGATTACGAATACGCGATAAAAAATAGGGGTTACAATTTCAATTAACGAAGTTTACCATGGTCGACCATAGTTCCGCTATGGTCAGGGAATTAAAAATGCGACGTTGCACAACTTGGGAGGCTACCGGATATTGGTGCCAAATTTGGTCGATATCCGTTGAGCCGTTTGGCCGTGAAAAGCAATTCGGGATTCGACCATGGAGGGGCCCATGGATGCGCTATGGTCGACCGCGGGGGTAGTCCGAAGGGTCGATCGTAGATAGAATTTCACGTAGATTACGAATACGCGATAAAAAATAGGGGTTACCATTTCAATTAACGAAGTTGACCATGGTCGACCATAGTTCCGCTATGGTCAGGGAATTAAAAAGGCGACGTTGCACAACTTGGGAGCCTACTGGATATTCGTGCCAAATTTGGTCGATATCCGTCAAGCCATTCAGGAGTTGACCATGGTCGACCATATTTCCGCTATGGTCAGGGAATTAAAAATGCGCCTACGTTCAACCTGGGAGGCTACCGGATATTGGTGCCAAATTTGGTCGATATCCGTTGAGCCGTTTGGCCGTGAAAAGCCATTCGGGATTCGACCATGGAGGGGCCCATGGATGCGCTATGATCGACCGCGGGGGTAGCAGAACGGTCGATCGTACACAGAATTTCACGTAGATTACGAATAGGCGATAAAAAATCGGGGTTACCGATCAAATAACGAAGTTGACCATGGTCGACCATAGTTCCGTTATGGTCAGGGAATCGAAAATGCGCCTACGTTCGACTTGGGAGGCTACCGGATATTGGTGCCAAATTTGGTCGATATCCGTCGAGCCGTTTGGCCGTGAAAAGCAATTCGGGATTCGACCATGGAGGGGCCCATGGATGCGCTATGGTCGACCGCGGGGGTAGTCCGAAGGGTCGATCGTAGATAGAATTTCACGTAGATTACGAATACGCGATAAAAAATAGGGGTTACCATTTCAATTAACGAAGTTGACCATGGTCGACCATAGTTCCGCTATGGTCAGGGAATTAAAAATGCGACGTTGCACAACTTGGGAGCCTACTGGATATTCGTGCCAAATTTGGTCGATATCCGTCGAGCCGTTTGGCCGTGCATAGAAGGACAGACAGACAGACAGACTCACAGACAGAGATTCGTTTTTATAATATAGTAGAGATAGAGATAATATGAAAAGAAAAATCTAGAATACCTATGTAAAAACCAAAACCATTATAAAAGATTTTTTATGGAGGGGAATTTTTGTGGGTTACAAATTCTCCTTTTCTTGGCCAAATTCTTTAATAACGGAAACGAACACTTACTGACCACATGATGAGGTGTTTTTGCCGGATAGTCCAGGCAGAAAACGAGTGTGAAATTTGAATTTCTGAGTTCCCCCTAGAAATGATTTATCAGGCCCTATGCCGAGTAGTTCAACTCAAATCCCCCTTAGAGCACTACTACATCACTTTAAACGATGTACAGAGTCACGACGGATGGATGGATGGACCCGCAAATTTATAAATAAATTTAAAAACCACGTTCTCAAAATCAAACCAAGGGAAAGGTGATGCCACAGGTTCTTGGAAGTTGCCATTTCTAATGCTGGATTGTTGGCAGCATTGAGAACCTTCAACTCAGCTTCTCTCCCCTCCTTGGGACCAACAGCCAATCAGACCTCAACAGACCTGACCTGTCATTTCTTGCCACATTTTTAATCACCCTCTTTTAAAAAATATGCTCAACTTTGAGAACGGGCTTCAAACTACCATTTTTCCAAGACATCTAAATAATTTTTCTTAAAAACAATTTTGACAAAAATTCCCCATTAATTGGAAACAAGAAACTGGTACTGTGGTAAGAACAAGGTATTATTTAAACAAGACTCATTTTAAAATTGCTCAATTATTGTTTAAAATTTTTAGAAACTAGGTACATACCTACATACTCAAATTATCAAAAACAAAAGATCGCCGGTTTGGTTTTTAAAACCGCCTTGTAACGGCTGACGGAACGCTCCACGTCCACTGAAGTAATCGGTGCATATTTGAAACTTGCAATGTCTGATGGTGTCAAAGTTGTTAAAAAATCTGCTTCTACGTTCCCGCCCACTGTGGACTTTTGCCAGGAGTCCCATCTCTCTCCACCCATGGTTTCTGTTGAGCACATCTTGCAATTTCTTCCTTATATACCTACCGCATACATAGCACCTACATTATGCACGTTGTCGAATACGGGGAAGCGATGACTGACGACTGGTTCATCTCGTGACCCATTAGAGAGTTTTCACAAAGGTTTGGCTACTAGCCCGTTGACGGGCCAAGTCCTACGTACGAAGGAAAGTGCGAACTGCGCATGCGCACGTTTGGGTGGGAACGACCTAACTTAGCTCGTCAACGTCGGATGCCACCAGTCTACGTAAACGACCTAGCACTAGGTAGTATGAGCCGTTTCCCGTACTAACCTTCCACCAAGGAAACCTCACCGCATGGATTGCCTTCTTCCATGGCATTTGTGATTATTTGTTTGTGTTGTGTAGGTGTACCTGATAGAGTGCGTCTTTTTTCTCTCGATTTCCGGTTTTTCTGCTGTATAAAAACCCTACATTCTATATTTCTATAATTTTTTGAAAACAGTATTAGGAAATATTTCTGTGACCCTTGAAGACTGGAAAATGTCAATAAATTTTACCTGGCTAATTTCTTTAAGTCCATGGACAACCTTACAGTTTTTTGGCTAATATGTCTACCTATTAGCCACTAATTTTTGCCAAATAACTTTAATTGGCCAAACCTTTTTTGGCTAATTTGTCTACGGACAACTCTGCGTTATTTTCCATTTAAAAATAGTAATGGGAAATGTTTCTGTGATCCTTTAAGACTGGAAAATCTTAATTAATTGTACCTGGCTAGTCTATGAACAATCATATAATTGTATATCTTTTTAAACTGAAATCTTCAAGTGATGAGAATATGATTAGAACAGTTCAACGTTAACATTAGTGTCACCCATCGAATCAGCTTAGGTCGTTCAACGACCTAACTTTCACGACCTAAGAGGTTAGCATCTGGTTTTTTCCCCCTAGATCGTTAGCCCGGAGATCCTTAGGGCCGGTTTATCAATCACTTATAAAGGCCCAATAAAGTATCGTTAGGGCTAACCTCTCGAGAACACCGGAGGTTGTGTTTATCAATGCGCGCTATCGGTTCAATAGGCCTGCAGAAACTTTATCGGACCGTTAAAGTTATCAGAGCCCTCGGGTTCCGATAAAGTCCTATTGGTTCGATAAGTGGCAGCCTCTTTCCTTGTAGGTAGTGGTGTGTTTACGATTGTGCTTATTTATGTTAGCTACTCGAACACAAAATACTCGGTAATTATGCATTCAGAAGGGTCAGATATTTCTGATGAGTCAGAACTATCTGACTTTGAATTATTGGAATTCATTTTATATGAGAGGAGGCCATATTCGTTCGTCCGCGACCTAACTTCTTCGACATCCTGGACGATGATGACTTCCATATTCGTTTTCGTTTAACTAAAGAAACAGCTATGCTTGTCCTCTCCCTAATAGAAAATAAAATAGAATCTCCGACTGACCGGAACAATTCAATTGCTCCAATCACGAAGTTGCTGCTGATGCAGAGATTCTACAGCCTTGGTGAATACCTACATACTGTCCTAATAACGCCTTTTTATCATGTAAGCTACCCATTTTGTCTTGTTCTTGATACCTACTAGGCACACATCATGCCCTACGTTTGGCTGGACGTTATAAGACGAAAGTACATTATATTTTGGACCATATCAGCTGTTCATTGACTTGACTGCGATCTAGTTGAATGAGTTGTTTTGATACATTTTTTCTTATCAAGGGTAATCTTATTTCGGGGGCTGAGTGCATAATATGCGTTCGGCATGATATGTGAAAATGCTCACGCATTATTTAACTCCCTTTGTCTGATTGTAGAAGCCTGGTGTTTGCTTCTACCCAGGGCTTGAAGAAGGGAGGCACCCAGCCCTCGAAATGTTGCCTTGATGGAAAATAAATGGGAAAATTTACCTGGCTGATTACATCAATCAGCCTAATGGCGTTATCAGAGTTTGTTGTTGTTGTTCAAACAATTTTACGGGTACGTTCCATTGAAAATAACTCCGCCAGTGGGAAGGTATGCTTCGGTATGCCCCCCACTGCCTGTCCCAAGCCAGGATAAAGGAGGAGGGAGCCCTCCTGCAACCTGAATGGGTGTGTTATGGGAACACCGTCTCAGGAAGTACAGGGAGAACAACATCACTAACCTGGAAGCAGGGGGGGAGCCGGCCCTTAGGCTTGAAGGTGGGAGACCCCATAGGGCTAGGGTGCTGTGGGCTAATCACCCGCACACCTGAATAATGAATGATTACAGAAACCGATACGAATATACGCCGGACTGATCAATTGGTGAAGACTTTTGGCATGAAACGGATTACTGAACTTGGAATATGGAATGTTAGGTCATTGATGGATCCTGGCAAACTGAGCATTGTTGCTAGGGAGATGGAGAGGTACAACATTGAACTGTTGGGGCTCAGTGAAATGAGATGGAAGGACTTTGGTCAGATGGTCACGAGAGAGGGGCTCACCTTCATATATTCTGGGCCGGCTGGAGATCAGACCTCTCACAGAAATGGAGTTGGTCTGTTGATGAATAAGCGCTTTGCCAGAGGAATGCTTGAATGGAAGCCAGTTTCAGACAGGATTATCTCGGCCAGATTCAGGTCAGCTATTCGCAACTTTATGATTGTACAATGCTATGCACCAACAGAGGGGGCAGACATGGAGGAAAAACAAGAGTTCTACCGTGACCTGAGGAGGGTCATATCAGGCAAACCAAGGAGAGATTCACTTCTCGTTATGGGTGACCTAAACGCCAAAGTGGGCTCAAATAATGAAGGCCTGGAACATATAATGGGAGTTCACGGTATGGAGGCACAGATGAATGAGAATGGAGAGCTTTTCTCCACGTTCTGTGCTGAGCAGGATTTGGTCATAGGTGGCACTCTCTTCCCTCATAAGGAATGTCATAAGGTGACTTGGGTATCCCCGGATGGTACTACAGAGAACCAAATTGATCATTTTGCTTTCAGCCGAAAATTCCGTCGTTCACTACTGGACGTAAGGAATAAACGAGGAGCGGATGTAGGCTCGGACCATCATTTGGTAATGGCCTCGTTTCGCATGAAGATCTTGGCAAATGGAAAGAAATTTGAAAAACGGGGGAAACGGTTTGATGTTGGGAAGCTGAGGCTGGACAGTGTTAGAGAGGAGTTCAGTATTGAACTTCGGAATAGGTTTCAAGTGCTTCAGGAACTTCAGCCACTGGATGACACTGACATAGAGGCTGAATGGGAAAGGACCTCAAGTGTCATCAAAGAAACCTGTGAATCTGTACTTGGCTACCGAAACCCTTTGAAAAAGGATTGGATGTCTGAGGATACCTGGGCGGATATTGAGAAGAGGAAGAAAATTAAGCAGAGGGTAAATGCCAGCAGAACAAGGACTCAGAAGGCAGCGGCTCAGAGAGAATACAATCAGCTGCATAGAGTAGTAGGAAAGAGTGCAAGACGAGATAAGAGGAGGTGGATTGATGATCAGGCGAAGAGAGCAGAGGAGGCAGCAAGAATAGGGGATTCCAAGACTTTATATAAAATAACAAAGCAGTTGTCAAAGAGAGGGTTTCGAAGAAGTCAGCCAGTGAAAAGCAAGGAAGGAGAGTTGCTAACCTCTCCTGACCAGCAAGTGCAAAGGTGGGAAGAGCATTTTCGTGAAGTGCTCAACCCTACAGATGATACAAATGGGGCTGAGCTGGACACACTCTTTCAGAGCGTGGGTAGGCTCGTACCTTCCATTGAAGGGGAGATCAGTGAAGAAACCCCCTCCATTTCTGAAATCAGAAATGCTATCAGTGAGCTGAAGAATGGCAAGTCTCCTGGAATCGATAATATACCACCCGAAGCTCTTAAGGTGGATGCTGACACTACTGCACAATTGCTCCATTCGATCATCTGCCGTATGTGGACCGAGGAAAAAATCCCCTCTGAATGGAAGAAAGGTCTAGTGATTAAGTTGCCGAAGAAAGGAGACCTCACAAGCTGTGACAACTGGAGAGGGATTACCCTTCTCACCCTGGCCAGTAAAGTTCTGTCGAAGGTCATCTTGAATAAGATTAAGGAGCATGTGGAGCGGCTGCTGCGGAGAGAACAGCCTGGTTTTCGGAAGCACAGGAGTTGTGTTGATCTAATCAATACTCTCCGTATAATCCTTGAACAGAGTGCAGAGTGGCAGAGTCCTCTTTACGCCCTGTTCATTGACTTTCGCAAGGCGTTTGACTCGATCAGGCGAGACACAATGTGGAGAACTCTGGGGGTCTACGGAATTCCAGGAAAGATCCTTCGCCTCGTACAAGAGATGTACAATGGGTACACATGCCAGGTCATGCATGATGGAGTCCTCTCCTCTCCCATACCGGTCACTTCGGGTGTTCGACAGGGCTGTGTGCTCTCTCCTACATTGTTCCTGGTGGTCCTTGACCTGTTGATGAGGAAAGTGCTTGGTGGAAGAAAGCGGGGTATCCAGTGGAACCTTCGGGACAGACTGGAGGATCTGGATTACGCTGATGATGTGTGCATGCTGGCACACCGTCTAAGTGATATGTCTTTCAAGCTTGACAAACTTAACCAGTACTCGGAGGTCACAGGGCTCAAGATAAATGTTAACAAAACGAAGGAAATCAGGGTAAATGTTTCACTGAGATATAAGCTGCAGGTTGCTGGGGAAAGCACAGAGCAGGTGGACTCATTCCAGTACCTGGGTAGCATGGTCGATGCCAGCGGGGGTGCCGAAGAAGATATTAAGAGCAGGATTCGGAAGGCAAATGGTTCGTTTGTCCAGCTATACCCGGTATGGAGAAATAGAAATATTTCTCTGCGAACGAAGCTTCGACTGTTCAATACAAACGTTAAGTCGGTACTCCTTTATGCTTGCGAGACCTGGAAAGTTACCAGCAATCTGTCGAGGAAGCTGCAGGTATTTGTCAATCGCTGCTTGAGGCGGATCCTCGGTGTGTGGTGGCCCGACACCATTTCTAATGATGAGCTGCTAAGAAGGACGCAACAGCTTCCCATTGCTGTTGAGGTGAAGAGGAGGAAGTGGCAGTGGATTGGTCACACTTTGAGGAAGGGCGAGGGAGCGGTGGAGCAGGAAGCGCTGGAATGGAACCCACAAGGATATCGAAGACGCGGGAGACCAAGGATGACCTGGAGGCGATCTATTGAGGCGGAGGCAGCTAAAGTGGGGAAGTCTTGGAACCAGATCAAGGCATTGGCCAGACATAGAGAGGAATGGCGGAATTTCGTCTCGGCCCTATGCTCCTCTTGAGGAGCTACAGGAAATAAGTCAAGTAAGTCAAGTCAAGTCAAGTTCCATTGAAAATACGCACTGCTACCTCTCATTGATGCGGGAAATGTGTTTTGTTGGGTTGGCGTTCTTGAAAATCCCCAAATAGCTATTGAGCGATAGCTATTGGTCATTTAGCGATTGAGTTATTGCTTCTTTAGCGAGAGAGTTATCGGTTCTTTAAACTTATCGAACCATTAGCTACTGTTGCTTTATATGTAAAATTGATAAACCGGCCCTTAGTCCGTCAACGACCTAGTGGCCAAACTTTTGCGAAAACTCTCTATTTTGTGGTCTTGGAATTTCAATTTATTTCATAAACATCCGTCCTATCTACCACAAAATATGTGGGAAATTTGTATCAATAGATGAATATGTGAAAATACATGTTTATAATGCAATATTATGTAAACTAAAGATGGATCCAGAATTTCCTAAAACGTATTTCAAAGGTATGTACATTTATGGATTTACATAATTTCTTTTTTGGAGTTAGATGTGTACATTACGACATCTAACTCCAAAAAAGAAATTAGGTAGGTATGTAAATCCATAAGAATCCGGGTCCTACCTACTTATGATGTTAGTAATTTTCAAGCATTTCTGTACCCACCTTTATATTAATAGATTAGTAAATTAACAGAAGGAGTAGGTACATGAATACTGAACAATGAGTCAGATACGAAGATGTGACATCAGATACGATGAGTCTTTGAAAGGTAGGTAGGTACAGAGTACTTGACGGAGATCAAAAATGTAGAATTGAAATTCCAAATCAGACCTCTTACCTTTGAAATACCACCGACAAAGCTTCAATTTCTCTTCGTTGTTCACTTTGCTGAGATCCATAACAAGAACGTACTTACACTAACAAAAGCACAAAACTGAACACCAAGTATCACAAACTGACGGTTAATTCCTTCCACATTTGACGGTAAAGCACTGAAAAACGCCCAGCCTATGCAATTATAAACGTTTGGGCACGTAATGAATAGTATTTAAATAGGAAATTAACAAAATTTATAAACTTGAATTAAGAAAGTATGAAATTCTCAGGCTCGGAAATAAGACAGGTTTCAGTTATCACCGTTATCAGTGTTGTTGTTGTTGTTGTCGTTCAATCATCTTCACCTTGACTGTCTTGAGTTATTCTTATACATCCTGCTCCATGCTTCAATTATTTTGACATTGCTTCACAAAGCAGGTATGTGAAGGTTGGTGTTCCATTTTTTTGGCGTGCAAATCAATCCCATGCTGCACTTCGCGAAGCCATTAGCTCTAGGAATGAATGACTGAATTGTTTATTCTCAGTCAAGGAGCAAATTGCATTGTTGAAAAGTGAAAACGTGTTCATAGTACAAAATAATACATAGGTTACATGCTTGTAGCATAAGGTAAGGAAGAATCCCGCAATGGCTAGGCCAGACGGCGGGCAAAACTATTTTTATTATTGTTGGTGCATGTTGCTGATAATGATTAATTTATTACAAAATCAAAGTATAACAAATGGTACTTGAAATGGTGGAACCCACAGACGCAAGGGAAAGAAATGCGTCAACCGGGCAATATTTCAAAGAAGAATAGAAAGAGTAAGGGATATAACGAATGTATTCGAATTGTTGAAAATTCAAGGATTCCCATAATGAACTCAAGACACAGGGATAAAAATGTTGAGATTATCTCAGAGCAAGGGATTCGAACGGTCAAGTTTCATCTACTGGCTAGTTAAAGATGAAAAAGCAGTACCGATTTTAAACGAGGTAGGTATAATAATAGGTAGGAATAATAGGTTATAGCCATAAATTAATGGAGATTCCATAAAACACCTACTATGCATACAGATGCCTCCATCATCGATTGGCCTCAAGTTTCATGTTGGATGTGGCGAAAATATCAAAGACAGATTGAGAAAGAAATACAGCACATACCAAACACAAATAGAATTGCAACAAAATTTGATTAATTATACCTGAAAGCAAAAACGAATGATTGACAAGACGACAAAGAAGATTAACAACAAAACGAACATCAAATAAGAAGCGACAACAAACATTACAACGCAAGCAACAACTGTGACCACGCGACCAACAGACCAACTGTTTACCGTCAAAAAGAATAAGGTAAGAAGAAGAAGAAAAATTGGTCCACTTTTTATCATTTTTACTTTTGCAAAACGTATCCTATTTTCTTAATTTTGGAAACATCTAGGTGATATTGATCTACATATTTATGTATTCATTGGTTTCATAGTATTTTTGCCTCTAACATTTCAAGCCCGTAGCTGGTGATTATCACTTTCATCTAGTCATTGAAATTAGTATAATATTATTGTTGTACAATTTTGAGAAGGGTGAGTTTGGTTTGTTGACGATGTTGTCCTCTTTGAAGAATGTTCGAAGCCTTTGTAGAAGTTTAACCGATAGGCTGTACGTTTCTCGGGAAATCTCCACTTTCATGGAGCCCCTTAGGATTCAGATGACAACTCCGCTGTGCGCCGAACCTCTCAAGAAGAAGAAAAAGTGAGTGCTAGAACTAGTGTATTTTCCCTCAGATAAGTGCTTTAGCAACAGATTGAATTGAATTTATTAATATTACAACCAAAGTAGGGTCCACATGGGCAGAAACGTTAGGAAACCGATTGAAATGCAGGAATTAACAGCTTGTGGTGGGACGGAAATTGTCTCTTGGATTGCCTTGTCACACATACTCTTGCTACGACAAACCAGAAGTAGCTACTGTGTGGTGTACCACGTCGTGGACTCCTCGAGCACTCCTTGAACTGATCGTTCAAGTTATCCAATAGATAGGATAGGATAGGATAGATATGGATAAGGGTACCTTATTGTACCTATTAGGTATTGTCTACTCTAAGAGTTGTCATTATTCGGTTTCCAGGTTAGACCCTCAAATTATCAAGCACAGGGAAGAAAGAAGAAGAAAAAGGCTGGAGAAACAGATCCGAAGGTATGTCTTCAAGTGATAATCATAATTTTTTTAACCTGACCCTTCAGGTTTTTGCGATGGGACCCCCCGCCGAAAAGCGACAGGAAAAAGTGAGACCAAATAGTGAGATAAAAGTAGCGCGAAATTTTCTTATCATTTTCACGTACAACCGAGTAGTTGCTAGGGAAATGAAACTTCTTTCATTTTCATCGGAAAAAAATCGATTTCCATTCGTTGGAAAGCTCTTGATATATCACGCATTTATTTCGTATTTGTTCTTGGTATTTATTTCCTAGTTTCATAATATAACTATATAAATGGATGTTATAAATCGATAGTAAACAATGACGCTAGTTTGGTTGTCACTTGGTTGTTTCGATGTGTATAAGCGTGGCTAAAGCTTATATAATACAGCGAGGGGGACAAAAACCTGAAGGGTCAGGTACACCACATTTTAGCCGTCAGGCTTTAAGCGGAAGTCATCCGGGGGTGCAGGGGGCAAAGCCCCCGCCGAGGCGCGTAGCGCCGAGTTTTTTTAAAATTTTATTATTTTTATTCATTTATTGATAACCATAAAATGACGACTGTAGAGCACACAGACAGCCCCTGATAAATAAGTCATGATCTTGATGCAGATATAAGGACTTGAGACTGATTCGAGATATCATTTCTGTAGAGTTCTCTAAGGGTATGTTCGGACAAGCAGTTCTGAACCAGTTCGGAATCGAACCACTGAAGAATAGGGCTGAAAAGAGGGAGGAATGAGAACCGTTCAGAACTTTGTTCAAACTCTGTCCGTCCGAACGCTTTTCGAACTAGTTCATAACTGATAACCTGAATATCAACTCCCCAGTCCAGGCGGTCGTAACCTTATTTATCCCTCTGAGTAGAGGTGTGACGGTCCAGGTAATTTCTGTCACTGCTCCAACTGCTCCAGTGACGAGCCTGTAGCAGTGACAGGATACCGGTCCAGTGACAGGACCTGAGTATTACAGACAGAAGAACGCAACTTTCACCCGAGAAAACTAGAATGCTGATGTTTTTAAATAGCAACCAAAAAATGATAGATTTATAAAATTTCTTGATTTAATTTTTTATATTTTTCAAACAGTTCCAGGTTCCAACATATTGAATTACATTTTCTCAACAATATCATTTCCCAGTACCTACCTATTCTGTTTTAAAACAATCCTCAATTCCTCTGAAATGACATTTATAAATAATTGTAAAGATTGGAAATTGCGATTGAGATTCAGGATGCTCCAAAACGCATTTAGTAGGTACTTAGTAAAAATTGTTCGAACCATTACTTCATATTTTTTAAATTTCGCTTAGAAGCAAAAAAATTAGATAACTTACTTTAATTTGAATAGAAGAGCGATTTTCCATCCTGTTACAATCAATTTTAATATACTGAACGATCCAGAACCACCCCACAGTCCCCACACCAATGGATTAAAAGAGAAACGCCAAAAAATGGTCCGTAGCATAGCTATAGGTAGCAGTAGCAGCAAGGTTACCGGTCCAGCTGTACCGTTAAGACTACTACGAGCGTAGCAGTGACAAGCTGCTCCACTCCGAGATTAGGTGACGCGTCGCTGCTACAGCGGTACCGTCACACCTCTACCTCTGAGCTACAAATAAAGCAATAAAAAAATTAAAAAAATCAAACTGAAATTCATGAAAAACTTAGAGTTTCCTTAACTGTGGCCACTACCAGTGCTTTTACCTGAAGTATCCTATCAATATCTGATTTTTCGAAAAACAAGGTTTTTCAACAACATTTTTGTGGGATTAGTTGCTGGTCATTTAGAGCCACCTTGAACCTTATACACCCAGATTTTTGGGCAACATTTGGACTAAAAACTTCATAGTTCTCGAAATATTGGTAGATTTTATTGAAAATAATAAACCAGTATGGATTTTTATGAGGTATCTTACAACAGGTGGGCAAGTTTTGTTTAGGAGATTCAACTGAATTAACTAAACAAAACTTGCCCACCTGTTGTAAGATACCTCATAAAAATCCATACTGGTTTATTATTTTCAATAAAATCTACCAATATTTCGAGAACTATGACGTTTTTAGTCCAAATGTTGCCCAACTGGGTATTTGGCCATTTCGTTTGTGTCTGGGTGTTCGGGTTTCTTGAGCTTCAGTCCTAGTTGAAGTGGTGTCTTCACGGGCCTCGAGTTTTCCATTCCAAAATGCTCCAAAATGTCCTGCGTGTATTTTTTCTGGGACATGAACAGCTTCCCCTCGTTTTGGTTTTGGGTAAACTCGATTCCTAGACCGTAGTGGGTTGGACCTAGATACTTCATCTTGAACACGTTCATCAAGTTTTGCTTCACCTTTTCAATCAAATTCGGATTATTAGACAACAATTTCCGAAGGAATTATACTTATTATTTTCAATAATGAACGTACAATCAACAAGTAGGAACCAACAACAGTACAGAAAAATATAAAACCGGAATATAGGTTTATAGGTTTATAAGTGAAAAACGAGTTCGTCGTCCGAATCATTGAATTGTGGATCACTAATCTCATTTTCCTCTTCATTGTCACTAGAACTTGAAGAATACATATTTCTTGACCACGAGATCTTCAAGTAATCCTCAGGATCCAACTGAATGGTAGTTAAACAGGCAAACTGCAACTTATAAATAATAGGAATAACCACAGAGTATCTATACTTCGTAATAATAACATGAGCAGTAAGAAAACAAAATGATAGCAGACGCCACAGGTAGTGAGGTTATAATAAGGTTATGTGAGTGAAATGTACTGCGCATTTCTTGAACTAAAAGTTCTGAAGAAAATATCGAACCTCTCGAACTGGTTCTGAATGGTTACAAACTCCTGCGTCCGAATATCGAAGTTATAGTTCGGAATCTTTTAGAACTACTGTCCAAACAGCCAAAAATGGTGGTCAGTTACGAACGGTTTAGAACTGCTTGTCCAAACATACCCTAAGGTCTACTCAGTTCAGATACTGTTTTCAAAACTACAAATGCCTCTGCTCCAGGTTGGAAAAAAATGCCAAGCAGTTGAAGCCCATCGAAGAGTGTGAAATCCCTATGGAGATCCTCCACGAGAAGTCGGCCAGGTCTCGCCCTTCGCCCCAATTGAGCCGCGAGGAGCTGAACGAACGGGCATCGCTTATGAAGGAATGGTCGCTTTTCAAATACAAGCAGCACTTGGACGATGCTCAGATGATAGATAGGATTATTGTAAGTGTTCGTACTGTGAAGCCTTATTACCGTTTCCACTTAAATGCTGCAATCATTATGTAATGCAGGCGTAGATGACGTAGAGCTACGTCATCTTCCCCATCATCAAACAAGCTTGGTACTCATGGTTATTACAGTATTTTCACGTAGAATTGAAAAAGGTTTGAAAACATATGGTCTAGACTAATCCATGGATTACGCGGCTCGTCCTTGGTACTGTGGATGGAGTTAGTTCTCCGTGTTCATAATAGGTAGGTACCTAGTGCAGTAGAAGTCGCTCAGTAGAAAGGCAGTTAAAGGAATAAGTCGGATATACGGATAGAAACAGGTCCCGATCGGCTGTATGTAAACACAAATGAAATTAGTCTGTTACAGTGATCTCAAGGTCGGTTATGGTGATCAGTTTTTGAGGTTAGAAAGTCGACAAAATAGGTAAAAATGGCTGAAATCTCAGAAAATTCGTGTATTGAATGATGGCCTGAAACAGAAGATAACTGTCGGTTTTGATAAAAATTTCCTTACAAAAATAATCAAAATTAGGTCAGTTTTGGGAGTCACAATTGGCCAATATCGGTAAAAATGGCTAAAATCACCACAAAGTATATACAGTAGAAGTCGCTTATAGAGATTGGTCGCGTACAGTGATTTTTTCCAGTCATTCTCAATTCGATCACTATAAAGCTAGGTTCACTTGGAGATGCAATTCTGGATGGCAATCCAATATGGCAACACGTTCGCCATAATTTTTGCTGCAGAGGCGTTCACATGGCAGCCGAATCATAACCTGAAATCTAACCGGCAAAATGAACCAGGAATGTCGAATTCCAATATGGCTGAACAACCAAACAGGAGAGGAGTGCGCAGTAACCTCTGTGCAGATATGGCAACGGATCCGACAGCGAAAAATATCTGGAGATTTTGATATAAGTGTTGCAATAATCCATTTTGCGTTGGCCAATAGCATTGGAGAACGACTTGCCGCTTCCACTGTATTTTGTAGGATATTTTCTATGATAGTTCGAAAGAGGATTTTTTCAATTAACAATTCTGGTTATTGGCAAAAATTAGAAGCGACATTCCCCGTACTAACAAGGTTTCGAACAATGCTGTAAATATACGGAACACCAGAGACTATTGGACCAGGAAGAACTGTCAGAAAGATGATTTGTTTGGACCATTGTGGGTTATGGCGGTGGTTCAATGGTTTTCACGTTTGCGCATGCGCAGTGTCCTACTACTGATCCGAATGCGACAAAATACTTCATATGGGACCAACATTTGTCATGGGATCAAAATTTGAGCCAGTTGGACCATTGGGTCGTGAGTTACGGCAGTTCACAGAAATGTGTACGCACATACAACTACCTAAAGTAGCTTACCCCCCCCCCCCCCCCACAGTTAGTGTTTGAGAATGGGAACCCCCCCCCCCCCCCTTACATACTGAAAATTGTCTAAAAAGTGTAAAAACTAAAACAAGGCCTCGGCTGATTCTGAGGGGCTGAGCCTAGAAACCGTTGAACCTAAACCCTTTTCACTTCCAGTTGAAGCTCTTTTGCGTGGAATTGAACCTTTTTCAAACTGACTTAAATCTTTTTCGCTTTCAGTTAAACTCAGGTGTAAGTAGTGAGATTTGTATCCCGGAATTTGGATATTATTCAATTCCAGGCCGGTCTTCTGGCAGGCTGATGGCCTTTACCAGAGTTCCCACGTCTTACTCGTGTCCTGAATTCTCCACTCGATTGGCCGGGGAAAAGGAGTTAGCAAAGCACTGGATATATGTTATGTATATATGTATTAATCACTATGACTTATTAATTATAATTAAATGTAGTGTGACTTTCTTATACCTTGTCTTTCCTAAGCTTTCCAGTCCCCATTCCACCAGCGCACTCGTGCCAGGAGAATTGTCCGTACCGGTGGCGGAGACGGCGGCAGCAGCGTTGAGAAGGGGGCATCCAGTATAGCGGGATGTTGGGAGGGGGACATCCAGTATAGCGGGGCGTCCGAGAGTCACTACCTCCGGACGTTCGATGTTCTAGGGCGTGGGGGCGTCAGTCCACAACGACCGGCTTTCCCATTCTTCGGATGGCACCAATAGTTCATAAAACTCGCACTGGGCTCATCCCGGAGACTACTGTACTCGTCTAGTAACCGGGGAAGACAGCCTTGATTTTCTTTTTCAATAACCCTGCCGTGGTGGGGCGTAGTGCTGGCTTGGCACACACTCCTCGGACTCACCTTTGTTGTCCGAATGAAGAGGTAGGATTTCGTTATGTGCGCCGGTTTTTGAGGTAGCACATTAGGCAAGTCAGAAAAGTGTGTGTGGAAAGAAAACTACTGTAGAACAGGTAAAAATAAGCGTTAGGTACCTACGACATTCGCTTACGTGTCACAATACCTTCTGTATAAGGTCAATAGGTATAAGCTGTACATTTTGTGGATGATTTTGACGGGTGTATCCATTTGCATTGCAGTCTAGCTGTGCAGTTCCGCAGAAATGAAATGCGGGGTTGTGGTGGAGAAGGGACGGGGAGCTGAGGTCGAGCGCGACCCAACCCAACCGAATGGGATCTATGGCTGGTCCCTTTGTATCGACCAAAGTCCGTCATTCAAATACGTGCGCAGTGGAGGCCCCCTGATGTACTTTACTGGAATGGGATCAGTCGCTTGTGTACGGATGAATACGCTAGTCGTTTGGTATAGCTTTCATTGGAGGACCAGCCGTATAGTTTCCTAGCTTGCCATGGCTAATAGAATTGACAGAGGCTGTTGCTGCAATGCATTGGCGCTCTATGTGAACCCCTTTGACTTGGGGTTAGCTACAAATACTCAAAGTTCACCCTATCACCTCCAAGCCAGAGGAGAACAAGGATTTCTATTAATAGTTTTTTCACTGTTCTGTGGCAGCTATCCCAGCAGTGGGCTCTCGATCAGCTCAGAGAGGAATCGGAGGAGCTCTACCAAGCGGCTGTGACGTTGGACGACAGTCTGATGCCTTTCAAAGCGACCGGACCTGTGGAAACACCTCCAATAGAAACCTACGACGCCCCGGACGGAGATTTCATCGATACCTCGAAAAAATGGGACGTCTCCCCTGCAGACCTCCTCGGCAAGACCAAGCGCAAGATTTGAATTGGTGACATCCATAAATCTTAGAAACTAATATCCTTAGGTACCACAGGGCAGGTGTACCTTTGGCATTTTTATGATGTTAGAAATGGCCTGTCCATCGTATGCTACATGTAATATACTGTTTAGAAATCAAATTAATTTCGCTTCTGTTCCACAAATGATCCCTCCACGATTCTAACGTATAGTAGTGCCCAGACTTTGGTCAATTTACAGAGACTTTAGTCAATTTACCTGAGGCCCTATTGGCAACCCCTTTTGCTGCAAGCCGCGACCGAATCCTAAAGCTAGGTAGTCATTATTAGGCTGTTGGCATCACAGATCTCTACAGAAAAATTCGTAAAGCATGAGCTTAAACAGCATCAAAATGACAAGTTAGAAATAATCTACTTGTAGGTACCTTATGTTGTGGTGGAGATCCTTACCTTTCACACTTTTCATCTTACTTTCAACCCGCAGGTAGGAAGGTAATCTCTATCAGTGGCCAGTGCAGTCGCAAATGCACTGTACCTTAACCTCATTCACTATTTCCACCTCAATAATCCTCCGGAAAGTATGGTGATGTACACTGTCGTGGTACCCTTATAATATACCACTCCTGTATATACGGTAAGATTTTTACCAATAAACAACGGAGAGCCGAGCTACGCAGTACAAGTGACACGGCCCAGGTAACTCCCCCTCTAACGGCTCCCAAGGGTCGTTCTGATTGGACCTGAGGATGGTAGATGCGCCTATAAAAGGCGCCCAACTCGCGTATTCGTCCAATTTCTCTCCAACAAGTGCCTTCTCTCCCAATCTTACCTTCTCATCACCAGCTAAGCTTTCTCCTTCTCTCTAAGTTCTCAACGAGGTGGAAACCGGGCGAGTATTCTTCTAGAATTCAACGAGGTGAAAACCGGGCGAATATCTTCCTTACCTCTTACCTAGAGATATCCAAGGAGGTGAAAACCGGGTGAATATTTACCTAAATCCCAGAGGCGTATCCAAGGAGGTGAAAACCGGGCGTATACAACTCCTCCCTCCCCTCTCTCTACCAAAACTCTTACCCAGTCAAAATTCAACTCAAAAATCACATTTTCATTAAAAGTCAAATTTTACTGCATTTAAAATTTAAACAAAACCAGTCATCACATACGTAATCCAGACAAAATGACTGGTGTGAAAAAATCAAGTTCATGAACTCAGGTGGTGGGGAGTGAAAGAAATTTCTCAGTTCAAGAACTCGTCACAGCTGGTTTAGTCAGTTCTGGTTCATTAACCGATTCTCTGCAGGTGTGAAAAATTTCATGAACTCGAGTAAGTTACTGAATCTGTAACTCAGGGGTGCAGAGCTTCACTGGGATCACAGTTTGCTTGCGCAGTGGGTTGTGCGTTGAACGCATTCGAAAACATCTCTTGGAATATCGGCCCGATCCTGAGCGGAAGACGCCGCAGGTGAAATATTCCCCCTAAAATTATTGTTTTTTATCTGTTGATCTTTAATATTTTCTACCACCTATCACCAAAATTCATATATCGCCAAGAGTGTTTTCCCGTTTTCAAGTTTGCATGTGTGTGTGCATGCCTGCGTGTGTGATTCCACAATACATGGTAAGTACTGTTGGAAAAAATGAACCTTTCTGACCTCTATTGGACTGTCCGTACAATACATTAAGAAGAGCTACCAATGGTATCCGCCAGAGCTGAAGACGATTTTCTATTGTTTCTAGTATGAACAAAATTTCTTTTGTTCCGAGTTGTGTTGTATGCCTTCCGCCATTATACGTTCAATCTGGGTTTTGCAGCCAGCCTCTTTGTATAGAGTATTATCCTACTAATCCTGAGTGGTTTTTGCTACTTCGTCCGACTCGAGTGTTCGAAGTCTCCCCAAAGTAAGTGATTCAGTAATCAGTTTGTATCGGATTATTTCTTCAATTACCTTGTTGTTTATGGTGTGATGCTCAAAGCCACTGTTCTTGATTTGGAAGTGGCAGGCTCCAAATGTCTTCAAACTTCAAGCGGTGGTTTGATCGGGTTAGCTGGTAGCTGGGAAGCAGAGTTGTTGACTCGGGGACTTCAAGAAACGGTGTGTTGAGCAAGATGGCTTCCTCTCACGAGAAGAGCGAGTCGGAGCTCCAGTACTGCCAACCTGCAATAATATTCTCGAAAAGGTGTGAGAAGAGGCGCCAAATATGAAATTGATCATTCATAATTTCACACTCCCTCCTGATCAATTTTAGAGCGCCTCAAGTCTTCTTCAGAAGATGGGCTTGATATTAGTTCTAGTTATAAGTGACATCTATTTCACTTATTCATCAAATTTGAACTTATGGGTAGAGACTCAAAAGGAGTTTAAGTGACATCAATTACACTTATTCATCTATTTAGAGCTTAATTGAGAGAGAGAGATATACATCAAAGAGTTTACTTCAAAGGGTTAAGAGTGAATTGTAAATTTTGAAAAATTTATATGACCCTAGGGTACAAGAGAAGGACTGGAGTCTCGTCTCACACCATGCCGACCCTCTCTCTACTGCCAGACGTCTGTAGAACAAAACAAACAAAAACAAGTGTTAGTTCAAGGCATATTTGAAGAGCTTGTCTTTCCTAAATACAAGCTCGGTAATACTTCATTTTGGGATAAGCCCAGTGGAGTCTTGAGTGTTCGTTTATAGAACACTCCCTTAAGATATGAATTCTTAAGTTTAATTCCAAGTTGAAGGATTGTATTCTCATCCTTCAAATTGACACAGGATGCTACAAACATCTAACACCATAATCTTCATTCCATCAGTCTTATACGACCATCATCAATAGAATACTGTTTTTCCTCGGTCCAGATGACCAGTTAGCGTCCATCAAAATTTATCAGCTAACATCTTCGAATGGTTATTATAACCGACATCAAATTCCCAAAGTTTAGGCATCCATGAATGATACCACTAACTTGTTCCGGAATTTTTCGAACAACGCGCCCGTCAATGGCTTGGTGAAAATGTCACCACATTGTTCGCTCGAGGGAATCCATCTAAGTTCAATTTTTCCCTCCCGCACTTGTTGACGAACAAAGTGCATATGTAGGTTTACTACATGCTTCAACGCTTTCGACTCATCCGTTTTAGCCAGAGCTATGGCTGCTCGATTGTCCTCAAATACGGATGGAGTTAACTTAAGCGCCAGTATTTGATTGCACATTTCCTGCAATCCTGCGAGTTCTCGACACGCGATTGACATCGATATGTACTCACTCTCTGCTGATGACAGAGATACCTGAGTAAGCTTCTTCGATTTCCACGATATAACATCGTCCCAAAGCTTGATTACATATCCACAAGTCGAGAGTCCCTGTTTGTCATTGAGACCCAGTGAAGCATCGGGATAACACTCCAATTTGTCAGTGTTCCCTCTATAGAGCAATCCATAATCCAGAGTTCCTCTAAGATACTGTAGAACTCTCAGTGCTCTATGCCAGTCTTCGCTTGTGTAGGAAGTTTGTCTTCTACACAACATATTCACTGCATAAGTGATATCTGGTCTTGTCCCATTCTGAAGATACAAGAGAGACCCCACCAACTGCCTGTAGGGCACATTTGGCTTTCCATGTATCTCTTGCTTCTCATCTATTTTTGCTTGAACCATCGGGGTGTTTGCCACTGCTTTTGAATTTGGGTCAAACTTGTTCAGCAACTTCTCAATAAAGCTCCCTTGATGAATGAACATCTTTCTCTGAGCTCTATTCCTCAGTATCTCAATTCCCAGATACAACTTCGGAGTACCAAGATCCTTAATTTGGAATTCCTGAGCTAAATTCTCTTTTAGCTCCTTTCCTTTCTTCGTGGAGTTTGTTGCCAGTAAAATATCATCTACATACAGTATTAAAATGGCAAACTCCTTGTCTTGTCTCCACACAAAGATGCACCTCTGGTGAGGATACACTTCAAAACCCAGTTTCTCCATGGCTTCAGAAAATCGAATATGCCATCTCTTCGGAGAAACCTTAAGACCATATATGGCCTTCTCTAGTTTACACACGTGACTCTGAGATAGGTTCCTGCTTGAATTTGTATATTCAATCCACCCTTCCGGAATTTGAATATACACTTCTTTTTCAAGCACTCCATTCAGAAATGCCGTCGTCACGTCCAACTGATATAGGTTCAGATCCATCTTATTAGCAATGGACAAAATGAACCTAACGTCGTTCAGTCTCGCAACAGGTGAGTAGACCTCCGTCAAATCGTACCTGTTTTTATCTGTAAAGCCTTTTGCAACCAGTCTGCTTTTATACCTCACAGAGCCATCCGCTTCTGCTTTCCTCTTATGAACCCACTTCGTTCTAATCACTTTTGTGTTCTGAGGAAGTTCAGACTTCGGTATTAGTCTCCAAGTATCATTTTCTTCTAATGATTTAAACTCTAGGTTTATGGCTTCTTTCCATCTAGCTGAATCCTTCGAGCTCATTGCTTCTGCATATGACTCAGGCTCATTGCCTTCAGCAAAGTGTGCACATTCTTCTATAGTCTCGAGGAAGTCATATTCTTCATTTCCTCCAATGACTTCTTCAAGTTCAACATCTATTGTAGAGGATTTATCACCACCTTTTTCTTCATGATGTTCATCTATAACATTCACTGGTGGTGGTTGTTCCTCTGTCTCTACTTGTTCACTTTCAGAGTGCTGGAGCTGTTGAGGCTCCGTTATGCTTTCATCTATCTCTGAAGTGACAGTTCCTCGATTGTTTGGACCCTCGGACACCTCAGTCGTTGGACCCCAGGAGAATTCCAGCTGTTCACTTCCAAGCAGCTCCCTCCCTTCTCGATGTCCTGACTTTTCCAGGTTTGTCCCATAGGTACTGGCTTCGATAAAGTCAACATGCTTCGACCTGATCAGCTTTTTGTTTGCTGCATCTATTATCAGATAGCCTGTTTGTTGACACTCTAAGAGATACCCCTTTTTGCTTCGTGGTTGCATTTTTCCTTTTGCAGCCACAAGGTAGTATACTTCGCACCCAAATCTTCTAACATATTTTAGATCGGGTTTTGCCCCAGTAACCATCTCATATGGTGACTTGAATTTATTCGAGGCATTTGGTACTCTATTATGGATAAACATAATATTGTTCAGCGCATATCCCCAGTACGAGTTTGGCATTCCTGCTGATATCAACATCGCTCGTATCTTCTGCTGCAGCTCCAGGTTCAAACTTTCCGAGCATGCATTATGTTGTGGGGTTGCTGGCTCACATACTGTCAGTGTGATTTTCTCGTCTGACAGTTTCTTCTTCGTCAACATTGTCTTGTACTCACTTCCTCCATCTGTCCTGATTTCCACTACTTTTCGGCTGTCGCCTGTTAGTAGTCTAATCTCCGACAGACACTTCGACAGGGCAAGATGAACTTGCGTTTTGTCTGGCATCCCATAAGCAAACGCATACCTCGTGCAGTCATCTGTGAACGTGATTATGTATCTATAACCAGAGGTCCACGCTGCTGGTTTTATGGGTCCTTGAAGATCAGAGTACAATCTCGAAAAAGGCGTCTTCGACCTTTGTCTCTCTTTATTGCATGGCTGTCGTCTAGCTTTTGCCAATTTGCAATCTTCACAGTCCAGAACATCGTCTCCAACTCGTATTTTTACATCTATCTCTTTTAGCACTTTTACGAGATAATTTTTGGAGATGTGGTTCAGCCTCTGATGCCATAGCATCCCTGGACTTGCTCTCGAGGTCTGAACTCCTTCAACTGTGCTAGTGAGGGTTGGGTTAACCCTCGGACTCAAATGTTCCTCTCCTACACTCGGTGGTGTAGTAAACTCATACTCGTGATGCGAGTTTTCATCTATTGAGTTTTCATCTACTCCACTTGTACCTGGCTCGCTTATCTCACTGTTCAGTCTCCTAGCATCTGGTTCGCTATGTTGCATGCTCCTCCCTCCCAGAACAATGTCTGTCACATTGGGCTGCTCCGCAACATCTCCCAGATATACTCGTTTCTTTTGAGGAGACTCATCTATACCAAGCTCTGCCATTATAGCAGATCTTTTCTTCGGCGTAGCCCCTACAAGTGGCAGTTTAAACGTCAAGCGCCAAAATCTCCCATCAAACTTACCCTCCTTAATCAACCTACCAGTCGCTGTGTCTTTTACAGACACTCCTCGACCGGTGAAGGTTGCAGCTAAGGAATTACTCAAAATTTTGCGAAGTGCAAAAAGGTTAACCGACAGAGATGGCGCAAAAAGAACATCACGCAAACGTCCTAGAATTCCATCATTCTCTATTATAATGTCTCCCATTTCCTCAACTATTAAATCGGACTCGGAATCCCCATTTGCGCACGAAATCCGCATGGGAACATCTAACCGTCTAATGTTAGATAGCGGATCTCTAGTATTTATTATGTGGTCTGTAGCACCAGTGTCTAAAATCATTGATATGAAACCTCTAGACGTACCATCAGAATCGCTAAACATCGCCGATCGAGAGGTACCGGCAGGCGATGTGGTGCTGGCGTACATAGCCTCGGACTGGACAACCCACACCTGGCGGTGAGGTTCATCAAAATCCTCCTCCGGACCACATATGACAAGAGCCTTCCCTCTCTTGTCCCTCAACTCTTTAGCCTTCGATAAGGGCATTCTATTCATCGCAGGCTTCGGGTTTGCACCCGCCTGGGCTTGCCATTTGGTTAGCCTCTCCTGTGCCTGCTGCCCTTTGCCTCTGGCCTTGCCGCCTACTGATCCACCATTTTGCCGAGGGCAATTGCGACTTTTATGGTCGCCTATGGTTTTGCACGAGTAGCAAAACCACCCCTCAGTTCTGCATTTAGAAGCAAAATGGCCCGGCTTGTTGCATTTGAAGCAAACTTTCCTCTTCGACACCTTGCCGGCACTCGTCTTCCTCAATTTTGGCTTCCCGCCATGTCCAGAGCTGGACGTCCCCTGCTCTTTAGGAGCTTTCCGGGACTTGTCGCCCTGTCTGGACTGGCGCTGCCTAGTCCACAATGCCCCACCAGGAGCCGTCTCTCGACGGTTCTCTTCCTCCTGGCGTCTCCCCACTTCAACGAATTTTTCCTGAAGCTTCCGGAGATCAACGTCATCCGTCTTGTCAGCCTCCGCCACGTATAAATCGGGCATGGCTGAACGGATTGAGAAGAGAAAGTTGTAAACTTTATCCTCTTCGTTGAGAGCTGTGTACTGCCCTAACTTCTCTGCCAGGTCATTAAACCTGGCCATGAATGCCGTTGGTGTCTCAGCCTTCGGATCGTACTCCATTTGCTCCATTTTGGCACGAAGGCCAAACTTATAGTGCCTACTTTTTGGCTGGCAGAGGGCCTCCAGGCGCTTTACGAGTTGCATCGGGTCTTTCTCACCCTTCACTAGTGCGTGCAACTCATCATCTATGCACTTTACTATGAAAGCTAGCACCTTTCGTTTGGCTACTTGCACACTAGCCTCAGTAAACTCTCTCGGGATTTTTGAGTGTTCTTCTACTAGGAAGGCGCAGTTCTGGCTCTCCAGCTCAGTCACTATCCTCGCCCTCCAAGTCTCAAAGTTTGCTCCGTAAGTCAGTTGCGAATCAAGTTTCGCAAACTGAATCTTCATTGCGAAGATCATCGACTGGCTATCAGTCATCCTCTGAGAGGTCCGACTGTTCGGGACTTGTTGTGGGACACTTGAGGTGCCTACCACAATGCCTGCGATCGCTGAGATCGACTCCTGCATACGTCCCATAGCCTCCTCGAGCTTACGGAGCCTCACTCTCATCCCCTCCTCGGGACTCAATTCCCGTGGGGTTTCGGGTGCAGTAGCTTGTTGGGCCAATCCATCCCAGCTAGCTACTCCACCTTCCTCCCCTGTTTGGCTTTCGCCCATCTCCTCCTCTTCTCCCAATAACACTCTCTCCTGCTCCTCTAACTCCATCTGTTCCTCACTGGCGCTCATCTTGCTGCTCTGTGAATCCAAACCAAAAACAGACAAACAAACCCACAACAGAACTCTAGGTATTGTAACCTCATCAATAGAAAGTAAATCAAAAATTTTACTTCATCTACGTTGTGGTGTTTAATTGTCTATTCCAGGAGCACTATAAACATTTATCGGGAGATAAGCAGTCAGTTCCATCTATTGAACTGTATAAACTGCTTTACATCAAATGTTTGCCTCTAATGCAATAAAGAGAGGAGCAATCAGTTCCATCTATTGAACTGGAGCACCTACTCTACATCTAATGTTGTTGCAAAAAAAAATTTGAAACTTTCCTTCTATTGCTTAACCTGACACAGTGCTTTTTAGTCGCCCATATCCGGCAACTACTCTTATTTTAAAATTCAAGAAAATTTTAAATTTCATCAATAGCCCAAATCCGGCTTTTAAAATTTTCAATCACTTCAATGGGCCCAGATCCGGCCAAAAGAAAATTCACTTCTATCATCTATATTAGGCCCATGTCCGGCCAAAAAGAATTTAAAATTCGTTTGTGCTTACAGCCGGTCATCGACGTTAGCTAACACTGTAAATTGCACCATCAAACCTCGATTTTGACTTTTTATTCTGGTATATATACATCGTTGAACTCAATTTCAACAACTCTACTTAGCCACTCTTATTAATTCCATCTAATAGCACTGGTCTCTTGATAAGCTCTTCTAATTAGTTTCATCATCAAACTTCATCAAATGCAACAACCCTCTAGTACACAACCGTTACCATCATCTATTATGGTTCCCCTTTCCTCAGCTTACCAGTACCTACGTCTATCCAATACAACAAGGTAGGTGGCTAATTTTTGGTACCAGAACCAAACATCCTTGACAGGGTATGTAAACCGCCTCAGCGTGAAAACATCCCCTATATGTCAACAAATCCACGTTGGGTCATGATTGTATTCCCTAGACATGGTTGGTGAAAAGTAAGGAAATCCCCATGGCGGACCCCTTTCCCCCCCCAACATCATGTTTGCCCATTCCGGTCGCTTTCCGCCTTTTCTTCGAATGCCCACATGTGCGGATTGTGTTATTTATAACTAACACCTCTCTAAAGGATTTTTAACTTCGACATCAAATAACAGGACCATCTCTTCCTGTTTGTGCCCCTCTCTCCGGGCACTATGTTCCACATCCGAACATCTTCTGTCTGGTAAGACTCTAATTTCATCATAGGAAGTCAATAACCTATACATCTATGTACGTACATCCTCTAAATTTTCATAAACATTTCTTACGCATGCAGCCAGACAGGTATTTCTGGGAATCCGTTATAAAAACCCAGCACAGATTGTCCCCAGTACTGCATCAATAATATATTATGGACACATCTATGATTTCATCAGCAGGAATTACAAAGTGAAAGATCTGCTAGCAAACATCGATCTTTCCTCAACCCGCCCTTCAAAACATCGAGTGGGCTTCCGAGCTGTTGGACAACAAAAAGAAAACACGAAAAACGATCTCTCATCAACTCTCTTGATCGGTTTTATTTTCGTTTCATCGCGTTTGTTTCGCGTATTTATTCGTTTGTTGTCCTAATTCGCGAGGACTATACCCCACTAACCTCAACCCTAACCCCCAAGCGGAAATTACCACGCGATCTTTCGATCATTACTTATCAACAATAATTTTCGTGAAATTCCGTGGGTGAGGTTATTACTTTTATTTAAAAACGTCAGGGATTGTTAAGCTCGGAACATCAACTCGGGTCTTAGCCTTCTCGGAGTAAATCAAACATCAAAAGATTTATTCCCTGGCTGTTTACCCTAACCTCTCAACATCGCATCATATCAGAGTTCCCCAGGGCTTCGAATTTCCCCAAGCCCCTTATCATCTATATTTTATTGCTTCCAAAATATCATTTCCTGGTTGATTATACATGATATTCAACCCAGATACTTTCTAGCGAATAGACGAACTCGGATAAGATGCAGCGACCCCGGCAAGGAATACAACATGAGCTTGTGACTGAAACGTGGGGGAAATTAATTTCATTAACCTCTAATGCACAAGACTGCCCAACGGCGCCGTATCGGATTATTTCTTCAATTACCTTGTTGTTTATGGTGTGATGCTCAAAGCCACTGTTCTTGATTTGGAAGTGGCAGGCTCCAAATGTCTTCAAACTTCAAGCGGTGGTTTGATCGGGTTAGCTGGTAGCTGGGAAGCAGAGTTGTTGACTCGGGGACTTCAAGAAACGGTGTGTTGAGCAAGATGGCTTCCTCTCACGAGAAGAGCGAGTCGGAGCTCCAGTACTGCCAACCTGCAATAATATTCTCGAAAAGGTGTGAGAAGAGGCGCCAAATATGAAATTGATCATTCATAATTTCACAGTTTGGATAAAAGGTCTTATTCAAAAACACTGATCAACCTTCAAGTACCTGCCTTAATTTCCCTGGTAAAAAATTTTTTGTTGTTGCGCAGGGGTAATGTTAATTTCGTTACCCAGCCTGATCGCAATGCGAAGCGGTCAAAATTTACTTTTTGGTCCAAAAAATTGAAACAAAAAGGATTTCAGCAACACAGGCGTGTGGGGTGTTCTCAATCACGTTTTTTGGGGCGCTGAATCTATTGTAACTGCTCCAGTCCCACTAGGCGCACCCAGCGTACCAGATTTACTAACTTAAAATCTAAAATGTAAATTGTAATCCTTGGTGACCCGGTCCACCCGCGGAATTGATAGAATCCTCCGGTAGACCCACATCTCAAAAGCCTGAATATTCTCCTTTCGGTATCCTCAGACAGTGTCCAAGTTTCCACCCCATATAGTAGTACCAAATAAACATAACAGTGGACTACACGCTTTTTCAGGTCAAGGCTAAGGTCTCTGGAACATAGGAAAGGCTTCATCTTGGTAAATGTGGACCGTTTGATTTAGTTCAGCAGTTCCTTTTCGTTTCCAATCACAGGCCACAAATGTAGTATGTAGTATCCACCCCATCTGAACTAACTCCTATCTAAATAACTGTAATGTGCTAAGGAGCTATCGTTCAGTGGATACTACCACCTCCTCACTTGCAGTAAAGGAACTACTGTTCTATGGATATTATGAACTCCTCATCTGATCCTAAACATACTGTCTTTCAGTGGATACTATAAACTTCTCAGGTAGTCTTAATTTACCCCGTCTCAATGACTCCTAATGAACTTACTCAGAGGCCTTGTGAATGAGTGAATTACCAGTTCTTAGTTCATAATGCACTGAACAATAGTTCTTTAGTTCTCCCTTCCTGCATACATCCAATATCCATCTGTATACAGTGGGTCCTTGATTATTTTACTCTTTGGTCCTAGTGAAGAACGTTCATTGAACTGAACTAAGTCTAGCAGTAGCTCAGTTGGCGGAGTAGTTCAGTCAGGAACTACCCACCTCTAGTACTACACAAACACCTGCACTATTAAATTGGTTTTATTGTTTGTAAATTTTCTACCAAGCCACAATTTTTCTTTAAATTCCTTTGGTTTTTCCTTCCTTTTGGTTTTATCTTTAGTGATTTATTTACTTGGTTTTTAAGACAGCCTTTTTAATCAAGTAATTTATGTGATGTATACACATCTCAAGGGCCCACGAGGCCTAGGGTGGAATTCATTAGTGAAACATATTAATATGTGTTTTTTGTCAATAAAATCTATTACTATGACAATAATTGTCATTTAAAATGCACCAATAATAGCAATAAGCCGATTTGGGGAGACGGGCAGAGCTGTTAACGTCAAAACACACAGTCTTAGATGACAAGTGGGCTGTACTTCGAATGAATATTAATAACAGAGGATTTGGCTTAGAATGAGTTACAATGAAAACTGAACGAACAGATTACATTTACTTATGTACACAGAATTAAAACATAGCTCAACGACTAGGAGGAACTGTGGGATAAAGCTGGTGTGGGAAGTCCTTTTTAAGACGTTTTGAGTTTCTTGTTACACATCGGGAGAGAGCCTTTCCGCTTATTGCCGTTGATGGCAGCACTGTCATCATCATCGCTCTCATCTTCCATTTCACCGTCTCCGCTATCTGCAACAGGTTTGAAATTGATCGGCATAAATATCGTTTGAAAGTCAGTATTAAAAAAAAACCACCGGCCACCAATAGGGGCCTCAGAATGAAAGTTTTGAATTTTTGGACTTTCAACTTCACCTGATTGTTTTCCCACCATCCTAGTGTCAAAAACTTAAGGAGTCATTACTGTTCCCATCATCATAAATGAAAACGTCTTTACAAAACCAAGACTGCAGCTGACAATGAAGAACTCAGGGAAAGTCGAGGACGGATGCAGCGATGCCTCTCCAAAGCGTTCTCGATCCAATAGCGATCCTGCGATCCTGTTCCGATTTGACCACCCTCTCGATCCAAGCGCTTCTGTTCCGATTTGATAGCCTTTTCCGCGGTCCTGTTCGTATCATCGGAACTCACTGATCTACTGTCTGCCTACGCTCTACTCTGTGTCACCAATGTTCCTGCCTTGATCGTACCTACAAGTGAAATCCAATACCACTCATCTCCAGGTTAACATTCAAAAGGGCCGCAATCCGGCATTTTTGGGTCTATAAGGGAAGTAGTGTGAAACTCCACAGCGGATGTATTCTTAGGTAGGTATCTGGAAAAGTTTTCTGGCTAGGTAAGTACGTACAATATAATTATTTTGGCAGATATCTACTAGGTACTTGAATTAGTGAAACATTCACAGGTTTGAGATGCTCAAAATTTATATTTATGAGCAAATTAATTGTGCTAAATCAAAATATACAGCTGGGAAAATATGAAACATGGGGAGTTACACGCGTGTCAAACCCCTCCGACCGATAAGTCGGGACAGTTACAACAAATAACGGTAACGACACACCTCTAGTTGGGTTAAGATATTTACGGTAAGCCTTACATACATAGGCACTTATGGATACTTGTGTACATCCATGAGGATGGGTATAACCTGACCTCTAATGATAAGAATACATAAGGCAGGTATACTCTCAGAACTTGGAAGCATAACTGCTCGATATTAGAAGAAACCTTCTCTCTTGATAACAGAGTGCATATCAACACCACTGCTATGCGTACCACACCAGATTATGAACATTCATCCATACCGACTTCTGGAACTGGAGTAAGAGTAAGGATAACAGAGCTTGATACTTCCCTAAGCACCTTTCCTCCCTTGATACCGGTACGTACTACCATAACTAAGCGTTCGATATTTATACTAATACTCATACCATTTTCTGTTGTTTCGACTCCCTCAAGAAGCGAGCTCAACGTTTGGTTCACCTCCTGCTGAAGGATTTTCATCGACTCGTGAAGGGAAGGCAGATCGTTCGAGTGGTTGGGTACGTCATAGCTCGCTATCATTTCACCTGGTTGGAAAACAGGAACAAACTTGGAACAGAATAAACTTGATACCTACCTAGGTTTCTCTACTACGGACCTGGTAGAATGAAGTCTGAATTTTTCCTTTAGACGATTTGATGGAACTAAACCATGGGGAAACATCTACCAAGATGTAAGTACATTGAAAACACTAGAATTATAGACCGACTCAGGCCAGGGTACATAATTAATTTTGAAGTATAATGTAGTTGAATTATTCATCTATTAATTTACTGGTTAGAGGAAGCTATTTCAGAAGAAGCGCTTAGAGAGAGGAAGAGAAAGATTTATTTTCAAATACATATAGGCCTCTTAGGGCCCTCATGGTACGTATTAAGAAATGCGCAAATAAAAGAAATGGCACAACGCAAAATGCTGCTTAGCAAACATTTTTAAAAACCAATAAAAAACAAAAAACTTTCTTTAAAAATTGGATTCGGTGGTGGAAAATTAGGGGCCAGTGCTAAAATGGGACTCCATCAGGGAATGAAAGGAAGAGGGATCCGAAGATGATTTATCGATAGTAATTCTGCAAAACCATGTGTCTCGCTTTTGACTAAAATAAGGTTTTGAGCTTTCCAGGTAGAAAATGAGGTTCTTGATCCGCCAAAATTGGAAACTTGGGATGAAATTGAATAATAACTACTCTACGCTCGCTTGCAATACCCTGTAAGTCTGAAACCTTCTTTTGTCGTAAGACCATGTGTCTGAAGTATTCAGGTCTGCCGCCTGTGAACCTCTGCATAACGAAAGTTTTGTCTTTTTCAAGAGTTTTTAAAATAAAATTTAGATCTTTACTTATTCAACTGAGATCCGAAGGAGATATAAAGCTGGATATGTGGACTATAATAACAAGCCTTGGAAAAGTTGAGATGATACCGAAGAGACTTACATGGATTTGAGCAGTTCTCCTTCAAGGCTTACCTGGTTTTACACATAACCCTAACGAAAATCATCACCCTTTTGCGATGTTTTCTGTTCTATTCCTACGTTTTTGTTGAAAAAATAACTCGAGGTAGTATAATGATCAGCTGAATAACCTAGGTACTTGAGTAAAAAGTAAAGTACATGCTTCAAGAATGAGGACGGAATTTATCATTGATCTGAAGGCTCTGCCGGAGACATACATGGATTTGATAGCCTCAGTTACATAAGTTTGATAAGTTTGACTTACATGGATTTTACCACTGATCAGTTGAAAAAACCAGGCAGTTTTTTCAGTCTCCTGTAAAATTTCCAAGAAAGCACTTACATGGTTTTGCAGATTTACTATCGTATTTGTTAGCTTTGTTCGTGCAGTCCCTCAGAGCTTGTTCAGAGCAACCCGGGCATGCGCAGTAAGGGAGAGGCAAAGATTCGATGTTCCTGCAGACTGCAATTCCAGGGCGAGCTCTGAGCCAAGTGGTCCGGTGTTTTTGGTGTCCCGGGGCTGGTGATTCGGTGTTGTGCTGGCCACGGGGCTTCCTCCGAGCTGCTCCGAGCAAGCCCTCCTGTGCCCCACAAGAAGACCAGGGGCAGCTGAGCACCACTCTTCCGCACATGCGCCCTCGATCCGTTCGAGCTGCATGTGCTCCGAACAAGCTCCAGGCTCACCCTGCTCCGAGCGAGCGTGTTCAGAGCTCACCCTACACCAAGCCAGTTCAGTTCAAGCGAAAACTGAACTTGTTCGGACCTAACCACAAGCAGTCAGCACGAACAAAGCTATTGCAAGGGGGAGGGAATTCCAATCCGAGCTCCAGCGATTCTAAGGGATTTTCCAAGTGCACATGCCTGGTGGGGAACGATGTGTAAGGCTTGTAGCCGCCCTGACCTCCCGAAGGCGAACATACCTTCTAGAAATTCAGGGCATCGAAATCCACCGTGCAGTAATCGAAAGATAAAATAGCACATTTTTTCTTGGAAAAACTCACCCATTGAGCATCCAACCAGAGACTTACGGCGGTATTCCGTTATTTGGTCGTAGTGACCAATGACAAAACCAAACCTGGCAATGGAAATACTTGAAGCTTGAGGCGATTTAAAGAGTTTTACCCCACATACCTCAAACTTACCCTTTCGAAAACTCTACTGATTCCGAACTTTTCCTACTGCAGTAAAGTATTTTCCAGTTCTCTTGACAGCAAGCAACTCCATGCTACAAGTTGCTTGCCATCAAGAGAACTGGAAAATACTTCACTGCAGTAGGAAAAGTTCGGAATCAGTAGTTTTCGACAGGGTAGGTTTGAGGTATATGGGGTAAAACTCTTTAAATCGCCTCAATGAACAGAGGGAAATCGGGAAATCTTACCTGATCTTCTCAGTACGGCGAGGAGTGACATCATCGGACGGTAACTGGTGTAGGTATGATCCGAAGCGTACCTAGCTCTTTGTGCCCGTGAAGCCTGTTGGTTGTTGATAGTTTTATCAAAATCGTGAACGCTGGCTGGGTAGTTGTTATGATTAGTGATTACAGTAAACACGCATCAGGGCTGCCAACAAAGCCAAGAGGAAAAGCGGTAGATAATTTAAAAAAACGCCATTAGTTATTAAAAAATTCACACTTTTATTGTTTCACCATTTCCAGTAGCCCCGAAAATACGGCGGAATTCTTTAATCTACTGTAGACACTGGAAATAGGAACAAATTATTCCAGTACCTATCTCTCTTCGTCACCCTAAAACATTCCAGTAGAGCTGTTAACCGTAACACTCAGAAGACTTCTTTCTTCTTCCTCCTTTTTTTACTGCCCGGACTCTTGCTATGATGGACAATGAGAACATTGACATGGAGGTAGTTCGTAGTTGTATCTATTCACACCGCCCAGCCTGAGCCTGGTTTTCAGGGAACCTTATTCAAACAGTTGCAAGACCAAATTATAGTACATGGACTCCGAGGACGTTTTACGATTGCAGATTGCTCTCAGCGATCCTGCCATGGCGCACTTTTTTGACCAAAAAAGAAAAAGACGGTGGTATCTGCTCTCCTTCCTCCTACTACCTCTCTACCTATGTCCGACCTCCCTTCGCCGCGTCAGTGGCAACACTGGCTTGCGGCCAACCCTGCTTTCTCCCCGCTTCCCAACCTCACTTTTGTTTTCGCCATCCGCCTGGACACTTTTCAAATTTCACGCTCCCCGTATAAGTTTTAATATTCTAAATTTTCCCGGTATTATTCTTATACAGTATCGCGTGTGCCGTTCTTTGGTTTCGTTCTGTGTTTTTCTGTGCTTCAATGTCGCGGAAAACAGTTCGGATCGTGGGTGTGCGGGTCGACCGCGAGGCGGAGATAACCTCAAAGCCGCAACCTCGTGGTGACGCCGCGCCACCAAAGAAGAGTTCAGCGGTCTCCTCGAAGGACCCGGCGACTATTAAGAAGCCGGTGAGTTCGGGAGATTACGCGTCCTCTTCTAATCAGCCCTCAGCTGCCTGTTTTAAAGTCCTGACGTCTTCAGCGGTCGTCGGGAACTCCGCATTGTCCGATTTACGGACCTCTGCGAGTTCTCGACCTTACGCGTCGACGTCGAGGGTTAAGGAATCGGCGGGTTCGTCAGCGGTTGTCGAAAATCCCAGCATACCCGACTTACGGGCCTCTGCGGGTTCTCGACATTACGCGTCGTCCCCCGCCGTTCCTCAGTCTACCGAGCCTTCGGCGGTGCCGGCGGGACTCTCCGGTGCCAACACGTCCCACTTAGGGACCTCTGTGGTCCGAGAGGTCGCTCCCGCGTCCGCGTTGGCTCCGGACTGGTATTTCGGCTCGGCTGCCGTCAACCGGTTTGTCCCTCATTTCATGAGGCCTAAAACCGTCGAACCGCAGCCGGTCAGCGACGAAGAGGATAAGATCTCCCTCGATTGTCCAATGGACATCGGAGTGCCGGCTCAGGCCGCTCCGGCCCCCGTTACAGCGGTCCAAGGGCCCTCGGGCGTGAAGCCGAAGCTGTCGGCGTCTAAGACCAAGCGCCGCAAGAAGAGGGAGTCGTCGTCGTCATCGTCGGTGTCATCCTCATCCTCTTCTTCATCCTCGTCGTCATCGTCGTCAACGGAGCTGGAGTCTAGGAGGGAAAGGGCGAGGCGACGCGCCAAACAGCTCAAGAGGAGAAAACGGGAACGGCGCCATCGCCGCCGTGCGCCGTCGCCTTCGGCCTCCTCCACGTCTTCCTCTTCGGAGGGCGCGGAATTATCCACGGGACCACCCGCGGAGTTCGTCCGGGCGCCATCTCCACTGGCGCTTCCGGACGAGATTCGGGCCATCGTCGGAGAGAAACCCCCTCCTCCGCCCACCATCCCCGTCCACCCAGACTTACTGGGCCCTTGGACCCAGTGGTGCGCCGAGGGGATCGACGCAGAGGCCTATCGTCGCCTAGCGGCTATATTTGATCCGGCAGTTCACTGCCCCCCGTTGGCCCCCCCTGCGGTGGACCCAATTCTCCGGGGTCGAGCGCAACAGGTGACCCCCAACGATCGCCTAGACAGCAGCCTCCAGAAGTCGCAACTCATTAATTCCCAGGTTATGGTGGCGTTGTCGGGGGCAATCAACGCTGTTTTGTCGCGGGATCTCGCCACAAGTCGGGTGGATTTGTTCCAGCGACTGTGGCAGATTTCACAAATGGTCTGTTCCTCGCAGTTCAGGTTGTCCGCGATGCGGAGGTCGCGTCTGATCAAGTTTTTCAAGACGCAATTTCAGCCGGCTGCGCGGAAGCAACCCGTGGCCAACAACTACCTATTCGGGGATGCATCCGACGTTTGGGCCAAAGAGGCGGGCGACGTCGCGAGGTCAGAATCCATCCTGTTAGCCACGCCAATGGCAAAAAAGAGACCGCCGCCCCAACCAACAGCTCGGGACGCGGCCGGGTCCTCCCGACGTCAATTGTCGCTTCCGTCGACCTCCAGGGTAGAACAGTCGGGAAACGCCTCGCGCCCGCCCCAGCGCCAGCCACCGTCGGGGCAGCAGGGCCAGGCCTACCAAGGTGCGCCGCTCTCGAGGGCGCAGAAACGCCGCCGAAACCGGAAGCCGTTCAGCCGCACCAGGAAACACTGATGCCTCCTCAGGTGAGTTTTGTTCCAGTTGTTTCTAGTCAGTTAACTATTCAGTCTGACCAGTGGTGGGACTTGGAAGCCAAATTGGCTGCCCCCGCCCTTTTCGCAGGCCGAATCCAACATTTTTATACGAATTGGGAGCGAGTCACCGACTCCCCACTACTATTACAGTGGGTGGAAGGTTACCGGCTGCCCTTTGGGCCCGGTCGACCTCCCCTCCACCGGCCGAATTTAACTTCTGTGCCAATTCACCTGGATTCGCCCGCTTTGACGAATCTTTCTAGTACACAGAAATTGATGGCGTCTAAATTATCTAAATTACGTGATCTTGGAGTAGTGGAGGCATGGCCACCGGATCAGCCCTGTTTTTTGTCGTCAATTTTTCTAGTTCCGAAAAAAGATTCCTCCGATTGCCGATTTATTTTCAATCTCAAACAACTTAATAAATTCATTGTTACGGATAAATTTCGTTTAGACGATTACCGATCATTTTGTGCGCTGCTGGGTCCCGGGGATTTTGCTTCCAAAATTGACTTATCGGACGCATACTTTACAGTCCCTATTCACCGGGCGGATTTACCGTATCTCGGGTTTGAATTTTTGGGTTGTACATACGTAATGACGGCCCTTCCCATGGGCCTGGCTAGCGCGCCATACGTTTTTCATAAGTTAATGAGACCGGTGATGGCAACATTGAGGAATTCGGGAATCATGTTAGTAAACTATTTAGACGACATTGCTCTACTGGGCCGGTCTCAGGCCGCCACCACACGCGCAGCGTTATCCGCTTGCAACCTACTCACCCACTTAGGGTTTGTCATCAATTACTCCAAGAGCGTCATTACCCCGGCTCAGTCGATTGTCTTTTTAGGCCTCCATTTCGACTCGATTACCATGTATATTTCCTTACCAGAATCTAAAATTTTATCCCTTAGAACACAGGTGATGCGTTTTCTCCATAAATCGTCATGGTCGATACGATCCCTGGCACGTCTCATTGGATACTTGGTGTCCTGCCTTCCAGCGGTCCGATATGGACGGATTTACATTCGGTCATTAGAACGAGATAAGGTGCGTGCGTTAGTTCGCTATCGGAACGACTATTCAGCACGTGGTACTTTGTCGGACCTCGCTCGAGCCGAGCTCTTATGGTGGCGATCGGACACCTCCTTACGTCCGGCTCCCATTCGACCCGAGGATTATCGTCATTGCATTTGGACGGATGCCTGCTTGACGGGTTGGGGAGCCCACTTACCCCCTCATAAAATCAGTGGTTGGTGGGGGGCCGATAGAGCTACATGCCATATTAACGAATTGGAAATGTGGGCGGTTTATGAAGCCCTGCTTCATTTCGCAGGCAATTGGACGGATATGTCGATTTTGTTACGAATCGATAACACTACCGCCGTGGCCATGATCAATAGGATGGGATCGGTATCTTATCCGCGCCTACAAGCCGTCGCGCTCCTAATCTGGAAATTTTGCGAAGAGCGGAACATATGGCTGCGGGCCTCCTACATCGCCACCGGCGAGAACGTTATAGCGGACGAGGAATCACGTCATGAATTCGAACAAGGGGAGTGGGGTTTATCCCACGAGGTTTTTGATTCCATCGTAGCAAAGTTTTCACGCCCGGAGGTCGATTTATTTGCCTCTTCTCTCCTACATAAATGCGACCGTTATATTTCTTTTCGCCCCGATGATCACGCTGTCGATATTGATGCGTTCACGATTCCGTGGGGCGGAATTTTTTTCTACTGCTTCCCTCCCTTCGTTCTTCTTCCCAGAGTACTCCAAAAGATTCGTAGGGATTCGGCCTGCGGGATCGTGGTAGCCCCTTGTTGGCCCCAACAGCCCTGGTTTTCATTATTTCATGACTTGGCTATCTCCGAAATTTTATACTTTGACCCGTCACCTAGGCTCTTGTTCTCCCCTTACAGGAACACGCCGCACCCCCAGGCCCACACCCTCCAGTTGATGGCGGGGACCCTCTCCGGGGCGCCCTAATGTCCAGGGGTCTGTCGGCGGAAATAGTGGATACACTATGCAGATCGGTAACGTCAGGTACATATAAACAATATCCATCGTCAATCGCTCGGTGGACCAGTTTCTGCTCTGAGCGAAATTTGGACCCCTCTATAGTTGATACGTCGAAAGTTTTGCAATTTTTTCAATATCTGCTTGATTCTTCTTCAGTATCCTATAGTACGTTTAACACTCACCGGTCGGCTTTGTCTTGGTTAGCCGATTTTGATTTAGGCTCCGACAAGCTTGTAACTCGGTTTTTAAAAGCAGTGTTTCGTTTGCGACCCCCACGAGCGAAATATGATTCGTCTTGGGACCCGGACATCGTCATTACTTTCCTCCGATCATTTTCGACGATGTCCATACGAAATTTGGCCCGTAAATTGGCTATGTTATTGCTGTTAGCGTCAGGCTCACGCCCCCAAACGATCTTGGCTATCAACCGCTCATGTATCAAATTCTCCCAATCGGGCGTTCATATTTTCGTCCCAGCGCTCCTCAAAACTTCCCGACCCAGATCGATAGCACCTGCCCTTCACTTTCCCTTTTGTACGGCCGATGAGTCATTGTGCATTCCGACCTTCCTGAAAGCTTACCTTGACCGCACAGCTGAGGCGCCGGGGGAGGGACCGTTACTAGTCACCTCCCGACCGCCCTACACACCTATTACGGCTGTGACCCTGAGAGGCTGGGTAACCTCCCTCCTCGGCGAAGCGGGAATTGACATTAGTACCTTCTCCGCCTACTCCACCCGGCATGCCTCGGTTAGTGCCGCGGCACGAAAGGGGGTGCCATTAGCAGTAATTTTCAAAGCTGCGGGATGGGCTCAATCATCGTCCATGTTTGCGACAGTTTATAACCGCCCCCTTTGTTCACAGGGTGATTTCGCAGCGGCCATTATCAATCCCCACGCCCCTGCCACAGCCGGAGCTCCGCAGGGCCCGCATAATTGAAATAATACACATTGGCTTTAGCTTCCTGTTCCCTTTTCAATTTAACTTCCAGTAGTCGTCAATTTAACTTCATGCGTCAATTTAACTTCATGCGTCAATTTCCAAATTCCTAAATTCAAGTTTTCATTCAGTATCTTCATTGCACAGAGTTTCTTTCGAGTCAATTGAGACCGGTTGTTTCACCCCGGTTGTGGGGCGTCCCTATTACAGGGCCCCCAACATTGGACATGGCCATTTAACACTCTGATGCATAGTTGTCCGCTACTTAAGCCTCTCTTGGATAACGACAACATTAATACATAACCCTCTGGTGGTTTTTTCACTTCGAGATAATTCATTTGTTACGCCTTTACACCTCACTGAGTTGACGTACCGTTATGCGGTACCTTCGTGGCGGCAGCGCGTCGAGCCCGGTTTGCCTCGTCTCACCTCACTCGTACAGTCGCTCGGCCTGAAGTAGTCATCAGGTAAAATTATTTTATTCTATTCCTAATTTAAGATCTAAATTAGGGGGACCATTAGGGAGAAGAACGGGTCTGCTCTCCGGGGGGGGGGGGGGGGGGTAACCCAAAGGCCGGACAGACGTCGGTTGGCCTGGAGAGCTTAGCCGGGCAGGCAGAAATCGGCCTTTGTGTTATAGAAATCAGACTGCCTCGCGCTTTGAGCTCTCGGCTTACCTTCGGTCTTGGCCAGGCGGATGGGCCGGTTCCAGGGGGATGCTGTCGGCGTCCGCGCGGGACTGTGAATCATCTGCAATCGTAAAACGTCCTCGGAGTCCATGTACTATAATTAATGCTCAGCCTACATTGTTGGATAGGCTGAGCTGGATTATAGCTAATGGACGTAGAGGACGTTTTACCACCCACCGCTAAAGTGTCGGCCCCGGCTTTTTTGTGGTAGGCGGGCCGACACTCCCACCCAACCGCGCGGTCGCCTTCGTGCGGATCTGTGAACGGAAGTGAGGTTGGGAAGCGGGGAGAAAGCAGGGTTGGCCGCAAGCCAGTGTTGCCACTGACGCGGCGAAGGGAGGTCGGACATAGGTAGAGAGGTAGTAGGAGGAAGGAGAGCAGATACCACCGTCTTTTTCTTTTTTGGTCAAAAAAGTGCGCCATGGCAGGATCGCTGAGAGCAATCTGCAATCGTAAAACGTCCTCTACGTCCATTAGCTATAATCCAGCTCAGCCTATCCAACAATGTAGGCTGAGCATTAATTATTATTATTATTATTATCATCAGAACCTAGCCAAGGCTCCCTACCAGGCAGGACATCCCGCCCGTTTTTAAATGCTTTCTTGTTATAGAGATACCTACTGGAATTATGTTGAGACATCGGTAATTCCTGTGTCCTTGTGTTACTCATCCAGAATCCAAATTCGATTTTCAAATCATTAGGTAGTGAGTCGGGTTCCACTTCGAATTATTCCTTTACTTAGTTGGGTTCATCACTGTCTTAAAAATAATAATTTATTCGCAAATTCAGGTTACAACAAAGGACCCTTCTAGCGCTGAACAATAAAATTCACAGTAAGTAGTAGATATCCACACAAACAGTGACATCAGGTTTGTTTGCACTGGCTTCTTCTGACAGGGATGAAGATCAGAAAAATGTCTTTGGGTTGTCAGCAACAAACTGGGAACAGCTGGTCATGGATACGATACTGATAATCACTAACTAGCTTTGTTCCTGCTGTCCTCTTGGGGCTAGCTCCGAGCAAGTTCAGTTATTGCTTGAGGCAAACTTGCTTGGCATAGGGTGAGCTCTCAGCATGCTCGGTAGGAGTAGGGTGAGGCTGGAGTTTATTGGGAGCACAGGCAGCTCTAACGCATGGGAGGAAGAGCAGGGCTCAGCTGCCCTGGTCTTCCTGTGGGGCACGTGAGGGCTTCCTCGGAGGAAGCCACGGGACAGCACGAACACGGGTTCACTTGGCCTGGAGGTCGTCCTGGATCTGGACAAACAGCGAATCTTTGCCTCACAGTTACTGCACATGCCCCGGTTGCTGTGAACAAGCCCTGAGGGACTGCACGAACAACAGTACTAGAACGACCCTGTCGTGAAGTACTATGATAATTTACCACTACCACGAATTCTTTTAACTCGGGCTGAAATCCTGAAGTTATTTATCTAGATCTAATACATGAAATTCGCTTGCTTTGATTTAATGATGGATACCCCTTCTGCTACGTGTGGAATGTTATTGACCACTAGGACTGGCTTCACTTATAACAACTTGGTACTCCGATATGGCCTCACTTGCCCGTAGCAGCCTCCACCTCCCCTTACAGCTGCCCCATCCCATACAACTTTACTAAGTGCACCATGTGCCTGTACTTACTAAAATCAGATCTGATTCCTGTTTCAAGGAATGGCTGGAATATCAACTCTGTGGCCTCAGGTGCCCACTCTTCTAGGCATGCTTCTCTTGTGAGAATCCTGAGAACTAGTAGCCTTTACACTGGCCTGCCGTCGCCTCTATGGGAACGTCAGATCATGAACCTAATCAAGTCTGAACTTCTAGCCAATTTCAGGCCAACGGGGTTGCTTCCATAGAGAGGCACCTGGCACTTGTGCTATCTCTAAACAGTGTTTCTCGTTGTAAGAAACCTGAGAACTAGTAGCCTTTACACTGGCCTGCCATCGCCTCTCTGGGGACGTCAGATCACGAACCTAATCAAGTCTGAACTTCGAGCCAATTTCAGGCCAATGGGGTTGCCTTCCATAGAGAGGCACCTGGCACTTGTGCTATCTCTTAACAGTGTTTCTCGTTGTAAGAAACCTGAGAACTAGTAGCCTTTACACTGGCCTGCCATCGCCTCTATGGGAACGTCAGATCATGAACCTAATCAAGTCTGAACTTCGAGCCAATTTCAGGCCAACGGGGTTGCTTCCATAGAGAGGCACCTGGCACTTGTGCCATCTCTAAACAGTGTTTCTCGTTGTAAGAAACCTGAGAACTAGTTGCCTTTACACTGGCCTGCCATCGCCTCTCTGGGGACGTCAGATCATGAACCTAATCAAGTCTGAACTTCGAGCCAATTTCAGGCCAACGGGGTTGCTTCCATAGAGAGGCACCTGGCACTTGTGCCATCTCTAAACAGTGTTTCTCGCTGTAAGAAACCTGAGAACTAGTAGCCTTTACACTGGCCTGCCATCGCCTCTCTGGGGACGTCAGATCATGAACCTAATCAAGTCTGAACTTCGAGCCAATTTCAGGCCAACGGGGTTGCTTCCATAGAGAGGCACCTGGCACTTGTGCCATCTCTAAACAGTGTTTCTCGCTGTAAGACACCTGAGAACTAGTAGCTTTTACACTGGCCTGCCATCGCCTCTCTGGGGACGTCAGATCATGAACCTAATCAAGTCTGATATTTGAGCCAATTTAGTGGCAAACGGGGTTGTCCCCACAGAAAGGCACCTGGCCCTTCTGTGAACTAGGATTCTGCCATTCCCTCGAGACTTTCTCGTCAACAACAGTCCAATCATGCCTGGAGATTCTTTTCCCACACAGAGTGATGTCGAATCTCAATTGACTATAATCAATCACTGTATAAAATAATGTTACTCCTAATATCATTACTTATAATAATGGAAATATTATTACTTCACATAAGACTGTGGAAACTGACCTAGGTCTTCCTTGATGTCCTTAACTGATCCAGTTACATACTTCTTTTTTTGCTTCTTATATTTAAGCAAAACAAATCCCCCACTTTGAACCCACCTCATCCCCTGACACCATCACCTCTTTGGCTCAAGGGATGGATATCTAGGACTCTCAGGACCCTTGTCCTGAAATGAAACTCGTGACAGACCCTGACCGTCAGATGGTCACTGCGAACAAGCCTATCAGTAACTACAGATAGTTAATTACAATCTTAGTAGTAAGTATTCAAGTACCTGTTTCCTTAATAGTATTTAACATAGGAGTAAAGAAAAGAATAGCAGGGATTCATGAGTAAAAACGTCTAAGTAGTTACGTGGTGAGAGCTATTCAGTAAAATAGACGAACCTGGGAGATACCGGAAGAGGCTGTCTCCCGAGGGAGACTATTTCTCCCAGGAGATTTTCAAAATAGATAATCTATTTTCACTATCTCTTTTAAAGAAAATGCCCCCAGGTTTTCTTTCATTTTCTACTTTTTGAAATTAGGTATGAAAAAGTCCTGCATGGGTGGGGATTTCAACACTGCTACTATGTAAACAAATAGGTACGTACATAGTCTTCAGTTTTTAGAGGATGAATGGGAGGGGGGGGGGGGGTAAACAAGCTGCCCGTATAGCGTAGTTTCCCCCTCTCCTCTCCAGAAAGACAAGACAGTGTGACAGCTGCCATTGGAGAGACACTGGTTTGACCGTTATGCAATTCTTCCGCCCCCATCAGCCCTGTGACAAAAAGATTGGAAAAGAAAAGACCCAACATAAAATTGGACGGGATTTCCATATACCGTCACAAGTTCATTGTTTCATTGTTGAAATCTCCAAAGTCTACCCACAACTTTACAACAAAAACAGTTTTATTGAACTCATTTCATTGCAAGTAAAGATATTATTTTTTCGACATTTTCCTAGAATGAAAAATATCTTCATGTACCTAATGTCTCAAGATAAGAATGTGATCTATTACAAGCATTATGAAGTTGTAATAACATTGAACTAAGCAGTTACCTAGTTACCGCAATTGAGCTCCATCCATACATTTGCCAGCCACCACTGGATCAGTGGTCTACTCCACAAAGACGCAGCCGTTTTCAACCAGCAAGATCTAAGATATGACGAGGTCGACCTAAGCGTGTTTATAGTTTGCTGTGTACCAGGTACCACTCGTCTTTTCAGATGAAACGACCATTCTCGGGGATGGCTTATTGGCCGAGAAGAGAAAACGATGACGCTATGAGGTCTGCAGTCGAACTTTGAAGTGACCAGGAGAATCTGCCACTGAAATGCTGGAGGAGCAAAGACTGCTGATCTGCTTGAAATGGCTGCCCAGTTTTGGACTAGCCGTTGTCACTCTGCTGACCGATTCAGCTACACACATGAACTGGGAATGGTACTGCTCCCTCAACCAGCCTCCTTGGGACAAGAAAGGCAACTATCCCACGCACTATTTCTTCCTTATCGGTTTGGCTCTGAACATCGGAATCGGCATATCCTCGTGCGCCGTCTGGAAGAAAAACAGCCTCGACGGCGCTCGGTTGCCTTTGGGCCTGTACGGGTGCCAATTGGCTCTCCAATGGGCTTATCTGCCTCTGATGATGGGATGCACGTCCATCGGGTGGAGCCTGATAGACATATGTCTGGCCACGGGCATGTCAGGAGCTGCCACAGTGTTCTTCAAGGAAATCGACGAACGGACGTTCTGGCTTATGGTGCCTTATGCGGTTTTTCTCAGTTTGGGCAGCCTCCACACTATGGCACTGTATGCATTCAATCTTGAAAACAAAGAGATCAGGAACCGTACTCAGCAAGAAGAGCAAACCCAGTAACACAAAACAAATATAGTACAAATCACCAAAAACTGCTATTTCATTGTATTTCAATTCAATTCAATTCTTTATTCAATAACACACTTAGTACATAATGAAGAATTCAAGTACAGAAACATGAGAAAAAGTTTATGAATGGGCCTTGTCAGGTCAACAGCATCAACCAAATATCCGTTGAACCTGCCATGGGATTTGAACAGTACACCAGTGGGAAAATGAACAATCGGACGTTTCCACAGGATGTACCAAAAGTGTTAATTCAGGAGTGCTGACGACCGTTTTCCCAAGACCTCGCGGCCACAGTCAAGACCGTGCTTTGGCCGTTGTAATCATGGCGTAGCGGTAGGCGGAACCATACCCCTTCCCCCATGTGCCAAAATTGGTACAGGATGCTGTCGTCACGGCTACACCCAATGAGCCGAAATAATCATCCCTCTCCTCCTGATCCAAAATTTCGATTGGGCTTTGAAAACAGAACGCCCTATCACGCCTCCGACCCGAACTGGCAACTGATCAGGAACACAGAATTAATACGATGTCTCCTCAAACGTCGAAGAAGCAACAAGTCAATAGGCTTTAATTGTGTCCGACCTTCTCACTCTTTGGAATGATCGTTTGGAGGAAACCTGACAGATTCCCTCCATCCTAGCTGCAGAAGCCTGCTCCCGTCGATTCGCCTGGACCAGCCATAAGGCAATCACTGGAGTGATACCACCAAACAGGTCAGAGTCATTTGACTATTATTACCCGTTCGCTCCCGCGTGAGATTCGCGAAAGCCGCAACCTTATCGTGGAGTGCGAGTGGGTATTGACGACCCGCCCAGGGGCTGGTTGTCACTGAACTAGCTTATTAGTTTGGATTGAGTAAGTAAGTACTTTTAGCTAGAAACAATAAATTTAGAGACAATATTCAACTTGGATAGTTCAAGTGGAATATATGTATTGTGTGTGTGTGTGTGTATCCATATTCCAAGACAGTAATCACCTAATTAGTATAAAACAGTCACAATTATGGATCAAACCTACTCAAGATCTATGCATTTGCAGCAGATATGCGCCTATTATATTTCTTTTGAAGGATTTAGTCGACTGACCTGATTGTAAGGTAGTCGGAAGTGAGGCGCATGTTGTGGGAGGCAGCCATGGAAATTGTCTTGTGAAAAAATCAGTGGTAGGGCGGGGAACTAAAATTTGACAGCCCTCGCATGTTGCTCGGGTGACTCGCAGGGCAATGCAGTGGGGTAGAATGGGGTAGAAAATTTTTAATCTTGCGTACACGATGTAGGGAGTGATGAACAAATATCAATCGTGCTGGGCGAATACCAAATTTTTTCAAAAAGATCACCGATTCACCTTCGGGAATGCAACTGAGTGATGATCCAAAGCAGGGAGTTGATACAATGTCGAGCGAGTGTCAAGTTAGGGCTCATGCTCCGCCCCGGAATTCTATACCATATAAATATTACGATACTATATACATATGCATAATGCATCACCTTGCATCAAGTTGCTTCTGGAGAGCCATTTTCGTAATATACCTACAGAACAAGAAAAACGAGTCGATTTCCTTATTCTCATTGTTACGGTTTCTATGTGCATCCTCCATTTTAGGTGATCTAGTTGGAGTCCTAGACATTTAATGCTACTGATTTGCTTAAGATTAGTGCAGTTACATGTTTCATAATTAAAACATCGTGGATTTTAGCGAATTTTCAAAGAAAATGAAGCTATTGCAATGGCTTCGAAATTTAAATAATATAAATTTTTGGAAATTTTCTTCATAGAAATCCGTTTCAGACCATTCTAAAACGATTCCTGAAATTTAACACTTTTTTATATGTATATATATATATATATATTTATTTATATATGTGTCACTCCAGACGATAACTCTCGATAGAATTGAGATAAACAGCTCAAATTTGCACAAAAAATCTATCTTGGCAATCGAAAGGCTAAGTTCGAAGATGGGCGAAATTGGCCTACTCTAAGGAGGGTTTTGGCGCATTTAAAGTGCGCAAAAATTACCCAAAAATCCCCAAAATGTTATTTTCCAACAAGTGACCCCTCATTTTAAAGGTTTTTGCACGCTGAACACGATGGTGGAATCGGATTTTAGATATCTTGATCCGTTCTCAAATTAGAGCATTTAAAGTGCGCAAAAATTACCTAAAAATCCCCAAAATGTTATTTTCTAACAAGTGACCCCTCATTTTAAAGGTTTTTGCACGCTGAACACGATGGTGGAATCGGATTTTAGATATCTTGATCCGTTCTCAAATTAGAGCATTTAAAGTGCGCAAAAATTACCCAAAAATCCCCAAAATGTTATTTTCCAACAAGTGACCCCTCATTTTAAAGGTTTTTGCACGCTGAACACGATGGTGGAATCGGATTTTAGATATCTTGATCCGTTCTCAAATTAGAGCATTTAAAGTGCGCAAAAATTACCCAAAAATCCCCAAAATGTTATTTTCTAACAAGTGACCCCTCATTTTAAAGGTTTTTGCACGCTGAACACGATAGTGAAATCGGATTTTAGATATCTAAATCCGTTCTTAAATTAGAGCATTTAAAGTGCGCAAAAATTACCCAAAACTAGGATAATCTTTAAACTCTTACCCCCACCCCCTTAGAGTGGTCAGATTGAAAAATGTGAGAAGTATTAATTGAAGACGAGAGTTCGAAGCAAAAAAGGGGGAGGCAAACGATTAGTACAACTCCTTGAATTTACCCACAGCGATCAAATAAATAAGCACTTAGTACAATTACGTAATAAACAAACGGTAGAATCAGGATGGACAAAACGTACAAATTAAAATAAATACGAAGAGAATATACATAGAAAACCAAATTTTAGACCGAAGTTTTCCTTTATTCAAAACCATAGCCATTAATTCGAATATTTCTTTGAAAATTCGCTCATTAAGTCATGCTGCATGACTGATTTTTTTAGATTGGTGGAATTTTAAACTGGTGGAGTAAGGTTGACCTGCGGAGGTTATAGAGAAAGTGACGAGTTGGTCTTAGAAATGTACATTGTTAGGCTATTAATGCAGAACCTCTGGTGTATTAGAGTAAGAGTTTTACTTGCATCCTTGTCGACTGCCTCCCGTGATTTGTTTGCCAGTATTACTGCTGTCATCGGCAAAGGCGACGAACTTACCACAGGTTTGCAAAATTGAAGAGGTCGTTTATGTGCAGTACAAATAGTATGGGGCCTAGAACACATCCTTGGGGTACTCCAGATCCAATAGGAAAGGAATTACTGCGCAATTTGTTAAATTCAACACACTGACTTCTTTTGGAAAGATATGACGAGAAACACTTAATTGCTACTCCGCCTAATCCAAGCCTATCTAGTTGATTTATCAACCTGCTTGTCTCAATAGAGTTGAATGCTTTCGTTAGATCAATGAACACAACTAAGCACCTTATCAACACCATCATTCAGTGCATTTGAAATTTCGTTAACTAATTCAGCAAGAGCGTCTTCAGCACTCCGATTCGGTCGAAAACCATACTGTGCAGGTGCTAGTAATTCCCAAGTTCCAAGGTAATTCACAAGTTGCAATCTGATTATCTTCTCCAAGGTTTTGGCTAAGTTTGAGAGCAATGAGACTGGTCGATAATTTGATGGCATCCTTTTTTGTAAAGCCCTTTGTTGTAACTGCGACTTTCAGTGGATCAGGAAAACAACCATTAAGTATACTAAGGTTAATTATATGGGTCAACGGAGCATTAATATAATATACGCATAATATTTTGATCAGATGATATTCCATCCCAGCCAGGGCTGAAGCCACCTCTGATTGAACAGTTCTAAAAACTTCTTCAGTGCTGGGCTTATCTTGACAGTAGTTCTAGGGGGGAGGTTATGCATTCGATTATAACTGCTTTCGTTTAGCCAACTGATGTGAACAATTCACTGAACCCATCAGCTATGTGATTTGTGGTTTCAGATCCATTGATACAAAGCTTTTGTATTTTGATTTTACATCTCATTAATTAAGTACTCCTCTCACCTCATCCTTCAATAGCTGAACTAGCTTGAATTCTGAGAGGTACTTACACTATTGGTGAACATAGCAAGAGATTGTCGCTTTAATCAGTGGCATCACATCCCAATCAGTAGGTGTTAAGCGTGTTATGTGCCTAACTGAATACAAAGGGTGGGTTGGCTGTACTTTAGGCACCACTTCCGAAGGCCATAAAGAAGAAGAAGTAAGACAAAATGAAAAATTTATTGATAGGTTATACTACCTGATAGGTTACCTACTTGGATATACAGGGTGTCCCATTTAAGACGAACCACAGGTGATTTCTGCTACTAAGGGAATAATGAAGAATATATTTATTTTTTTGCGCAGAATTCGAAAACCGGTGTCCCATTCACAAGACTGGTGAAATCCATAATGTAATGGTAACCTTCCCGTTGGGTAACACAGTGTTCATATCTTCTCTCTGCACTTCACATGGATGCTACTTTCAGACCAAACGACGAGGCCTCGTGGCTCGCTACGTCACAGCCCTGGCTCACCACGTCATAGTGCCGCATTTTTTTCAAACTCCCAATTTCTATTGGATTCTCAAATTTGTATAAAACATTTTCTCAACGAACAGAACCCACTATCGTTATCCCCGAGTGATATACTTTCACAAAAAAAAATTTAAAAAAAAATGACTGGAATATCCCATAAAATGATGCGTAAACCAATTAGATTTTCAACCTCCAAATGAGTGTTACCCACGCGTTCAGTTTATATTTCAAGTAGATTTCATTCTGAGAATTTTGACACCAACCGCACTTCCCTACCACAAGTATTTTTCCGCTCCAGAAACAACCCAGTTGTAAAAATTTTCCCGCCAAAAAAAACCTCTTCAGCCGCAAAAAGGATTGATATCCATTTTGCCCGCCAAAGTAGCATGCTCGGTACTTCGCACCTCGATCTTGGATGTGCATATAGAATCCTGTTCCTCTCCCCCCTGTTGGAAATGTTCCCTCCCCACAAATCTTGAAATTCCTTTCAACACTGTTTGGCGGGGGCTTTTCGCTCTGAGTGGTAAAAAACTACCCGCCAAACAGCGTTGAAAGAAATTACAAGGTTTGGGGGGAAGGAACAGGTTTCTACATTGACAGTATGATTTGTACTCTTTTGTAAAAATTTGCCGCTATACCTGGACCCCTATCAGCCACCAGTCCATTTCCCGGTGGGCTCCAGAAGTAACACAGAGAAGCATCAAACAGGTAATGGAAAAAAACAAGGTAAACATCATTGTAAGGGCATATAATTCTTCAAAACGTTACGTGTGATATCACTTCGTTACTTTTATAACGATGTTTCTGCATCTAATTAATATTTCACTTGTAAACAAGGCGTTCCAATAAAATTTCTTCATAATAATAACAATTTTATTCACAAGTAGCAAACTTGAGGAACACGAAGTTTGATGTCTCGGACAATAACCTGCACCAAATTTGTGCTCCTCAAATTCAAGATAAAAAACGTTTTTCGTTAAACTCAACAATTTCGTGATTGGCGGTCAATATCTCTCTGAATAAGCGTACCAGAACATCACAATGTTAAACGTCGAAACCTTCCATCAAGCAAAATAACAGCCTTGGGTACAAACTTACAATAATTTAATCTTTGAACGGCCAGTTGTATGAGATCTTTTGGATATTTGTGGAAGAAAGAAGGGAAAAGAGCATTAGTTAACTTTATGATATCATTTAAGTTTCATAACTGGTCATACAGGAGCAGATGATTTGTCTAACACTATACCTTGGAACAGCTGTGGATCTGGATGGATCTTTGTATTGTAATATCCATAGTTAGCATTTCACATGCACATTCTGCATCACTCAGTTCTGGATGGATACTTGAGTAGTATCAGTTTTGTTAGAATGCAGTGCTTGAGATGTTGTGGTTCCATGGATTCAGTGTTATCATAACGTAACAGTTCAGGTTCATGATAAGAGCTGGGTTTTGAAACTAGTTATTTGAACGTTTATAAGTTATAACAAACTCTGTTATTTGCACTGATGACTGTCCCTGTGTGGACAGCAACTCTTAACCTCAGATGGGAGTAGTACCATATTAATGAAGCCAAATACCATATTAACCGTCCAAATGGCCGTACAGCGGTTTCCAAGAGTCAAGAGTCAAGGAAAATCTTGGCTTTCTGAAGCCCGGTGAGACCTTCCTCAATTCCTACTACATGAAGAAGTATTTACTTCTGCTAGTTGGGGCCACAAATTTAAAGATAACCAACCAACAAACGTATAGTAATTCTGCTACCCACCCTTCAGTAAACTCTTCCATGCAACCGCTCTTACAGCAAATTGATCAAAATTACATTATCTGATTAAAAACGCCAAAACCAAATATAAATCCAAGGCCATCCAGGTCAATGTTTTCAACAAAATATAATAAAAGTATCCAAAAACGAATTCTGTCACAGTCATACTTCATTAAACTAATCCAGTCTATATTCTATCAACTGATTGGTAATCAGCTAAATAACTTTAAAAATGTGTAATTGAAGTACCTTTTATACAGGTACCTACTACTTATTCTACATAATTTTTTTTCTTTGTTTTGAAAAATAAATATTATTCAACGGCAATAATTCAAACGCCACTTGTTTTAACATAAACTTCAATCAACATTCGATTCTCAAATTCGAAAAATGACCATTTTTTGACTAGATACCACGACTTTCAAGGTGTAAATATCATGAAACAAATTCAAGCAATGCTAATTTTGAATGGATAATTTGTGATAACATCAAAATTATTTTTCAGAAACAGGAAAAAATGTCAAATTCTTACAGGTAAATAGTTACAGAAATGAGAAATGAGTGTCACTATGGTAATTTTTAGTTGAGTTCAAATTTGGCATAATAAACTTCTAAAGGGTTTCCGATTATCTCATCTCAGTGTTGACAATTTATCAGGAAGGAACTCACCGACAATGGGTTTTTCAGTTTTCATTATGAAATGAAGGAGGATGAAATTCTTCCAGTACTCCAACAAAGAGAAGGAATGAAAAATTAAATATTCAAAGTATCATATGGATTTTATGAAACAATTAATAGTATCCATAAATAACCTTAGCGTCATACATAAATTTTCGTAGTTGATTCCTAAATTATAGGTCTATTTGTCAACTGGCTTTATAATTAAATTAAAAGGTAGGATTTCACAAATTAATACCAGTGGTACCAACATAATCTAAAAAGGGCTCTGTACGGTGAGAAACTACGGGATAATTAAAAGTAACCAATAAAACTTTTTCAATTTTCGCTAAATACAACCAACTCAATTTTCCCAGCTTGAACTTTGCTACACGTAAAAACCAAAACCATTTCACAATCTCATTCTTCCACTTCTTCCCAAAAAGAACAATTATTCATAATTACTTACCTACTAATAAGCGAATATCAATCATATTCTCTTTAATGTAAGCTCTATTTCATTACAGTAATATTTGTATCATTTCTCACTAATTATAATTTTTTTAAATCCTAAACGTGAGTTTTTTAAAATCCTAAACATGAGTATGTTTCATTTTTGTTTCAATCGTGAAGGAACTTTTAATGTTTTGTCAAGCCTATTAATTCTTATACCCTAAATAACGTAAAGGTACTTGAACTCGAATAGAATTTATTCTCATATCACTAGTTTACACAGCTGTCTAAATCAGACACTGATAAAATCAATATATTTCACCGTGATTACAATATTGGTATTACAATTTTGTTCGATATAATGGTAAACTTTTAAATAATAATAGGTACAATGATATTTTCTAGTATATGTGTATATTCAAATTCGACTATTCAGGATATTTTCACCATTTTCCATAATATACGTTTCATACAGGTGAATTTTCCCAAAAATGGTAACTACGATTTCGATTCCCACGGCGGGGGTAACTCATTAATATTTCGAGTAATGCTACCCTGGATTGGTTTTTTTCAATTAACTATTTTAATCAACCGCAAAGCATTGTCCAAAAAGCGATTTCATTGGATGAAAAACTAGACTACCGACATTTGATTACAAATATATCTTAACTAAGAATTAACTCAGACCATTAGGAAGTTCATTGTCTATATCTATAATACGGTAGCAAAAAACTATAATGCAGTCAAAATTTGTTTTACCTCGGTGTTCGACATAAGCTTAATTTGTTTCCAGTTTTGCTTATACAATATTCTGAAGCGGCTCTAAATCATCTAAAAATACTAGTATATAATTTTGTTCGAAGGACTCAACAACAGAATACGTGTTTCGAGAAATGGGGACATTTGTGTTTATGACGATTTCAACAAGATGAAAAGTACGATAACGATTTGGTTATAAATAGGGAAGTTTGGGTATTGTGCTTATATTTTATTCATTCTGGGGATGTGGCGTTCAGCATTGAACGGATCCGAACTGAACGGATGTTTCAATTGAACGTATCCGAACTGAAAAGATGACCAAAGAGTTGCCGTTCTCATTGAACGGGCGATCCTAACCTCACTCCATTTTCACAACTCCTCCATCAGTCCCAACAGTTCATCCGTTCATCAGTTCATCAACCCCTCTATGTTCGTATCGTTCTTCTTCTCCCCCGTTGCCGTTCCCATCGTTCTTCTCTTCCCCGCTCGCCGTTCCTCCATTTTCACAACTCCTCAGTTAACCCGTGTTCTTCCCCCTCGCCCGCATCCCTAACTCATCGCGTTCTCCCCCCAACTCCCACCAGTTCATCCGTTCATCGACCATCGCCATCAGCAACGAGGCTTCTTACTTATTAGATTCCAGCAACATATGCGACATTTTTGATTGATAGATTTTCAAAAACCATTGTGATTTTGTATGAAAATATATAATATTAAACTATTAAATTTGTATAACTTTTTAGTGAATCAAACCTAACTCCTGGATGAACGCATCTTACACATCTCTTCCACGCTGGAACTGAACGCATCTTACACACACAAACATCTAGTCCCCGAATGAAATCCCTAGTTTGATTCCCAGCCGCTAGCGGTTTGTGGCGCTGCAGTCGTCCCTCGTATTTTGAAATCCCCGCACTTTTCTAGATAGAGAGACAGACAGAGATGTGGTACGTACCAATGAAGACGTTGACCACAATAAAGTAAAAAGGACTTTTGGAAGGTAGGTACTTACTAGTAATGTTTTTTATAATTTTATTACAAGGAATTTGCTCCTTGTAAAGAAGAAGAATGTCCTGAGGAAGTTACGCTTAGGTACTGAAATTATGTATTTTTTGTGTAATCAATTATTATTTTCTTGCTACTCACTGAAAGAATTTTCATCTTGCTTACCGATCTCTTCATGCTGTTAAGTTTCACTAGTCAGCTTCTCACGTTCTGGTAATTCTTTGAATGTTTATTGGTACCTATGTCGATTCTCCTATCAACTTTCTATTCCTATTCTATGCAGCTGAGAACGAGCAGCGCCACAAACCGCTAGCGGCTGGGAGTCAAACTAGGGATTTCACTCGGGGACTAGACGTTTGTCTTACACACCTCCACCACCAAGTGCCAGTGCAATCATATGGCTAAAAACATGTGGTTTCCGTGAAACCGCAGTGGCAAGCAGTTGGGTAGGTAGTTAATGGGTACCCACCAATAAAGCCACTATAAATCTGATGGCCGACGGCCCACTGGGTTTTTGGTGGTGGGGAGAACTGGACTGGCCTGAAACCTACTCCTCAAACCAGTCGACTGGCACGGAAACCCCGTTTTCGTGATGCTGTGATTTTTAGAGCGGTCAGTTATGGGACTCGGTTGAACTGGCGAACGTGTCCCAAAGAACACGTCCCGGAAGCGAGTGACCTGGTGGGAGTTAACTAACGGAATTGAACGCATCTTACACATCCCTAATTCGTTCAACTGATAAATCTTGGAATTTTCTATGCATGATGGGACAATGTGAATCATTTCTAAGTTGAAAACAACAACAACAAATGGGAGTAGGAACCATATCACCTTTTAGGTTTTCTGAGGTTCTTTTGATTTCGCTTCTGTTGTTTGGGCTTTGTATTTATGACTTATATCTTCACAACAAACGGGTTTTTTAAAATTACGAATTTGAGCACTGGTATTAGTCAATTGCACTTGCACAAAAGAGACGAAATAAAAAGGAATCTCAGTCCGTAATGCCCCATTTTTGCAATAGCACCAGTGTCAAGATCTTGAATTGAGACAAATTAGCTAAACGACAAACATCGTCTGTGGATTTCAAGTGGCATTCTGCAGAGACGTTACTGAAGTGGACCTCTTTGCTCACATGAGCCACCTGGTATCTAATTGGAAGACTCAACAATCAAGAGGAGCCTTGTGAAGGAACCAAGCTTGCCTCGATCCATACATTGAAAACCTTGGATTAAATTGACGGTCCACTTTATGGGACAATCGGTTGTCCAATTTAAGCCTCTATCTTCCACACAAAACCCGAATTTCAAGTGGCAGTCAAACCACAAGCCCGTGGATTTCAACTTCAATTGGGGGAAAAGTGCGAAGCCTAAAGTAGACTTTGAGCCAAAGATGGGCCACTCTTTTAAGTCCAAGTTCAACTCCAAATTTGTTCTAGTTCTTACACAACTACTCAACTTCCCTGTTTCACAACACGGTATACTTCCCACTGCCAACTAAAGGGTTAAAATAAGATCCATAGTTATTTGAACTTCCATCCATTAGTGGGTCTAAAGTGGGCCTTAATCCATAAAGCAGGCCGATTTTATGACAGAAATGTACTCCATTTGACATGGGCAAGTCACATTTCTGAGGTTCAAACATTTCAATACGTGAAAATTAGGTCTGATCCCCCCCCTAAACTTCTTCAGTTTTGACCTTGCCGTGACTGTTCTGCTATGTTGTAACATGGAGGAAGAAGTAATGGCAATGACGCCATTCCGGAAAATCCAAGCAGAACTGTCGTGGTATCCTCCCAGAACCACTCCTTGTGAAATTAAGATCTCGCCAAATAAACATAGAAGTGGGGACGGAAGACAGAGGGGAACCAAGGAACCCAGTGGGGATCCCCACCATCCTCCACTAGCTGGAGGATGGAGGGAGATAGCCCTAACGGCTATAAATACTCGCCTCCTTCGCCTTTCTAGCCATTCTATGCTCTCCTTAAGTCGCCGACTTATCTCTCTCTCTCTCCTCACTCCTCATCTCTCTCCTTAAACCTAAAAGATCCTGGGCATGGTGGTAGTTCGCCTATAACCAAAACCAGACACGCATCCTAAAAGATCCCGGGCATGGTGGTAGCACTGCACTATAACCAAACCGGGCACAACCTACCTCGCCGCCTCTTGTAGTGGATGTGCGTAACTATACATTCACTACAAGAACAAAAAAGCCAATTTGGAAAAAATGTGCAATTCCAGAACCACGGGTATTCCCTATTAGGATCTTTTCAACACGATGGAAGGGAAACGGACAGACCTGGGACACCCAGTCACTTCCCAGTTGTGAAGAGGCCAGAATTGGGCACCTCGCTGCGTTGCTCACCATCCAGCGTTTCACCGCAAAACTGTATCTCTGCATTATCATTCCTCCATGAAACATTTCACTCCTGTTTAGTACACTGTGTATAACCTGACAGCCACTAGAATGCGTTCCAAGTCCTATTCCAGGTGCCTTCTTTCAAATCTCCCTTCTTGGGATTCGAACCGGTGATTTCATAACTAAGTGGCAGAGAGTCCACGTAGTGCGGTCAGCCTATCTTGGCTTACGTTACTGAAGGAGGGCATTTTCCAGAAATCAATTAATTCCGGGTAAAAATCGATTTAGGGCACTGTATTTGTGCATTACTAATCGTAAAAAGGGAGTATCGATGATGATTCACAAAAAACAGGTTCCGCCATTCAGAGGTACCCTCAAAATCGCTGTCACTTCCAACGTGTTAAGAGAATCCACAATCGAAATAGCAAGATGGCGTTATAATTCAGGATATGGATACTCATAGTATGTTTGATGAAGACCCAACAAGATGGATCTTACGTATCAACAAATGAGATCGTGCATGGATTTAGAATGCATGAGGCCAAAGACACTGATGGTACATTTTTCTGCATACTTATAAAATAGACAGAGGGTCTTCTCGACTGTCCGCATATTTTTGTAGAACTAGAATTACAGAGTTTGAACATTTTGGCTGATAAGTTGAATTTGTTTGCATCATTTTCTTGAACATCATTTGATGATGTACTCGATGAAAAATGATGATATTGGTGCATGGTGTATTAAAAGCTAGGGTGCAATACTGACTCTGGTTTTTAACTGATCTGTTTAGGATCAGCCGGTGGGTGTCCAAGTTTGGACATGAACAGAGGTGATACGATTAGCGGGAGCAATGTCGGAGCTGTTGCGAGGAGCGGGAGAGGGATTGGAGGACTGAGCAGGCGGGTCGGAGTGGTCGGGGGCACGTTGGACTGCGGGGATGCCGCAGCTGTGGAGGGGCAAGCTCCTTTCGACAGGTGCGATCGGAGGCCGCGGCGGGAAGTGAAGGAGCGGCTGCAGTCTGCGCACGACACGCTCGACGAGTCCCTTTCGTGGGTTTTGAGGTGAGTCGTGAGATAGGCTTTGCATTTGAAGGTTTTCTGACACGTCTGAAAAAATTTGGCAACACCTGATTTGGTGATTTAGACTACTCTCACATTACGTATGTTGACTCTTTTGTACAAATGAATCGCTCTTAGTTTTCAACCTATATTCTTGATATTTTTGGGGAAGCTTTATAATACGGCGAACTTTATTTAAATTTTTTAATATTTTTATTAACTCAACCAGAAAATGTTTGCCAGCAGATCGAAAATTTTCATAATTTCTGCCAGCTCTTGGGGGCTGTATCACATGTTCTAAATGAAATTTTCCAGAACAGCCCGGTCCAATTCTTCCACTACTATGACCAAACAAAATGAATTACCTATGTAATAAAAAAATTGATACAATCATTACTGACTGTACTACTACGTATACATGACTGTATCCACTAAAAGGCCAGAAATTATGGTTTTGAGAAAACAAGGTTTTTGATAAAAAAGCGAAGGATACCACCAGGTAAGGATATCTTGCTCCTACAATTCTGCTTTTCCATGTGAAGCTTTTTATCTCTTCTCAATGAGATAATCCATATTAGATGTGTTCCAGCCAACGAGTCTTGCAATGAGTTCTGCTCAAAACCCACTGCCCAGAAAAACTATGTTCCAACCACATCGAGTGTTGAAAATGTTCACTGTTATGGGTTTTACCGACAGTGTTCCAACCGCGTCAGGTCAAGGAACTGAGTTCTCAGACTTTCGTACCTTTTTGCACCCGAACGGGGATGGGCGTTTTTTTTTTTTCTCCAAGAGATAACCCCGCTGGAACCTCACCAAAATATCATTTCCCTCCAACCTTCATGTTAAACGGATCTTTAGCCTCTGCGGTGCCTACTAAGCAATTTTTCGTGCCTAAAGTCATAGCAGTTGTTTGGTGCGTTTCCAAGGTGTTCCAGCCGATGAGTTCGCAAACTGAAACAATCCAAAACTCAACCCCACCCGTCAGAGAAACTTGGGTTCTGGCTGTGAAGTGTTTTACAACCAGTTCTGGTGGCTGGAACATAACCTAAAGTTGCTAATAAACCTTCCAATTTAGATTTCACGTGATCCTGATTCATTCTTGGTTGTTTTTGTTATCACGGATTCACAAGTCGTTGTCAGGTGTTTGAAACTTTTGTTTCTAGCTGAGTTTTGCGATTCCTCGGACGGTTTTTTTGTGTGTGCAAATAATCACTTTAGAGTTTAGCTAAATGCCTCGTTACAAGCCGGCTTTCAAAAAGACGAAGCACCAATAGTTTGAAGCAGCCCTATTAATTAGGCACCCGCTAACACGTTAGACGTTTTGAAAATTCATTTCGACTGCTTCCACCCAATCAAACCCTTCAAATGACATGCCAAATTCTTCAGAATTTAATGTCTTTTTTCAGGAGAGATAAAGTTGAATCCTCAAAAATTTCGCCCAACAGGTGCCCTTAAAAATCACAGTTATGACTTCTTTAAATTGAAAAAAAAAATATATATATATATATATAAAATAAAATTAAAATAGAATAAAATAAAAATTCAAATAAAAACAGGACCTGTATAAGACCTAATAATCGAATTTACCTCACAAACAACCTTGAAATATCATATTATTTTTAAAAGAGGAATGAGTCGCTTGTACCCGAAGAGCTCGGCTCTTGGTGCTACCATTATACAACAATGTAACCGTATCAATTATTATATTTATATCGCACCAAATCACATTAAAAAATCAACAAGACTCACCTGGCACTGGACATGGGTATCAGTGTGTTCAGCCCGGTGTACGTCCAGCTTGCTTTTCCTGTTGAAAGCCGAGCCGCAATCGGAACACACGTAGTCCCGCCGCCCGGTATGGAGTGTCGTGTGAACGTCTAGTATCGATTTACGCGCGAATCCCCTGAAATAGTTGAGGGAATCGTCAGACATTCGTTTCAGTGGATCCGACTCATGCGGGCGACTTCTTTTTATTAATTTTTAGGAGGTCCCTCAGTAGTAAGAGCATTAAGAGACGTCCTCATGTATTTGGTCTGGTCAGAAGAGGACAGCATTCAGCCGAGAATGAAAAGAACCCCACACAAATCCGTTTCAGACCATCCTGAATCCAAATCCGTGGAAAAAAACACACCACAGGTGTGTATGTGTGATGAGACTGATGAGACAGAATTTTGTGTGTGCTGCCCAGGCCGCAATTCTCAACCGATTTGCGTGGTTCTTTTTTTGTTCGATGCAGAATACTGTCCAGTTGTGCCTTACGTCGCTGGAATTTCGAAATTTACTTCTAGAAGGGGGAAGGAGGTTAATGCTGAGAAAACGTGGGTTTTTTGGCTATTCATGTGTACGCTGCCCAGGCCGCAATTCTCAACCGATTTGCGTGGTTCTTTTTTTGTTCGATGCAGAATACTGTCCAGTTGTACCTTACGTCGCTGGAATTTCGAAATTTACTTCTAGAAGGGGGAAGGAGGTTAATGCTGAGAAAACGTGGGTTTTTTGGCTATTCATGTGTACGCTGCCCAGGCCCCAATTCTCAACCAATTTGCGTGTTTTTTTTGTTTGAGACGCAGAAAACTGTCTAGTTGTGCCTTACGTCACCGGAATTTCGAAATTTACTTCTAGAGGGGTGGAAAGGGGTTTAATGCTGAAAAAACGTGGGTTTTTTCGGCTAAATCGTGTGAGCACTGCCCAGGGCTAAATTTTCAACTGATTCACGTGCTTCTTTTTTCGTTTGACGCAGAAATCTGTCCAGTTGGGCACTACGTCACCAGAATTCCGAAATTTATTTCTAGTGGGGGGGAAGGGGGAGTGACAGTGGGAAGTTCTCGAGATGTTTGTGAATCTGGTGAAGATGGGGTAGTTTCGGCTGAAGCCTAATCGATGTCCCTTCTTAACTGGTGATAATATCGCTAGTCTAAAAGGGGGACTCTCGAGGGTCCACCGTCACTCTCCACTCACCCTGTCACTGGGGTCACTACCGAACAACGTGGGTTTTTGACAAAATCTTGTGTGTGCTGCCCACGGCTTAATTCTCAACCGATTTACGTTAACTTTTTTTGTTTTTGTTCGACACAGAATTCAGTCTAGTTGTGCACTACGTCGTAGGAATTTAGAAATTTATTTCTATAGGGGCGAGGGGGGAGGACGCGGGATTTTCCACAAATCTTGTGTCTGCCGCCGGTAACCGATTTGGATGGTTGTTTATTAGTTTGATTCAGAAATCGTTCTGGTTGTGCAGTACAGGAGAGGGAGGGGAGGGGGAGAAGCTGGGTTAAAGATCCGGACGATCTGCAATGAGTGAGTGATCCACACACCACCATAAGGGACGGGACGTCCACTGTAACGCATGCATTACTCTACGGGACGTTAAACCAATTTGTTCCAATTTCCCCACCTAGATACGCCTGTGCACGAAAGAACGAATTTTTTAGACCGAAAATAAAGTAGATACGGATAATACGGCGTATGGCGGACAGATATTGCATTTTGGAACCTACGCACCTCGAAACGTACAAGAAAAAATTTTGAGGCGGTGTTCCAAAAATGTTTTGCTAAGCGAATACACCGGTGTATTATTCACAGAATAATAAGCCAAAATGCACGTCCTTTCCTCATTTTCTAGTTACCGTTGTCCAAATCATGGATCTGCCACTGTTTCATGACGACTGTTTCTTTGAACCGTCGATCCAATTATAAAACAGAAATCAAAAATCCAGTTGTGCCACTCGCAAGGCCAGGCAGATGGATTTCAGAACTCGAGTTTTGAGAGGTCGAAATTGCATTCATTTTGATATTCATCTGCCTGAGCCTACTCAACTAGTTATGAGCGGTAGACAGTTTTAGAATTTGTACTGATGATCCGCTCCTTCACCCTCAGTGGAGATGTATTGTGATACACCGGTCTTCCCAGTATTCATAATTAGCCTGCAATCGCGATGGGAAGAGGTTGGGGTGTACGTTATTATTAATTTACCTGCCGCAGAACGTGCATCTGTAAGGCCGCTCACCAGTATGAGATCTCTCGTGGACTCTGACATCGTACTCAGACGGGAAAGTTCGCCCGCAAAAGGAACATTTGCAGAGTTTCGACCTAAAAACATAAATTAAAATGAAATTTCGAATTTCAGGATTGTATACCTACATACATAACCTTTCTAGGGAAAGCTCCGTCAGTTACGGCAGGTTTCACCACCTGAGGGCCTATTCACTAAGCAAAACAGACATCTCTTTTCAGTCCGACTCTCTCTTTTGGCAAGAGATCTTTATAGTATCCATGACAGAGTTATTCAGTAACTTCTAAAAGAAAGAGTTGGCGGCCATCATGGCATTTTCGATCTCACAGAGAGACACCTAATTAGGTGTCCTTTCTCGAAAGAGATAGTCTCTTTCTCATTTCTCGTTTGTTTGATAGTGATATTTTGTATCATCCTTTGTTCATCCACTACCATATTGGTCATTCTGGTATGTTTTTTCATATCTTAAAGGGAAGTCAATTGTTCATTAAAAATATACGCATATTATCGATTCATGAGTAAAAACGTCTAAGTACGGTTTGAGGTAGGCCAAGGGAGCTATTCAATAAAATGGATGAACCCAGGAGACATTAGAAGAGACTGTCTCCTCAGGGAGACTACCTCTCCCCGGAGATTTTCAAAATAGATAATCTCTTTTCACTATCTGTTTTAGTGAATAGGCCCCAGAAGTTAATGTGCGAGTTATGTTAACTTGGAGTTAAAGAAACACTGGCACGTATTACGCATTCATTTTTTTTGGTAAATCCAAGTTAACATAACTCGCACTTTAACACTAGGTGGTGAATAGTGGGTTTACACCTGAGGTGAACCCCAGCATCACTTTAACAAACAGCAACGTTATTGTTTGTTACTGATGATGGTTTCTAGATCACCGAAACCGTATAACAATGTTTTCGCGTTTTTTCGTGTATGTATTAGTGGAAATGGACTATTTTTTCAATAACTCCGCTTTTCTTTGAAATGGGTTTCCACGATTTCTTCGCGAATGATTTAGTTCGTACCAAACACGAGTTGTGAAGTGGATCCAGGTCCCTTAAACCCAAGCTCGAGATAGATTTACTGACTCAGAACACAGCTATAAGTTAGCAGTATCTCATCACCTGTGGTAACGACGGTTGTGTTTTCTCCAAGCCGCAAGGGAATCGAACTTTTCCGCGCACTCGGGGCACGTCACGGGGAGCGGATGGCGGGCCAAGTGTTCCCTCAGGTCGGACCTTGTGGCTGCCAGGTACCCGCAAGCGGTGCAGGTTAGGCCCCTTTTGCTGCCCAAGGACAACCCGGGGGGCGCCACCTCCCCGCTTCCTGATCCCTGGACGTCTCCGACGCTCTTTCCGTGACATACGTGGGACGCCAGCCTTTCTTGCGTCTGATACCTCTTCCGGCAAATCTGAAATAAAAGAACAAAAATGCCATGGAACTCTTCGGAACTTACGAGGTGCTCCGGTACCTTGTCATTCATTAATCTCACCCCGTAGTAATTACCTAACAAGACCAACAGCATCAAAATGCACTGCTTTGATTGAAGCTAGTATACTCCATAGCATAGCACCAGAAACCATTGCTAGGAAATATCAACCAATATATTGTCAACATTCCTTTGTTATTCACAACTTCAGCACACTCAGCCAAACTATACACCCAAAAATGTTATCATAGAGAACACAATTATCAGCATTTCGGACACTGTGTGGATACTGGAAAATTTCAGGGTGGCGTGTCTTTAGCAACGTTGGTAGATTGCAATATCTGGTGGTCTAATGGTGGATTGGCATTATGTCATTCCACTCAAAATGTTACCTGCCTACGGGTATTTGTACATCCGGGACTGGACGAGGGTCGATACGGTGTGGATTGGGTTCAAACATCCATGTTGGGACGTGACGCAGAACATTCTCTATCTGCCAGCGTTCAGCGCTGCGTGTTTGGGCGTGGGCTGCGCATGCTCTATTGTGTGGAAGGAGACAGACGGCCTGGAGCGAGGGGCCCTGCCAATGGCAATGTACATGGCGCAGATGATCCTCCTATGGGCCGACTACCCGATGTTGATCGGAGGCTGCTACACGGTAGGCAGCTTGGTGGATATTTCACTGGCGACGATACTGGCCAGCGTGGTCACCGCCATGTTCTGGGCGAGAGTGCCGAGAGCCGGCAAGATGATGATACCCTACGTGGGATTCCTGGCGTATGAAATGCTTCGGGAAGCCTGGATTTGCAAGTTGCGGCGAGACGAAAATGAAGAGTGGTACGAAGCCGAGGAAAACCCATAACGGCCATCCACACCTACAAAGAACTTTAGAAAATCCCCAGACGAATACGTATTGTGATTGATAAATAATAAACAAGTTAACCAGCGTTGGCATTTTCTTTCAATTTGGAGTAGCGTAACCACTAGTGATGATCACCAGCATGATTTTAAACGAGAGGAAACATAGGTTTTTTTTACCGTTGTTGTCAATTCAACAACAATTTTTACAATGGGAATATTATTTAAGTTTTATGATTGCAAGTTCAACGGTTTCCCAGCATACATATAGATTGACACTTGTGGAACTGCGTCACCTTGTGGCATCCGTAGTGTGGCACAAGGCAATCATAGCTGTTTGGACAGTGCCAGAAGTTTGCGGCACTCATTGGTGCCACTGATTCCAGCAAATCACTAGTCTGTCTAACAACGCAGGGGGATGCTATGGATGATTCAGAATCCATTCTGTAATAGACGCTCAACTCAACATTAGGGGTATTCATGGTTTGGCTAATTCGACGTCGAATCGTCGAATTACGTCGAATATCGAATTGAGCAATTCGAAAAGAGTCAGTGCGCATGCGCCCCTGCCATTCTCCACGATTCGAAATACCACGGGCCGGGAGCTTCGAATTGCGAGTTCGACGTCGAATTGCAGCAGCGATCGTAGCGGCAGCTCCATTAAACACATCCCGCTGATAAGCGATAAACAAGTCTTGTGCCGTTCCGACGTTTTATCATGGTCCGACCACAAGGAGCGCTAGGAGCATTTCGATTTTCGACGATTCGACACGGCCAACTCGAAGGGGTCCTCATGAAATCCACGCTTGAGGACGAATTCGATTTTCGACGATTCGACATTCGAAATGGACCATGAATACCCCTAATATGTTTTCACTCACCTGACACTGGAAGGGGCGTTGTTGCCCAACGTGTTCTTCCATGTGAGTCCTCAAAGTCGCCCTGTCTGAGAATGTCGTGTTGCACGCCCTGCAGAGAAACAGCTGATCGGGTCCTTGCGAGTGGAGGCGGGCGATGTGATCTTTGAGATGCGCGTTCTGGGAGAAGCTCTGGCCACACTCGGAACAACCGAACGGCCGCTCACCTGGAAGTTGGTCATTGTTAGATAGCGTAAGACTACTGTCCGCCAAGGGTATGGAATAAAAAACCGCGGAATAAGGACCACTTGATGGGGAGCTAGTTTATACTGAGACCATATTCCCCCTACAGCTACACGAACTAGCATGGGAACAACGTACTTCATCGAAAATTGCAAGAGTGTGTATGCATAGGAAGGAAGAGCAGATCCCGAGTGAATTTAGGGTTGATCCGATGGGTGTAGATACTGTTTTCAGTGAATTTAAAAGGAAGACTGATGATAAAGGTTGTAAAGACAAATCTATCAAAAACTTTGAATAAGAAATTATTGGGGCATTGGACTGAACTACAGTCGAATCCGCTATGCGGCCACCAGTTAGAGTGGGCATCCGCCTATTGTGGGCAAACGCTCAGTTCCCGATCCCAATGTATGTAAACAAATGTTGAAAACCCCTGGTAATGGGAGCAGTTTAGTTGGTCGGTTTATGTGGGCAGTTCGGAGGTCAAATACGATTGCTTCCTCTGTCATTTGACCCAACTAAGGAAGAAGAGGACAACGATCAGGCTACCGATCCACCAGTAACAGCAAGAGAGGCACAAAAATGTAATGAAACATTGCGGAAGTTTTTCATGCAATTGGATAACGAAGGTAGTCCGTCTGATGAGCTCGAATCTTGCGCTGACTTCGTCAATCAAACGCGCATTGATAAGCCAAGACAACGCATCATCACCTCTCATTTCACTATAAGTCATGTTTTTCTTGTTTTCTTGACCTGAATTATTTATACGTGAATAACTTGTGTTGACTTGGTGAAATACAAGACGCTATTTTACGCTATTTTTAAAAAAAGACAGTCTTCCCGTTTCTGTTTAAGGGGTCTGGTCCAGACGTGCCCATTTTAAGCGGATTCGACTGTACTTCTGAGCCCCACCTGAGAGAAACCGTGGCAAGGTCATTTCCTAGCACTTGTTTCAAAGCAACGAGTTAAGTCTGTGTTCCTTTGCCTCATACTATTCCAAACGTTCCACTAGCAGCGACAGAAAGAATTCAAAATCCTCAACTGAGAACTTGAACTCACCCGTATGTATACGGAGATGAACCATCAGGGAGGTTCTGGAAGAAAGCTGCTTATTACAGATGTTGCAAAGGGCCGGGGAGTTGCGGACGACCTTGGAACCCGCGGTGATGACCCCAGTGCCACATTCGGACTTCATGTGATAGGTCAACGTAGACTTGTATCGGAAAAGCGCTGAACATCTGCGATAATAAACGAAACAATTCATGGTTTACGACTGAGTTTTGATGCACTGTATAAAGTGCTGTCAGGAAGGTTTGGCTGGTAGATATGGCACTTGTCAGTTGTCATAACGAGCGTGTAAAACTAGCACTTGGACGAGCGAAAAATTAATCCCAGTTGAACAAATTAGAAACTCATCAATTCATCGAATTTCGTTTTAAGTGAGTACTTACCTGATGATGCTCAGAAGTTAAGCGAAAAGCTTTGTACTTAATAAATTAGTTGTAAGCTAAAGGTTTATTTGTTTTGTGTTTATTCCACATTGCAAATTGGAAACTGAAAAACTGAATGACCTTGATACATAGGATTAGAAAAACACACAGTCCGAGAAAAATACCCATGTAAGATACTGACAGCAAAGCAGGGTTCACATGGAGTGCGGAAACGCGTAATGCGGAGGGTGAAAGAACGACAGGCGGACTAGAAAACAAGCTGGAAGGTTACAGAGGCTGCACGGTGGCCCAATGCACAGATGCAGACTTGCGTAATTGCAGATGGATATTTCTCGAGAGTACCCATTCGGTACAATCCGTGTCAAAAGCCAACCTGAGTAATGATATCTCCCTACAGCCAATCAGGCTGCTTTACACAGTCCGCATTACGCATTTCCGCGTCCACGTGAACCCTGCTCAAGTAATGTACATCATAAGAGAGCCAAATGAAATGAAGAACCTCACTTACTGGTTACACTTGAATTTGCAAGCAGATTTAATCGAGCCATTTTTACACTTTTTTGATCGGCGACGAATTACCGACGTGTCTGCTAGGAAGTTGGCCACTTTAAATTCAAGTTCATCCTGTAAAATTATAAATAAAATTTGATTTAGTATAGAACAGGAATGTCTCAAGTGCACGTGCTGTGGGCCGGGTTGTGGTGTGGTTGTGCGTGTGTATCAGTGTGGGTGTGAGGAGGATCTAGACCCTGACCGGTAAGTCCCGCGCTACTCCTCCAACCACTGGGCGGAGCGCTATTGTCACCGTTGATACCTTATCATAATACGGCCGTGATACTAACAGAACCAATTCTCATCTCGTTTGCAAGGTCAGGTCAGATATTGTTTGGAATAATGTTATTAAGCACCTAGTTCTTGAAAAGGCCACGGGATGAATAGAAAAAAAAGGAAACAAAAAACTCAAATAATGAATGAAAGACACATTTCAACACGTTCGCAGCGGACTGGATCTGTGAATCCTGCCTGGCCGTCCCTGGGTGGCGAACTGGATTCACAGATCCAAGGACTAGCAGTGCACACCCTCTTACATTTCGTTGTCGAACTAGATTGTGACATCTATTGGCCTTGAAACTTCTCGCCGTTGTTTTAGATGACCTAGCCACCACGAGAATGAGCTTCGTTCTCAGTTTCAATTATTTTAGCGCCATCATTTGCGCCTTCTTTCTGGACGCTAGCATGTGTCAAAGTTCATGTTTATTGTGTTTTTTATTCATATTATGATTCGGAAAACCCTAGGTTGTGACGGACCATTTTTCCACATCAGCATAAAGATTCAAAAATTAAAGGAAAAGTGATCAGGCTAATTAGATGCAGGCAATGCCAACTTGACAGTAAAGTTGTGAAAAAATCAAGCTGGCACTGCCTTGCATGTCCAGAAGAACCAGGTTTGTGCCACGAACCATGTTTCGAAATGTGGCACAAAAATATCTATGTAGAAGAATGAGAAACTTACCTACGAGTTATTTACTTTTCATCTACGTGTTGTTTCGTTTTTTACTTTTATTGTTCACTTTTAGTACTAATAAATATTACAACTACAGATAATAAGTAAGTATCACAACTTGAAATACAGCTTATAAATATTACTTACTTGAATGCATTTGAAATTAAATAAACATATACTTCTCTACAGCTTTTTATTGAAATTCTAATTTCCTACTTTGTGATGCACATGTATTTGATAAGACCTACCCATGTTTCGAACTGTTTACCCTTATCACACAGCCTTATGTACATAGTTACTTCATTCCTATCTTTAGAAGTGGTTGGGGTTAAAAAAGTGTGAATAATAAATGAGAAAAAACTATTACTGAATTACCATTTTGACCGGGATTTGAACCAAGGACCTCAGAAGTAGGAATTGTGATGCGGGTTGCATAACCGGCCGTACGTTACTGGCGGACTGGATTCCTGGATCCAACCTACAGAAGTCTATGAATTCCATCGAATTTTCGTTATAGAACGTAGTTCGTGATCATTACTAATCATAACAAGTGATAATTAAGTATAAACTGAAACAAACAGGTCCCGGCACAGGGAAGCACCACCAAAATCGGCGCCGCTGCGATCGTGTTAAAGGCCACGAGATTAGAAACAAGGGAAGTAGAAGTTGGTTATCAAGATGAGCGCTAGGAAGCGCTAGTACCATGGGATGTGCCGGACAGAGTCTACATCCTCCTGCGTGTGTGGGTGAGTCTCAAATAATATAGTAGCGTTTGAAACTATTTATAAAATATCAGTGAGTATGCACCTGTTGTTCATCCTCCTCATCGTCTTTACTGTCATCGTCATCCGAGTCATCGTCGTCCTCCTCGCCTTCCTCGGAGTTCGCCTTCTCCTTCCTCACCTATACGGCACAGCAGCAGAGTAATGCTGAGACTGCAGGCTGCTTCAAGTGTCCAGTTATTAACTGATAACAACTAAAAACTTGATTGAAACTAACTTTAAATGAAGTTATTAACATACCTCGTCTTCCTTTAAAACGCCGGCGATGGTACCGTTGGCCAGCGCTTCTTCGCCATTCTCAACGATTTCCTCTTTGATCCTCGTCTTCAACTGCGCAAGCGTCACTCCGCATCTGGCAACATGATCATCAATAATAGTTATATTTTGGACAACTGTCTCAGGGGTTCGTGAGAGTGGTGAATCCGATTATGAGATATAAAATACAAAATCTCCACACAAACAGTCCTCTTAGTCACTGTCTCGCTGATTGAAGCTTATCAACAATAACAACAGTACCCTTGAGAGTCTTCAAAAACCTAGCTCATCTGGAGATTTTGATATAGTATCCAAGACTTTGCGTTGAAATAATCCATTTTGCGTTGCAGAACGCGTAGCCGTGCTGGACTGCCGTCCGGAATCGCGTATCCATGTGAACCTAGCTAAAATCTGGAGATTTTGATATAGCATCCATGGCATTCCGTTGCAATAATCCATTTTGCGTTGGCCAGTAGCACTGCAGAACGACTTGACGTCCGGAATTGCGCTAGAAGCATGTGAAGTGCGCTTTTCTGTTTTGAAATGAAATTCTCATAGATATTTTCTACTTCTCGAGCGCAAAAGCTCTCATCCACTCACATCTTACTGAGCGCATGCAGACTGTGTTCTTGAACGGTCAGTCCTCTGGGCTCCTTCCTATCCTGGATGGTGTTCCTCAGGGCTCTGTCTTGGCTCCATTCCTATTTTCCGTCTTTATCAATGACATGCCCCAGATTATTCGACACTGTTTTTACCATCTTTATGCGGACGATACTCAGATTTACAGATACAGCCATACTGATGCCAACTCTCTTTCCAACTCCATTGCCCTAGTAAACCATGACCTCTCTTCAATCAACAACTGGTGTAAGAGCAATGGATTGATAATAAATCCCTCTAAAAGACAGGCAATTTTAATATTCAATCGTCCCATTTCAACTTCTTCTCTTCCTCCCATTCTAATTGATAACTCTCCAATCCTTTACCATCAATCAGTCAGAAATCTGGGGTTGATCATCAATTCCACCTTAACATGGAAGGATCATGTTGCTAAAGTCTCAAGATCCGTCTTCTCATCACTACACTCACTTAGAAACTTACCTTGCTGTGTACCCCTTTCCATATACATCTAAATTTATTTCAGTCAGTCATACTTCCCCATTTTAGTTACTGCTCTATACTCTTCATCTGGTCCCTTGATTTCCATTCCCTTAACACATTCAGTGCGGCTGTCCCGGATCCGGGACACCAGCGTATTCGCCAGCCATGCGGCCGTCCCGGATCCGAGCCACCTTCTATTGTGAAGTATTCGGGCTCTGCAAGGTTCCCACACTGCTCCTATCGTCGGGTTTTTCATGTGAAGGGGGGCTGGAAGGTCTCTGAAGGGTAAACATAACCTCAGTTTCAATGTTTACTATATAAAAGTTTCGAGATATTCGGGTTCAAAGTTCACCCTCACGTTTTCTGTCGTCCTGTGCCATGTTGTGTACGTTTTTAGTTTGTTCCTGAAACTTCACAAGTAAGTGTAACCTCCAGTCTCCGGTGTGTCCTCCGGTGTCTTCCTCCAGTGAATGCGAGACTCCAAAAAAGGAGTTTACTCACAGAAAATTCCACCGCGATAGAGGTTGGTGGATCAGGGAGCCCCATTTGAACAACACTTGAACTCTCCAGCCGTGCGACTGTCCCAGATCCGGGACGGAGGTAAATTGCGCTCTAATTACGAAACTATGATATTTTGACATCTAAGAACGCATTTTCCTACGTCTACAATCCCAGATGATGTGATTAACCGCAAGAACTCAAATCAGGTTGGTTGGACGATTTCTCATCATTGTTCCGCACTGAATGTGTTAAACGTCTTCGCATAACATTCAATAGCTGCATCCGTTATGTTTTCTGCCTCAGATCATAATATGGGCACATTTCACTGTATGCAGATCGGCTTCCTGGGATGGATCCCGTAACTTACCTGAATATACAGTGCCTACGTGTGATATTTCGATCTACTAAAGGCGGCCTGCCTGATTATGTGAACACCCTATTTTCCCCCTGGAGGCTCAAGTCGAGCAAATAACATCGCCCTCTCACGGCACTCCAGCAAGGCCATGGGCTGCTCCATCTCCACTGCGGGAGCGAGGTTATGGAACTCCCACCCCCTCCCTTGGCGCATTCAGGAGCGCGGTTGAGCGCCACTTCCTCAGAGCGGCCAATACACGCTCAGTTTAACTGTGCAGATAACTGTGCAAAAAACTGTACAGTTATCTGAACTGAAGGTTTGTGGGCTTCGTCAGTTTTCTACTCAGTTTCTCTCTCAGTTCTCTCCATTTTTCGTGTAGGCAGGTAGTGTGCAACAGGTGAGAGGGCGTACATTGCAGAACTGAGAGGCGACAGAACTGCCCGAACTGTGCGTTTAACTGAGGTAACTGTGCAGTTTGCCGGTGCAAAGTAGAAACATTTGCTCAGTCCAGCGGCCTGCTCAAAAGCCTGCAGGAACTGCACGGTTTCCTCAGGTAATCGCTCAGACATGACGTCACACGTGATAAACTGCGCAGTTAAACTGAGCGTGTGTGGGCCCCGGTAGACCTCCTCCCTTATCCCCACCTTCTTTCAACTTTCTTCACTCCTCTTTTACGTCCTCCTCACTCTTCCTGCCTCCTCTTCATTCTCACTGCATTACTCACCTTCTCCACTATTTTAATATTTCTTTCTTGTTTGTTAATGCCCTTTTCAGTTTTACATTTTTCAATTGTTGCCCTTCAGGCTATTTCTTTTGCCCTTCAGGCTGTCATATATTTTTATTCAAATAAGTCACCTAGTCTACAGTTTGCTCTAATGTTTGGTATGCGAGGTGGGACATCCTGTCCTATATACCAATAAAGGATTATTATTATTATTATTATTATTAGGGTACCAACCAGAATACAGTGTTAACCTGGGAGACAATGACGCTGGTTTCAATCAGCTTACCTCGGAACGTCAGGGTCGTCTTCGGTGTCAGAAAACCCGTCGGAGTCGTCCATCCTGAACTCGTCTGGCGACTCCATCCGAGGGATGAAACTGCCCTACCGGGGGACCCCCCCTAACCCCTTAGTTCAGGGAAATACACGACGAAATAGACATTGTTTTATTTAAACCGGAAATCGGTTTAACCGACAATCCGAAATACCGGGACAACGGGAAGTTTAAGACCTCATTTAAGACATTGGAAGACAGCCCTTCTCACGGTCAAGTTCAAGGTGATTTTTGCAACCACCCTGACACTTGAAGTAATCGAAATAGTACTCCACAAAATATCAAATTTGCATCTTACTCGTTCTCAGACCGGTGGATTTTCTATGGGGAAACACGAATTTTTCTTCTGATCACTAAAATTACTTTTCAGGTCCCTTTTCCCGGTGTTTTCGGATCGAAGATTGAGAACTCCAACCGAACTTGGGAAAAGGGACTTGGGCTACAAGAGCCTTGATCTTTTGTCGCGAAATCTATCCCGTAAGTGAAGTAACTTGTATGATAAAACAATAATGGGGGGAAAAAAGTAAAATCTTAAACACTATCACAGCCCTTGGGAACCCGACGGGGAAAATCGGAAAATCTGCCAGATGATAACACTTATCGGAGAAATGGGGTTGGTAGCAGTGTTGTGCAAGAAAAAAATTTCTCCATCATTCCAGGATATTGAAGAAAAAAAATAAAGCCAGGAAAACTCCAATAACAATTAATTTTTTCCAAACGAGGTGAATAAATTGGAATTGATTGATAAATATTGGCAAAACTTTGAAATGTTCAATTTGATTCATCCTTAAATTTCATCCATTCATAAGTACCCTCCATCCTCCATAAAGTGCGGAAGGTTGTCTGTCACAAGTTTGCCATAGCCAGACAAAAAAGAACGCACGCTCACTCAATTCCGATCAAATTTCGATCAGCTGTTTTTTCCAACTTGCCAATCCTGATTTTCACTCGAATTTTCCGTAGCGTAAAGTTTTCCTCCGTCGCAGAATTAGACTTTTCCTTGCGATCTCGTCGGAATGGGGAATTTTCAAGCAGGAATCGACTACCAGCTGCACCCGGACGTCGTTCCCAACCCTCACCAGAAATCCAAGTGGGACCCCAACTACGGGTTTTCCTCGCAACGTGAACCCAAAGGTATTTGCCAGCAGCTCGACAGTACCTATTTCACTACTCAAATTATCCTGTACTTGATAAATTCTGATAAAGTCACAGTTTCAGAGAGTATTTTTTCCCCGTCATTCCGTGACACATCTACCTTTTCCCACCCACCTACCTACCTACCATTCCTACCGTGGACTATTCCAGAACCCGGGGAGCTGGAATTCTAGATATACCGCGTCAAAACGCATGCCTTAACCAGAACAGAATTACATAGGTACATTGGCAGTAATTATACAATTCCTTTACTAAATTTCACCCTCATATTCAAATCAATAAAAAAAGTCATATAAAAATATCACTACTAGCTCTGTCAGATCCTGGATCCAAGGTAATAGCTTAACTTCATTGCTTTCAACTTGACAATTACAATTAGGTAAATAATAACCTATAATTTCTGTTACCTACTGTCAACCACCATTTCAAGTACCATTTGTTATACCTACTTTGATTTTGTAATAAACTAATCATTAACAGCAACATGCACCAACAATAATAAAAATAGTTTTGCCCGCCGTCTGGCCTAGCCATTGCGGGATTCTCCCTTACCTTATGCTACAAGCATGTTTCCTGTGTAACCTGTGTATTATTTTGTACTATGAACATGTTTTCAACAATGTAATTTGCTCTTTGACTGAGAATAAACAATTCATTCATTCATTCATTCATATATCAAAATCAAATCATCACTCTTCACTTCACAATTTCAACATCAAGTTGATAAGTACCTAGCAATATAGAAGGAATCACCTGCAAGTTATTGAATGTCTCAAATATCTTTTATCAAGCTATACAGGGAGTTAATGCCCTGCACTCAGGCTGATAAATGTGTAGGTACCTAATACTCTACTAGTCCTACTACAAAGACGATAAATAATAATTAAGATGGCTCAGCGCCAGAAGGACGAATCTGATACTCCCTCTTAGCGCCAGAAGGACGAATCTGATACTCCCTCTTAGCGCCAGAAGGACGAATCTGATACTCCCTCTTAGCGCCAGAAGGACGAATCTGATACTCCCTCTTAGCGCCAGAAGGACGAATCTGATACTCCCTCTTAGCGCCAGAAGGACGAATCTGATACTCCCTCTTAGCGCCAGAAGGACGAATCTGATACTCCCTCTTAGCGCCAGAAGGACGAATCTGATACTCCCTCTTAGCGCCAGAAGGACGAAACTGCATTTTTCACCATTTTCACTTTTTTTTTTTATTCACGGGAAAAAATCCCTGAGTCTCGCCAACAGGGGGTTTGAAATAGTTTATTGTTGGTGCTTGATTGAAATAGACTAGTTTTGTAGTTGTTTGTGGTTTTCTAAATTAGTTTTTATGGGTGTTTTTACAGTGATGATAGCGACGCCTGAGGAGCTCCATTCGGCGAAAATCGATTTGAAACATCGCGACTACTGCGCTCATCATCTCCTCGAGTACAGGAGGTGCTACAAAGACAAATTCCCTTTCGTCGTCAACTGCGGCCACGAAAAACACGTTTATCTCAACTGCCAATACCAAGAGTGAGTTCAATTCGGGCCTTGAAAGCCAATTTCATATCGTGTGTCGGTGTAGTGAATTGTTCCTATTTACTAACTGAATGAAATATGATAATTAACTAGTTAAATAACGGTTAAGGCCGGGACACACATATCCGCACCGCGTCCGTACCGAGCCCTTTCCGCATCACGGCCGAGTGTCGGTGACGGAGGTGAGAGGCCACACAGTTCCGAGTGTTGGCCGCGCATATGGTTCCGGCTCATATTCATTTTCTCTCCAAGACGCAGATATGTTCAGGGATTTGGGTATTTTGGCACTCGCATAGAGGCAGAAGACGAGGGCTGGAGGCAAACTCGTCCTCAAAGAAGAATGTGGGTTCACAGTGCTTGGAAGAAAAGGTGGGTTGAGGGGGAATTTGTCTCGCTGCTGCCTCATCTGATGCGCAAATCAGACGAAGTTTTACGAATATTTTAGAATGTCGATGTACTCATTCAACCAGCTGAAACTGAAATTACTGGAGAAAATGAGGAAAGGAAATCCTGAACCGCACCGTGTCCACGGAAAACTAAACTGACCTAGTCGGATGCGGTGCGGACACGGAAAGGTATCGGCACGGAAAGGTGGGGACTTCCCGGTAAACTTCCTTCTTATAACTTATCCGCGCCGTGATGCGGTGCGGACATGTGTGTCCCGGCCTTTATGCTAACAATAAGTGTACATGCAACTTGGGTGTAAGGCTGGATTCACATGGTTGCGGAAAGTCCACCTGATTGGCTGGAGCCTTTGCTCCAAACAGCTGGCAGCAAGTGGCGTTCCACACTTTCCACATCCATGTGAATCCAGCGTAACTGTAGCTGGCACAGCCTACTGCCATATTCTGACTGGAACAACCACCTGAATGGTTGTGACTGAACTGATGACTGACTCGCTGTTGTACAACTGGTGACTGACTCGCTGTCGAATGACTGATGACAGACTTGCTGTCGTACAACTGGTGACTGACTCTCTGTCGAATGGCTGATAGCAGACTCACTGTCGTACAACTGGTGACTGACTCGCTGTCGATTGGCTGATGGCAGACTCGCTGTCGCACAACTGGTGACAGACTCGCTGTCACCTTTTTCTGACCCCCTAAAAACTCAAATTCAACCCCCTTTGAATTTTTGAAAATTGCTCATCTTCGAACTCATCCTTTTTTGGCAATGTGAACGTTTTGGCAAAATTTGGATGTTTTATCATGTACCCAAGAACAGATATCGTCTGGAGTGACACATAAAAAAAAACGCTGCAAATCCCTGCACAACGGTTTATTATTTTGTATAGAATACCCTTCTGTTGCAGATCACAGCTCTATGTATAGATAACCCGTCTATATAATATAATATGTACTATTCTATGCATATGTAGATCGCAGACCCTCCGTAGGTTAGTACCTAACCCCGTACTCGTTACTAGGTACCTACCTAAATCACGAGTTAAATGTTGCTAAAATAATTCTGCCGATGACAAACAGTACCTAACAAAAAGAAACACACATAATAAGTTCTGAAAAGAAATTGTTGATGAGGAGTGAAAAAAAGTTGCAAAAGTACCTACCAACAAACTCCAGCCCCTTCTATGTAGATGGTATAATGAACCGTTGTGTAATAATTTACCGTTGAGTAATGATTAACCGTAGTAATAATTTACCCATCAATAATACTTCAACGTTTGTTCAAGTTTCACTACCTACCAACAAACTCCAAAAGAGCCATCATTTTTCAAATTAAATAATATCACAGAACAACCAACTCGACTTCATACTCCGCCAATATAATCAGGTGATCCCTACCAATGATTTTATCTCCGCCAAATTTCCTATTGTGGGCGCGTCTCTGGTTACGACATTTGGTTTGAATTGTATACAATTTCATTCACACTGGAGTCGCCTGTCGGTGCAAACTTCGGGGCCTTACTGTGAACGAACGGCTGGACGTACGATGCTCCGGATGGTCTTAAAAAACTCGCAAGTTCAAGAACTATTTAAAACCGTAAAAATATTTACGTAAAAAAATGGTAAAGGCGTTTTGAAAATTTCAACCCCTATTTTGAACCCCTTAGAGATGACTCACAGTAACGTCGAGCTTCGAGGACCAACTAGACGCCGAACGGAACCTATAACCCGAATTTCATCAATTTTTTTTCATGGTAACTAAGAAAAGTGGCCCGTACGGCGTACAGCGTACGGCGTACGGCGGACAGACAGAAATATTTTTATTGCAGTTTTGGATTCTACATACCTTGAAACGTAAACCATCAAATTTTGAGGGGGGGTAAGAATTTTTTTTTTCATGCTCGATTCCAATGGTTCATTATTGAAAATAATAAACCAATATATAATAAATATACAAATTCATGTTCTGAAACGGGGACATGTTACTCAAACGATATTTCAAACTTTAGTCCCTGTAGGCTTCACATGACTATTATCAGAAGCGAAGAGCTAATCACTGGTCGGGTAAGCACATACAAGCTTTTCAAAGCTTGTATTGGTGCCCGCCCAAGACGAAAACCAGAGACTAGGGATGAGCGTTTCTGTTCTTTTTGAGAACGAAACGAAACAGTTAGTTTATTGTATGAAACAGTTTCGGGAAAGCTGTTTCAAAATAACAGCTTCGGCAACAGTGAGGCCCCTTTCTCACGGGGAGCCACACGGCTCGCGCTCGCGAGCAGGAGGAAGGCGCGTGAGACTGAAAAGCATTGAGTGCAGTGGAGCTTTTAGGGCTCGCGAGCCGCGAGTGATCACGGCTCTGCACTTCGAGCCACGCGCCTCCTTTCACACGATGAGCGAAAACGGCTCTCACTCCTCAGTTTATTGCTATCCATGGAAGGATTCTCGTCACGTCAAAATGCTTGCTTTCTTTTTGATTTCAAATATGGATGTAGACGTGGAAATGTTAATTAATTCCGTGTGTAATCGAAATTTGTTGCCATCCTGTCGAAGTTGTTGATGAAGCGTGGCGAAAACTCCTGCTTCATCCCACCGTTGGTTGGTTGGATGGACCCAACACCGTCTGGTACTTCGGCGTTTTTGGCGTCAAAGACGGTGGTGACGATGAAGAAGGTAAATGGCCAAAGTACGCATGCGATCCATCCTTCTTCAACTAGGTGGAACTAGCGACTGAGCGCTCGAGAGCCAAAAAAGCTCTCAAATGTGAAAGGTGGGAGTCAAGAGTGGAAAACGCTCCTGACTGCGGGCCACGAGCCGTGCGGCTGCCCATGTGAAAGGAGGCTAACGCTTCAAGAAATTTCGGCTCTCCGTCAAAACAACAGAAAAACGAAACTGTTTCTTCGTTTTTCCTGCTGCGCAGCTGTCTCCAATGGAAACGGTTTCGAAACACCCGTTTTTTCCTTCTTTTATGGTTTATTATTTTCAAAAGATAATGAACCTTCGGAATAGATCATGACAATTATTGGCCTATTGGCAACCTTGGGACCCGAAATCGAATCAAGACCGTAACACTGTTTCGTCTGAGGCCGTTCTTTTGAAACAGTTGTTTCAGGTTTTGAGAAACTGTTTCATCGTTTCTTTTCAAGAAGCAGTTTCTTGTCAAGAAACAGTTTCACGTTTTTTATCCCATCCGTACCAGAGATGCCATGAACTTTTATCCCAAACGAGGATGTAAAGATCGGACACTCTACCCCGCTCCGGCCCCTATTGTTACTTATTATTTGAAATCACGTTCAGGTTGAATCAGTGGAATATAAAAAGAAACAAATCATTGACTATGTTCAAATCATTCCTGTGTTCAAAATAGGTAGTATTTTGATATTGTAAAAATTATTACCTTATGAGCCCTTGCTTATGCCCTACTTTTCATGGTTCAAATCATATGTTTCCTGTAATTTCACTGATACTCGTCGCTTTTCATCAGGAAGGTGTTGAAGATGAACCTAGTTTGGAGGAGATAGCGCTAATATGACTAAAATCTTTATTTCTTTCACTTATTGTTGGGGCTGTCGTCTACCGGTGCCTTTACTCATGTCCCTTGATTATATCGGAAGGGATGATAGTACATTCCAGAACGGGCGCTAATCTGTAAACAGCTACTGGGTTCTTCCTTCGGTCTCTTCCCAAGAGCCATTTTGATTGTGAACCAGTGTAATTGAGACGGCGATAAATCTTGTGTCCGCAGGTTCGTCGACAGAATGAAGGACTACGAGAGGGAGCGTCGTCTGATGGAGAGGGAGAAAAGGAAAGCAGCGGCTGCTTAGGTCAGCAGCAGTTTTCAAGGTAAATCCTAATACTACCAGATACCTATTAGGTACTACAGCTACAGTATAAAACGATCAGGCTGTTTGGTAAATAAATGTGAAGAACAATAATATTTTTACTTGTAATTTGGGGCAGTTAGCCTAATGCTTGTATACATACCGTTACGAGTTCTTGCGGTCCACTTTAGGTCCAGTCCTCGGCATTTGAACGCCAAGAATCATCTCTATTATCCTGCACTCTGCTGGCCTGATGCTTGTTTGCTAGGGATGGGAAAAAAACGTGGAACTGTTTCTTGAAAAGAAACGATGAAACAGTTTCTCAAAACCTGAAACATCTGTAGCAAAAGAACGGCCCAGACGAAAAGAACTGCTCGATCTTGATTCAATTCCAGGTCCCAAGGTTGCCAATAGTCCGTTGCGAGACAGCTTAGCAGCAGGAAAAACGAAGAAACAGTTTCGCGTTTGTTGTTTTGGCCGAGAGCCAAGATTTCTTGAAGCGTTATTGTTGCCGGAGCTGTTATTTTTCACCAGCTTTCCCGAAACTGTTTCATACAGTAAAGGAACCCCTATTGTGTGCATCTACACTACAAATGAGATTTCTACTGGTCCACATTGGGAACTGTCAGGTCAACGGCATCAACCAAATGTCCGTTGAACCTGCCATGGGATTTGAACAGTACACCTGTAGGAAAATGAACAATCGGACGTTACCACAGGATGTACCATCAGGAGTGCTGACGACCGTTTTCCCAAGACCTCGCGACCACAGTCAACGACCGTGCTTTGGTCGTTGTAATCGTGACAGCGGTAGACGGAACCGTACCCCTTCCCGCATGTGCCAAAATTGGTACAGGATGCTGTCGTCACGGCTACACCCAATGAGCCGAAATAATCATCCCTCTCACGCCTCCGACCCGAACTGGAAACTGATCGGAAACACAGAATTAATACTATCTCTCCTCAGACGTTGAAAAACCAACAAGTCAATAGGCTTTAATTGTGTCCGACCTTCTCACTCTTTTGACTGATCATTTGGAGGAAACCTGACAGATTCTCTCCATCCTAGCTGCACAAGCCCGCTCCTGTCGAGTCGCCTGGACCAGCCATCAGGCATCACCGGACTGATACCACCAAACAGGTCAGAGTCATTTGACTATTGTTAGGTACCCGTTCGCTCCCACGTCAGATTCGCGAAAGCCGCAACCTTATCGCGGAGTGCGTTTCGACATTCTCGATTCCGAGGGCTTAGGTAGGACTTACATTACATTACTCATATTATGTTATATTTCATTCAAGTACTCATACCTGTTCATTAAACAGCGCTTCTGTTTCAGAAGAATTCTAATTACTAATCAAGTCCAGCTTTATTTACAACCCTCGGATTCCTGGTGTATATAGATTCCTGGTGTAGGTTGCCTGATGGCTGGTCCAGGTGACTCGATGGGAGCAGGCTTCTGCAGCTAGGATGGAGGGAATCTGTCAGGTTTCCTCCAACGATCAGTCCAAAGAGTGAGAAGGTCGGACACAATTAAAGCCTATTGACTTGTTGCTTCTTCGAAGTCTGAGGAGAGATAGTATTAATTTCGTGTTTCCGATCAGTTTCCAGTTCGGGTCGGAGGCGTGATAGGGCGTTCTATTTTGGAAGCCCAATCGGAATTTTGGATCAGGAGGAGAAGGATGATTATTTCGGCTCATTGGGTGTAGCCGTGACGACAGCATCCTGTACCAATTTTGGCACATGCGGGAAGGGGTACGGTTCCGCCTACCGCTATGTCACGATTACAACGGCCAAAGCACGGTCGTTGACTGCGGCCGCGAGGTCTTGGGAAAACGGTCGTCAGCACTCCTGAATTAACACTTTTGGTACATCCTGTGGTAACGTCCGATTGTTCATTTTCCCACAGGTGTACTGTTCAAATCCCATGGCAGGTTCAACGGACATTTGGTTGATGCCGTTGACCTGACAGGAACATGTCCACTTTATGTCCATTCCTCAACATTTGAATGCCAAGAATCATCTGTTATCCTTCTGCAACAGTTTGCTGTTAATAAAATAAAATATAGTAAACAGCCATACCAGGCTGGGGCTTTTCGTCCGACTGCCCTGCCAGCATCACGGACGTGATCAGCTGTCCTCCAGTGAGAGGATCAGAATTCGATCTGATCATTTCGTTCCTTACTTGGCTACTCATCACAGTCATCACCTCGCCCCCTTGTTTACGGAGAACTGACAGAGTAACTCCGATGAACGCAATCCTGGTATTAGTAATTATAAGTTGATTATTCACTTAATGACGGATTCGCCCAACAGCTACGTGATTCATATTTTTCACCCATCCAAGTAGTGGTGGGCGTTATTGCTATTTTCAGAAAACGGCAACAGGCTGTTGGTTGCCCGAGAATAATAGTCTGTTGTCTTTCAATGCACAACAGTCTGTTGTTGATAACACCTCTTGTTGTGGACGTTTTCGGTTCGTACAGCAACTGTGTAATACAACAAAAAAAAAGAATTGTTTCATCAGAAAGAGGGTTTGAACGGGAAAGAAATGAGCGTTTGAGGGGCATTCCAGTGAAATATGTGCAGGACCTCACACAATTTGGCTTTGGTACCGAGAACAGGCCACTCCATCGGTTTCTGTTGCTTCTTAAGACAACAAATGAAGATTCCTTACAAGTGAGCCCCTCCCATTGCTAGTTGATATAGATGTGACAGCAAATCATATTGAAAGGACCGCACACAGCCTGAGAGGATCTGCTGGACCTAGTGGGACAGACGCAGACCATTGGCGCAATATGCTACTCAGATTCGGTGCTCACAGTCGCCGTCTGAGGGATGCAATCGCCGCATTGGTACGATTGCTCGCTAACGGAGTAGTGGACTGGAGCCGGATTCAGGCGTTGTTAGCCAGAAGAGCAGTTGCGCTTGATAAATGTCCAGGGGTCAGACCAATTGGAGTGGGGGAACTGCTACAGAGAATATGTGCAAATACTATGGCTTTCGTGACGGGAGACGACTTGAAGGATGTATGTGGTGCAGATCAACTGTCGGCAGGTCTGAAATCGGGGATTGAAGGTGCCATTCATGCAATGACGAGAATGTTTGATGATGAAGAGACTGAGGGGCTATTACTAGTTGACGCCTCCAACGCTTTTAACTCGATGAGCCGGCCACTAGCTTTGTGGAATGCTCGGATCTACTGGCCGAGGTGTTCCCGTTTTTTGTTCAACTCATACAGAGGGTTCCCACTCATCCTCTTCCACCAATGTGACGCATCAATTCTAAGCCAAGAGGGAACCACCCAGGGTGACCCTCTTGGCATGATGATGTATGCAGTCGGAACACTTCAATTGATAAAGATTTTAAAAAGACCTCAGTTTAAACAAAATTGGTATGCAGACGATTCTGCCTGCGTTGGAAAGCTGAATGATGTCCGCCACTGGTTTGATCTCCTACAACAAGAGGGGCCGAAGTGGGGTTATTACCCTGAGCCGGAAAAAAGCTTCCTGATCATAAAGGATGGATTTGAAAATGAAGCCAGGACACAGTTTAGCGATCTAAATCTCAAAATTGTCTATTCTCATAGGTTTCTTGGAGGGGTTATTGGGCCCCAATCTCAGAAAAAAGTGTATATAGAAAAAAAAGTGGAAAAATGGGTGGATAGTACCAACAAGTTTGCTGATGCAGCTAAAAAGAGTCCCCAAGCTGCACATGCAGCTTTTACGAAATCACTTCAACACGAATGGGTTTTCACCCAAAGAGTAATTAAACACTGCGAAGAGGAGTATTTGCCACTATGGGACGCCATCCGCAAAAACCTGATGCCAGCCATATTGGGACGAGAAGTGGAAGGCATCGAGGAAGATCTACTGAGTTTACCAGTGCGATTTGGGGGAATGGCGATTCTGAATCCACTTGATTCATCCCATGCTCATCAAACGTCTCTCAGATCAGCGGAGATTCTGATAGACTCCATCTGCGAGGGCAGCCCTCTACCCAATGAGGAACACCACGATCATGTTATGACGGTATTGAAGGAGGAAAAGGATCAACGAGAAAGGACCTTGAGCCAAAGAAGTGCATCAATAATGCAGAGACTGCAGCCCAACCAACGAAGAGTATTGGAGCGGGTAAAAGGCGAATCACAATGGCTCTCAGTACTACCAATGGCTTCAGATAACCTCGACCTTTCGCCGACTCAATTTCGGGACGCAATAGCGTTAAGATATGCTCATACCCCGATAAGTCTACCTAGAAATTGTGACGGATGTGGGGCTTCCTTTGATGTCACACATGCTTTGAATTGTAAAAAAGGGGGGCAGGTCTGGGAGACTGGGAGACCGGCGTTTTTCGATAATCGCATTGTAAATGCAGACGCCGTCTCCTATCTCTCCCAAGACTGGTCTCAGACTGCTCAAATTGCGGCCCAATCAAAGCACGCAAAATATGACCGTGCCGCCGAAGACCTCAGAGGGTCATTCACGCCTTTGGTGTGCTCTTGCGATGGTGCCCTTCACCGGGAGTTCCACACGTTTTTAAAAAGAGTGGCCAACAAATTATCATCGAAATGGAGCCGACCGTACTCGAAGATTTTAGGGTGGTTGAGAGTTGCGACACACATCGCCATAATCAAGGCAGTGTCCCTTCGGCTACGAGGGGCCAGAAAAACAGTCCGACATTACGGGATGGAAGATGGCGCCGCGCTACCATCATGGTGATACGAATAGAAGTGTGATCATCCCAGGAAGCTGAAACTCGAAGATCCTGATGACTATCTACTCGTGACATCACTCGATTTGGCACCGTTAATAAATTGGTTGTCTGTTATTTCCAGGGAATCATTCTTTATGATAGTTTTTGCAACACACTCACGACGAAACGAAAGCAATGCTGCGCATGCACGTTTAAGACACCGAAAAGTTTGACGAACCGCGACGACGAAAAATACCGGGATCTCACGGTAGAGAGTTCCTAAGAGATAAGTTCATTAGGGAACGGCCATATCTTTTGGCCACATCTAAGGCGAGCAGCCTTTGGATGCTAACCAATAAGTCCGGTTTGACAGAAGTGGTGGGGGTAGGAGTGAATTAAAAAGTAACGTCACTTAACTTAGCACAACGCGAAATCCATTCCATTACATAGCATAGGTAGGTATACTCACTTTTTTATCCTAAGTTGATATCGCAGCAATCTAGCAAATTCTTTGAAAGACGCTTGGAGTAACTTTGAAAGACGCTGGCGATGGCGAGGACCGACAACACATGACATGTTAAAAAAAAAACGACAAAACGCGGCAAAAAGCTGTGCACTGTTACCCCTGAGTAAGGTTAAAGACGATTCCTAAAGTTTGTGCCCTGGGAGATAACGCGCCTTATGTATAAGGCCGAATAAGTCGAACTTAAGGAAATAAGTTTGAACTTGGGCGACGCGCATGCGCAGTTGAGATAAATCCGAACACATCTTCCCGACTTTAGTCTTTAGGAACTCTCTATTGTCAGCTTTCGTCGTGTTGAGATGACGAAACGTAATTTAACCTTACATCTGTATAACGCTAACTACCTTCTTCTGTTTTCCTTGGAAAATAAAAATGTCGAGCGTCGTATTCACAGCTGCTTCTTAGCGTCTTTCTATGTTAATGCAGACTTGACGACATGTGTGGACATAGATTTGTTTGCACCATGGAGTAAAATGGATGAAACAGAGGTTAACATAACGTTAGCGTGACTTCACCAGCCGGTAGATGTCAAAGCTGAACGAAAACTGAACCGAAAAAGGTTAGCATCTGACTTCGGTCGCCCTATCCGCCATTTCCGTTACGGTGTCGTTTTCCGTTTCGTTTCGGTGCAAGGGTGTTGCAAAAACTCTCTAATACCATGGTTATTTCGAACTGGAAAAACTAGGTAATACCAAACTAACAGTTCTCTGACAACAGTTTTACACCTGTTATGAGTGTTGAGATTTGTCACGCCACTGTGAAAGTAAGCTCTTGTTTGCAACTGTTATTTTCTTTTCTTTGCTTCGTTTTTTATCGGCCACTGTTGTAGCAAAACTGTTGTGCGTTTTCGTTCCCATCACTGCATCCAAGTACTAACCACTTCGGTGATCTCTCGGGAACCGGTTTATTCCACCTGATAAGGCCGTTGCTCACCTCAGTGCACCTACCAATGGGATGTATAGTGATCCAATTTTGGAACAGATCTTTACGTTCTCTCCTGTACCAACTACACATTTCCTCACACATTGTGAACAATCATAATTTAGATCTTCTTGTTTGTTTCAGACTCGGTCACAGCCACTTAGTGAGTCACCATTGTTAATTTTGTTAGTTTATAAATCAATAAATAAAAAATTTGTAATAATACCACAATTTTTGCGTCTCTCATTCCCGAACTACCACCTTCGTTAATTAAATTGATGACTCAAAACCAGATATAAGTCATTACCGTCACCATCTGGGGTTTCACAACAAAACAGTACCACAGTTAATTAACAAAAATGTATTAGGTTTTCAAAAGCAGTCCATTATAAATTGTTTTTATTTAGTTTCGAAACATATGCATAGAAAGGCGTTTTGAAAGGCTAGATTACAATCACATGACATTCATTTTTCGTTTTTTCCAAAATATAGAACAGAATCACCAACTTAAAAACTAAAAACGCTACAGGCATAAACGTCAGCATCGGGTTTTTTTAAATTCTTTAATCCTTCTAAAATAAAATAAGTAAGCACTCGATGAGAGTTCATTTACATAACAAGGGTAAAATCAAATGGGTAATCAACAACGATAAAATTGCGTATAATAAACCAAATCAAGCTGATGCATCATGGCACAAGTAAGGATTTGTGGTACAATTTGACTAGAGGACGTGTAAAGTGTATCTGTAACAAGAACTAAACGCAAGTGGGAAATTATTAATATTAAATAATTACAAATACAATTTTGTTGTTCCTGACCGAAGTATTGAACGTAGCAGAATTACAGCAGGGATGTCAAAAATAAACGTAAACGAAAATACGATACAGTATAAATCTTCTTAACCGGTCTGTCCTCTGTTCCAAGGTATAGGCCGGTTAAGAAGGGGGTTCTAATATTTGGAAAATTAGTAATTTTTCCTGAATTGCACCTCTTGCTGTGTGCAAACCGGAACTGAACTAACGTATTAGTGACGTGCGATACCTGTCGATACGAGTAAAATATAGAATATTTTGATAACAAGTGTTTTTGATATCAAATATAAGTAGATCTACCGATATAAGTAGAAGTGTTGGTATCGAGTACTTTCTGCGGTATCAGGAAAAGTACTCAAATAGAAACTGAACTAAAATTAAAAAGTAGAAAAGTATAGAATATTTTGTTACCAAGTGTTTTTTGATATCGAATATTTTTTGCTGGTATCAAGTACTTTCTGCAGTATCAGAAAAAGGTAACAGTAGAACAGAGGAAGCACTTGTGGAGTGGTGGGGGGCTCACCTGTCCTTGAGAGCTAACTGAGTGGAAAATGGTGGCTGGACGGGGCTTGCCAGGTATTAAAAAATTATGCAAATTATTACACAACCTGTACAGATGCCCGTTCTGAGTATATCTCTTGTTTTCTGTGGTCCATACCTACCCTTGTGCCTTCCAAGAAACTGCCCATTATGACGCCATAATTGCTACACAACTGTGTTACGATACAGTGATTTGATACAAGTGCGCACGAGCCTTTGCATCAGTGGTTTTCACTTTGGGGGAGCGATTTTAAGGGGGGCCTGTCGACCTCAGTCCAGATGAAGTTTATTGGGACTCGAATTTAAACACATCTAGTGTTTTCAAAAGTCTGTGTACATAATATGACAGACCTTCGATCGGTGTTTTTCTAATATTTGACCTTCGGACTCGCCAAATGAAACAATCCTGCAGTTAGTTATGGTTGTATCCAGTTCGTTGCCACGAGACGTTCGGGATCGCGTCAGAGCTCAGAGCTAGTGACGTTCCGATACCGCCTTTGATCTGATATCTGGTATCGATACAGTATCGCAAGATTTTACTGATATTACGATAGTATCGACAGAAAAGTATCGATACCGGCAATATGGTATTCAGGCATTTGATACCATGTTCCTGAAATTCCTTTAGTTACAATACTGATGAATATCGAATAGTATGTCAACAGATACCAAGCATTTTCATTACTGATACTCTCATGTGGGTTCTCAAAATTGAAAGAAATTCCCAAGAATTCTCAAGGTATTGAAAAACAAATCTGTACCTGTGATAGGAGTGAGGTACATCTCGTTTATCAATATTTGGTCTAAAATTTGGGTGATGTCATTCGATCTGATACCACTAATTTTCTTTCGACATTCCGATATTATCGAATCCATGGCATCGATACAAATATTGGAAATATCGAAAGAATTTATCGATATCAATAAATATCGACAGTATCGGAACGTCAATACTCAGAGCCACTCTTCGTCGGTCGTTGCCTATTCAGGTCGTCGGTATTTCGATTTTTGAGGGCCATGTCAAATTCGTCAGGTCAAAAAACCAGGCCGTATAAAGAAGAGTGCATCGAGTGTGGATTTTCTTTCATCCTCAAGGATGGTGTTCAGAGGCCTCAGTGTGTCCTATGCCATACTGTGCTTAGTAATGACGCGATGCGACCAGTCCGGCTCAAGAGGCACCTCACGACTGCGCATGCTGCTTTAGTAGGTAAGCCCAAGGCGTTTTTCGTAGCAACAAAAACCAGCTTGAATAATATGAAGCTTGATAGTACCGGAGGGTTCCAGCGGTGCAAAGAAAAACTCTCAAATGAGCCGCTACCATCCATCACACTAGTTTTTGTACGTCCGTCTTTCTTATTTTGTAAAATATTCAGAAGTTTATTTTTATTAATAATTTTGTTTGTATATATAAGATGAAATTCAGTAAAAACTATATGAATTGTTAGGCAACGATATTTTCTCCTATTTGTTAACACAAATAGGCCTTGGTTTTGGGAATTTTGGAGGAGGATTGATGGAAGCGGGGCGCCAAGATACCTCGATACTCGCAAGGTGGGTGCAACCCAAAACAATTGGAAAACCACTGCTTTAGATGCATTTTTTTGTTTTGAATCACCTTCAAAGTACATTATAAGGGATGTCACACATTCAGAACGTGGGCGGCTTCCTCGTGGTACATCCACAGTGCACCACGAAGTGGTAATTTGGATGTGAACAGTCAATGAAAACTGAACAGTAAGCGGCCAGTTCATGTCGACCGATGAGTCAAAACGTCACCTTTGAAAGAAGCGCAGCTGTAGCGTAGCCCCCGCCGAGCAGCTCCTTGTGAGCTCGGGAAGCTGCGGGAATAGATTTGAGGTGCGCATTTCCGTGCCCTCTGTGCTCCCTCTATCCTAATCTTACCTCGATTGCTATTACCGAGGGAGGAGGTATTTGTGTGCTGTTTTGATATACGCTCTACTGAGGTCTGCGCTCTACAGTCAGCCTAATTGTGCTCTACCGTGCTCTACATGGCTTAAGCTGGGGATTTGAACATCGGATCCCGTTCGCTGTTATAGCGTCGTTAATTTAGGTTTGTTCATGCAGATCATATCGCTGTTGTTGACGTACTGTTGACTTTCGCTGAAGATCAATCGTTCAAGGTGTTTTCTGTCATTCACTCCGACGAGTGGGCGGCTTATCGTCAACTATCCCGACGGGGTGTTCTTTATTCGACAGTTAACCACCAGAGAAACTATGTTGACCCTGAGTCTGGCGCCCGTATACAGGCGATCGAACGATCTTGGCTCGATGGAAAAGTGAATATTTTGAAGAAAAACAGAGGCGTCACATTCCACCACCTCCAGTCACACCTCAACGAACACTGCTGGAGGCTGCACCGGGAGGACGTTCCAGACCTATTCGTCTGTTTTCTAAGGGACAACAAAGACATGTATACAGCATAAGGTAAATTTTGTATTCATTTCTGTTGGTTTCTGGTGGGAATCGGTCAGTAGACCGCATGACGAAAAGGTAGGGGTCGGTAGAACGCATACCAAAACGTTACTGATCGGTAGAGCGCATATCGAAACAGCACCGGTATTTGATATTCGCTGAGAGGTTGTGAGGTTGAGCACTTGCAGCCAGGAACGTATCCCATCCACTACAGGACGACTTGTCGACAAAATTCCCATACAACTTGCAAAGAGGAGATTTTGTTACACGGTGAATTTTATTTTGATTTTGGAATCTAACTCACCATCCCACAGCATCATTCCACTTTTTTATTTTCCTTGTATCCAAGTATCTATTCATTTTATTTTCTAAAATGCCACAATATTTCTGCATATTTCTACACATCATCAATACACATATTGTTCTTGCACGTAAATGTTTCTTCTACAAAGAATAATGACAATTTAGACAGCTTTTTGTTCGGTTATTTTTGCTTGCCCAATCGAAGAAAACAGTCCCTTGAGTATTCATCAGATTTCAAGAATTCACAGAATATTCTCTGGTATCACACGTCACTAAGAATAATACGGAAGAAAACTACTAATTTGCACTTAGCAGTGATGAACCGATAAATGCAAGAAATAATATTAATAAAGAGAAAAATCATCGAGAAAAATTATTAAGACGCGAGGAAAGTTCGACATTCTGCAAGGTAATGTGGGAATTGTCCAAATGGTTCGAAATCAAATTTTGTCAATTAAAGGAATAATACGTATAAAATTTCTAGGTTTCAGGAGTCAAACTTGTGGCAAAATACTAAGGAATTGTTGTGTATATAATTGCGATAAAAAACTAAACATACATAGTATGATTTCATAGACTCTACGAGGTACGCAGATTAACTTGTATTGAGCATCTGTGAGTGTAGGAGTGTCGAACTAACTTGGAAAATCAGTCCTGTATTTCGTTGATTCAGCTGGATGGGCTCTGTACGACCTACTCAAAAACATGATTTATAGTCTCGGATGGGCATGAGGGGTATTTTCCAGGTAAAATTCGCGATTTTTCAAATTATTTGTTGAATTCAACTCTTCATTGTGGTCCACTCTGACCAACACGACAGCTGTGTCGAGTGTGGAATGAGTCTTTGATTGATAGCAGGGCTTGGATTCCGGTGTCGAGAACGAATTTAGAACCAAAAAGAAGTTTTCCAACTATAAACAATGGGGGAAATCGTTGCAAATAAGGCGTATCTCGCCTATTTTCAATTTCCTAAAGAACCCAGGGATTCTTTGGTCTGTGGACCATTAATAGTAATGTTTTGTGTCTTTATAATTCCATGGATGACGTGTATCCTGTAGTATCCATGTCAGTCGAGCAAAATGGATGCTTACATGTTCTTATTGCGTCCAGTGAGAGGGGAACGTGGATTTAGCGGCCCTAGTAACTAGACACACAGGAATGACTAGCGTCATTCCCCACCTTGTGGTCATGGATACTACTCAAACCTGTTTATAAATCCATGGTGGCAATGAACAATGCAGCAGCCTACTGCCTACTCCTGCTGGATGAATTCTGAATTTACCACTCAAGTTTTCTAGTTCAAACACTGAATGCGAGGGGGCACTTTTCATCTTTTAAACAGTAATAATTATTTTCCTTTGTAGATTTCCAACTATTTGATATTCATATGGAAGAATTATTTGCCCCAACTAATATCTATACTTTACCAAAAAAAGACCTATACAACCAAAAGTCGATTAGTTTTCAATACTGAAAAAACCCCAGGAGCACCCTCAGCCTTCTGCTAAAATGAAGTTTACTTCACAATAAATAAAAATCAATGACAGTTAAAAGAGATATCTAATTCATAGGTGGATTTTTGAGCCCTTACAGGTCTACGGATCAGATTGAACAACTTTTTTTGACGAAAATCTGAAGAAAAGACATTCTGAAATGGACTTCAAAACTCAATGAGACGTAATTCTGACTAAACGAGGTAGAGTTACTGGAAGATGCCAAGAACTTACCTATCTATTGATAAGGAAGACCTATTAAGTAATATTAGTGTTTTCTAGTTCTACAAGTGCTTATCGAAACACTAAGTTGTGAAAGGAAGTTTCAAAATACAATGCATAAAACTCAACTAGGTACTGACCAGAATACACACTGACAAGAAGTTTGAGTGTCTATTACTTCCACTTGCAAGTTTGAGTTATCGAATACCTACTCGGTGATAGGTAGCTATAAAAATCGTCTGACAAGGTATTGTTGAAAATGACGTAATTCATTATTAATTACGAAGACATTACATCAAGACGATCTTTGAAAATCAAGATCCCAGGCGCCAGCAAAATTTCGTACGCCGAGCGAATTTTTCCGACCAAACCACGAACTGTGCCAAAAACATCAAAGGCCGGTAAAGCAGCAGAGATTAACACTTGGACGAGGTGAGTCTCAATAGAAGTGGATTTTTGAATGAAAACAGGCTGATGCAGTCGTATTATGAAACATAATTTCTGGTTGTACTCGTACAAAGGTCATTTTACAGTGGTATATAACTGACACGCTAGGACAACATCAAAATATTAATCAGTTATAGTTGACAAATGAGGCAGGTATTTCGATAGTGCAGGGTAGTCTCGGCTGTTTTTCTTCATGATCACGTTATTTGTCCACATTTGCAGGTTAAAATTTAAGTCGTCCAAAATTAACATTTTTGGTTCCGTGTCTGTCTCTGTCTGTATGTGGTAATTCCTTGTAACACCCACAACTAAGCGAAATAATGGTCAAAATAGGCTGTAATTTGGAGGGTAGGTGCGGGTTGAGTCACAGGTTTTCCCATACCAAAATCATTGAAAAATTACAGTAACTTTTGTCTGCGCATGTGCAAACGTGAAATACTTGAAATGCCCGTAGCTACCTTAAATATCGTTGAAATGAGTTCAGGTGTGGAGAGCGATCAGGAATAATACTTTGATAGTTCCATATGAATTTCATTGGAATCGTACTGTAACTTTCGTCTGCACATGCACGAACATGAAATGTTGACCGTTTCCTTGTAACGCTTCTAAGCAAAAAATAGTCGTAGAGAGGTGAAATTTTGAGGGTACACACGGGTTGGATCGCAGTTGGCCCCGTTTCAAAATCATGGAAATCATTCGTCTGCGCATGTGCAAACGTGAAATACTTGAAACGCTCATAACTACCTTAAATATCGTTGAAATGTGTTCAGGTTTGGAGAGCGATCAGGAATAATACTTTGATAGTTCATATGAATTTCACTGGAATCATACTGTAACTTCCGTCTGCGCATGCACGAACATGAGATGTTGACCGTTTCTTTGTAACGCTTCTAACTAAGCGAAAAATAGTCGTAGAGGTGAAATTTTGAGGGTACACACGGGTAGGATCGCAGATGGTCCCGTTTCAAAATCATGGAAATCATTTCGTCTGTGCATGCGCAAACGTGAAATACTTGAAACGCTCATAACTACCTTAAATATCGTTGAAATGAGTTCAGGTTTGGAGAGCGATCAGGAATAATACTTTGATAGTTCCATATGAATTTCATTGGAACCGTACTGTAACTTTCGTCTGCGCATGCACGAACATGAAATGTTGACAGTTTCCTTGTAACTCTTCTAAGCGAAAAATAGTCGTAGAGAGGTGAAATTTTGAGGGTACACATGGGTTGGATTGCAAATGGTCCCGTATCAACTATCCTATACGTTCATGTGGTTCAAGTGAGGAAGCTATACTGCCTACTTGAATTGGCAGATGTTTTTGATCTGGTCTAGTCTAGGGGTAGCCATCGGTCGGTCTCCTGGCTTCCCGGGACATGTCTGGATTTTGACGGTGTATGGTTCGGTTGTCCTGCCTTTTGACTCTGCAAGGGGAAAATGTCCAGGTTTCCCAAACGTCCTGGGTTTTGTCCTTAAATTCTTACATTTACTTGGAAACTGTCATCAATATTTCCTCTTCTACCTAAACAGCTCAGACCCTGCACAATCGAAATACCCTCTTCCAATAAATGAAAAAAACAAAATTAAACTCACAGGCGCTACAGGACGAGGTGTCCTCTTTTTATTGAAGATCTATGTAACTTTTTCAAATTGTCCAGCTTTCCTATGACCTTCGTATAACGTACAATAAAGATTTAGAAATATCTTTTTCTCTCCATGTTACTGCTAGACCTTTGGTACGAGTACCTTTTGGGAGTGTTGAACCTGTGGTAGAAACTTTTCCTTCGAATCCTCTCGCTGATGTTTTCCTCCGGTCCCGTCAAGCCGCACCCGGCGTCGTAATACCGGTCCGTCACGTCGGAACTCGACCACGTGTCCGAGTTGTCGGTCTGCGACACGAAGCTCTGCGCCTCGTCGAAGTCCCCCGTCGGGGTGCTCTCGGCCGACGGGGCGTCCACCTTGGAGAACTCGAGCTTCTTGAGGTTGGAAATCCGCGTCAGGCGGTCCTCCAGGCCCTCGTCGTTTTTCTTCACGCCGTTTTCCCTCTTCGCCGCTCCGCTCCCTTGAATGCTGTCGAACACGCCGCCCCGCTTGACTTTGGTCGACCGCTTCTTGAAGATTTTCTCCGTGTCTTCAGGTTTCAACGACGACGACCTCACCTTCCGTCCGGGACTTTCCCCGCTCAATTCCTCCAACGACACAGCCCTCTTTAGTAACTTCGATTCGCTAAATTCATTCTCCACTCCAATACTATTCTTCCTCAGAGATTTTATCGCCTTATCAACTCTGGACTCTTCTTTGCTCTTATTGCGTATCTTATTCAAAAATCTTGACTCTTTCTTCGGCTTCGTCTCTCTACTCAGGTACTTGTCAAGAACTGTCGACTTTGAACTCTCTGGTAGCCCATTTAAGTTGTTCTCCTTGCTCTGTACAGTTTCTACATAATCACCACCCAAAGTCTCTTGTGTATTCTCTCTTTCCTCCGACAAATTGACGTTTTCGTGACTTTCATCTATTTTAGTTTCCTCGACTTTACGCTGCTCTTCCTGCCAGGCCTTTCGCTGCTCTGACACTTGCCGCCTGTACTCGTGCAGCTCTTTTATGCGGTCGTACGCGTTTACGGGACGTTTCTGACTCAAACTCCTGTCTTGCTCTAAGCTCCTCTTGAAATTTATGTATCTGTCGAATTCCGAAGTCTGCGACGGAACGAAAACGCTCCTTGGCCGCAAGTACCTGTGACTCTGATCGTTGACGGACTGCGATCTATTTATGGGGCTCACCGGTCGTACAGGCGATTCGGGAACTCGTAACCCAACGTAGCTCAGGTCCTCTTTCTGCAAGTCTTCCAAATACCTCTTCACCCTCTCCAAACTCGATAGGTTGCCGTCATTGAGAAGATTGTCCAATAAGCTTTCGGCACGCGACGGCTCGGGTCGCTCTGGTTCTTTCGGCAAAGGTGTTCCGTTCTGCACCGAGTCACTTGTAGTTCTGGTGACTTTCCGCCTTGGTGCTGGTGGCAAGTCTCCTCTAGAATCAGTCTTTGGTTCGTCCCTTGAGAGATATCTTCTAAGAGACTTTGTCGTGAATCCTGTAACAACCACAAAAACCGAATAATCAGTAACGAGAATTAGAACAAGCTTCTGGAGGTTGAGTCCAATTTGAAATAACCAAAATGACATTTGAACAAGAGTCTGCCAGAAGTGGCACATAGATCCTCCTCACTCATAGAATAATTATGACGACTCTTCAGGAAAAACTGCTGCAAATTCCATACAAAATGGCTACAACAGGAGTTGGACGATAAACCTGGTACACAGACAAATAATCCAAACAAAATGCAGATTTTTCAGACCCGGCACAGATGGCAACCTTGCAAGGAGCACTGCGAGACGGCTTTCTGTAGTCGTACAGTGCTCCGGGTGGTATCATCGTTCTACCCTAAACATTGTCAACTATTTAAATTCATCAGAAGAGCCACCATACCTCTACTTCATACCTCATACTTATACTGATTATGCTCGATTCCAAAGACTGACTACTGAGGAGTTTCAGCAGTTACAGGACACTGCCGCATACATACCTACCTGCGGATCTTAGCCAACTGGCAAATCGAACATTGTAAATAGGCTGAATATTGTAAATGGGTTTCTCCCGTATTGGAGGTACGTCAATACTCGATATTAATCAAATCGCCATCAATGCAACCCCTGATTTTTCATCCCGGTTGAGATGACTTGATATTAAACACAGAGCCTCGAGGACCAACCCAAAGAGCCCTTCATTGTGAATTTAATTAATTTTTGTTCATGGTAACTAAGCGTATCGGGTACAGTAATTTCATTATCAGGTATTGGACACTGCTGAGGTGAGCACAACTTGACCACAATGGGAAAAATAGTAGTGATGAAAATACTGGTGAGTTATTGGGTTACTATTCTGCCTATTAGGCCGAATACTGAATAGTAGACCCCATTATTAGTCAAACCGAACAGCGTTTTGCAAAGCAAAGGGAAAAAAATTGAAATTATTGGTACCAATTTGAATGTTTTTATACGTAACGATTTTTAATTATTATCAATTAGTGATATGTAAAATGTAAATTAACCAAGCGATTTAACTTATTGTTCTCAACCTTCACCTCATGAAGATAAACAAAAATAACAAATCCGATCGAATAATCACACCAAATATTCGGTTATTTGGTAAGAAATTTGGCCAAATATTCGGTATTTTGAAAAACCTTGTTTGGCGCACCACTAGAAAATACGCAATAAAGGGACCATCAAGATGTGGTCATATTCCTACTTTTACTGGTATCTGAATGGAGATTAAGCGGGAAAAACAACACCTAAAGAGATCGCTTAAATCGATAAACGACTTCAGAAATTAGGTGCAGGTAATGGGGAGGGGTTGCTATGGTACCGGTCTTGCGAGTGGCGGAAGATGGAAGCCCAGCGCTAGTGGCGGATATAAAAATCAAGGGGGTCCGGGACAGTGAGAGGCCGGCGTTTTTTGATGACCGCATTATGAATGCCGACGCTGCCCCTCACTGTACCAATGACTAAGGGTGTCGTCGTACACATAGGACCATGAATCGAAGGGATCAAGAGCCCTGAGAGGAGTCCTAGTGTCTCCCTTCCCCTTGCTCCCGTATTGCTCGGGCTGCGGATTCGCAGATAGGGGATAATAGTGGTAGCTACAGGGTCACCTTCTCTAATGGCGGGCCTGCGACCGGTCTGGCCTCTGGGTGGGATGCAAAGCCAGGCAACTGGGATCTTGCTCTCACCAAAACCGGTACCACGGGCGGGGGGAGCCCCAGGCAACCGGCACGTCGCTTCTGCAAAGTGCCACCTGTCTGCCCCCCCCCCCCCCCCCCCCGTTGAGGTTGGATTCGTGGTGGTCGTGGTTGTCACCCAAGCACTGGAATTGATCCAGATGTGGCCCCCCTCCCATGGACTGTATGGGTCCATTGGGTAGGCTCCGGTATGTGAGTTTTGTGGGAAACCAAAAACTCGGGAACCAACCTGCTAAGTTGGTAGAGTGAGCTAGAACATTCGCCTCCACCTGTAGGTGTAACAGGAACTTGGGCATATCCAAGGACACTGAGTTTACAGTCGCCTCCTATGAGGCCTTCCCTGTCTGCTTGCAACAGGGGGGAGACCGTAAGCCTCGGGCTGGGTTCTCCTTTAAACCATTGGATGTATGTACCAATGACTGGGATGCTGTGGCTACTGCAGCAGCCAGGGAAAAACACGGAAAACATGACAGGGCTGCCGAGGACAGACGGGGGTCATTCACTCCCCTCATCTGCTCGACCGACGGAGCACTGCACAGAGAATACTCCATAATTATTCCTGAAGCGAATGGCCATCGTTCTATCGATGAAGTGGTCGAAACCGTATTCCCAAGTTCTGTGGTGGGTCAGGGTGGGGACGCAGTTCTCTATAATACGGGCAGTTTCGCTTCGACTGAGAGGAACACGAACCTACATGCGGTGTCTGGGCCTGGAGGATGGAGCTGGGGTGGACCCCCTGAACGCCTAGTGGTAGAAGTGGAAAACACCAAGTCCACGCAGTGTACGGTCGCCCCTCTCTGCCAGGCCTGTCATTCCCCACTTTAAGATTTTAATAAACACAAATACAATAGGTAAAAATAAAAAATAAATAAAATGAAGTATAAAAAATTATATTGGAAATGAATCAAATCAATAAGCAACAAAATTAAAACGATACAAAAAGCGAAATAAGAAGAGAGAAAGACGTTTTTGGTTACCTAAGTAGTGTGGTGTTAGTCGTTTGGTTTCTCAATAACCATGGGCACATGCACAGTAACACGAGCTGCAACACACAACAACCATAAAACAATCAACAACAAAGAAAAACGTGATAAAGGTAAAACAACAAGTAAGTATTGTCAGGAAAGTGGTTCAAGGTAGTGGTGGGTTGTGGGTGATGAACGAATTGGACGAAGAACTCAAGCTAGGTTCACATGGAGACGCGATTCCGGACGGCAATCCGGCACGGCAACGCATTTGCCGGAATTTTTGCCGCAGAGGCGTTCACATGGCAGCGGAATCATAACAAAATGCAATCGCAAAAAACAAACAATTGCTCGAACTCGAAACCGCAAAATCAACCACATAATGTCGAATTTCAATATGGCTGAACAACCAAACAAGAAAGGTGTGCGCAGTAACCTCCGCGCAGATCCGGCAACTGATCCGACAGCGGAAAATATCTGGAGATTTTGATATAGTATCCAAGGCACTGCGTTGCAATAATCCATTTTGCGTTGGCCAATAGAATTGTAGAACGCATAGCCTTGCCGGACTGCCGTCCGGAATTGCGTCTCCATGTGAACCTAGCTTAACTCGGGCTCTACTGATGTCTAACTGACGAAGAACCAACTCGAGCTGTCCGTGAGCCGAACCAGAGGCCTGCGGTTACGGTGGTGGTTCCTCCACTCCCGCCCGCAATATTTGTGTCCGCTCCAACACTCAACACATCGCCCCTCCATTGAGCCGTAACCGGACGCCTGAAACACTGGCGCCGACCGTCTCCACCAGCTTATCATTTCAATTCTTGTCTACAGCTGTACGAACTCCTCAAACATACAGTTTGGACTAGCTGGATGGCCCGCGCTAGTGATGGGCGACTCCGAATGAATTTAAGAAGCAAATACCGATCGAATGAATTTTATAATCGAATGATCGTTCGAATGATTTTGCGTTAGGTTCGGCAAAGGTCACGTTTAGCTCCTGCAATCTTCTTAACTCCTAATACACATTTCCCTGTTACGCCTGTTCAGACGCTGGTTTTACCGCCTTCCTAAACTTCCAGACATCAACCCCCGTTTTAGCGAATTTTCGAAGAAAAGGAAGCTATTGTTCTCGGTCCAAAATTTTTAAAACTCGAATTTCCGAAAGATTTTTATACCAAAATCCGTTTCAGACCATCCTGAATTCCCTGCCGAAAGACACCAAAAATTATATGTATATATATATATATTTATATAGGTTTGACACAGATGTGCAAGAAATTTGACATATAAAAGAGGAAAATAAAACTTGGTAGTTACGTTATATTTCGGCTGTTGCCTTTGTCAAACGAAGAGGAGAGGGAAAATGATGGTCTCCGCCGCGCTTCGTGAAGGTGACCGTTGATGGTGTGTGTTCTTCTTCATTCGTGTGGTTGGTGGATAGGTAATGGGAATATTTGTAAGGTGGTTTGTGGTTTGTGTTGGGTGAGCATGGTGTAGGTAATCAAAATTGGGAACTCAACTGTACCTATAGGAGGAAATGTTTTGGGAACTAAAAAATAAAAATATAATGAATAAATGGAACAAGAGTGAAGTTAACAGTTGATACTGTAAAAGGAGAGGAGACAAAAGAAAAAAAAAAAAAAAAAAAAAAAAAAAAATTGGAGAAAGTAAATAACAATAAAAATTAATAAATAAAAATTAATAAATAAAGATGAAAACATATAATAATAATAATAATCATCATTAGCCTGTCACTTGTAAATGTTTAGTCCTGGGGGCTGGTATGCTCCCAGGACATAGGAATGAGCTTGTTCGGATTGTCGGACTTCTAAATCTGTGGCTTCAGGTGGTAGAGTATGTAGAACTTTGAGTGTGAAGCACTCATCAAAGGTTGAATTATGGGAAGTTGCGTGTTTATTGATTGGGAGGTCTAGTCCTCGGGTCACAGATGAGCGATGCTGATTCATCCTGATGTTGAGAGGGGTGATTGTCTTCCCCACATAAAAAGACTGGCATTTGCGGCACAGGAGCTCATAGACACAGTTCTTGGTCTGGCAATTTGCAGAACCTTGGCACTGGTATGAGTGGGGGTTGTTAGGAGATGAGAAGGATGGTTCCTCAACAATAATGGCACAGAGCTTGCATCGTGGTTTGTTGCACGGATGTAGCCCTGGAGGTGGTAAATCTGAGGGTGGAGAGTGGGGTCGCTTGCACGAAAGGATACTTCCAAGGGTGGGGTTCTTCCTATAGGCAACTGTGGGAGGTTTTGGGAAAATTTCCTTCATTTCTAAGTTAGCTGTGAGGGTTGGAAAGAGCTCACGAATGATTTTATTAATCTTCTGTGCCCCAAAGAAGAAGTTGGTTGTCAGGTAAGGTTGCTGCTGTTTGGTTTGCTGAGCTCCTTGGGTTGGGTTCCATGACGAATTAGCTGGGATTATTCGTTTTTTGAGCAAGGATGGTGGATAGCCTCTGTTTTCCAGCTTTTCTTTGATGTTGTTAAGGTGTTGCATCTTTTTGCTGGTGGTGTTGCAAATTCTATGGGCCCTGATGGATAGAGATCGAGGAATTGCTCTCAAGGTGTGGGGAGGGTGACAAGAATTATGATGTAGGTAGAGCTGCTTGTTGGTGGGCTTTATATGAATGGATGTTGTGAATTGGTTATTATGGAGGGACAAATCGATGTCTAGGAAGGTTGAATTGGTAGTGGAATGTTGCCAAGTGAATTTAACAGTGAATGAGGAGTTAAGAGTTGTTAGGAATTCTATAAGTGAGTCTTCACCGTGTGGCCAGATCATGAAAACGTCGTCTATGTACCTTCTCCAAAATAGCGGTTTTAGAGTTCTTGAAGATAAAAAGTCCTGTTCCAGTTTAGCCATGAAAAGATTGGCATACGCTGGGGCAGCTTTGGTCCCCATAGCGGTCCCTTTGGTTTGCAGATACAGCTGGCTCTCAAAGCTGAAGACATTCATTCCCAGAACAAACTCGGCCAGTTGAACTAGGAAGTCCGTTGATGGTTTTTGTTGTCCCGGACGGGAGTCTAGGAAGTATTTGAGGGCGGACAGTCCCTCACTGTGTGGAATTTGGCTGTATAAAGAAGTAACGTCTATTGTGGTTAATATTATAGGATGGTTGGTGTTTGGAGGTAGAGTTAAATTGCTTAACTGCTGTAGGAAGTCATATGAGTCTTTTATGTATGATGGGATGCTCTTCACTATGGGTTGCAAGGAGCTATCGAGATATGATGAGATGCGTTCAGTGAGAGAACCAAAGCTCGCCACAATTGGTCTTCCTGGGGGAGGGGACTCTGGCATTGAAAAATGTTTGTGGATCTTTGGGAGGATGTAGAACTCTGGCATCCGCGGATTTTTGGGTAGTAGGAGGTTAATATCTGATGTGGAAAGTCCCTCCGTTTTTCCATTGGTTTTTAGGAACCTCTTTATTTCTTTAGAGAAGGTTTCAGTGGGGTCCTGGTCTAATTTTGTATAGAATTCGATATTTTGCAGCTGTTTTAGAATCTCTTTGCGGTAATCCTCAGTGTTCATAATAACTATGGTGGAGCCTTTGTCTGCTGACATGATCTTGATGTTGGTATCTCGCTTGAGGTTAATTAGTGCTTTATGTTCGTCACGAGTTAAGTTTTGTTTGGGCTTCAGGTTATTGAGGAAGGGTGGCTGTGATGTTTTTTGTAGAAGTTGAGATATGAACACTTCCAATGGGTGGGAAGCTGGCAGTTGCTTTGTTTCCATTTGGGATGGGGGTTTGAAGTTCATTAGGGATGGGTGGGTGTCATTGGTGGTGTTACTATCTAGTTCCTTTCCGGTTGTATTCCAGAAATATTGGAGACGGAGACGACGGCAGAATGATTGGATGTCCATGTGTAGAGAGATATGGTTGACTTTAGGTGTAGGTGCAAAGGAGAGACCCTTGGATAGTACTGATAATTCGGTGGGGTTGAGCAGGTTTATCAGTACTATCCAAGGGTCTCTCCTTTGCACCTACACCTAAAGTCAACCATATCTCTCTACACATGGACATCCAATCATTCTGCCGTCGTCTCCGTCTCCAATATTTCTGGAATACAACCGGAAAGGAACTAGATAGTAACACCACCAATGACACCCACCCATCCCTAATGAACTTCAAACCCCCATCCCAAATGGAAACAAAGCAACTGCCAGCTTCCCACCCATTGGAAGTGTTCATATCTCAACTTCTACAAAAAACATCACAGCCACCCTTCCTCAATAACCTGAAGCCCAAACAAAACTTAACTCGTGACGAACATAAAGCACTAATTAACCTCAAGCGAGATACCAACATCAAGATCATGTCAGCAGACAAAGGCTCCACCATAGTTATTATGAACACTGAGGATTACCGCAAAGAGATTCTAAAACAGCTGCAAAATATCGAATTCTATACAAAATTAGACCAGGACCCCACTGAAACCTTCTCTAAAGAAATAAAGAGGTTCCTAAAAACCAATGGAAAAACGGAGGGACTTTCCACATCAGATATTAACCTCCTACTACCCAAAAATCCGCGGATGCCAGAGTTCTACATCCTCCCAAAGATCCACAAACATTTTTCAATGCCAGAGTCCCCTCCCCCAGGAAGACCAATTGTGGCGAGCTTTGGTTCTCTCACTGAACGCATCTCATCATATCTCGATAGCTCCTTGCAACCCATAGTGAAGAGCATCCCATCATACATAAAAGACTCATATGACTTCCTACAGCAGTTAAGCAATTTAACTCTACCTCCAAACACCAACCATCCTATAATATTAACCACAATAGACGTTACTTCTTTATACAGCCAAATTCCACACAGTGAGGGACTGTCCGCCCTCAAATACTTCCTAGACTCCCGTCCGGGACAACAAAAACCATCAACGGACTTCCTAGTTCAACTGGCCGAGTTTGTTCTGGGAATGAATGTCTTCAGCTTTGAGAGCCAGCTGTATCTGCAAACCAAAGGGACCGCTATGGGGACCAAAGCTGCCCCAGCGTATGCCAATCTTTTCATGGCTAAACTGGAACAGGACTTTTTATCTTCAAGAACTCTAAAACCGCTATTTTGGAGAAGGTACATAGACGACGTTTTCATGATCTGGCCACACGGTGAAGACTCACTTATAGAATTCCTAACAACTCTTAACTCCTCATTCACTGTTAAATTCACTTGGCAACATTCCACTACCAATTCAACCTTCCTAGACATCGATTTGTCCCTCCATAATAACCAATTCACAACATCCATTCATATAAAGCCCACCAACAAGCAGCTCTACCTACATCATAATTCTTGTCACCCTCCCCACACCTTGAGAGCAATTCCTCGATCTCTATCCATCAGGGCCCATAGAATTTGCAACACCACCAGCAAAAAGATGCAACACCTTAACAACATCAAAGAAAAGCTGGAAAACAGAGGCTATCCACCATCCTTGCTCAAAAAACGAATAATCCCAGCTAATTCGTCATGGAACCCAACCCAAGGAGCTCAGCAAACCAAACAGCAGCAACCTTACCTGACAACCAACTTCTTCTTTGGGGCACAGAAGATTAATAAAATCATTCGTGAGCTCTTTCCAACCCTCACAGCTAACTTAGAAATGAAGGAAATTTTCCCAAAACCTCCCACAGTTGCCTATAGGAAGAACCCCACCCTTGGAAGTATCCTTTCGTGCAAGCGACCCCACTCTCCACCCTCAGATTTACCACCTCCAGGGCTACATCCGTGCAACAAACCACGATGCAAGCTCTGTGCCATTATTGTTGAGGAACCATCCTTCTCATCTCCTAACAACCCCCACTCATACCAGTGCCAAGGTTCTGCAAATTGCCAGACCAAGAACTGTGTCTATGAGCTCCTGTGCCGCAAATGCCAGTCTTTTTATGTGGGGAAGACAATCACCCCTCTCAACATCAGGATGAATCAGCATCGCTCATCTGTGACCCGAGGACTAGACCTCCCAATCAATAAACACGCAACTTCCCATAATTCAACCTTTGATGAGTGCTTCACACTCAAAGTTCTACATACTCTACCACCTGAAGCCACAGATTTAGAAGTCCGACAATCCGAACAAGCTCATTCCTATGTCCTGGGAGCATACCAGCCCCCAGGACTAAACATTTACAAGTGACAGGCTAATGATGATTATTATTATTATTATATGTTTTCATCTTTATTTATTAATTTTTATTTATTAATTTTTATTGTTATTTACTTTCTCCAATTTTTTTTTTTTTTTTTTTTTTTTTTTCTTTTGTCTCCTCTCCTTTTACAGTATCAACTGTTAACTTCACTCTTGTTCCATTTATTCATTATATTTTTATTTTTTAGTTCCCAAAACATTTCCTCCTATAGGTACAGTTGAGTTCCCAATTTTGATTACCTACACCATGCTCACCCAACACAAACCACAAACCACCTTACAAATATTCCCATTACCTATCCACCAACCACACGAATGAAGAAGAACACACACCATCAACGGTCACCTTCACGAAGCGCGGCGGAGACCATCATTTTCCCTCTCCTCTTCGTTTGACAAAGGCAACAGCCGAAATATAACGTAACTACCAAGTTTTATTTTCCTCTTTTATATGTCAAATTTCTTGCACATCTGTGTCAAACCTATATCGCTCCCGTAGAGCTATTTCCAAAGTGTATAAAGTATATATTTATATATATATTTATATATTTATATATATATTTATATATTTATATATATATTTATATATGTATGTGTCATTCCAGACGATAACTCTCGAAAGAATTGAGATAAAAAGTTCAAATTTGCACGAAAAATCTGTCTTGGCAATCGACAGGCTAAGTTCGAAGATGGGCAGAATCGGGTCACCCTAAGGGGGAGTTTTGGGGAGTTTTAGGGGGGGAAAATTACCCATAAATTCCCAAAATGAAAAAGTCTGACAAATGACACCTCATTTTAAAGGTTTTTGTACGCTGAACACGATGGTGAAATCAGAATTGCGATATCTCATTCCGTTCTCAAACTGGAGCACTTTGAAGATGAAGGAACGTGGTTATTTCTTGAGATGTTCTTCCTGGTTCGTCTGCTCTAATCTGATAACGGAATGGGATATCGCAATTCTGACTTCACCATCGTGTTCAGCGTTGGAAAATCTACAAACTGAGGTGTTACTCGGCAAAAAATGGAACAAAAAATTTGTTACGTACCCAATACCTACTCTTCTGGTATTCAAAACATTTTTGATTTCCCCTCCCCCTCCTTCCACCCCAAATTTTACTTTGCGTAAAACTACTCCTGTTTTAATTTTGTATCAAGTTGGGAAAACATTGGCCGAAAATTAATTTTCAGAAAATTTTAGGCGGAGGAGGAAGATGCCGAAAACTTCGAATTTTTTGAATTACACTCTTGAATATTACAGTACTTACAACGTCAAAAATAAGTGTATAATTAACGAGTAATTTACGAATAAACTCTCTTATAAAGCTTGGTTCGAATGATTCCAAATTTGGATTGTCGGCGGTCACGCTCATAGCGCTATGAAGCGTTGTAATTTTCTTCCGAATCGACAAAATCATTGGAACTATGAAATATTTACAATTTACCTACCATTGTCTTCTGTTTGTTGGGAATCTTCTGAACTCCTAATAAACATTTCCCCCGAATGCGAATTCAATGCTGATACCCTCCCCACCCCACTCCCCTCCCAACCGATTACTTTGAGGTCCACACTGTGTTTGTTCAACCTTCACAATTCGGTACGGGGAACAAGAAAAAAAAAATTCGAATGCATCAAGTATTCGAAAAGTTCAGCATGAAAAACATATGGTTAGATGTCTCTTCGAAACGAATGGTTCATTCGAATACCTGACACCTTGCATTCGAATACCACGAATGAATTCAATAATCGAATACCGCATTCGATTTTTCATTCGAATCGCCCATCACTAATCCATGCATACGATAATACACCCAATAACCCCATATACAACCCGATAACCTCGCGGACGCACATCGTCCCAAACTATTAGCAAGATCGCAAATTATCTTACAGGAAATTTCACGCTGATCGTGAATATACAACGACAAAATACACCTAATAAACGAAATATCAAGTAAGTAGAGGTCATTTTCAACTCCTCCTGATGTCTGAATGGAGATTACCCTCCTTATTAGGCGAAAAAACTCCCAAAAGAACGCTCAAATCGATGAATACCTCGCGAAATTAACGTTGTAGATGTAGACTATTCAATTCCACGTCAAATAAAACTACAAACTGAGCCGATTTATAACAAATTTTCAAAGCTCGATGGAGAATTTAAAAAAACAACAACTTAGAATTCATAATTTTTAATGGCGAAAAATGCACGTAACTTGGAGTCTTTTCCCCCCTTAAGGCTGGTGGTGGGTGCGCTACAACAATTCGGAATTGGAAACCTGATGCCTGAGACGATCAGGTTATGTGAATTCTCGAATTGACAAATAATGATAAATTCCAAATTTTTCACTCTTCTATGGAATACTGAAATGTGCACTAAAATTCAAAATCAATATGCGCAATACGTAGAATTCGATTTCCAACAACGTTTACTTCGAAGCGTTTTTCGATTTGAGCTGTGATTTTGTGTTTTTTTGCCCGTAAAATGCAATTAATACTATAAAAACCCTCAATTTACACACACTTCATTTACTCTATATCTGTGGCTGCAGTGAATAGTGTGTCACGTCCAAAACTTGCAAAAACGAGTTAAGTCCACTAATACTTCCCAGACGCTCCACTTCTCATCAGGGAACAGTGTGTCTAGACCAGTGGTTCCCAACCTAGGGGCGATCGCCCCCAAGTGGGCGATTTGGGTTATCAGGGGGGCGATAAATAAGTGGGGGGCGATGAGTATTCAAAGGGGGAAAAATTAAAATAGTACTGTACAGTAGAAGTTGTCGGGTAGCACGAGTCACTGGCTGGTCTCAGCCGACGAGTTCACTCCACTCTCCACAGAATTATTTCATCATTCATCGCCAAGTTAGATATTCATAAGGTAAATATTGGCCGTAAAGAGCTGATTCAGTTCCCGACCCTTAAAAAGTGTTCAGTGTCAGATAACGAGACTCCTGAACTCCCAGAAGACAAAATCCTAATTTTTACTGATCACCTTGACCAGTTAAAAACTGACATGGAATCAAGATTTGAAGATTTGACCAAGTTACAAATTCCGGATTGGATTCTAGATCCATTTTAGTTTGAAGCTGTGGATAAGCTTGATAACTCTTTGCAGACGGAGTTTCTATATCTGAAGTATGACTGTGAGGCGAAAATCATTTTCAAGCAGAGCGGTTAAGAGTTAGCCTGGGTGAAGCTTATGGACACTTATCCACAACTGTGGGAAAAAACTGAGCCACTTCTCATCTCGTTCCCGTCAACATATTTAGTTGAAAAAGGATTTAGTTCTGTTGTCCAGCTCCTCACAAAACAAAGAAATAAGTTGGACATTTGTCTCAAAGGAGACTTGCGCCTGAACTTGACGAACATAAAGCCAGATATTCAAGCTTTAACTAAAATCCACCAAGCACAAGGCAGCCATTGAAAAGGTAAAATAAAACAATAACAAAGTTTTCAAACTTTCATTTATTTTTTTTTTTAATTTTAGCTGCCATTCTTATTTTTTTCAGATTCCTATTTAAAAATGAAAACATGTACTCCTGTTTTTTAAATGTACGTCAATGATCTTAGTTAATTATTTCACTTCTTTGTTCTTTAAAAAAACTGTAAAGAATGCACATTTTAATTTTTTGTCTATTTTATTTAATAGTGACCGGATAAAACTGCTTTGGTTGTTTTTATATACGGTAATAAATTTGTTTAAAATGAGAAAACTGCTTTATTATTGACACTTTACTTCAAATTAAAATTAGGCATATAATGAAAATGAAAAGGGGGGCGATAGGTGTTAGTCAATCTCCAGAAAGGGGAGATGGGCCACAAAAGGTTGGGAACCACTGGTCTAGACCTACTGACATCTCTCGCCGAGCGGTGCATTAGTGTATTTCGGGTCATGTTCATCAAAGTGTACCTGGAGCAGTGTATAGCGTGTCAAGTCCGACTAGCGAGACATGACACAGTGTTCCAGTGTTTGCCAGTGTTCCACGATTTTTATAAAGCTTTACCTACATCGAACAGCGCTGGGAACTTTAACTGTGGCACGGACGATGAAGAGTCAGAATGAACTTTTTCGTATACCTAACGTTACCAGTAGACTTCTTTGCATTTGGAGTATCAGTCTCTCGCGAACCACCGAACGGTAACCATCTATCGGACAGAGCTCTTGTGAATGTTTACAGTTTACAGTGTGCCGTGAATGTTTACCAAACAACGATGAACGACGGGACGGAGGAGCCCGCGGATTGGGATTCGTATTACGTTCAAACCAAACTATGGCTTGCGCAACACAGAACGGGAACCCAAACCTACCGACAACAAGACGACAAAGTCAATTCATCGTTCAACGAATTATACGATTGCATTCTACGCTTGTGTGAGTATGTAAACCATACACAAATTAGAATGAAATCTGTCACCAAGGAATTGGAAGACATAAAGAAAAAAAATGAACTTAATAACAAGGAGACTCACCAACAAGTTCCTATTCAATATAATACAGATGATGAAGAACTTGCAAGGGAAACCGATTGGATTCTGAAAAGAAGCCGCAAAAAGCGTAAAGCCACCTCTTCCCCGGAAGTAGCTGGTCCTTCTAGCAGGCCAGATACAAACAAGGCTGGATCCAAAACTACACAGAGTAATAAAACTAAAAAGGAAGAACGCCCGCCTCCGATTACAGTCACTGGAGTAGCGGACTACAGTGTGATCCATCAATTGATTAAAACAATAACTTCAAAGCAATGTAGTGTCAAGGCATTATCAAATAATGTTTGGAAAATTTTCGCGCCAGACAGCGGTTCATACCGGGAACTAACCACTGGGCTGAAAGATAAGAACTTCCAATGGTACACATATGAGGATAAAAACACGCGACCCGTTAAAGTGGTTGCAAGAGGGTTGCACCACTCGTGCGAGGCTGATGATATAGTGAGTGACCTCAAGGGAAAAGGTTACAAAATAACTGATGCAGTGAACCTTATAAAGAAAACTAGAGAAGTTGATGATAAGGGAGAATCGGTGCTGGTAAAGAGGAGCCTTCCTCTTTTCATCCTCAACTTTGACAACACCGAGGATATCAATAGAATTTATGATATTAAAACGATCATGGACATGAGGGTCAAGATTGAACCTCTGCGAAAAACGACGAATCTCATCCCGCAGTGTAAAAACTGCCAAGGATTCAATCATACAAAAACCTATTGTCAAAAAGAAACTAGGTGTGTTAAATGTGCAGGTAAGCACGATACCACGTCATGCCCTCAACAGGTGAACCCGAAATGCATAAACTGCGGCGATGCCCATCCAGCCAACTATCGTGGGTGTGAAGTTGCTAAGGAGTTACAAAAAATCAAAGATCGAGCAAAAAATCCCCATCCTGGAAATTCGGACAAAAAAAGTTCATCTAATAACACTCAAAAAAACCAAACTAGCATCGTACACAAAGTTCATGCTAATAGTAATACTATGTCGTACGCCAGTGTTGTGAGTGGCAATAATACGAATTCATCTGTCGACAAAATGCTTACCTTGATGTTCGAAATGCTAAATGAACAAAAGCATACCAACAGACTCTTAATTGAAAGAGTAGCCACACTCGAAAAGAGTATTAAACCTAAACCGTCCTTGAAAAAACCATGAAGATACAAAATACATTTAGAATAGCAGCATGGAATGCGAATGGACTTGAGCGGCATGTCTCAGAACTAGATATTTTCCTGAACCAAGAAAAAATAGATATATGTCTTTTATCGGAAACACACTTCACACAGTCATCTCACATTAAAGTCAAAGGATATGAGTGCTATCGTGCTGACCACCCATCTAGAAGACCACGAGGAGGGTCAGCTGTCCTTATCAAGAATGCCATTAGTCACTATGTGCAGCAAAGTATTCAAGAAGAATGTATGCAAGTCTCCACTATAACAGTTTTAGTAAATAGCAAAAAATGCAATATAGCAGCTATCTATTGCCCACCGCGCTACAGTCTTAAAGAAGAGGACTTCGCATCTCTATTTAAAAGCTTGGGATCAAACTTTGTCATTGGTGGTGACTTCAATGCAAAAAATACGTACTGGGGCTCCCGTTTAACAACAACCAAGGGCCGAGAGCTATTCACTGCCGCGAAAAAAACACGTAGTGATTTCTACTCCACTGGAAAACCTACCTACTGGCCCTCAGATACAGCAAAAATTCCAGATCTGATTGATTTCTTTGTAATAAAAGGAATATCAAGCAACTTCATTCACGTCGAAGACTGTGGAAGTCTCATGTCAGATCACTCGGCAATAGTTCTCACAATTAGTGACACGATAATAATTAAAGAAAATCCCCCCAGACTAGTTACACAACGTACCAACTGGGATATATTTAGGGAGCACATATCTGCTAATATTAATTTGTCTGTGCCCCTCAAATCTACAGAGCAATTAGAAGATGAAGCTGAGAACTTCTTTAAATGTATTCAACGAGCAGCTTGGGTTAGTACTCCACCAGAGACTACATATGCAGCTAATAATGTATCTTATCCCCGTGAAATCCGTGAAGTGATTAGGGAAAAGAGGAAAGCTAGACGAATATGGCAACATACCAGAGCCCCATGCGATAAAACAAAATTGAATAGATTGAAGAACCACCTGGATAATTTATCAGCAGAAATGAAGCAAGAAACGCACTTAAGACTAATTCATAGTTTAAATCCGGAAAAAGATACGGAATATTCCCTTTGGAAAATTACCAAATCACTCAAGCAGCCGAAGGAACATGTACCTCCCATTAAAAAAGATGATGGGGAATGGGCAAAAAGTCCTACTGAAAAGGCAGAGATTTTTGCTGAACACCTCGAGAACACATTTGTGCCACTCCCCAGGAACAGTGATGAAGGAGGCTTACCCATGGTATCCTCCTCCACGGATACACACTTCATACAACCAGTAACGCTCAGTGAACTGAAAAATCAAATTCGCAATCTCAAAACGAACAAAGCTCCTGGATATGATCTCATTACAGGAAAGGCAATTAAGCAACTACCAGAGGAAGGCATGCGAATGCTATTGTATCTGATAAACGCGGCATTGAGACTGAAATATGTACCCCGCTGCTGGAAAGTGGCAGAGGTTATCATGATACTGAAACCTGGGAAAGAATCCAAGAATAAAGAGTCCTACCGACCTATATCATTACTACCAGTAATATCTAAGCTCTTTGAGAGATTACTGATACAAAGATTGAAACCAATCGTTCAAGAAAAAGAGCTAATCCCCGACCACCAGTTTGGATTCAGGGAAAAACACTCTACCATAGAACAAGTGCATCGTGTAACTGATGTAATAGAGAATTGTCTAGAAAAGAAACAAGTTTGTGCAAGTGTCTTCCTGGATGTTTCCCAAGCTTTTGACAAAGTCTGGCATCAAGGGTTAGAGTACAAACTTGAGAGAGACTTACCGAAGCCATTTTTTCAAATTTTGAAATCATATCTTTCCGAAAGACATTTCAGAGTGAAACACGAAGGAGAATACTCCAGTCTCAAAAAAATAAGGGCAGGTGTCCCTCAAGGAAGCGTGCTTGGGCCCTTACTATACCTTCTGTATACACGTGATGTACCTAGCAATGAACACACGACAATCGCAACTTTTGCTGATGATACTGCCATACTTGCGGTTGGTGACTCAGTAGAGGAAGCAACTAGGAAATTACAGCATTCTGTTGATGATGTAAGCGCCTGGACCAAAAAATGGCGACTTAAGCTTAATGAACTGAAATCTACTCATACTAACTTTACGAACAAGAACATAACAACGATACCAGTCATGATGAATGGCCAACAGATCCCCTACGCTAATACAGCAAAGTACTTAGGGATGACTCTTGATGCCAAATTAAGATGGAAGGAACATGTGATTAAAAAAAAAAGATCAGTTAAATATGAAGTTCAAAAAAATGTACTGGTTGCTAGGCAGATATTCTGAACTATCTGTACACAACAAATTGCTAATCTACAAGCAAATCCTAAAACCTGTGTGGACTTATGGTATCCAGCTCTGGGGCTGTACTAAAAAGACAAACAGCAAGATTATACAAACTTTTCAGAACAAGGTACTGAGGAGTATTGTCAACGCCCCTTGGTACATCAGAAATGATGACCTCCATCGAGACCTCAAGATGGATTCCGTCAGCGAAGTGGCAAAGCAACATGCGATTAAATACGAACAGCGGCTTCATGAACACATGAATCCAGAAGTTCTTCGACTCCTAGACAACAGCAACGCCACCCGGCGGCTTGATAGAACAAAACCTTTCGACCTTGTGATGTGACAATGTGACAAGTGTAGTGATTGAGTGTTCTCTTGAGTTACAGCCACTGGGCTAAAAACTCTACAAACAGTTGAATAATATTATAGCAAACTAACTTGATGGGCTAAGCTCAGTTGTTATGTTACTGATATAGCAAATATATCGATTATTAAAAAAAAAAAAAAAAAATTTGGAGTATTTTGAGAATTATTGAGGGTGAAGACGAGTGTCGATAATGAAGAACTTGAATCTTTAAGAGTTTAAATTTCCAACCTAGTGAATAATATCCAAAAGGACTTCCAAAAACGATATGACTATTTTAACTTGTTCGGTGGTTCTTTTAACTTTTTTTAAATTGAATTAAAAACTTGATAAAAACTGTAAAATAAAAAAGTCTTGCGTTAGTCTACTGTTTGTTACGATGAATGACGTATACTTTTCAGGTACAAAAACGGCAATGTCCACTGAATTTGGGTGCAAAAGTGGCAAAGTCCTCAGGTTAGTTGCAAAAGTGGCAATGCCCAATTTTTTTGCGATTATTTTTGATTCTAAGGAAATCTCTTGGGTAAAAATTCTTTACACTAATAAGACGGTGTAGAAGTACTCCCTAAAAAATAAAAAAAGGTAGAATTGAAGTTTTGACTACTTGAAACAGAAAATGTGCTCTCCTGTAAAAATAGAAAAAGTGGACATTGCCGGTTTTGCATCTAGGCCCCTCAATTATCTCGTCGGGCTCCTCATATTGTCCCCCCACTTGTTGTTGGCTTTGTTGTTCGATGATGGCCTTATAGAACTGGAGGCTCTCAATATTCCTCCAGTTTTCACCGAAATGTTTTGTCAACGTCTCTCAATTTCAGTCTGTTGACACCAACACAGCCTCTTTCTATCACATTAGGGCCCATTGATCACGCAGAAAACCCGAAAAATTACGAAATTAAAACACAAAAGACAGGCGCGGACCAAAAGAAAACAGAAACGCATCGCGGGAGCGAGTGCGGATAAGTAAAATGCGTTAACCTGTTGGACATTGCCACTTCTGCAACTAAGCCTCGTTTTTGAAGCCAAATTTATCGCCATCTGATCTATTTTGACCACAGAATAGCTTATATTCTTATCGAGAATGAAGTAAAGGCCACAATGACGTCAAAAAACCATTTTCGCAAAAAAGTGGACATTGCCGGTTTTGCTTCTAGACCCCTCAATTATTGTTTGGGTATTTTTCCGTATTTTTTGCATTTTAGGCACCTACACTCACCCATGTTTCTTGTATTATGTAGCAATGTTCCATGTATCTTGGTATCTTGTTGTACTCGTATTATTAACATCAATCATGTACTTACTGATTGAAATATAATTTTTTCTTTGTACGGAAAATTCTTTATAGTTTTTCCAGTATTTTTTTAGAAATAAATGAGAATATTTTCAAGTACCTATATCATCTGTGAATTCATTACAAGTTTATCAGAACCTGCAGTATCACGTTTTCCGAAGTCAACATCGATGTCAAGTCCGAAATGAAGAAATTCATTAGTGTACAACGGGCCAAGTCCCAAATGTTTGGTGCGCACTAACTTTATTGTTGAATATTGGGGAGTAAACTTTATTTTAAACGAACAACCAATTTAAAAGGGTGACATTATTAGCTTTGAAATACAATGTATGCACCAAGAAAAATTATTGCCGTAATTACAGGATTTCGCGTGAACTGTCAAACTTTAAATTGCGAATTGCCAAAAATCTCATTTTTGGACTTGACACACTATTCACTGCAGCCACGGATATATAAACGCTATATGTTTATGATTTATTATTATATTCTTTATATTTATATAGAGTAATAATTGAGTTTTTTATTCATACATTCGTGATTAGCCTATCAACATGACTTCAGCCCCTTCTGAGGTGCAGAGCCTCGAAAGCGGGATCCAGGGTTTGTTCAACTCTCAACGTTTAATCGACACTGGGTCCTTTTCCGATCAGATTAAAAATAAGAAGTTCGTCACATTGGCCATCTGCCAGGATCTATTCCACGTTTAAGCGCTTGTTCTCGAAGGACCGAAAACGTCGTTATGGACTTGCTATTTCTGAAATCGACCCGTTCATCGGTTCACGCGGATAATCGATTTCTAAACCTCGCGCCTCACGACGTCTCCGGGTTCCTTGCACTCATCGAAACGCCTGCCAAGCGGGTGGGACAGTGCAGCTTCCTCATGTCATCAGTTTGATGAAGCTACGCTCCCCGACAATCAACCAACCTCGGAAGGCATCACGAAAACGAGGTGTAAACAAAAATTCGCATGTTTCAACAGGTTTTAAATGCTACAGATCATTGAAATGCTGAACAAAATCTGTCAACTGGTATTTTCTCTCAGGCACAAAAACAATAGGCAAATTTCGTGGGTTAAAGTCTCTTCTTTTTTTTTAGGCAAAATTCTGTTCAATAAAGAAAATTAACAATTACTGACCATGTCGTGGTATCCTCCCAGAACCACTCCTTGTACATATTAAGATCTCTCAATAAACATAGGAATGGGACGGCAGACGCAGGAGAGCCGGGGAACCTGGTGGGGATCCCCACCATCCTCCACCAGTATGGAGGATGGAGGGAGATAGCCCCAGGGGCTATATAAACTCGACTCCTTCGCCTTCCAAACCATTCTACGCTTCCTCTAGTCGCTGACTACTCTCTAACCTCGCTCCTCCTCTCGCTCTCCTTATCCTAAATGATCCCGGGCATGGTGATAGCCTCCAAGCTATAACCAAACCGGGCAAAAGCTCCTCCTAACGCTCCCACTGGTGGATATCCTTCGGATATTAACCTTAAGTGGTGGATATCCTTCGGATATTAACCTTAAGTGGTGGATATCCTTCGGGTATTAACCGGGGGTGTTAGGTCCTCCTGATGCTTCCAGTGGTGGATACCCTCTAGGTATTAACCGGGGCATCAGGCACACACCTACCTCGCCCTTCACCTATGCATCCACCACAGACCACATTGTGAGGTGTTTGTCGGAACATCCAGGCAGAAAACGACTGCGAAATTTGAATTTCTGAGTTCTCGTTAGAAATGACGTATCAGGTAGTTCAACTCATCCCACTTAGAGCGCTAGTGCATCGCTTTAAACGACGTACAGAACCACAATGGATGGATGGAACCACAAATTTATAAAGAAATTTTTAAAAAACACGTCCTCAAAATCAAATTGATGGGAGGTTCACAAAAGATCACCTCAACGGTTCTTGCAGGTTGCCAGGAAGGTTTGCCCTTTCTAATGTTGGGTTGTTGGCAGCATTGAGAACCTTCGCCTCCAAAGCTTCGCTCCGCCTACTTGGGCCAACAGCCAATCGGATGTCAACAGCCCTGATCTTATGTTCGTCTGCTCATCACGAAATTCATTAGGTAATTAATGTTCATAATACAGCAGCTCTCAAATTTCACAGAACTACGTTGGCCGAACTGGACCACTTCGTGAATGTTGGAGCGGAAAGGTAGGATGGGGACACTGGGAAAACATATAGACCGGCTCGAGTATTAAACTAACTGTTAAGAAAAACATATTTCAAGAGCTCAAACCAAGAAGGTCGACATTTCATTCATTGAATCGTGATTCCAATAATGGTCTTCGACATAACGTTAGGGATAATTTAAATGGAAATGGTATTAAACCAAAAAAATAAAAAATATAAATAAATAATATATAAAAATATCATATTAAATGGTATGGGATTAAATGGTATTTAGAGCAGTAAAATGTAGGAACTTACGAGATTTGAGCACTTACGAGTAGGTGTGTATAAAAATTGTAAAACAATCCAAACTTGAATAGTAGCGCTTCATTTTACATTTAATAAGATCGTGGAAAACTTCAATGGTTTTACTGAAGGACTTCGAAGTTTGTGTAAATTTGGTAGACCTTACCAGCTAGGCTTCCAAGAGTGTTGAGGATGCAGGTGGTGAAAAAACTGCTTAAAAATATATAAGCTATAAGCAATATTCACCAATACCTCACATTATAGGCTTAGGATCGATCCTAGCTGGTAAACAATCTCCCGAATTTACAAAAACTATAACAATGAGCAAATGGTACCAGAACTTCTACGTTTAGGGGGTAAATAGTATTGCATGTCTCTAATCGCTACTGCGCAGGTCTGGGTGAAATAGTTGGGGGGGGGGGGGGGCAAAGTTGATCCTTTCACCAAAAATATGAATTTTACTTTACCAATATTGAATTTTACTTTACCTTTCACCAAAAATATGAATTTTACTTCACCAAAAATATGAATTTTAGTTTACTTCAATACTCCAACTTGAAAAACTGGATGTATGATAATATGGACCTTTGAATACGGTAACTTGTGAATATTATCGACAGAGGTAGATTTTGCACAAAAATGACGACAAGCATCCAGTAAAATTGAGGATCAACGTCTACTCTGCACATAAATTTGTGGAAACGTAGGGATTACATTTTATAGATACATATTAAAACATCGACATATTTTAGTTTCACTGCCCATAACAGCTTTTCTAACAACAAAAAAGTAAGGCAATTTTATTTACTAAAATGAAAATTTACATGCATTAAGAAGACATGCAAGGGTGTTTGTTGGGAAGGTTACCTCTAGGGAGTGTGGAGGAAGCGCTTGGCATCATACCGGATTTCCTTCTCCATGGAGTTGGGTCTGTGTCAAATGACTTGGTCTCCATTAACCTCCTGAAATAATAGAAAATAAAGGTGGAGTCTGCCATAGAACCATTCTCCCTATAAAATCAAACATTTTCTGGAAATCGGTAAACGTGAAAACTCAATCAAAAATACAATCAAGAAATAAAAATTACACAGAAATTCAAACAAAAAATCAAGGCTCATATTATTAATTAAATAAGTGTACATTATAAGAATATAAGTTTCGTTTTATAATCTCTCTCATCAAATTTTCTTTAATAAAGTGTTACACTGAAGAGGATCACTACTGTACCGTGAAAAGAATTGCTACTAACTACTAGCTACTACCTAAGGCCCACTTTCACCAGAAAATTATTTAACAGAGTTTAGCCAAACTCCGTTAAAGTTAACGTCGAGGTTTAAACCTGGAAAGGCAGCTGGCGTCTTTCACCAACCCAAATGTCGGTTAAACCCAGTTTGAAATAACAGAGTTTGCCTGACGGAGTTTAGTTTAAAATGTCCAAGCAAAAGTTGGACAATATTATGCGCCGGGACTATAAACTCGTCAAAACAACAACAACCACCACTCAGCTGATGTTGATTCCCGCTTCCATTGTTCCGCTGTAATAATAAACTGTAAATTGCCAAAGTGATTTCTGTCACGAGGTTAAGGTACCTATAATATCATTGTGGAATACGTAGTATAGAGTACATACCAATACCATGCTAACTCGCGTTAATTCATTTCACAACCGTATAACAACAAAACCGAGAATCAGCTATAAGCTAGGCGGCCATATTGGGATCTCATAGCTAATGGAGATTAGCGACTTTAACTTGCCAGATTTCGGGCGTTTAAACTCGGAGTTTAGCGCTCACTGTCTTTCACCAGAGCTCTGTGCGAGTTACTCCCACCGAGGCGGCTCGAGTTTAAATGCCCGAAATCTGGCAAGTTAAAGTCGCTAATCTCCATTAGCCATGAGATCCCAATATGGCCGCCTAGCTTACAGCTGATTCTCGGTTTTGTTGTTATACGGTTGTCAAATGAATTAACGCGAGTTAGCATGGTATTGGTATGGTACACTATACTACGTATTCCACAATGATATTATAGGTACCTTACCTCGTGACTGGAGTCGTCGTAAATCAGAAATCACTTTGGCTTTTTACAATTTATTATTACAGCGGAACAATGGAAGCGGGAATCGACATCAGCTGAGTGGTGGTTGTTGTTGTTTTGACGAGTTTATAGTCCCAGCGCGTAATATTGTCCAACTTGTGCTTGGACATTTTAAACTAAACTCCGTCAGGCAAACTCCGTTATTTCAAACTGGGTTTAACCGACATTTGGGTTGGTGAAAGACGCCAGCTGCCTTTCAAGGTTTAAACCTCGACATTAACTTTAACGGAGTTTGGCTAAACTCCGTTAAATAATTTTCTGGTGAAAGTGGGCCTAAAGCAACTAAACATTTCAGTGATATTCCAGATTTAATGGCGTCTGCTGAATGGTGAGTTATGGCGGGAAACTAGGTAGTCAAGTAGATAATGTAGGTATTGATGATTAAGTGTGTGAAGGTAAGTTAATAGTAATGCTACATGTAGTGTACACAGTTTCCAATGCCTCACAAAGGTGAACACTACCGTGTTTATTGGAGTTGGAAGGTATTGCAGAACCATACACTAGTAAATGCGCTTGATGCAATTTCTCGCTACTTTGACTCAGAAGCAAAAACTAGTGAAACAGAGATACACAGAGACAGAAGTTTATTGCTCCGTTTAAAACAGAGTTTTTCAAAGGGTTTAGACTGGTGATATCTAATAAACTTACACAGTCCTTGTACGCATGCTATAAACCCATGTTTGGAGATGTAAATTCTAATGTCAATGATGAACTAGTACTTAGATAGTTCAAGAGCAACAGCCGTACTTATATCGCATTTCAATTCTACCAGCTTCGGTATACTTACAAAGTTCTTGTCCTAGTTGTTACGCTACACAACAGACAAAAAAGGTGTGGCACATGGCTTTCTTGTAATCCCTTATACCTACACTATTGCAATGGCGATATTAAGACGGACTGCATTGTTAGTGTAGCGTAACGTTGTTTGGCCTTCAAATCAAATCAGATTTTACTGTGGGCTGATTAGTGTGAAGTTATATATATAAGTTGAGTCGAGGCAAGTGCGTTTTGGGGGTAAGTGCGTAGTGGAGCTATAGCAGACTGAATATTGGACTTAGAGAGCTGCCACCTCTTGAGGACTTTGCAAAATAACTTGTTCTTTCTAATGCTAGTCGATAGAGTGCGCTACGATCATGTATAACCTGTAGGGAAGGTTACAACCTGGCACATTTCAGATCTCCTCATGCAGCCAAGTTTGAGACAGCAAGGAAAATATCAGTTCCCCCAAAAGATTTTGGCCAATTTTGTTGTCGTGAGTACAAACCCTGACTGATATTCTTCAAACGTAAATCATGAGGATTCCAATAAGTTCTAAACTTCAGGATTTAAGCCCAGGTCTGCACTTCCCCCTGCTTTTACGCATGCTTGGGGCAAGTGTGGATGCAACAGGTGGGGCTAATGCAGACTACTCTGTGGTCAGTCAAGTGACTACTAGTCAGTCAAATTAAGTTTTTTTCACATTTTGAAAACATTTTTACAATAAAAATGACAATCACGTTGACTTTTTTCTCATTTTCTTGCCCACAAGGTTTCGGGGGTTAAAAAGTCTATAATTCAGTAAATTCTGGACCAAATTTAAATGTTCAAAAAGCTACGGATTCTGCAGAACCAGGAGCTTCACGCACTTGCCCCTAAACGACCATTTCGTCCACGATTTCAAGATGGGGGGGTGAGGTACGCACTTGCCCCATTACACCAGGGCAAGTGCGTGAGACTTCGAAAAGTTTCATGTTTCTGAGAAACCGGGTTTCAAGTTTTAGTGATCTTTTAATATACACTGTGAGAGAGGAAGGTTATAGTCAACGATTGCAAAAATCGGTACGTTTTTATCATCAAGTGGTGAATTTCTAGAGCCACCTAAAGTCAAACTTTCAATTTTTTGGTGCGCACTTGCCCCGACTCACGTTAATTGAATGTCAAGAGTTCTACTCAAAAGGAGAAGGTTCAATGCAGTAAGACGTCTTGTTTTACCACTTATTCGGACTGGTTTGAAACCGGTGTTGAATGGTACTTTCACACCTGGAAATCAAACATGTCTGAAAAATAATCCGAATCCGAGTCTGATGAGCCGAAACCGGTAGGAATACATGATAAAACTATAGCGCATTCAATTTAGAGTGAGAGCATGTAAACAGAATGCGAAACCATCAAAGCACCATCGTGTTGCAGGTTAGTATGCCCCAATTGTATATTTACTTATGGGGACCTTTGACTTCCGAAAATGGTTCATGGGCAAGATATTGGCTTCAGCTTCAGTATCCATCCATCGGTTTTATTTTCACTCAAAGTTCGTCGTTTTCAAAAGCAAAATATTATAGTGATGTCAAGGCCGGAAACCGGCACAGCCAGCTTGGTAGGTATTTCTCCACCGAAGGGACGTAAGGTGACAACTATAGCATTTTTCAGTCAGATTAATAATTGTTCCAACCAAATTAATATTCGTTCCAACCAAATTAATAATCGTTGCAACCAATTTAATAATCGTTCCACCAATTTAATAATAGTTCCATTCAGTTTAATATCCGTCCCTTTCATTTTACTAATTGTTCCTTTCAATTTAATAACCGTTCCAGCCAATTTAATAATCCGCAATTTCGCGATCAAGGAAAAAGGTGCATGTAGTAGTTACACGTATTATATATTTATGCAAGAGGAAGGTATTCATACGGAAGGTACCTACCTATACTCTAATTTCCCTGTAAACTGCTATCAACCAGTCTGCATTTTACATTGCAGCCCTCGAAAGTACCTACGAACTATTAATTTGGTTGGAAGGATTATTAATTTGGTTGGACCGATTATTAAATTAAAAGGAACGGATATTAAATTGAAAGGGACGATTATTAATTTGGTTGGGACGAGTATTAATTTGGTTGGGAAGATTATTAATTTGGTTGGGACGGGTATTAATTTGGTTGGGACGATTATTAATTTGGTTGGGACGATTATTAATTTGGTTGGACCGATTATTAAATTAAAAGGAACGGATATTAAATTGAAAGGGACGATTATTAATTTGGTTGGGACGAGTATTAATTTGGTTGGAACGATTACTAATTTGGTTGGAACGATTATTAATTTGGTTGGGACAATTATTAATTTGGTTGGGACGATTATTAATTTGGTTGGAACGATTATTAATTTGTTTGGAACAATTATTAATTTGACTGAAAAATGCTATATATCACTAAAAACGACAAAATCACTGTAATGAGCGTGTGCAAGCTTTGAATCAACACCTGAATGAAGTGGAGGTATAACTAGGGGAGTAGACTACAAGATGTACATTACTGAATACTTACAATGTTCTAGTCCTTGTACGTGTTATGCTACCCAACATGAACAAAACAATCAGATTGAGCAAAATGTTTTAAATGAAGACAAGCAAGTAGCCATGAACTGAATCCGGCGCAATAACAAGGAATGCCATTCAATATAAATAACATGGAGAATCAGTGCCTACGACGTGAACACCTGGATACACGCTCACCATGGTGCCACTGCCACCACGGTTGCTGCCCGAATCCATGGGGACTATCCGTAGCACTCCCGGCGGGTCGGAGTTCTACTTTCCGCTAGCAGGTTGATAGCCACTGCACTCCCGGCGCGGTCGAGACTCGTAATGTGAACTTTGCCACTCCCTCACATTATCTCCCAGAGATAAGATAGAAGCGATGTTTTGCACTGGTCGTCAGTTTCATCATGACAGAGGTCGAGTCTGTTCATGTGGCTGGTGGAAGTCGTGACCAGAAAGACGTGTTTTTCCACGACAAATTCAAATTTGTGTTCCACAGAGACCTAAAGTGTGGTGAATTGCTTTGGTTGTGTCCGGGAAACTGGAGGTATGGATGTATGGTGTACATCAGAACACAAGAGGAGGAGGTTGTTTCTCATCAAACCTCAGTGTTGACCATCCGTCGTCCGATTTGGAGAAACTGAGGGCCACACCACAGCAGCAATTTAACGACGCTTCTTGCTGACTACTTTTTAGCTCCGGTTTACGCTAATAGCTCACAGCCATTGCACTCCCATAATTTTGGGAGTGGAGTGGTATCGGGGAGTGCAGTGGCCTCGAACCGTCGGGGAGTGCAGTGGTCCCTTTTTTCGGGCATGGGAGTGCAATGGCTAAACCCGGAATCCATGTGGCATAGTTACTGGAGTAGTATCCATTGTAAACAGCCTTGTTCCAATGGTTCACTTATTCTGGCTACTCGCCAGCTTATAACTGTTACGACAGCTTTATTGAAAAAGTGTGTTCTATGAGAGCAAAATGAAAAAGACTATGGGTCTAATTTGTTGAAAAACACCACATGAACAACGGATCACCAATAATTTGGTAAGTACACAAACAAGTAATGAAACCTCCACCATCTCTTCTGTATGTGTTAGCTGCGCACCTACTGAGTAGTACTGCCGAGTGATCAGCTACTTATTTCATCAAATTCTTCATAATTTCGTTTATGAATTTCAAATTATCATTTGAAATTATTATGCTGAAAAACCTACTCACCTCGGCTCAAACATTGGGTTGAATAATCTAGGAAAAGTGGGGCGACCTTCGTCCAATCTCTGAGTCAAATTTCTCATCTGTGAACAAGCATTGATATGTATAACATAATTATATGTATACATGTAACATAATATAATAATAATACATAATTGTATGTATTATATGTATACATTATATGTATTTTTTTTTTTTTTTTTTTTTATTAGGGGCGTAGGAGGAGGGTGACTCCAAGTGGTCCCTATGATCTCTCAGGAATAGGGTCAGCCCGGAACTGTTTTAACACATTACTTCGGGCTGGCCCCTCCTTCTTCGGCTTTCAGCCTCTTCGCTCTTCACTCTTCCCCTCAGTGAATCATTATATGTATACATATAACATTATATGTATACATATAACATTATATGTATACATATAACATTATATGTATACATATAACATAATTATATGTATTATTATATGTATAACATAAATTGTAATTACTATTCAGTCTGTCTTGAATTTGTCGAGAACATGGAACTTCAAAGTGCCGAAAAGTCCTTGTCACATGGGTTTATTATTCTATAGGACATACATACCTACAGAAATGCTGTCTGTTCAATTATTGTTTCTTTCATGTGCAATAATTAAAATAGCTATTTTTGATGGTTTCCACCAATTCCGGCCCCTCCAAAAACTCGAATTCGGCTCCTATTTTTGACAAATCTTCTTTGACCATTTATAGTGCCATTTAATTGTCTTGATTCACCTGTTAACACTACTTCGTGATTTTATTAAGATTTACAGTGATTTCAGACAATTTCCCAGATTTTTGACTCATAAAAAATGAATTTTGGGAGCTGACACTTCGCTAGAACCTCAATTTTCCATTCTTTGGTCCATATCAATTTCATATTTGGTCTCCTCGCCCTAAAACACATGGAAAACGATACCTCACAAGCTCATGTTAATAAAACATCAAAAACCCCTATTTTTAGACCCATTTTTCACCCATAACACCCTTGGGTATACTCCGATCGGGCTGCAAAGTTTCAGGACATAACTAGGACCCAAATAGAGCCTGTGTGCGAAAGAATGAATATTTTAGACCAAAAAAAGGTGGATATGGATGAACGGCGGACGGACACAGCAGTTTTGGAATCTACGCACCTTGAAACGTGAAAGAAACATTTCTGAGGGGGTGTTCCAAAATTTTTTTGGTCGGCCAATACATAGGTGTATTATTCACAGAATAATAAACTAAAATCAAACTGGGTGCACCTTTATACCGAGAACGAACAATTCATCAATATTTATTATGATTATGCAACTTACCCTGGCTAGTAGAGTTGAAAAGAGGTTTTCCGTGGATATGGCTTCGAAATCTCCATCATCCTCGTCGGACGAGATGCTGTCGGCTGTTTCGAGCTGAGGTAGCCTTCGCCTCGTGCTGTGCAGTCCAAATCCTCTCATCGGCATGTCCTCTTCGCTCTCAGATACCGAACTAGAAACAATCAACGGAAGTATATAATAGCAAATACGTGCACGACCCAGTAAAGTCGAAAGCTGACTTGATACAGCTGAATACAACATTGATGGATACTGTAAACGACACTGTGAACAGTCGACTGGTCGAGTTCAAGCGGCTTACTTATTGCTCTATTTGAAAATGGACTAATAAGAAACTGTGAACAGTCGATTAGTCGAATTCAAATGGCTTACTTCAATGCTCAATTTGGAATTGGACTCAATCAGAAACGAAGAAATTAACATCAGTACAAACACAGTCCTACATTCACATACCAATAATAAGTAGCCACACTGGTAGTAGTAGCAGCGGCAGTGAGGGTAGCAGTAGCCAGCAGTGGTGGGTGGCAAGCGTGTGAGAGCAGGAGGTGGTACGGATCGTTGCCACCGGGGTGATACCCAAGAAACTCCATGAAAGCTTGAGGAGCCTTGGGTTGCTCGGTGGACTTTACGAGGACATGCAGAAGGCAGTGCTGATTCCTTCGTGTAGCCTGATTAGGGAGTTTTTGGGGGAGGCTATTATGCCCGACCACTGAGCCCTCCACATGCACTTGCGGGTGGGAATAGACCCTTGCCCCCCCCCCCCCCCCCCCACTCGCGTCATCCCATGGCACTTTTTGCCCCCCACGGGTGAAGACCACCGACTTGCCATAATTTTCCAACTTGCCATAATGCTCTAATCTAATACATCAAGTACAGAAAAGCAAATGTCATAAAAACATGATATCAAGCAATTTATACATGAGACAACGAGTTTCAAACAAGCTGGTGAAGAAAGGAGGCAGGGGTGATGGGGTGAAGAGAGGCAGAATACAGCCTGAAATAGCCGGCCCGGTCCCGACCCACCATGGCGTCTCCAAGGGCCACCTGTCAATTCCCGAACAGGCAGCCCACAACGCGAAATGGTAAGGGGAAACTCCCACCATTCCCCAAACGAACAGACACGCCAAGGGGCACCCGGCCCATCAGCCGTGCATATTAACATTCAAACAATAATTTACATTCACTCTTGACACACTAACAACCCTAAGCACGAGGAGGCGCAAGTCCTCAAGTCGCAAGGCATTTTCCACTCCTACGTCCAACTCTTCCACACGGGTAGCTTTTTGGCAGTGTCACGGCACTTTCCCGTCGCCTCAGCCGCGATGGACGGTAGGCGGGCTATGGCCATTTACCTTTTTCAACGACGAAAACGTCGATGTTCCAGAAAGTATTGGGTACATCCTATCAACCAAAGGCACCATGAAGTAGCAGTTTTTGCCACGCTTTACCAATAACTTCGACGGGATGCCAACAAGTTTTCCAATTACTTTTGGATGTAATTGGCCTCATTTGATGAGCTCCTCGGGGACGGTTACACATTTAATTTATCAATAACTCAAAATCCACCTCCATCTTCACCTGTCGCAGGGGAGCAAGAGCCGTTTGTGCACGACTTGCGAACGCCCTTTGCATTTTGGTGAAGATTCGCTACCCCTTTCAAAAAGCGCGGCTTGAGATGCACGAGACTTGCGGGCTCTCACTCGCGAGCCCCAACGTCTCATGCTACCCATGTGAAAGCTCGATTGTACTGTGGTCCATTTCAGTCTTCCGCGCCTTCCTCCTGCTCGTGAGCACGAGCCTTGCGGCTCCCCGTGTGAAAGAGGCCTAAGCCTAACAACCCATCCAGAAACGTACCATTTGTTAGATGCTGATCAATTTTGACGCTATAAATAAGATTCCTATTTTGTGCCGAGGTTCAACTCCAATATCATCTCAAAACGCTTTGTAAAATGTTGTTTCAATACACAATTGTGGGCGTTAGTTTCACCATCAATTCCACACCATTTTCTAAATTAAACGACCTTAAAATTGAACAAAAATTCTCCAAACTGAACAGAAGTTCTCCAACTGAACAAAAATTCTCCAAAATTGAACAAAAAACTGAACTCGAATTCCTCTGACTATACCTCATTTTGTTGAGTGTGGTTTGACTAGGAGTGACGTAACCGCCACCTTCAACAGCGATGGGGATGATCACCTCGCGCGGGCTCTTTCTGATGGGTTCGGACGGTGTTATGGTGGACATCGATGCATTGCTGCACTCGGAATCTTGACGCCCCAAACTGTGGAAAAATTGGGAAACCAGGGTCAAAAACGTCTGCCAATTTGGGCGGGCAGTTCAGCTTCCTCGCTTATTGTAACACGGACACGGATCAGTTGGTAAAACTATTGGTTACAATATCAATTTTTGATTATTGTAGAGCTACCAATGGTCTGACGGCAATGCAATTCATAGCACGCAAAATCCCTGGAAATGTCACCAAAACTGGTCAAGTAGTTCTGAGTTTTGCCTGTGACAACAACATTAGACACCTAACCCCCCACCTACCCATCAAATCGCAGAGCATTACGATAATTTCTAGGGTAATTATGGGCTCTACTAGGATTTCACGTTTGCGCATGCGCAGATGTAAGTTTATCAATGACTTTAATATGAGACTATATGTGGCCCAACCCCCCACCTACCCTCCAAACCTCATCACTTCACGACAACTTCTAGGGTAATTGTGGGCTCTAGGACTTCACGTTGGGGCACGCGCAGACGAAAGTTACTGTATTTTTTCAATGAATTTGATACAGGCAAAATTTCAACTCACTACGACTACTTTTTCCGGTAGTTATGAGCGTCACAAGGAATTGGCAAACGTGCGCATGCGCATCCAAATATTACAGTCAGAATTTAATTAAATCTATGTGGAACCACCAGGGTACCATTCTGCATCTACCCTCCAAACCCCCACTCTTTTTGACAATTTCTAGAATACTTATGAGCTTTACAAGGATTTCACGTTTACACATACACAGCCAAAAGTTACAGCACTTTTATTAATGAATTTTATATGGGATGTGTGGCCATACCCACAACTACCCTCCGAATTTCAACTCATTATGACTATTATTTCCTATAGTTTTGCCCCGGACAAGGAATTGACCACAGACAGACACGGAACCATTTATGTTCCTTGGTGCGAGTGGGAAGTTTAATTTTGGATGACATAATTTGTTCGAATCCTTCATGAATACAGAGCTTCCTTACCTTCGGTAGTGAGGAAGCAAAATCAAAATTAATGATCTTTGATAACATAAAATATGTAAAACAGCAGATCCAATCTTGCGGAGGATCTGCAGTGCTGCTTGTCATGACCAATGAAATCTAGTTAGAAATCAGGTGAAGAGAGAAAAGCAGAATTACGAAGGGGTACGACATTTCAAGCTAATCATCCCATTTTGAAGCCAGAGATAACCGACCAGATATGGCAATCGTTGAGGGACTAGGTCCAAGATGGATAATCGAATTTTTTCAAACTTTCACGAGTAGAATTTAGGCACCAAAATTAAGTAGGACCTATGCTGAGAATATTTGAATTTTTCTTCTTTCAATTTTGTCCGCTAGTATTAGTATCAATACTTTTGACTTGATATTACTGATATATCGATAGGTACTTTTTATGGATAATATCGGCTATCAATACTTCCGAAAAAGTATCGTATCAAAAAGGGGTATCAATACTTGGGGGCTATTGCAAAGTCCCTTTTTGTTCCAGAAAAATTTAGTGGTGTTTTCTTATTGAAATTCTTACGGAGAAAAAACTTGTTATCACCTGGATGAGCTGGCCTTGGAAGAAACGGAAGTTTGACGAGACGAAATGGTCGGTGGCCTTTCGGACTGTGCGCGTTCAAACCTGTCGCGAGGCGGTTCATCCCTCCCCTCGATTTGGATGGGTATGATGTGCTCCCGAGGCCCGCTGTCCTGCTTTGTCAGTGAAGGCCTGAAAAAGATACATGTAAGCTCTGGTGAAAATGGGAATGAGGAATGAAGAGATGCCGCATTCTGGATCACATCAACGGTTAGGATCAGGTGCGTCCAGTCAATACAGGAAGCTCTGCTTTCATAGCTTACCTTGGGGGTGGTACAGGTGGAACAGCAGGATATACTATTTGGGACGCTCGGGCATTGGAGACCATGTGCTCTGGTTCTGCAGGTCTCGTTGAGATTCTGTAAATGACCCGAGGAGTTAGAAAAAGCCTTTTTCAAAATAATCAAAACAGCAACAACTAAAAGACTTTTAGGCTACTAGAGATGGTCAAGCTGGGGTATACGCCAGAGCTGATGAAATAATGTGGAAGAAACTGCAACACTAATTCTGTACTAACAAAAACATCTGCCAATTCGAGTAGGCAGTACAACTTCCTTACGTGAATCATATATGAACGTATAGAATAGTTGGGTAGGTTCATTCAGTGGACAGGTGGAGTATCCATGCATGGGTCACATGCATTTGAGACCGTTAAACACCTCACCTCCATCCACCATCTAAATTTCACCGCTTTACTATGACTTGCAGGGTAGTTATGAGCGTTACAAGTATCTGATGCCCATGCGAGGACGAAAGTTGAGGTACAATTTCAATGATTTTGATCTGGGGCCATCTGCAATACAACCCGCGTGTACCCTCAAAATGACAGCTCTCTACAGCTATTTTTTGCGTAGTTAGAAGCGTTACAAGGAAAAGGTCAACATTTCATGTTCGCGCATGTGCAGACGAAAGTTACAGTACTTACACAGACAAAAGTTACGATTCCAATGAAATTCATACGGAACTATCGAAGTATTATTCCTGATCGTCCCTCCAAGTTTGAACTCGTTTCAACGATATTTAAGGTAGTTATAGGCGTTTCAAGTATTTCACGTTTGCACATCCGCAGACAAAGTTACAGTACTTTTTCAATAATTTTTGTACGGGACCATCAGTGACCCAACCCGCACCTACCCTCCAAATTTCAGTCCATTTCGACCATTATTTCGGGTAGTTATGGGTGTTACAAGGAATTGACCACAGACATGACACAGAACCAAAAATGTTCCTTGATGTCTGAAATGTAAACTGCGAGTGGAAATTTTCATTTTGGAGGACATTTTTTTTCGACTCCTGCACGAATACAGAGCTTCCTTACCTTCGGTAGTGAGGAAGCAAAAGCCAATCATATTCATTACAAACCCTTCAATTTTCCTAAGCTTCCTACTGGTGTACCACAATGCACCAAAAGGCCAGAGAAACCTAGACAATATACCTACAACACAAAGCACGTGCTTAAAAGAATACCCTGACCACCATAGATTTGTTGAGGAACACTTACTACATAGGACTATGAGGTGCCAATACACGTACTACCTCAACCATAACGGATGCCAATTATAGTCTGAATGTTATTATTCATTAATTTCCATTCTATAACTCAAGTCTTTGTTCTAAAAGTTTTAAAACCCATACAACACACGTAATATTGCTTCTGGTGCCACCAACTGCGTTTTTTCCCCCACCTGGCGACATCATTGGCACCTGTAGTAGCAAGCCATGTACAAATCGAAGTATATTTCGAAGTTCAATAGACAGTTTGACATTCCAAAAGCCAGAAAACCTTAACCTGCAGATACTCTGTATAGTGGATATATAATATATATGTGGATACATAATAATACATATTATGTATGACAGAGTTTGTTGCGTGTACTCAGTAATAGAGAGCTGTCGCACCATTTTCCGAAAAACGCAACTCTAAAACGTAACTCTGTTCTAGGGGGACAAATTCGGATGCTAACTATCCAACGTAAGTTCCATGAGAAAGTTACATGTCTACGTAACTCCGGACATATTTGAAGTGACGTTAACGTAATAATTTGTCAATGATATATAATTTGTCTGTCAAGTTAACCTCTTTATTCTCATACTAGCTCGTAACATAATTATTCAGAAATAGTTTCTATGAGTTTTGAACAATTTCTAGAAGAACAATCGTGCCCTTTTACTGTAAAACCGTACGCACGGCACCGTGAGACCTTGGGTCCTTCGTATAATTTTACATACCCGAAAATACTTCCTAATTTATAAGGCACTCACTTACCGTGCTCATGGCTTTCGGATGGCAATGCTCAAGTTGAATATGCACAAGAACCACATGAAGTTCAAGCTTCCAAATATACCTAAAGAGACCCCAAAATAAAGACAACGCAAACGGCGGAAAATCTTCCAGAGGTCGGCTCCTCCCGTCTTTCTATAAAATTCGGGGTGACGCGATTGCGTAGCCATGGAGATCGAATTTGGTTATCTGCGAAGAAGTTTACTTATCGAGTCAAGTAGAACGTAGCTTTGAGATGCACGACACGCATCTTTCCAATAGTTACGTGGTCCTGGACAACGCATGTCTTGAAAACGCCAAAACTTACGTCTCGAACGTAGCACTTGCGTTTACGTTCTCTCTCCCAATCGTCAATTTTTGGTTGCGACAACTCTCTATTAAAACAAAGGAACTCACGATGGCCTGGATAATTTCCTTCTAGGTAGAGTCGAAGCTTTCTTCTCATTGAGTTCACTTTCGGAAATGGCATGCGTTATCACCTATGAACAAAATAATACACATATTTGAAAATCTCATGTTTATTTCACAAATAATACTTCATTTAGCATCGAATTAACATCAGCTTATAAATTCAAGTCAATAAAGAGGAACAACTCTGTTTTTGTTGGGCAATTTAAAAAACTCAGTACTTTGAGATGCAAAAACGTAGGTACTAACCTTGATGGCATTTTCTTTCTTGACTTTGTCATCAACTTTTTCGACGACCTTCTCTTTCTTTTCTTCTTCAGGAGAAGACAAGACTTCGGGCGCTTCAGGCTGCTTGTCCTTGTTCATCTCGCTCATGACTAGTCTGTTCAAGTTGACTGTTGAAGCCAAGCTGACGTCGGGTTTCTTCTCGGCAGGAGGAGACTGCGAGATGGAAGACCTCCTTTCGAAAGCCGCTCGGGCGTCGGAAACCTGAGGAGCAATTGGTCAGGGTTAGAAAAGGCATGCGAGGTATGTGACCGGAAGTAACATCAATCGGTTGCACTGCAGAAGCATTCAAGTGGCACTGGAGAGCACAGGGGTTGGTTTTGTGAGCTGGATCTGAGGCTCGTCTTCTTCCAGTCAGAGTAAGCATAAAACGTCCAAATCAAACTACAAATGCCAAATCCAAAACTGGCAGACCAAACTCAACAAGACAGTTGTCCGCAATGACATGCATCAATAAATTATATGGAGTTTTTTAATAGTATCCATGCATTGCAGATTACATATTTGCTATGGTCAGTTGTGTGGTGATATTAATATCAGCTCCCGTTGCTAAGGACGCCTCCTCAAATCGTTTATTCAGAATTTATAGAAACGAGGGTTTCACTCATTCATTTCTAGTGGTGGGCGTAATTGCTATTTTCAGAAAATGACAACAGGCTGTTGGTTGCCCGAGAACAACTGTTGTCAATAACAGTTGTAAATAACCGTCTGTTGTGTCTTTCAAGGCACAACAGTCTGTGACTGGTAACACCTCTCGTTGTGGAAGTTTTTTCGTTTTCGGTGTTTTTGATACGCAACAGGCTGTTGTTGATAACATCTCTCGTTGTGGAAGTTTTTTCGTTTTTGGTGTTTTTGATAACACAACAGGCTGTTGTTGATAACACCTCTCATTGTGAACATTTTTTCGTTTTCGGTGTTTTTGGAAATAACTCTGTGATACTAACTCAACTAATAACAGGCTGTTGTTGATGAGCTGTTGATAACAACACCTCTCGTTTTGGACGTTTTTGGAAATTTTTCGTTTTAACAACTCGTCGTACAACAACTGTGTAATACAAAAAAAAAAGGAGTTGCTTCGTCAGAAAGAGAGTTTGGGGAAAGAAATGAGCGTTTGAAAGGGGCATTCCAGTGAAATATGTATAGGGTGTTCAGAAGACTGCAGGAGCTCACGCAATTTGGCTTTGGTACCAAGAAAGCCACTCGATCGGTTTCTGTTGCTTCTTCAGACAACAAAAATGAAGGTTTCCACACACACACACCCACACACCCCGAAATGTCAGTTATTTCCAGGGAATCATTCTTTATAATACCATGGTTATTTCGAACTGGAAAAACTAGGTAATACCAAAGTAACAACAGTTTTACATCTTCTGTTATGAGTGTTGAGGTTTGTCACGCCGCTGTGAAAGTAAGCTGTTATTTACAACTGTTATTTTCTTTTCTTGAGAACAGTTGCTTCGTTTTTCATTCGCAACTGTTGTAGCAACACTGTTGTGGGTTTTCGTTCCCATCACTATTCATTTCATGCATTTCGTGTTCAACTATGTACTACAAGTTTTATTCGATTGAAGCCTTAAGTTTTCAAAGGTTTATGTCATTACAAGTTGGATTATGAAACGCACTGTTGAATCAGATTTCACAACCTGCAAGACTTAATTCATCGATTGTGTCTATGGTAGGTGTAATGTTGCATTTGAAAGCTTCCCGTAATAAGCACCATTCGCTCTGTGAGGCGGTTGTGGTAAGAATTAAATCACTCGCGATGAAATCGTGGTAATCCATTTCAAAATATAAAAACTGAGTTATTGAAAGGTTGTATATTTCCACTAATCCACGGAAGATACACTGTTATACCAGTTTTGGTGAACAAAACATCGTCAGACAACAATAAGTTCAGTTATGGCCATGTTTTTATCACGGAAACCGGTATAACAGTGTATTTGTCGTGTATTAGTGCAATGAAATAATGAGCTACGCTCACCACTGATCAAGTGCAGAAACTACCAACTGCATAATCTATAAGTGCAAAGTCCTCAACAAAATTAGCCAGGACAGGCTGCCACTTGCTGCAATACCCACAACCACAAAATCAACAATTCACCTCACGGCCGCTGCAGCGGCCTACTACAAATGACGCCATTGTTTCATGCACCTCCATATACGAAAGGACAAAAACCAGTTTTCACAAGAGATATTACAAGGACATTACACAACTGGGCACCTCCCACTACTGTAAATACTCTTGTACTATATCTCGCAAGTGCCAATAATTGAGTGTGGTAGCAAACTGATCTATAGACGAGGCTACATCGAAAATTGGGATGGTTGTCATATAACTTACACCCCATAAGGTTTCTACGACTTCAAATGAGCTGCCCGAATGAATCTTTGGTTCCTGTGAAAATGTAAACGTTCAAATTGAGATGCTTGCCTCTGCAGGGACTTGTTCTGTCGATTATGGGTGACACGACAGTCGTTTATGGGTGGAAATGTCCGAGTTGAAATCAATTTTGAATACTGCGATAATGTATATTTGTCTTATAAAATGAAGGTTTCTCATATTCCAACTGGAAAAACTTACTTTGACGCCGGGAATGAAGACTTTCTTCTGAGCCAGTTTCTCCTGAGTTGGTGACTTGGAGAAAAGCTCAGCCGCTTCGAAAACTTTGGATTTCCTCCTGACGGAGTCCTGCCGCAGCAACGGCTCCTTCTTTTCTTCTGCGGTTTTGGCGACGGGCGACGGAGGCTGTTGAGGGGATGGAACTTCAGAAGGAGGAACTGTGACTGGGGGCGGTTTGGGCTTAGCTGCTCCCTGTGAACAAACAGATTCAATTATTCAGACGTTTCTGGCTTCAAGAATTACAGCTCTGGAGTGAACAAGCACAAACGTTCAACCATTCAGACCTGTCGGGCTTCACGAACCCCAGCAGGATATTGACCAACGTCAGGTAGAAAAGGTTATGACATCGCAATTGCCGTGAGGTTTCACAAAATCCTACACCTCCGAAAGTGGCCATTTTCAGAAAACGAAACACCTAAAATTACAAGTAAATGCTGCTTGCAGTTCCACCTAATAAGTCTACGTTTTCGACTTTTGTGCTTGCGACATTTCCCAAAACTGAGCCACGAATGTTCCGTGATTCCATTCAAAATCAAATGTGTACTAAACCTGTTCTTCAGCAACTTGAGGTTCCTTTTCAAGAGGTTGAACAGGAGCAGGTTGCGGAGTTTCAGGTTCCTTTGTGGAGTCATCTTTCGGAATTTTCTTCCTCTTCTCTTCTTTGCCCGTGGCAACGTCCTTGCGAGTGCCTGATGCCGGCGAAGGTGTGGAAACTGATGACGTGGGTAAGGAAGACGAGGACTCGCTCGGCTCATCTTTGGACTCTTTCTGCAAGAATAAAGCCTTACTAATAATGGACAAGGACAACATTTTGACTTGAATGAAGATTTTTCTCAATTTTATAAAGTAAAAGAAAAAATTTGACTTAAATATTTTTCTTTACTTCGGGGATTAATGTCTATGAAAGGCTTAGCAACAATGGCGTTAGGCCAAACTAGTGACAATGGACCGTAACTGTCAAACCATCACCTGTCGGTCTGTCTGGATATTACTTTGCAAATTTCAGTTTGTTTGGATCATCTATTTATTGAGATATGGTAGTTACAAGAAATACTTCAGCAGATTTATACTGTCCAACCAATATAAATGGATCCGAAGTGAATTTTGAGTTGGTATACCTGAAGAACGATGACGAACAAGATGAACTGTCATTTGGTAAAGCTATATAACCTCGAGATTTTCCACGTCAAACTCAACGATCAATGAGAAGTTTGACCGCCCAACAATAAGAGATAGACTTGGAACCACCTCAGTCCCCGACAAATGAAAAATATTTCTATTTTTAAAAGGTTACAAACCAGAACACTTATTTTCTCTTGGCTCATAAACCTAGGTGCAGACAGACTGCAGCTCTTATTTTTTTAATCTTAGCATAGATCTCATAGGTCAAATATTATACCTATTTATTTTATGCCTTAAGAATTACTTTAATTAAGGATTCTAATAATTCCATAGTTTTTATAATTAGGTGTTTAATGTCAAAATTCAGCAAACGACAGCCACCGTATAACAGGTGACAATTCATGTTCCGGCGTTACGGGCCTAGCCTAATGTAGAGCACCAATTATTGTGAAGAAATTATGTTTTGTTTCATGATTTTTGTAGAAGCTGGTATAATAAAGTTTCATTTCATTTCACAGTTACAACCTCACTATTCGGGTAACTAAGTTAAGAATCAGTCAGAGTCAAAATAACATAGCTTAGAGCTTACCTTTTTCAGTTTCTTCTCTTTCTTTTCTTTAGGCGCTGACTTCTCTTCACTAGATGTCAATGACTTGGATTTCGCCGGTTCTACTGAAATGGGTTTAGGAACTTTAGAGGCCTTCGGCTGGACTTTTTGCACCGGTTCTTTGGGTAACTCGTAGGACATGGGTTCAGTGCAGCTACTCGGGGTGCTTTCGGTGGTGGACAGTTCGTCCGACACTTTGGCAGCGAGATCCAGAACTTTTTCGATTTCTTCTTTCGGCGGGAGCTCAGAGTCGGATTTCTTCTTGTTTTTAATGGATTTCCTTTTGGGTTTCTCCTCGTCGCTGTCTTTCCGACGGGAACGGGACGACGATCGCTCCCTTTTCCTCTCGTTCTCGTCTTTGTTCTTCTTTTCGGCTGAGGATGAGTCACGATTAGACACTCAGAGAATCCATGCATACAATTCGTTAAGATGACTGAATGATAACTGTAAAAAGTAGGAGGTGAGATGTACGTAATACAACCTTGGCTGACGCTTTCAGAAAGGACACGATAGATACCTTTAGGAGACGGCGCTGGTGCGCTGGGGATTGTGGTGAATGTGGCGGAAGGCTGGACCGTAGACAAACTGCTCAGCGACTGCGAACGGACAGGAACACTTGATACAGACCCACCTTCCTCAGGAACCTGTGCAATGAACCCAAGTTATACACTTGAAGCGAACAGCTTTGGAGAGCACAGGCAAACAGCCTATCAGTATACAGCAACAAAAGACAGGCCTTAGGAATTCACAGTTCAACCCAGGCAGAGCACGGATCGACTTTTACCTCAACTAGCGGATCTATATTGTCTGGTCAATACATGGAAAGTATGGTTTCAAGCAGACAGCTAACGATGCAATAACTGTGAAAATAATAATAATAACGTTGTAACAAGAAATAAATTCTCACGCTTGGGATTTGTTGCTCTGGAGGCGGAGCCAGTGCAAGGAGGAGATCTAGACGGTTAGGCTCTTCCTGTGCCAGCTCTACAGCCAGTCGATGACAAGAAACCTGGTAAAAAAATCATTTCGTTGAGCGAAGGTTACAGAACGTAACAGAAAATAACCAAAGGTTACAACAAAGAAATGTCATTACTATAAAAAGAACCACACAAATATCATTAAAGATAATCTCACAAAATGTATTAATTTAAATGTACATAACACACTTATCCCCGAACTTGTTTCAAGTGCCGATAGTCAAGAAAACTTTGGCTTAACAAAATCGGATTTTGACGAAGTTCCGTAGTTGGACAATCCAGGGGCCAACAAGCACTTTTTGAACATTTCAGGTTATTTTGACATTCTTGGACATGCAACCACACCTATCGGACTCATTTTTAGCACAATGTATAGAAAAAATTCTTTGGCAAAAAGGTTCTGGTTATAGTTGTAGGCTATATGAGAATCCATCTCTTTCTGTAAGAAACCGATGGTCCTTCGCGGCGAAATCTGATTAAATACGCCTGTAACTAAGGAGATGTGCAACTTTTCACGTCAAATATCTGTACAGTGGAGTCAGCTGGACAGAACTTGATGGGAAGAATCGATTAACACCAAAAATATGTCTGCGGACCGAGTTGATCGGGTTTAATGGATCGGAATAGATCATCAAAGATCTAGATCAAATTTCAGACAGTTCTAATGTTTCCTGACACCGTCTTAAAGACTTAACTGATTACTAATTATTGTCTCAGTAGACTGATGAAACACACGTAGTTGACAGGGGAACGTGGGTCTCATTGAAACATGGAGCACAGTGAAACAACAGCTCTAATTCGAATATGTGAGGTATTTAATATTTGACGAGTTAACACAAGACTGTGCTACAGTACCCTGTGTTTCACCCGATGCCTTTCTGTCTTGATGCCAGTCTTCTTTGGGCAGCCATCATACATAGTGTTTTTCACCTAATGGCGTAAATCATTGAAACAATCTTTTTCTTTATGTAAGACGTAAGTAAAAACGAGTTTCATTGCACATTATTGTTGTTATGAATCAGTTTCTTGTGTAGAATAAGCTGCATGATTTCCACTGTGTTCTACTGTTTACTACCAGAGAGGGAATACAAAATATGCAAAGATGGCGACCTGGGGCGTTGCGTCCATTAGGCCACTTCGGCCACTGCTCTGGCACCCAGAAACACTAAGGGGCGGTTGCTGAGCTCGAGGTTAGGGCTTAGTCCTGGACTGAATGGTGGTAGTCCGGGTTTATCAGAAAAATACGTTGCCGAGACTCAGATTATATTTGGTCCTTGACTATGGCTAGATCCAGGGTCAATTTCTAGTCCTCGACTAATTTTAAACCCGGACTTCGTGAAATGACTTGCTGAGTTCGAATTCGACATAAACCATGACTAATTTTTAATTCTGGTGCCTTGCTGAGCTCCCAATAGTACTTAGTCCAGAATTAGAAGTTGGTCCTGGGCTCACTTTAGCCCTGATTTTTAATCCCTCCCTTCTGCAGAACTATCTCTTTGATCCCAGAGTTTATCTGCTGTCTCGAGAGGTTTTTTTGAGGTGTGCGTTCTTGTTTGGTACTTTTGTGTTTTTTATAGTTTGTTTTAACTTTAATGGACTACCTAGACTACATACCAGATGACATTCGGAGGCCCAGGTATGATAAGGAATCCAATCAATCCATTTGATGATCTCTCGGACATAGAGTTCAAAGACAGATACAGACTCTCAAAAGAAAGCGTTAGAGATTTTATAGATATGATGGCAGAGTTGATGGATATGCCAGACTCTCGAGCCCCTCATACCACACCTGTGTGGAGCAAGGATTTGGTAGCGGTAAAGTTTTTTTGCCGAAGGAACCCTCCACCGAGAAACTGGTGTTCAACAGATGGGAGGAATGGGAGGACTCAGATGATTATACTCAAAATGAAGAGGGTGTCACTGACCGCGAGTGGGACGAATGAATATGTTTTCCGAGAAGAATATACAAGGGATGATTTAATTCGTCGCTTTTTCCAATGACCTTGCCATACATCATTTTAGTAAATTGATGTTTTGACATTTCAAATTTAACACGAGAACTACTATAAATAATTCTTTCTACCCAAAGAACCGGGAAAGCGAGGGGCACCTAGCAAGTTGAAATACCAACCAGCGCAATAGCTCTTCGAAAATTCGCTAAACCCCGGTTTTGCTAAATAGTCGACTTGAAACTCGCATTTTGATAAGAGTAACTCGAACTTTTGATAATCATGCATAAAACTTCTTGCGTTCTTGCTTCATGATAACAACTCTATAAATATATTTTAAAACATATTTATCATTAAAACTCATAGAATGTTGAAAAGGCTCTAGAAATATGAGCAGTGCAGTCAGTCGAAACCTTTAGGAATTACAACGTAGTACAGGAAGTACAGTACAGTACTATAAGGAACAATGAGTCAACAGACTGACGAAAGGAAACAACTCTAGGTTGGCAACAAACAATAGGCGAAAAACACGTTCACGAGCGAGGTAACCTTGGAGATAACCTGGAAGAAGGTGAAAATCAGATGGAAATGATGGTACTACCAACATAATAACAGCAATTCCCGTACGTTTCCCTCCGTTGATCTAGTACTTTCTTCGGAAAGTCTAGAACTAATTTTTAGTCCCGGGCTGAGATGATCCCAGAATTAAAAAACCTAGTGCGGGACTCAGCAAGCCATTTTTTCCCATTTTTAACTCCGGTATCATGAAGTCATGGACTAGCAGTTAGTCCGAGATTTTCAAACCCCCAGCTCAGCAACCCCCCCTAAGAGTTAAAAAAACACAACCATGTGTTCAGCTGGCATTTGAATTTCCCTCCGTAAACTGTACCTAACATTTTTCACAAAGTTCAACAGCGACTCGACAGAGTTCTCTGGCTATGGATATTCAGTATGTGGTTCCGTCACGTTGGCTCCCTGTAGCTACAAAGACCAAGCATGTTATCGGAAGATAGCGACAGTAATCGATGTCGGGCAATCGAAATCAAAACCTAGGCTCCTGAAACTGGCAGGCCCTGGGACCTGGTGTCGCCATGGCAACTGAGAAAAGTGGCCCGTCCGCACAAGCTTAGTCGATTAAAAATGTTGTTTGCCTACTTTGGGCCACTGCCCCAGATTCTGATTTCAACCCCAAAATCGTTCATTTTACAATCGATTCGATCCCTTCGATTCAATTTGTCATCTCGATACGAGATGTGTCTTCTGATTTGTTTTTATCTGTCAGTTATCTGTTTTCTGATTTGGTATCAGATTCGCTTTCTCCGTCAGTTTTCGATTTTTCTATGTCAAACTTTCTGCGTTTTGCATTCAGTCCGGTTCCGATGACAGATATGAGTATTTGCGGTACCTACGTGCGTTTTGTCCTGTTTGCTGTTTGGGGATTGATCAGCGTCAACACACAGATAACTATCTAGCTTCTAGGCAATAGCTTCTCATTCACCAGCCGACTAGTCATTGTTTGCTGTATTTTAGTTTACTATATTTTTGTAACACATGAACTTGGCGGCTAATTTGCAGTAGAAACTGCCGACGTTTTCGTACGACGAAGGAGTGTGATTAAAAGAGATAAGATTTGCTGAATATCACTGCTATTAGTAAATAAGGGAGTATCAGTAATATCAGTAAATAAGGGAAGGGTGTTGTTGCCATGGAGTATTTTGTAGACATATCTGTCGGTTTTGTGTTCTGGTCTGGTGCCCCACAGTTTTCAGACCCCACGCACTGCTACTGATGGCGACAACTGGGGCAGATTGAAACGTAGAAGATGGGGCTCACGGAAACGTTTCAAGATGCCCCAGTTTGATGTTTCATTGTGTCTCATCGCCATATATAATCATCATCATAACAGGAAATTCTTCATTTAGTGTTTCATTCTTTCTACAGCATGGTGCGAAACCGAGTGGGAACACCTGGAAGAGGCCTTTTTCCACTGAGGATATGAAGGAAGCTGTTTCTTTGGTCAAAACTGGTCCTTGTCCTGTAATTATTTTTTTGTATTTCAAAATAAATAGCTTTCTGAAAAAAAATGCAGCTGATTTTTACTCATCCAACACCTTTTGTGTTTTTGTTTCTCTGTCCTCCATGAGCCGTTTTAAGGCACACCACATATGGGGCACAATGGAACAAAATTCAGACAGCAATAAATTTTTGTTGTTGTTATGACGACTGTGTGATAAACAACTAACACTAGGTACTACTACTGCACTATACTCCCGATATGTTAGAAAGTATTTATATGCCTTTTACACTACAATAGATTTGATATTTAAGCCAGGAAAAATAAAAACAAAAAAAATTGTTTCATTGTGCCCCTCGTTCCCCTACTGTTACGCTTTACATTTTTTTATATAGGTGGATATAAGCTTTATATTTCCTTTATATATACGCTTATATAGGTGGAGAACTGTGACAAAATTTTACGTGGGTGATAGGCTAGTATTAAACAACACAATAAGAACTCACTTTCCCTTCTTCGTTCATCCAGAAGTGTTGACAAACGCCGGTGATATCCAGTCTTTCCGTCCCCTTCACGGTCAGTAGGCCACGAATGAGGTCAGAGGCAGCTATGAACAAGCGAACCAATTATAACTACAGCCAAATGAAATCTGCGCTGAATTTGAATTCTATAAGGAGAAGGATTTGAATTATATTATGTATACAAAGAATTGAAGGTTGTTGGATGCGTAGAAAGAATAGATTAACACTGCGATCTTCTGACGACAAAATAAACGTAAATGTGGACAAGAATATAAGTAGACCACAAATCAGTGCTAACGATAATGACTAAGATCCATCAGCATTTTGAGGGTTCCCATTTTTTTATGCAGATATAAAATAACACCTTTATTTTCAACAGTGTTGTGAGGATAACTTATATGATGAAAACTAAAGGTGCCATATCCGAAGTTATGACTAGGAATAAATTTCTTTTTCTAAACATTTACATAATTTGGAAGATTTTTAGTTACTTAGTTTCAAGAGAATTGAAAAATTCGTGATTCGTTAGGAGTTCGGTGTGGAATTGGAGCATCAAGTAGACGAACGTATTTGGGCAAGTCGAAGCAGCGTACTGCCGACGGGCTCGGAGTTGATGAAAAGGACGAAAACGAGGTCCTGCCACAATGGACGGGGCCAGTACAATAGATCAGGTAGCCACAATAGCATTTTCCCGGGCGACAGTGGATATCATCAAAGCGCTAAGAGTAGCGGCCACGGGATACGGCGGTAGGAATATAGAGAATCCTTGCTACACTGAATAGTATAATACTACCAGGAAATAATAATTTTTGAACTTCTCGGAGCTATTTCGGCGCAAATTCACTGCACAGTTCTGTGATCCTTCCGAACTAATGAAACAGTTAACTTTTTAATGTAGAAGACCATAGAATGGGTGATGAGTACACTTATTATATCATGCTTCAAAAAGTAATCAAGTAAAATTAATTATAAATAAACAACCTTCTGGATACGAATAACTAATAGTAAACTGAATGATTTGGTTCACAAATAAAAAGCTGGAAGCTTCACAAGGGAGGTCTAATGGTAAATTCGTATGCTAGAGCTGTGAAATTTAGTATGGTGATACTATTGACTGACTGACGAACTTTTATTGATAAATCTGTACAAATATTAGGCCTGGCGTCCCACTCTTCCTGTTTATACAGAAATTAACTTAATCATATGGTATAAAATCGTCAGTTTCCGAAGCTGTAATATTCAATTCCTTAAAACTATTGATATAAAGAAATAAAATATAAAATAAAAGTGAAAATGAAAAATCTATACAAGTTTTTCTTTACTGTCGACAATAGGTTAATTATTCAAAATAAATCATTGTGATTTCTTCCTCTTATTTAGTCCAATACTACATTATTTTTCTCCCATTTTTCCTTTATTAAGTGATATTCGCTTCTTAATTTCTCCCCATTTTATTCATCTTATTCTTTCAGTATATCTACTCAACTATGTATTCTGCTTCCTCATCAATGCTTCCACGATTTTCTCCACAAAAATGTTCAGTGAACTAGCCAAAAGAACACTCTTATTCCTTAGGGCAAAGGCTCTACGAAGGAGAGAGCTGGTTATAAAACGAAAACGTTTATGATTTCCCTCCTCTCTCCTCTGAAGTCTAACAAGACAGCAGATTGTCGTTCCAAATAGTAGTTAATGGGGCATCGCAGGAGGAAGTGTGGCAAGCCGGGGTCGGGCTCATCCAAATTGCATATATCGCACGAGAGTTCGTAGTTGAATCTGTAAGAGTTGCCCTTGTAGTAAAATGAAAACAAGTTTTTACGGCCCAGCCCCGTTTGCGCTAATACGAGTTAAGGCGCGTTTACACCAACCGAGCATTGTTCACGAACACTGTTTGCAAACAATCGCGAGCAAGGTGCTCCGGCGGAGTAAACAGTAGCCCGAGCCGAGCAGATTTCGAGAACTCTGTTCTCGAACATTCTAGAGCGCTCGAGCTTGTTCCGCAACTTGTCGGTAAGCCCGCGAATCATCAAAGGGATTCAGTGTTCGTTGCGCGTACGGTGTGAACGGCATTTCTGCGAGAGCACGAGCGGCCGGTGATAACAACATAGATTATCTTCCAAACTTTTTCGCAGTGCGTGTTGGTAATTATATCCATGTTTATTGTGTTCCTTTCCGCGTCAATAAATTAATACCGACGTTGTTATTAACGTTATGGAGTGGGACAATGAAAAATGCCTTGAACTAATTGGGATGTACGAAGAGAAGGCAGAGCTTTGGCAACCCGACCATAAATACCACCACAATAAATTGAAGAAACATGATGCTTGGGAAGACATTGCCTCCAAACTTCGTCTTCGTACACTTTGTGGGAGCTTGGTCGAATGCTCGAGAACTACTGCTCGTTCGGGCGTGCTCCACCGGTGTAAACGGGAGCCCCTCGTGCTTGTTCGCAAATGTTTGTGAACGTTTGCAAACGTTCGAGAACAATGCTCGGTTGGTGTAAAGGCGCCTTTACATATTTTGGAACAAACCCATATAGTTCAAACCAAATGTCCTCTACAACTGGATCTTTTTGTCGTTCTGGACGATTTGCCGATTTCACACAACCAACATAACCTTTAAATAAACGTATACAAGTAAGAACTCACAAGATGGTGTTTTAGGTTCGAAATACTCTCCGGCTGATATTTGGCGAACGAGTCGTTTGAAGTTTGAGCCGTCGAAAGGCATCGCTCCGTATACTAGCGTGTACAGGAGAACTCCCAACGACCTGGAAAAAAGTTAAAGACGGTAAGAACACTTGGGTGTAAGTTTATGCTGGTTAAAGGAACTTCGGCTGGTCAGTGATACAAAACACTCCACTAAGCGGACTTCTGGGAGTTCCTTGCGAATGTGTCAACAATTCATTCATTCAGTCTTGCTCACCTTCAAAACTTCCTGATGTTATGAAAACCACGGAGTCCTTCTAAGCCCTGACGATGGTATAAAAATAAATCGAAAGTCGGCCTATTGGAGCGTTTTGTATAACAGAACATCGCTAAAGATCCTTCAACCATTTAAATATCGAGTGGTCGAGAACCCCTCGTGTAAATCTGTACACAATTTTTGACAGCTGCGGCGCCGCTGCCTCCATCGCCCCACAATCCACTATTGCGAGGGATAAAGAAAACCGTGTGATTTGAAAACACAAGAGGAATCTGGGTGATGAACGGTTGGCGACAGCAGCTGTCTGGCTCAACGAGGAATTAACGTCAGCAATTAATAGAGTTTTTGCAGCACCCTCACGCTGAAACGAACGAAACGAAAACAGTGCTGCGCATGCGCACTTAAAACACCGAAAAGTTTGACGAACCGTGACGACGAAAAATACCGGGATCTCACGGTGTCAGCTTTGGTCGTGTTGAGATGACGAAACGTAATTTAACCTTACATCTGTATAACGCTACCTAATAAATGTCGAGCGTCGTATTCACAGCTGCTTCTTCGCATCTTTCTATGTTAATGCAGACTTGACGCCATGTGTGGACATAGATTAAAGATAGATTAAATGGATGAAAGAGAGGTTAACATAACGTTAGTGTCACTTCACTAGCCGGTAGATGCCAAAGCTGAACGAAAACTGAACCGAAAAAGGTTAGCATCTGACTTCGGTCGCCCTATCCGCCATTTTCCGTTTCGGTGTCGTTTTCCGTTTCATTTCGGCGTGAGGGTGCTGCAAAAACTCCTTATTGTTGGTTCAAACGGTTGGACGAGGGTGGCCAGGCCATCGAAACATTGGATGCCACCAGGTACTTGGGTGCGACGTTGGATACCAAGTTCACCTTCTTGACCCACATATGTAAGGCGGTGGACAAAGCTGCGGCGGTAGTCGGGAAGTTGAGCAGATGGCCAATATAGGAGGACCATCTTCAGCCAAGAGAAGGCTCCTAATGAGGACGGCAGACTCCATCATGCTGTATGGAGTGGAGATATTGGCCGCACTGAACTTCCAGGTGTACATAGGAAGGATGGAGGCAGTGCAGAGACGAGGAGCCTTGAAAATATGCAGTGCGTATAGAAAAGTCTTGGGAGTCGCCGCAAGTCATTGCCAGTTCATACCGATAGACCTTTTTTGGCCAAGGAAAGAAGACGGATCCATCTGAGGAAGGAAGAGGATGCACCAGGGACAGTGAGGAAGGAAGAAAGAGAGACGACTATGCGCAGTTGGCAAGAGAGATGGAGGTGTGAAACCAGGAGGCGATGGACGGCACGGCTGATTTGGGACCTGCGGGCCTGGACCGAGAGGAAACACGGGGAGGTGGGATACTACATGACAGTTCCTCTCTGGCCATGGCTACTACAGGGCTTCGCAATAACAGGAAAGGCAACTGGGCCAACATGTACATTGTGCCACAGAGAAGAGGAAGATGTCCACCATACATTCTTCGAGTGCCTGCACCGGAAAACGCTCAGGTCCACCCTGAGAAATAAGATAGGGGCATTTGAGCCTGAAACGTTGGTAACAAAAATGGCGACAGGGAGGGAAACCTGGGATGGAGTGGCTACGCTGTCCTCAAACAAGAGAAGATAAACAGGGAGTGGGAAGGGGAAGATGAATGAAATAGGGGAAAAGATAGATAGGAGGAAGCCAATATCAGGCATTTGAATGGACTGCACCCGAAGTAATACGAAAAAGTAGTTCCGGGGCAGTCCAGACGAGAGAAAGGGTGTTTTTTGGTGGGTAAACGGAAAACGGAAGCCCACAAAAAGGGCGAGTTGATAACCCGCTGGCAGCCGATAAACGATTTTTCACCCTTTCTAAACAAATACAAAAAATGCCGGTTCAAACACGTTGCTTATTATTATTTTGCATTAGTGACACCACCAACCAAAAATCCGAATATGAGAACTCACCAATGGAATATGAGTGTCTTCTCATATTCCAAACGCCCTTTGTTAAGAATCTACAACATCAAAATTCCCGAATACTCACTGGAATAGTTTATATCTGTTCTGTATCATAAACCCTTCGTAAACATAAATTGTGAAAGATAAACGACTTTACTGTCAAAACTCGATAAGGGTAAGACAAAGGCCTCCATAACCAGGGTTCGGTTAAGTGAGAATGGTTAACGGTCAATGGGGAATTGTTAATGTTTCGATACATCTATAATATTGTAATATTATGTGGTGTATACACCTTGAAATACCACGGTACAAATGATACGGCAAAATATGAAAATGGCACAATCATAGCAACTAACCAACAATCCACCTCCGGCCCGTGGTAGGGAATGCCTTTGACGATTTCAGGAGACGCGTAGAGAGGGCTGCCGCAGAAAGTGCTCAACAAGCGATTGCTATCGAAAACGTTGCTGAGGCCGAAATCCGCTATCTGCCAATTTTAAATCAACGATCAGTTAACGCTACGGGATAAGTTTATCATCGAAATAGTGTAATGTATGTAATGCAGAGTGAAAATTTCCATAAAATGACAGTGAAGTACACCAATACTCGCCTTAGCATTGCCTTGTTCATCCAAAAGTATGTTTTCTAATTTGAGATCTCGATGACAAATTTGGTGCTGGAACATATCAACATCATCCATAACAATATGTCCACAAATACAACTAAGTTTTGATGCACACAATGAATCCAACCCTCACGCATTGGGCTGATTCAACCATAAGTGCTGTAGTACTTTAACATTAGCATTATTTTTATATTAGATTATGGGGTTTTAAGCCAGGAACGAATTAACTCTTGGTTGGAAAAATTATACAATAGTTTTATTCATCGTTGGGCCACCATAACAGGAATAAATCGTTTAGTCGAAATAACTGCTAACACTACACGTGCCATAACGCAACCTTGCACTGAGCCCTCGCTCGTCCAAGAACAACATATTAACATGAACAAGCTCAACTACTATCCTACTTTATCGTAAAAATGTATTCTCTTACTTTATGACAGTAGTACACAGCCATAGCGATCTGCCTGAAGATCCGTCTGGCTTCAGACTCTTCCAAGACCTTCTGTTTGCTGAGGTAATCGTAAAGTTCGCCGCCAGCAGCGTACTCCATTACCAACACCATTTTATCTCGATTTTCAAACACTGAAATAAAAAGGATGCTACAGTTATTGAGAACCTAACAGAGGTGGGGGGATGGGATTTTTTCTCTACGCGTTGAGCGAATTATGTTGCACATCACTGCACAACAAAGGGATGCATGAAAACTACCGATAGTCTCTATAATTTTGAATGCAAATCGACGATGTCGACGGTGAAACCCCAATACTATTCTGCCGTGCGAAGGGAAAACGCCTCAACTCGAAGTTATTGAATTTGTCAGAAATCAGCTTTGAAGTTTTACAACAAAAACTAACCATGGGTTCACTCCACATCATTCCCGCGACCCCAATTTTTGGCTAGACGTTAGCTTATGTTCAACCAGATCGATGGGTATGATAAATACTCCTAATACCAGGTTTTTCAATCGATTCATGGCACTTGAGGTGTTTATCGATTATTTCATGCTAGTTTTTGAAACGTTTTTGAAGCAAAAACGCCTCAAATCCCTTCTGGGGCGTTTTACCTCCGCACTGAATGGGTTTTATAGGGAGGATTTTGATGCAAAAACGCCTCAACTTTCGCTAAGTTACTGTGTGTGTCACGAAAAAACCACCTCACGGTAAAGAATTAGGAATCAACATGAGCAACGATGGAGCAAGATAGAGGAATTGGTGGCGGAAGAAAGTGCTGTAAGAGCGCAGAATAGATACGTTGGTGTTAAGAGCAGTCCTGCCTCACTCGCTCAACCATTTCAAAAACACGATTCTTCGAGTATTGGAGGATAAGAGACCTAATATATAAGTACTTGGGTTCAAGCAATCTGAGCTCACTATAAGTGAGGCGTACACTATTTCGACATGTAACTTTAGCCAAAATTCTAATGACCGTATTCACAATTCTCTCGAATTTAAGGAAATGAGTTATATAAGCTCCTCCATACACATGAAGGCAATAATTAAGGCGGCTATGGACAAAAGCATAATATATCTTCATGAGGACCTTTAAACCCAAGAACTTCCTGAGCCTAACAAAATCATGAAAATTTTCCGTAACTTTGAGATTAAATTGCCAATATGACAGGACCACCTCAAATGTTGATCAAGGCGTACCCCAAGATACAACTCGTTTTGAGCTCAGGAAATGAACAAGTATTATATTATGCATATATTACAACATATATACAACAACCATTTATTTTTTATACGAATGGCTGGAGATGAATGAACTGTTGATACGATACCACCGAATAAAAGATCTCAAATCTACTCCAACAATTTCAATCTCAATATTTGAGGCGCGAGTCCATCAAAAACACAATTCGATAATGGAAATGCAGTTTTCAACATACTGGGAGCAGAAAACCGAATGATTAATAGGTATTCAGCTGATTACAATGCAACTTTCAAGGACTATTAAGCGTTTCGGCAATTTGCGGCGCCGTTGCTGGAGCCTTGGCCGCCTTTTGTGACACCGAACTTTAAGAGTGATTGAGTGAGGAATAGATTCCAACTGCAAATCACGAGAATTTTCTTGAATTTGCTGTTTATTGCAATTTTGGCGCCAGGAAATCCCGTCACCGTCTTAGCAACAAATCCTATAATGCAAATGGATGAATAAGTTCCTCAAACTTCAAGTCCGACAACAACTGGCTGTTATTCAGTAAGTCACATCTAAGATTCATTCAAAAATTGAAAACAACGCTCGAATTTGGAAAAAAAGCCCCTCCAAAGCTCAAATAGAGAACCTGTGCCATATCCATTCCTCACAAATCATAATGTATTAAATTTTGTGTACACTCTTCCCAACTATTCGGGCTTTGTGATTCCTTGAATTTCTCGAAATTGGGTTTGACACCAAAACCGCAGCTATTATCGTACTGCCACAACAGTTCTCAACAATACCGTTAACTTTGATAGTCCTCACTTTATCAATGACAATGAGACCAGAACGCCGCTGCACGGTTGAGCGCTCAACGGGTTATCAGATGACGAAATACGCTCTAACAACCAAACTAACACGAAGAACGCAAGGAGGAAAAACCGCGACAAATGAAAATTATCTGCGACCACATTAGGAGAAACCGCTATCGATAGTTGACATCCAATCACGACACACTGAGAGTGATAACAGAGTGATACCTGGTTTACAAAATGAGAATTGCAGTTAGTATTCAGTGGAAGCGGCCAATGTGTTACTAAGAGTACACTCAGTAAAACTAAAACGCGAGTAAAAAGTAAAATGAATATTTTCGGGTGGATTTTAGTACTGGCGATAGTTTTTGCGGTAGTTTTGAAGAACGCGGAAGGTAAGGAACACAACTATGATGTGCTACGCAATTGGATTGATTGTAGTAATCCCTGGATTATCACGAATTTAGATAAATTTGATACCAAAGATGGAATATTGTGCAGATGGGTAGTTTTCTTGTTCCCAAAAAAATACATCATCCCCTGAAAGGCAGAATATCTTAAGCGCCATTTTCCGAATTTTACAGGAGAGACGAAACACTATGGGAGAATTCTTTTATTGCCTAACCTCAAAACTTGATGTTTTAGCAGAAGTTGGACCGTTTTCTGTCGAATAATTTGAAAAAAATAGCACAAAAGCCCTGGGAAGTAGTAATTTTTCGAGAAAAAGGCGCTTACGCTATTCTTGCTATTTCGAAGAACTGGGAGAATAGTTGTAGATACGAAACACGTTTCGGCCCTTACGATATTCTTGATGTCTTGCTGCAAAATATTTATTTGGAGAACTAGTCCCTCCAATGGCGCGCACTCGGGAAGAGGCGCTTACGATATTGCTCAAATTCGATAGGTGCATACGATACGCTGCTCCCTGGCGCTTACGACAGACGGTAAAATATTAGCATACTGTCATTTTATCGCAAGTTACAGCGTGAATGAGGAACTTACGACAATGGACAAGTTTTACCCCGGCATTTACATTGAACTCGTGGGGCTTACGTTTGAACGAATGGTGGTTACGATTCGAATACTTTGAGGCTGTTTTTGACTGCCTTTGAGGCATAAGTCGCTTACGATGAGCAGCTAGATAGATGCAGCTAAAAAAAATGGAGCTTACGATATTCTGCCTTTCAGGGACGATACATAAAAATAAATAAATAAGGTTAATAATTCCTAAATGATCAATTTTCACTTTCGATATCCTTATAATCTAATGACAAAACGGATTACCACGATTAGATACCATAATATCTATCAATCTGTGTTATTAGTAAATGCTAAAATCATATGATTCGATAATACTATTATGCTAAAATCATATTATGATACGATAATCCCTAAATTATCACGATCAGATACCATAATGCCTTATCAATCTGTAAGTGTTATTCGTAAACGCTAAATCCTTACGATTCAGGCTACTATAGCCATTACCCCTTCTAATTTATTAGGAATTGATCGTAAAATTGCATATGCAGATAGGAAATATTCTGGTTGAATATGAATAGGGCTAACTACAGGGTTAGCTGGGATATAACTTTCTGGGTCTCCTAATATTAGAGGCTCTTATAAACTGAGAATAATGTAAAAGATGACTACTACCTACTTATTGTCATCAGACTAGATTTAGGGCGAAAATTGCTTCACGACTGTTGGATGTTGGAGAACTTAGATACTTGGATTCCAGCGAATTTTTTGTCTGTCTAATTCGCGAAAAAATACCGCCCAAATAGGCATCGACTTGAAATGTTCACAGTGTGGACTTGGAATAAATTTCAATAAGGATTCAGTGTATTGTTTTTTGGTGTGAAGAGCCATCACAGTTTGTGGTCACGGCGCCACGAAGGTCAAGAAACTACTAATTTTGGGTCTCACTGCTTACAATTTTCGGAAGCAAACTAGTAGGACCTTTAGTTTGGTGCCACGATGGCTCCAAATATTCACACGGGATGCTTCGAATTCTTGCACAACCATAGTGCGAGAGGGTTAAAATGGCTATGCGGTCCGTACAGGGTTCCATTAAATACGACACCGTTCGAAACCATACAGGGTTCCATTAAATAGATGATAAACGTGTAATCAATCTGACGCTCCGAATCTGGTCTTGGCAGAACCGATTTTATGAGCTTCGCCAGCTGGTTCAGTTTGATACACTAGCTTTGTTCGTGCTGCCTGAACTGAGCAAGTTCAGTTCATGCCCAGTTCTTCACGCCGGGTGCAGGTTCAGCTCAGTTTTGGGGACTGCACAAACGGTTAACTTCAGAAAAAGCAAACCAGGATAAAATTGATTAGGTCGAGATTATTTTATTAGGCACTCAAACCAAGGAGGGATATTCCAGGTTATGAGAGGTCCATTCATTACAGGGCATGTGCAGTTTAAGCTGCCCTTGCTCATCCAAAGGCGCAGTGAAACAACTTGTTTGGCCAGCACCAACCTGCACACGACGTTTGGTTCCATGCAACTGGCCAGCACAAAAGGCCCACTTTCTGCAATGCACATAGGTACGTGAACTGAACAAGAACTGAAGGACAGCACGAACAAAAATGCTACTGATGGCTGTGAATTTATACAAAATCGCAAGGGCACGTTTATATTACAGCCGCAACTCGATAAGTGGAACACACCGGTATCTCGAATTTGTTGATAGCCCAAACTGGTTTTCAGGCCCCGAGTCCCGACCATAAGCTCAAAGCCTCTATAACTCGAACAAACTAACTACATGTCGAACTAATGAAAGGCCCTAGAGGTGGGTGGTGAGCTTACAGCTTTGTTCGTGCTGTCCCCTTGGGGCTAGCTCTGAGCAAGTTGAGTTTTGGCTTGAAACGAACTGGCTTGGTGTAGGGTGAGCTCTGAACACGCTCGCTCGGAGCAGGGTGAGCCTGGAGCTTGTTCAGAGCAAGGGCAGCTCGAACGGGTCATGGGCACATGCGCGGAAGAGCAGTGCTCAGCTGCACCTGGTCTTCCCATGGGGCTCAGGAGGGCTTGCTCAGAGCAGCTCGGAGGAAGCCCCGTGGACAGCAGGAACATCGGACAACTTGGTTCGGAGCTCGCCCCTGGGTCTGCACAAACAGCGAACCTTTGCCTCACCCTTACTGCACATGCCCGGGTTGCACTGAACAAGCTCTGAGGGGCTGCACGAACAAAGCTATCATTTCGAACAAATGCCTCCATTTCTCAAAAATTCGACATGTCGAATGGCTGGCCTGACGTTTACGTTAAATTTCTCAGAAGAGGAGTTAGTTCAATATTTTTGTGGGCTTTATTGACTGAAGGACACAGTTGGTTGAATGTAAATAGGGTTTTCGGTTTGTCATCATACTCCCAACCGTGCAATGGCTCCACGTGTCTTATGACATCAAGTTCGATTTACATACGCCTCCCATAATTTCCCGTTCCTCGAACTACCGATACCTCGAATTAACGATAACTCGAATAGCTTTGCCTGGTCCCGAGGTGTTCAACTTATCGAGTTGCGACTGTACTATGGATTACTCATTACAGTTCATTCAGACTGATGGCACAAAAAACACAACAACAAACCAAGAGCTCATTGTGCTGACAACAGACACGGTCATTTAACTGATAGTCTAAAACTCCTAAATGTCAAACCCTAAGGTTCGTAGAATAAGGTACCTACTTAATCCCAAAACGGTAAAAGAAGTTTGCTCCACACTAATCTACCACTAAAGTTAATCCAACTTGTTTCCTGTTCCAGGCTGCACCAATGGAGAAATCAAGAAAATCAAATGCAATTCCTGCCGATGCATCAATGGGGATTGGGCTTGCTCCCGAATGTTTTGTCCAAGCAGCTGATCATCGCCATTTCCATCAAATCCACAACTCTTCCCCCACCATCATCATTCAGATAAATGTAAACTTATTCAATTACACCACTAAGAAAATTTAACAGTTATTATCATTACTATCACGTTTGCAAAGGTCCTTTTTATTTTTAAAATGAGCTAATTTACGAGCAGAGATCTAAGGAAAAGAGAGATATTAATAGAGAAGAATCGACAATAGAGGGTGGTGCCAAGTTGAGTTCTGTCAATAGAAAGGGAGTTGGCATCAACATAATAGTCTGCTGATGTCTGGCACCAATAAAACTGCCGAATCAAGTAATAATTATATTCTACACGAAATTCAATAGAACAGAGGCGGTTGAGCTTGCCAAAACTTGCGAGGAAGTATCTATTAGACTCTTCCATTAGGAAACATTCGAAAACATCTTGGCTCGTGCAACCTACTTGACATGGAAGTTAAGCCTGGTTCACATGCAGCCACCTAGAAAGAACTGTGTAATGGTAAGAGTGCAACGTTTTCTCCTAGAATTTGGTCCATTATTCCACTATTTTTAAGTTCAACATTCGACGCGCTTGGTCCATCTAGCCAACACCGGGTGTTGATCTGGTTTTTGTCACAAAAGTGGTTTAGTAATGAATTATTTTCTCATCATTATTTTCTCAGCTTGGCCTCCATGACGCCCCAAGACAATTCCTCTCCAAGCACCTCGATCTTTCATCACTGCTTATCGGTTCCTGACATGTTCCCCCAAATCATCGAAAACCTGATTCCCTGACTGCAGATCACCCCTTCCAAGCATTTTCAAGATCGTAAACCCTCCTGGAAATTCTCAACTTGTCCATGTTTTCCGGATGTCTAAACTGGAGGTTGACGGACGGTAGCGTGGTCCGTTCTATCAGGTGACCCTGGACCTCCTTTTCCATCCTCCGTTCTCAAATGCATCCCAGTAGTCCTTCAAAGTATCTATCTGTCAACAGCGTCAGGAAACGGTCTGCCCAGCTTTCCAGTGGTATGTGGGACTGCGTGAAGACCCAAAAATGCATCGCATCCCAAAAATGATTGAACGCTTGAGGGATATTCCAACCCCCTAACAACTCTATTATGGATCGATCCAGCACAAGGAGTTGAGTTAATGCTCCCACTCTTCCTTAACCGAAGTTTTCAGGTACCTACCTAGAGCCACTGAATTCAAATACCGCCATCAACCACTGCCTTTGGACTCAGTGACAGTGGCAGCTCTCGAGTCTTTTGTTGTTCCGGCGAAGATGGGGTCGTCTGGCTGAAGCCTAATCGACATCCCTTCTTAACCGGTGATAATCTCGCTGGTCTAGGAGGGGGACTCTCGAGGGTCCACTGTCACACTGTCACAACTCAGACCAATGAACAAGTGTTATGCAAACATGCATTTAAAAATTGTAGAAATCTCACCTTCGTATATGTGAATAATGTAGGGATGCCGGAGAGATGACATGATCTGAATTTCTCTGCGTATTCTGATCAAGTCAGCTTCAGTTTCTATCTTGCATTTCTTAATCGTTTTAATCGCAACCTGCCAACAGAGAAAATTTCAACCCACAGTTCAATAATTCAGCACAGGTAACATCACATTCCATTTTCCAACTTACTTTATTGCTAATATGGTTACAATCATTTCAGAAAATGTAGTTATGCACCAATCCGATGCCCGATGCATGCAAGGGAGAAATTGTGATTTCACACAACTATTGATGAATAAACCTCGGTTATGCAATAGAATACCGAAGTAAGTACCTACTTCTACAATTATTAATAGGAAGTCGATTCATACAAAACTCTTTATGCAGTTCGTCAATTCCAAGATTCAAGAATGATTTAACGTGAAACGTTTGAACGAATTAGAATAAATCAATATATCTCACCTCCTGACCAGTTTCCTTGTTAACCCCTAACTGGACTTTGCCGTACGTCCCTTGACCCAACTTGGCGATTGTTTCAAATCTGAAATGAAGAAAAGTAATAGATGGAAACGAAAATGAGAATATCAAGACATGAAATGTGGTTTGAATAGGTGATTTTATGTGCTTCTGATATAGAACTTGATTTTAAAAACCATTAAAGAAAAATCACAGCATCGATCGGATTGGAATTTCGAAGTAGGTGAAGATTTTGGAACCAATTTATAGCAACGCGAGAGTTTGGCGGAGTTGGGTTCTTCGAATGTAGGGTTCAAAAAATAAATGTAAAAAATACGCTTTTATTTTAAAATGATCTAATGTGAATAAAATAATTTTTTGCCCCTGAAAGTGAACAGGAGTTTTTTTATGAGTAAAAAATGAAAACGTGGGGGGCGCTGGGAACTTCAAGATTTTTTTTGTAAATTTCATAAAAATCGGCTGAAAGTACTTTTATCTTATAGCAATGAAATATATTATGGGCACCATTCGTAACTTTCTACTTTTAATCTTGATAAATCTTCCCCTACGTTGTAAAAACCCCACGTTCCCCATCTTCCCCTACGTTGACTAGAAAAATTACAGCACCCCTTCTAACTCCTCCAAGTATTACACAACATTTCAACTGCCCATAATATATTTCATAGCTACAAGATTGAGTACTTTCAATCATAAATTGTTATCAAATTTAAAAAATGTTTAAAAAGTAAAATATATTCTAATGCCGCACGCTTTAATTTTTTACTCATAAAAAACTCCACTGTTTCCGGGTAAGAGAAGAAATTATTTTATTCTTATCAGATCGTTTTGAAATAAAAGCGCGTTTTTGAACATTTTTATTTATTCATTCCTATTTTACTCTTTGTGTTTAGACAAATTGTAAGTAACCAATTTTTATGCTCATAGAAATTCGACTGGTATTTTAATCGAAGTCAGATGACTGCAAAATTTCAGCTTCTTTTAAATTAATTTAATGACTTACATAATTAATTAGGCAATTAATTCATTAATGTTTTTATGACAGATTCATGTATTGTCATCGAACATGGATGACTTTGAAAAATTTCAGGTCAACTTTAAGTCTGGAAGTGAGCGAAAAATCGATCACCTACAAGATTTGGCCGCTCCAGAAAGAGTAAGTTAAATAAAAGCCTGTAACAATTTTAAAAAAGTAAATAAGTTCATGCATAAGCAGAAGAAACAACTGGTAGAGCGTATTTGATGCAATTACGATTGGAACAAACTGAAGGCTTATGAGGAGTTAAATATTCTTGTTGTTTCGGTTACACTTGTAGTTCCTTGCAGTCACCCGTTTCCCCATCAAAAAACGACAACCAGAGCAAGCGACGCAGATGCCACATTTTTACACTTAGATTCTTACATGTTTCCCGTAGTTCTTTGCATTCTTTCATCTCTCTATTTGCATGGTAACAAGTAAGTCGAGTTTCAAGAACGGTTGGGCAGAACAGACGAATTTTTACTGAAATGAACCAATTACGAGCTGAATTGCTGAACTTATTTCACCTTACCTCTGTTTCAATTTTCTTCGGTGATTGTGAAGGGTGACCCCGCCCGTGCTCTCGAGGCCACCCATGATATTGTTTATGGATTCCGGCACCACCATTTCGCCTGTGGTATCTCACTGAAAACGCAAGAAAGAAGGAATAAATAATAAGAACGTAAGTACTTAATATTGATAGTAAGAAAAATTATCTTCCGTACCTTGGGAAAAGGGTACCTTTTTTTTACTAACGATATATTTACTTTATCAAGAACATAACTGAGCTCTACAGATCCATCAAGTTAATTTATATTCGTGCAATAACAAATGTTTGTAGAGTTAACAGCCCAGTAGCTATACTCATGGGACACATTGTCACTGCACTTGTCACATCACAAGGTTTGAGGTTTAAAGGAGAGCCCAGCTCAAAGCTTGCGATCTCCCCCATGTTGCAAGTAAACAGGGAAGCCCTCCTGAGAGGTGACTGTACTGTACAGTCAGATTCCTTGGATATGCCCAAGTTCCTGTTACACCTACACGTGGTGGCGAGTGTTCCTACCAACCTAGCAGATTGGTTCCCGAGTTTTTGGTTTCCCACAAAACTCCCATGCCGCAGCCTACACAGATGGTCCCCGAACCATTTGGGAGGGCGCCTCCCCGTTGCAACTGGTTTAATTCCAGCGCCTGGGTAATCAACCACGACCACCACGATGCCAACTGCATTCAGGGGGCAAGCAGGTGACACTCTGCCTAGGCGGTGTGTCAGTTGACTGGGGCTCTCCCTGCCCGTGGTACCGGTTTTGGGATGGGCAAGATCCCAGTTGCCTCGCTTTGCCCCATCCCCAGAACCCAGACCGGTCGCAGGACCGCTTGCAGAGAAATTTGCTCTGCAGCTGCCGCTTTACCCCTGCTCTCAGGGGAGGGAGGCGTTCTGACTATCCTCAGGGCTCGTAATCCCCTCAGATCATTGTCGAGCAATGCACTTCGGCGCCCGGACATCACAAGGTCAGAGGGTTTTGATCTATCGAGCCGCAGGAGGACGTTGAGTGGCCAAGGACACATAGAACTTGTGAATTCATGTGTTCATGAAGCCGCTGTTCGAGTTTGATAGCAATATTTCTTGCCAGACCGACATACATTTTCGATTTTGAGATCGCAATGGAGGTCGACATTACGCATATACCAAGGGACATTGACAATCCATCTTAGTACCTTATTCTGAAAAGTTTGTATCATCTTGCTGATTGTCTTTTTCGTACAGCCCCTAAGCTGTCCATTTTAGAACTTGCTTGTAAATAAGCAATTTGTTGTGCAAGTAGAGTTCGGAAAACCTACCTAGTAACCAGTACATTTTTTTAAAAACTTAATATTCAACTCAGCTTTTTTTCTTCTTAACATGCTCTTTCCATTTCAGTTTGGCATCAAGAGTCATAATTCCTAGGTATTTCGCTGTTAGCATAGGGAATCACTTGTTCGTTCAACATGACCCCTATTGTTACTATGGTTTTGTTTGTAAAGTTGACATGAGTGGATTTTAATTAATTGAGCTTGAGACGCCACTTTCTGGTCCAGGTACTAACATCATTTACAGTGCACTGTAATTTCCTGGTTGCATCTCTACTGAATCATCAACCCCGAGTGAGGCTGTGTCTTGCAGGGTACATCACGCATATACAAAAGGTAGAGCAAGGGCCCAAGCACGCTACCTTGAGGAACACCCGCTGTTCTTTGCCTGAGGCTGGAGTAAGGTGGAGGGTCATGCTTCACTCTGAAATGCCTTTCAGCGAGATATGATTTCAGAATTAGAAAGAAGTGCTTATAAATCTTTCTCGAATTCATATTAGCCCTTAAATGCCAAACATTGTCAAAAGTTTGAGACACGTCCAGGAGGACACTTGTCTTATATATGTACTGCGTACATAAGTAGCATCATCACTGCGTTCACTTAAATTAGGTACAAGTGGGTGATGCCACTGTCAATATATTGAGAAAAAAAATTAAATTTAGTGCTAGATAGTGCCACATATTGCACATTTGGGACTATCTATCACTAAATTAAATCATGTTTTTATTTCTATTTTGCACGCTCCAACTGTGCAATATGTGGGACTTCTATCACAAAATTAAAGCCACTTACACTACTCACTACATATATAAGACTGCTTGCCCAAGTACCTGCTAAGCATACAAATTTCAACTTTATTGACCATCCAACCTGTATGTAACATTTCATCTATATAACTTGTAAATACATCCCTGAAGAGGCCGTAATAGGCGGAAGCGCTTGGAATAATTGAATATGTATGAGGAACAAGCCGGTCTACAATCTCGCCCTCAAGCCCCGAACCATCAGAGAGTTTTCCATGAGAATGAAACGTTAATTAAGAAATTAGGAAAACGATCCTCAGGTAGGATTAGAACCCACGTTGTCTGTTTATCAAGACCGGGGCATTTACGTTCTCAGCCATGAGGAACTTGAAGGTGAAGAAAGCATGGAACTGAGACAATACCTCTCGGGGCGTATATTACTCTGCATATTATCTTTACCCGCTAACGAGACGGCCCAACAAGAATTTTCTATTGTACGTTCCTTTGGGCTCGTAAAATGAAGTAGAAATTAGGAAAACAGGAATCAAGATGAATCTATCCTCAGGTAGGAATCGAACCCACATTGTCTGGTTATTCTAGACCACCATTTACCTTCACATCCAATGAGGTTCTAGACTAATAATAAAAACAATTCTTTATTGGGGCTTGTTAAAATTAGGCCTCTTGGGCCCTCTTAGAATGTAACATTAAAAAAAAAAAGACAAAAAACAAATTATTATGGCCATTGAAGTACTAAAGAAGAAGTACAAAAAGAAAGATAATAATAATAAAATTATATAGCAGAAGAAAAATGGAGGGGGGAGGGTGCTTGTGGTGGTCAAGACAAAATAAATTAAACCAAATCAATTTCGGTGCAGAAGTGTTGCTCTAGCAGGTCCCAAAAGGTGGCAAAATCTGCTGCTGAACGACACCGCTGAGGGAGCACGTTCCAAATACGTGGGCCAGCGCATGCGCACGTTTGGATGGTAACGACCTAACTTAGCTCGTCAACGTTGGATGCCACCAGTCTACGTAAACGACCTAGCACTAGGTCATATGGGCCGTTTCCCGTACTAACCTTCCACCAAGGAAACCTCATCGCATGGATTGCCTTCTTCCATGGCATTTGCGATAATATGTTTGTGTTGTGTACGTGTACCTGATAGCCTGTGTATTTTTTCTCTCGATTTCTGTGATCCTTGAAGACTGGAAAATGTCAATAAATTGTACCTGGCTAATTTCTCTATGTCTATGGACAACCTTACAATTTTTTGGCTAATAATGTCTACCTATTAGCCACTAATTTTTGCCAAATAACTTTAATTAGCCACACCTTTAGTTTTATGGCTAATTTGTCTCGTGTCTATGGGCAAAACTACATTATTTTCCATTTTAATAGCAATAGGAAATGTTTCTGTTATCCTTTAAGACTGGAAAATCTTAATTAATTGCACCTGGCTAGTCTATGAACAACCGTATAATTGTACTAGCTAAGATGAAAAAACGGCTCTTTGAACTGAAATCTTCAAGTGATGAAACCTTGAAGTGAAACCTTAACGTTAGCATCACCCATCGAATCAGCTTAGATCGTTCGACGACCTAACTTCACAATCTAAGAGGTTAGCATCCGGTTTTTTCCCCTTCGATCGTAAGCCCGGAGATCCTTAGTCCGTCAACGACCTAGCGGCCAAACTTTTGCGAAAACTCTCTAATGACAGATGTGTCACAGTTCACACCATCCTTTTTGGAGCTAAATTGTACCCATTACTGAATAGTATTACAGTAACAATACTGAATTAAGTTTACTCAGATCTTTTAAGACGAGACAGAAATAATATTGAGCGTTTTCGCCCTGTTCTCCCTCACAACGATCCATAATATGTCTGAAGTAACAGCTGCAGATTTAACTACTCCCGTTTTCAAACAAATTATTATTCCTGAGCAACATGGTTTTATTCGTGGGCGATCCACCCTATCAAATTTGCTTACCTACGAAAAGAATTTTTATTTAAAGCTATTGAGAAGATGTTCCAAGTTAATGTCTTCTACTCCGACATGTCAAAAGCTTTGGACAGGGTTCATCACGCTCGTCTTATTGTTAAACTCAGGTGTACTGGGGGGGTCCATGGTGCTTTCTTGAACTGGCTACATAGCTGCTACCTGTCTGTCTCTTATAGTTAGGGTTGCTCATCATTTTTCAGATCCTTTTGATGCGCCGTCAGGTGTTCCTCAAGAATCTCACCTTGGCCCCATTTTGCTTTTATTTAATTTATTTATTGCAAGTAAAAGTAAGTACTTAGTCCTTATAAATATGTACATAATATAAATTCACAACTGAACTGGATTAAGTTGATTAATACTAAGGTTTAACAAAACAAACATAATATAGATGGAAGGAAAGTGAAAGAAGAAGAAAGCATGAATTGGAAGTGATTTTATTGCATTTTCATGAATTTCGCAATTCCTGCTCTAAATGCCCCCAAAGTCGAGGAAGCCTTTACATCTGAGGTAGTTCAGCCCACAATCTCGCCCCCCTAATGAATTTACCCCTCCAAACTTGGTGTCTTGTGGGGAGGTATTGTTAGATTGTGTGTTGGGGTCGATCCACTTGGTTTAAATAGGTTAGACACATATTCAGGCGCACCAACGCGCAGGTTCTGGTATATAAAACACAGGAATCTAGCACGATAATAAGTCTGAAGGTCCTCTCCTAACAGATAAGTGCTCTCTATGCAACCTCCGAGCTGACGAGACACCGTTGCATTTCATGGCTGTATGCCCCGTGTTGAATGAGTTTAGAGTGGGGTGCCTGGGAAAGGCACGAGTGAGCGAGACAGAGATGGTGGATATTCTGGATGGAAGGAGCGCCAGTATCCATATGGTGGCAAAATTTTTAAGAGAGGCGGGCAGATATAGGAAATTCTTGGTGGATGAGTTCAACTACGACCAAAGAGAGTAGAACAGTTGGCGTAACAGCGTAGGATAGTAGGTAGTTAGAAATAAGTAAGGTAGCAAAGGTCGATGGAGATCCAGTGGCATTTGGTCACGGACCAACTAGATTAATAAGTACTCTCAGCGGATTCCCCTGCGACGGTCGAATAAGACCAGCAGTATAAGCGCATGGTAAAATGATAAAATATTAATGTAATAGGTAAATGGTACTATGTAATATTGACATTGTCACGAAGTGAATAAATAAGCTTCAACTCTCTCTCTCCTCTCCTAACAGGCAACCATGGTTGTCACTCACATGCCCAGGTTGTTGTTATTGTTCATTAATGATCCTTAATTGTTTCCAATTTAACCTACATTGTTTGACCTATGCTGATGACGTGAACATTTTTAAATGTATTTCTACTTTTGATGATTCTGCCATGAAATCAAATACTGACAAACTTGTTGCTTGAGTTTCGAGTAATGGTCTCAACTTGAATCTGCAGAATTGTCAAGTAATCATATTTCATAAGTTAACTTCGCCTTTAATATTTGATTATAATATAAATTCATTTTCTGTCCCTCTATGTAAAGTTGTGCATGATTTGGGTGTGCTTTTCGATTCAGGCACTTAAAACAGCCATATCACCTCCAATGCACTGCAAACGTTGGGATATATTTGTAGAAACACTACCTAGTTATTTTACTAATGAATGGGCTATTTTCAAAATGGGCAAATTCACCTTTTTTTGGCCAAACTCGTGTTCATTTACGGAAACTAACACTTAATGACCACATTAATGAGGTGTTTATGCCGGAAAGTATAGGCAGAAAACGAGTGTGAAATTTGAATTTCTGAGTTCCTGCTAGAAATGTCAGGTAAATCGCCGAGTAGTTCAATTCAAATCCCGCTTAGAGTGCTAGTGCATCACTTTAAACGATGCAAGAACCGCAATGGATGGATGGATGGAAAGGTGAATTTATAAGTGAATTTAAAAAACATGTCCTCAAAATCAAAACGAGGAGAGGTTCACGAAAAATCACAGCAAAGGTTGTTGAAGGTTGTCAGGAAGGTTTACCATTTCTAATTTTGGGTTGTTGGCAGCACTGTGAACCTTCCCCTCCTTGGGCCAACAGCCAGTCAGATGTCAATAGACCTGATGCGTCTTGCCGCATTTTTACTTTCAATCACCCTAATTTAAAAAGTTTAGCTTATTTTTGAGAACGTGCTTCAAACTACCATTTTTCCAAGAGTTCTGAATATATTATAGGTACATACCTAAATATAATCTACTTTTTTCACAACAGAAAAATTTGAGGAAAATTCCTCATTCGTGCTGAAGCTTCTCAACAAAACTCTCGTCAGACGTCGGGGAGAGCACTGCTCCCCATATTATTTGGTGGATATCCATGACATAGAGAGGGTTCAGCAAAAGTTTCTTCGTACTCTGGGATTTCGTCCAGGCATTAGGATGGTTGACCTGAATTACACTGAGTTAGCCGAATCGATTCACTTGAATCGAGTCGCAGCCTCACTGACTCGATTACCCTTTTCAAAATTACTAACAACTTGCAACACTGTACGGGCATCTTAAATTCTTTGAACTTTCAAATCCCAAATTTTTCTGGTTGCAACGCTCCGATAATATGTTAAATTGCCTTGATCTAGATTTATCTTTATCTTTTTCTACATTCAATTATTTTTTGAGATCCCTTGATACTTATGAATGATCCATTATCCTCTTTGCGTGTTCATTACTATCTGTATTTAGTACCTACCAAGTTTCTTGGGTGTAGGTAACTAAATGTATTGTCCTACATTTAATCATTGTCTGTAAAACGAGTTCTAACCGTAAATTTTAATAAATAAATCGTAAGGGCTGAGAAGGGTAAAGCCTACATTCCAATATGTCGGGTAAGGTACTTTGGGTATCACCCAGCCATTCAGGTGATGAAGTACGTACTGTATTCAGTGAGAATGTGTACACAATTTCAAAATCTACTATATACGCAGATTCAAGCCTTCAGGAATGGCCAACAATAACCTAGAATCTGCAGCTGATTGTACATACGGCACTTTTGATGACATTGTCGACATAGATTTAACGCTCTATGCCCTTCTATCATACCTTGTGCGACATGACTGACACAGTGCTTGGAATACACTCAGGTTTTGTTATACTCCCCTCCCCCATAAACAGTGACATTTCCCCACTACAGTTTACAATCATCCTTTTACTTACCACTGTTTCGCTACCATTTATGAAGACGTTAAAAAATAATGTGTAAATCCCAACGTTCTCTTCCCATATCGTTCGTTCGTGGTTTATGATTGATGGAGGTTGTCATGGTGCGATTGACGAAACGTGTGCACAAGGAACAAAAGAATAGTTCGGACGAAGTGATTTACATTAACTATTCTCCGTACTTATCGCCTACATCCTTCCAATATAACGTATCTCACAACTTTTAAGTTATCATCAGCCATTCAGGTAGGTAGGTAGGTTTAACAGGTTGGTCCACTCCTAGATTTAAAACGAATCCAGGAATTGGAATTTTAAAATCTACACTACACGCAGAGTCAAGCCTTCCAGACTGACCACAGTAACTGATTTCGACCTAAAATAATCTGGTTAATTTTACTTATATAGTTTTCTCGATGACAGGTCCTTTTTTACAGATATTACACCTTAAGGATCTTATCACGAAGAATACGAATAAGGGAAATAACGACGAATATCTGAACACTTGGAAAACCAAACTGAAATCGCAGTATTTAGAATAACACTGGCAATAAAGTTAGTTTGTTGCCTTACCTATGAATCAGTATTTTGAAAAAGACGGACGACAGCCGATGATTATATTGGTACAACGAGAAATCTTCGGATCAACTTCACTTGAAACCAATTTTAACTCTGTTACGAAAATAAACCACGAACACCCCACTGAATAAACAACTTCGCTGATCCCGACACCACACAGTACATTTCAACGGAATAATTCAACGAAATACTGGATCAAAATGGATTCAATCGTAGAGTTTCAGCAGCTTGGAAATGTAAAGGAGTAATCTACCCACACCAAAAAGTAACATCTAAAAATAGCTCATGGCTAACACTTCCTACTTTTTCAGGGTATTTTTAATTCGTCGCTCCCCCTTCGCGAAATGTCCAAGCGGATTCTTGTCAGGCGGAAAGGTCGAATTGTGTGGACGAAGCGAAAAAGGAAGCCCAGAGCCGCAAATATAATTTGGGCATTTTTTCAAGGAATTCCGGGCAAACGGTTCGGCGAGTCGGGAAATCGTCTATTTCAAACACGCATTTCTGAAGAAACATATTGTTTTCAACGATGAATCATCGTGACCTTTCATTTGGACGGTTTCGCCGAGAGGAAACGACCGCGGTACGCAGTGATCAAATAAAAAATTACGTCTAAAAACTCACCAAGGCCGGAAAAATTTACTATCAACTCATACGGAGGCGATGTCCTTTAGATGGAGCTACCACTTCGGACACTTTTTCAAAACGACGGATAAATATCAGATATAATTCACAGCGATGCTCGACTTGACAAATGTCATTACATTGCTGAAAATGAAAATAATCGAAAGACGATGTTTGAACACAGAATTACAAAAAACCGTTCCAATCAAAATCTGGAACCGAATGACGAAAAATAGGCGTAACAAGAAATCTGTGACGTAATTCATCATGGATACTCCACACGATACTTCAAAGCAGCATGGATAGTAATGGATACTAGCGTTTGAATAAATCGAAAGCAAACGATACACGTTCAATCGAAATCGGAACATTGAACGTGCATAATGATTGGTAGGATCCAAGTTTCGATATTAGATACGACAATCGAAAACTATCGACATGGAATCACCACAGAGAAGTGTTTAACCCGGTTGGATCAATGACGCTGTATTTCAGATATAAAATTTACTTCACATCAAGTTTGGTCCACTTTTAATACGAGTTTGTTTTCAACAAACTACAATTTTTTTTCATGCTCGATTCCAATGGTTCATTATTGAAAATAATAAACCAAAACATATTTCGCTAAAATATGTTTTTTAAATGAATTAATATTTTATTCAACTAGTATACCTACCTAGTGGGGGATACAGCTTTAGCCCCCCCCCCCACCCCCCCTTGACCCATACAGTACTTTGATACTTTCACTGGATACAAATAATTAGCTTTCCTTGGCACGAAACTTTACTAATTTAATACATAATTATTATCTTGATCAAATTTTAGTACTCAGGGTGTCTCGGAAACAGGTCTGCAAGAAGCAAGGAATCGATTTTTCAGGTCATTTCCGACGAAAATATCTCATGGTTTTCGTGTTTTTTGTATTCAAGTTTGTTTTTTTCCCTCGTAAATCGCGGGGTTTTTCACATGAACTCGCCATGACACCTAATTATAAAATTACAAAAAACAATTTGTGACTTGGGTTGCCCTCTCTGTGCTACAACACCGAAGTTTTTCGTATTTTCTGAGATCGAACAATTCCGATTGTCGAGCACGAATTTCAGGAAGTTCAGACCACTAAAAAATGTTTCAAATTAACATATTTTAGAAGGAAAATTAACGAGCTTTCAACGGTAGCCACCACTTGTTTTTTGTAATTTTACAAATTGGTTTTATGTGAAAACACGTGATTTAGGAAGGAAAAAATTAAAATGCCTCAAAACTCACAGCATTTTTGTCCGGAAATTAGCTGAAAAATCGAATCCTTCTTGCAGAGCTGCTTCCGAGACTCCCTGTATATGGTATTTCATACATTTACTGTAGACAGGAAGAAATTGTAAACATTTTATTTAAAATAATGCACTTTGATATAGATTTAAAAGCCCAAAATATACGTAAAAACCTCCTTTTGTGCTAGGATTTTTTTCAAACATTCCCGGCTAGCACGCCCGCCCTTTTCCAAATCCTAGAACCGCCACTGTAGGCTATTTATAAAATAATTATAAAAACACTCGTACTCTCTTGCTCAATAGGTATACCTATCCTCGAACGAATTACAGTTTTTGGAAATGGAATTTAAATGTTTACATATTAAATGAAATCATAAATTTAAACTTTTGCGGGCCCTTAGAATTTAAAATTTTGATAACCAGAGAAACACCTGTGGTTATCCAAACTACCAGCCTATCAACAAAAGGAATGTGCTCAACGCAGAAGGTAGGTTTGGGGACTCGAGGCTTTAATTTTTCCCATGGGCACAAAGAAACTCCGTTTTGTATTGCTCAATGTTATAGAGAAAGCACGATGAAATTGAAATGTGATTTCTAACAAATTTGGTGAGGTAAATGTGAGATTAACTAGGATTTCGCCTCTCTGTTCAACAAGGTCAGCGAACATGTTCCATCCAAGACCTATTGCAATAGGTCCAATTTTCGGAACATGAATTTTTGTATACGCAAATCCGTTTTAGAGCATCCTGAATTCATCCCGATTCTAACAAAAATTTATATATATATATCTGTGTGTGTTGTCACTCCAGACGATATCTGTTCTTGGGTACGTGATAAAAATTCCAAGTTTCGCCAAAACGTTCGTATTGCCAGAAAAAAGGATGAGTTCTTAGACGAGCAATTATCAAAAATTCTCAAGAGTCAAAAAATCGGCTAAAATCGCGAACAATTGATACAAAATCACTGAAGGCTGTGTGGAAGGGCGAGTGAAGACAGAAAATTGTCATTTCAGTAATTTTTCAAACAGAATAGGAGTCAAATTTGGATTTTGGGGGCGTAAAAAATTGGTATTAAGGACTAAAATCAATATTGATTCACCTGACGTTGTGTGGGATGGTGATCCACGATGGAGGGACTATTTCGATTATAAAAATATTTTTCTCAACAAAAAAAGATTGGGTCAAATTTGACAACGGTAAAACCGGCTAAAATCACGAAACAATTATATAATTTTACGAAAAGTGGTATGGTCTCTCGTTATACCATCTTTTTATACAATAGAACGAATATTTCTTTGAAAATTCGCTCTTAAAGCCATGCATGACTGGAACCTCTTTTTTTTACGCTTTGTATAATGACATGTTGTAATATTAAGTTTCGGCTGAATGGGATAAATGCCAGAAGCCAGTAAAAAATTGATCATTTTTGAACTCACTCGATCTGAAGACTCTGTTCGGAGCAGGTTAAGTGTGCCAAAAACAGAACCATCATTTCCCGTTGTTTCGGGATTTTGCCTGCATGTATTTGGCGTTTCACATGAAATGACCCTCGAAAAGCCAGCATTTTTCATGCTGATTGCAACAACTTCCTTTTCTTTTACCTTCGGATCTGGTAAGGCAGGTAAGTAAGGAAAAATAAGCTCTATCAATCCAACCAAGGAGGGGAAAAAACTAAGAGATATTTTCTTTTAAATGAACAACGTTTCTTTGTATTTACAATATAAACAATGGAAGTGGGCATGAATAAACAGCGTCAAAAAAGAGATAAAGCTACAATTTACAATGAGGATGACCTTTCTTTTTTAAACCTTTACAAAGCTATCACCAACAAACGTAGGTCTTTTCATTTTGCGAGACAAAAATTAAATTAAGTACAAACGATACAAATCTTTAAAAAATAAACAGTAATTTGATGTACAAATGGAAACTTCACGTAATAAGGTAGGTTTGCGCAGTGCATATTTTTCAAATGAACGTAATTAATATTAAATAGGTAGGTTTTATGCGAGCGTCATTATCCATTCTCGAGGTTGACTAATTGAGAAGCTGCGGTCTTATGAGACATTTGAAGTTTTAAATTAACACACTGAATTTAAGTGGTACTGAGATAATTATTATACACTCTAGGTAGGTACTTAGGGCGATGAGACTTGTCATTTTCATGGTATAAAATTAATATGTAGGTATCGAAAAACGGTTGGCCGTTTATTTCACAGTGATAGTTGAATTATTAATAATTGAGACCAAATTTGAATTAAATAAAGTCGGTTTCGTTCAGGCTAATAATAATCACAGTGATAAACGATGAGATAGTGATATATAGATAAATAGTTATTCTTGCTGAGGTTCTTGCAAACATTATTGACAAATATATAAATAGTTAACAATTTTGAAATGGTGATCGTGAACGTTCAATTCTATATTTTTCTAAAATTTGCTCAAAACCGGAATCTTCAAAAACCAAACATCAAGGCTCTGCACCGAATTTGATTCACTGCCATCACGATAACCAACAAGGGAACGTATTTTCTCTCTTTCTTATCTTGGAACAATCTGTACTTCAACGTGATATATATCGAGAAATCATAGTAATTAAATAGGGAAAACAACAAATTTGTCGAACTTGGGTACGAAGACCATTAAAAGTGCGTTATAAAAAAATCTTTTTTTTGAGAAGAAATTTCTTGTAAACGACAATCTTATACCTGCTAGTCCGTGTTTCGGTGTTTTACTCAATCAACAGCTAAATTATATAAATAATTAGGTTTCTTTTCGTGGCTACGAGGTCTATCCTGAAAATGCGTTCGAAAATGTGCAAGGAAGGAATGTATGTATATATCTTCCGTTTGGTTTCTGGTGGTTTTCCCAAGCATCTTACTGAAGGTTATGCGTGGAAATACATGCAAAATAACTTGGATAGTTAGGTAGTTCTTCACAATTAAATTATTCGTATTTCAATCATGTCAAACCATAGAGAAGAAATGTCTATATCTAATAGTTAGGTAGTTCTTCAAAATTCAATTATTTGTATTTCAACCAAGTGAAAACAGAGAAGGAATGTCCATATCTAAACCACTCACCTAACTAACAGACTGTACAGGTTCGTTCGCAGTGGCCACCTGACTGTTATATGACCGTCAGAAAGGTCTTCGGCTGTTCGCAGTGATTCTCAGACTCTTTTCGGACTGTACAGTATCCAAGGTTGTGTTTTCCTGAATATCCAAAGCCAGTTTTCTGATCGTCATTCCAGTACAAAGAAGATAGGGCGGATGAGAAACTGACCATGCACTGCCTTCTCGATTCCCAACCATTATCAAACGCTTATTCAGATGGCATTGGCTCATGGATGGTTTCTTACGTTTTCTGGGGGTCTTCTAACCTTCAGAAAAACGCAGTGCGGACGAACCTTATAGCCTAGATAACTGAATTTATGAGTATCTTTTTAAAAGGAGGACCTGCATTTACGGTAATTTCTGGGATTTGGTTCTAATTCAAAAGCTCTCAAGTCACGGCCCAAAGCAAAGGAACTTTTGAATCTTCAGAACGTTCCCTCTGTTCCGATTCACACTGATAATTAGAGTAAGGGGGAAAAAATGGTTTTTTCACGCTCGATTCCAATGGTTCATTACTGAAAATAATGAACCAGAATTGGTTTTTATCAGCGATATCACACAAAATCAAACTTTTCTCTCAATACATGAAAATTCCCTTGAAAACTGCTCCACGTGGTGAAGCCACACAAAACATCGCTTAACCAATCCTCACATTCTGTAAAACCCTTCATCAAAAATACAGAACATAATTTATACAAAACATATTCAACACATCTGCATGGCGACAAGTCTACCAACTCCCCACCACGCAATACCTGCGTTGCCTAGCTTCGCTCGACGCATTTTCAGGGCAAACCCGGTAGGGATTTCACTCCAACATAAGAAGGAACTGCTGTAGGAGCAACTGGGATGGTGTGGTCAAGGGCGTAAAATTACTTAGGTGGTCAGCGTTCGCCGCTCGTTTTGGTCGGTCTGTTCTTTCTCCTTTTTCTTTGCCTCCGTTTCCCTTTGGAGCTCGAGCCAGTTGTCTCCGAGCGCTTTCGCGAAATGATCGTCCACTGTGGAAAAGAACTGAATATTAACCTCCGGATTCAAGGCATTTCGGAAACAGATCAAGATATAGGACAAATTATGAGAAGAAGGAACTGACTACCTGGTCAATTCATCGAATTTAATTGTACACCTTCTGTGGTATGCTATCGTACGATGTAAAATTAAAATACAAATAAACCTTCCACTTACAACAAATTTATATTTAGCACGAAGCTTTAGTTTTGGTTTATTGTTTTCAATAATGACTCTTCGAAATCAAGCACGAAAAAAGAAAATATATCCCCCCCCCCCCCTCCCCATCAAAATTTGATGGTTTACGTTTCAAGGTATATGTAGTATTCGAAAATGCGATAAAAAAATTTCTGTCCGTCCACCGTACTTCGCACTTTTCTTAGTTACCATGAACCAAAATTAATGAAATTTGACTTGTAGGTACTGTTCGGGGTCTAGTTGGTCATCGAAACTCGGTGTTACTGTCAGCCATCTCTATGTGGTGAAAAATAGGGGTTGACATTTTCAGAACACCGTAGCTCGAATTGGTTTTTTTACTTTTTAAACTGATCTTGAATTAAAGAATTTGTCTAGACCATCCGGAGAGCATTGTACGACCAGCCGTTCGTTTGCACCTAGAAGCTTCGTCGACACGACCGTGAATGAAACGGTATAAATCCGGCCCGGATATCATCGCTAGGGAGCACCTGATTATAATCAAGGATGGCTGTATGAAGTCGAGTTGGTTGTTGTGCGATATTATTTCATTTGAAAAATTATGGATCTTTTGGATTTTATTGATAGGTACCTACTTTTGCAACTTGAAAAACGTTGTAGCATTATTGGGTAAATTATTACACAACGGTAAATTATTTACCATATGCTTCATAAATAACTAAAAATAATTAATGATTGGATTATTGAATCACGTAGATCACAGGAAACTGAGATCTACGCAGAAAGGGCATCTATACAGGTAAATAATAAACCACTGTGTAATAATATGCAGCGTTTTAGTTATGCACCACAGGGTGCTCAGAACTTGAGTGAAAAGCTTCGTGCTAAATATAAATTTGTGGTAAACGGAAGGTTTATTATTATTGTACACCGCGACTACCTGCTGGTCACCTTTCGGATTCTGTGGTTCTAAAGAGGTCAAAGCTGAATCCTTTTCTCAGCGTTAAAAACCTCGAAAGAGCGCGGAGGCATTTATTTACCTGACAGGGAGGTTGAGTTCTGGTTTTCTGTGGAATCGCTCATGTCGCCTTCGTCTGCCGAGCTGAGGTAGTCCTTTCCAAGCGACCTCCGGAAGTGTTCGTCTATCATCGGATCGCAGGAGCCTCCCGAGGTTTCTACGACAACCACAACTAAATGTTAATTCGATCAGTTGGTCTCTCTTACGGGCAAAGTGAACTGGCATAACAGAACTCTTTTAGGAGTATTGCCCAACATCACATTTGGACGAGGTCTACAGTCCCCCTTTGGTGTAGCATATTGGACTGATACCAAAGGACCACACAATCCTTTGGTACGCTCCGTTGGTGTAATATGCTATCTACCGACTTTCCGGTGGTCCAATATGCTATCTACAGACTAGTCATGTTATCTACTTCAATAGAGAGTTTTTGCAGCACCCTCGCGCCGAAACCAACAAAACGAAAGCAGTGCTGCGCATGCGCACTTAAGACACCGAAAAGTTTGGAACCGTGACGACGAAAAATACCGGGATCTCACAGTGTCAGTTTTCGTCGTGTTGAGATGAAACGTAATTTAACCTCACATCTGTATAACGCTAACTACCTTCTTCTGTCTTCCTTGGAAAATAAATTTCGAGCGTCTTATTCACAGCTGCTTCCTCGTGTCTTTCTATGTTAATGCAGACTTGACGCCATGTGTGGACACTGATTTGTATTGACGACGAAGTAAACTGGATGAAAGAGAGGTTAACATAACGTTAGCGTGAATTTACCAGCTGGTAGATGCCAAAGCTGAACGAAAACTGAACCGAAAAAGGTTAGCATCTGACTTCGGTTGCACTATCCACCATTTCCGTTTCGGTGTCGTTTTCCGTCTCGTTTCGGTGCAAGGGTGTTGCAAAAACTCTCTACTGTGACAATCATGACTCGCGTCAGTTGCGCCACTTTTCAACTTTCCTCCTGATTTAGTGCCCACTCCACTAATGACATTGGAAACTCCAATAACGTGCAAGGGAAAGGTAGACCACGTAAGAGCAACGACTGCAACCTACTCCCGAAAGCCCATCAAAAGGCACTGCCGATATCATCCGCCAAATTCAAGGATTTGATGAAAATGTGCGATGATGGTATCATCCTCTCTCGGAATACCATCATTTTCATAAGAGCCTTCAGCCATCCACTGCTGTAAGATACTGCCTCTACCGCGATTTTCAACCCCTCGCATCCCCAGGAGCCCATCCAACGCAGCCCCCATTGCTCTTTCTCATCCTAAAATAGTTTTGAAATTGAACATAGTTCAATTTGGCGCAGTCTGTGAAATTCATCGCAATGTGCTCGTTCGGAAACATATGGTGACATCCACGATTTATTCAAAGAAAGAAAACTTGTCACTAGTTCTATTTCTTCATCAGAATCGGATTCTGATTCTAAATCACAAACAACGGCTTCCATTTCGGAGGACATACTCTTGTGACGTCTATGAACAAACTGGACTGGTTGGAGCCCGGTGACTCCGGTCAAGTCAAGTCCGGTGGCTGTGTCGCCGCAGCTTTATTACCTGTAACCATCTCGAATAATGATCAGTTGTTATGGGAGGAGTAAAGGTCACAAACACAACCACTGTTCAGCTTGCGAATGGTAAGATACGTCAACGATGTGGGCAGACAGCATAATGTGCCACTACGAGGCAGTGGTAGGCATCGGAATAGGGAGATAGACAGTAGCCCGGCAGTAGATAGCATGTTGGACCGGTACCGGTCCTTTCAAAAATCACGGTTCACCCTGCTGAGTGTAGCCAAAAATGGAGACAACCTCATCCAAAGCCAAACACCATTTGTGTGTCTCTTATTACCCATTTCTTCCCACCTGATCTGTTGGGGTGCGTCGCCTGAGTGGGCGGTGGTGTGCAGATGACGGAATTGCGCGACTGCTTTTGGTATGCGATGGTCTGGGAATAGGACGGTGGTGAACCCCTCAGTTTCCTCGTGGACAGATCCATCGGCGCATCCCTGCAACCAGGCACACATCAATGAAGATGATCCAAACATCGGATATTTTAATGTAAAAAAGAACTGCACAATTGATCTGCACAGGTGTTCAGGCCGTGGAATGCAGTTTTAAGGTTCTCACACACTATGCGGTAACAGGACAGGAAAGAACGTGGGGCACGGGTCGTATTATTTCACTTCTGTGTATCTGAACAGGGATAAGCACACTAGGTGGGACGGAGGTCACGGCATTGGGTAGGCACAGGACGGGTTACACCGCGATCGCTCTCGAAGCAAAAAATGGTGGTGCCTGGCACGCGACGTTCCCCCTTCACCTGTTAATGTTTACGTTCCCCACGTTCACACTCTGGCTTGAGACGAGGGGAACACGGCGAGTGGTGGGGGAGGACATCCTGCATAGGCGCAGGATGGAATAGTGGCAGCCGGCCGGCCGGCATCCGGCGCCCTAACCACGGCGTTTCCTGTACTGTTCCGGCATAGTGTGTGAGAACCTTTACGAGATGTACGGACATGTGCAGCGCATGTTGGTAGTGAGGTGGCTCATAATGGTTTTGGACTTGTCAACTAATGCCTTATGCCACAGTGATTAGATAGATACCAGTGCTACTTTTGACAGCAATTCTTGCTGGATGATTTGGATCTTTAGCCTTCAGTTTAGCAATAATTTTAGTAAACATTTTATAAATCTCATACGTATTCTTATTTCGGGGGATGAAAAGACACAGATTAAATCAAACAATATTTTAAAAGGTTGTTACTGGGACCGGTTTCATATTTTTGCAAACCATCATCAGCCACTGCAACATATTACGAATTTGCGATATAAGTAAGTTGTATAATGGTTACCTATATAATAAATTTTACAAAATGTTTGAGGCTATGATACGCTGCTCATTAGTAGGGAATCAGACGCATGACAATTGAGTTCTAAAATTTGACTGCGTAATAATAAGTTTAAAAAAAATTACATTGACATGAACAACCCGTATGTACAGTATACTTATCTATATAAAAGTTCGTCATGCAGCATGGCTATAAAAGCTAATTTTCAAAGAAACAATCGTGCTATTGTGTAAAAAGATTATATATACAGCGAAAAACCCCATACCTACCACTTTTCGTAAATTTATGATTTTTTTTCGTAATTTTAGCCATTTTTACCGATTTTTGACCCTTATTAGTCAAATTTGTCCCACTCTTTTTTGAAAAAATATTTTTATAATCGAAATGGTCCCTCCGTCGTGGATCACCATCTTACACGTCAGATGAATTAATATTGACTTAAGCTAACAACTATTTTTGACCCCCAAAAATCCTAAATTGACTCCATTTGACTCCTATTCTGTATTAAAAAAAAACTGAAATGGTATTTTTCTGTGTGTTTATTCACCCTTCCAGTGATTTTATATAAACTGTTGGCGATTTTAGCGGTTTTCATATCTGAATCCCTCGGAATTTTTGAAAATTACTCATCTTCGAACTCCTTTTGTTCGGCAATACGAACGTTTTGGCGAAATTTGGAATTTTTATCATATACCCAAGGACAGGTATCGTCTGGAGTGACACATAAATATTTATATACATATATATAAATTTTTGTTAAAATCTAGTTATGAATTCAGGACTCTGAAACGGTTTGCCTATAAAAAAAAAAAATTCAAACATTTATGGTCTGCAAATTTTGGACCCACTGCAATCGCTTCATTTTCTTTGAAAATTCGCTAAAATGTCACATAACTTCAGACTGGTAGTCATTAAACACGTCACAAGTGCATCTGACTTCGTGCGATTTACACCTCTTGCTCATAATGTATAACCAAATTTAGTTAATTTACAAATCAGTTCAAAAGGTTTAAACAAATTATCGAAATTTCCGAAATACCTGAATTTATGTTACACTTACTAATTAATCACCCAAATTTTAGAACTCATAGGTATTGTTATGTCTGATTCTCTACTAATGAGCAGCATACCTCAAACATGAAAATTTATTATATAGCCCTTGTGTAACTTAGACTTGTAATTGAGTTGTTGCAATGGCTGATAATGGATTGGAAAACTCCTAAATTGGCCCCAATAACAACCTTTTAACACGTTCCGAGCGGAATGGATCGATCGATCCAAGGCCTGCCGTTCAATTCACCCAGCCTGGATCTATCGATCCAGCTACGGGGAGCGTTTCTACGATAAGAGGCCTCTACATTCTGCTCTGAAACTGAACCATCGCGCACTCTAGTGACTGCTGAGTTTAACACCTTTATTCTAGATGATCTGACCTCCGAGAGACTGCGTTCCGTTTCGTTATTCCAAGCCGTTTGTTTACCAACATTTTCTCACCGCGTTTGGATGATGTTTTCGGGTACAATGTTCAGTTTTGTTGTGATTATTGCGTTCCTTTTTTCCTCGAGGAATCTGTTTCAGTTCCCCTTTGGCATCCAACCACGGTAGGTCGTTATTCATGAGTCTAGGCTTCAAAAGACCGCCGATTGTATTGCGGGTAGCCTTACCGCCGAAGTGGATCGATAGATCCAACGTCTATAAATCAATGATTTTCATCCAATTTTGGTTCCACATTGTAGTTTTCGTTCATAACTAATCATGATAAGCAGTTATCAACAAATAACTCGAAAAAACGGGTGCCGTCACAGGGAGTCTCCACCAAAACCCGCCGATTGTATTGCGGGTTGCCTATTCCGTCGTACGTTACCGCCGAAGTGGATCGATAGATCCAACGTCTATAAATCAATGATTTTCATCCAATTTTGGTTCCACATTGTAGTTTTCGTTCATAACTAATCATGATAAGCAGTTATCAACAAATAACTCGAAAAAACGGGTGCCGTCACAGGGAGTCTCCACTAAAATCGGCGCCGCTCGGAACGTGTTAAAGATTGTTTAATTTAATCTGTGTGGAACGGGAAGACTACCTCTACTCTTTTCATTCCTTGACAAACTTCCCAATGTCCCAGGGACGAATCACCATTATTTTCCCTGCAACAACATACCCGATTCGGGGGAAATGTGAAGAATATTCCGGAGGGTCCTTTCGGGGATGTTTGGATCTCCGCCACTTCCCGCCAGCATCTTCACGACACTTCGAAAGCCTCGCCTCATCTGTGGACAGAATTCACGAACACAAATAAATAATTAGCCGACAGATAAATGAAGTCATTGTCGTTTATTTCATTCAAATGTTAATTATAATTTACCTGACGTAGGTGCTAATTCAAAAACGAATACCAATATCAATATGCAGTGCTAAGTACAGCTACCTACTTACTAGAGAGTTTTCGCAAAGGTTTGGCTACTTGCCCGTTGACGGACTTAGACCTACGTACAAAGGAAAGTGCGAACTGCGCATGCGCACGTTTGGGTGGTAACGACCTAACTTAGCTTGTCAACGTTGGATGCCGCCAGTCTACGTAAACGACCTAGTACTAGGTCGTATGGGCCGTTTCCCGTACTAACCTTCCACCAAGGAAACCTCATTGCATGGATTGCCTTCTTCCATGGCATTTGCGATTATATGTTTGTGTTGTGTACGTGTACCTGATAGCCTGTGTATTTTTTCTCTCGATTTTCGGTTTTTCTGCTGTATAAAAACCCTACATATCTATATTTTTTTGAAAACAGTATTAGGAAATATGTCTGTGATCCTTGAAGACTGGAAACTGTCAATAAATTGTACCTGGCTAATTTATCTATGTCTATGGACTATCTTACAGTTTTTTGACTAATATGTCTACTTAGCCACTAATTTTTGCCAAATAACTTTAAATTAGCCAAACCTTTAGTTTTTTGGCTAATTTGTCTCGTGTCTATGGGCAACCCTACATTATTTTCCATTTGAAAATAGTAATAGGAAATGTTTCTGTGATCCTTTAAGACTGGAAAATCTTAATTAATTGTACCTGACTAGTCTGTGAACAACCGTATAATTGTACATACTAGCGAAGGTGAAAACTAAAAACGGCTTTTTAAACTGAAATCTTAAAGCGATGAGAATATGATGTGAACAGTTCAACGTTAACGTTAGCGTCACCCATCGAATCAGCTTAGATCGTTCAACAACCTAACTTTTTTCCCCTTAGATCGTTAGCCCGGAGATCCTTAGTCCGTCAAGGACCTAGTTTGGCCAAACTTTTGCGAAAACTCTCTAATATCTGCAACGGCGGGATAGAGCAACCAAACTAAGGATGAGTCAGAACTTTCGAACTTATATATGTATATTAAGAGGGAAATACCATATTCCAACGCATCCACAGTTCGGGTTGCTCACGCCAACGTATTTTATGTAAAAATTACTTTCGAAAAATCACTGCGAAGTCCTAGAAACACGGGTTTGTTATTCTCGACCTAATACGGCACGATTGGGTCCTCAGCGAAGAGACCCACAAAGCTATATCTGACGGTTTTAAACTCAAATATTAGGTTGCTATGGTCTGACAAATTATTTTTTCCATCAGTAGAATTGTCATTTAATTGTATTCAATGTTATGGCTGAAAAATGGATGCAAAATGAGGTTTTAGTAAACTAGGGCTTGCGAGGTATCGTTTTCCACGTTTGCTAGGGTCAGGAGACCAAATATGAATTTGATTTCGACCACTGAGTGAAGGATTGAGGTTATAACGAAATTTCAGCTCTCAAAATTCAATATTTATCAGTCAAAAATCTATGAAAACGACTGTAATCACCAGAAATTTGTATAATAACATAGGACGTAGCATTAACAGGTGAACCACGACAATTCAATGATCGAAAATAATTTGTCAAAAAAAGGAGCCTAATTCGAGTTTTCGGGGCCAAAATTGGTGAAAACCGTCAAAAATAGCTGTCAATATTATTAGACACGAAAGAAACCATAAATGTATGCCCAACAATTTTGTATGTCCGATAGAATAATAAACCCATGTGACAAGGATTTTGCTGCGTTTGTGTATTCCTTTAATATATCATTTTCTTTTATCTTCTGTTTGTTGGCAAGCGAGGTGGTATTTACATTCTATTGTACCTATGCCTAATAAACAATCTGAATTTGAGTTATACAAAAACTATTAAACAACAACTTATTTTTTCGAAAATCGAAAAAATCTTTGTTTCAAATATTGCAGTACATACTTTTTTTCGTCACCAAGCATAAAAAAGAAGTACTTATTTCACAGTTGTTGCATCACAGTTGTTTTAAATATTTTTGACGGTTTTTATAGTTCTATATAATGGTACCGACGTATGGTGGGTGTAAGCCACCTACGATAGGTACCATGAGGTATGTAAGGTACGGCCATGGATGCTATTTATGGTATATGGGACCTAATTAACAGTATGGTATCATCTGCTATACGTACTGATATGGTATGCATTCATGATTTCGCTTGAGGTATTTAATAATGTAGTAATAATGCAGTAAACAGTACTCGGGTTAAAGATGTGTAAGTTTTGAAGATTGAATTGAATTGAATTTATTGACAGAAATAAATAAATTAAAAAACACAAAAAATGGCACATACATTTAAAATATCGTACATAAAAAATATCAAACATAAAAACACAAAAGAAGTGAATTTCATTCTCCCCACCAGCCAATAAGTTCATAAGAACTTGTGGCGGCTGGTGGAGCAGATCTCAGCCAAAAATATTTAAGCAATCAACATAATGAAACAAATGCCATGTACCCAAAGAGATTCAAACCAGAAACTCTCCGTAAATTAATGAAACTCCTTTATCCTGCTAAGAATTCGTCCCCTAAAATTCATAAAACTACTGAACATGTCAGGATTAATTTTACAAGCATAAAAAAACTTTAAAGCTTTATAATATGCATTATTTTTTGCACGCTCGGTTTTGAGCTTATGCAACTTAACATTTGACGACTCTGAATTACGCGTATGCGTGACACTGTCTCTATGGTCAGGCTGAGTACCAGTCTTATATACCATCAAGCACGATTGAAGTAAAAATAATTGTTTCACATTGAGCACATCAAACTCATGATGAAGCAGTATAGTAGGGTATCGAGAGCTCTTCCGAAGGGCTATCCTAAGTATAATATTATGCGTAACTTGCAAGGATCTTAGTTTTGTTTGTATGCAGTTTGGAAGTTGAAATAGAACTTGAAAGATTCAAGTGTAAACAATCCATCATATGTTTTTGACAATAATGATATAAAGCTACCGCAACTGCAGTATGGTTGGTATATTGTCGATACGGTATGGTTGGTTCGATTAGTACTGTATGGTAGGTATCGTATGGCTGGCTATTTCCATAGAGAGAATCGATGTTACACATACGGCAATGTTAAGTCGCCGTAGTATTGGGACCTAAAACGAAATACCTACAAATACTATTTTTTAAATGTAGGTACGTCTGGCAACCCCGCTCAGGAGTGGTATTAAACGGGAATGTGGAGGGGTACCGGAATGTTACAGATGTAATCTGGAAGGCGGAGGAATGCTGACCAGCCTCCCTTCACACAGACACGAGCTCACCAACAATCCACAGCTATCGGGTTCATCTTCCTCCACTTCTTCTTCATCCACGTCCTCCCCGCATCCAATACCTACGCCGTGTTGTCCACCCATTAAAATATCCCATTGAAATATTTCCGACCACCAACTCCCTCTTTCTACTCTTCCCTTTCAGCTCCGTCTGCTATCGTAGTAGGCAGGTACCGATCATCAAAAACTTTGTTGAAATGTAATAATTATTGCTGTTGAAATTTATTCTGACTTAATACGGTAAAGGGCCTTGTAGCCCCTGAACTCGAACTAAAGAGGGAAAAAAAGGGAAAAGTTCCAGTCATGCAGCATGGTTATAAGAGCGAATTTTCAAAGAAATAATCATGCTATTGTGTAAAAAGATGTCGTGATTTCAACTAATTTTTCCGAATTTTGACCCTTGATAGTCAAATTTATCCCAATCTTTTTTAAGAAAAATATTTTCATAATCGAAATGGTCTCTCCGTCGTGAATCACCATCCCACACAACGTCATGAATTAATATTGATTTCAGCCTTTACTACCAATTTTGTACCCCCCAAAATGCAAAAATGCTCCTATTCTGCACTAAAAACAACTGAAATGGTATTTTTCTGTCTTTACTCACCCACCGAAATTTGGAATTTTTTACCATGTATCCAAGGTCAGATATCTGGTGACATATAAACGCTACAAGAGGATGCTCCGAAACGGATTTGCCTATATCAAAAATTTATATTCTGACACTTTCAGTGTAACCAATCATGTAATGTAACCTTTCATGTAACCATTGTACTGTAACAGCTTAATCTTTGAAAATTCGCTAAAAGACAAGTGGGCAGTAGAGGATTGCCACATCCCAAACTCGAAAAAGCTGAGTTTCCTCCGATCAACAACTCCGTTTTCTACTGAATAAATTGAAGTTAAGTACACCGTTACATTATTTCAATAGTTACTTTTATTACATGTACATTATTAGCACATTATTTTAGACTAGCAGGAAAACCTGCTGTTCTAAATATAACGGGCTCCAGAGAGGTAGGCATCGAACAGAAGCCACGAAACATTCCCAGGAAAAAGGAAAAAGTCCCAGTCATGCAGCATGGTTATAAGAGCGAATTTTCAAAGAAATAATCATGCTATTGTGTAAAAAGATGTCGTGATTTCAACTAATTTTTCCGAATTTTGACCCTTGATAGTCAAATTTATCCCAATCTTTTTTAAGAAAAATATTTTCATAATCGAAATGGTCTCTCCGTCGTGAATCACCATCCCACACAACGTCATGAATTAATATTGATTTCAGCCTTTACTACCAATTTTGTACCCCCCAAAATGCAAAAATGCTCCTATTCTGCACTAAAAACAACTGAAATGGTATTTTTCTGTCTTTACTCACCCACCGAAATTTGGAATTTTTTACCATGTATCCAAGGTCAGATATCTGGTGACATATAAACGCTACAAGAGGATGCTCCGAAACGGATTTGCCTATATCAAAAATTTATATTCTGACACTTTCAGTGTAACCAATCATGTAATGTAACCTTTCATGTAACCATTGTACTGTAACAGCTTAATCTTTGAAAATTCGCTAAAAGACAAGTGGGCAGTAGAGGATTGCCACATCCCAAACTCGAAAAAGCAGAGTTTCCTCCGATCAACAACTCCGTTTTCTACTGAATAAATTGAAGTTAAGTACACCGTTACATTATTTCAATAGTTACTTTTATTACACATGTTCATTATTAGTAGGTACATTATTTTAGACTAGCAGGAAAACCTGCTGTTCTAAATATAACGGGCTCCAGAGAGGTAGGCATCGAACAGAAGCCACGAAACATTCCCAGGAAAAAGGAAAAAGTCCCAGTCATGCAGCATGGTTATAAGAGCGAATTTTCAAAGACATGTTCATGCTATTGTGTAAAAAGATGTCGTGATTTCAACTAATTTTTCCGATTTTGGACCCTTAATAGTCAAATCTGTCCCACTCTTTTTTGAGAAAAATATTTTCATAATCGAAATGGTCTCTCCGTCGTGAATCACCATCCCACACAACGTCATGAATTAATATTGATTTCAGCCTTTACTACCAATTTTGTACCCCCCAAAATGCAAAAATGCTCCTATTCTGCACTAAAAACAACTGAAATGGTATTTTTCTGTCTTTACTCACCCACCGAAATTTGGAATTTTTTACCATGTATCCAAGGTCAGATATCTGGTGACATATAAACGCTACAAGAGGCCGAAACGGATTTGCCTATATCAAAAATTCATGTTCTGACACTTTCGGACCCACTGCAACAGCTTAATCTTTGAAAATTCGCTAAAAGACAAGTGGGCAGTAGAGGATTGCCACATCCCAAACTCGAAAAAGCTGAGTTTCCTCCGATCAACAACTCCGTTTTCTACTGAATAAATTGAAGTTAAGTACACCGTTACATTATTTCAATAGTTACTTTTATTACATGTACATTATTAGCACATTATTTTAGACTAGCAGGAAAACCTGCTGTTCTAAATATAACGGGCTCCAGAGAGGTAGGCATCGAACAGAAGCCACGAAACATTCCCAGGAAAAAGGAAAAAGTCCCAGTCATGCAGCATGGTTATAAGAGCGAATTTTCAAAGACATGTTCATGCTATTGTGTAAAAAGATGTCGTGATTTCAACTAATTTTTCCGATTTTGGACCCTTAATAGTCAAATCTGTCCCACTCTTTTTTGAGAAAAATATTTTCATAATCGAAATGGTCTCTCCGTCGTGAATCACCATCCCACACAACGTCATGATTTAATATTGATTTCAGCCTTTACTACCAATTTTGTACCCCCCAAAATGCAAAAATGCTCCTATTCTGCACTAAAAACAACTGAAATGGTATTTTTCTGTCTTTACTCACCCACCGAAATTTGGAATTTTTTACCATGTATCCAAGGCCAGATATCTGGTGACATATAAACGCTACAAGAGGATGCTCCAAAACGGATTTGCCTATATCAAAAATTCATGTTCTGACACTTTCGGACCCACTGCAACAGCTTAATCTTTGAAAATTCGCTAAAAGACAAGTGGGCAGTAGAGGATTGCCACATCCCAAACTCGAAAAAGCTGAGTTTCCTCCGATCAACAACTCCGTTTTCTACTGAATAAATTGAAGTTAAGTACACCGTTACATTATTTCAATAGTTACTTTTATTACATGTACATTATTAGCACATTATTTTAGACTAGCAGGAAAACCTGCTGTTCTAAATATAACGGGCTCCAGAGAGGTAGGCATCGAACAGAAGCCACGAAACATTCCCAGGAAAAAGGAAAAAGTCCCAGTCATGCAGCATGGTTATAAGAGCGAATTTTCAAAGACATGTTCATGCTATTGTGTAAAAAGATGTCGTGATTTCAACTAATTTTTCCGATTTTGGACCCTTAATAGTCAAATCTGTCCCACTCTTTTTTGAGAAAAATATTTTCATAATCGAAATGGTCTCTCCGTCGTGAATCACCATCCCACACAACGTCATGATTTAATATTGATTTCAGCCTTTACTACCAATTTTGTACCCCCCAAAATGCAAAAATGCTCCTATTCTGCACTAAAAACAACTGAAATGGTATTTTTCTGTCTTTACTCACCCACCGAAATTTGGAATTTTTTACCATGTATCCAAGGCCAGATATCTGGTGACATATAAACGCTACAAGAGGATGCTCCAAAACGGATTTGCCTATATCAAAAATTTATATTCTGACACTTTCAGTGTAACCAATCATGTAATGTAACCTTTCATGTAACCATTTTACTGTAACAGCTTAATCTTTGAAAATTCGCTAAAAGACAAGTGGGCAGTAGAGGATTGCCACATCCCAAACTCGAAAAAGCTGAGTTTCCTCCGATCAACAACTCCGTTTTCTACTGAATAAATTGAAGTTAAGTACACCGTTACATTATTTCAATAGTTACTTTTATTACATGTACATTATTAGCACATTATTTTAGACTAGCAGGAAAACCTGCTGTTCTAAATATAACGGGCTCCAGAGAGGTAGGCATCGAACAGAAGCCACGAAACATTCCCAGGAAAAAGGAAAAAGTCCCAGTCATGCAGCATGGTTATAAGAGCGAATTTTCAAAGACATGTTCATGCTATTGTGTAAAAAGATGTCGTGATTTCAACTAATTTTTCCGATTTTGGACCCTTAATAGTCAAATCTGTCCCACTCTTTTTTGAGAAAAATATTTTCATAATCGAAATGGTCTCTCCGTCGTGAATCACCATCCCACACAACGTCATGATTTAATATTGATTTCAGCCTTTACTACCAATTTTGTACCCCCCAAAATGCAAAAATGCTCCTATTCTGCACTAAAAACAACTGAAATGGTATTTTTCTGTCTTTACTCACCCACCGAAATTTGGAATTTTTTACCATGTATCCAAGGCCAGATATCTGGTGACATATAAACGCTACAAGAGGATGCTCCAAAACGGATTTGCCTATATCAAAAATTTATATTCTGACACTTTCAGTGTAACCAATCATGTAATGTAACCTTTCATGTAACCATTTTACTGTAACAGCTTAATCTTTGAAAATTCGCTAAAAGACAAGTGGGCAGTAGAGGATTGCCACATCCCAAACTCGAAAAAGCTGAGTTTCCTCCGATCAACAACTCCGTTTTCTACTGAATAAATTGAAGTTAAGTACACCGTTACATTATTTCAATAGTTACTTTTATTACATGAAGATTATTAGCACATTATTTTAGACTAGCAGGAAAACCTGCTGTTCTAAATATAACGGGCTCCAGAGAGGTAGGCATCGAACAGAAGCCACGAAACATTCCCAGGAAAAAGGAAAAAGTCCCAGTCATGCAGCATGGTTATAAGAGCGAATTTTCAAAGACATGTTCATGCTATTGTGTAAAAAGATGTCGTGATTTCAACTAATTTTTCCGATTTTGGACCCTTAATAGTCAAATCTGTCCCACTCTTTTTTGAGAAAAATATTTTCATAATCGAAATGGTCTCTCCGTCGTGAATCACCATCCCACACAACGTCATGAATTAATATTGATTTCAGCCTTTACTACCAATTTTGTACCCCCCAAAATGCAAAAATGCTCCTATTCTGCACTAAAAACAACTGAAATGGTATTTTCTGTCTTTACTCACCCACCGAAATTTGGAATTTTGGTTTATTATTTTCAATAATGAACCATTGGAATCGAGCATGAAAAAAAAAATTCTTACCACCCCTCAAAATTTGATGGTTTACGTTTCAAGGTATGTAGAATCCAAAACTGCAATAAAAATATTTCTGTCTGTCCGCCGTACGCCGTACGCCGTACGGGCCACTTTTCTTAGTTACCATGAAAAAAAATTGATGAAATTCGGGTTATAGGTTCCGTTCGGCGTCTAGTTGGTCCTCGAAGCTCGACGTTACTGTGAGTCATCTCTAAGGGGTTCAAAATAGGGGTTGAAATTTTCAAAACGCCTATACAATTTTTTTTACGTAAATATTTTTACGGTTTTAAATAATTCTTGAATTTGCGAGTTTTTTATGACCATCCGGAGCATCGTACGTCCAGCCGTTCGTTCACAGTAAGGCCCCGAAGTTTGCACCGACAGGCATTTTCGACTCCAGTGTGAATGAAATTGTATACAATTCAAACCAATTCTCGTAACCAGAGACGCGCCCACAATAGGAATTTGTGAATACGGCCAATCATTGTAGGGATCACCTGATTATATTGGCGGAGTATGAAGTCGAGTTGGTTGTTCTGTGATATTATTTAATTTGAAAAATGATGGCTCTTTTGGAGTTTGTTCGTTAGGTAAGTGAAACTTGAACAAACGTTGAAGTATTATTGATGGGTAAATTATTACTACAGTAAATCATTACTCAACGGTAAATTATTACACAACGGTTCATTATACCATCTACGTAGAAGGGGCTGGAGTTTGTTGGTAGGTACTTTTGCAACTTTTTTCACTCCTCATCAACAATTTCTTTTCAGAACTTCATTATGTGTGTTTCTTTTTGTTAGGTACTGTTTGTCATCGGCAGAATTATTTTAGCAACATTTAACTCGTGATTTAGGTAGGTACCTAGTAACGAGTACGGGGTTAGGTACTAACCTACGGAGGGGTCTGCGATCTACATAATTATGCATAGAATAGTACATATTATATTATATAGACGGGTTATCTATACATAGAGCTGTGATCTGTAACAGAAGGGTATTCTATACAAAATAATAAACCGTTGTGCAGGGATTTGCAGCGTTTTTTACCATGTATCCAAGGCCAGATATCTGGTGACATATAAACGCTACAAGAGGATGCTCCAAAACGGATTTGCCTATATCAAAAATTTATATTCTGACACTTTCAGTGTAACCAATCATGTAATGTAACCTTTCATGTAACCATTTTACTGTAACAGCTTAATCTTTGAAAATTCGCTAAAAGACAAGTGGGCAGTAGAGGATTGCCACATCCCAAACTCGAAAAAGCTGAGTTTCCTCCGATCAACAACTCCGTTTTCTACTGAATAAATTGAAGTTAAGTACACCGTTACATTATTTCAATAGTTACTTTTATTACATGAAGATTATTAGCACATTATTTTAGACTAGCAGGAAAACCTGCTGTTCTAAATATAACGGGCTCCAGAGAGGTAGGCATCGAACAGAAGCCACGAAACATTCCCAGGAAAAAGGAAAAAGTCCCAGTCATGCAGCATGGTTATAAGAGCGAATTTTCAAAGACATGTTCATGCTATTGTGTAAAAAGATGTCGTGATTTCAACTAATTTTTCCGATTTTGGACCCTTAATAGTCAAATCTGTCCCACTCTTTTTTGAGAAAAATATTTTCATAATCGAAATGGTCTCTCCGTCGTGAATCACCATCCCACACAACGTCATGATTTAATATTGATTTCAGCCTTTACTACCAATTTTGTACCCCCCAAAATGCAAAAATGCTCCTATTCTGCACTAAAAACAACTGAAATGGTATTTTTCTGTCTTTACTCACCCACCGAAATTTGGAATTTTTTACCATGTATCCAAGGCCAGATATCTGGTGACATATAAACGCTACAAGAGGATGCTCCAAAACGGATTTGCCTATATCAAAAATTCATGTTCTGACACTTTCGGACCCACTGCAACAGCTTAATCTTTGAAAATTCGCTAAAAGACAAGTGGGCAGTAGAGGATTGCCACATCCCAAACTCGAAAAAGCTGAGTTTCCTCCGATCAACAACTCCGTTTTCTACTGAATAAATTGAAGTTAAGTACACCGTTACATTATTTCAATAGTTACTTTTATTACACATGTTCATTATTAGTACATTATTTTAGACTAGCAGGAAAACCCGCTGTTCTAAATATAACGGGCTCCAGAGAGGTAGGGATCGAACAGAAGCCACGAAACATTCGCACTTGATATTGGAGTAGTAATTAGTTTCACAAATCTCACAGATACGAAACTGTTTCACATGTCTATCGGCATATACGTCATATTGATGTTCATTGGAAAAATGATGAAATCTGTTGGTCCACTAACAGTCTTTACACTCACAAGATTGGACACGCATTTTCACGATCTTATTATGAATCACATGAGACGGTAAGGAACATGAGGGCAACCACCAATGAACTACGCGATTATTCTGACGATCAGATCGCGATCGTCGAATAAATCCTGAACGGCACGTCCTACAAAAATCGTTTTAGGACGGTTGGAACCGCCGTGAAAAGCGCTTTCCAACAGCATCCACCTTATTCTGGTTTGGGGTCGACCGTAGCAAACCAAAAGCACCAACTCGGACGCTGTCGTCAGGGACGGCCAGGAATCCGATCAAAGAGAAGGTCTGGGGGATCGAGAGAGCCTAAAATGTGGCCCGGAACACAATGAGACCACCCTCATGAAAATCCGTTCATGCAGTCACACTAACACACACATATACAAAAACTCTATATTATTATAACAGGATAAGAAACCAAGTGCCAAAGCTACCTAGCAAGAAAAAATCACGTTTCTTGAACCGCTTGATATTTTTGAGAGACGAAACTACCCGAATCCAACAAAAACAACTCCGAATTGATAAATATTCGTTAATGTGAAGAAAATCGTGGAGCAACGAACACCAAAATCGACCAAATTTTACGTTTGTTTCAAAGGACTGCCATACTAGGATTAAAGGAACACCATACCAACAAGATCCCCAAAAATCTCATTAAAATCTGTTGAACTGGACAGAAGATAGTTGGCGGATAGAAGATAGCGTTACGTACAATGTTTCCCAGATTCCGATCGCACTGAAATTTGGAGGACTGCTCTGGTCACAGACCACAAGGCATCAAAACCAGTCGAACAGAACTCAGAGTCACGTGACAGGAATTACATGTTTCTCGTACCTCGCAGACGAAAGTTACAGTTGGATTTTGATGAAATTCATAAATGGGGAACAACCCGCACGTGCAATGGTTCGTTTGGAATCGGCCCGCTGGGGAGTTCGTGAATTTCTCAACCGTTCCAAGTCATTCATGGACCACTGCAGTGGACCCAAAACATTTTCAATCAACAATACTCGATATTTAGGTACCCAGCTCACCATTAAGGAGGAAAATATATATTATGTTTTATATTTAGTTATTTAAATAAGTCGAGCCGCAATCGGGCCTGACAAATTCACGCTCATGTTGACGTTTTCTCAGTTACTACTCTTGAGAGCTCTGACTGAACTAAAAACCCCGATTTTCCACTTCTTGTTGAACAATGGCGTCAAACCGATTCCGGCACAACGCCAATCGAACTTGCACGAGATAACGCTATCAATGTAGGCACTCGTACGATTATGCGCTCAGAATAAACTGAACAGGAAAATAGGACTTTTCGAGTAAGAAATCTAGAACACAATATTTCAGGTAATTCACAATCGTCGGGACCAAAAAATGGATCATTTCAAAAATAAAAAATATTTTTTCGAAACGATTAAAAAAAACGCTGCAAAGTCCTTGTCACATGGGTTTATTATTCCATTGGACATACCTACCTACAGAGATGTTGGCTGTTTATTTATTGTTTCTTTCATATAAAATAATTGAAATAGCTATCTCTGGTGGTTTCCACCAATTTTGGCCCCCAAAACACGAATAAGAATTCATTTATTTCATAAGGCTTCATTTTTTTTAAAGTAAATTATCTCTGATCATTGGTAGTGCCATTTAATCGTCTTGATCCACCTGTTGACACTTTTTCCAGTGTTATTATACAAATTTATGGTGATTTCAGACGATCTCCCAGGTTTTTGATTCATAAAAAATCAATTTCGGGAGCTGAACATCTGGTAGAACCTCAATTTTCTATTCTTTGGTCAAAATCGACTTCATATTCGGTCTTCCTGTCCCCAAAAACATGAAAAACGATACCTTAAAAGCTAATGTTACCCACATGTTGCTAAAACGCAAAAAGTACCTATTTTTACACACATTTTCACTCATAACACCCCTGGGTATATTCCGATCGGGCTGAAAAGTTTCGGGACACAACTAGGGCCCAAATAGAGCATGTGTGCGAAAAACGATTTTTTTAGATCGAAAATGAAGCCGGTACACGTGATACGACGGACGGCGTACGGCGGACGGACATTGCATTTTTGGAATCTACACACCTTGAAACGGAAAAGAAAAAATTTTGAGGGGTTGTTATAAAATTTTTTTGCTGAGCGAATACATAGGTGTATTATTCACAGTATAATAAACCAAAATCTGTTGATTGCACTAGAAAGCAAAAAAAAGAAGAGGGGGAAAAATATTTAGAGGACTTCAAAAAAGCAGTGTAAAACTGAATAAAAGTAATTTTTATGCTGAACAGACGTTATTCAAAGCCGATACAACACAATTTTTGAGTTGTCGCCAAATTTCAACTAAAAACCTCACACACAGCCCTTCATATTGTATCCCTTGGTTTTTGGGTTTTTACACAATTTAGTTGAAATTTGGCGGCGACTTCAAAAATTCTGTAGTATCGGCTTTGAATACATTTTTGTTCAGCACAAAAATTATTATTTTAATTTTTTTTTTTTTTTAAACGCATTTGGTAGTAAATCTAATAATCAAGTACCTGCTTGAATCCACGGCTGCCAAAGTTAAAATTATCATTTTAATTATTTTATTATTTTTTTTTAAGCATTCGGTAGTAAATCTGATAATCAAGTACCTGCTTGAATCCACGGCTGCCAAAGTTAAAATTATCATTTTAATTATTTTTTTTTTTTTTTAAGCATTCGGTAGTAAATCTGATAATCAAGTACCTGCTTGAATCCACGGCTGCCAAAGTTAAAATTATCATTTTAATTATTTTATTTTTTTTTTTAAGCATTCGGTAGTAAATCTGATAATCAAGTACCTGCTTGAATCCACGGCTGCCAGAGTTTAATTGTGGCGTCCGACAGTTGCACCATTTCGAAGGAATTCGATTCGATGGAGAACAAACTTGAAACCCATTCACCGACTGGCGGGCACAAGGCAGAACCCGCGTTTCAGTGAAAACCCCGACCGGACAAAGTGTCTGCGATATCGGGGGTGGAAGGAAAACCACGCGGATTTCGCGAAAGAGCAAACCGTTTTCGAAAACACGTAGAAAAACGACCGGAATGTATGGTGAGTACCACACGGGGGAGACCTGGCCGAAGAAGTCGCGTTTTATGAATGAAAGGGAGTCATGAAAGGAGTCACCCGGAGGGGCCGAGATGCGGCCCTGGTCCGTAGTAAAACGGGTTCCGCCATGGCGGGAGGGGTCCGGGTCCGGCGGGAAGGGCCGGGGGAGGGTTACAACAGGTTTTCGGAGCCAACGAGCAACGCGATAGAGGAAGACAACGAGAGTAAAAAATAAAACATAAAAACAATAATGAAAAATACACTGCCAAGGTGATGGCACAGGAGCTTCCTCGTCACAATCAGAGTGACCCATTATAAAATAGAACAGACTCGGAAGCAAAATAACATAACATTACATTACATTACATTACATAACATTGCATAACGTTAAATATACATATTACATAACATTACATTACATAACATAACATTACATAACATTACATGAAATATACATATTATACATAACATGACTTCCATAATACATTACGTCCATTATACATAACTAGCCTGACCGCTCGCTTCGCTCGCTATCCGAGATTCGCTGTACGCAGTATCGTGGAACCAACAAACGACGGAAAAATCCCATACCCTACCGGGTATTTGTGCCCAATTTTATCAAAATCCGTCAAGCCATACAGGAGTTGACCATGGTCGACCATATTTCCGCTATGGTCAGGGAATTAAAAATGCGCCTACGTTCAACTTGGGAGGCTACCGGATATTGGAGCCAAATTTGGTCGATATCCATTGAGCAATTCGGGATTCGACCATGGAGGGGCCCATGGATGCGCTATGGTCGACCGCGGGGGTAGTCCGAAGGGTCGATCGTAGATAGAATTTCACGTAGATTACGAATACGCGATAAAAAATAGGGGTTACCATTTCAATTAACGAAGTTGACCATGGTCGACCATAGTTCCGCTATGGTCAGGGAATTAAAAATGCGACGTTGCACAACTTGGGAGCCTACTGGATACTCGTGCCAAATTTGGTCGATATCCGTCAAGCCATTCAGGAGTTGACCATGGTCGACCATAGTTCCGCTATGGTCAGGGAATTAAAAATGCGACGTTGCACAACTTGGGAGCCTACTGGATATTCGTGCCAAATTTGGTCGATATCCGTTGAGCAATTCGGGATTCGACCATGGAGGGGCCCATGGATGCGCTATGGTCGACCGCGGGGGTAGTCCGAAGGGTCGATCGTAGATAGAATTTCACGTAGATGACGAATACGCGATAAAAAATAGGGGTTACCATTTCAATTAACGAAGTTGACCATGGTCGACCATAGTTCCGCTATGGTCAGGGAATTAAAAATACGACGTTGCACAACTTGGGAGCCTACTGGATATTCGTGCCAAATTTGGTCGATATCCATCAAGCCATCAGGAGTTGACCATGGTCGACCATAGTTCCGCTATGGTCAGGGAATTAAAAATGCGACGTTGCACAACTTGGGAGCCTACTGGATATTCGTGCCAAATTTGGTCGATATCCGTCAAGCCATTCAGGAGTTGACCATGGTCGACCATAGTTCCGCTATGGTCAGGGAATTGAAAATGCGACGTTGCACAACTTGGGAGCCTACTATATATTCGTGCCAAATTTGGTCGATATCCGTCGAGCCGTTTGGCCGTGCATAGAAGGACAGACAGACAGACAGAGCGCATGCGCAGGGCGAACCGCTGGCTCTATCATGTTGAAATTTATATGGGACCTCAATGGGCCCTACCCGCTTAATCCCTGAGAATTACATTGAAATTGGGTGAAATCTTTGGTTACTACGGCTGTAACAAGGAAATTGAATCTATTTCACGCCAGCGCATGCGCAGAGCGCACCGAGGGTCCGATCATGCTGAAATTCATACTGGAACTCACTAGGCCTTGTCCAAACAACCCTTGAAAATTTGAGCGAAATTGAATCAAAATTGTGAAAGTTATGCGTGTTTGTTGAATTTAACGTTAGCGCATGCGCAGGGCGTACCGCTGGATCAATCATGTTGAAATTTGTATGGGACCTCAAGGGGCCTTATCCGCACCATCCCTCAAAATCTGAGCTGAATCAATTCAAAATCGTGGAAGTTATGGCTGTAACAAGGAAATGCGGACAGACTCACAGACTCACAGATTCACAGACTCACAGACTCACAGACCGACAGACACGGAACCAAATTTGTTCAGTAGGCTTTGAAACGCAAAATGCAAGTGGAAATTTTGATTTCTGAAGACAAAAATTTTTTGGCTCACGAAAGTGAACACAAGGCTTCCGCTGCTTCGCAGACTCGGAAGCAAAAAGGGTTTCAGTCATGCAGCATGCCCATATGCGCAAACTTTCGGATATCAGGTATCCTAATAGGATTTTGTTCTTGACATGGACGTCTTCGGTTTATTATTTCCAATAACAAACCTTTGGAATCGAGCATTTAACAATTTTAAACCCCCTCGCACCACTCAAAATTTGATGGTTTCCGTTTCAAGGTATGTGGAATCCGAAAATGGAATAAAAATGCTGCAAATGATTACACAACGATTTAAGATGCCTCATCTGCGTAGATCGCTGTTTTGTGGTCAATGCCTACCCACGAGCCCCCCCCCCCCCCCCCACCCCCGGGAAAGCCCTAAATGGAGTACTGGAGCCGGCCCGGGAATTACAGTTTCATAAAAATGCGCAGGATTCAATAATTCAATCATTGATTATTTATTTATTTGTTGTTATTCATAAAGGATAAAGTTTGTCCAAGTTACAGAATTTCCTATTGAGGAAATCCAGAAGAGCCATCATTTTTCGAATGAAATAATATCACAGAACAACCAACTCGGCTTCTTACAGCCATCCGTGATTATAATCAGGTGATCCCTAGCAATGATACCCGGGCCGGATTTATACCGTTTTATTCACGATCATGTTGACGAAGCTTTTCGGTCCAAACGAACGGTTGATCGTACAATGCTCCGGGTGGTCTCAAAAAATGCTTTACTCAAGATCAATTTAAAATCGTAAAAAAACTATACCCTTCTACTGAAAGTTTTCGAGCTACGGCTTACTGAAAATTTCAGCCCCTATTTTTCACCCCTTACAGATGACTGACAGTAACACCGAGCTCCTAGGACCAACTAGACCCCGAACGGGACCTATAACCCGAATTTCATTAATTTTGGTTAACGGTAACTAAAAATAGTACAAAGAATGGCGTACAGCCAGAAATGTTTTTATTCCGTTCGGATTCTACGTACCGTGAAAAGGAAACCACCAATTTTTAAGGGGGGGGGGGGGGGGGGGGGTTAAACAATATTGTTTTTTGCTCGATTCCAAAGGAATTACTGAAAATAATAAACCAACAATTTCTGTCCGCATGCCGCACTTTCCTTAGTTATCATGAACCAAAATTAATGAACTTCGGTTTTTAGGTCCCGCTTGGGGTCTAGTTGGTCCTCGAAGCTCGGCGTTACTGTCAGTCATCTCTAAGGGGTGAAAAATGGGTGGGTTGGAATTTTCAGAACGCCGAAGCTCTAACTTGCAATAGAACGGCATGGTTTTTTAAACATTTTTAAATTGATCTCGAACTAAAGAATTTTTTTGAGACCACCCGAAGCATTGTACGACCGGCCGTTCGTTTGCACCGAAAAGCTTCGTCAACATGATCGTGAATGAAACGGTATGAATCCAGCCCAGATATCGTAGCTAGTGATCACCTGATTATAATCACGGATGGCTGTATGACGTCGAGTTGGTTGTTCTGTGGTATTATAACCACAAACATCAAACGATTAATGACTGAATTATTGAATCCTGCGCATTTTTATGAAACTGTAATTCCCGGGCCGGCTCCAGTGCTCGATGTAGGGCTTTCCTGGGGGGAGCTCGAGGGTAGGCAATGCACTCTCTAACGTGGGGAAAAAGCACATAAATTGTCTCAACTCAAAATTAGTCCCTACTGTCTTGAGGTATGACATGTGAGGCAACGAGAATGCTGTACAATGCTAATACTTCCGCACTTAAAATAACACGGTGGCGTGGGGTTGAAAACGTTTTCGGCAAAACTGAATCCACTTTCTCAAAATTCGGTTGAAACCCCCAGTAGGTGTGCGACGCAAGTGCTTGCATATCCTGTTTAAGGATATGCAAGTACTTGGTTTACTCCAAAAGTTATTTCTGTACACAGAAGGTTTCTATCAGGCAATCTAATAGGGTCTGCTAAGATCCTGGGCATGTTGGTGGTCCGCCCATAAACAAACCAGGCAACGAACCCAAAAAGACTCCGGGCATGGTGGTGATTCGCTCATAACCAGACCGGACAAAACGCTCCAAAAAATCCCGGGCATGGTGGTGGTCCGCCCTTAACCAAACCAGGCAACGAACCCAAAAAGACTCCGGGCATGGTGGTGATTCGCTCATAACCAAACCGGGAAAAAAGCTCCAAAAAATCCCGGGCATGGTGGTGGTCCGCCCATAACCAAACCAGGCAACGAACCCAAAAAGACTCCGGGCATGGTGGTGATTCGCTCATAACCAAACCGGACAAAACGCTCCAAAAAATCCCGGGCATGGTGGTGGTCCGCCCATAACCAAACCAGGCAACGAACCCAAAAAGACTCCGGGCATGGTGGTGATTCGCTCATAACCAAACCGGAAAAAAAGCTCCAAAAAATCCCGGGCATGGTGGTGGTCCGCCCATAACCAAACCGGGCAACGAACCCAAAAAGACTCCGGGCATGGTGGTGATTCGCTCATAACCAAACCAGACAAACCCTCCAAAAAATCCTGGGCATGGTGGTGGTCCGCCCTTAGCCAAACCAGGCAACGAACCAAAAAGACTCCGGGCATGGTGGTGATTCGCTCATAACCAAACCGGACAAAACACTCCAAAAAATCCCGGGCATGGTGGTGGTCCGCTCTTAACCAAACCAGGCAACGAACCCAAAAAGACTCCGGGCATGGTGGTGATTCGCTCATAACCAAACCGGACAAAACGCTCCAAAAAATCCCGGGCATGGTGGTGGTCCGCCCTTAACCAAACCAGGCAACGAACCCAAAAAGACTCCGGGCATGGTGGTGATTCGCTCATAACCAAACCGGACAAAACGCTCCAAAAAATCCCGGGCATGGTGGTGGTCCGCCCTTAACCAAACCAGGCAACGAACCCAAAAAGACTCCGGGCATGGTGGTGATTCGCTCATAACCAAACCGGACAAACCCTCCAAAAAATCCCGGGCATGGTGGTGGTCCGCTCTTAACCAAACCAGGCAACGAACCCAAAAAGACTCCGGGCATGGTGGTGATTCGCTCATAACCAAACCGGACAAAACGCTCCAAAAAATCCCGGGCATGGTGGTGGTCCGCCCTTAACCAAACCAGGCAACGAACCCAAAAAGACTCCGGGCATGGTGGTGATTCGCTCATAACCAAACCGGACAAAACGCTCCAAAAAATCCCGGGCATGGTGGTGGTCCGCCCTTAACCAAACCAGGCAACGAACCCAAAAAGACTCCGGGCATGGTGGTGATACACTCATAACCAAACCAGACAAACCCTCCAAAAAATCCCGGGCATGGTGGTGGTCCGCTCTTAACCAAACCAGGCAACGAACCCAAAAAGACTCCGGGCATGGTGGTGATTCGCTCATAACCAAACCGGACAAAACGCTCCAAAAAATCCCGGGCATGGTGGTGGTCCGCCCATAACCAAACCGGGCACATCCTCCCTACACCTCTCGTGGAGGATGCGCGCTCATATCCATCCATCACAACTAACTTTCCACGAGAAACATTAAATTGAACCAGTGGAAGAGAAGCGTTCTGTTGCAGTTTGATAAGATGGTTAACCGAGGTTCATAATTTATTATTAAGAAATACTTGTGCAAACAAAATCACGTTCTATTGACACCTCCCTGTCCATTCTCGTTGAATGATGGAACTAATCATTCATTATTGTTTGCAATTCGATATGTTCTCTTCATATTCCCGCATTATTTTTATTCAACCAATCAAGGAAGCGTTAGTTTTATTTTACGAGGTCTAATTAATCCCCCCCCCCACCATTCACCACTGCTCATGTTTTCAATCGTTCGATTATCATTTTTTAATTCTACTACTACGTTATTTTTAAATCTAAGTATATCAATGTAAAGCCTATTAGATGAAGAAGTTTTTGCGAAATTTGACAAGTTATAGATTTTTTTGTAACCTCAATAGAACGTACAATCCTTTTCACAATTTTAAATTTTGAAATTTTCAAATGTTCCAACTTATATTGGCCAACATTTTAAGTAACTCTGACCATTGAAAACAGAAGACAGGAAATTTAACGTTATTTCAAACGTGTAATTGGATTTGTTGTAGTCTCAATATTTTCGAATTTATTGGCGTGTTTAGTATGGAAAAACACAAATTGTCGGATATCTTTAAAACGAAGAACTTTTCGAAAAATTTCTACTGAACATTTTTGGTTCTAAACGAAGAGCAGAATCGATTCCGAGTTTCTCCAGAAGGAACTGGGACACCCTGTATACAGTAAATTTTTGTTGTAATAGGGATGAATTCAGGATGTTCTGTTACGGATTTGCAAAACAAAAAACAAAAAATCAGAATTCATGTTCTGAAAATTTTAGACCCATTGCAGTAAGTAGCTTCATTTTGTTTGAAAATTCGCTAAAACAGGAATTGATAATTTCTTTAATTTCTTCCTTACATGAATAAGAATGAGAATGTGTGAATAAGGATTTTTTTCAAACATTTTCCGGTTTGGCCCTCCCTTGGCCAAATCCTAGATCCGAAGGTAACTGACTCACGTTCCGAGTGTCCGCGGGGACGTGACGCGATGACCAATCTGTGTGAAATGTATTCGTGAAAACTTCCTTATGAGTTACGAGGAATATCGTCGGGTCTTGGAAGACGATCGTGTGCAATTTGAACAACGAGATGTTCTCTTCTGTTCAACGAGGGTAAGGTAATGAAAATTTGGGAAAACGCCGATTGTCGGATATCTTTAAAACGAAGAACTTTTCCAAACATTTCTACTGAGCATTTTTTGTTCCAAATGAAGAGTAGAATCGATTCCCTGAGCTTCTCCAGAAGGAACTGGGGCACCCTGTCCCAGTCCGTTGTTGAAGGCTACCACGAGGCGATGCTTAGATTCAGGGGCGTTGCGTCCATAAGGCCACTGCCCTGCCACCAAAAAACACTGTATAGGTATAATAGGTAAGTTAAAAAACCTCCATAGTTCAGTTGGAATTTGAATTTCCCTCTGTACACTGTACCTAGCATTTTTCACAAAGTTCAACAGCGACTCACCAGACTTCTCTGGCTATGGATGGAAATTCCATGGATATTCAATATTATAGTAGAGCATCCATGGTGTGCTCCATAGCCAAAGCAACTAAATCCGAATAAAGCGACTGTAATCGATGTCCTGCAATCGAAATCGAAACCTAGGCTCTTGAAACTGGCAGGCAGGTCCTGGGACCTGGTGTCGCCATGACAACTGAGAAAAGTGGCCCGTCCGCGCATTCTCAGTAGAGTAAAAATGTTGTTTGCCACGCCCACTTTCGGCCCCGTCCCCAAAATCTGAATTCTACTCCAAAATCGTTCGTTCTCACAATCGATTCGATCCCTTCGATTCAATTTGTTGTTGTTGTTTTTCTTGAGGGTGCCGCGAAGACTTTTCATGCCGACAGTGGTGGTTAGAGGTTGCGTTTTTTCTTCTTGTGCATTCGATTCAATTTGTCATCTCAAAAGGAGATGCTTCTTCGTCTTCTGATTTGTTTTTGTTGTGAATTATGTTCGCTTTCTCTGTTGTCAGTTGTCAGTTTTCAATTTTTTGCGTCAAACTGAGGGCGTTTTGCGTTCGGTCCGGTTCTGATGGCAGATTTGTATTCTTGGTAGGTACTTACGTGCATTTTGTCCTGTTTGTGGTCTTGTGGATTGATCGTCGTCCTAACACACTGATAACTACCTAGCTTCAGGTCAATAGCTTCTCCATTCAAGCAGGTACTGGCCGACGGGTCATTGTTTTGTTATAGGTGTTTTAGTTTACTATATTTTTATAACACGTGAATTCGGTGTCTAATTTGCAGTAGAAATTGCCGACGTTTTCGCACGACGATAGATTGTTGATTGAAAGGGAATTTGCTGAATATCAATCAGTAAATAAGGGAAGTGTGTTTATTGTTGCCTCGAGGTATTTGTAGACAAATCTCTTGGTTTTGTGTTCTGGTTTGGTGCCCCACCGTTTTCAGAGCCCACGCACCGCTACTGCTTAGATTTACAATCAAACGAGGAACTGAAGAGAGAATCTCGATGGTTGTCTGTAGCTCCTGGAGACTACCGAAGGCACAGGAGTGGTCCATTTTGGAGCACATGGAATTTTCGTCGGTCCCTGCATGGACACTCCCATGGACGCTCCCGCACCTTCGGATGCAGGGAAATCCACGACATTAACCAGAGATGCTGAGGATGTGGCGGAGGCGCCCCCGACATCGTCTGGACACCCCTGGTGGGGGGATCACAGGAGGATCTTGTTCTTGGAGTTATGCACGGAATGTCACGAAGCCGACCGGCGCTCACACCCTTTCAAGTTCTCAACCCGAGCACATGCTTCCCCTCAACGTATCCCCTGGGAACTTGACCCTTTCCACGATCCGACTCCGTGGATTGTCAATCTCAACGGGCGAACGCTATAATTCACCTAACCACCCGTAAAACAGAGCCCGAGGACACGAATCAAAGATGAATATATATTTATATTTAAAAGATGTTCGTCAAATCAAAAATAGTTGTCGGTAAAACCCTAGTCAGTTGGTAAATCGTTCCGCCGGCAAATCCCAAAAATTCAGTCAGCGTGTTCATGTTCAGAATAGTACATTTTAGGTGAACTTAACAAATTTGTTTGTTTTTGGTTTATGTAATCGCTCAGCAAAAATGTTTGTAACCCCTCAAAATTTTGGTTTATTATTCTGTGAATAATACACCTATGTATTCACTCAGCAAAAAGTTTTTATAACACCCCCTCAAAATTTTTTCTTTTCCGTTTCAAGGTGCGTAGATTCCAAAAATGCAATGTCCGTCCGCCGTATCACGTGTACAGGCTTCATTTTCGGTCTAAAAAAATCGTTCTTTCGCACACACGCTCCATTTGGGCCCTAGTTGTGTCCCGAAACTTTGCAGCCCGATCGGAATATACCCAGGGGTGTTATGAGTGAAAATGGGTATAAAAATAGGTACTTTTTGTGTTTTAGTAACATGTTAGTAATATTAGCTTTTGAGGTTGTAGCGGTTGACTACAGTTGATAAATTGTTGTGCGCGGTTTTTAACATATGATTCGGACAAATTTCCAAATTTTCCAAATTGAAATTATTACATTCGAAAAAGTCGTTTTCAAAAGTCCGTTCTTCAAGTTTTATAATTTACTATTTTTTGTTCAGGTGGATTCAAAATTAAGTCGCTCACTTGTGCTAGGATATCGCTCTCGATTGCACCCACTAGCATGTGGTACTTGGTCACATCGCTAGTAACGCCCGCATTGAAAAATTGCGATTCTAACTGCCGAAACCATAACCTAGGATTTTGTTTCCAGAACGGAGGAATTTTGACTGAAACTCTTTGAATTTGGGGATGTGCGTTATTTTCTGCCATCACGTCGGGGTCACCACTTTGGTGGTTTAATGAGAACCAACAAAAATAATAATTTGACTCCAGTCAATTAATAGCGAACTTTGAATAATATATTGAACAAAAAATAGTAAATTATAAAACTTGAAGAACGGACTTTTGAAAACGACTTTTTCGACTGTAATAATTTCAATTTGGAAAATTTGGAAATTTGTCCGAATCATATGTTAAAAACCGCGCACAACAATTTATCAACTGTAGTCAACCGCTACAAGGTATCGTTTTCCATGTTTTTAGGGACAGGAAGACCGAATATGAAGTCAATTTTGACCAAAGTGGAAAATTGAGGTTTTCTAACGAAGTTTCAGCCTTAAATTTCGTTAAATTTTGGTCTAAAATCGACGTTCTTCCGCACACAGTTTGGATCTCAATTCGGGAATACATTTAGGTCCTAGTTGTGCTCCGAAACAAGGCAGCCCGAACGGCATATACCCAGGGGTGTTATGGGAGAAAAATGGGTGTAAAAATAGGGGTTTTCGAGGGATTTTTGAGTTTTTAGTTAACATTAGCCTGTGAGGTATCGTTTTCCATGTTTTTTAGGGGGAGAAGACCGAATATTAGGTTGATTTTGACTAAAGAGTGAAGAATTGAGGTTGTAACGAAGGTTAAGCTCCCGAAAGTCATTTTTTATTAGTCAAAAACATGGGAAATTGCCTGAAATCAACATACATTTGTATAATAACAATAGAAGTAGTATCAACAGTTGAATCAAGACAATTAAATGATAAAAAACAATCTGTTTAAAAAAAACCGAGCCTAATTCGTGCTTTTGGGGGCCAAAATTGGTGGAAACCATCAAAAATAGCCATTTCAATAATTGCACATGAAAGAAACACTAAATGACCAGCCAAAATTTCTCTACTATGTCCAGTAGAATAATAAACCCATGTGACAAGGACTTTGCAGCGTTTATTAAATTTTTATTTAACGGACAAAGCCCAATTATAAATAATACAACGAAAATAACAAAATTTTACAGTAAGTAACTGAGATCACACTTGAACCGAATGAACTCATAGGTACCTAGCTGTACAAAACAACTCATACAACAGCAAACGTAAGGACAGATAATAAAAATATAGGTATCTAGCTTCAACTAATGGAATACAACAAATTAACAGAAAACTTGACGATGGGACTTTTTTTTACACTGTTGAGGAATCGAAATTAGTTTCGGCAGGAAACATAATATATGTATTTCAATTAGCTGCTTACTGAGAGGAGAATTGAAAGAACAACTTATAACTACGGTATGGCACACTGAAAGGGAGGAGGGGGGGGGGGGGGGGGGGGGTTGGCCGTTTGAAAGGGATAAGATGGAACGTGGGAATTAATTTGGCCAAGAAGAGAGGAATCGTCGATAATGTTGTTTAATATTTTAAAAAGAAAAACGCTCCGAAGTCCTTGTCACATGGGTTTATTATTCTATTGGACACACCTACAGAACTGCTGGCTGTTCATTTACTGTTTCTTTTATGCGCAATAACAGAAAAATTTATTTATGTTTAAGAACCAAAAATTGCAACCATGTATCATGTTATTAACTCGAAAAGTGAAGGCTAGGTAGAAATCTACTACTTGAAACGTATGTGCTCGTTTCTTCTGACGATGTCTTGTCTACATTTCTTGAGCACCATAGATGATACATGTTAAAACGTGACAACCAAACAAGCGTCATTGTTTACTATCCATTTATAACATTCATTTATATAGTTATAGTATGAAACTAGGAAATAAATACCAAGAACAAATACGAAATAAATTCGTGATAAATCAAGAGCTTTCCAACGAATGGAAAACGATTTTTGTCCGATGAAAATGAAAGAAGTTTCATTTCCCTAGCAACTACTCGGTTGTACGTGAAAACCACTATGCATTGTGCGCGAAAAAATTTGACGCTTAAAATTGACGCTCAAATTTGACGCTCAAAATTTACGCGCAAAATCGACTCGCAAAAAATGCTAGTACCCCAGGGCTAAAACATGATACATGTTAATAGCTATTTATGACGGTTTTCACCACTATTCGCCCCCAAAAAGACGAATTAGGGTCCCATTTTTGACAAATTATCTTTGACCACTGATAGTGCCATTTAAATGTCTTGATTCACCTGTTGCTTTACTTCTAGTGTTATTATACAAATTTATGGTGATTCCAGACAATTTCCCAGGTTTTCGACTCATAAAAAATGAATTTCGGGAGATGAACGCTCGATAGAACCTCAGTTCTTCACTTAGGTCAAAATCCACTTCATATTTGGTCTCCTCACCCTAAAAAACACGGAAAACGATACCTCACAAGCTCATGCTCACTAAAACCTCAAACCCCAGTTTTACAGCAATTTTTCACTCATAGCACCCCTGGGTGTATTCCGATCGGGCTGCTGAGCTTCGGAACACAACTAAACACAACCGTGAGCGGAACAACAACGCTTTTATAACAAAATTTAATGTAAATTTAAGGCTGAAACTTCCTTAGAACCTCAAATTTCCACTCTGACCAAAATCGACTTCACATTCGGCCTCCTCGTCCTGAAAAACATGGAAAACGATACCTCACAAGCTCATGTTACTAAAACACACAAAAAACCCCTATTTTTACACTCATTTTTTACCTATAACACCCCTGGGTGTATTCCGATCGGGCTGAAAAGTTTCGGGACAGAACTAGGGCCCAAATGGAGCATGTGTGGATGTGCGAAAGAACGAATTTTTTAGACCAAAAATAAAGGTAGACATGGATGATACAGCGGACGGCGTACGGACAGTGCATTTCCAGAATCTCCGCGCCTTGAGACGTAAAAGAAAGTATTTTCAGGGGATGTTCAAAAAATGTTTGCTGAGCGAATACATAGGTGTATGATTTACATGATAATAAACAACAATGCACGTCCGTCCGCCTCATCATGCATATCTACTTTATTTTTGGTCTAAAAAAATTCGTTCTTTCGCACACACGCTCCATTCGGGCCCTAGTTGTGTCCCGAAACTTTGCAGCCCGATCGGAATATACCCAGGGGTGTTATGAGTGAAAATGGGTATAAAAATAGGGTTTTTTGGTGTTTTAGTAACATGAGCTTGTGAGGTATCGTTTTCCATGTTTTTTAGGGCGAGGAAACCGAATATGAAGTTGATTTTGACCAACAAGTGAAGAATTGAGGTTGTAACGAAGTTTCAGCTCCCAAAATTCATTTTTTATTAATCAAAAACCAGGGAAATTGTCTGAAATCAACATAAATTTGTATAATAACACTAGAAGTGTTATTCAAGACTATTAAAAGGCACTATCAACGATCAAAGATAATATGTCAAAAACAGGACCCTAATTCGTGTTTTTGGGGGACAAAGTTGATGGAAATCATCAAAAATAGCTACCTATTTCAATAACTGCACATGAAAGAAACAATGAATGGACAGCCAAAATTTCTGGATGTCCAGTTGAATAATAAACCCATGTGACCAGGACTTCGCAGCGTTTTTGGAATCTACGCACCTTGAAAAGTAAAAGTAAAAATTGTGGGGGTGTTCATGAAATTTTTTGCTGAGCGAATACGTAGGTGTATTATTCACAGAATAATAAACCAAAAGTACCACCAGTTATACATAAATACAGTGTCTACTCAATATGGCAACAGATTGGAGCAAAGTCTTCGAGAAAGTTAGGCACGTGCTTGAATCTTACCGCGATGACTTTATCCTATAACCGACCGGATGTTCGGAGCGAACGATTAGTTGACGAAACAGCCAGCAGATGCCACCACAGTCCAGGCGACCGCCCCTCAGCATCCGTTCAGAGTTTCTCCTTGGAGATCCGATCCGCACTGTTGGACTCCTCTCAGTTTGTCAACAGTAAATTAATGACTCGGGGAACCGAAAGCACGAGAAAAACGCTGCAAAGTCCTTGTCACATGGGTTTATTATTCTATTGGACACACCTACAGAAACGTTGGCTGTTCATTTATTGTTTGTTTCATGTGAAATAATTGAAATAGCTATTTCTGATGCTTTCCAACAATTTTGGCCCCTAAAACACGAATTAGGTACGATTTTTCTTTCAAATTGTCTTTGATCATTGGTTTAATCGTCTTGATCCACGTGTTAATACTATTCCACTGTTATTATACAAATTGATGGTGATTTCAGACGATTTCCCAGGTTTTTGACTCATAAAAAAATCAATTTTGGGAGCTGAATCTTTGGTAGAACAAAATCGACTTCATATTCGGTCTTCTCGTCCCCAAAAACATGGAAAACGATACCTCAAAAGCTCATGTTACTAACATGTTGTTAAAACGCAAAAAGTACCTATTTTTATACACATTTTCACTCATAACTCCCCTGGGTATATTCCGATCGGGCTGAAAAGTTTCGGGGCACAACTAGGGCCCAAATGGAGCATGTGTGCGAAAGAACGAATTTTTTAGACCGAAAATGAAACCTGTACACGTGATACGGCGGACGGACATTGCATTTTTGGAATCTACGCACCTTGAAACGGAAAAGAAAAAATTTTGAGGGGGTGTTATAAAAATTTTTTGCTGAGCGAATACATAGGTGTATCATTCACAGAATAATAAACCAAAATATGTACTTTTTGCATTTTAGTAATATGTTAGTAAAATGAGCTTTTGAGGTATCGTTTTCCATGTTTTTGGGGACGAGAAGACCGAATATGAAGTCGATTTCGACCAAGGAGTGGAAAATTGAGGTTGTACCAGATGTTCAGCTCCCAAAATTGATTTTTTATGAGTCAAAAACCTGCGAAATCGTCTGAAATCACCATCAATTTGTAGAATAACACTAGGAAAAGTGTCAACAGGTGAATCAAGACAATTAAATGGTACTACCAATGATCAAAGATAATTCGAAAAAAAAGGAGCGTACCTAATTCAAGTTTTGGGGGCCAAAATTGGTAGAAATAGCTATTTCAATTATTTCACATGAAAGAAACAATAAATGAACAGCCAGCATTTCTGCAGATATGTCCAGTAGAATAATATACTCATGTGTGGTAGAATAGTAAACTCATGACTTTGCAGCGTTTTTGGGATCTGCGCACCTTGAAACGGAAAAGAAAAAACGCTGCAAAGTACTTGTCACATGGGTTTATTATTATATTGGACATACCTACAATTATTTTGGCTGTTCATTTATTGTTTCTTTCACGTGAAATAATTCGAATAGCAAGGTATTTCTGATGGTTTCCACCAATTTTGGCCCCCAAAACACGAATTAGGTACGATTTTTTTTTTTCCAAATTATCTTTGATCATTGGTAGTGCCATTTAACCGTCTGGATCTACGTGTTGATACTACTTCCACTGTTATTATACAAATTGATGGTGATTTCAGACGATTTCCCAGGTTTTTGACTCATAAAAAATCAATTTTGGGAGCTGAACATTTGGTAGAACCTCAATTTTCCACTTTTTGGTCAAAATCGACTTCATATTCGGTCTTCTCGTCCCCAAGAACATGGAAAACGATACCTCAAAAGCTCATGTTACTAAAACACAAAAAGTACCTATTTTTATACCCATTTTCACTCATAACACTCCTGGGTATATTCCGATCGGGCTGCAAAGTTTCGGGACACAACTAGGGCCCAAGTGGAGCATGTGTGCGAAAGAACGACTTTTTTAAACCAGAAATGAAGCCGGTACACGCGATACGGCGGACGGACACTGCATTTTTGGGATCTGCGCACCTTGAAACGAAAAAAAATTTTGAGGGGGTTAAGTATACACATTTTTTGATGAGCGAATACATAGGTGTATTATTCACAGAATAATAAACCAAAATACAAGGCAAGTTGGTGGTACACAGGGTAATATTTACTTTACCATTTACTAGCTGGATTACCCGTGCGTTGCACATGAGAAACGTAGGCGCGATTAATACAACGCCTCGAATTTTTAGGTACTACAGTAGAAGTGACTTATAGCGATCGAATTGGGACTGACTGGAAACAATCACTACAAGAGACCAATATCTGTAAGCGACTTCTACCGCACATACTTTGTACTGATTTTCCATTTTAGCGAATTTTCAAAGAAAATGAAGCTATTGCAATGGCTTCGAAATTTAAATAATATAAATTTTTGGAAATTTTCTTCATAGAAATCCGTTTCAGACCATTCTAAAACGATTCCTGAAATTTAACACTTTTTTATATGTATATATATATTTATATATGTGTCACTCCAGACGATAACTCTCGATAGAATTGAGATAAACAGCTCAAATTTGCACAAAAAATCTATCTTGGCAATCGAAAGGCTAAGTTCGAAGATGGGCGAAATTGGCCTACTCTAAGGAGGGTTTTGGCGCATTTAAAGTGCGCAAAAATTACCCAAAAATCCCCAAAATGTTATTTTCCAACAAGTGACCCCTCATTTTAAAGGTTTTTGCACGCTGAACACGATGGTGGAATCGGATTTTAGATATCTTGATCCGTTCTCAAATTAGAGCATTTAAAGTGCGCAAAAATTACCCAAAAATCCCCAAAATGTTATTTTCTAACAAGTGACCCCTCATTTTAAAGGTTTTTGCACGCTGAACACGATGGTGAAATCGGATTTTAGATATCTAAATCCGTTCTTAAATTAGAGCATTTAAAGTGCGCAAAAATTACCCAAAACTAGGATAATCTTTAAACTCTTACCCCCCCCACCCCCTTAGAGTGGTCAGATTGAAAAATGTGAGAAGTATTAATTGAAGACGAGAGTTCGAAGCAAAAAAGGGGGAGGCAAACGATTAGTACAACTCCTTGAATTTCCCATTTGACATATATAATTGTTATGATACCTTCATAGATAGACAAGTACCGGCCCACGTATTACTAGAAGGAAGACGAAAGAAAAAATCTATTTCAAATTATTCAATTTAGGTACTAACAGTAGGAGGAAGAAGTTTTCCTTTATTCAAAACCATAGCCATTAATTCGAATATTTCTTTGAAAATTCGCTCATTAAGTCATGCTGCATGACTGGTTTTTACCGATATTGGCGAATTGTGACCCCAAAATTGACCTAATTACGTCTGAGTTTTTTTTTTTTAAGAACATTTTTATTAAAACCGATAGTTACCTTCTGTTTTGGGTCATCGTTCAATACCACGTTTAGTGCCGAAAAATATACATATTTTTCGGAGACTTCAACCATTTTGGTTTTGGCTGAATAATACACCTATGTATTCGGTTCGGAAAATGTTTTTGGAACACCCCCTCAAAATGTTTTCATTTACGTTTCAAGCTGTGTAAATTCCAAAACGCTGCAAAGTCCTTGTCACATGGGTTTATTATTCTATTGGACATACCAACTGTGAAATGCTGGCTGTTCATTTGCTGTTTCTTTCATGTGTAAAAATAATTGAAATACCAATTTTTTACGGTTTACACCAATTTTGGGCAGATGCATGACAACTCTCTGAAAATCATCTAGACAGGTTGGTACCTACCGAAGGTTCGGGATCTGTGCGAATTTATCGGAAAATTAGCTAAAACCCGTAAAGGAACGATACGTTTTGTAGCGAAAAATCGCGAATTGTTTCATGGGGGAGTTTCTTAGCGGTTTTCGGTGCTCCTCAGGCGGCACCTTGGCCAACGCTGAGTCCGCAGAAGTTGCGTCACTCGTGGGAAAATTGCCTTTTGTTTTACAATAGATTTTCTCGCCTGTTAGCTCCCCTTTCTCGTTTGAAGGGAGTTTTCAAGCCTCAGATTTTCCTTCGATGTACCTATTGTGAAACGCTGCATATTCGCTCTTCTCGCCTTAAAAAAACATGGAAAACGATACCTCACCAGCTCATATTCGCTGAAAGTTCAAAAAAACCTCGAAAAACCCTTCTTTTACGCCCATTTTTCACCCATAACACCCCCGGGTGTATGCCGAGCTGCGGAGCTCAACTAAGACCCAAATTTGTTCCAAAATTTGGACCCGAACTGTGCGGAAGAACGACTATTTTAGACCAATTTTAAAAATAATTTTAATGCTAAAACTACAACCTCCCCTACCTCGGCAGTACGATCGGAAAAATGGGGTAAAAATCAGGGTTTTCGAGGTTTTTTCTTGGTTTTTGTGGACATGAGCTTGTGAGACATCGTTTTCCATGTTTTTTAAGGCGAGAAGTCCGAATATGAATTTGACGTTGACCAAAAAGTGAAGAATTGCGGTTGTAACGAAGGTTCAGTTCAGTTCCCAAAATTCATTTTTTATGAGGCAAAAACCTGGTAAATTGTCTGAAATCACCATAAATTTGTATAATAACACTACAAGTACTATTAACAGGTGAATCAATACAATTTAATGTCACTATCAATGATCAAAGATTATTATTTGTCATAAATAGGAGCCTAATTCGTTTTTTTGGGGCTTCTGTTCTCAAAGTGGTACCTACTCTGAACACGAATATACTACTCTTAGCCGTAATGATTACACGCTGAATGGACCTCATCCACTTACTGACAAAAAGTTACTTTTCTCTTTTTTTTTGGACAATTGCCTAAAACTAACGAAATTTTGAAATTAATGTAGAAAATTAAGTATTACGTCGAATGATATGAAACTGAGCCCTCCATGTACCAAATTACGAGTAGGTATGTTATCATTTTTGGTCAACTGTCTCAGTTGGTTATAGATTCGCATTGAGTGATAGACTCGTAATAAACGTGAAAATTTAGGTAATACCTATAATAATATTAGATAGTTTCTACTCAAGCGACGTTTCAAGGTGCGTAGATTCCGAAAATGCAATGTCCGTCCGCCGTATCCATATCTACTTCATTTTCGGTATAAAATCGTCGTTCTTTCGCACGCATGCTCCATCTGGGCCCTAGTTGTGTCCCAAAATTTTCCACCTCGATCGGAATATACCCAGGGGTGTTACGGGTGAAAAAACTGAGTAAAACCGGGTTTTTTGGTGTTTTAGTAACACGAGCTTGTGAGGTATCGTTTTCCATATTTTTTTAGGGTGAGGAGACCGAATATGAAGTTGATTTTGACCAACGAGCGAAGAACTGAGGTTCTACCGAATTTTTAGCCTTAAGTTTACCACAATTTTGGGCGTAAAACCGTCGTTCTTCCGCAAAAAGGTTTCATTTGGGGCCTAGTTGTGCTCCGAAGCTTGGCAGCCCGATCGGAATACACCCTAAAAATAGGGGTTTTCGAGGGTTTTTGTCGAAGATTTTAGTAAACATGAGGGACTTTTTTTTAAAGGGCGAAAAGACCGAACATGAAGTTAACTTTGACCAAAGAGTGAAGAACTGAGGTACTAACGAAGGCTACTTCCCAAAATTCATTTTTTTATGAGTCAAAAACCTGGGAAATTGTCTGAAATCGCCATAAATTTTTATCATAACACTAGAATTGGTATTAACAGGTGAAACAAGACAATTAAATGGCACTATCAATGATTAAAGATATTTGGTCAAAAACAGGAGCGTGATTCGAGTTTTTGGGGGCCAAAATTGGTGGAAACCATCAAAAATAGCTCATTCAATTATTGCTCACGAAAGAAACAATAAATGAACAGCCACCATTTCTGTAGGTATGTCCAACATAATAATAAACCCATGTGACAAGGACTTTGCAGCGTTTTCTGTTTCGAAATCGACGATTATTCAACATTTTGACGACTGTTTGATCTTCACACATAAGTTTTTTATCGTGTAATGAAACTGCCTAGTTGTTTCACCATGTTTAAGATTTGGTCTTAATGCTAAATGGGGAGTTTAAGGGGAAACAGGACTCACGTCAACTCTGTTTCTGTGTCTCCTTTGCCTCTCTAGGTCTGAGGAAGGGAACAGGCATATATGACTTAAAGATGAGAAAAAAGAGTGATTGTGTTACGAACCTCCTTCACGTCATAAAAATATGTGATACCGACTTCGCTTTCCTGGTTTTTGACATGCAAACTACTGGGGTTTCGAAATATGTAATTTTGGGTAGATTTTTGAATTCTCAGCAAGGTTTGCCGTCAAAAAAAGAGTTATTTTCGCATAAACCCCACTCTTTTCTCACGTAAAACAACTCTAAACACTGCCTATTTTTGAGATCTTTCTAATAGTAACGATACAGCCTCTCCATCAGTTGCAGCCTTGAGGTGTGACGGTAACCGCTTAAAAACCTTCCCTAACGCTCGTTAAAGAGCCTCCTAACTTCCGAAAAACAAAAAACTTGTGCTGATTTTAGTGAACTTCACCGTAGCATCAGCTACAAATTACTCCAGACTGACAAATTACCAAGACTTCCTTAGAATCTTGGCGTTTCAACAGTACGTATGAGTAGGGTTACCAGATCTCCCTCGGAAAAAAAGAGTATAACAATCCGAATGTCAGAATATAGGTAGGTACCCTAATACTGGGTAGTTTCTACATAAGACTTATTTTCAGGCAAGTTACATTTATTTTAAAAAAAGGTAGGAGGGAACAACAATCATTTATTGCTTTCTTCAGTAGTACGAGGAACATCCCTTTTTATTCCAGCGCCATTTTACAAGTGATTTAGGGAAATAATAGTTTCATCAACAGTGATGTGTAGCACCTATACAAACCAGTCTTGAAAATCGCGACATTAAATTTGCATTTCCTTGGTGGCTATGGCCCCATCGTTTGACTAGAACCACCCAGGAGCGAGGACGAGGACAAAGAGACAAGATTGTCATTGTAAACCAAATGAAATTGATAGCAAGAGCAACTTCCAACATCTTCTTATCTTACGGCTGCTGGTTGAAGAGATGGACCTTTACGTGGCCATAGAGTGTATGGTGGTGGTGGGGGAAGAAGAGGAGGCGATTTTAGGTTGGATCAAGGTATTCGGCAGGAGGATGTTATAGGTAGGTGGTGGGGTCTTCTCTATCTATCGAAAAAACAGTATATTAGGCTCTGGTAAGAAAAAAAGAGAGGAGTATACAGGAAACGACCTAAAAAAGAGTATATGTACTATAAAAAGAGTATGTCTGGTAACCCTAGATATGAGTATGCTGTTGCCATCAAGTTTATATAAATATGATCTGTGGCGGGAAATCACTCTTAAGCTAGGTTCACATGGAGACGCAATTCCGGACGGCAACACGTTCGCCATAATTTATGACACAGACGCGTTTGCATGGCAGCGGAATCATAACCGGAAATCTAACGGGCAAAATCAACCAGGAATGTCGAATTCCAATACGGCTGAACAGCCAAACAGGATAGGAGTGCACAGTAACCTCTGCACAGATACGGCAGCGGATCCAACAGCGGAAAATATCTGTAGATTTTGATATAGTATCCATGACGCTGAACCTAGATTCACATGGAGACGCAACTCCGGACGGTAATCGTTGGCCATAATTTATGACACAGACGCGTTGGCATGGCAGCGGAATCATACCCGGAAATCTAACCGGCAAAATCAACCAGGAATGTCGAATTCCAATATGGCTGAACAATCAAACAGGAGAGGAGTGTGCAGTAACCTCTGTGCAGATACAGCAGTGGATTCAACAGCGGAAAATATCTGGAGATTTTGATATAGTATCCATGACGTTGAAGCTAGATTCACATGGGGGCGCAATTCTGGACGGCAGTCCGGCACGGCAAGTCGTTCTGCAATGCTATTGGCCAACGCAAAGTGGATTATGGCAACGAATGTCTTGGATACTATATAAAAATCTCCAGATATTTCCCGATTTAGGATCCATTGCCATATCCGTGCAGAGGTTACTGTGCAGACCTCTCCTGTTTGGTTGTTCAGCCATATTGGAATTCGACATTTGTGTTTGATTTTGCAGTTTCGAGTTCGAGCAATTGTTTGTTTTTTGCAATTCCGCTGCCATGTGAACGCCTCTGCGGCAAAAATTCTGGCAAACGGGTTGCCGTCCGGAATTGTGTCTCCATGTGAACCTAGCTTGAGTTGCAATAATCCATTTTGCGTTGGCCAATAGCATTGCAGAACGACTTGCTACCCGGATTGCGTCTCCTTGTGAACCTCAATTCCATGTGAGACACAATTCCGGATGGCAATCCGGTACAGCAACGCATTTGCCAGAATTTTTGCAGCAGAGGCGTTCACACGGGAGTGGAATCATAACAAAACGCAATAAAAAAAACAAAAAAAACAATTGCTCGAACTCGAAACCGCAAAATCAACCACCTGTCGAAATTCAATATGGCTGAACAACCCAACACGAGAGGTGTGCGCAGTAACCTCTGCGCAGATACGAAAAAGGATCCGGCAGCGGAAAATATCTGGAGATTTTGATGCAGTATCCAAGGCACTGCGTTGCAATAATCCATTTTGCGTTGGCCAATAGAATTGCAGAACGCATAGCCGTGCTGGACTGCTCCATGTGAACTTGAGCTGGGTTCATATGGTCGCGTAAACGCTCAAAAGCGTAAAGCGTAAAGGCTCCTGATTGGCTACCGCCTAGTTGATGGGGGGGGGGGGAAGCGTCAACGCCGAGTTCACTTTTGGAGGTGACTGTAGCGTATTGGAAATGTAGATATTTTGAGCGTTTACGCGCCGTAAAGCGTGCGCAGTAGACCCCCCGCGCAGGGCCCATCCAAAATGGCGGATCCGTCACAGCTGATCTCCCACATCTTTCGGTGGATGGAAAGATTCGAAAGACAAAACAACGCGGGAAAACAATAGCTGGACAGTTCTCCCGAGGCGCATTGCGCATTGGCGTTATGCCTCCATGTGAACCAACACTCGCGTTTTCAGCTTTTACGCGCCTCCCACCCTCGCCGCCTACGTCGATTACGCTTTTGAGCGTTTACGCCACCATGTGAACCCAGCTTTAGCTTTAGACCGACTCACCGACAAAATATTCTTTTTCCACTTCGTTTTCTGAAGCAAAATAATGCAGAAGGCACTTTGACTGGAGTTGCCTCCTGATGTCTCATGGAAATCATTGAATACGTAAAAACGATACGACGAACAGAAAGAAACTAGAAGTGAGAGAGGAATCAGAGACAATTCCAAAGAAAACAGTGATCATGCTGATAGTAAAACGGCCTTGCAGATGACAGGGAAACTCAATTTACGTTCCGCGTGATACATAAAACAATAAAATCAAAGACAGCACAATTAATACCGACCACAACACCGCACTCGACTCATCCCAAGGCGAAAACCCCTCAGGAATCCTTGATATTTTGGTCAAGGCAACTTCCATTGCGAGACCTGTTGATTTTTTCTCACGAACGCCATATCACCCGTTCAAATGACGAATTTTTCCACAAAGGACGTCCTCCGTCTCGACAAAAGGACCTCTTACGGAGGCCTGAAAAAAAAATTCCAACAGACCCCTTCCAGCACATCAACTTTCTATTGACATACCTTTACAATGCTCTATTTTTTTTTCGGCCAGCTTTCACGCGGTCCCGGATTTGTAATGGGTGGTTCTTTACGAAACGGGTATTACCGTGAATTAAAGACTTGTATTACTTGGATATGATTAGGATTATGATTGTATTTACCGTAGGACGGCGGGAGGATGTTGTCTTGAACCATAGTAGCAGCTCTGGATAAGACGTCTAGAGGACTTTCAGTGGATTCCATTTCTGCAACACAAACGCCTGATGAATGGATTTTGTTTGGAACGAGAAATTTCAATGAGTGCAAGGATTGACGCATGTAAATTTGGAGGATCAGACTGAATGGCATGCGCAGAAAAAAAAACAATCACGAAGCGGAAAGAGACTATTGATTTTTTGGATATCTCACCTCGCTGTCCCCTCAGCAACGCAGGCAGGAAACGGTGTTTTTCCTTGATAACTCAACGGAACCCCGGATTTTCCCAAGTCCGAGCTCTTCCAGTCGGTAAAGACGTTCAAACGTATCGAAATCCTTCGTAAAATTATCGCGAAATCCACGACTTTTTTGACATTTTCACACGAAGTTCGCAGCTTTGGAGTCCGGAGCCAGTTCGCGCGATAGGAGGGGAGGGGGTAGCGATGGAATGTTTGGAATGAAGACACTGCGGGGAATGAGGTCTGAAGTAGGGATGTCCCAAAAGTATCGATACTTAAAAGTATCGATACTTTTTGGAAAAGTATCGATACATATCGATACTTTTTCTCTGATATATATCGTAGTATCGATACTTTTTTCCCAGTATAGGAGCCGATAATTTTTTTATCCCTCACATTTCATCAGTTTCAACACAGGTGTTGAAACCTATTACCTATACGCGGTAGGTCCTACCGCGTGTAGGTAAAGTAAGTAAGTAAGTAAAAACGTTTATTGTACAATTAGGCACAGTGGCCCTTAGGTTGCACATCATTCACTGAATCAAATTTTAAATTTAAAAGGGTGACAGTTAACAGGGAAGAAAGAAAATTAAGGGAAGATGAAGGAGAAGAAATAATGTTTAAAAAAGGGGGGGGGGGGGAGGAATGATGTTGGAGCCAGTTCAAGTCAAATGAGAGGTGACCGCGTTTCTGAACCGAGTGATGGTGGGCAGCATACGAATACAAAGAGGTAAAGAATTCCACACCCTCGCACCCACCACTCCGAAGGACTGGCTTATCGCCCGAGATTTATGTTGGACTATTCTCAATCCATGAGACCTGAAAGAGACTGCTCGGGATATTAGGTTCTGAAGGTATTGAGGAACGATGCCATGAATTATTTTAAAAATCAACAAGAGGTGTCTCAGTTTATAATATGTGAATAGATCCAACCCCAGTAAGGAATGGCAGAGGTGTGTGACATGGGCTCGGGCTCTCAAGTTATGTATATAGCGCATGACGTTGTTGAAGGCTACCATGAGGCGATGCTTAGATTTACAATCTAATGAGGAACTAAAGAGAGAGTCACAATATAGGAAAGAAGGAACGACCAGTACGATGGCTAGTTTCCTTTTCAGCTCGGGTGGAGTGAAATTTTTGAGGCGCCTCAGTGGGTGGAGCGCACTGCAGACTCGCCTACAGATGTGTCGCACATGAACCTCCCAGGACAAGCGATCTGTCAGATGCACTCCAAGATTACGCACGGTGGTTGTGTATGGTAGTACAGTGCCATTAACCAAGACGGGTGGGATCGCGTCAGTAGCGATGGAGTGCTTATAAATAACAATGCACTGGGTCTTTCTAGGATTCAGCCTGATGCCATTCAGCTCCCCCCAGTAGGATATACGCTGTAAGTCAGAATTAATTTTGCTGATTGCACTAGCTAATTGGTCAACTGTTACAGTTGACCAATTAGCTTGGTATCTACAGTAGATCGGATATAAATTTGGAAATCGTCTGCAAAAAGCATGTAGGAGCAATGCCTCAACACCTCAGGGAGGTCGTTTATAAAACACGAAAACAGCAGCGGACCCAGTACAGTTCCTTGAGGCACACCACATGTCAGCTGAGATAGGGAAGAATTAACGGAACTAAATTTAATCTTTTGAAATCTGTCAGTGAGGTAAGAGAGGATCAGCTTACAGGCTGAGGATGAAAATTTAAAGTTGTTCCTAAGCTTGGCAATCAGAGTTTTGTGCCCGACCGACCCAAAAGCATTTGACCAATCAAGCAGGACTAAGACTGAACATTGCAAGTGTACTATTGACAGTACCTCTAACTAGATTGATGGGAGGCCAGCCACTTCAGCAAATTAAAGAAAGTCGTTGTACCACCACCTCCAGCTGTCAGTGAGAATCAGCTGTCCTTCATCTAGTAGGAAGGAAAAAATGTTAACCCAACCAAGCACCCAACCAACCTAACTCAATAACTTTTTGATTGGATTTTCTTTGTTCTTTCTTGTTTCTGATGTGATTGTGCCGAATTAACGAAATAACGTCATTAATAATAACGTCATGCCTTGTCTTGTCATGTAAATAATTTTGAAAAACAAGCGCCCAAACAAAACAAAAAAGGTTTCAAATAAAAAAGAAGTGATTTACTTATTGTTTCGTTCATTTTATAATATTATCCTGAAATAATTCTTCGATAGGCTGATGATAGTATTTTATCTTATGTAAAAACGTGGGATGTGATATAATATTCATTGTCACCCTGACGGAGAGAGAAAAAACGACATTTCCCCATTTTTGAAGAAGTATCGATACTTCAAAATATCGATACTTTTTGAAAGTATCGTATCGATACTTTTATACTTTTAGATGTATCGATACGATATATATCGATACTTTTGAAGTATCGGACATCCCTAGTCTGAAGGAAAGTCCCGACCCGTCTGGGGGGAGCAAGGACGAGATGCTAAAGGAACCGGAGATGGCCGAGTATTGCCGGAACAGACCGAATCCAGAATTGGCGGGAAATTACGAAACAGCTCAAGTCAGGAAGTTTCCGAGGCAATTTACTTTTATTTATTTATTTAACTTTTATTATGCTTGAGACTTTTTGGTCTATGGCGCGGACAAGAACAACTTGAAAACATGTGAAAATACCAGTAATAAAATGGCCTAATATGTAAGTAATTCACACCTTTTGCAAAATATCTTTCAGGAAACAAAAAAATTAGGGAAATTAATAATATTATTATCAAATATGCAGGTATGAAACAAAAAGAAGAAGAATTCACAGAGTAAAATGGAGAAAAATCCAAAGAAAAACTAGTAAATACTGTTCTTCTCTAGTGATCCCTACTCATAATACCAGAATATTCTTGAGATCATTTGGAATATTTGGGGCAAGACTCCTGGAACACACTCTGGGTTGCTACTCGATCCTCGTCCACTCTGAGGCGATTCTTGACGGCTTTTACTTGGTAAAAGAATAGAAAAACTCGCAAGAGTCACTAAGGTGCTTCCGCAGATTATTCCTCAAGCCGCGGCCACACATGCGGAGTTCGCCGAGCACCGAGCAAAAGTTCGCCGATTTCCTACGTGTAGCCGGAGGGCGAATGTTCGTTATTCGGCGAACACCGAATATTCGGGTGCTCGCCACGGAGGCGGTTTTTTGCCCGCTTCAAAGGAGACGAATGCTCGCCAAGTGGCGAACATTTGTCCCGGCCACACATGCGGACGAAGATTCGCCATCCGACTGTGAAGTTATGCGGGCTTAGTCTACGCATCCAACTGACTGAAGGGTGAAGTATCCTGTGATTCACATCACTTTCCATTCCAAGTCCATCGGCCAGAAATGTTGGCGAGCAAAAAAATGTTCAAATTTGAGTTTTTAAGTGACAAAAATTGCTAAAATTGTGAAAAATTGCTCAAAACTACCGAAAATGGAGGGAAGTGGTTAGATTACATGAGATGTAATACATTTTAAGCCCAAAAATGTTTGCGCGCAAAAAGGTGTTCAAATTTGAGTTTTTATGTTTCAAAAATGGCTAAAAATCGTTGTAAATTGTGTTGTCTTAAAAAATTCGCTCATATGATCATGCTGCATGAATGGAACTTTTTTAAAATAAGCCTCTGGGTCCACCACTCAATGCTCAATGCTCAATGCCGAATATTCGTCAATGCTCGGGGTAGAGCTCGGTGCTCGGCGAACTCCGATTGTGTGGCCAGGGTGCTTTTTCTTGGCGAACATTTGGTATTCGGCGAATGCCGAATGTTGGGTATTTGGCGAATATTCGTTGCTTGGCGAACTCCGCATGTGTGGCCCCGCTTGAGATGCTAAAGGAACGGGGATGGCCGAGTATTGCCAGAACAGACCGAATTCAGAATTGGCGGGATATTATGAAACACAGCTGAAGTCAGGACGTTTCCGAGGCAATTTACTTTTATTTATTTATTTATTTATTTAACTTTTATTATGCTTGAGACTTTTTGGTCTATGGCGCAGACAAGAACAACTTGAAAACATGTGAAAATACCAGTAATAAAATGGCCTATGTAAGTAATTCACACCTTCTGCAAAATATCTTTCAGGAAACAAAAAAAAATTAGGGAAATTAATAATATTATTATCAAATATGCAGGTATGAAACAAAAAAAAGAAGAATTCAAAGGGTAAAATGGAGATAAATCAAAAGAAAAACTAGTAAATACTGTTCTTTTCTAGTGATCCCTACTCATAGTACCAGAATATTCTTGAGATCATTTGGAATATATGGGGCAAGACTCCTGGAACACACTCTGGGTTGCTACTCGATCCTCGTCCACTCTGAGGCGATTCTTGACGGCTTTTAATAAGTAAAAGAATAGAAAAACTCGCAAGAGTCACTAAGGTGCTTCCTTAATGCCGCAGATTATTCCTGAGATGCTAAAGGATGGGGATGGCCAAGTATTGCCGGAACAGACCGAATCCAGAATTGGCGGGATATTATGAAACACAGCTGAAGTCAGGAAGTTTCCGAGGCAATTTACTTTTATTTTATTTTTATTTATTTATTTATTTAACTTTTATTATGCTTGAGACTTTTTGGTCTATGGCGCAGACAAGAACAACTTGAAAACATGTGAAAATACCAGTAATAAAATGGCCTATGTAAGTAATTCACACCTTTTTGCAAAATATCTGAAAGTTCGGGTATCAAAATAACAGGCGATGCTGTGGAGGTCAAATTATTACAAGACCTTGAAAAATGTCAGTCCAAGAACCCAGACCACGAATACACGTCCAAACATAACTACAAAAAAAAACCTACAAAACGAAATGCAGTCACTGTGGCAAAAATAACCACCCTATCTGACAAAATGTTTCTTCAAAAATAAAAAAACAAAGGCAAATCTGATGGAAAATCAGATCAAACCAACAAGAAAGCCTTTTTTTTGGCCTACTTCACCAAAGAAATCAACACTGACGCATGGTTTCTAGACAGTTGTGCCTCTACCCATATCACCAATCGAAAATCCTTCCTCAAAAAGGCTGTTTCCAACAATGCAACAATCAACGCAGCAGATGAGCGCAGTGGAACCGTGCTGGGCCCATAACCTGTTGTAGATGTGAGATGCAATGGAGATATTAAGCCACTCTAGTAATAAACGTAATGAATTTTTTATTGTTTAATGCGGAAGAACTGGATGAGATCTTGTGAGCACATTTATCGATCGACATCGATGGATCTTATACATGGATCATATATAGTTGGTTGATTATCATTATTAGATGGAATATCCATTTAGTGGTCATAACAGAAACACAGCTGAAGTCAGGAATTTTCTGAGGCAATTTACTTTTATTTACTTATATATTAACTTTTATTACGCTTGAGACTTGTTAGTCTATGGTGCAGACAAGAACAACTTGAAAACATGTGAAATACCAGTAATAAAATGGCCTATCAAAGTAATTCACACCTCTTACAAAATATCTTTCAGGAAACAAAAAACGTCTGCCAATTCGAGTAGGCAGTATAGCTTCCTCACTTGAATCACATGAACGTAGAATGGTTGGGTAGGTTCGTTTTGGTACGGAACCATCTGCGATCCAACCCGCGTCTACCCTCAAAACTTAAACTCTCTACGACTATTTCCCGCGTAGATTAGAGGAGTTACAAGGAACCGGTCAACATTTCATGTTCGCGCATGCGCAAACGAAAGTTAGATTACGATTCCAATGAAATTCGTATGGAACTAGGTATCAAAGTATTATTCCTCATTGACCCTCCAAGTTTGAACTCATTTCAACGCTATTTAAGGTAGTTATGGGCGTTTCAAGTATTTTACGTTTGCGCATGCGCAGACGGAACGATATCCATAAATTTGAAATCAGACCATCTGCGATCCAACCCGCGTCTACCCTCAAAATTTCAGCTCTCTACGGCTACTTTTCGCATAGTTAGAAGCGTTACAAGGAAATGGTCAACATGTTAGCGCATGTGCAGACGAAAGTTACATTACCATTCCAATGAAATTGATTTGGAACTACCAAAGTATTATTCTGATCGACCCTCCAAGTTTGAATTCATTTCAACGATATTTAAGGTAGTTATAGGTGTTCCAAGTAAGTACTTATTTCACGTTTGCGCATGCACAGACGAAAGTTACGGTAATTTTTCAACGAGTTTGATCCAAACCCAAACCTCACCTAACCTCCAAATTTCAGTCCATTTCGACCATTATTTCGGGTAGTTATGGGCGTTACAAGGAATTGACCACAGACATACAGACGGACACGGAACCAAAAATGTTCCTCGATGTCTGAAACGCAAAATGGTAGTGGACATTTTCATTTTGAAGAGCATGCATTTTTTTTACTCAAATCACGAATCCAAGGCTTCCCTACCTTCGGTACCTAGTATGGAAGCTAAAAAATTGAGGAAATTAATAATATTATTATCAAATATGCAGGTATGAAACAAAAAGAAGAAGAATTCACAGAGTAAAATGGAGAAAAATCCAAAGAAAAACTAGTTAATACTGTTCATTTCTAGTGATCCCTACTCATAGTACCAGAATATTCTCGAGATCTTTGGCATATTTGGGGCAAGACTCCTGGAACACACTCTGGGTTGCTACCTACTCGATCCTCAACCCAGAGTGTTTTCCAAGAGTCTTGCCCCAGATATTCCAAATGATTTCGAGAATATTCTGGTACTATGAGTAGGGATCACTAGAGCATGGGATCTAGATGAAGAAGGATGGGTGAGGAGAGAAATGACTTAAGTCCTTGAACGCACTGAACTCCCGTATTGAATCATTACTTATATATTATTTTAATGAGAAGCGCCTCTGTCTACATTCCAGCCAGGTTCCATGTTTTTGAAGCCATTCAGTTATATGCCACAGCACTACTACTCCATGTAGTAAAACACAGTACATTCGTTCTGATCTCTCGTATTTTCATAGTCTGTGGCAAATGACGGAGGTTTGTTCCAGCGCCGAGCTCACACCAGTTCAGTGCGAGAATCGAAGAGGTGGGGATGAGTTCATGCATTTTTCGGTTTATGAACTGAACCACTGGAACGCCTGGACTAGAAACCTTCGTAATAAACTGCTATAACAAAATGCAAGCAACAATAATTTTTATTCGCGTGAGAAGACCAGGTATACATGCAAGTTTTGGGGAGGTTATACCATCGATTATACTATAATAAGCTCTGTTTGTGCAGTCCCTCAGAGCTTGTTCAGAGCAACCCGGGCATTCGCAGTAAGGGCGAGGCAGATTCGCTGTTTGTGCGCTGTGGTTCGATGTTCCTGCTGTCCTGAGGCAGAAGATTCCGTGTTCGTGCTGGCCACGGGGCTTCCTCGGAGCTGCTCTGAGGAAGCCCTTCCGAGCCCCACGAGGAGACTAGGGGCAGCTGAGCCCTGCTGTTCCACGCATGCACCGTCGACATACCCTCAACCTGTTCGAGCTACCTGTGCTCCGAACAAGCTCCAGGCTCAGCCTACTCCGAGCGAGCCTGTTCAGAGCTCACCCTACACCAAGCCAGTTCAGTTCAAGCAAAAACTGAACTTGCTCGGAGCTAGCCCCAAGAGGACAGCACGAACAAAGCTATAGTTAATTAGTATAATTTGATGGGTTATACACATCAGCGAGGTTATCTTCGAGTACCTACATGTATCAGAAAAAATACGAGCTGCTTAAGCAATCACCTCCTGCCCTATCCTAATCCATCATAGTGTTGAAGGATGAATTACCTGAGTAGGCACCTCCTACCTACTTTAGTTATACACGTCCTTGAATTAAAAGCTGGGTAGGTACATATGTATTTCGGGTATTACACATCGAGATAACAGTAGAATCCTACTCTTATCTCTATACTATTAAGTAGGTACCCCATCATCAGGTTAAATATGATAGGATGTTTCTTTCCTGTTGAATCGCCGTTGGTTTGTCCAGGTCAGCAGCTCTAGTAGGTAGCAGTACAAAAATGGCAGGTACCTACCTTAATGTTCCTCAGGATTCTATTCTGGAGATTTTGTTTTCCGTGTAATTATCGATGCAGCACCTTCAGTCTTAAAACACTCGAAATATCAACTTCATGCTAAGATTTCCAATTTTTCTACTAATGAGCAATCATTCAGCTGGATGTAGGGTACCTACCTAATTCAGTGTTTTCAATCAGGATTTTCTCGAACTGTTGTTCAGTAATAAATTAACAACACTGATCACCATCAATTCCATCCAGTGAGTAGGGATCCCAATTTTGAATCCTGCAGGATCCTGCCGCTCTTTGGGAGGTGCGGATCCTGCAGGATTCGTGCGTGGATCCTGCAATCCTGCAAAAATGTGAATAACAGTTTCCACTCTTGGCGGGAGTCAAAAATGGAGGGAACGCATTCCCCACCCCTCCAGCGCTCCAGCCCATTCCTTCTCCGATCTTCTGCGTGAATCACAATTTCCTTCTATGATTCACAGTTTTCCCCCATTTAGGCGCCAGCCCAGTCTTTTACCATTTTCATTTATTATCTTTTCGCAACATGATGGTATTATTAACTTGTGAGCTGATTTAAAGCTATGGATTACACGGCCGTTTGGGATAATTTCTCGAAATCTAAAGATGGGGTGAGTGCTACATGTAATATTTGCAAAAAGACCTTGAAGTTAAGCAATAGATCAATAAAAGGTCTTTGTGCCCATCTGAATGCCGTCCATCCGTTCTCGATTCCGCCTTCCTCTCCAGAAAAAGATGACTCTGAACCAGCGCCAAAGAAAGGCAAAATTACTACTTACTTCAGCAGTGGTTCTTCGTCGGATACCAGTCTGGAGGCCGTTCTCGCTCGTATGACTGCCAAGGATGGTATTTCTTTTCAAAGCTTTGTTACTTCTGATGACTTGAAATTGTTTTTTGTGAAATGTGGGTTTAAGCTTCCCTCTTCCGCAACTACCATACGGTCCATGGTAATGAAGTATGCTAATCACGTGGACTCAACAGTGACACTCTGAACGCATTGTGCATGCTTCGGTCGTTCTTACTAAGTAAAAACATCCAGTATTCAATTCATACCGCTTGTAAAAATCATAATTGGACGGCATTAACCAGAAGGGAACCAACCCCAAAAGTGGCAAACTGAGATAAGAACACTATGGGATGGGCTAGGTCGGTCTACGCTTTCAGCAAAAAGGAGCTATTGTTTTGATAAGGCTTTCCCTCCGAAATTTGAATTAGAAAAAGTTACTGAATCCGGAATGGCCTTATCTGTTTCTCAAAAAAGAACCACACAAGTCACCGGTTTTGATTGAAAAGTTAATGGCGTGTTGTGATTCAGCAGAAGGGAGCCAAGACGGTTGGTGCTTCTTTTGGATAGAATGTGGCCTGAAAAAAAGGAAGTAGGTCCTGAAAAAAAGCGTCTGATTTTGTGGTGATTCGTGCGGGGGACAAGACAGAAACATTAAAATGGTTTTAATGTTGAAATGTTGTCTAGAATCTCACCCTAGCTTGGAGACGATAAACCTAAAATTTTTGGTATCTGGTCACAGCTTCTTACCTGATGACGCTGATTTTAGCGACATAGAGTCAGCTCTTTCACACGTACAGAGACTTTACCTGCCTGAAGACTACGTCAACGTTATGAAGAGTGCAAGGAAGAAGAAACCATTCATAGTTACCCAAATGACATCACAAGACTTCAAGGGGACGCAGAAACTGGAAGGGAAACTAACCGGAAAAAAGGAGCCAGTGACGAGAAAATAAGCTGGTTGAAAATCAGAGAAATAAAACTTGAAAAAAAATCAGCCTTTTCATGTACTTATTCTGTCGGTCTGATTTTGAATCGGACTTCTCGGTCATAAATTTGGAGAAAAAAAAACCAGTCATGCAGCATGACTTAATGAGCGAATTTTCAAAGAAATATTCGAATTAATGGCTATGGTTTTGAATAAAGGAAAACTTCGGTCTAAAATTTGGTTTTCTATGTATATTCTATTCGTATTTATTTTAATTTGTACGTTTTGTCCATCCTGATTCTACCGTTTGTTTATTACGTAATTGTACTAAGTGCTTATTTATTTGATCGCTGTGGGTTCATATTAGGTAGGATAGGGTAGTTAGGACTTTTGACTTACCTACTCAAGAGAGTGCAGTAGGTAAAGGAGTTGTTATAGAAAATCATGAGTGCTTCAAGTGCAGGTTGTTTTTCATGCAGGCTCAATCTTGAAATAAACTATGAAGGAAGGATGTGGTTTCTGGAAGGATCACTTGGAAGAACATGTGGGTGCTACGTTGAAATATTGTTCTATTCTAGTATTCAACATTGAGTGGACCTGAAACTGCTTGAGAATTATTGGAATCGAAAGTTGCCTGTACGGATACATCGCAACTTTCCATTCCACGTTATGGTTCACGATGTAAACAGGACCAATGGTGCAGTATAATTCGGATCGGTACCTAAGCACCTCTCATGTGATTTCCATATTGTTTTGTAGAAATACAAAAGTTGGTCGTCCAACCTAAATTATAAGAGAAGTAAGACTGTGTGATGATTTTTCTGCACATTGATACTCTGGTTTCTTCATTGAACCATGGACGTATTGCTATGGGGGTCGTTTCTCATTTGTATACCGGTAGATCACCTGCCTACTTTGAGTTGAATCAACTGAAAGCCTACCTTTGCTCATTGAGTCCCCTCTACTGAGTCACCTTACTCTTTATTTAATGTAAAATATCTAAAGAGACGAGTTTTTTTAGTCCAATGGAATGGAGAATTTGAATAAAAGTTAAATAGGTATAATCGCAAAGGAAATGACGTAAGAATTTTAGGACTCAGAAGATAATCATCATTAGCAAAGGCGTAGTCATAATGACCGGTTGTTAAAATTGAGCTGAAAATTATCAGAGCCTGATTAAAAAAAAACAAGGTAATATGAACACTTCTGATCCTGGCAGGGTCGCCAGATGTCTAAAATCAGGAACTGTCTAGGAAAGAACTGCGTTAAAATTGGTTGGGAAACCTAGGGAGATATTTTAGGCACAGTGTTTTACAGTCAAAAGCTGATATAATAATACTATAACGTCTTCCTTCTAGTAATACGTTGGCCGGTACTTGTCTATCTATGAAGGTATCATAACAATTATATGTCAAATGGGAAATTCAAGGAGTTGTACTAATCGTTTGCCTCCCCCTTTTTTGCTTCGAACTCTCGTCTTCAATTAATACTTCTCACATTTTTCAATCTGACCACTCTAAGGGGGTGGGGGGTAAGAGTTTAAAGATTATCCTAGTTTTGGGTAATTTTTGCGCACTTTAAATGCTCTAATTTAAGAACGGATTTAGATATCTAAAATCCGATTTCACCATCGTGTTCAGCGTGCAAAAACCTTTAAAATGAGGGGTCACTTGTTAGAAAATAACATTTTGGGGATTTTTGGGTAATTTTTGCGCACTTTAAATGCTCTAATTTGAGAACGGATCAAGATATCTAAAATCCGATTCCACCATCGTGTTCAGCGTGCAAAAACCTTTAAAATGAGGGGTCACGTGTTGGAAAATAACATTTTGGCGATTTTTGGGTAATTTTTGCGCACTTTAAATGCGCCAAAACCCTCCTTAGAGTAGGCCAATTTCGCCCATCTTCGAACTTAGCCTTTCGATTGCCAAGATAGATTTTTTGTGCAAATTTGAGCTGTTTATCTCAATTCTATCGAGAGTTATCGTCTGGAGTGACACATATATATATAAATATATATATACATATAAAAAAGTGTTAAATTTCAGGAATCGTTTTAGAATGGTCTGAAACGGATTTCTATGAAGAAAATTTCCAAAAATTTATATTATTTAAATTTCGAAGCCATTGCAATAGCTTCATTTTCTTTGAAAATTCGCTAAAACAGTGAAAGGGAGGAAAAAATCATATAAGTAATCAATCCAAATTTTTCCTAGACAGTTTGGAGCCCATGTGGCAAAACGGCAAAGCTGTTGCTGCTCCGAAACTGAAAGACTTAAAATCGCTCATGCACCTGCTGCCCAAAGAAGCAAAACAATTCTACAGTTCCTTGGAAGGTTCCTTGACTACTGAAGATGACATAGATGGATTTGGAGTTGCACCAGATTTCGAAGTTGAAGATTAGTCGACCGATTCGGTTAATTTCTGGCAATATGGTGTTTTTTTGATTGGTGATCTGGTTTTGGTTCTGTGTCGTTCCTTTCATTTGGGTTTTGAAGCTACCACCTGAGTAGCCATTTCCTACAGCCAAACTTGTACATTGCTCATAGTTATTGTGCAATAAGAAAAAGTAACTTTTTACAGCAGTATTGTAGTTTTATATTATGCTCCATTAGTCATTTAGCTATACCTTAGCTAAAAAGTTTGCAGCTGTGATTCAATGCAACTGTGATTTTTGTCTTTGAAATTTTAACAAATTTTGGTTTGTTAGCCATTGAGCTATAGAGGAGATGAAAGTTTTACTTGATTGTGATACAGAAAGGCTGTTAATGTTTTTTTAATAAAACTTCAAAAATAGGTACCTACCTCATGTTGAGACTGAAAGAAAACTGATCTAAAAAAATTTATTTTAAGAATATAATAATGTTCCTGAGCGTATAGTCATTTTTTGCTATTTTCTAAAAATATATTTATTTATCAATTGGGTATAGTACGTGAAATACCTTGAAAGGTGACACAATATTATTTACTTCTGAAACTCTAAAAATATTGAGACTAAAAAAAAAAAACTGATAACAAAAGATTGGCCTAAAATTTACTCATTCTTAGTCATATGCCTTTTAAAAAATGCCTATTAATATGTTCATGAGTTTATGGAAAGTTTTTAACAATTTAATTGTAAAATAAATAACTACTATGCATCAAACTGCTGCTGCATTTATATTATCACACCTACCAATAATAACCAGAATTTGTGTGGTCGAAAAAATTGTATACATAGGATATGGTATATAAAAACTTATATAACTACATATATTTTGGAGGATTTGTGTGGGTAAAGTCATGTAGGGTATCGTTTTCAAAGGGAAGAATGATGAATGTTGGTTTGCTAACAACTCATGGTTGAATGAGAATAGTCGTTGAGAATTTCTCAGAATGGAACCAGCTGAGGTGGTTCATCACTCAGATTTTTTTACAGCGTTTTCTCAAATCTCAGAAAGGAACCATCCACATATAATTTGATTTTTAAGCGTTCTACTGCAGTAATTGCATTTTTTCAAAGTGGGAAATGACGCAGAATTCAATTAGGTTTGAGAGGAAAAGAAGAAAATCCCAAAACAATCAACACCTGATTTGCAAACTTGAAAAAACTTTGATGCCTGATTACTCAAAACTAGGAAACTGTGGTTGGTTCCCTTCTGGTTAATGCCGTCCAATTGTAATATATTATATTATATTGTAAACCGTTGGTTCGGGAGAAAAAATCACGAGGCGAGGTTGAGCATGTAAGGAACTGAATTTTATTGCTCTCGAGTCAAGACTGCCAAATGGGGCACAAACACACACACACCAAGCAGCGCGCAGGCTGCCTACAATCCATGTGTACTATCATTTGTGTGGATACTACACCTCTCCCCCTTGAGCATAAATTACTAAGAATAAAGTGAACAAATGAATACAAAAAGTGAACAAATGAATACAAACTTAGGTATACCTACTTAGGCACAGCCTCTTCTGGGAGTAACCTATAATTGCTTAAACTAAATAGTAGGATCATACCAAGGTAAAATTCGTTGACTCTTAACAAAAACTGAAATTGCTTCCCAAGAAATTAACTAAAAAGAAATTGTACCCTCAACATTCATTAATTAACCTTCGGACAGGCTTCGTCTTCCTACCCTACCGGGTTACAGGCGTTGAGCCAACCGTACTTTGGCTTGACTCATCCAGATCCCTAGGGGAAGCTGCCGGAGTTACCCTGCCCTCACTACCAAAACCCCGAAAATCTGGACTTGTGATAGAGGACAATGAATGAGGAGAAGGGCTCAGAGTGCTAGGCGTGTCCCTGGGTGCATCAACCGTGGCTGAAAGAACACTTGGTACATTCTCACGCTTCCTCAGTTGATGCACATGTCTGACCCACGTAAGGTCCAAATCCGGGACCCAAACCTGCATCCGACGTGGGCCTAAAACGTGAGTGGTGACTCCTGGCATCCACTTGTCCCCCCCAGAACGAAAATCCCGGGCCCAAACCTTGTCATTAACATGGAACGGTGTGGGCACCATACCGCCGTGGTGGAGGACCTGTTTTTCCTGCTGCTTCACAACCTGTGCGGCCACGGTGGGAGGCCTCATGAGGTCCAGACGACTACGCAATTGTCGGCCTATCAATGCCTGTGCTGGAGAAATACCCGTGGTCAAATGCGGGGTATTGCGGTAGTCAAATAGAAAACGCTGGACAACTAAATTGAGAGAGTTGGCCTGATCCACTTTTCCTAAAGCAGCGTGAATAGCACGTTTCACCAAGCGGACCGCATTTTCGGCTGCGCCGTTGGTACGTGGGCTGTGAACCGCTCCCGACTTGAAACTAACACCATTTCGTGCAAGAAAAGTCTGAAACTCCTCGGAGACAAACGATGGATAGTTATCAGATACTAGCACTTCAGGCAACCCAAAACGAGCAAAAACCTGCCGTAAAATGTCAATTGTGGTCCCTGCTGACATAGACTTGGTGGGAAAAGCTTCCACCCACTTAGAATGACTATCAATAATGACCAGCATGTAGTGCCCATGTATAGGCCCTAGATAATCGATGTGTAACCGCACCCACGGGACTGTTGGCCATTCCCAGGGAATCAGTTCAGATTTCGGTGGGCAAGCACAGTTATCGCATTTAGCTACTGTCGCCTCAATATCCCTATCAATGTGAGGCCACCACACGTAGGACCTAGCGAGGGCCTTGCATTTGACCACCCCCATATGAGAGGAATGTAATTGTGTCAGAACTGCGTGCCGCAGTTTGGTGGGAACCACCAATCGATACCCCCACATGAGCACATCCCTTTCTACATGTAATTCCGATTTATGACGTAGGTACGGAACCAGATCCGCAGGGACTGTCTCTGGCCACCCAAATTTTGTGTAATTAATGGCTTTTACTAAGGCCGAATCTTCCTTGGAACATTTTAGAACATCGGGGTATCGGATTGGTAAATCGGTATTTTCAAAAACGTAATTAATGGTCAAATCAGAATTTAACTCGGGAAATGTCGGGTCAGGGAGTGGGGCCCTTGAGAGCCAGTCAGCTACATTTTTTTTAGACGAGACATGTTCCATGTCGTAGGTATAGTTAGACAAAAATTGTGCCCAACGTTGCAGACGATTAGCTGCACATGTAGGTACCCCACACTTCGGGCCAAAAATGGCCAAAAGCGGTTTATGGTCGGTAACCAACGTCCACCTACGACCCCAAAGGTATATATGAAATTTCAAAACAGAATGAATAATAGCGAGCGCCTCTCTATGAATCGCTGAGTATCCCTGTTCCGTAGTGGAAAGCGCCCGACTCGTAAATGCCACTGGTAGTTCTCCACCATTAGGGTGAACCTGACTGAGGACCCCCGCAACTCCCAGATTGGACCCATCCACCGTCAGTTTTACCGGTAATTCGGGATCATAATGGGCCAGAGACCGATGTTGTTTCACCAAATCCTTAATATTTTGGAAAGCCTGATCACATTCTTTATCCCACTCCCATTTAGCATGTTTCTTGAGTAGTCGGTAAAAAGGGTGTAGGGTTGCAGTGACATTCGGAATAAATTTCGAAATATAAGTAACAAAACCCAGAAAAGACTGAAGCGTCTTGACGTCGTGGGGTTTTGGAGCCTCTACTACACAACGCACTTTTTCATCTGTCGTATGGAGCCCCTCAGAATCAATTCTAAACCCCAAATATTCAACGGACTTCTGACCGAATACTCACTTCTCCTCCGACACCGTTAACCCTGTTTCCTCCAACCTCGACAAGACTAGTTCGATTTTAGTAAGTAAATCTTTCGAACTTTTACCCCCGATCAAAATATCATCGAGTAGAATCGCTATCCCCTCAATTCCAGCTAGAACTGACTCTAGCTTCTTCTGGAATTTACTCGGTCCTGAAGCAATTCCGTATGGGAATCTCTTAAATCGATAAATCCCCTTATGAGTTGAGATTGAATTGTATTGCTCTCGAGTCAAGACTGCCCAATGGGGCACATACACACACACACCAAGCAGCGCGCAGGCTGCCTACAATCCATGTGTACTATCATTTGTGTGGATACTACAATAATAATTATATTCTGTCATTATATACTCTTATTGACGACCTAAATCTTTTAATTTAACCTACCTACCTCTTAGGTATTTTATCATGACGTAGCATTATAAATTACCAGTTAATTAGGTAATTAAATAAATAATTAATTTGCACTGTTGGGCAGATGCAGGATCCTGCAGGATTGGCAAGTTCGAGGTGCGGATCCTGCAGGACTGAAAATCCGTGCGGATTGGGACCCCTACCAGTGAGCCTTGAATATTGCTCAATCTGCATAGTTACTACAATTTCTGACTCAATCTATAAGATATTCAAAGCGTCTGTCCAAGGAACTCTACTGTACAGCTCACCTGTCTGGGCCCTCCGATATGGAAGAGAAATTGAATGCGTACAGGTCCAGTATTTCAAAAGGATTCTAGGTCTCCCGCGCTGCACACCTAGCTATATGGTCAGGCTGGAGGCAGGTGTACCTCCTCTGTCATATGAGGTCCTTAAACAAGTGCTCAACTTCCTCCTCAAATTGCTGAGAATGGACGACTCGAGATTCCCAAAAATCAGCCTCTTGGCCCAAATTTTCCTGGACAGAAAGCCACAAAACAGCCAGAGGCTCAACTGGTTTTCCCAATTGAAAAGTCTGGTGCACGAATGCACTGGCACAGACATGGTGATTGCCACAGCCTTCACTGCCTCTATCCCAGAGACTGCCAAACTAGCCCTACACGATCGCGACCTGACCAGCCTGACAGCGTCAAGTTTCAATGACTCTTTCATCCGTCTTCACTCTCCACGCCCTGGCTGTCAGGATTACCTTCGTCTGGTCGTGCCCATGGCCTCCAAGCGGCTTCTAGCCCAAATAAGAATGATGGGCTCTTACGGTGCAGTGCTAAAACTTGGGAAACATAACTTCAAGCTTACTCCAAAAGAAGGGGTGTGATTTATCGGCCCGGCAAAATAGAGGTTACTCCCTACATAAAAGGCGGGCATAACAGCTTTTAATTCAAACACACGTCCAAAAAATACTTCGCACATCAAAAAAGGGAATCGCACGGCTAATTTGGGAGACGCCCGTCTAATAAGGTGATTCAACGTTCAAATTTGTTATTGCCCTTCCAGAAATTGATTATAACGGCAGAAGAAGGATTCTCACAGTAGAAATGTCCAACTCCACATCAAATAGCTGTGCAAAACCCCTTTTTTGCTGTGCCAACCCCTTTTCTGATGTGTGATTGAATAATACGCTGGTATTGATCACCTATTTAGCCGTGATTGGAGTCAATATTGACGTTTACTTTGTGCTGGGAGTTTTACTTTTTCTGAAGTGAAGATAATCTTTTTAGATGGAGATTCGCAGAAGGGAAAATACCTTTTTTTGCCGTGCAGTTAAATATATCCCCAAAGAAAAAACGGAGTGGGGGGGAAGAGGGGTGGAACCAAGCTGTTACAGAAATGAATGCAATAATGGAGAAAAACTTAAAGGAACTACATCATTCAAAGATTTACCCAACCTATCACTCTTAATAATTTCGAATATTTCAAGTACATCCAACATGCTCCCTTTTGGGCAAAAATGAAGATATGTATTCAATGAACTGTCTGTCAGACAGACAGGCAGAACAGAGTGAAGTTTGTTTCTGTTGTTTGTTGTGATGCCCTCTTCTTAGCGTTGATAAGAAAATCGTCATGAGGAAAACATCTACGTACAAAGTCTCTCTATTCGACCGAGTTCACCATCACGTTCAATCCGTTCTTCCGTTGCGTTCGATCCAGTTTCCTGTGTTGAAAATTTTCGAAGTTTTTCTTTCAACTATGGCTCTATGAACTGACGCATGTGGCACCCCTAGCTGCAAGCCCAATCGGCGGGTGCTGGAAGTGGAATCCTCAGCTATTGCGTCCAATATCGCCTCGTCACGAAATTCATCGCGTGGACCACTTGCTCTGTGAGTGACCATTTGGAACAATTCCCCGTTCCGTGCACGTGTGCATACCTGCGTTAATATTTGAAAAATTTTAGCTGCAATTCACCATTGCTGGTCGTCATGGCTGAATAAATGTCATGAAGCTATTACGTAGGCGTAGAAAACAGAATTTACCTTGTGAGTAATTTCCAGTTGTTAACCTCATACCATCAGGCGTCTTCACAAATGGGTGGGTTAAATAAGGGTGTTAGCACAAACAACACTTCATTCCGAACATTACGAAATCCAAAACACAAAAACGAACACCTTTTGATATGGTGAAGTGCATTTACCCTACTGAAGGTTTCTCTGTAAGGGTGCCTACAGAGTGGAGCGACGAGGGTAGGGACGACGTCGCGGAGAGGAAAGAGGAATGCGTGTGATAAGAGAGGGAAGAGAGTGCCAAGCCAGAGTGGAGCGACGAGGGTAGCGACGAGTGTGGCGGAGAGGATAGTGAATGCCAGAGTGGAACGAGTAGTTTCAAAAATTTTGCCCGGGGCAGTACATTTGTTTTCGCAATTCCTTGCAATGGATCCAAATTATTTTTATCTTGAAAATTCTGGACTGCGAATCTGGTATCTTTTGACCCGCTCACGACAGGGCATTCATGCTATCAATCAGTCGCGAAGTGAACATGGAGAATTTCACCACTTGTTTGGTCAACTGAGAGAAGACCCAGCAAGGTTCTTTCAATATTTTCGGATGAGCATCAGCACTTTCGATTACCTTCTTGAAAAAATTCAGCAGAGGCTAATCAAGAAGTGGACCAACTTCAATTGAATAATAATTTGGATAGAAAAGAAAAATAATTCGACACGAGGCGAGAGGAGAGCGACGAAAACAAACTGGTTTGTTTTCGTCGCTCTCCTCTTCCGTGCACGCTTTCCTCTCTCTTCCATCGCCTGCCCACTCTGGGCGCTCCCGTTCCCCCCTTAAGGTTCTCACACACTATGCGGGAACAGGACAGGAACAGGACAGGAAACGCCGTGGATAGGACGCGGGATGCCGGCCGGCTGCCGCTGTCCCGTCCTGCGCCTATACCCACATTAGGCAGGACGTTCCTCAGCTCTCTTTCCCCCACCGCTCGCCATACTCCCCTCGTTTCAAGATCTCCTGTTCTCAAACAACATTTTTGTCCCATTTGCTTCTCAGAGTGAGAGTGGTTTCATTTTATTGTGCTCGTGTGGCATACAAGTGTAATTAATGAGTGATTCATCATCATCTTCTTCTGAGGAAGAAGCTGTAGTTGCGGCTATTCTGCTCACGGAACCTAATAAAAGGATGTGGGTTCATGACCATCATAAGATATCAACTTGGAGAGTTCAGTACGATTTTTGAGGACCTCAAAAACGATCCTCATAAATTTTTGACATATGTACTACCGAATGACCTATGAAAAATTTGTTTGTTTTTTTGTTTGAAAATTTATTTTTTTATTTTTATTTATTTTTTCCATTCTCAACCAAACAACCTAATCTGAGAGAACAAATCGGAGAGAACAAAGATGTCGGGGGAGGGAAACAGAAATAAAGGCACTGGAAGTGGGGAAGGCGAGCGTGTTGAAGGCGAGCGTGGGGAAGCCGAGCGTGGGGAAGTCGAGCGTGGGGAAGTCGAGCGTGGGGAAAATTTGGACGGTGGAGGGAGAACGTCCCGTGCCAGGAAACGCCGTTTTTCGCTTTGAGAGCGATCGCGCCGCGACCCGTCCTGTTCCTGCCACATGCCGTGACCGCCGCGTCCCGCCTAGTATGCGTATCTCCGTTCAAATACACAGAAGCGAAAAAATACGACCCGCGTCCCGCGGCTGTTTCCCGTCCTGTTCCTGTCCTGTTCCCGCCTAGTGTGTGAGGACCTTTAAGGTTTGTTTTCCCCGCTTTCCTCTCTGCCGCGCTCGTCGCTACCCTCGTCGCTCCACTCTGTAGGCACCCTAAGGAGGATGTCTGTTGGCAGGGGCGGATCCAGAATTTTTTTCCGGAGGGGGTCACAGGGTAGAACAATATAAAAAATAACAAAATAACCAAACGAACAATACAAACCGAATTTTCAACCTTATGCCTAAACTCGTCCAATTTGTCTACTTACAAAATTAATTGTATTTATTTATAAAATTCATTGTTTATGTAAAAAATATTTTTCAATATATATTAATTATTTAACTGATAAATGTATTTATTTTCAATTTTCTTCTAAAAAAGTGTCGTAATGTGTTTTCAAACAAATTGGCGCATTTTATGGCAGCGTAGCTAACTTCAGAGTTTGCAAATCAAAACATTGAAACCACAACAATCTATTGTTGATCTCAGTGAGTTCAGTATCGTTTTTACTGAATTTGGCAGGAAAGAAAACGAGAACGAAACAAAAACAAGATAATAATTAACAAAAATAAGAAGAAATGAACAAGGTGTAATTTGACGGATACACCACGGTAAATTTATTGACATAATTGTATATAAAGTAACATTGGTAGGACCAAGTGTACGATTGTATTCGACTAATTTTGACATTTTTGATCGAATCTTTTTAGATTTTTTTATAGTTCTTTTTTGATTTCACAAAAACTGGGTTCGTTTTCGTTTGGTTTTTTTTGTTTTCGGGTTTGTGAACAATTCGTTCAGCTCTGCTTTTTGAAATGCAGGCTGATTCTGGGGGGGGTCATGACCCCTGTGACCCCCCCCTTGGATCCGCGCCTGTCTGTTGGGGAAACGCCGCGCGTACTCTCTTCCCGCTACTGATGCGTTTCCGTGCGTAACCAATACGAAAATCATGTCGACGCACTCTTTGACGGTATAGGTGAATGGAGCCATAGTGGAAAGAAAAACTTCGAAAATTTTCAACACAGGAAACTGGATCGAACGCAACGGAAGAACGGATTGAACGTGATGGTGAACTCGGTCGAATAGAGAGACTTTGTGCGTAGATGTTTTCCTCATGACGATTTTCTTATCAACGCTAAGAAGAGGGCATCACAACAAAAGTTTGTTGTTTAACAACAGAAACAAACCTCACTCTGTTTAACACACGTTTTTTCGCATACAATCCCATCGACAGACGAGCGGCGTTGGTAGGAAGCTCTGGGTATGTCACCATTAGATTCAGCGTAAAAAAATACGTAAATCCGCGTCCAAAGTCATCAGTGGTTAGTCATGCAGTACCTACTTTTTTCCCCAAGAAAAAACCCTCAAATGTGCCTGAAAACACACGTTTTTTCGCATAAAAACTCAATTTTCTCAAAAACGTTCCCTCTAAAAAATAAAAACTGACTATACCGTTGGAAAGCTGAGGCTTTTGCGCATTTTTTAGGCTTACAGGCTATGACCAATCACCAGAATTATGGGGACTAATGATCTTTTGAAAAACAGGCAGTTTTCAAGAATTGACAAAATTAACTTTTCAGGCTCATTTTTCACTCTCAAGTTCCCTTCAAAAAATTTTTGTTAGAGGCTCAAAAGACGGGAAATTTAACGCTCTTTCCAACGGTTTACTTAGATTTGGTTTTACTTTTCATATTAAGGGAGTTATGACCTTTTCAGTGACCAAAGGTCGAAAACACGAAAAAAATCTCAACATTGAAAAAACTCAGGTTTTTAGTGGTTTAAAAAAAAAACTTCAAGGGACACTTTTTGTTGGAAATTGGTTGTAGAACACGTGGTTAAAAATTTTCGGATCATAAGTGAGACACCCTGTATATAAGGTCTCCTCTCCAACATGCCTTCAGTTATTGTGTGTTACTGACGATGGTTTGATCACCGAAACCGGTATAACAGTGTTTTTTGCGTTTTTCGTGTATTAGTGGAAATAGACTATTTTTCAATAACTCCGTTTTTCTTTGAAATGGGTTTCCACGATTTCGTCGCGAGTGATTTAGTTCGTATATCCCCAAAAGAAGTGTGCGGGGATTGCAGGCTGGGAGCTAATCAAACACTTTTTCACGTACTCTTCGAATGCCCACTGTACAAAAGCCCAAGAGAAGAAATACGTCCTTACCTCCTCTACCCAAAAGTCGCCATACCAATCATCCGGTATCCAAATGAAATCGACCTTCAGCGTCTCCACCGATTCATCGTTGCAGTATTTAAAATCTGACATCTGTGCCTATTCGACTTATAGCCATATACCTTAACCACGAAGCATAATGTAATTACTCCCTGATCAATTAAAAAAGACAAATAGAACTGCTATGTAAATTAAAACTACCGTAATTCAGTGCACAAAAACAGAACCCACTGTAACAGATGCCTGTACTCAAAATTACTTTATTTGATAGCATCGTAAAATTCGGTTAGGAAGCCATAGCGCACTACACCTACTTATATAGTATTTTTTTAAAAATATATCACTCACTAGGCAATTATTTATTTTTCTTTAAAAAAAAGGCTAATTAGTTATTTCATGTACCTAAATTTAATGATTCGATTGTAACTCCCCTTTTTATGTCAGACAATGACGAATAAAGGTTATTTTGAATATGAACTACTGCAATTTCTGGGCCCATGGGTGTTAAAATCCATCCACTATTCTCGATTTTCAAGACAACGTAAATATTTCAGTATTTTTATTCAGTATTTTCAGACAGGGTTACCCTCGTGTTACAGGAATGAAATGTATCGTTTAGCGTAGGTATATAGTTATATACCTACGTTCTATTAAGCTACAATAACGCCAATCACGCTATTTTGATCGAACAGGTTTGAAATAGGTTGTAAACAGGTTTAGTTTCTTCCCTTCACAAAGCTGTCAGTTACCTGTGTTTCTTGACCTATAATGAATATAACCAGGTTTTTGGATCTCGGGGATGGCAAATTTCCAGGGCTGGAAATTGTTAGGTATGGGGTTGAATGAACTGTGGAATGGTGACAATAATAGTATTTAAGCCTGTTTTTCATCACCTCTGTCCACACCTCCCACAAACAGTAATTGTGAAGCTCTGCAGCTCTACCAAACCACTGAGTGAAATGTTGAACGGTTACAGTCATGCAGCAAGGCTGTAAGAGTGAATTTTCAAAGAAATATTCGTGCTATCGTTTAAAAAAATGATATAGCGAGAAAACATATCACTTTTCGCAAAATTACATACATTTTCGTGATTTTAGCAATTTTTACCGATTTTTGACTTTTATAGAAAGTCATATTTGACCCACCCTTTTTTGAGAAAAATATTGCATCGTCGAAACAGCGTCTCCGTCGCGAATCACCATCCCACACAACGTCAGGCGAATTGATATTGATTTTAGGCGACACCTATTTTTGACCCCCAAAAACTCCAAATTTGACCCCTATTCTGTATGAAAAACAACTGAAACGTTTGATTTTTCTGTCTTTACTCACCCTTCCATACCACTGAGTGATTTTACATCAATTTCTTGCGATTTAAGCCGTTTTTGACCCCTCTAGAATTTTTGAAATTGCTCATCGAAATCATCCTTTTGTTTGGCAATAAGAACTTCGGCGAAATTTGGGATTTTTATCATGTAATCAAAGGCAGATGTCGTCCGGAGTGACTCTTAAACAAAATATACACATAAATGTTTGCTAAAATCTAGGGATGAACTCTGGATCTATTTGCCTATAAACAAAATTCCAAAAATGCATGTTTTCAACATTTTGGACCCATTTTAGACGAAACTGTTGGAGTTCGTGTATTGGCAACAATGAAAAGTACCCCTTCCTATCATGTAACAGTTCAGAATCAGTGAATGAGTGAATCAGTCTTGGAATAAACGTGTTAGAGCCTACCGCGTTGCTTCTTTATTCTTTTAGAAACTGTATACTTCTTCAACGTCCAGGGCCTCACCTCACAGTCACATTCTGTTGTACCATCAATGACGAATACTTACATAAAACACCAGTCTTCCAACGAGCGATCGTCTCTCTTCGCCGTAATGTGTCCTAATATATGTCGTTTTTCAACGCCTTTCTTCTTTTCAACAGATAGTTTATTCATTTTCAGGGCGGGAATCAATGCTATACTTGCAGCCTTCATATATTTTTCAAAGATTTGTAGATGCCAGTAGACAATTGACGAACATTTCTGCACGAACCCGTATAAAAGCGTACGTACTCCTCACCTGTCGGGTTTCCCTACGTTTTTCTTCCACGTGTCCGGTTGAGAAATCACTTTTCTTTTCCTTCCACCGAGTAATAAATTCGCTAAAAAAAACTCCGTAGTAAAGATCGCAATTCTCATGAGTTTCTCTGAACTATTCAAACAATACAATAACGCTCCACTACTAAACACAAGGTTTATTGACAATGAAAAGGCAAAAAATAGGAAATAAACGAGAAAAATATAGTCTGTCGTGAAAGGTCATCAACGATGCAGTCTGATTGGTCAACACCTGATCCAGTGCTTCTCATATTGATCCCAGAAATGTGTTTCTACATCCCTAAGATAGTTTTACGTTTGATATGATACGTTTTGATAACAACCCATTGCACCATTAAGCAGGGTTCACATCCATCCGGAGCCGTCTGGAAATACGGATAGGGGAAGCTAGTGAAAAGCAGTGGAGGGGATGGAGGGGAATCGCGGAAGTTGGGAAGGCGTTCATAACCATCTGGAATTTTGGCTGTCCGGAACAGCTGTTTCCCGCGGTTTCTCCCACAACTATTCTTTCCCGAATTTTGTTCTATCACAAACATTCCTATTCAGATTTAATCGCATCTTTGTTGATTTATTGGCAATTTTTTAATCTCCTTAACCGAGCACAAGCTAACAACTCGTTTCCCGCGCTTCCTCCCACAGCTGTTTCGGTTCCCGACGCCATTCCGTAGGCGCAGTAGTGAACTGCGCAGATGCGGAGCGGAAAATATCTGAAAAATCTGATGCGTACAGTTCGCTTCAAAAGTGCTTCTCCGGAAAGAATAATCCCCCCTCCCCAGCTGATGTCCAACCAATCAGCTGCTCGTACGCACTTTCCGGATGGATGTGAACCCTGCTTTAAGCAGGGTTCACATCCATCCGGAGCCGTCTGGAAATACGGATAGGGGAAGCTAGTGAAAAGCAGTGGTGGGGATGGAGGGGAATCGCGGAAGTTGGGAAGGCGTTCATAACCATCCCGAATTTTGGCTGACAACTCGTTTCCCGCGCTTCCTCCCACAGCTGTTTCGGTTCCCGACGCCATTCCGTAGGCGCAGTAGTGAACTGCGCAGATGCGGAGCGGAAAATATCTGAAAAATCTGATGCGTACAGTTCGCTTCAAAAGTGCTTCTCCGGAAAGAATATTCCCCCCTCCCCAGCTGATGTCCAACCAATCAGCTGCTCGTACGCACTTTCCGGATAGCTTTCCGGATGGATGTGAACCCTGCTTCAGAGTCCTCAAGAAAGTTCCTATAAATATAATTATATAACACGCAGAATCTCGATTAGGAAAAAAAAAAACAAGCTGCACATGGGTTTATTATTCTATTGTACGTATCTACGGAAATGTTGGCTGTTTATTTATTGCTTCTTTCGTGCGCAGTAATTCAAATAGCTATTTTTGATGGTTTCCACAAATTTTTGTCCTCAAAAACTCGAATTGGGCTCCGATTTTTGACAAATTATCTTCGATCATTAGTGCCATTTAATTGTCTTGATTCACCTGCTGATATACTTCGTGTTATTATACAAATTTATGGTGACTTCAGACAATTTCTCAGGTTTTTGACACACAAAAACTGAATTTTTGGTGCTGAACCTTCGTTAGAACCGCAATTCTTCACTCCACATATTCGGTCCTCTCGCCCTAAAAAACATGGAAAACGATACCTCACAAGCTCATGTTACTAAAACACCAAAAAAATCCTATTTTTACACTCATTTTTCACCTATTGCACCCTCGAGTCGGTATATTCCGATGGGGCTGCAAAGTTTCGGGGCACAACTAGGGCCCAAATGGAGCCTGTGTGCGAAAGAACGATTTTTTGAGACCAAAAATGAGTCTACGCACCTTGAAAAGCAAAAGAAAAAAATGTTATGGGGTGTTCCAAAAATTGTTTGCTGAGCGAACATCACAGAATAATAAACCAAAATGGAGAGGATGCGTTTCGATTCCAAGCGACTCATTTAGTTTAGCTAAATAAATAAACATCTCAAGACTGACAAACAAAAGACCCAGTGCCCTGTGTCCGAACCTGGACGAATTAAAAAGCCCATCGTAGCCTTTGATGAACGAGATCGACTTATTTCTCCGCAGAACATGAAAAAAGAAATTAGGAATAACAAGAAACAATTCAATTTTACACAGGGATAATTTATTTCAACGTAATTTAACTGCAAGTTTTCCTTCGACTTTCATTAAAATTCAGTGTACAATGAGAAGTGTTGAGCCTTCCTTCTTAAGAAATTTAAAAAAAAGTCTTATTACGATAGGATACCTCAAACAACAGCGTTATTTCAAATACGCTCCATTATTTGCTTCATACTTCAAAAATACTTATAAAAAAGAAACAAAATAAATAGAACAGACAAAAATAACATTACACAAAATTTTTCAAAGGTAATCTGTGTTTCCAAAGTAACGTAATTCGTATAGTTATTTCTTTACAGGAAAACAAAAAAAACGGGAAAAGCTCAGTTTTCAACTACTTTCATTACCTAACACTACATACAAGAACTGCTTTGACTATCATACAATTAAATGTAAAATTACGAAATAAACGCCTACCATTATCTTGTTTTTACAACTAGTAATAAAACGGTACGTTTCTTTTTGCACTTGTTCAATCGTGTAGTCCCGAACACTATTAACATAGGATTGGGGTAAGTATATCTTTAGATTTCGGGTTTGCATCAGGTTGAAGGAATCAACACCAAAGTGTACAAATAATGGAATAGCTAAAGGAACTGCACACGGTAAAATGCAAATAATTTGTATGCGAACGGATTCCTGAACAACAAGTGGGGTACAACTGTGCACATTCAGGTGTAATCATGACAACAATAATAATTGGTTACTTTCACGCGGCATCAACTTGGTAAAATTATTTCAAGTGCACAAAGGTTTTACTAGTCTCGGACGGTTAAACAGTGCTTGGTCCTCGCACTGCGGAACGGTGCTTCCATCATGAAAGATGCTTCCACTGTGGAACGGGTACAAGCTTTGTTCGTGCAGTCCCTCAGAGCTTGTTCAGAGCAACCCGGGCATGCGCAGTAAGGGCGAGGCAGATTCGCTGTTCGTGCAGACCCAGGGCGAGCTCCGAGCCGAGTGGTCTGGTGTTAGTGCTGTTCCGGGGCAGAAGATTCGGTGTTTGTACTGGCCACGGGGCTTTCTCCGAGCTGCTCTGAGCAAACCCTCCCGTGCCCCACGGGGAGAACAGGGGCAGCTGAGCACTGCTCTTCCGCGCATGCACCCTCGACCCGTTCGGGCTGCCCGTGCTCCGAACAAGCTCCAGGCTCACCCTGCTCCGAGCGAGCGTGTTCAGAGCGCACTCTACACCAAGCCAGTTCGGTTCAAGCAAAAACTGAACTTGCTCGGAGCTAGCCCCAAGGGGACAACACAAACAAAGCTACAGCACCTCCCACCACGATTGTTTGGATACGCACACAAGGCTTACCTACCTGCGTAACTCCTTCAAACCACCCAATCCACGGGACTTGAGATCGGGACCAAAACGAGGAAGAATGCTAAACGTCAAGTATTAAAAGTCCAACGTATGCAGTTAAAAGTCCGCATGTGGTTAAAAGTCCCACATTTGCGGAGATCTGACAAACTTCCAGTTGGGAAACCCTGTGAAACTGGGAGAAATGCATAGGTAGCCAAATTTTTTCGTTGCCAACTTTTGTATTCAACTATGATTCAAAATTAAAGACCATTTTCTATTTAAAAAAACTCATCCTCACCAACTCCCACCCATCATCTTCGTCTTGAGGCTTTAATCCATCTTCATCAGCTCCCACTCATCACTTCGCCTTGAGGCTTTAATCCATCTTCATCAGCTCCCACTCATCATTTTCGTCTTGAGGCTTTAAAGCATCTTCATCACTCTCAGACCGATCAGCATTTTTGTATAGATGTTTCTGTCTTCCAAATTGTCTTCTTCTCCCTCCTCAGTGCTGTCAGGGTTCTCAGGCACTCAGACACACTTTCGTCATCTTCACAAATCTTTTAGGAAGATTTTCTTGATCTTCGTCGAATGCCATACGCAGGTATTATGAACACAAACGCGTATGTGGGGGTCTGAGAGCACCGCAACTTTCTGAAACGGAACCCGTTGTTTTCAGGGTTGAGGGACAAACACAACTGAGGTGACGTCTGGGGGCAAAAGGAGTAGGAAGAAAGATACTGAGAACACCAGGTCCACAGTTCAACCATAACAGCAACCTACAGCTGCTTCTGACGGTTGGGGGTTTCTCGCCAACTCACATACGCACTTGACGGTTATGGATTATGGCTTTGTAGACTCTTGACAGGGACTGAATCATTGTATCACATGTGGGGAGCGTCATAATAGGCATAACAAGGAGCCACATCTTCTTGTCAACCACTAATTCCACCAACAACTACTCCTCAACTTAGTTCAATCCACCGAACGTTCGTTCACTAGGGCCAAAGAGTAAAAGAACCAAGGACCCGTGTCTAAGAGATGGATGTAGGAACGGCAAACTAAAGAAATGTCGGCTGTGCATTATGAACTAAGAACTAAAAAACTAGTAACTCACTCACAAGGCGTCCGAGTTAGTTCTTGTAGTTCACAGGAACAGTGGGTACATGAAGACTTGATAGTATCCACTGAACGAGTTCATAGGAAAAGTGGATACTAAATGAGGAATTGATAGTATCCACTGAACGATAGTTCATTAGTTCTTGCAGTTCACAGGAACGGTGGGTACTACATGAGTTGATAGTATCCACTGAACGATAGTTCCTTTAGTTCATTTAGGAGTATCGAGATGGGGTGAATAATACTTCTTGAAGAGTTCGTAGTATCCACGGAATGATAGTTCCTTTAGTTCATTAGTTGTTCTTGTTTGATTGGGAACGAAAAGGAACTGGAACGAGCTAGCAGAACTTGAGTCCCTCAAATGAGTAATCTTACCCACCACTACACATAAGCTTCAGATGATCAGCATTCCCCAAAATCCCGGTTCGCTGGTGCTAACAGGCACCAATCAAAGCTCCTACTAACAGGAGTTGGCAGGTGTTGCACCAGGATGCACAGGGGAAACATAAAATAATATTTTACGCAAAGTTACCATGTACAAAACATCAACATACGAAATTGCCACACAGCACTACGAAAATAATGCATTTGACTTGACCAGAGTCTATAAGATTATGATGCACATTATCAGTACCTACCATTTCTTACCTAATACCTCAGAATGCCGTCCTGCAGCACAGCTACCCGAACAATCAACAGAGCTCTCAAAAGTTATTCCCAAAACGATAGGTCTGAAAGGGCTACTTAAACCTATGGGCAGTTCCAATAGCTTTGATGTGAAAATAACCTAATCCACAAACAAGACCCGAAATGATGTAATTCTTTAAAACCCAAAAAATATTATTTTCAAATCGACAACTTATTTACAAATTCCATACATCAAAAAAATTATACAGTACAATAATGATAACAAAATAAAGACATCTTACAAGGTGCTATCCATTTTTGTTTGCATTTAATCCATAGAAATGACTTTTCATTTGGCTGAGGTTTCATTGGAAACAATGATTGTGTAGCGGTTTGATCAAGAATGTGAAATAATATATTTGTACAGTATTCTATTCAGTTTACGCACTTATTTACATGGCATGAAAACAAATTTTTTTGCGATTCCATTCATACTTTCAAAGTCTGTCGAGTACTGATGAGGTCAATGAGTTTTGAGATGTTTTAGAAAGAAACTGCATCTCTGTCCCCTGGGAGCAGAATACGTTTACGACCAGAGGTGCAGAAATCTATATATAACTTACTTATTATAACTCCACGGAAACTGAAAATCTATTTGATTGCCTTACGTCAAAACAGCTTCAACGATTTCATTCAGTTACTGAATGAATTTTACGGAACTAGTGAAACTAACGCTTGGTAGTAAAAGGGGACGACTGCTAACAATACTTGAATCACATCCACACGCCTAGGTGTCATTCATTTCTCTTCTTGTTATTCATTAACAACAAATTCCAAGCTCACTATTTCTTAGACCACGATATATACAATGAAAAATAAAGCCTCAAAACGGCCTTAACGATAACTGTCTCACACGATTTTGAACCGGACAAATCCAATAGGACATAACAGACTTCGCATATCAACTGCTACCAAGAAAAAACTATCGCCATCAAACAACATTTTTTTGAAAATAACAAATTCGTTTTTAAAGATAAACGAAACAAGTAAACAAAAAAATGTGCAAAAATTATGCAGACACAGTACGAAAGCAGTTTCGAATGATACATGAAAAGATTTACTACGTAAATCTGACTGAAGTAATTAAGTAGGTATGATAGATACGTTTAAAGGTGTGATTATGAAGTTGACACAAACAATGCTGAGAGGAGGAAGATATGAGTGTACGATCATAATAATTTCAAGCAGAATTGAGGAATTCAAATGCATTTCTTTGTTTCGAGAGTATTAAATTTGGAATTGTACGAGCTCCACAGAAAAACTTATCCCCTTTGAAAAAGGGGATAAGGAATCCATGATGCAAACGGTACAAATTAAAAATCTGTATAACCAAGATATGTACATTGGTAACGGAGGAGTAGGAATGAACGAGATGAGAATGACTTCCGTATGTAGCTTCACTTATACATTGACAGAAATCAAATTTGTGGTCTCATGAAACGGCTTGATTTTAAATTGCAAAATTTGAGGCTTTTTTTGAAGACTTCATTCTATTTTGTGTAATAACTAGTATACAACTCGAAACGGATCGATCAATTTGAATATGCGAGAGAATTATTCCACGACTGTGCAGAATAACTTCTGAATGTAAAACAACAAAGCTCAGAGGAGGAAAATGATTGTTAGGCAATTACATACTGACGGTACAAGTAGGTACCTACCTAAAAGAGTATTTTAAATTAATACTGCAGCTCATTATTACGTTCAGAACATTTGAACAGTTTTAAACCGACTTTTCACACTAGGTACACCTACCTACCTATGAAGCTGAGCCCAAAACGAGTCGACAACATGATAACCTACGGTGTCCGCAGAATTCTTCTTTATGGAAAATAAAAACAGGTAAGACATACATGGATCATAACACCAGTCATACGATATAAATAACAACAAAATGAAAATAAAGTGGCCATTAAAACCAGTCCTAAACACCTGTGTTTTCATTCTCAACCCTCATTCCAAAATACAATCTACATAGTAGGTACTATATCAATAAATAGAAACCTCATTTGTTTCCATTACACAACATATTTATTCTTGGACATTATTTTTCATTAGGTATCTTAAATAAATTCTCAAGACTCATTCTCAAGTGTATATCGTAGTACCTGAACGCGATATTTCGAGAAAAGAACTGCTGCCATTCGCCCACAATAAAAATGACAAGTGTTTTATTTTGTGGAGTTTACATGAGAAATATTGTTTTCCGTTACATTTTACATAACGTTAAAGCAAATACATATCGCCTACTAAATAATTTGTATATTATATTTATATTTAAATCAAAATTGAATGATTTTTTTTTTCATTACTCTTCCTAATGATCGCGGGATCAATATTTACAATGTGAATGAACCGCGGGAGATCGATGAACTTCTCAATGATTTATTTGCAGCAGATTTATCTATTACTTATTCAATAGTTTCTCGTCATTTGTTTGAAATATGATTCATTCCACCCCGACATGATTTTTTTTGTGATAAGACATTCATAGGATTCTATTAGATGCAGAAGGCTCCATAAGGGCAACCTTGTTGGATATCTGAAACAAGAAATTACAATTTATTACCCATTTATTATTAATTTAATTACAAAATTATTACCAATAACATGATTTATGTGATTTATGCAATTAAGAAGCAAAAAACAAAAACGAGCTGGTAACACTATTTATTCGCTTTTCTGTGAAGTTTATCTTATTAGACAGCCACATATTACATGTAGGAGAGGAAAGGCTAGGCACAATGTACAAAACTGAATAATACTGACTTGAGTTCTACAAGATATTCCTGAGTTATTTCTTAGTATTATTATTCTAAAAGACACGTATTCATGAATTATGGTTCCTAAGACCTGATTTTTACACAGCGCGTGTGGCTGCGTGCTATGTTGGTTGGACATGTCCTTTTTATGGTGAACCAAGAGTTCCATGGAATATAAGCCCTAGTAATTAGCTGTCATCTTCGGGACCATCTGAGGGCATGACTCCTGTGGTCAGCTATAGGAGAATATAATATTCATCTTTGGAGTCATTCAGAAGTAATATAAAAGCTGCCATCTTTGGAAGCCATTCGAGACTCAGGCGGCCATATTAGAGCCACAGCCAACGAGAGGGCACAAGAACTAGATTCAGCAGTCCGCGATAGAGGGCTCGTTTTGAGTAATATTTTAACATTCAGGTGCCCCTCTTCTAGCAATTTTGTTAGGTTAATTCGTTGCTACAGCATACACAACAATCCAAACGCACTGAGTGGAGTTGTTGTGAATGTTCTGTACGCCCTGCGAATGAGCAATTATCATGAATCCACAAAGAACACTTGTATGTACGAATTTTATAACCAACTTCCTCTACACATCTGAAAAATTTAATAAGCTGGGGGAAAATTTGCTTTACGGATTAAGAAAAACACGTAAAAGGCGATTTGAAGAAGCCGCTGGCTTGCGTCACACGGATCGTCGCCAGGCCACTTGAAGTGTGGAGATCGGTTCGGATTCATGTAGGCAACACTGACCGGTGACGTTAACATTACAAAGAATGAATGATGAAGAAAGGAAAATGAATAGAAGGAAAGAAAACCCACAAAAACCTCAACAAAATAGAGATTTTTAAGATGCCTTCAATTCCAGGAGTCAACTCCCACTAGTTCACTCACTTCTGGGATGCGTTCTTTGGGAAACGTTCACCCGTTCACCAGTTCAACCAAGTCCCTCTAATTATCCCACTCTAAAAACCACGAAAACGGGGTTCATATGTTTGAGTCTAATAACATACCGATTAGTTATACTGAACATACTTGGCTCAACATACGTTTTTTCATTTCGGAACTAAATTAGGTAGGTACATATAACAAACACATCATGTCAAATTTTACAGATTCTGCTCTGGAGACTACACGAAAACACGAAAAATGATGAACTACCTTTTTTCACAACATTTTTGGTGGAACAGAACAAGGTGAAGGGTGAATGTGTAGTACCTATGTCGTGGTACCCTGTACATTATACCACTTGATGTAAATAGTACTACGATATAACCAATAAACACAAGGAGAAAGACGAGCTGTGCGACGCCTCAGTAGAAGCCCAAGGGGCTCTCCCTCCATTAACTCCCAATGACTCCCAACAGTCAGTAACAGCAGTTGGTAGACAGGGGACGAGGTGGCGGCACCTTTATAAGGCGCCCGGCTCGCCCAGCAATTCACTCTTCCATGCTCACTCCTACCTGCGACTTCCCTCTCTCACTCACCTCATACCTCCTCGCTTTCCCTATCCCACATATTCATTGTGGTGGTAACAACCTGGGATATGCCTCCCAAAAGATTTATCATTCATTGTGGGGGTAATAACCTGGGATACTAGCTTCCACCTTCTCTAGCATCCATTGCAGTGGTGGTGGTGGCTTGCGTTGTGGCCTTCATCCTCTAGCACTCATTGTGGTGGTAACAACCTGAGGTGCTAGCTTCTCCTCCTAAAAGATCTCAACTAGCCATCCACACCTACTCTCTCTCACGCCATCACCACAACCTAAATAGTATGCTGTATTATGTGAACTAAGCAGTGAGGAAACCTGAAACGGTGAATAGTAAGAAAACGGTAAGGGAAGAACGATGGGAGCGTAGGGGAGCGAAGGGAGGGGTTGATGAACGGATGAACTGGTGAGAACTGAGGAGTTGTGAAAATGGTGTGTGGTTAGGATCGTCCGTTCAGTGAGAACGTCGACTCTTTGGTCATCCGTTCAGTTCGGAAACGTTCAACTGAAAGATCTGTTTAGTGCCACATCCATAAAACCAACAAAAACGCAAAGGCCACAACGCAAGCGCAAAACGCCATGGTACGAAAACCTTATTCTAGTGAATGCGTTGCTGGTGGTGGCCGCAAGAAAACCACTTCCCATCTGCTGCCGCCAGCCATCCAATCAGAACCTGTATCCATACAACGTCACAGGGAACAGCAACGCCTCATTTCCCCGCCTCTTTTTTGGAATCTCAGTGTTTGAAAGTCCCTCAAAATATGAAGGAGTCCCCGACTCAGCCCTATCATCGCCTACCTCACTTTATTAACCAGGTATTGAGAACAGAATTCATGATAATTGCCCACTGTGTTTGCAGGTTTAAAAAGTTACGTGATTTTCCTCGGAAGAAATCCAGTAATGGAAAGTTTATGGAGTAGGGGACCATTTAAAAGTAATATTTATTTATTTTATCACGGAAGTTTTACCATGTCACAGAGAAGTTACCGTAAATGTCGAAGTATTAACCTGTTATGCTGTGACGTGGTCGTGTCCAGTGGGGTAGGGTTGTGACCTCATGGCCCGCCTCCTCTCCCGGCGTTGCCCCAAAACGAGTCGGAGTCGCTCCATCTTCCCTCGGGTCGCTCGGTTTTCGTCGCTTTCGGTCGCTCTGTCGCTCGCGTTCGACATTTCGGGATTACAACCTGATGGAAAACAAAAAAGTTCGGTACTGCTTTTTTGAAGAAAATTATTAATAAGATTATACAGGCCTGCTCCCAAAAAACTGACTACAGGCCTAGTTGGGTAGTGGTGTGACACTTCAACTGTAACTGTTCGACAGATCTGACGTGATAGCGGTTTGGAACTGTTACAAATGTTCTATGTAAAAGGTTACAGTTCCGAATTTCTGAAACTGTTTTCCAACTATACAACGTAAGTCGAGTTGGTTATGGCAGGTACCACCACCTGCACCAGTGATGGTGCCGCCACCAGTACTGGAATTAAAGAAAACACGAGTCTGGTACTACAGACGTCCACCTTTTGGGATTCTGGGTTGTTCTTTGAACTTCACAACGTATCATGTACGATGCTCATGTATCCACCTGGTGGTCACGTATCCAGAGTGGTTCCAATGGTCGTCAAACAACTGAAGCCGGAAACCTCCGTGGAACGACTCTGTCGTAAACAGATGAACTGCGAAGGAAACATCTAATCTCAGGAGCGTGTTGTAGAACATCAGCTCCCCTCTCGTGACTACCAGCTCAATGTGATAAGTCAGGAAGCACTAAAACTCCCAGGGAACCCTATCCATAATTACCATACCTTACAGAGTCCGTCGTCACTAACTGGTTGAATACTGGAGGCGAGCGCTTTCAATGTAAGGACACTATCCGTCCGTCTATCCGTGGCCGTTGAGAGAATACTCCAGTACTCAACCAGCTAGTAACGACAGATTCCTCCAGAAGGAATGGAAATTTTACTTCTAATATGTACTAGCGGAAATGACCCTTCAGATTCAATACATGACGGCTACATCATGTTCTACAGATCGATTCAACATTCGTCTCGCCTTGTTTCATCAAATACTCTGCCTAACAGTTAACCTCTTCTATCAATGCTCTTTTTGGCACTGTCAGCTCTCAACTCCATATCGCTCAAGGTTCCAGGATTCCTACACAGCCTATTTCTTCAGAGGATACTCACTACTACTGCTTGAGACGGAGGCGGTAGAGGTGGATGGTTGAGGCTTGGCGGCTTCCTGGGCGGCTGCCCGGTACTGGGGCGTTGCGCAAAGCAGATCGTTCAGGATGTGGATGATAGTCGAAATGTCCCTTTTAGGCCGACCAAACCTGTCTTGCAACGCCGGGTTCAGCGTACCTGGGGAAATGAGTAATTCCATGATGAAAATCACCAAAAACTGCTATAATTAATTCAACATCTTAACAACCTAATGAGATTCATCAACCATTGAGTTTGTATCTTATCAAAGGAGTCTTAGTCATCTCTGACACTGTTCGAATCAAAGTTGCTTTACCTTTATCATCCGTCATTATACACTCAAAAATGACAGCCGCATCCCAATTCGAAAAGCCCAAAATAAACACAATAGTGCATACGCTATTATTTATTTATTTACTTCATTTTTTTAAAAATGTAAGTAACTAGAACCATCCTGAGGATTTTGACACCAATCGCACCGTCAGTTTCTACCAATTCTGACGTCATTACACCCCTCTCGCTTGGGTGGGACCCCTTGCCTACCGTGACGTCAGAACTGGATGAAACTTTGAAAAATCACAGATTTCATTAAAATTAGAAAAGAAATTAAGATTAGATTTAATTTTTTCATTAAAAAAAAAAAAAAAAAAAAAAAACTCGTATAAACAGCTTTTGTAACCCACGTGAATAACCCATTTCGAGCAGCCATCTTGAAATCACCCTTAGCTCGCGTTCAAGGCCTTCTATCATTTTTTTTCCCCCACCACAAAATGGAGCTCAAATTATGGATTACAGTTTTTGAAACGTTACAAACTGAATTTAAGGCAGTAGAGTGGATTTTTCCAAGCTTGAGCCAATTTTACGTTTCACAAAAACGCCTCTCTCTCTCTCACTCAAAACCTCATTTAAAAAGAGGGGAAATCGGCATCACAAGACAAACGAAAGATTTCCGGATCCCAAAAAACTACGATCTTCATTTATACCAAAGATGAGAAATTTCATCAAATTCGGAGTTTCCGTAAGATTGTCTTTTCAAGTTCGAATTTCGAATCTGGTGCTCATTTCCTGGGACGAAAAGTTTGACACAAACTTTCTGCTCTGCCTCCTGAACCCCTGCTGATGCTGGTTGCTTAGGGACTACGGCTAAAAATGTAAAAACGTGGAACATGCTTCAGCCGGTTCTTACCGTTGTCTTTCTGCTCGCTGATTCTCTGAATGCCAGTTTTCCGAATGGTAAAGAAAACTGGAGGAAAAGTAAATATCGGTCGACTATCGATCAACCAACGTTCACTGTAGCTTCAGGCGTCGTTCACGCCTAATACTTCCTGTTGTCCCTCGTAACAGTAATAATGTAATTTTGTAGTGACAACAAAAACAAAGGTGAGGCACCAGACCACGGATCTGGAGACCATCTCCAGCCTTGCTAGACCACATGAAACGTCCGAGAGAAATTGAGAGCTTTCCAACGAATGCTGAACGATTTTTGTGCAATGACAACTAAGGGAGTTACACTTTCCTAGCAACGGAAGTTGTTTGTAAGTGAAAATCATTAGAAATCTGCGCTACTTTTCGTGACATAATTTCGTCTCGTTTTCCGGCAATTAGGCCACGGCTAAAGAACACGTTCCGCACTAAAATTGGTCAAAAAATTGGTCGACTTACCCGAAAAGGTGCCCGAGTACACACCCTTGCCGTGATGGTGCATACTTTCTATGATGGCGCCTTGCCGCCTTTTTAAACTGCTTGCTTCCTGTAACAATAAATTTGGTTGATATTTAGCTTGATTTCTTCAGTTTATCTATCCACTTATAAAATCAAGAACCTGTAAATAAATTTGACAAAATCAACGGATGATGTGGTGAGCAGTGGTAGGGAGGACTATTCAGGTAAGTAGAGAGGCGGTAAGAAGAGGGGCGTAACTTGGAACAGTTTGGTAAATATGCAGTTTACCAATAATTAGTCGCCCAATAACTACCAAACGTGCAATTCACAGCTGGAAATGTTTTCAATGTGCCAATAATGTCCCATAATATTCGAAGACCCCGAGAGGCTGTGAAACAGTTTCCATAATGGGGGCATCCATACAGGGGTATACAGTTTCAAAAATCACGGACAAACAGGTAATCTGTTGGAGAATGGTGCAGGTGTTAGAGACGGCAACGGTATCACGATGTTCCATATTATAATACAAGGTTCACTATAATATTCGTAGTACTATCGCGCTAAAAAGCAAGATATAAATATAACAATATTTTAGATGGAGGCACGTATGTGGCTGCCGAGCTAAATATACAAATCTAGTAAGAAAACGGGGAAAATTATATGAAGTTCAAGGATTTCGGGTGATCATCGTGTTCTCTCTTTTGGTACATCTAACAACTAGAAATCTGGAAGGACGGGTAGCGCCCCTGTGTCCGGTTCAAGGAATTCAGAGCACAGAGTGCGAATTTGTCTATTTAGTTCCGCTATGTAATTAGGAGAGGACTGGCAATTGGATTGGAAAAGAGAGAGTAATCCGAGATGGGACCTCACAAAAGTACAGTGAAACCTCCCAATAGTGGACAGAGAAATTCGTCCAATATGGAGAGGTGTACAATAATGAGAGGGATCGAGTAAAAACATCTATATAGTATGTATTGTGAGCTGAAAACTTTATTTCGCGTGAATTACAAAATTATTCATTTAGGTATAGAAAAATGACAGAGATACTACACTGACTGAACTTGAGACAACTTGAAAAAATAAAAAACTGGAAATTTTGGTGTTTGGCATTTTTTTAAATTTTTGGTTTTCAATGTGTTGGGTGTCTGACTGCAAGCAGAAGCGCTTTACTACATCAGCACAACGCAGTGCTTCAGCAGAGCTGAAGCCCACTGGAGGCGATTCGTTCACGTTATGACCCAACAAAGACCCCCGCCTGTCCACTAATGGGAGGTGATAAATGCCTGTAGGACCGGTTTCGACTGTCCCTGTCCACTAATGGGAGGGACAAAATGCGTTAATTTATACGGAATTCTGCGGGGACCACAGCATCTGCTGTCCACTACTGGGAGTAGTCCACTACTGAGAGGTGCCCACTAACGGAGGTCTCACTGTATATGTATTACGAAGTTCCAGTGTGGAGATTGCCACACAATACTTCCACGTTCTTCGTAATTCAGTAGAAGTCACTTAGCAGAAAGGCGGTTAAAGGTATAAGTCGGATATCAGGGCAGAAACGTTCAGGTCCCGATCGGCTGTATGTAAACACACAAGGAACTGGCCTGTTATAGCGATCAAAAGGTCGGGGGTCGGGTAGGTTATAGTGATTAGTTTTTGAGGGTCAAAAGTCGACAAAATATTTTAAAATGGCTGAAATCTCCGAAAACTGGTACATATTCACCAAAAGTGGTACTAAATGATGACCCGAATGAGAAGATAGCTATTGATTTTAATAAAAAATTTCCTCAAAAAAATAATCAATCAAAAGCAGGTCAAATTTTGGGGGATCGTAAATTTGCCAATATCGGTAAAAATGGCTAACATCACCACAGAGAATATTACAGAAAGTCGCGTATAGTGACTGTTTTCAGTCAGTCCCAATGCGACCACTATAAGCGACTTCTACTATAGTATGGCAGGGCCACGAGGATATACTACATTCAGCATAGAAATATAATATACTTTGTCGTGAGTCCCTCCCGGGAACACTCCACTACAACCTTAAAGCTCTCACCAATATTCCGATGTAAAAATTACCTTCCGTCAATAAACATCTGAGTGGGGAGACAGGCGACAGAATCCGGGGGACACAACCTGGTGCCCCACTACCAGCTCCCAGCAGGGAGCTGGAGGGAGAGGACTCCAAGTCCTATATAATCCCGGATCCTGGAGCTTTAGCTTCATTCGACACTTCCTCTAACCAGCTCTCTCTTCTCTCTCTACCTTCCTCCTCCCAGATGCCTGGTGGTATCCGCCGCTCTGGGAATTCACCTCCTACCTTCTCCTCTTGTCTACATCGGTGGATTACCGCCGCCTAGACAAGCACCTTCCTTCCTTCACCCACATCGGTGGATTACCGCCGCCTGGGTGAATTTCCTTCCTCTCGCCTACATCGGTGGATTACCGCCGCCTAGACGAGATTCCTCCCTTCACTCACATCGGTGGATTACCGCCGCCTGGGTGAATTTCCTTCCTCTCACCTACATCGGTGGATTACCGCCGCCTAGGTGAAATTCCCCTCGCTCTCATCCATTCACTCCTTCACGCCACCGTGATGATAAATTTAAATTCATCACAGTGGTGAACCCGACGTTCATCCAACCTTCTACCCTTCCTCCCTTCTTACCACCTCATGTGTCGCCCCCAGTCTAGTTCGGTGTCCCGCATTTTAAATTCACATTTAAAATAGTCAGTTTACATTCGCAATTTTTGGCCCACCCGCATCCGCTCACACAACCCTCAACGCTCCGCTGCAACCACCTCCGCCGCCGCAAATTGCGAATTTTGAAACATTCAAAACCTCAACAAATTTGAATTTTGTTCCCAGACACCTCAACTATGGACCCGAACTCGCCGTCACCGCCGCTCCTCCGGCCGTCCCTGCTGCAGCCGCCGACCGCTGCGACATCTGACGCAACCGACAACCCCTTCACCAGCCTCTCACCACCCAGCTCCACCGCATCCGCCGCCGCCGCTGCCGCCGCCGCTGCAGCTGCCGCACACGCCGCCGCCGACGTCACGACGGCCTCTGCGTCGTTCCCGCTGTCGCTACCCCCCTTCTACACGCACGACCCCGCACTCTGGTTCTTCCAGGTCGACGCTGCGTTTTCTGCCGCCAACATCCGCAGCCAGCGTACCCGCTACTCACGCATCATCTCCCTGTTACCATATGAGATCCTCCTGCAGACATCTGACATCTCCTCCGACGCCACGGCCGCCTACGACGACCTCCGCAGCCGCCTCATCAACCTGTACCAGCCCTCCAAGATCGCACGTGTCGCAGCGCTGTCCCAGCCCCAACATCTCGGCGATTTGAAACCTTCCCACCTGTACCGTCGCCTACGTCATCAACTACACGACGTCGTGACGGCCGACATCGCTCGGACGTTCTGGCTGCGAGCCCTCCCCCACCCCATCCAGATGGCGCTCGCCAGCCACCTCGACGGACCGGACGAGCCGCTTCTCCGTCTGGCCGACACGGTCTACGACCTCGCCGCAGCCGCCAGCGTCACGGAGGTCGCCGCACCCCGCTTCCCCACCCCACGCAGGGACCGATCGCCATCTGAAGAGCGCCGCCGGCCCCCCTCCCTCCACCGGCGCCGCTCCCTCTCCGTCGATCGCCGGCCGATCCCCTCCTCCGACCACCGACGCCAGCGCTCGGCCGACCGCCGCACCGTCTCCCCCTCCCAGCAACAGAGAGGGAGGTCCCCAAAAACGGCGCCCCACTCCAACTCCACGCGCCCCACCAGGACCTACCTCCCGGCGGACCCCCCCCACCGATGTTTCTACCATGTGAACTTCGGTGGGGAGGCCCGCAAATGCCAGCCCCCCTGCTCCTACTCCTCCAAGCAGGGAAACGCGGACGCCCGCCGGTAAATCCGGCGGGCCCCCCTCCTCGCCAACACGGGGGGGACCACCACCAACCCCCCCCCGCCCGCATTCACACCACCTCCACCTCGCCTCGCTACCCCTCCTACGCCGCCGCCACGGCTGCCAACCTCCCGACCGCATCTGACGGCGCCGCCAAACACAACACCTCTCCATCAACTGCTCCCCCACCCCGAGTCAGCCCCGCCAAGCCCGCCTCCAGGGCTGCCAACCTTCCGGCCGCCGCTAGCGCCGCCGCTCCCGTTCCCCCACCCCGGAACGGCCCCTCCAAGCCCGCCTCCAGGGCAGCCAACCCCCCGGCCGCCGCCTGCGCCGCCACTCCCGTTCCCCCACCCCGGAACGGCCCCTCCAAGCCCGCCTCCAGGGCAGCCAACCCTCCGGCCGCCACCAGCGCCGCCGCTACCGTTCCCCCACCCCGGAACGGCCCCTCCAAGCCCGCCTCCAGGGCAGCCAACCCTCCGGCCGCCACTAGCGCCGCCGCTACCGTTCCCCCACCACGGAACGGCCCCTCCAACCCCGCCCCCAAAACAACCACCCCTCCGGCCGCCACTCGCGCCGCCACTACCGTTCCCCCTCCCCGGAACTGCAAAAAATCACCCCGCGTCTCCTTCGCGGGGGAACATCCACCACCATCGCACCCGCCCATCACCTCGGACGAACCAAGCCCCCCCCCTCCGACGGACTCCAACACCTCGCCAATTTTACCTCACTCCGCCCCAGCTCATCAACGCCTGTTCCTGAAGTGTTCAAAGACGCACGTCCCCTTCCTCGTTGACACAGGGGCGGCGCTCTCTATCTTCCCCAATAACATACTCCGGCGACAGGCGCGTTGTTACCGGCAACTCCTCTACGCCGCCAACGGTACTACCATCCCCTCGTACGGGACGTACCGCTCATCAATTCATATGAGCGGGCTCGCGTACGAGTGGGAATTCACCGTGGCGGACGTAGAGAAAGCTATCCTGGGGGCCGATTTCCTCGCATATTTCGGCCTCCAGGTAGACGTCCGTAACGCGCGCCTGCTCGACCCCTCCACCCAGAAACCCATCCCCGGGTTCATACATGCGGTGGACCGACCCCCCTCCAAATTTGAACAACTCCTCCTCAACTACAAACCCCAGCGCCGCCCCTCAGCCCACATCTCACAGACCCAACACTTCATCGAAACCTCTGGCCCCCCAATATCCGCGAAAGCCCGACGCCTCCACCCCCTCCAACTCTCACAGGCCCGCAAACATTTCGACCTCCTCATCAAGGACGGCATTATCCGTCCCTCCAAATCCCCGTGGGCTTCTCCACTACATATTGTGCAGAAGCCTAACGGGGATATCCGCCCATGCGGCGACTACCGCCGCCTCAATGCCCGTACAACCCCAGACCTTTACAACGTCCCGCACCTCAGGGATTTCTCTTCACACCTGCACAACACCACCATCTTTTCTACACTCGACATCTCCCGTGCCTTCCATCACATTCACATCTACCCCCCTGACGTTCCTAAAACAGCTATCATCACCCCTTTCGGCCTGTTCGAGTATATCAAAATGGGTTTCGGCCTCCGTAACGCTGCCCAAACATGGCAGCGTTACATGGACAACATACTACGAGGCCTACCCTTCGTCTTCTGTTTTTTGGACGACGTACTGATCGCTTCCCGAGACCCAACCGAACACCTCGCACACCTGACACAAGTACTTGACATCTTCGCGGCCGAGGGCCTCACCATTAACACTCCAAAGTGCGTCCTCGCCCAGCCCTCCGTCCGCTGCCTCGGCCACCAGGTATCGTCCGAAGGAATAAAACCCCTACCAGACAAGGTTCACACCCTCACCGATTTCCCACGTCCCAACACTGTCTCAGAACTCCGCCGTTTCCTGGGTATGCTGAACTTTTACCGTAGACACATCAAACACGCGGCACAACACCAACAACCACTCATACACGCTATCCCACAACCGGCTAAAAAAAACGACAAACGCCCCATTTCATGGACCCCCGCCCTCACTACCGCCTTCCAACAATGCAAACAGGACCTAGTTGACGCCGCTCTATTGGCCCATCCCGATCCCCACGCCCCACTCTCCATCACCACAGATGCGTCCGACTGGGCCATCGGGGCAGTACTCCACCAACACACCGGCGCCACCCCCCAACCTCTCGGCTTTTTCTCCAAAACTCTGTCCCCCACACAAAAAAATTACTCCACCTTAGACAGAGAACTCCTCGCCATCCACGAAGCCATCAAACACTTTCGTGACTTCGTGGAGGGCAGGCAGTTCTCTGTCATAACCGACCACAAGCCCCTCACCCACGCCCTCCTCCAAAATCGAAAATCAGCCTCCCCCCGTCGCCTCCGGCAACTCGAATTTATCGGACAATTCACGTCCGATATTCGTTATTTGCCGGGGACCGACAACTGCGTTGCCGACGCCCTCTCCCGCCCCACCCCTGCGCCGGTGGCGGAGCTACTGCCCTTCCCTTCCCCGCAAACCCTCAAAAACCATCAAACTCCTACCTCCGATCCCGCTCTCTCCCATCTCATCTCCGCCTCAAAATTGGAACAGCTGCCTCCCCTAGACCTCTGGTGCGACGTATCGGCCGACACACCGCGCCCGTACGTCCCACCGGAGCTGAGGAGGCAGTTGTTCCTACACTACCACTCCCTCCATCATCCCGGCATCCGGGCGAGCCGGGACCTCATCAAAACGCGGTACTTCTGGCCCCATATGAACACGGATATACGTACCTGGGTTCTAGGGTGCCAGAAGTGCCAGCAATTCAAGGTCTCGGCTCACCCCCATGTACCTCCTCAACCTATCCCCGATTCTCTCCCGTGGGAACACGTCCACATGGATCTGGTCGGCCCCCTTCCCCCCTCCGAGGGGAAGAGGTATTGCCTCACCATGATCGACCGTGCGACAAATTGGGTAGAGTGTATCCCACTCGCCCACATTACCGCGGACGCCGTCGCCGCGGCCTTCCTCACTCAATGGATCAGCCGCTACGGTTGTCCGCGGACACTCACGGTCGATCAGGGGAGGCAATTTGAATCAGCCCACTTTGCCGACCTCCTCCGTTCCCTCGGGATTCAGAAAATCCGCACCACTCCCTATCACCCCCAATCCAACGGGAAAATAGAGCGGTGGCACTCGGTCCTCAAGCAAGCCATCTCCACATCAGCCACTTCCCCTTCATGGACCAAAACCCTCCCCTACGTTCTACTTAGCCTCCGCACTTCCGCCCGTCCTTCAGACAACACAAGTCCCGCACAACACGCTTTTCGTGACCCTTTACGTTTGCCAGCCGACATCTTCACCCCACACCCCACCCCGTCAATTAACAGGGAACCACTCCGCACAACAACACCACACAACGACACCACCTATCCCACACGTTTTTACACAGCCACTCACATGTACTTGAAGGAGCCCGGCATCCACAAAACATTTTCACCTCTCTACGCCGGGCCCTTCCACGTCATCCGCTCCACAAACACCACGGCTACCCTGTTAATTGACGGGAAGCCCCACACTGTACCCCTCGCCCGATGTAAACCAGCCCCCGTCCTCCCAGACACTTCGCCCCACACCACTCACCCGACCACCCCTACACCACACACGCCACACATCACCTCCATTTCGCCCGCCGGACCCCAACGTCGCCACCCACCTCCGCGACGTCCCGGGTACCGGCTCCCACCGGCCCTTCCCCTTCACCACCGCCCCGGCAGTGAAGGGGCCCCTCTGTCAGTCTTCACTAACGTGAAGACTGTTAGAGGGAGTCGCCTCCCTCACCCCATCACCTCACCATCATTACACACTCACCACATTACACTGCACACTGTCCACACCCAGGGAACGGCGGATTTCACAACCCCGCTCCGATCTGCCTCCCCTGAAACCGTACCAAAAAATTGTACATACCTGTAAATACCTATACATACCTGTAAATACTACTTGTAAATACCTTGCACCTGTAAATATCTAGCTATCTATCTGACTATCACCCCTCTTATCATCATCATCGAACTCATCACCTTTGTAAATATTGTCTCTTCATCAAATTTTTCATCACACCCTCCTTGTACATATGTCTCCCATCATCAAATTTCGTCTACTTACATCTACTTACATCTACTTATGTCTTACTTCTACTTATGTCTTACATCTACTTACATCTACTTACATCTACTTACATCTACTTATCTACTTATGTCACCTTATGTCTACTTTTGTCTACTTAGCCCTACTTATGTCAACTTATGCCTACTTATTCTACTACTTGTATATCACCCTAGATTTAAGACACCTCCGGTCACTCTTCTGCCTTCAGCACTGCAATTGTTTGTTTCAGCCTTCAGCTCCTGTATCCTTGCGCCTTCAGCTCCCCTTTTTGTTTCCGCAGCCCTCAGCCACTGTCAACTTGAGCCTTCAGCTACCTCAATCATTGGTTCGAACTGGGGGGACCTCTGTCGTGAGTCCCTCCCGGGAACACTCCACTACAACCTTAAAGCTCTCACCAATATTCCGATGTAAAAATTACCTTCCGTCAATAAACATCTGAGTGGGGAGACAGGCGACAGAATCCGGGGGACACAACCTGGTGCCCCACTACCAGCTCCCAGCAGGGAGCTGGAGGGAGAGGACTCCAAGTCCTATATAATCCCGGATCCTGGAGCTTTAGCTTCATTCGACACTTCCTCTAACCAGCTCTCTCTTCTCTCTCTACCTTCCTCCTCCCAGATGCCTGGTGGTATCCGCCGCTCTGGGAATTCACCTCCTACCTTCTCCTCTTGTCTACATCGGTGGATTACCGCCGCCTAGACAAGCACCTTCCTTCCTTCACCCACATCGGTGGATTACCGCCGCCTGGGTGAATTTCCTTCCTCTCGCCTACATCGGTGGATTACCGCCGCCTAGACGAGATTCCTCCCTTCACTCACATCGGTGGATTACCGCCGCCTGGGTGAATTTCCTTCCTCTCACCTACATCGGTGGATTACCGCCGCCTAGGTGAAATTCCCCTCGCTCTCATCCATTCACTCCTTCACGCCACCGTGATGATAAATTTAAATTCATCACATACTTGCATACAGATCTCACTTTAAACCACTTTCTTACACCACACCAACGTCATTTAGCTAGTTTAGTTACCCAAATCAAATGCGATAGAGTTCAAAATCAATAGGCCTGATCTTGACATTCTAACGGACATTTTGGAACTGACCGCACCAATTTTGGTCGAGTTTTACGGCACTTGTGGTTGAAAATCGAAAAATTAGAAAACCAAATGTAACTCCTTACTGTTCCACACAGAAAGCTCGTTCTCATCTCAAATTGAAGAGTTTAACGAGCTAAACAAAAGTCCACTATTGACAGGTGTCCATTAACGGAGGTTTCAATGTATGCACTTGTCTTACTAAGTTCCAGTATGGAGACTGCCACGCAATACTTCCACGTTCTTCACAATACAGTAAAAGTCGCTGAGTAGAAAGGCGGTTAAAGGAATAAGTCGGGACATCGGCGGTCCCGATCGGCTGTATGTAAACACACAAGGAACTAGCCTGTTATAGCGATCAAAAGGTCGGTTATAGTGATCAGTTTTTGAGGGTAAAAAGTCGACAAAATATTTAAAAATGGCTGAAATCTCCGAAAACTGGTACATATTCACCAAAAGTGGTACTGAATGATGACCCGAATGAGAAGATAGCTATTGATTTTAATAAAAATTTCCTCAAAAAAATTAATCAAAAGCAGGTCAAATTTTGGGGGATCGTAAATTTGCCAATATCGGTAAAAATGGCTAACATCACCACAGAGTATATTACAGAAAGTCGCTTATAAAGACTGGTCGCGTATAGTGACTGTTTTCAGTCAGTCCCAATACGACCACTATAAGCGACTTCTACTATAGTATGGCAGGGCCACGAGGATATACTACATTCAGCATAGAAATATAATATACTTGCATACAGATCTCACTTTAAACCACTTTCTTACACCACATAAGTCGGATATCAGGGCAGAAACGTTCAGGTCCCGATCGGCTGTATGTAAACACACAAGGAACTGGCCTGTTATAGCGATCAAAAGGTCGGGGGTCGGGCAGGTTATAGTGATTAGTTTTTGAGGGTCAAATATTTTAAAATGGCTGAAATCTCCGAAAACTGGTACATATTCACCAAAAGTGGTACTGAATGATGACCCGAATGAGAAGATAGCTATTGATTTTAATAAAAAATTTCCTCAAAAAAATAATTAATCAAAAGCAGGTCAAATTTTGGGGGATCGTAAATTAGCTAGTAAACCTAGAAAATGTTGGACCCATTGATATATTTTTTGTTGTCAATTACCCAAATCAAATGCGATAGAGTTCAAAATCAATAGGCCTGATCTTGACATTCTAACGGACATTTTGGAACTAACCGCACCAATTTTGGTCGAGTTTTACGGCACTTAACGTTTGAAAATCAAAAAATTAGAAACCCCAACGTAACTCCCTTACTTCTTCAACACAGAAAGCTCGTTCTCATCTCAAATTGAAGAGTTCAACGAGCTGAACAAAATCCAAAAAGTAAATCTGAAAAAGACCGTATTTTGAGGAACCATTTGAAATTTCAACATTTCGACACCAAGCGGAAAACCGTCTAGAAACGTTTTGAGCACTTCTGAACAAGATTCCATAGTTTTCTCGAACAATTTTGACGGTATCATCATACTTCCAATTCTTTATAACAGGAATATGGAAATAGAAGAGAACCTCTGGTAAGCATACTCAATGATTACAAATTGTATGTTTTGAAAAAGTGTGGTGATCTGGTTGTAGCACACCAGACCTGTTGCTTCCATTTCAGTTCGAAACTTTCTGCACGCTATGAGTGAGGACATGCTCATCTGCCTTCGTCTGTGAGTTCACATCCCAAGTTGTGTGTACCAGTTTCATCCCGGTTACCAGTGCCAGGTTCAGGTGCACGGATGGGAAGAACCTTTGGAAACTCTCAGGTGGACGTAACGGTTGCCCCGGACTTGGCAACGGTAGGGAGTAGACGTTAGACGGGATCCTCCTCTTATAACAGTCCGACCTTCTCCTAACAGGACACCGCCCCGCTGCCTCCGATAGGGTCTGGGGAACCTTCCGAAAAAGGTCGATCCGAAACTTTCGAGATGAAGAAAAAAACAAAAATTCCACTCGTGCAGAGCTGGACTTGATGTCAGACGAAAGGACTAAGAAGAATGTTCGCCTGCAGCCTCTCTCAACATTCAGAGACCTAGCGTAATATACACACAGAAAAACGCTGCAAAGTACTTGTCACATGGGCTTATTATTCTATTGTACCTACAGAAATTCTGGCTGTTCATTTATTGTTTCTTTCATGCGCAATAATTGAAATAGCTATTTCTGACGGTTTCCACCAATTTTGGCCCCTCAAAAACACGACCTCGGCACCTTTTGGTTTATTATTCCGAATCTATCATTTTTGAATTTATCATCATTCCGATCGGGCTGCCGAGCTTTGGTGCACAACTAGGACCCAAATGTGTTCCCAAATGGGGACCCAAACTGTGTGCGGAAGAACGTTTCTAATTTAAAATTTAACGTAAATTTAAGCCTGAAACTTAGTTAGAACCTCAATCTTCCGCTTTTTGGTCAAAATCGACTTCATATTCGGTCTTCTCGTCCTAAAAAATATGGAAAACGATACCTCAAAAGCTCTTGTTACTAAACTTGTTACTCAAACACAAAAAATACCTATTTTTATAACCATTTTTCACCCATAACACCCCTGGGTATATTCCGATCGGGCTGCAAAGTTTCGGTACACAACTAGGGCCCAAATGGAGCATGTGTGCGAAAGAACGAATTTTTTAGAATGAAAATGAAGCCGGTATGCAAGATACGACGAACAGATATTGCATTTTTGGAATCTACGAACCTTGAAACGTAAAAGAAAAACGCTGCAAAGTCCTTGTCACATGGGGTTTATTATTCTACAGAAATGTTGGCTGTACATTTATTGTTTGTTTCATGTGAAATAATTGAAATAGCTATTTCTGATGGTTTCCACCAATGTTGGCCCCCAAAACACAAATTAGGTAGGTACGATTTTTTTTTTTTCAAATTTAATCCATTTAATCATCTTGATCCACGTGTTGACACTTTTTCTAGTGTTATTCTACAAATTGATGGTGATTTCGCAGGTTTTTGACTCATAAAAAATCAATTTTGGGAGCTGAACATCTGGTACAACCTCAATTTTCCGCTTTTTGGTCAAAATCGACTTCATATTCGGTCTTCTCGTCCTAAAAAATATGGAAAACGATACCTCAAAAGCTCTTGTTACTAAACTTGTTAATCAAACACAAAAAATACCTATTTTTATAACCATTTTTCACCCATAACACCCCTGGGTATATTCCGATCGGGCTGCAAAGTTTCGGTACACAACTAGGGCCCAAATGGAGCATGTGTGCGAAAGAACGAATTTTTTAGAATGAAAATGAAGCCGGTATGCAAGATACGACGAACAGATATTGCATTTTTGGAATCTACGAACCTTGAAACGTAAAAGAAAAACGCTGCAAAGTCCTTGTCACATGGGTTTATTATTCTATTGGACCTAAAGAAATGCTGGCTGTTCATTTATTGTTTCTTTCATGTGGAATGATTGAAATAGCTATTTATGATGATTTCCACCAACTTTGGCCCCCAAAACACGAATTAGGTAAGGTCCTTTTTTTCCAAATTATCTCCGACCATTGACAGTGCCATTTAATCGTCTTGATCCACGTGTTGAAACTTTTTCTAGTGTTATTGTACAAACTGATTGTGATTTCAGACGAATTCCCAGGTTTTTGACTCAGGAAAAATCAATTTTGGGAGCTGAACATTTGGTAGAACCTCAATTTTCCACTTTTTGGTCAAAATCGACTTCATGTTCGGTCTTCTCGTCCCAAAAACACACGATACCTCAAAAGCTCATGTTACTAACATGTTGCTAAAACGCGAAAAGTACCTATTTTTACACACATTTTCACTCATAACACCCCTGGGTATATTCCGATCGGGCTGAAAAGTTTCGGGACACAACTAGGGCCCAAATGGAACATGTGTGCGAAAGAACGAATTTTTTAGACCGAAAATGAAGCGGTACACGTGATAAGGCGTACGGCGGACGGATTTTTGGAATCTACGCACCTTGAAACGGAAAAGAAAAAATTTTGAGGGGGTGTTATACAAATTTTTTGCTGAGCGAATACATAGGTGTATCATTCACAGAATAATAAACCAAAACTCACAAATGAGATGATCTGTTACGTCAACCTTCCCGCCTTTCCTGGTTGAACTCTAAATTTTCTTCAACAATTGCCGAAAGTAAATTACGGGACACAAACACACACACACACACACTCGAGTTTTCACATTTTCTAAAACGCAATTTTTCGTGTTTTTATTAGTTATATCGTTCATTTATAACTACAATATCCATGAAGATTTGTCAAACACAAATAAATTTTTCGAGATCACAAAAAAAGGTTTCTCCTTTGCTACCTTCATTTAACAAATTACGAGGTTGCCTGTGGAGAAGGAGAGCTCACGCTGCTATACCTACACTGTTAAGAAAACTGGAGTACGCCATAAATCACATATTTGTTACAGAAAAAATAAACGTATAACACTATAAACACAGATGATAGGTACAAGGACGGCTTCAATAAGGACATCAACCGACTGCTGCCCTGGCGGTGTGTCCCATTGCAACGAAGTCACCGCATTGCAATGATTGCAACAAATTAATAATAAAAAACCACAGTCATGCAGCATGGCTATAAGAGCGAATTTTCGAAGAAATAACTGATTTTATGTAAAACTGTTTTATCTCAAGAAAAAATAACCACGTTCCTTCATCTTCAAAGTGCTCCAGTTTGAGAACGGAATGAGATATCGCAATTCTGATTTCACCATCGTGTTCAGCGTACAAAAACCTTTAAAATGAGGTGTCACTTGTCAGACTGTTTCATTTTGGGAATTTATGGGTAATTTTTCCCCCTCTAAAACTCCCCAAAACTCCCCCTTAGAGTGACCCGATTCTGCCCATCTAGGAACTTAGCCTGTCGATTGCCAAGACAGATTTTTCGTGCAAATTTGAACTTTTTATCTCAATTCTTTCGAGAGTTATCGTCTGGAATGACACATACATATTATATAAATATATAAATTTTGGTGTCTTTCGGCAGTGAATTCAGGATGGTCTGAAACGGATTTTGGTATAAAAATCTTTCGGAAATTCGAGTTTTAAAAATTTTGGAACGAGAACAATAGCTTCCTTTTCTTCGAAAATTCGCTAATAAACATTTAATGAGCTGGCTGCATTAATTGAATTGACTGCAGTAATTTAAAAAAAACCTGTACCAATCGTCTTTAATTAAACTGAACCTCCCCTTTAAACATCGTTTATTACCAAGCGCCTCTTTGCAATGCGGGTTTCGCCTCGATGTAGGGCTCCCGATGCCCACAGTGGGCGTAATACGGTAGCCGACAGCGTTATTTTTAGGTTGACAAACAGGGAAGGGGCATAATAACTTGAAAAGGATACAGCTATAGGATAATCCAGACGGCTGGAGAAGCTAAATCGTTACTCAAAGAAATACACTAGCGTCAGAGACACACAAGAGTAGGGCAACTTTACGCCCTTCAAGGGCTCAGAATCGGCTAAAGCCATCGAATGGGTAAGGTAAATCCGTGACATCTTGCGATTTCATGTATTTCTTTTCGTCCATGGTTGAAATTATTTTAGGGCTGTCTATAAGCTTCGTGTGTTCATAACGAGAACCACCCACTCTAAGTCCAAACCATCTCAATACAATACCAATTTAGGTAAGTGAACCTGCCTGATAAGGTGAATTCTAAACTAACTACAACTAACGAATGGCCCAAGTTTCTAGAAAGTTTCTATAAATCCTTGTCACATGGGTTTATTATTCTATTGGACACACCTACTATTATGTTGGCTGTTCATTTATTGTTTATTTAATGTGAAATAATTTAAATAGCTATTTATGATGGTTTCTACGAATTTTGGCCCCCAAAACACAAATTAGGTACGCTCCTTTTTTTTCTCTCTCTTTTCAAATTATCTTTGATCATTGGTAGTGCCATTTAATCGTCTTGATCCACTTTTTCTAGTGTTATTATACAAATTTATGATTTCAGACGATTTCCCAGGTTTTTGACTCATAAAAAATCAATTTTGGGAGGTGAACATCTGGTAGAACCTCAATTTTCCACTCTTTGGTCAAAATCGACTTCATATTCGGTCTTCTCGTCGCAAAAAACATGGTAAACGATACCTCAAAAGCTCATGTTACTAACATGTTACTTAACCACAAAAAGTACCTATTTTTATACACATTTTCACTCATCACACCCCTGGGTATATTCCGATCGGGCTGAAAAGTTTCGGGGCACAACTAGGGCCCAAATGGAGCATGTGTGCGAAAGAACGAATTTTTTAGACCTAAAATGAAGCCTGTACACGTGATACGGCGGAAGGACATTGCATTTTTGGAATCTACGCACCCTGAAACGGAAAAGAAAAATTTTGAGGGGGTGTTATAAAATTTTTATGCTGAGCGAATACATAGGTGTATTATTCACAGAATAATAAACCAAAAAACCCATACCTAGATGGGCACTCAGTGGGAGCTCGACTTATCGTCCTCGAATATTATGTATACTCACAGCATCGAATTAAAACCTTTTAATTCTCAAGCGTTTTACGCGATATTCCACTTTGTACCAGTAGAACCGTTGGAATTCACCATTACGGTCATCTAAACTGATTACTGGTGTCAAGATAAGCGAGGCAGAATGAACATGTACGAAAACTCACTCTTGTTGATAAAACTTCCTTAGTTCAAGCTCATCATTTGATATCCATCACTACTGTAATTGGGCTTCCGCCCGTGCTATTGAAAAATAAACAAATAAGCTAACATCCGGCTAATCAACTTCAATCCAAATTAGGTTTTATGTACACCGTACAGTGTTGAATAAATTAAAATAGTAGAACGTATTCGGTAAACCTACCTACACGCAGTTTTACATTTACGATTTTGCGTACCTACACAGTACCCATGTTCAAGTGATGAAGTAGGTTGATGTTTATTTCGTCTCCAAAATGACATATTTCCAAGTCGTGAAATAATCGTATGGATGAAGGTCGACCGAATTCAACAAAAACTCTTACGTTGCAAATTCTTCCATAAAAGTTCATTATTTTCTGTAGACAACCCCCTGTGCCTTTAAAAGAGCGAACGGTTGGTGCAGTTCGATCCTTCACATCGGGATCTACTCAAATCGGCATTTGTTACCCTCGACCTTACAATCAATACCTGTAATATATTGATAATATAAAATATAAAACATTACCTACTTACAATAAACCCGAAGTACTGGAAAATCCGAGGCTGAAGGTGGTAAAACGAGATCAAATCACTAAACACAAACACAACCACTGATTGGCGCGGGGCAATTTAATGCACTTCCGTTAATTTATAATCGATAGCACATATCACTGCGGTTAAATCGGCGGATCATACAAAGGCGATTCGAGAAGAAAACGTTAAACACAATTCAGTCCAGGAATTACCTACTGTCCCAATTTGAATTCTGGAAGAAAACAGACCTACCAACCGTCAAAAACTGAAAATGGTAAGGGGTGGCGAGGAAGGGGTACGTACCACGGAAGGTAGGTACTTGTAAATTCCTAACTATTTGATTGTAACTGATCATAATTGTGATCTTGCATTTCCAAAACCCGCTAATAGTGGACCCTTGGTGTTTTCATCTTCCCAAGTCCCAACACGAATCGGGAGACTCGAGGGTGGACGCACATCCAATGCCACATAGATTAGGAACTTGCGCATTTCTTCGATTGTTTGGAACAGGTAAGAATAGGAAAAAAAATAAAAATAAAAATAAAATAAAAATAAAAATTAATAATAAATAAAATACAATGAAACGGAAAAATATCAAGTTCGTACCTACCTACCTACCTACCTACCAAGGTCCACAACCCACCCTTGTGACGTGGACTGCTGGCTCAGTCAGAGCCGAACTCTCGCGACGGATGATAGGTGTGTGGTGGTTTTTCTTCAAAATTCATCTTGAAGCAATAATTCCTGGACTAAATTGTGTGTTGTTTCTTTCTCGAATCGCCTCGGTATGATCCGCCGATTTAACCGTGAAGTGTTATGGGCAATCGTTAATTAACGTGTGTGCGTTGATTGGCCCGGGACAATCAACGGTTGTGTTTAGTGCTGCGATTTGGATTCTACAACCTACATCCCCGGATCTTCCTGTACAAAAGGTATGTGCTACTTTGTTATTTTGGTTTATTAAGTAATATTAATTTGTACATAATAATTTATTACAAAGTCGAGGGTAATAAGTGCCGATATGAATAGAGTCCGAAGTGTAGGATCGAATTGTACTACCAACCGTTTGCGGGAGAATCTACAGCATTTTAGTTTCACAGTGGCGACTTGGATATAAAAATAAATAGGTAATATGGGGGGACCAAGTAAATACGGTCCAACTCATCACATGAACATCGCTTCCTACTGTATACGTACGTAAGCGTAAAAATGCGTGTAGGTAGGTATATACCGTATACGTGGACGAACAACTATAGATATATGTAACTCTACAGGTAAGTAATCTCCCAACCATTAAAACCAGATAAATTTGGATGAAAGCTGATTCAGCCCGATGTTAGCTAGTATTGTACAGTAGGTATAATTCATTCGGATTTCCAATGCACCTTATACTCGTAATACATACCGCATAGTAGTGCATACATTACAATGGACGTTCCTTATGGTGCTGTATAGACCACCCACTGCAGATTTTTTGGAAGTACATGAGAGTAACTGATCTACGATGATGATGAATTCACTGTGCAATTCACTTACCTAATTTCGTGACTAGTGAGGCGATGTGAACAGCTTACTTACAAGTTTGACTACCTGTATTAGCGCAATAAAGGTAGTGCGACTACCTATATTGATCACATATATTAGGCGATTTTAACATCATAACAATGCCCCAAGAATACTGTGAATAAATTGATTGATTGATCTAAGAATATGGGCAATCGTTAACGGGTGTGCGTCGATTGGCCCGAGTCATTCCGGTTGTGTTTAGTGCTGCGATTTGGATTCTACAACCTACATCCCCGGATCTTCCTGCACTAAAGGTATGTGCTACTTTGTTATTTTGGTTTATTAAGTAATATTAATTTATACATAATAATTTATTATAAGGTCGAGGGTAATAAATGCCGATTTGAATAAATTACGACGTGTAGGATCGAACTGTACGACCAACCGTTCGGTCTTTATAAGGGCACAAGGTTTGTCCTGCACAGAACACAGAAGGGTTGTCAAGACAGGAAATAATCAACTTTTACGGGAGAATTGGTAGCATTTTAGTTCTCTTGATTTCTTCAACTCTGTCGCCTTCATCCATTTCACAGTGGCGACTTGGATATAAAAATAAAATGAAAATAAATGGTTAATATGGGAGACCAAGTAAATATGGTCCAACTCCTGTTAAATGTAGGCAGGTAGATACAGTATACGAGGACGTGCAACTACAGATTTATGTAACACTGTAGAGGTACATAATTCCCCCAACCATTAAAATCAGACAAATTTGGACGGAAGCTGATTTAGCTCGATGTTAGCTGGTGTTGTACAGTAGGTATAACTCACAGTAGGTGAGTATACTACATACACGATTACGAAATCAAGAGTTCCCACCGATTGACCAAGCAGGTTATAGGTTTTTGTACAGCTCCAAATTTACGTTTCTAGAAAATGTGTTAGCCCACGTTCATTTACCTAATCTTGCTATAACTTCGGTTGAATTACAATTCGATGCCGACGAGAGGTGGCACCGGTCCGAAGATGTTTCATCAACGCGATACAACAATGTTGGCCACTGATGCTATTCAATACGGTGGTGCTTCTATTCGTACCTCGACTACAACAACGCCAACGACAAAATGATGCCAATCTTAGCAAGCTTTGAGATTTTCGCCACCTATGCTTTCAGGATTAAATAATAGGTTAAAAAATATCGCTTGGAATAACCATTTTTTGCTCGTAGATTCACATAAATATATATATGGTACAGGTTCACAAAGTATGGTGGTATGGTAGGCACGATTTGGTAAATATACGCAAACGTAAAGCGCATATATACCGTGTACAATTAACAGCGGTTTTGACATCAATTTGACCTATTTTTGATGGTACTCGACAATTATTGGTGATGATTGAACCTGGATAAGTGCTATTTTTGCCTCCTCACTACCGGAAGGTAGAGAAGCCTTTGATTCGTGAATGAGTTTTTAAAAAAAAATTCATGTCCAAAATGGAATTTTTCCACTACCATTTTGCGTTTCAGACATCGAGGAACATTTTTGGTTCCGTGTCTGTTTGTCTGACCGTCTGTCTGAGGTGGTTTCCTTATATTGCCCACTACCCGAAATAATGGTCGAAATGGGCTGAAATTTGGAGGGCAGGTGCGGGTTGGACCACAAACGGTCGCGTACCAAAATCATTGAAGACGTACTGCACCCTTCGCCTGCGCATGCGCAAACGTGAAATACTTGAAACGCTCATAACTAGGTACCTCAAATATCGTTTAAATGTGTTCAAACTAGGAGGGTCGATCAGGAACAACACTTTGATAGGACCATAATGAATTTAATTCGAATCGTACAGTAACTTTCGTCTGCGCAAGCGTGAACATGGAATGTTGACCATTACCTTGTAACGCTTTGAACTACGCGGGAAATAGTCGTAGAGAGCTGAAATTTCGGGGGTACACGCGGGTTTGAGCGCAGATGGCCCAGTTTTAAAATCATGGAAATCGATCCGTCTGCGCATGTGCAAACGTGAGATACTCGAACCGCCCATAACTAACTAATATATCGTTGAAATGAGTTCAGTTGGAGGGTCATCAGGAATAATAATTTGATGGTTCCATATGGTTTTCGTTGGAATCGTACTGTAACTTTCGTCTGGGCATCCGCGAACCTGAAATGCTGAAAATGATTTTGTAACGCTTCTAAACTACGCGAAAAACTGTGGAGAGCTGAAATTTTGAGGATACACGTGGGTTGGATCGCAGATGGTCCCGTACCAAACTATTCTTCGTTCATGTGATCCAAGTGAGGAAGCTGTACTGTCTACTCGAATTGGCACTTTTTCCCCATTCATTTATTGAATAAAAATACAAAGGAAAACATTTTACTGATCCATATGAGGAAACCCCTCGCGCTTGGTTTCCTTAAAATTAAACGCAGACTTCAAATGAACACAAGTTGAGCAAATACTGTAACCTTCGCCTGAGCACGCGCAAACGTGAAATACATGAAACGCCCAAAAAACTACCTTAAATACTGTCGAATAATTTTTTCGAACATTTTAGCGCGCTCTGGAATGTTTTCCATGTTCTACGAGTACATGTGTCACAGAATAAGCAATTTTCGAATGTCTTTCCATGTTCGAGAGGTCCACGGCAGATCATAATAGCGCAGGGAACTAGCTACCTATTATGAGGTCTGCGTATCTACTCGTACGTGGCTGCGCGCTGATTCTTTGTTTTCAACGTCCTGTTTAGTGCTTACCTAAGGTAGTTCTCACCAGCATTTCTTGCCGCACGCAGTTCCATTTTATTCATTTAAATTTCTATGATCATCTTTGCCAAGGCGGATTCCGAACAGACGTGACCAACAACGCCCCGAGCTTACGTGAACAAGACGTGACCTAGAACTCGGATTTTGCACACCATTTTTGTAATGCCCCAAAGCGATTTTTCTCCACTAATTGTAGGCTACCAAAAATTCGAATTTAAAAATGCATATTTCGGGAATTTGTGCAGAAGAGTGCATATTTACGGCGCAAGTGCATGAAATTGCATAGCTTTTTGTAAACGTATTATATTCTAGGTTTTGAAAAAAAATTTCACACTTCTAATCAAGTACATTTTCAAGGTAAACCCTTTTGAGGTCACGAGGTCAGTGACAGACTAAAGGCGTAGCAGGTGCTGGTTGACACCCTACGCCGTTGTTTTTCGATCTAAACAACTGTTAAGCTGAAGCAACTAGCGACGAATCGTAGAGATTACAGGGCACCTGCCCTAAATTACTAATAATATCTTATTTTGTACGCAAGGTTTCGTGTCCACTCTTTTCCTTATTTTCCACCTCTACACCACATTAAGTATCCGACTAGTCTTGAACACATGCCCTTCCCAGACATCAAGCTCAATCGATTTCCAAATGGTTGGAATTACTTAAATTAAGGTACATAGTTGAAAAAGCTAGAAATTCCTTGTCACATGGGTTTATTATTCTACTGGACATACCTACAGAAATGTTGGCTGTTTATTTATTGTTTTTTGGTTTATTATTCTGTGAATAATACACCTATGTAATCGCTCAGCAAAAAATTTTTATAACACCCCCTCAAAATTTTTTCTTTTCCGTTTCAAGGTACGTAGATTCCAAAAATGCAATGTCCGTCCGCCGTACGCCGTATCACGTGTACAGGCTTCATTTTCGGTCTAAAAAAATTCGTTCTTTCGCACACATGCTCCATTTGGGCCCTAGTTGTGTCCCGAAACTTTTCAGCCCGATCGGAATATACCCAGGGGTGTTATGAGTGAAAATGTGTATAAAAATAGGTACTTTTTGCGTTTTAGCAACATGTCGGTAACATGAGCTTTTAAGGTATCGTTTTTCATGTTTTTGGGGACGAGACGACCGAATATGAAGTCGATTTTGACCAAAGAATAGAAAATTGAGGTTCTACCAGATGTTCAGCTCCCGAAATTGATTTTTTATGAGTCAAAAACCTGGGAAATCGTTTGAAATCACCATCAATTTGTATAATAACACTGGAAAAAGTGTCAACAGGTGGATCAAGACGATTAAATGGTACTATCAATGATCAGAGATAATTTATTTTTTTTAAAAGGAGCGTAGTTTATTCGAATTTTGGGGGCCAAAATTGGTGGAAACCACCAGAGATAGCCATTTCAATTATTTTATATGAAAGAAACAATAAATAAACAGCCAACATCTCTGTAGGTAGGTATGTCCAATGGAATAATAAACCCATGTGACAAGGACTTTGCAGCGTTTTTCATGTGTAATAATAATTGAAATAGGTATATTTTTGATGGCTTCCACCAACTTTGGCCCGCAAAAACATGAATTAGGCTCCGATTTTTGATAAATTATCTCTGATCATTGATAGTGCCATTAGTTGTCTTGATTCATCTGTTGATATTACTTCGTGTTATTATACAAATTTATGTTGATTTCATACAATTTCCCAGGTTTTTGACTCATAAACAATGAATTTCTGGAGCTTCTTAACCTTCGTTACAACCTCAATTCTTCACTCAATGGTCAAAATTAACTCAATATTCGGTCTTCTCGCCTTAAAAAACGTGTAAAATGATAACCTCACTAGCCCATGTTCACTAAAACATCAAAAATCTCTCGAAAACCCCCTATTTTTACAACCATTTTTCTCCCATAACTCCACTGGGTGTATGCCCATCGGGCCGCCAAGCTTCGGAGCACAACTAGGACCGAAACGTGTTCCCAAATGGGAGACGCTAACTGTGAGCGGCGATTTTAGACCAAAATCTAACGTAAATTTAAGGCTGAAACTTCGTTAGATCCTCAATTTTCTACTCTTCGGTCCAAATCGACTTCATATTCGGTCTTCTCGGCCTAAAAAACATGGAAAACGATACGTCAAAAGCTCGCGTTACACAAACACAAAAAAATACCTATTTTTATACCCATTTTTCACCCACAACACCCCTGGGTATATTCCGATCGGGCTGCAAAGTTTCGGGACACAACTAGAGCCCAAATAGAGCCTATGTGCGAAAGAACGAATATTTTAGACCGAAAATAAAGTAGATATGGATGATACAGCGTATGGACATCGCAATTTTTAAATCTATGCACCTTCAAACGTAAAAGAAAAAATGTTAAGGGGAGGTTATAAAAATTGTTTGCTCAGCGAATACATACCTAGGTGTATTATTCACGGAATAATATAGCAAAAAGGGGTTTCAAGTGTTTTGGTACAGAAACACCAAAAAGGAAGCTCTAATCGAAAAACACCTCGAGATAAATTTCGCAGAACACTGAATTCTGCATTGAATGACCAAATTCAGACTCCGAACAGAATGTTTCGATTTTTCATGTATTCTCAACGTTTTCCTTTGATTCAGAGGGAAACTCCCACTAACCCCTGTACATATTCCCTTCACAGACAGATCTCCACGGTCACAGGTCACTCATAATTTATTAGGGCTCGGATTCGAGCATATTTGCATATTTCTTCCTGAATAGTAAACATTTGAAAGAAGCCTTTTGTTGGTAATTTCACCACTCCCCCGGACCAACCGAATTTAAATTTATCGAGCATATAAATGCATAAAACCGCGGTTTTCAGAATAAACGCATATAAATTCATATTCTAGTGGTTTTTCGTCTAAATAGTTCGTTTTTCTTCAGATTTCCCCCGAATTCGGGTCCTGACTATCCATAAGGCTCGAAAACAGAAATTACTGAAAAGCGTATATTCTGGTGCAAATAATAGAAACTCAGGTTTTTGACCTTTAGTGAGGCCATTCACGCACCCAATTACAGTGGGGTTGCAGGTTTCAATCCTCTGCCGGATTAGAGAGCGACTCGTCAGGTAAAAGCTGTTGTATGCCCCTACTCGTCTAGTAGTACTGAACAGTTTGTAAAGACTTTTAAACTGTAGCGAGTATAAATTAAACTTGTCATATATATACCTGAAACTTGTAGATACAATTATACATACAATATTATATATATACAATTTGAAAATAAAGCTCGTAGTATATAAAGGTAAGTTGTAGATTTTGGTTTATTATTCTGTGAATATTACACCTATGTATTCGCTCAGCAAAAAATTTTTATAACACCCCCTCAACATTTTTTCTTTTCCGTTTCAAGGTGCGTTGATTCCAAAAATGCAATGTCCGTCCGCCGTCCGCCGTATCACTTGTACAGGCTTCATTTTCGGTCTAAAAAAATTGTTATTTCGCACACATGCTCCATTTGGACCCTAGTTGTGTCCAGAAACTTTTCAGCGCGATCGGAATATACCCAGGGGTGTTATGAGTGAAAATGTGTGTAAAAATAGGTACTTATTGCGTTTTAGCAACATGTTGGTAACATGAGCTTTTAAGGTATCGTTTTTCATGTTTTTGGGAACGAGAAGACCGAATATGAAGTCGATTTTGACCAAAGAGTAGAAAATTGAGGTTCTACCAGATGTTTAGCTCCCGAAATTGATTTTTTATGAGTCAAAAACCTAGGAAATCGTCTGAAATCACCATCAATTTGTATAATAACACTGGAAAAAGTGTCAACAGGTGGATCAAGACGATTAAATGGTACTATCAATGATCAGAGATAATTTATTTATATTTAAAAAAAGAAAAATCCTACCTAATTTGTTTTTTAGGGGCCAAAATTGGTGGAAACCACCAGAAATAGCTATTTCAATTATTTCATATGAAAGAAACAATAAATAAACAGCAAACACCTCTGTAGGTATGTCCAATAGAATAATAAACCCATGTGACAAGGACTTTGCAGCGTTTTCACGTTTCACTTTCCTTTCTATAGTTTTTAACGGTGTTTTTCGAGCAATGGGTTTTTCGAGCATATATCTATCTACATAAAACAGATGTTTTTCGAGCATATCTGGAGATTTTATAGAGCATATCGATCCGAGCTCTACTCATAATGTTGCTCTGCGGCTAAAATTAGAGAATTCCAAGCTGTGACGTCACATGTGTCACTACGTCAGTCAATAGGACAAGAACCCTCGCCACTGCTTTATTTCGATGACTGCGTGCTGCGTAGCCCGTTGAGAGCGAAAAAATCGCCTTAAAAGTCGAGGTAGTTGCACCACTTCATTTCCAACGGCTCCGCTGGCGGTGTTTTACCAATTAAAAGCCGGCGGACCGAAACGGGAGCTGCGAACATTAGCATACATAACACCGTTTGGAACTGTAAGGGACACGGCCGAAGAACAGTTGTGTGGACTGTTTCAAAGTCCCGATCCAAACATGGACGAAAATGTACAGACGTCGCCTTTATCTGTTCACTTATAGGAACACCCGAGCACTGCACACGTTACTGTCAATTTAGGGTTCACTGGAAGGACCGATTTTAGCGATTCTGTTGCTCACATGCACCAAAATTGGCTGCCCAAGACTTTTTCCATTCAAAACTTAACTTCCATGTTCGCCAAATATTTTAGTAAATACCTACACAAATGTTGTTAGCTGTTCTTTTTTTTTTTTTTTTTTCATGTGAAATAACTGAAATAGCCATTTTTGATGGTTTCCACAAATTCTGGCCAACAAAACACGAATAAGGCTAAAGAAAAACGGAGTTATTGAAAAAATAGTCAATTTCCACTAATACACGAAAAACGCTGTTATACCGGTTTCGGTGATCAAACCATCGTCAGTAACACACAATAACAAGTTAAAATAATAAGTTATTGTGTGTTACTGACTACGGTTTGATCACCGAAACCGGTATAACAGCGTTTTTCGTGTATTAGTGGAAATGGACCGTTTTTCTTTGAAATGGGTTTCCACGATTTCTTCGCGAGTGATTTAGTTCGTACGAATAAGGCTCCTATTTTTGACAAATCACCTTTGAACATTGATACTGGCATTTAATTGTCTTGATTCACCTGTTAATATTACTTGTAGTGTTATACAAATTTAATTTATGGCGATTTCAGACAATTTCCCAGGTTTCTGACTCACAAAAAAAAAAAAAAAAAAAAAAAAATTTGGGGAGCTGAAACCTCGTTAGAACCTCAATTTTCAACTGTCTGGTCAAAATCAACTTCATATTTATTCATTTACATTTTCAATTTTTTATTCAACTCGATTATTCAAAAATTTTGAATTTTTGACAAGCTATTTCGATTATTACGCATGAAAGAAACAATAAATGAACAACCCACATTTCTGTAGGTATGTCCAATAGAATAATAAGGCCATGTGACAAGGTCTTCGCATCGTTTTTTTTAAATTCCATTTTCGAATTCTACATACCGTGAGAAACGGAAACCATAACATTTTGAAGGGGTGGGGGGGGGGGGGGGCGCCTTCTACGTAGATGGCATAATGAACCGTTGTGTAATAATTTACCGTTGTGTATTAATTTACCCATCAATAATACTTCAACGTTTGTTCAAGTTTCACTATCTACCAACAAACTCCAAAAGAGACATCATTTTCCAAATGAAATAATATCACAGAACAACCAACTCTACTTCATGCTCTGTGAATATAATCAGGTGATCCCTAGCAATGACTTTATCTCGGACCAATTCCCGATTGTTAGCGTGTCCCTGGTGATGAAATTTGGGATAAATGTATACAATTCGAATTCATTCACCCTTCTGTTGAAATACTCGTTACTAGGTACCTACATAAATCACGAGTTGAATGTTGCTAAAATAATTCTGTCGATGACAAACAGTAATTAAAATGGCAAAAAGAATCGCAAATAATGAAGTTCCGAAGGGAAATTGTTGATGTGGAGTGAAATAGACGCCCCTTCTGCGTAGATCACTGTTTTCTGTGGTCAATACCTATAATGAACCGTTGTGTAATAACGTGCCCATGAATAATACTTGGTTGGTCAAGTTGCAAAAGTACCGGTCAACAAAATCCAGCCTCTTCTTGGTAGATGAACCGTTGTGTAATAATTTACCGTTCTCTACTAATTTATCGTTGTGTAATAATTTACCCATCAATAATACTTCAACGTTTGTTCAAGTTTCATAAGTACCTACCAACAAAATCCAATAGTCCATCACTTATCAAATGAAATAATATCGCAGAACAACCAACTCGACTTCATACAGCCATCCTTGGTTATAATCAGGTGCTCCCTAGTGATGATATCCCGGCCGGATTTATACCGTTTGATTCACGATCGTGTTGACGAAGCTTTTTGGTGCTCACGAACGGCTGGACGTACGATGCTCCGGGTGGTCTCAAAAAATTGTTTAGCTCAAGACAAATTTAGTAACGTAAAAAAAAACCATACCCTTCTATCGAAAGTTTTCGAACTACGGCGTTCTGAAAATTTCAACCCCTATCTTGAAACCCTTAGAGATGACTGACAGTATCGTCGAGCTTCGAGGACCAACTAGACCCCGAAAGGAACCTATAATCCGAATTTCATCAATTTTGTTTCATGTTAACTAAGAAAAGTGGCCAGTACGGCGTACAGACAGAAATTTTTTTATTGCATTTTCGGATTCTGCATACCTTGAAACGTAAACCATCAAATTTTGAGGGGGGTTAGAATTTTTTTTTTTAAATCATTTAATAATGATTAACAGGACGAACAGGTCGTTTTCCGTCACGTCACGAGCGTCATGTTGTTGTTATGTTACTATGGTGGTCACGTGGCTATGGTGGTCCGCTGAAAATTATAGGAATAGGCTCCTGAAGCTAATTTCTATGCTATTCACTGTATGAAGCTGTAATTTGGTATGTGGGCTCCTTAGGACTTTAACTTGACGCTGCCCAGGCCCCGGATAAGCTGAGTTGCTCCTAAAGCTAATTTATATGCTATTCACTCTATGAAGCTGTAATTTGGTATGTGGGCTCCTTAGGACTTTAACTTGACACTCCCCAGGCCCCGGATCAGCTGAGTGGCTCGTAAAGCTAATTTCTATGCTATTCACTCTACGAAGCTGTAATTTGGTATGTGGGCTCCTTAGGACTTTAACTTGACACTGCCCAGGCCCCGGATCAGCTGAGTGGCTCCTAAAGCTAATTTCTATGCTATTCACGCTATGAAGCTGTAATTTGGTATGTAGTCTCCTTAGGACTTTAACTTGACACTGCCCAGGCCCCGGATCAGCTGAGTGGCTCCTAATGCTAATTTCTATGCTATTCACTCTACGAAGCTGTAATTTGGTATGTGGGCTCCTTAGGACTTTAACTTGACACTCCCCAGGCCCCGGATCAGCTGAGTGGCTCCTAAAGCTAATTTCTATGCTATTCACTCTACGAAGCTGTAATTTGGTATGTGGGCTCCTTAGGACTTTAACTTGACACTCCCCAGGCCCCGGATCAGCTGAGTGACACCTAAAGCTAATTTCTTTTTCTATGCTATTCACTCTATGAAGCTGTAATTTGGTAAGTAGCCTCCTTAGGACATGTTAGCGAAACAAACGTTAATCTTTATTAAATGATCTAACTGTAGAACCGTAGGTCTACCGTCCGTTTTTTTTTTTCATGCTCGATTCCACTGGTTCATTATTAAAAATAATAAACCAATATGCAAGTTATTTCAGGTTTAATTAATTTGTTATAAAATCTTATCGAATCGAAATGAAATCGGTGAAGTTGTGTGAAAACTGGAAGCATCGATGCGAAGGCGCTGGTAAGTTTAAAGCGCCCGGTGGTATCGACGCATCCCCCCCCCCCCCCCCCATCGCAACCCCGAACCGCCCGCAGCGCCTGTTTCAAAACCATAATACAGTGGGGGTGAGGGAGCGGCGCCGCGGGGGGGAACAAAAAAACAGGCGCTGAGGAAGACGGCGGTGGGGGTGTAAACAGTCGAGCACGAACCACCCCTCCCCACCCCTCCACACAACACCAACCCCCCACCACCCCGCCGATAACGTCAACCAATTCCGCCGCCCCCTCATCAAAGCCACCTCCCCCCTCCACACCAACACCACCCGTACGGGCGACGTTGCCGGACCGTGCGCGGGACCTTGCGCTGGCGAGGGGATCCGGCAACGTCGCCCCAACTTCGCTCACGTCGAAGCCTCCGAGCGTCTTTTACCACCTGAACCTGAAAACCGCAGCTCGCTCGCGTCGCCCAAGTGCTAACATGCAGCATGGCCGTATGGGCGAATAATCAACTCCCCCAACCTGTTACCGCATTTCACAACAAATTTGTTGTTGTTGCGATTTTTCAGCAATTTGTATACCTAGTTTAAAAGCAATTTTTCAACCGCCAAAAAACCCAAAACTTGGTTCCACTTACTACAAAAATTCGTTGACAACTTTTCATTTGGATATTGAAATTGTTGTTTTCTGTTTAGAGTCACAATTCTCAAAACATTTTTGTTGCTTTTAGTTACTAGGTACATACATCGATTTATAATAAGCCGTTCAAATTTTAATTTGACCCACTTTCGGATTATTATTCAGTGAATAATACACCTATGTATTCGCTCAGCAAAATATTTTTATAACACCCCCTCAAAATTTTTTCTTTTACGTTTCAAGGTGCGTAGATTACAAAAATGCAATGCCCTTCCTCCGCATTTCACGTGATTTCACAACAAATTTGTTGTTGTTGCGATTTTTCAGCAATTTGTATACCTAGTTTAAAAGCAATTTTTCAATCGCCAAAAAACCCAAAACTTGGTTCCACTTACTACAAAAATTCGTTGACAACTTTTCATTTGGATATTGAAATTGTTATTTTCTGTTTCGAGTCACAATTCTCAAACCATTTTTCTTGCTTTTAGCTACTATGTACATACATCGATTTATAATAATAAGCCGTTCAAATTTTAATTTCACCCTCTTTCAGTTTATTATTCAGTGAATAATGAACCTATGTATTCGCTCAGCAAAACATTTTTATACCCCCAAAAATGCAATGCCCGTCCTCCGTACGCCGTATCATCCAAATCTACTTTATTTTCGGTCTAAAAAAAATTCGTTGTTACCACACAGGCTCCATTTGGCGCTAGTTGTGTCCCGAATGTTACGGGTGAAAAATGGGTGTAATAGTGTTTTTTTGGTGTTTTAGTAACAGGAGCTTGTGAGGTAACGTTTTCCATGTTTCTTTAGGGCGAGGAGACCGAATATGAAGTTGATTTTGACCGAAGAATGGAAAATTGAGGTTCTAACGAAGTTTTAGCCCTACATTTACGTTATATTTTGATCTAAAACCCTAGTTTTTTCGCACAGTTTGGTTAACCATTTGGGAACACATCGTTGTCCTAGTTATGCTCCGAAGCTCGGCAGCTCGACCGTAATACAGTTGTTATGGGTGAAAAATCTGTGTAAAAATGTGGTATTTTTGGGGGGGCTTTGGCAGGAGCTTGTGCGGTATCGTTTTCTAGGTTTTTTTGGGCAGAAGACTGAATATGACGTCGATTTTGACCGAAATAGTGAAGAACTGTGGTTGTAACGAAGGTTCAGCTACCAAAATTAAATTTTTTATGAGTCAAAAACCTGGGAAATTGTCTGAGATCACCATAAATTTGTATAATACACTAGAAGTAGTATCAACAGGTGAATCAGGACAACTGAATGGCAATCAATGATAATATGACAAAAATACACTGCCAAGGTGATGGCACAGGAGCTTCCTCGTCACAATCAGAGTGACCCATTATAAAATAGAACAGACTTGGAAGCAAAATAACATAACATTACATTACATTACATTACATAACGTTAAATATACATATTACATAACATAACATTACATGAAATATACATATTATACATAACATGACTTCCATAATACATTACGTCCATTATACATAACTAGCCTGACCGCTCGCTTCGCTCGCTATCCGAGATTCGCTGTACGCAGTATCGTGGAACCAACAAACGACGGAAAAATCCCATACCCTACCGGGTATTTGTGCCCAATTTTATCAAAATCCGTCAAGCCATTCAGGAGTTGACCATGGTCGACCATATTTCCGCTATGGTCAGGGAATTAAAAATGCGCCTACGTTCAACTTGGGAGGCTACCGGATATTGGTGCCAAATTTGGTCGATATCCGTTGAGCAATTCGGGATTCGACCATGGAGGGGCCCATGGATGCGCTAAGGTCGACCGCGGGGGTAGTCCGAAGGGTCGATCGTAGATAGAATTTCACGTAGATTACGAATACGCGATAAAAAAAATAGGGGTTACCATTTCAATTAACGAAGTGGACCATGGTCGACCATAGTTCCGCTATGGTCAGGGAATTAAAAATGCGACGTTGCACAACTTGGGAGCCTACTGGATACTCGTGCCAAATTTGGTCGATATCCGTCAAGCCATTCAGGAGTTGACCATGGTCGACCATAGTTCCGCTATGGTCAGGGAATTAAAAATGCGACGTTGCACAACTTGGGAGCCTACTGGATATTCGTGCCAAATTTGGTCGATATCCGTTGAGCAATTCGGGATTCGACCATGGAGGGGCCCATGGATGCGCTATGGTCGACCGCGGGGGTAGTCCGAAGGGTCGATCGTAGATAGAATTTCACGTAGATTACGAATACGCGATAAAAAAATAGGGGTTACCATTTCAATTAACGAAGTTGACCATGGTCGACCATAGTTCCGCTATGTTCAGGGAATTAAAAATGTGACGTTGCACAACTTGGGAGCCTACTGGATATTCGTGCCAAATTTGGTCGATATCCGTTGAGCAATTCGGGATTCGACCATGGAGGGGCCCATGGATGCGCTATGGTCGACCGCGGGGGTAGTCCGAAGGGTCGATCGTAGATAGAATTTCACGTAGATTACGAATACGCGATAAAAAATAGGGGTTACCATTTCAATTAACGAAGTTGACCATGGTCGACCATAGTTCCGCTATGGTCAGGGAATTAAAAATGCGACGTTGCACAACTTGGGAGCCTACTGGATATTCGTGCCAAATTTGGTCGATATCCATCAAGCCATTCAGGAGTTGACCATGGTCGACCATAGTTCCGCTATGGTCAGGGAATTAAAAATGCGACGTTGCACAACTTGGGAGCCTACTGGATATTCGTGCCAAATTTGGTCGATATCCGTCGAGCCGTTTGGCCGTGCATAGAAGGACAGACAGACAGACAGAGCGCATGCGCAGGGCGAACCGCTGGCTCTATCATGTTGAAATTTATATGGGACCTCAATGGGCCCTACCCGCTTAATCCCTGAGAATTACATTGAAATTGGGTGAAATCTTTGGTTACTACGGCTGTAACAAGGAAATTGAATCTATTTCACGCCAGCGCATGCGCAGAGCGCACCGAGGGTCCGATCATGCTGAAATTCATACTGGAACTCACTAGGCCTTGTCCAAACAACCCTTGAAAATTTGAGCGAAATTGAATCAAAATTGTGAAAGTTATGCGTGTTTGTTGAATTTAACGTTAGCGCATGCGCAGGGCGTACCGCTGGATCAATCATGTTGAAATTTGTATGGGACCTCAAGGGGCCTTATCCGCACCATCCCTCAAAATTTGAGCTGAATCAATTCAAAATCGTGGAAGTTATGGCTGTAACAAGGAAATGCGGACAGACTCACAGACTCACAGATTCACAGACTCACAGACTCACAGACTCACAGACTCACAGACTCACAGACCGACAGACACGGAACTAAATTTGTTCAGTAGGCTTCGAAACGCAAAATGCAAGTGGAAATTTTGATTTCTGAAGACAAAAATTTTTTGGCTCACGAAAGTGAACACAAGGCTTCCGCTGCTTCGCAGACTCGGAAGCAATAGGAGTCAAATTCGTGTTTCTCTGGGCCAAAATTGGTGGAAATCATCAAAATTAGCTATTTCAATTACTGCACATGAAAGAAACAATAAATTAACAGCCAACAATTCAGTAGGTGTGTCCAATTCAATAATAAACCCGTGTGACAAGGACTTAGCAGTGTTTTCAAGGCATAATAACAGCGTATGCGCATGGCTCACAAAAGCGGTTTATTTTATTTTTAAATGAAACTAGATACCATTCTCAGAACTTTGACACCAATTGCACTATCCTACGGTAAGTAGTACTTTTTCTGTGATTTTTCAAAGTTCCCTGAGGTTCCCACGTCAGAGGGCAGGGAGGATCCACCCTGGCGAGAGGGGTGAAATGACGTCAGAACTTCCGGAAACTTTGAAAAATCACAGAAAAAGAACTAGGTACTAATCGCAGGTCAGTGGTTGGTGTCGAAATTCTCGGGATGGAATCTACTTTCATTTAAAAAATAAAATAAATACGTGCGCAGATGACTTCGTTTGAATATTTTTCAGTCCACCATTCAGCACAACGTGACTGAATATAAATTTTTGACTCCCAAAAGCTCACATCTGACCTACTGTCGATAAATTATAATTTTATCGAAGTCGAAATGAGTGGTCGTTTTCTCCTTTGAATCACCATTCTACCATTTTATAACCGCTTTTGGAGATTATAGTTGAGTTTGTGGTGATATCAAGCACAATACATACATACATACATACATTTACCCCCCCCCCCCCCCATCAAACTTGACTTTACACCACTCTTTTTCCATACGATTTATTTATTTTTTTATTTTTTTATTTTTTTTTTAACAACGCTGAGACGTTTGGTTCTGGTGCTAAGTGACGAAATATTTTTGAATACATAGTTTCGGCCTCAAGTCACCATTCTTACATATCGCGTAATTTAACCCACTCTTCTTCAGTTTTTTCCCTTTTTTTTTTTGACCTCTTGTGAATAATTTTCCAGTCTCGGACCACCATTCTACAACAATTTCTATAGCATAACATAAATTTCAAGTGATTCCGGGCATTTTAGCGATTCGTGACCACCCAAGTTCAAATTCACTCACTTCTGATGAAGTATGACAAATTGTATAGTTTTCTGTCTTGAGTCAAATTCTATATCCTTTTTTGGTGATTCCAAGTAGGTAATCGAGTAATTTTCACATATCATAAGCAGTTTTTGACCCCCAATACATGGTTTTTGACTCACTTTTTGATCTAACTACTTTTTGCATTGGGGCGCTGAAATTATACATTTTCTGTTTCGAGCCACAACTCTCTAATCACTTCCGTTGATTTTAGGTATTTCAATATCTGCGAATTCTGACCTACTTTCAAAGACTATAAGCAATTTTCGAGCCCAAATTCTCGAATCTGACCCTGTTTTGATAAATTCTACATTGAATCGAAATAATAGTGGTCACCATACTATAACCACTTTCGGTGGTTATGCATCAATGCTAGGTGATTTTCGGTATTTTTTAAATCGATTTATAACCCATAAAATTTGATTTGGACCCGCTTATTTTCAGACAAAATTTAGGTAATTTTACATCAACTTTTGTTGATTTTAGGCATTTTTTAAATCCATTTACAGTGATTAAAGACCACAAAAAATTTGGATCTGGCCTATTTCTTTCCAGCTCAAATAATTTTGACCTTTTTAGCGAATTTTCAAAGCAAATGAAGCTATTGCAATGGGTCCAAAATTTTCAGAACATACATTTTTGAATTTTTTTAAACAGGGAAATCAGTTTCAGAGCATCCTGAATTCATCCCTAGATTTTAACAAGAAGTGGGTGTGTGTGTTTATTTATGTGTCACTCCAGACGATATGACCTTGGGTACAATATAAAAAGGCCAAATTTCGCCAAAATGTTCGCATTGCCAAACAAGAGGATGAGTTCGAAGATGAGGAATTTTCAAAAATTCAACGGGGTAAAATTTGGCTTTATAAGGCTCATAATTCGATAAAAATGGCTAAAATCACGAAACAATTACACGGTTTTAAGAAAATTGGTACGATTTCGGTGCTATATCATCTTTTTACATAATAGCACGAATAATTCTTTGAAAATTCGCTCTTAGAGCCATGCTGCATGACTGGAACTTTTGACGTTTTCTCAGGTAATTGCAACACTTTCATCAATGTATAAATCAGTTTAAGTACACGAAAAATGGTCGTATTGAGCTGAAATTTGGAGGGCAGGTGAGGTGCACCATAATCATAGATTTTGCCATAAAAAATCCGAAGATTTCTCGATTTGATGGGTTTAAATTTAAATTGAACGATAACTCACTTCGACGGAATCGCTTTTCGAGGTGAGAACTTCCGACGACAGCTGTTTGAGGGTTTGCGTGAGGTTTCTCGACGCCTCCGCCAGCGCCTTCGTGTCCAAAACGGGTTTGACGTCCGAGGCGGACGGGGCGGCGCCGCAGGCGCAGTCGGCCGGCGCCGACTGGACTCCGACGGTTTGGACGGCCGACGTCGGAGCCGCGGCGACGGGAGGGGGCGGCGCCGGTGCCTTGGGCGCCGGCGCCGACGTGACGGTGGCGGCGTGACGCTTGTTGGAGGCGCTGCCGACGGGCGCCACCGTCGAGAGTTGGAGCTGGATGAGCATCATGTGGTCGCCCAGGCGCATCGTGAGGTTGAGGGGGGCTTTGCCGGAGAGGAAATCGTTTACCTGCAACACAACAGAAAAACAATATTTTACAAAATTATCAAACATTTCAAATTCCGGAATTTAAACGAACTGGAATAAATTTTCATTATTTAAGAAAAAAAGGAAGCGCAATATTGTGTAAGTATATGAAGGTAATATAAATAATGTACGTATACCCACCTATCTAACTAAAACTTACTCTTGGGTAAACCACCGAGTCGACGATAATTTGGACAATTTATTTATTTATTTTTTGGCTTCCTCACTACCGAAGGTAAGGAAGCTTTGGATTCGTGATTATTTTTAAAAAAAATTATGTCCTCCATAATTTAAATTTCCACTACCATTTTGCGTTTCAGACATCGAGGAACATTTTGGTTTTCTGGTACGTCTGGGTACACAAACCCATGTGACAAGGACTTAGCAGCGTTTTAGCGAATTTTCAAAGAAAATGAAGCTATTGCAATGGCTTCGAAATTTAAATAATATAAATTTTTGGAAATTTTCTTCATAGAAATCCGTTTCAGACCATTCTAAAACGATTCCTGAAATTTAACACTTTTTTATATGTATATATATATATATATTTATTTATATATGTGTCACTCCAGACGATAACTCTCGATAGAATTGAGATAAACAGCTCAAATTTGCACAAAAAATCTATCTTGGCAATCGAAAGGCTAAGTTCGAAGATGGGCGAAATTGGCCTACTCTAAGGAGGGTTTTGGCGCATTTAAAGTGCGCAAAAATTACCCAAAAATCCCCAAAATGTTATTTTCCAACAAGTGACCCCTCATTTTAAAGGTTTTTGCACGCTGAACACGATGGTGGAATCGGATTTTAGATATCTTGATCCGTTCTCAAATTAGAGCATTTAAAGTGCGCAAAAATTACCTAAAAATCCCCAAAATGTTATTTTCTAACAAGTGACCCCTCATTTTAAAGGTTTTTGCACGCTGAACACGATGGTGGAATCGGATTTTAGATATCTTGATCCGTTCTCAAATTAGAGCATTTAAAGTGCGCAAAAATTACCCAAAAATCCCCAAAATGTTATTTTCCAACAAGTGACCCCTCATTTTAAAGGTTTTTGCACGCTGAACACGATGGTGGAATCGGATTTTAGATATCTTGATCCGTTCTCAAATTAGAGCATTTAAAGTGCGCAAAAATTACCCAAAAATCCCCAAAATGTTATTTTCTAACAAGTGACCCCTCATTTTAAAGGTTTTTGCACGCTGAACACGATAGTGAAATCGGATTTTAGATATCTAAATCCGTTCTTAAATTAGAGCATTTAAAGTGCGCAAAAATTACCCAAAACTAGGATAATCTTTAAACTCTTACCCCCACCCCCTTAGAGTGGTCAGATTGAAAAATGTGAGAAGTATTAATTGAAGACGAGAGTTCGAAGCAAAAAAGGGGGAGGCAAACGATTAGTACAACTCCTTGAATTTACCCACAGCGATCAAATAAATAAGCACTTAGTACAATTACGTAATAAACAAACGGTAGAATCAGGATGGACAAAACGTACAAATTAAAATAAATACGAAGAGAATATACATAGAAAACCAAATTTTAGACCGAAGTTTTCCTTTATTCAAAACCATAGCCATTAATTCGAATATTTCTTTGAAAATTCGCTCATTAAGTCATGCTGCATGACTGATTTTTTGGTTTCGTGTCTGTCTGTCTGTGGTAATTCCTTGTAACGCCCATAACTACCCGAAATAATGGTCGAAATCGACTGAACTTTGGAGGGTAGGTGCCTGTTGGGCCACGGATGGTCCCACAAAAAAAAGCATTGAAGAAGTATTGTAACTTTCGTCTGCGCATGCGCAAACGTGAAATACTTTAAACGCCCATATAACTACCTCAAATATCGTTGAAATGAGTTCAAACTTGGAGGGTCAATGAGGAATAACACTTTGATAGTTCCATATGAATTTCATCAGACTCTTACAGTAACTTTCGTCTGCGCATGCGCGAACATGAAATGTTGACCTTATCTTGTAAAGCTTCTATTAACTACGCGAAAAACAGTCGTAGAGAGCTGAAATTTCGGGGGTGCACGCGGGTTTGATCGCAGATGTCCCAGTTTCAAAATCATGGAACTCGATCCGTCTGCGCATGCGTAAACGTGAAATACTCGAAACGCTCATAACTACCTTATATATCGATAAATGACTTCAGACTTGGAGGTCGATCAGGAATAATAATTTGATAGTTCCATATGGGATTCGTTGGAATCGTACTGTAACTTTCGTCTGGGCAAGCGCGAACTAGGTAGTTCATTAGACGTGATACAGAAAGGTGGTTTGATACGTAAACCAGTCATGCAGCATTGCTACAGGTAAGAGAGAATTTTCAAAGAAAGTGATACTGCGTAAATTGAATATTTACATTGTTACGACATCCCCGACCTTGACAATAATTACAATCATGACATTGCGAAGTCCTTGTCACATGGGTTTATTATTGTACTGGACACACCTACAGAAATGTTGGCTGTTCATTTATTGTTTCTTGGCATCCACAACCACGAATTAGGCTCCTATTTTTTACAAATTATCTTTGATCGATGATAATGCCATTTAATTGTCTTGATTCACCTGTTAATATTACTTCTTGTGTTATTATACAAATTTATGGTGATTTCAGACAATTTCCCAGGTTTTTTTACTAATAAAAAATGAATTTTGAGAGCTGCACCTTCGTTACAACCTCATTCTTCACTCACTGGTCAATATCAACTTCATGTTCGGTCTTCTCGCCCTAAAAAACATGGAAAACGATACGTCACAAGCTCATGTTCACTAAAACCTTAAAAAAATCCCGAAAAACCCTATTCCACACCCATATCACCCCTGGGTGTTTTCCGAACACCACTGGGTGTTCCACAGAATAATAAACCAAAATGTAATGTCCGTCCGCCGTATCATCCAAATCTACTTTATTTTCGGTCTAAAAACTCTTTTATTTGCACACAGGCTTCATTTGGGCCCTAGTTGTGTCCCGAAACTTAGCAGCCCGATCGGAATACACCCAGGGGTGTTATGGATGAAAAAATGGGTGTAAAAATAGGGGTTTTCGGTTGTTTTTATTTTTATTTTTAATAACATGAGCTTCTGAGGTATCGTTTTCCATGTTTGTAAGAGAGAGGAGACAGAATATGATGCTGATTTTGCCTAAAGAGCGAGGAGCGAGGAACTGAAGTTCTAATAGTCAGCCATAAATTTAACTGAAATTTTGGTCTAAAATCGTTGTACTTCCGCACAAAGGCTCCGTTTGGGTCCTATTTGCGCTCGGAAGCCCGATCGGAATGCACCCAGGGGTGTTATGGGTAAAAATGGGTGAAAAAATAAGGTTTTTTAAAGGTTTTAACGAAGACGAGCTTGTGACGTATCGTTTTCCATGTTTTTTAGGTCGAGGAGACCGAATATGAAGTCGATTTTGACCAGAGTGGAGAGTTTAGGTTGTAACGCAGGTTCAGCTCCCAGAATTCATTTTTTATTAGTCAAAACCTGGGAAATTGTCTGAAATCACCGTAAATTTGCATAATAACACCGGACGTAGTATCAACAGGTGAATCAAGACAATTACATGGCACTATCGATGATCAACGGTAATTTTTTTGTCAAATATTGGAGCTTAATTCGTGTTTGTGGGGGCCAAAATTGATGGAAACCATCAAAAATAGCTATTTCAGTTATTGCACATGAAAGAATCAACAAATAAACAGCCATATTTTCTGTAGGTATGTCCAACAGAATAATAAATAAACCCGTGCGGACCCAGTTAGTTAGTCAAAACCTGGGAAATAGTCTGAAATCACCGTAAATTTGCATAATAACACTGAACGTAGTATCAACAGGTGAAACAAGACAATTAAATGGCACTATCGATGATCGACGGTAATTTGTCAAATATTGGAGCTTAATTCGTGTTTTTGGGGGCCAAAATTGATGGAAACCATCAAAAATAGCTATTTCAATATTATTGCACATGAAAGAAACAAAAAATGAACAGCCATCTTTTCTGTAGGTATGTCCAACAGAATAATAAATAAACCCGTGCGGAGCCAGAACTTTGCAGCGTTTTAAAGACATGTTCACTGAAAACCAACTATTGGCATCAGACAGCCCTTGACCACCCTTCAAGGGCCGTCAGACGGATAACCCAGACGTTCTCCGGGACCTGCAGTGGGGCTTCTGAAGGTTCCCAGGGAGTTCTTCAGAGCCTCCGGAGATCTCTGGACAGGTTTGGCAACGCCGCTCGTCGAAGTCGCCCTCTCACTCCCACACCCGCCCTCGTTCTATTTCCGTCTCTCTCTATCTCGAACTGTTGTTGTCTAGATGGTTTCTTCTATTGTTTTTTTCCCTCGTCTTTAGTTGATTTGATAACAAAACACTGGATGCCCCACCTTCGTTGACAGGTACGAAACCGTTTATTTACCGACGTTTTATCCGAGATGAGTTGGCAGATATATAACAAAGACTGTCACCAGCTAGCTATTTCTTTCATAACGGGGCAAACAGTGGGTAGTTGATAACTTATTTTGTTCGGTAATACGATTACGAAACATGGATTTCAGACGTACTCAAATGCCAAGTACAATTATAGTATTCTTACTCTTTTTTATTTTGGTTTATTATTCAGTGAATGATACACCTATGTATTCGCTCAGCAAACAATTTTTTATAACACCCCCTCAAATTTTTTCTTTTCCGTTTCAAGGTGCGTAGATTCCAAAAATACAATGTCCGTCCGCCGTCCACCGTACGCCGTCCGCCGTATCACATGTACAGAAGGGTGGTCACAAGGCAATAGGCAAAATTTTTTTGAGAAAATCACTTCTGGCAACCCCCTAAAAGGTGCCATTTGACTAGAAAATGAGATTCGCAAAGTTTTAGGTCGATCGGATAACGTTAACCCGTGCCGCATTGAGGTTGAAGATCAGAAAAACTCACTTTGTTTCATAAAAATACTCTTTTTTTCCTCATAACATAGTAACCATTTGTCCTAGAGACTTGAAATTGGTCTCATTTTATTTAAAATGTTATCTTCTTCAACTTTTACTTCCATAATTTTTTCGCTACATCCTGTAGATTTTATGTTATTCAGCTTTTCCCATCTCAAAACGTGGTCCGTTTCAGCAAATGTGCCTTTTTACGCATACCCCTAAAAACCACACTCCAGTCAATGAAATCGACCTCCAGGCGATTTGACACTTCTTTATCACTCTGGTTTATTGAAAATGAGTATGTTTCAGGTATAAATGTAAAGGTTGAGGCTGTAATAAGGGGGGGGGGGATCTAGGTAATGAAGGGTATTTAGACCGGTGAAAGGTAAGGAAGTGTGACCTTTAGCTTTGTATTCGCTGTTATCTGTTATCTCTATTACTGTGAATCATCGATTCTCGACCACTGGTCCTGAACCTAGCGTTTTCAAAAAATTTCAAGTTGGGTGGCCTAAGTTCGACCAAACTAAATACAAAACTAGTCTACATGATGATAATACGAGTATTAGATGCAAAATTAGTAACATTAATCAAGTTTCACTTTTTTTAATGGAACATTTGGAAACCCTGCAGCCCAGAGAGGATTACAAAGAGTTTCTTCAACTTTGTTTAGTGTTTATAGGGCTTCCTCCCCAAAACTTTTCTTTTAAAGCACCTGGTGCAATTCATCACGCCAGGTGGATGGCCAAAGCAATTTACTGCCTCAAAATTTATCTTTTTAGAGATCAATTGTTATTAACTCAAAAAGAAATGAAAGGAATAGAAGAAATTTGTGTTTTTATAAAAATATTTACGCCAAGGCATGGTTCAATGCCCCCAAACCTGCTTTGGCCCCTAAACAAGATCTGGAAATGTTGAAAGCATTAGTAGAGTATAGGAAAATTGACACAGAAATAGCAGATAAGGCTTTGTCAAAATTTGTAAACCATCTGTGGTACCTCAGCTCAGAGAAAATAGCGTTCTCGTTTTTCGACCACACTTTAGACGACAACATTAAAAAAAGTATGGCCATGAAATTATTTTCCCTAGGTGAACCCGATAGTGAAATTGATGGTAGGGATAAGAAAAGCGATTTTATATTTTGCACATGTAGAGCAAATTTTGGATAAGCAACTTGATTTTTTTGTCACCTCTCAAACCTTGAATTTTTTCAAGCGGTTTTCCATAGACAGATTTTTTAAACACCGATACACGGTTATGGAACAAAAATCCTCATTATTTGCATACTAAAAACATAGTGAACGGTTTAAGGGTAGTCAACGACACTGCTGAAAGAAGAGTGAAATTGATACAAGACTTCAACTCTTGCTTGACAAAAGACGAAGAACAGCGCCAATTTTTATTACAAGTTGTGTCAGAATGTAGGAAAATTTACCCTGATGTTGATAAAGCCTCACTATCTAAGCCATTAATGTAGTTCTAAATTCAGTGGTGTTGGAATAGATATATTGTGTTGTAAAATAAGTTCCAGGCTATTATTTTCTATACAAAAAACTTTCAATTTGTATTATTAAAACACTTTTTACATAATTTTTATTGTTTTTTGTGCATTTCATAGCACCCACCACCCACCCATCTCACCCCTACCCCCTCCATATATTATATTTATATTAGATTCAAATGTAACAATTTTCAATACAGAGTGATAAAGAAGTATCAAATTGCCTAGAGGTCGATTTCATTGACTGGAGTGTGGTTTTTAGGGGTATGCGTAAAAAGGCACATTTGCTGAAACGGACCACGTTTTGAGATGGGAAAAGCTGAATAACATAAAATCTATAGGATCTAGCGAAAAAATTATTGGAGTAAAAGTTGAAGAAGATAACATTTCAAATAAAATAAGACCAATTTCAAGTCTCTAGGACAAATGGTTACTATGTTATGAGGAAAGAAATAATATTTTTATGAAAAAAAGTGAGTTTTTCTAAACTTCAACCTCGATGCGGCACGGGTTAATGTAATCCGATCGACCTAAAACTTTGGGAATCTCATTTTCTAGTCAAATGGCACCTTTTAGGGGGTTGCCACGATTGAATTTCGAAAGTTGACTTTTTGTGACCACCCTAGTGTACAGGCTTCATTTTCGGTCTAAAAAAGTCGTTCTTTCGCACACATCCTCCATTTGGGCCCTAGTTGTGTCCCGAAACTTTTCAGCCCGATCGGAATATACCAAGGGATGTTATGAATGAAAATATGTATAAAAATAGGTACTTTTGTGTTTTAGTAACATGAGCTTTTGAGGTATCGTTTTCCATGTTTTTGGGGACGAGAAGACCGAATATGAAGTCAATTTTGACCAAATAGTGGAAAATTGAGTTCTACCAAATGTTCAGCTACCAAAATTGATTTTTTATGAGTCAAAAACCTAGAAAATCTTCTGAAATCACCATCAATTTGTATAATTACACTAGAAAAAGTGTCGACATGTGGATCAAGACGATTAAATGACACTACCAATCGTCAAAGATAATATGGGGGGGGGGGGGAAGGAGCATACCTAATTCGTGTTTTGGTGGCCAAAATTGTGGATCAGAAATAGCTATTTCGGCTATTTTTTACGTTATCAATCTCACTGCCAAAGGTAAGAGTAAGTTATATTATTATTCTATTGGACATACCTACAGAAATTTTGGCTGTTCATTTATTGTTTATTTCAGGTTAAATAATTGAAATAGCTATTTCTGACGGTTTCCACCATTTTTGGCCTCTAAAACACAAATTAGGTACCTACTCTCCTTTTTTTTCAATTTATCTGATCATTGGTAGTGTCATTTAATCGTCTTGATCCACGTGCTGATACTACTTCCAGTGTTATTATACAAACTGATGGTGATTTCAGACGATTTCCCAGGTTTTTCACTAATAAAAAATCAATTTTGGGAGCTGAACATTTGGTAGAACTCAATTTTCCACTCTTTGGTCAAAATCGACTTCATATTCGGTCTTCTCGTCCCCAAAAAAACATGGAAAACGATACCTCAAAAGCTCATGTTACTAACATGCTAATAAAACACAGAAAGTACCTATTTTTATACACATTTTCACTCATAACACCCCTGGGTATATTCCTATCGGGCTGAAAAGTTTCGGGACACAACTAGGGCCCAAATGGAGCATGTGTGCGAAAGAACGACTTTTTTAGACCGAAAATGAAGCCGGTACACGTGATACGGCGTACGGCGGACGGACATTGCATTTTTGGAATCTATGCACCTTGAAACGTGAAAGAACAAATTTTGAGGTGGTGCTATAAAATTTTTTTGCTGAGCGATTACATAGGTGTATTATTCACAGAATAATAAACCAAAATTGTATTTTTCACTCATTTTTTCACAATTTCACCTCGAAAACTTGAGATTTGAACTCATCGCACTTACGGATTTTGATTCAGATATATATGTTATTTGTAATGTCTATTTACAAAGTCATTACTGCTTTCGTAGTCGAGATAATGGACTTGGACCGTTTGGCCCAAGGCCGGAAATCAATTTTGCAATGATTCTATCAGAGAGTCGTAAGTCCGCTCTTATATGGATTTTCTCATTACTGCAACAAACTTAAGTTATGTAACTAATAACTTATTGTATGTGGTAGCAGTGAAGACAGAATGGAATAGGTAAATAAAGGTGTCATGCAGGAATCGGTATCGTAGGACTGAAAAGCTCTCAGCGAACTCCATGATTCGTTGACAATCGTAACGATTAGCTGGTGTTTTGATCCACGGTTTCGTGTTTTGTATTCAAACCTACTCAACTTCAACATTACGGTCAAAAATCATGGTATGGCTACAGCGACATTTCGAGGCTAGGTTGGTAATAAATCCACTTATGATGAAGTTACGACCAACTGGCTCTCTCACTTGATGTGGACTTGCGACTTGCTGGCCCCAAAAATCTCGGTTATAATAACTAACTGGGGGGGTATAACACTTTCTGGCCTTATATAACAAGGTACCATTTATGGCAAAACTCAAAAATCCGAAAGTGTTGAGTTACGACCCTTTGGCTGTGGGCTACAGAAATTGCAACATCGATTCCGGACAACTCACTCTAAAAATTCATGCACAGTAGAAGTCGCTAGTGATCGAATTGGGACTGACTGGAAACAATTTGTACGCGACCCAGTTCTATAAGCGACTTCTACTGTACATAAAATTTTTGATTTCAGCCATTTTTACCGATATTGGCGAATTGTAACCCCCAAAACTGTCCTTCTTTCGATTAATTTTTTTTCGTAAGGAAATTTTTATTAAAACCAATAAAGTTATCTTCCGTTTGGGGTCGTCAATCAATACCACTTTTGGTGAATATATACCAATTTTCGAAGATTTCAGCAATTTTTACATATTTTGTCCACTTTCGACCCTCAAAAACTGATCACCGTAACCGACCTTTTGATCAATATAACAGGCCAATTCCCTGTGTTTATATACAGCCAATCGGGACCTGACTGTTTCTACCCTTATATACGACTTATTCCTTTAACCGCCTTTCTATTCTACTGTATATTATTATTCTCCTAGCCTCATTCTCCTTCTTCTTGCTTACAGCAACCCTACAGACATCTGTAGTTTAGACTAGGAACTGTAGTCAAGACAATCAATACACGAGTGCCAACTGGTACTACCAAACACTACCACAGATTTACCAGCTGGCAAGTAATTTAATTTTGTTTTCCAAACGAACTTGATGGGGGGGGGGGGGGGGGGAGAATCGCAATCTTAGGGCCGGTTTCACCACTAAACCATGAACTCGGTTTATCGGAAACCTAGTTCATCGTAACCGATGGATTGATCTCAGTTTAAAAAGTTTTGGGTTTCACGAAGTTAAACGAGTTTCTAGGATCGGAGTTCATGTTGAACTAAGATCAACGAAAACCAAGTTCGAGCTGCTGTTGATCCACAGTTTGAACTCTGATTTGGAAGGCAGGGGTTCGATTATTCGATGATTTGATGATACGATCAGGTGATAACGAGGTCAGGTGTCAGCTGTTTTGATAAACGTGGGAACGAGAAGCCCAGCTAACCATTTCTGTTTTTGCTTTCCCTACCTACACGTTGTTTTTCCCCGTTTTTTTTTCTCGCTAAACATAGTTGTTTTTCTGTGTTTTGTGTCCCGTTTTCCTGATTCCTAATGGAACCAAAACGAGTCAAGAGAGAACCGAGCCAGTGAGCGCGAGATTCCCTGCGACATAGTAGAAAGCCACTGGGAGATATTCGACACTGTTTTGAATCTCTTCCACCAGTTCCTACGCATTCATTTTCGTCACCAAATTTGCATTTATGACAAATATTACATTTGGTGATTACTTGAACCTTCAGAAAGTGACATATTTCCTTATATCACTTGCCTAAATGGCGAGCAAGTGATTATTTTGACCGCTAACTGTAGACAGAAAATAAAATAAACGCTATAATTCAATGTCACGACTACTTATGGAATCATTGAATTTTTATCCTATTTTCCCATTACGTCAGCTTTTCCTCTCTGCAAAATACGTTTCCTGGTTTGTGCAGTGGAGTAGACCACACAGCTTGCGTAGTCTCATTGAATTCTTATCATCAGCTCTTTGAATAATAATTTATGCACACCGAAAACGTGATTATGAATGGTTCAGTTTGGGTTTGTCTGCTGATACATTCACTATACATTGTATCTATCTATTTTTCGTAGATTCTTTCGAGAGTCTGTATCTCGACACAAAAGTCACTCATCAAGATGTTCAAAATGTTCTGTCCTCTGGCGGAATTACCTCGGGCGGCGAATTATAATACTGTTGAGTTCATCACTTTCATCTTCGTCGAAAATCATGTTAACAACTCGCACTAGTGATCGAGACATTGTTGATGTGAATGGATAAGCGGGAGGGAAAAGTAGACTTGAACCGAGATTATCACTGCTGATCGGCCAAAATCGAGCGTTCAGCGCTGAACTCCCGTTGAACTGAGTTCAGGGTTAAACGCCCGTGGTGAAACCCAACCTGACTGACAATCTCCGTTTACGATTTGAACCGCGATTTGAACTGAGATCAACACCTTCGTTTACGTTGGTGAAACCGGCCCTTAGTGTTTTAATTCATTCAGCCTGACGTGGGAACACACCGAATCTTACAGCAAATTCGCTCTCCAACAAAAATCGGCGGACGGACAGAATTTTTTTAATTCCACTTTCGGATTCTACATACCTTGAAACGGAATCCATCAAATTTTGCGGGGTTGCATGAGCATAACGTTTGTTCAAATAACTAAAGAACCTATCTCCTATCAACAAAATCCAAGAGAGACATCATTCTTGAGATGAAATAATATCATGCAAGGTAAATTTGGGATCAGAGGTGCTGGTTAAATTCGCTCCTACTGTAGGGTCAGGAGGAACCTACTGCTTATGCCCCGCGAGCATGAACCACAGCGAGTATTAGCTGCTCCTTGGGAGTCTTTTGGAAAGAGGGGACCTACTACCAATACCCCGTGAGAATGGACCACAGCGAGTTTCGGAGAAAGGGTAGGAGAAAGGGAGGAGTCGCAAATCGAGGGTCGATCGGTCGAATGAAGAGCTGGGCGAGAAGGGCTGTTTATAAAGGAACCTTTCCACCCAAACTCCGTCCGGAAACGGCCGTTATGACTAGAGTTCGGATTTTGCATATTCTGCATATCAGGTTTTTTCAATAGAAAGTGTCATACTTATCCGAATTAAGGTATTTGGAGATGTTTTGGACATTTAAAATAGCATATTCGTGCATATTTTGCTGTTTTTTGCATGTTATATGCATCTGCATATGTTACAGTTTTGCATATAAATGGCATATTTCTAAGAAATATCTGCGTATGTACCTACACTGAAATTACTTTTACTTTGTATGACTGTCCTTTCGATCTCTCCGGGATATCTCACTCCTGGAGAAATTGCCAAGTTAAAATTCCTTCCTGTTGTCAGCTGCGACGTTGAAAGATCCTTTTCCGCGCTGAAAATGACTCTGTCAGACCGACGGAGGAATTTCACAGTCGAAAACCTCGAAAAAGTGTTGATAGTCCAGCGAAATTAATCTGTACCTACACCTACACATTGAAATTTTAATCATTTTAAATTGTATTTAATATTGTACAGTTTTTTGTGTCATTTTATAAAATATAGGTGAATGATTACGAGTTTGGGGTTACATTGCTCATTCCCGTATTAGACTTGTCAATAAAAACTTGAAAACCGAAAAAATTGGACCAAAATTTCAATTTGCATATTATTTTGAATTTTTTGCATGTTTTTGCATATTTTGCTAACTTTTGTTGCATATTTCAGCTATTTTTTGCATATCGATCCGAACTCTAGTTACGACAGTTGAGGAGCGATGGCGGTTAGATGGAAGGGACCCTTCTCCTAATTTCCCCTGGCGTTGCTTACCTCGTCGTTCCCTTCGTTTATTTGGTTAAATCGCTCAGTATTACATAGGAGTGGTTCATGTAGAGATTTGGGAGGAACCACGATCATACCACAACGGGAAATATAGAGAAATCGAGGTTTTATCCAATAGGTCCGACTACCATATCCACAGGCGATTAATGACATGGGCACACCTTGGCGGTTTACTCCTATGTACTCCTTGAAAACGGCGTTCTGCCTTCTCTCCATACATTTCTAATCTTTTTGGTAGGTATGTGCATATGTTAATCAGCTAAGCCACGTTGATAACCACAAATAACATTTGACAACTTACTTGCGAGTCGTTTAGGCTTTCGAGGGCCTGCATGACGCTCTGTTCGGGTCGCTGCGCCTGTAACAATGAGAGTAATTTGTGAGAAATTCCGTGCAGGTATGAAATTGGATCAAAGATTGGCAAACAGGCTCTTTGTATCATGACGTGATAGTATAACGTCATGCAGTGGTAATATTGTATCACGACGACCTTCGGGTCTAGGGAAAATCATCACAACCAACGAAGGTTGACAAGATCCAATCGTTCGGACGAAAATATTGCAGAATCAGCTAAAAATTGGGGGTTTCGTGCAACCTCCAAAACAGAGGACGATTCTGGCGTACAAACTGAACCAAATTTCGTGTGGATCGGATTCCGCAACAAACGGGTTCGATAAGTACAGTGGAACCTCTGTAAGTTCAACTGCAAGGGAACCTGAAATTCACTGATTTTATAGGGGCGTTCCATATGCTGTCACGTACAGAGGTCAAGGTAAACAATTTCACCAAAATTGACTTTACCACAAACTGGACGAAAAGCAGGTGTTGAACCTCACTCACCTTGAGTTTACTTAACGACACAATGCTAGCGTTAAACGCACTTTCCGAAATGAATCCATAAAATGTTTATTAAAAAAAATGCAATTAGCAATCAGACAAATACTCGTATGACATATATATTTCTCACTTGATATATATTATCCCTAAGGTCAAAGACCCGTCCAGGGACTTGTTGACGTTCATCAACTGTAAAATGTTTGCAGTAAAAACTATTGTTTCATATTTATCTCTGTTTTCTTCCGTCCTTAAATAATGAATGCATCGTGGATAGAGTGGGGTACTCTGTCTTATCAGAACTACAATAATCTAACGACAACTAATAAACAGAAGTTAATAAACGCCAAATATGTACTTTCAGACATTCCATGCAGTGATGTTGAGTATAGAGTATTTTAAGTACGACTGTAGATTCCTTTCATAAATGATCTCGCGCTAACAGAACTATTTTCAATCACCCCAGGCAGTGTGCTGCCGATCCTTGTCACATGGGTTTATTATTATATTGGACATACCTAAAGAAATTATTTCTGTTCATTCATTGTTTCTTTCATGTGCAATAATTGAAATGGCTATTTTTGACGGTTTCCACAAATTTCGGCCCCCAAAAACTCGGATTAGGCTCCCATTTTTGACAACTTATCTTTGATCATTGATCGTGCCATTTAATTGTCTTGATTCACCTATTAATACTACTTGTAGTGTAATTATACAAGCTGATGGTGATTTCAGACAATTTCCCAGGGTTTTCACTCATCAAAAATGAATTTTGGGAACTGAAACTTCGTTAGTCTCAATTTTCCACTGTTTGGTCAAATCAACTTCATATCCTCGCCGTAAAAATATGGAAAAGGGTACCTCACAAGCCGAAGTTTACAAAGACTTTTAAAATACCTAATTTTGCACTAATGTTTCATCCGTATAATACCCCAGGGTTTATTCTGACCGGAGTGCCGAGCACAACCAGAGCCCAAATGGAGACATTGTGCGAAAGAACGACGAGTTTTAGACCAAAATTTAAGGCAATTCAAGTCTGAAACTTCGTTAGAACCTCAATTCATCGCTCGTTGGTCAAAATCTACTTCATATTCGGTCTCTTTGCCCTAAAAAAAAAACCATGGAAAACGATACCTCACAAGCTCATGTTACTAAAACACCAAAAAACCCTTGTTTTACACCCACAAAACCCTTGGGTATATTCCGAAGTGTAACTCTTTACTTTACTGAATTCCACAAATTGAGACCTGTTCGATAGATATGAGGAGAACCAAGTGCCAAAGCATCAAGTTTGTTTATTACTAACCTTGTTGTTTCAATGGAATCGAAGGCTTTTGTTAGGTCTATAAGAAGGCAGGACTTTCACTTCTTTTTGAAGCTAGGGATGTCTATTTTACCACTTCTCCTAGGGCGTCCTGTGTACTTTTAAGTTTGAAATCAGACTGAGTGGGAGAGAGGAGGTTATTATATTCAAGATAACGTAGAAATTGCGACTCAATTATTTTTTCAGACTTGAGGCAAAATTTAACAGCAGCGAAATTGGATTATAATTTGAAGATGATTTAGGACCTCTTTAAATATCCAAATGAGAAGGACCTCTTGGAATATACAACGAGATTTATATGTTTGTATAATAAGAGGGTTTCGAGACCGAAAATCAAAGTAAAGTCTGTAGCTATTATGAATCTGTAGAGCTAAAAGTGAACTAGGGGATTTGAGAATTTCTAGAGAAGCGTCAAGGAATATTACATTGCATTTACGGACATTCACTTTTGCTACTGTAGAGGTTAAATTCTATGAAGAATGAGCTGAAGGTGAAGGGGGCCAGTTTTCGTTTGAGCTTAGGAAGGATTTGCACTCGAGGTTTCATTGTACCACGCTGAGAGAATCCTCTGATACATAGTTTGTTAGGGCAGTCAATCATTACGGAACGGGCTTTATGACTATATACTAGTAATCCTCAACAATCATTGTACCCTAATATGCGAACAAGAGAAGTTACCTTAACTTGGGCCACCCACCCTCGCATCTCAAAATAAACAAATAAATCCCCCCCTCCCCCCCACACAATAATTGGAAAAATAAATGGACAAGTAGGCCAGGAATATGTACAGAGACAAATAAATAAATAAATAGACAAATAAATGATCAAGTAGACCAGGACCACGCACAGAGACAAAATCGACAACTCCAACGGGACATGTCTCCTTTCTGCAAATCCAGGGAATCGTGGGCAAGTTATTCTTTGAAACGTTAGAAAAATTATTCCGAAGCAATATTACGGTTCCAGTCAATCAGCATGGCCTAATGAGCGAATTTTCGGAAAGATACTAGGTTGGTAACCTAACCGCGCTAAAACGTCAACTTGTTGACATATACACAATTTATATGCTTTACACCCATAACTTGAACACTCCTTCGCCCTTCCGTTTTGCTTATTCAGGGCGGCCGACAAATTAAGATTTCAAAATTCTCTGACTTTTCCCTGACCAAAACCAGGTGTTCTAACTTCACTGTTTGGAATATGAAAAAATCACTATCATTTTTAACAGTCTTGATTGATACTAATTTATTTAGAATGTAATAATAAATAATAAAATGTACCGCAGTGTATTGTCAATTTGGTATTGACATACTGAAGAAAAATAAGACTAGTAAAACCAGTCAAAGATAACACTGGTAAAAATGCCAGATCACAAGAAACGACCGTTAAAACAAGTCATAATAGTCATGTAGATTATCACAGAGCAATTCAACCACGAACAAAATTATCTCTCTAAAACAGGTATTTTCTCCCATAAGTTAGGTATTATCTTATCATCTTCTTCTTTTCTTCTCCCTATCCTATGCGTGAAATTCCCTGACTTTTGTCAGTTTTTACGGAATGGGCAACTTCCAAGTGTAGGAATTCTTTCATTTTTGATCTCAGAATCGGATTTAGCACCATTTAAAACCCCAATTTTCTTCTCTTCTTAGCTGCCAATTTTCATCTCAAAACTCCTTGTAGCTTGGGCAGCAAACGGATAGAAAGAAAACGAAATGACGTCATAAGTGGATGGCGCTGAGGATTCCCCAGGCGTACGCGGGGGTGAGGGCCTTTACCCATGACGTCATTTCGCCTTCTTTCCACTGGTTTATCGCCCACTTTCGACCATCGGATACCCCTCATACAGAACCTTTTCGGAAAGCACTCACCAAGATCTTTTACTCAAGCAAATAAAGGAAAACAGGTGAAATAGCCCATTCCCTGACTTTTGCCGAAGCATAAAATTGGCTGACTTTTCCAGGTTTTCGCTGACCGGCGACCACCCTGTTATTTAACTAGTCGTTTACTGGATAAAATCGAGCTTCCATGTAGATTGTAAAAAAGCGGAATCAAGGCCGATTTTCAATGTTTTCGGGAAACCTGAATATTCTGAATAATAATCCAAAAATACTCACCAGCAGGCCGGTTTCTACGCTTGGTAACAGTGTGAGACGGCTTCCGTTGACCAATTGGTTCTCTTGCACAGTCCCGTCCCGCAACTGCCTGCAACAAAATACACCTCAGAATTAAAGTCGGCTGTTATATCAAACTGGAAGCAACAAGATGTATCACAAAAAAATCAAACTGGCGAACAATGAGGTACAACTAATTAATGAAATCGTGGATACCATTTCAAATAATAAAATCGCTGCGAAGTCCTTGTGTATTATTATTATTATTATTATTATTATTGGGCATACCTACAGAAATGCTGGAAAAACATTTATTGTTTCTTCCATGAGAAATTATTGAAATAGAAATTGTTGATGGTTTCCACAAATTCTGGCCCCCAAAAACACGAAAGCTCCTAATTCTGAAAAATTATTGCTGATCACTGATAGTGGCAATAGTTGTCCTGATCCACCCGTTGATACTACTTCTAGTGTTATAATAGAAGTTTATGGTTCACAACCAGGTTTTTGACTGATAAAAAAATGAATTTTGGGAGTTGAACCTTTTTTACAACCTCAATTCTTCGCTCTTTGGTCAAAATCGACTTCATATTCGGTCTTCTCACCCCAAAAAACATGGAAAACAATACCTCACAAACTCACGTTCACTAAAACCTCAAAAATCCATCGAAATTATTTCCACACCAATTTTTCACCCATAACACCCCTGGGTGTATTCCGATCGGGCTGCCCAGCTTAGGAGCCAAAGTGTTCACAAATGGGGACCCACACTGAGTGCAGAAGAATGACGATTTCAGACCAAATTTTAACGTTGATTTAAGGGTGAACCTTACACCTCAATTTTCCACTCTCTGGTCAAAACTGACTTCATATTCAGTCTCCTTGTTCTAAAAAAACATGGAAAAAGATACCTCACAAGCTCATGTTACTAAAACACCAAACCCCCCCCCCCCCTCCCCAAATTTTCCACCCTAACACACTTGGGTGTATTCCGATCGGGACACAACTAGGGCCCAAATGGAGCATGTGTGCGAAAGAAAGAATTTTATAGACCAAAATTGAAGGATATGCATGATAATATCATATTATGGCGGACGGACATTGGAATTTTGGAATCAGCCTTATCGGAATGCACCCAGGGGTGTTATGGGAGAAAAATGGGTGTAAAAATAGGGGTTTTCGAGTATTTTTTGAGGTTTTAGTGAACATGAGCTTGTGAGGTATCGTTTTCCATGTTTTTTGGGGTGAGAAGACCGAATAATAAGTTGATTTTGACCAAAGACCGACGAATTGAGGTTGTAACGAAGCGAACTAAATCACTCGCGACGAAACCGTGGAAACCCATTTCAAAGAAAAACGGAGTTATTGAAAAATAGTCTATTTCCACTAATACACGAAAAACGCAAAAAACACTGTTATACCGGTTTCGGTGATCAAACCATCGTCAGTAACACACAATAATAAGTTATTGTGTGTTACTGACGATGGTTTGATCACCGAAACCGGTATAACAGTGTTTTTTGCGTTTTTCTTGTATTTTAGTGGAAATAGACTATTTTTCAATAACTCTGTTTTTCTTTGTAACGAAGGTTCAGCTCCCTGAATTCATCTTTTATTAGTCAAAAACCTGGGAAATTGTCTGAAATCACCGTACATTTGTATAATAACAATAGAAATATTATCAACAGGTGAATCAAATGGCACTATCAGTGGTCAAAACACAAAACAGCAGCCCAATTCGAGTTCCTGGGGGCCCAAATTTGGAACCAATTTGGGGTTTTTGGAAACCATCAAATATAGCTGTTCCAATTATTGCACACGAAAGAAAAAATAAACGAGCAGCCAACATATTTATGTGTGTAGGTATTTACAATAAAATAACAAACCCATGTGACAAAGGACTTCGCAGCGTTTTGGAATCTACGCACCTTCAAACGTAAAAGAAACAATTTTGAGGAGGTGTTATAAATATAAAATTTTTGCTGAGCGAATACATAGGTGTATTATTCATAGAATAATAAACCAAAACGGTTGTCTATTTCCATCAATACACACAAAAAAAACGCCCCGTACTCCTAGACACGTGGGTTTATAATTCGAATGAATACGGCACGATTGGGACCTCAGTGAACAGACCCACAAAGCTATATTTGAATGTTTTAAACTCGAATATTAGGTTGCCATTTCTGAAAAAAACTATTTTTGATCAGTAAAATCGTCAATGAATTTACTTGGTTTCCCTGTTATTATACTACCTCCTGTGTTACTATACAAATTTCTGGCAATTAAAGCCGTTTTTACAGGTCTTTTTTGACCCATAAATATTGAACTATGAGAGTTAAAACTTCGTTAGAACCTCAATCCGTACTCAGCGGTCTAAACAAACTTCATATTTTGTCTCCTCACCCTTAAATAACATGGAAAACGACACCTCACGAGCCCAAGTTCACTAAAACCTCAAAAATACCTAATTTTCCAACCATTTTTCACCCATAACACCCCTGGGTGTTTTCCGATTGGGCTGCCGAGACAGGGGACATAACTAGAGTGTCCCCTATCCCAAATGGAGTGCGTGTGAAAGAACGACTTTTTTAGAAAGAAAATTAAGGTCGACTAAACGGCGGACGGAAACTGGCATTTTTGGAATCTACACACCTTGAAACGTTAAAAAAAAAATTTTGAGGGGGTGTTCCGAAAAATTTTTTCGAACCGAATACACAGCTGTGTATATTATTCGAAAAATAACAAACCAATACACTGTTCTACCGGTTTCGGTGATCACAACATCGTCAGTAACAAACAATAACTGAAGTCACACTGGAGAGAGATGACCTTACAAATGGCCCCAAAAAGTGAAAGGTGGTCGATTGGGGTTGGTTGGTTAGATGAAAGGAGAAGGGAACAATATGAAGGGGGTCGATTCTGACTGGCCTTGGAACTGAAAGTCGAAAGTGGAAGGAAGGTAGTGTGGAAAGGGGGAGGGGACCAAGCTGTTACAGAAATGAACGCAATAATGGGGAAAAACTTGAGGGAATGAGGAGTCTGTTGACTGGAGGGTTGAATCCGTCACTTGCAGCCAGGTTTCTGTAATCCATATTTTTGATGTCAAGAACCTTCCCACGACCTCCTGAAGTGTCATTCCGAACAAAAGGAGGAACACGAATGACTTATCTTTCCAATAGTTCGGATCTGGTGCTGTTCCAGTTGGCAAAACACCGATTTGGAACATGTCCCATAAACGGGCAGTGCATAGGTCCACATCGGTCGAATGCAGACTTCGCAAATTTGGATTTTGTTGTCCAGAGACATAAAATTGTCAAGAAAGTACTTCAACTGGTATGTTCTAGCGTTAGTGACTTTTAGTCACCAACTTTGACAGTTTGAACACAATGGCAATGTCATTCCTCAGAATGGAGCCAACTGCGAAAATGTTTCGAATCCAACAATGAACTGAAGAGTACGATTAGGCGTGTCAACGGGAAAGTCACTGATACTGGTCATGCTGGACGATTAAAACGTTATATATAGAAAAATTGGTACTGTGTCAAACAACATTAGTTTCTAATGATTTCGTTGGTAATGGGACATTGTTATTCAAGAGTTGCTTCAACGATAAATTTATTGCGGATGATCAATCACTGATACCTGAAAAACGATTTGAAGAAACAGAGTCAACCGAGCGCTGCATATCGCGTACCTATTTCTAGTAAAGCGACGCAACAAAACTCGTGGAGCCAGTGGTATCTGGAAAGATAAGCTAAGTACAAGATACCATAGGAAACGGGAAAACGTACGACCTAGTTGCGAAATCGACGTTTACGGAATGTTCTAAGAAAACAATGAAGATCGACGCAACAGGAGGAAATCAGGCCAATGAAGGCTACGTGAGTCAACTCCAATGAAATGACTCAAACGAGTAATAAATTATAAACGATGAGCCAATAAAGAATCATAATTATGTATGTCAAGTTTGACATAAAATGGGTATCGAGGGTGTTTTTTGGTGTATAAACGATAGTAATGGCCGTATTCATAAATATTCCTTTAGCCATAGCCAAAAGTAGCCTGTGAGCTCTCTTTGAGATAATGTCAAATTATGAATATCCTTTTACGGTAAGGAAAGCTGTTCTCGAAGGTAAGCGATTTTCGATTAGGCAAGCTCAGCTAACCTCAACCTGTCCTTCAGTCATCCTGTTACTCATTTCTCTATGCACTCCGATACATGCGTTAATATACAGGTTCGTTTGGACAGACAGTCCTGGACCGGTATATCCAAGCCAGTCCGTTTGTGTGCGTTCAGAGAGCGCCAGAACTTGTCCTGGATCGAGAGGGCTGTTCAGGCAGACAGTCCAGGACCGTTTGGGATGTTTTTGTGCGTTTGGACAGCGCCAGAACTGGTCATGGATCAGTCCAGGGCTGTTCGTTCAGAAAGACAGTCCTGGACCGTTATATCCAAGCCACGCCCGTTTTTGTGCGTTCGGAGACCTTGTCCTGGAATGAGAGGGCTGTTTGGACAGACAGTCCAGGACCATTCGGGACGTTTTTGTGTGTTCGGACAGCGCCAGAACTGGTCCTGGATCGAGAGGGTTGTTTGGACACAGTCCAGGCCGTTTGGAACCGTTCAGTCCTGGTTTTTTGAGAGGTTCGTTCAGACAGACAGTCCTGGACTGTTATATCCAAGCCACGCCCGTTTTTGTGCGTTCGGAGAGCGCCAGAACTTGTCCTGGATCGAGAGGGCTGTTCGGACACAGTCCAGGACCGTTTGGGACGTTTTTGTGCGTTTGGACAGCACCAGTACTGGTCCTGGATCGAGAGAGCTGTTCGGACAGACAGTCCAGGACTGTTAGGGACCGTTTAGTACTGGATTTTTTCGAGAGATTCGTTCAGACAGACAGTCCTGGACCGTTCCAGACTGTTCTAGCCAAGTCATGCCCCTGTTTGTGCGTCACGGAAGTGCCAGAACTGGTCCTGGATCGAGAGCTGGCTGTTCGGACAGGCAGTCCAGGACTGTTTGGGGCCAGTTATAACAGTCCTGAGTTTTTTCGAGGACTGTTGATCCTGCACATGTGCACTCGATGCTCCTACCTTCAGCTTATGTGGAAGGTTACAATGCTTCAGGTTATCCGTTCGGAATCATCAGCCCGTATTCGGAGACACGGCTCTGGACTCAATCCTGGACGGTTATATCCCCTCATTTACAAAACAAAGTTCCATCCTGGACTGGTCCATGACTGTTTCCAAACAAACCAATTACAAAAGCCCATTTCACGTCAAAGAATTAATGATGAAGTAATAATGAACCCGCAAAAACTATAACAAAACCTTACTTTAAGTAACCCTACTCTGGTGAATATGGTGGTGGAAGCGAGAAAACCATTTCCCCATCTGCTGCCACCGGCCAGCCAATAACAACCCATAGCCGTGCAATGTCAAAGGCAACAGGATGCGCATTCCCCGCCTCTTTTTTGAAATCTCAACGTTCGAAAGTATCAAAAAATGAAGGAGGCATATTTACCCGATTCAGCTCTATTATCGTCCTTCTCACATCAATTGAGATACAATGCTAACAGAATTCATGACAATTGCTCACTCGCTCGATGGCCTGATGATGATTTCCTTACATCGAAGGCGCACCCCTCAAGCACTCGACCACTAGTGACGACGATTTCCTCTGGAAGGTACGGTAATTATAAAAGATATAGGTATGTAACGTTTTCTGATGAACTGGTTTACATCATTATATTTCCAATTAGACGTTTTCCAATTTCAAATATTAGCCCCTTCCTATATCAAATAAAACCGTTCTAATCTGAAATCGAAGAAGCATAATTCAAAAAGGTCCAATTTGAAACTGGAGAAGTGTCATTCATGAAGGTTCAATCCAAGACTAAACGTGGTCTCATTCTAAACCAAAAAAAAGTCGAATTTGACGAAAAAATGTAAATTATCAAGACATAAATGTGCCAGACTGCCCAAGTCCCCATGACTACTATGACGTAGCTTATGACGTCACTGTTCTAAGGGTACAAACATCAACAAACCCAACCCTTTGCCTGTCCTTCCCTTTTCCAATCGAATCATACTTTCAAAAGTAAGAACATGAAATGCGATTTCGTCAATTCTTCTGATGGTTCCCTTTCGGAAAGTTATGGGAGACTTGAAGATGTGTACTATAACTACGGCCCGTTGTCGCCTTGGTGGAATTTTGCATTGGTTCAGTAACGGTTCTGCCTTCAACGATGGGGCCCTGGCCATACCATCACTGTGACCACAATTCATACTATTGACCAGGCAGGGTTGAATTCCCGAGTTTTTGGTTAGAAGATATTTCAGGTGCAATTTTGGCTACAACCAATGAAAATTTGGATTTGATAGCTTTGTGTGCCCGTTCTGTGTAGCAGTTGCGGTAAAGGACACGTAGACCCTTCAAGATGACATGATTTTGTTGAAATTCAAGTTTTGCGGACGTAATGAAAATTGGGCATTGCCCGTGCAATTTATTATACACAAGTATAAGAGCATTTTAAAACAAACTTTTACTGCTTACAGTGATGTAATGAACGAACAACAATGCAAGATTTAAAATTTAAAAAAAAAAGTTAGAAATGAATAAAAACGGGAACAAGAATGACTATTAAATTCGACTAATCTCCTTCATCATCCGTGCGTTTGAGGCTGACTGCGACGCAGGTTTGCCCTTTGTCGAACTGGTTATATAAACAGCAATAGGTCTAGCCACTAGCAAGTATACTACAGGTAAGGTACATAGGATTTCGATGAGGGTAACCTAGTGGCAAGTTCAGATTTGTCATTTTCCCCCTCCTTAAAAAGCTGATGGTATTGAAATCTTAGCATTTATACAAGGACGTTTCGTCAGCAGTCCAGGCTTTTGTCATCAGTTACCATTGGAAAGTGTCGTGAGTCCCTCCCGGAACTACTCCTAGCAGATTTAAGTTCTCACAAATATTTCATAAGCCAACTTTAGTTCTTACCAAATAAACCATACGAGTGGGGAACAAGCCGCAGGAGTCAGAGCACAACCTGGGTCCCCACCATCCCCTACCAAATAGGGGATGGAGGGAGACGACTCCCAGTAACGTAAATACTCGCCTCCTTCGACTTTTCACTCATTCGACGCTTCCTCTAGCCGCTGGCTACTCTCTCTCTTCCTACCCTGCTCTCTCCTTACACCTAAAAGATCCTAGATGACGGTGGTGGTCAGCCCATAACCGCCTAGGCAAATTCTCCCAAAAAGATTCCAGATGACGGTGGTGAATCGCTCATAACCGCCTGGACACAAACCAAAAAGATCCTAGATGTCGGTGGTGATTCGCTCATAACCGCCTAGGCAAAACCTCTCCAAAAAGATCTCAGATGTCGGTGGTGATTCGCTCATAACCGCCTGGGCAATTCCCTCACACCACCGTGATGAATATGCGCCAATTTTAAATTCATCACAGTGGTGAACCCGACGTTCACCCAACCTTCCTCCTTTTCCCTTCTCATCTAGACGACGCCGCTTCAGACCACCCTAAATTCACATTTTAAACTCGCACTCACTCAATTTAAATTCAAATTTTAAATTCGAACTCCTCACTTTAACATTCGAATGCCCAACCTTCACACGAAGTCTTCACCTCTCTCACATCTCCACTCAACTCACGCCATTTTCCCTTAATTTTCGCAATTTTGAATTTTATATTCAATTTAAAATTCCGACACCTACCACCACCTTCATCACTTTCTGGTGCACCTCCATCACTTTCACCTGACCAATTTTAAATTCAAAATCTGCCTCACGCAAATTTAAATTCATTCATTATAATCCCTCAACATTCACGCATCCTTCTCGATCTCCTGACGTTCACACACCCTTTGGATCCTTTATATTCATCACCCACGTAACTCGGAAGTCCACGCGTCCTTCTCGATATGGAATATCCCTCGGCAACCCCTCTTCATATTTTTTTGGCGGACCCCTCTCCCTTTCCTTCGCTCCCCTCTCAACTACACCCAAAGACCTCCACTCCGCGGACCCCTTTCCCCTTCTTTCACTTTTTATCACTGCCCCCTCTGCAACACCACTCACCCTTTCACCCTTTTGCCAATAAGTGGGCGGCTGGAGGAAATCGTAGAATCATCCACCCCCCTACCCCACCACCGCTCCTTCCACCAACGTCATGGGAGGCCTTACGCCCAACCCCTTTTTTCCGCTCGCCAGTAAGCGTATTCTAACCCCCCCCCCCCCATATTCTTACTGCTCGCCCGCAAGCGTTTTTCTTACCCCCCCTCAGGGAGGGCTGCCCCTTTCCCCATCCTACACAGAGGTGCTCCTACTCAGCCCTCCAGCCCCTCATCGCACCTGCGACCACGGCGAACGCTGCCGCCCCCACCCCCTCATCACACCTGCGACCACGGCGAACGCCGCCGCCACCAACCCCTCACACTCCAACCCCTCAACTCACCTGCGACCACGGCGAACGCCGCCGCCACCACCCCCTCATCGCACCTGCGACCACGGCGAACGCCGCCGCCACCAACCCCTCATCGCACCTGCGACCACGGCGAACGCCGCTCCCACCCCCTCATCGCACCTGCGACCACGGCGAACGCCGCCGCCACCAACCCCTCACACTCCAACCCCTCAACTCACCTGCGACCACGGCGAACGCCGCCGCCCCCACCCCCTCATCGCACCTGCGACCACGGCGAACGCCGCCGCCACCAACCCCTCACACTCCAACCCCCTCAACTCACCTGCGACCATGGCGAACGCCGCTGCCACCACCCCCTCATCACACCTGCGACCACGGCAACGCCGCCGCCACCAACCCCTCACACTCCAACCCCTCAACTCACCTGCGACCACGGCGAACGCCGCCGCCCCCACCCCCTCATCGCACCTGCGACCACGGCGAACGCCGCCGCCACCAACCCCTCAACGCATCTGCGTCCACGGCGAACACCGCCGCACACACCTCAACCCTCTCGACCCCCACCCCCATGGCGTCTCTGCGACCCAGGCGAACACCGCCGCACCAACCCCCTCAACCCCACCCCTCAAACCCGCCACTCACTCGGGGGCCCTCTCTTCCCGCCCCATGATGCTGGGGGCTGACCGCTTCGCCCCCTTCACCAACCCCCCTTTGGAAGGCTTTCGTCCCTCGCCTCAGAGCCAGGGTTAACTTTTTCCCCTCACCAACCCCCTTCGGAAGGCTTCCACCCCTCGCCTACGAGCCAGGGTTAAATTGCACAGGCCCTCACCCCCCCACCACTCACTGGGGGGACCCAGCACCTGTACATATCACACCTGTAAATATGATTCATCTAAATATCTTTAAAACACACCTGTAAATATCGAGCTTCCTTATATGTCAATGTAAATATTCTCTAGCTCTAAGTCACTTCTCTTTGTACATAACCTCTCCTCATTCACCTGTATATTCCCTAGCTCTAAGCCACATGCTGTTTTTATCTGTATACTAGCCATAAGTTACTCCTCTTTGTACATACTCTCCTCATGCAACTATATATCCTAGCTCTAAGTCACTCCTCTTTGTGCATACTCTCCTCATGCAACTGTATATACTAGCTCTACGTACCCACTTTTGTACATACTACTACTTCACGCCAATCTTCGCCACCTTTCTACCTAGTATTAAGCAAACCACCATCTCAACTACTGCCAATCACCGCCTTCAGCCTACATTGTTTGCCTCAGCCCTCAACTTTGTAAACTTGGGCCCTCAGCCACATCCGAATGTTCACTTGCTCACTTTCCACCGCCATCAGCACTCCTCCTGTCTGCCATAGCCCTCAGCCTTTTGTAACCTTGCGCCTTCAGCACCATCCTGTTTGCCATAGCCCTCACCACTTGTAATCCTGTGCCCTCAGCTCTTGGAAATTTTTTGCTCGAAGGGGGGGGACCCATGTCGTGAGTCCCTCCCGGAACTACTCCTAGCAGATTTAAGTTCTCACAAATATTTCATAAGCCAACTTTAGTTCTTACCAAATAAACCATACGAGTGGGGAATAAGCCGCAGGAGTCAGAGCACAACCTGGGTCCCCACCATCCCCTACCAAATAGGGGATGGAGGGAGACGACTCCCAGTAACGTAAATACTCGCGTCCTTCGACTTTTCACTCATTCGACGCTTCCTCTAGCCGCTGGCTACTCTCTCTCTTCCTACCCTGCTCTCTCCTTACACCTAAAAGATCCTAGATGACGGTGGTGGTCAGCCCATAACCGCCTAGGCAAATTCTCCCAAAAAGATTCCAGATGACGGTGGTGATTCGCTCATAACCGCCTGGAAACAAACCAAAAAGATCCTAGATGTCGGTGGTGATTCGCTCATAACCGCCTAGGCAAAACCTCTCCAAAAAGATCTCAGATGTCGGTGGTGATTCGCTCATAACCGCCTGGGCAATTCCCTCACACCACCGTGATGAATATGCGCCAATTTTAAATTCATCACAGAAAGGTTCTTCGTTGGTGTTCACAGTAGGTACGTAGATGTAGTTGCTTTTCAGGCGAACTATCAAAATCTAAAAGTTCCTCTTTCTCGTATCTGTCATCCTAAATGGTATTTTCTTCCCTGTGTCTCTGAAGAGTGGGTATGCACTTAGCACCCAAGTTGTAGGCTGTATCGCCAAAGTCCGAGATGGCATTTGGTAGTTTTGGTTTAATATTCCGTGAATAATACACCTATGTATTCGCTCAGCAAAAAAATGTTCGAAACCCCTCAAATTTTTCTTTTACGTTTGAAGGTGCGTATATACCAAAACCTGCGAAGTCCTTGTCACAGCTATAAGTGGAACAGCTATATTTTTGATGGTTTCCACAAATTTTGTCCCCCAAGATGTCGAATTAGGCTCCTATTTTGTGACAAATTATGTTTGACCACTGACAGTGCCATTTGTCTTGATTCACCTGTTGATGATATTTCTAGTGTTATTATACAAATTTATGGTGATTTCAGACTATTTCACAGGTTTATAACTCACAAAAAAGGATATTTGGGAGCTAAAAAAATTTTCTAAAAAACATGACGCCTGACAAGCTCGTGTTCACTAAAAGGTGTTTTAGTGAAACGGACGGAAGGCTTACGGACATCGCATTTTTGGAATCTATGCACCTTGAAAAACAGAACATTTTGAGGGGATGTTATAAAAATGTTTTGCTGAGCGAACGCATAGGCGTATTATTCACAGTATAATAAACCAAAATGCTGTCCCTCCGCCGTACCATCCATATCTACTTTATTTTCGGTCTAAAAAATGTGTTCTTTCGCACACAGGCTTCGATCAGGCTCTAGTTGTGTCCCGAAACTTTGCAGCCCGAACGGAATATACCTTGGGGTGTAACGGGTGAAAATTGGGTGTAAAAACAGGTTTTTTTTTAAGTTTTAGTAACATGAACTTTTGAGGTATCTTTCTTTAAGTTTTTTGGGGCGGGGAGACTAATATGAAGTCCATTTTGACGAAAGAGTGAAGAATTGAGGTTGTAACGAAGGTTCAGCTCCGAATTCATGAGTCAAAACCTGGGAAATTGTCTGAAATCACCATAAATTTGTATAATAACACTAGAAGTAGCAGCAATTAAATGGCACTATAAATGATGACAGGTAATTTGTCAAAAATAGGAGCCTAATTGACGTTTTTGGGGCCAACATTTGTGGAAACCATTAAAAGTAGCTATTTCAATTATAGCACATGAAAGAAACAATAAATGAACAGCCAAAATTTCTGTAGGTATGTCCAACAGAATAATAAACCCATGTGACAAGGACTTTACAGCGGTTTTTCTTTTTTCCCACAAAATTCACTGAGATCTGTGCTTAAAACGGATTAATATGAAGCGGAAGTAGTAGTATTAAACTGGCGATATGCCGAACGACAACAATAATTTTCATCAGATGCAGATGGGTTTTGCGGGGATTAATTAATAGGTAGGTATTTAGTCAACAGGAGTTGTCCTTAAATAAACAGCAGACCCGAGACAAATAACAATATTAGTGACGACCTCCAAGTACGTTAGCAACAACACTCTCGACTCGCGACCCGTTCTACACTACGAATAAGTGTGACTAAGGAGGCATCTGCTGATAGAAATTCCTTTTCCCTATGAGTACTAACAAAAATATTAGTGTCAATATTGGGTACTTGAGTATTAAACGGAGGCCACCTAACCTACAGAAATATTTCGTACCGGATACAAAAAATAACTACATAATTGGAAAGAACACACTTTAATAGATTTACAGGTGAAGTTTAGAATTAATCCGACGCCTGGTTCTAACCGAAAAGTATCTACCGAAAAGTACCTACTGCTCGCTGCCGCTCGCATTGTCAAGCGATCTGGATGCTCGCTAGCGCTCGCATCTCAAAAAAGATAAACAATCCCAGAAACTATCCCGTGAATGAGTAGGTTGTTTGGGACTTCTGAATAGATTAGTGGAATGTAATGTTAGGTATAAAATACCAGAAAACAAGACAAGTAGAGCTCTGTAGGTTAGGTGGCCTCCGTTTAATACTCAAGTACCCAATATTGTTATGTGCACATGATGCCCTTTACACTCACAGCATCAGAACTTTACGCACATAACGCCAACTGCCCAAGTGTTTCCCATCTACTTATCGTACCACTTGAGTCCTACAAAGAAAAACTTGTAGTACTCTACCAGCCAAATACCTCATTTTCCCCGACTTTTGCAATTGACCCCCTTTACCCTGCAGACACAGAATTATAATATCATCATTGTATATAACGGCCCCAAATCCCGCCAAGCTCAACCATGGAAAACTTAGGACTTTTAGAACTGGAAGTTCTGTGGACTTCAGGTGCGTGGTTCACAGGATGTAAAGAATCTTGTCAAACTGTGGAATCAGCCGTGGCAGGTGTGGTGAGAGTACGATACAATACGCCAAAACGAACGGTGTATACATATAATTATAATATTATCGTTGTATACAACAGCCCAAAATCCCGACAAGCACAACCATAGAAAAATTAGGACTTCTGCAAAAAGAAATTTTGTGGAGTTTTGGTGAATTAAAAAAAACTACAGGATAAAAATAACATAGTCTATTTCCACGTACACTAGCAAACTGTACACCGGGTTCGGTTGTTACACCATCGTCAGTACACTATTGTAGTGTCAGTATCACTAGTGTACTGACGATGGTGTAACAACCGAAACCGGTCTAGTTTGCTAGTGTACGTGGAAATAGACTATTTTATTTTTATCCTGTATTGGTTTATTATTTCCAATAATGAACCATTGGAATCGAGCATGAAAAAAAAAAAAAATTCTTACCCCCCTAAAAATTTGATGGTTAACGTTTCAAGGTATGTAGAATCCAAAACTGCAATAAAAATATTTCTGTCTGTCCGCCGTACGCCGTATTTTGCTATGGATTTCCACTATTCCGCCCCAAGTGAATTAAGTTATATTTTGGTGAGTTGTTCGTTGGGTGTAATGAAACCTGTCAAATTGTGGAATTGATAGCTACGTGCTCCTGTAGACGTATGAGTATTTATATGAAACAATAGCCAAAACGAAGGAGACTGAATAATACAATATTGACGAAGACCTCACAGGTCATAATGCAATGGATGACTCATAGATCGCGCAGTCAGTCTTGAATTCAACCCCTAATGATGACGATGGCAAGTTCAACATGGACGACGAAAACGACGACAGTGAAGATGTCCGCCCCCATGTACCATTTAGAATGACATAATAAACGCCGTAAACACTATGCCGAGCGAGTGAGGAAAACGTCGTAAGGGATGGAATTTTCAACTCCCTAAATGAGATTGAGGAAATCACTGAATGTGGTATGGAAGGGTGAGTAAAGACAGACAAACACCATGTCAGTTGGTTTTTCATAAAGAATAGGGGTCAAATTTTGATTTTTTGGAATCAAAAATTGGTATCGAGGGCTAAAATCAATATTAATTCACCTGAAGTTGTGTGTGATGGTGAATCACGATGGACGGACTATTTCGACGATGAAAATAATTTTCTGAATAACAAGTGGGTCAAATTTTACTTTTATCAGGGTCAAAAATCTGTAAAAATAGCTAAAATTACGAAAAAATTACATAATTTTACGAAAAGTGGTATGGTTTCTCGCTAAATCATCTTCTTACACGGTAGCACGAATATTACTTTGAAAATTCGCTCTTAAAACCATGCTGCATGAATGGAACTTTTCTATTTCCAATACCCCCCCCCCCCCCCCCCCCCGCATACAACAATCCTGGCTACGCCAGTGCCAGGTGCGACGGAGTCGCTAATTCAAATTTACTATCCTCCTTGACATTGTGATTGTGATGATTTTAAATATTGGAGTATTGAATTATGTTGAAGTAATTATTGGTTTTTTTGACCTCACTAATTAAGTGCATTAAGCATTATTTAGTGCATGTGCACCAATGAAGGATTCACGCGATGACAACAAGGTTATTTTTGATGGCCATATTATGCAAATGTTTTCATTTCTTTACTTTTTTTATGCCATTATACTACTGAATGATTATAGCATGTTGATCATGAGTGCATTTATAGATATCATGTTTGTCTGAAGCATAATAAAGGTTTATTGTTATCATTATTAAGTTCCGGTGTGGAGATTGCCACACAATACTTCCATGTTCTTCGTAACCACATTATGGATACAATGCCACTCTTAACACCGCTTTACCTCAGAAACGGACGGTAATTACTCATTTCTTTGAAAAAATTGACCCGTACAATTTTGGAATTTATGACGAGTCGTCTACTAAACGCTGTCTTAAGAGGGAATTTTTATCCTTTTTCGCTCCTATCCGCCACCTACTCCGGTTGCCGGATAATTCGCTCAATTTTGGTTTGGCCCATTCGACCGAAATAAGCGGCGAGTACTACAAGAATCTGAAACAAAACCATGGCCGACAGAACTTGTCTTAAAGATTTCCTGGCATTTCACGAGTGGCACCAAATCCAGCGTACAAGACGGTTTAGTGGACAGGCATCATTTGACTTCATCAGAGGCATCTTGAACAGCTGATCATGAATATACATGCTTTGATAATAATGAGTATGTAAACCCTCGACTGGCACACCCGTAGGAAAATACATGGTGCTTCCTGATAAGTACGAGAAAAAACTCTGCAAATTATTACACAACGGTTTATTATTTACCTGTACAGATGTCCCTTCTGCATAGATACTGTTTTCTGTGGTTAATACCTACTCTCGAGCTCCCCCCCAGGAAAGTCCTAAATCAACTACTGGAGCCGGTCCCTGAGTTAGAGTTTCATAAAAACGCACGGGATTCAATAATTCGATCATTAACTATCTGTTGTTATTCATGAGGCACAACGTTTTTTCAAGTTGCTAAAGAACCTATCAAGAAAATCCAGGAGCCATAATTCTTCAAATAAAATTATATCGCAGAACAACCAACTCGACTTCATACAGCCATCCGTGATTATAATAAGGTGTTCCCTAGTGATGATATCTGGGCCGGATTTATACCGTTTGATTCACGATCATGTTGACGAAGCTTTTCGATGCAAACGAACGGCTGGTCGTACGATGCTCCGGGTGGTCTCAAAAAATTCTATAGTTTAAGATCAATTTAAAAATGTTAAAAAAACATAACCCTTCTATCGAAAGTTTTCGAGCTACGGCGTTCTGACAATGACAAACCCTACTTTTCACCCGTTAGTGATGATTGATGAATGACAGTAACGCCGAGCTACGCGGATCAACTCGACCCCAAACGGGACCTACAAACCAAATTTCATTAATTTTGGTTCAATGGTAACTATGAAAAGTGCGAAGTACGGCGGACGGACACAATTTTTTATTCCATTTTTGGATTCTACGTACCTTGAAACTGAAACCATCAAATTATTTTGGAGGGGGTTTAAACAAAAAATGTTCAACCTCGATACCAAAGGTTCATTATTGAAAATAATAAACCAAAACCGAGTGAATCTCCACATCGAACGGAGAAGAATGCCGAAACACGGGGTTCAAAACATCGTAAATTAGGAGAAATCGATTTTTGACGTTATTCTTCAGAAAACCATTATTTCACACAAACACTTTTTCTCCTCCGTTTGCCCACGTTTTTCTATTTTTGACCCATTTTTTTAAACGACGTTAAAATTCACGTTATATAGACCAACAGCATTTCCTAGAGGTCACAAAAAATAGTGCTTCAATAATAAGGGGCTCAAACTTACACAAAACAAGAAAATTACGATTCTGTGAAAACTACGAAAAATCAGTAAGAGAAAAAAAATACCTCTAGCACTTTGCCAATCTCCTCGGAACTTCTCCTAAATCACAGATTTCCAAAGGTGTACTCAATTTTATTCCTACATTGACACGTATGGGCGAAAATGGAGTGTGAATATCAAAAAAGTGGAATTTTCGACAAAATCAAGGGTTTTTGCATGTACCTAACACGACGCCCTCAAAACTTGAGATATGCTTTGTCTTCCACATAATTTTCACCGCCGAATCGAATGGTGACACTCCCAAGCCTCCCAGGCTGAGTAAAAATTGATTGATTGATTTTCAAGATACCTTTGTGTTCCCGCGTTTTTTCAACATTTAAACGTCAAAAATGTATTTCTCCACTAATTTCCGATGTTTGGAGCCCAGTGTTTCGCCATTCTTCTTCGTTCGACGTGAAGTTTCACTCAATTTTATTACCGCGACGTTAAGCACAATTTAGACCTGACAGGGCCCCCCAGGACCCTTCAAGTTCTTATGACTTGGTAGGAATATACTTCAGGGGCATTTTTTGTTTGAATGCAGAGAATCCTGTCAAGTTGTGAAATTGATAGCTTCGCGCTTCTGTATGAGTCGCAACCAAATTGGATCTGGAGGTAATGCATACCCCTTTTGTGGTTGGAATTGGAGTTTGGTGGCGCATTTTTCGTGAAATACAAAGAATCGTATCAAATTTTGGAACTGACTGCTCCGTGCTTCTGTAGCAGATACGACGGGGCACTAACAATACCGTACTGGAAACAAACCAGGGCTGATAGAACCGTCCTATCGATTTCCTGGCATTTAAACGTCGTGTCTTTACGAGCAACACCACTATTCCAGGAGAGCTGTTTGGCACGACCTGCGCTTCAGTATACAGCCAAGGTCGATTTTTCGAGTATTGCAAAACGGGGTTTTTGTAGGGCGAGAAAAAAAATGGGTCGGAGGAAAAGTTCTGTACCCGAAGGGAAAGTTCGGGAGGAAAAAAAAAATTTCGTAACGATTTTCGTAAGAAGTTTCTGTAAGGCCCCCCACTACGACTGGAGAAGCGATGCCTTGAAACCACGTACAGGTTAATGTGAAGACTCGAAATCCTGCAATTTCTCAGGGAGTTTCAACGGTTTAAAAGGCTTTTTTTGTTGTAATTTGCACAGATTGTGGATGTGCTGGAACTCTACATATTATGGTATTATAGGTGGGCTATGAAGTCAATATCATGGCACAGTTATTAGGGTGCCCTTCTGCAAAACAAAATGGAGTAACTATGAAAGGGAAGTATCGAGCGATATACGTTACCTCTCTCTGTGCAGGAGGCAGATCCGTTCCTTGGGGACTTTGAGGCGTTTGGAAATCAATTTCTTCAGGTTTTCTATCGAGTCCGTTTTGGTGACTGCCAATTCGAACTGGCCACCAGTCGTAGGGGTCACGGATATGGTGATGCTGCTCGTTTCGTGATTGCAACCACACCCATTGCTACAAAGGCACGATTCGCTGCTGGAGGCTTCCATAGTGCACTGAAAGATGATTTTGAAACGTCGACAAACCTATCGGCAGCACGATTAGATAGCAATCTCCAGGAACAAGGAGATTTCTGCACAGTAACGACCGCGACGCCCCTACACGATCGCGTTGTGAAACGAGTCGATTTCGGTTATCACAATTACTGTAGTGAAACAAAATACCGCACAGACAGATTTTAAGGGGGAAACAGCGAAGTTATCCCCCAAAAAACACTTGCGAGGTCCCGATGATGCCGATGCGCGTATAGATCGACGGGATACGATCGGTGCGGAGGACGGTGGAAGATGGACTCCCAGCGGCACTAGGGGTAACCAAAAAGAATCTTTTCACCACATCGAACACCGCTTAGAAAGGAGTACGATCACCGATTGCGATCGTGATTCTAAAAAATGCACTTCGACGTTGTAAAAACGAGGAATGGAATTGGATGTCGAGGTGCTTGGGAACAGAAGAAACGACGGGTCCCCGCACGCACACCGATCCCGCACAAGGTCTCGACACGGACTGAAAAACTGAATCAGAAACTGCAATGGCCGAAATGAACCGGAGACAGCTGACCCGGCCAGAGAACGTCTGGGGAGAACTGGTGGAGGCTACCGGTTTGGTTCCTGATTCCTGAATGCATTTGTCTACCTATGCACTTGCAAATTTTGAAAACATTAATTTTACGCGTTTAAAGAGACAATAATTGCCTCTGTACTGTACCAAAAAAAAAATAATTCCATAGGCCTTTCTGGTACTATCCCGATGCTACTCCATCTGAGTACCTCAGAAGTGGAAAAGCTGTCCTGGAAAGAACAAAGGTAGTTGGGACTGGGTAGGTCCCTCACAGATGAGTGTTGATTATTTTACGGATAATAAAATACTTAACTCTGTTCACAATTTTGTTTATAAAAATAAAACGCTGCAAATCCCTGCACAACGGTTTATTATTTTGTATAGAATACCCTTCTGTTACAGATCACAGCTCTATGTATAGATAACCCGTCTATATAATATGATATGTACTATTCTATTATATACATATTATGTAGATCGCAGACCCTCCGTAGGTTAGTACCTAACCCCGTACTCCTTACTAGGTACCTACCTAAATCTCGAGTTAAATGTTGCTAAAATAATTCTGCCGATGACAAACAGTACCTAACAAAAAGAAACACACATAATGAAGTTCTGAAAAGAAATTATTGATGAGGAGTGAAAAAAGTTGCAAACGTACCTACCAACAAACTCCAGCCCCTTCTACGTAGATGGTATAATGAACCGTTGTGTAATAATTTACCGTTGAGTAATGATTTACCGTAGTAATACCTAATTTACCCATCAATAATACTTCAACGTTTGTTCAAGTTTCACTATCTACCAAAAAACTCCAAAAGAGCCATCATTTTTCAAATTAAATAATATCACAGAACAACCAACTCGACTTCATACTCCGCCAATATAATCAGGTGTTCCCTACCAATGATTGGCCGTATTCACAAATTCCTATTGTGGGCGCGACTCTGGTTACGAGATTTGGTTTGAATTGTATACAATTTCATTCACACTGGAGTCGAAAATGCCTGTCGGTGCAAACTTCGGGGCCTTACTGTGAACGAACGGCTGGACGTACGATGCTCCGGATGGTCTTAAAAAACTCGCAAGTTCAAGAACTATTTGAAACCGTAAAAATATTTACGTAAAAAAAGGTATAGGCGTTTTGAAAATTTCAACCCCTATTTTGAACCCCTTAGAGATGACTGACAGTAACGTCGAGCTTCGAGGACCAACTAGACCCCGAACGGAACCTATAACCCGAATTTCATCAATTTTTTTCGGGGGGTAAGAATTTTTTTTTTTCATGCTCGATTCCAATGGTTCATTATTGAAAATAATAAACCAAAATAAAATAAACAATAATTTTACATATTCAGCAGCTGCCCACCACACAGGTAGGTAGGTAGGTAGGAGTATTATTATTACAATAGACGCACAAAACCGCAGCTAGTATAAGTGGAATTGGAAAAAAACTAATTGTAGGAGAAAGAGAGTAGGAGAAAGAGAGTCAGGTTATTGTGAAAAAAGAATAGGTATAGGTGCATACATCAATCGTGATACATGTCTATACACAATGAAGTGATCCATAGGTAGATACTACTTCAAAGAAAACCAAAAAACAACCCAAAAAAATCTTAAAACACGTGAAATTAAGAATGTACAAAAATATCAAAAGCACAAAAACAGAACTGAAAAAACCAAACTTGAAACATGAAATTGATAATGTGCAAAAAAAAAACGGTGCAAATTCTTTGTCACATGGGCTTATTATTCTACTAGACATACGTAAAGAAATGTTGGCTGTTCATTTATTGTTTCTTTTTATTTAAATGGCTATTTTTTATGGTTTCCACAAATTTTGGCCCCCACAAACACGAATTAGGCTCGGCTTTTTTTAACAGATTATCTTTGATTATAGATAGTGCCATTTAATTGTAATGATTCACCTGTTGATACTACTTCTAGTGTTATTAAGCAAATTTATGGTGATTTCAGACAATTTCCCAGGTTTTTGAATCATAAAAAATGAATTTCGGGAACTTACCTTCGTTGCAACCTCAATTCTTCACTCTTCGATCAAAATCTACTTCGTATTCGGTCTTCTTCCCCTAAACATGTAAAACGATACCTCACAAGCTCGTGTTCACGAAAACCTCATAAATCCCTCGAAAACCACTATTTTTACACCCATTTTTAACCCACAACACCCCTGGGTGTATGCCGAGCTTCGGAGCACAACCAGGATCCAAATTTGTTCCCAAATGGGAACCCAAACTGTGTGCGGAAGAACGACGATTTTAGGCCAAAATTTAACGTAAATTTAAGGCTGAAAACTCGTTAGAACCTCAATTTTCCACTCTTTGGTCAAAATCGACTTCATATTCGGTCTTCTCGTCCTATAAAATATGGAAAACGATACCTCAAAAGCTCATGTTACTAAAACACAAAAAATACGTATTTTTATACCCATTTTCACTCATAACACCCCTGGATATATTCCGATGGGGCTGCAAAGTTTCGGGACACAACTAGGGCCCAAATGGAACATTTGAGCGAAAGAAAGATTTTTTTAGACCGAAAATGAAGTAGTTTTATGCATGATACGGCGTATGGACATCGCATTTTCTGTATCTACGCACCTTGAAACGTAAAAGAAAAAATTTTGAGGCTTTGAGGCGATGTTATAAAAATTGTTTGCTGAGCGAATACATAAGAGTATTATTCGCAGAATAGGTAATAAACCACTATCAAAAGCACAAAAACAGAACTGAACAAAATCGAACTTAAAACATGAAATTAATCAAGTACAAAAAACCAAAGGGAGTGTTGTGCACAAAATCAGAAATCCAGGAAAATTGAAAAAAATCTAGATCTGTAGTGAAGGCCTCACACTGTTGAATCTGTAGTAAACCAGGTGGAACATCGATCCCCTCTTCTTTTCTCAACCGGGCTTGGGACCGGCTATGGCAGAGTTAGATCGCCTCGGTAAGTAACTAATTAGATTCAAATCAATAAATTAAGTCACTGACAAGGCGGGGGAAAACTGCTTGTCAATAGCTTTCTGAATCCACGAGAGATGGGACTGGTAGCATCATGGCACTATCTCGCCTAATGTAGTCCACTGAGGGCTTTCAGTACCTAACTACCTAATATATTTGATTTAATCTAAAGAATGAGGTATTATTTAGGTACCTACCTATTGAGGAATTGAATAATTCGATGGTTCGAACCCAGGGGCGCCATTTCACCTAACTGTTGGGGGGGGGCAAACACCAGGGGTTATGAGGGGTATGATATATCTACTAAGGAAAGGGGGTCCAGGGTTTTTCCCCCGCAAATTTGTTTAAATTAATATTACATTTAGATGTAGGCTAATTTTATGCTTCCTTTTACATATTTAAAGTTTCAATAAAAGAATAAATACAAACAAAATCAAAGTACCCTTTTTCAATTCATTAAATTAGCATTGCTACATTCCAATAATATTCATTCAAAATATTCCTTTTTAAAAGAATAACTTTTTAAAAGAAGGCTATGATATTCTAGATAACTCCAGTAGTCATTTTCATTATTTATCAATTCCTTGGGGGGGCCTAGGCCCCCCCCCTGCCCACCGTAAATGGCGCCCCTGTTCGAACCTCCAAAAATTGAAGGCCTCAGGTGCTAATGTTGCCGCAGGGCTTTAAGTTGTTAGGTAGGTACCTGGATACCTAAAACCGCCCTAATTTTCCCTAATCCCTAATTTCTTTAGTGGAAATCAGTACTGTCTTGTAGAGAATACTACAACGGCTCCTTGGGGGTTAGCGGTGCTGAATTTTGTACACCCATTCTCGAGGGGCCCTGTGAGGAAGTAGGTATAGGATTTCTAGTTTTACTAGTTGTTCTTGTTCTTTGCCAGGGCTAAAGTTTCGCAGACACAACGGATCGAGAGCTGAAATTTCGCGCGTACACATTCGTTATGTTCCAAGGAAGTGCCATTTGTGCATTTTGCCACCCTCCCACCATATGGGGGGGGGGGGCAGGAGGTGGTTAAGAGCTGAAATTTGGCACACTTGTTCACTGAGGAAGTGTTCAAAATCTGAACCTGATCGATTCAGTAGAAGACGAGTTATAGCAGTTTGAAAACCCTGCAAGTTATGGTCAAATAACCTGACATCACGTTTGGAGTGCTGTAACGTAATTTTTGTACGCCCATTCTCGAGAGGCCCTGTGACGAAGTGTAGGATTTCTAGTTTTACTAGTTGTTCTCGTTCTTTGCCAGGGCTGTAATTTCGCAGACACAACGGATCGAGCTGAAATTTCGTGTGTACACATTCGCTATGCTCCAAGGAAGTGCCTTTTGTGCATTTTGCCGCCCTCCTGCCATGGGTGGGAGGGGGGCAGGAGGTGGTTTTAAGAGCTGAAATTTGGCCCAGTTGTTCACTGAGGAAGTGATCAAAATCTGAACCTGATCGATTCAGTAGAAGACGAGTTATAACAGTCTGAAAACGCTGCAAGTTATGGTCAAATAACCTGACATCACGTTTGGAGTGCTGTAACCCTGTAACGTAATTTTTGTACGCCCATTCTCGAGAGGCCCTGTGACGAAGTGTAGGATTTCTAGTTTTAGTAGTTGTTCTCGTTCTTTGCCAGGGCTAAAGTTTGCAGAGACAACGGATCGAGCTGAAATTTCGCGCGTACACATTCGTTATGTTCCAAGGAAGTGCCATTTGTGCATTTTGCCGCCCTCCCACCATGGGGGGGGGGGGGAGGAGGTGGTAATAAGAGCTGAAATTTGGCACACTTGTTCACTGAGGAAGTGTTCAAAATCTGAACCTGATCGATTCAGTAGAAGACGAGTTATAACAGTCTGAAAACGCTGCAAGTTATGGTCAAATAACCTGACATCACGTTTGGAGTGCTGTAACCCTGTAACGTAATTTTTGTACGCCCATTCTCGAGAGGCCCTGTGACGAAGTGTAGGATTTCTAGTTTTAGTAGTTGTTCTCGTTCTTTGCCAGGGCTAAAGTTTGCAGAGACAACGGATCGAGCTGAAATTTCGCGCGTACACATTCGTTACGTTCCAAGGAAGTGCCATTTGTGCATTTTGCCGCCCTCCCACCATGGGGGGGGGGGGGGGGGAGGAGGTGGTAATAAGAGCTGAAATTTGGCACACTTGTTCACTGAGGAAGTGTTCAAAATCTGAACCTGATCGATTCAGTAGAAGACGAGTTATAACAGTCTGAAAACGCTGCAAGTTATGGTCAAATAACCTGACATCACGTTTGGAGTGCTGTAACGTAATTTTTGTACGCCAATTCTCGAGAGGCCCTGTGACAATGTGTAGGATTTACAGTTTTACTAGTTGTTCTCGTGCTTTGCCAGGGCTACAGTTTGCAGAGACAACGGATCGAGCTGAAATTTCGCGTGTACACATTCGCTATGCTTCAAGGAAGTGCCTTTTGTGCTTTTTGCCGCCCTCCCGCCATGGGGGGGGGGGGGGAGGAGGTGGTTTTAAGAGCTGAAATTTGGCACACTGAGGAAGTGTTCAAAATCTGAACCTGATCGATTCAGAAGAAGACGAGATATAACAGTTTGAAAACGCTGCAAGTTATGGTCAAATAACCTGACATCACATTTGGAGTGCTGTAACGTAATTTTTGTACGCCCATTCTCGAGGGGCCCTGTGACGAAGTGTAGGATCTCTAGTTTTACTAGCTGTTCTCGTTCTTTGCCAGGGCTGTAATTTCGCAGACACAACAGATCGAGCTGAAATTGCGCGCGTACACATTCGCTATGCTCCAAGGAAGTGCCTTTTGTGCATTTTGCCGCCCTCCCGCCACAGGGGAGGGGGAGGAGGTGGTTTTAAGAGCTGAAATTTGGCACACTTGTTCACTGAGGAAGTGCTAAAAATCTGAACCTGATCAATCCAGTAGAAGACGAGTTATAACAGTTTGAAAACCCTGCAGGTTATGGTCAAATAACCTGACATCATGTTTGGAGTGCTGTAACGTAATTTTTGTACGCCCATTCTCGAGAGGCCCTGTGACGAAGTGTAGGATCTCTAGTTTTACTAGTTGTTCTCGTTCTTTGCCAGGGCTGCCATTTCGCAGACACAACAGATCGAGCTGAAATTTCGCGCGTACACATTCGCTATGCTCCAAGGAAGTGCCTTTTGTGCATTTTGCCGCCCTCCCGCCACAGGGGAGGGGGAGGAGGTGGTTTTAAGAGCTGAAATTTGGCGCACTTGTTCACTGAGGAACTTTTCAAAATCTGAACCTGATCGATCCAGTAGAAGACGAGTTATAGCAGTTTGAAAACCCTGCAAGTTATGGTCAAATAACCTGACATCACGTTTGGAGTGCTGTAACGTAATTTTTGTACGCCCATTCTCGAGAGGCCCTGTGACGAAGTGTAGGATCTCTAGTTTTACTAGTTGTTCTCGTTCTTTGCCAGGGCTGCAATTTCGCAGACACAACAGATCGAGCTGAAATTTCGCGTGTACATATTCGCTATGCTCCAAGGAAGTGCCTTTTGTTGTGCATTTTGCTGCCCTCCCGCCACGGGGGAGGGGGAGGAGGTGGTTTTAAGAGCTGAAATTTGGCACACTTGTTCACTGAGGAAGTGCTAAAAATCTGAACCTGATCGATTCAGTAGAAGACGAGTTATAACAGTTTGAAAACCCTGCAAGTTATGGTCAAATAACCTGACATCACGTTTGGAGTGGTCACAAGAAGTCAACTTTCAAACTTCAATCGTGGCAACCCCCTAAAAGGTGCCATTTGACTAGAAAATGAGATTCCCAAAGTTTTAGGTCGATCGGATAACATTAACCCGTGCCGCATCGAGGTTGAAGTTTAGAAAAACTCACTTTTTTTCATAAAAATATTATTTCTTTCCTCATAACATAGTAACCATTTGTCCTAGAGACTTGAAATTGGTCTTATTTTATTTGAAATGTTATCTTCTTCAACTTTTACTCCAATAATTTTTTCGCTAGATCCTATAGATTTTATGTTATTCAGCTTTTCCCATCTCAAAACGTGGTCCGTTTCAGCAAATGTGCCTTTTTACGCATACCCCTAAAAACCACACTCCAGTCAATGAAATCGACCTCTAGGCAATTTGATACTTCTTTATCACTCTGGTATATTGAAAATTGATACATTTGAATCTAATATATAATATATGGAGGGGGTAGGGGGAGATGGGTGGGTGGCGGGTGCTATGAAATGCACAAAAAACAATAAAAATTATGTAAAAAGTGTTTTAATAATACAAATTGAAAGTTTTTTGTATAGAAAATAATAGCCTGGAACTTATTTTACAACATAATATATCTATTCCAACACCACTGAATTTAGAACTACATTAATGGCTTAGATAGTGAGGCTTTATCGACATCAGGGTAAATTTTCCTACATTCTGACACAACTTGTAATAAAAATTGGCGCTGTTCTTCGTCTTTTGTCAAGCAAGAGTTGAAGTCTTGTATCAATTTCACTCCTCTTTCAGCAGTGTCGTTGACTACCCTTAAACCGTTCACTATGTTTTTAGCATGCAAATAATGAAGATTTTTGTTCCATAAGCGTGTATCGGTGTTTAAAAAATCTGTCTCTATGGAAAACCGCTTGAAAAAATTCAAGGTTTGAGAGGTGACAAAAAAATCAAGTTGCTTATCCAAAATTTGCTCTACATGTGCAAAATATAAAATCGCTTTTCTATCCCTACCATCAATTTCACTATCGGGTTCACCTAGGGAAAATAATTTCATGGCCATACTTTTTTTAATGTTGTCTAAAGTGTGGTCGAAAAACGAGAACGCTATTTTCTCTGAGCTGAGGTACCACAGATGGTTTACAAATTTTGACAAAGCCTTATCTGCTATTTCTGTGTCAATTTTCCTATACTCTACTAATGCTTTCAACATTTCCAGATCTTGTTTAGGGGCCAAAGCAGGTTTGGGGGCATTGAACCATGCCTTGGCGTAAATATTTATTATAAAAACAAAAATTTCTTCTATTCCTTTCATTTCTTTTTGAGTTAATAACAATTGATCTCTAAAAAGATAAATTTTGAGGCAGTAAATTGCTTTGGCCATCCACCTGGCGTGATGAATTGCACCAGGTGCTTTAAAAGAAAAGTTTTGGGGAGGAAGCCCTATAAACACTAAACAAAGTTGAAGAAACTCTTTGTAATCCTCTCTGGGCTGCAGGGTTTCCAAATGTTCCATAAAAAACGTGAAACTTGATTAATGTTACTAATTTTGCATCTAATACTCGTATTATCATCATTTAGACTAGTTTTGTATTTAGTTTGGTCGAACTTAGGCCACCCAACTTGAAATTTTTTGAAAACGCTAGGTTCAGGACCAGTGGTCGAGCCCATCTTGCTATCAAACACGGCTTTCAAAATAATTTCCAAAATATGATGACGGCATGCTGAGTACAAAAATTCTTTTTGCAATAATTGCTCCAGCAAAACACAAGCCCTCCTAACCCGACCAGTATTTGCAGCTGTGGTGTCAAAGCACATTGCTTGAATTTTGTCTGCTGCACCCCACTCTTGAATGGCTTCAAATACCGCCTGGGCTTGCAAGAGTCCAGTACTATTTTCGAGTTGAGGAACTCCGATCAACTGTTCCTCATCTCCACAACTAATCAAGATCGCTACTCTTTCTACATTTTCATTTTTCAAGATATCTGGTAGCTGGTAGTTACCTAGATCCCCCCCCCCCCTTATTACAGCCTCAACCTTTACATTTATACCTGAAACATACTCATTTTCAATAAACCAGAGTGATAAAGAAGTGTCAAATCGCCTGGAGGTCGATTTCATTGACTGGAGTTTTTAGGGGTATGCGTAAAAAGGCACATTTGCTGAAACGGACCACGTTTTGAGATGGGAAAAGCTGAATAACATAAAATCTACAGGATGTAGCGAAAAAATAATGGAAGTAAAAGTTGGAGAAGATAACATTTTAAATAAAATGAGACCAATTTCAAGTCTCTAGGACAAATGGTTACTATGTTATGAGGCAAAAAAGAGTATTTTTATGAAACAAAGTGAGTTTTTCTGATCTTCAACCTCAATGCGGCACGGGTTAACGTTATCCGATCGACCTAAAACTTTGCGAATCTCATTTTCTAGTCAAATGGCACCTTTTAGGGGGTTGCCAGAAGTGATTTTCTCAAAAAAAATTATGCCTATTGCCTTGTGACCACCCTAATGTACATCCAAGAGTGATGTGCGAAGCACCGAGCATACTACTTTGGCGGCAAAATGGATATTAATCCTTCTTGTGGCTGAGATTTTCTTGGCGGGTAAATTTTTACAACAGGTTATACTTACCTACTTGAGAATTCTTGGAGGAAAATACTGTAGATACTTGAAAAGCAAGTATCGGTCGTACCGATACACACAAATAGAAATTGGTAGGTGCTCCAAGTAATTTTTGAGCGTGTCTAATGGGCAATTTCACCTTTTTTTATTTCATTTTGTTAAGTAAAGGATCTCGGTGCTTTCCGAAAAGGTGCTGTATGAGGGGTATCCGATGAAAAAATCATGATAATATATCAAGTTGAAATTGTGGGTATAGTTCAGCACTTAGGGATTCTCTTCATTCAAGAATGCGGAGTGAAGCAGGAAATGTTCAAGAAATCCTAAAATTAATTGTATACAGAATTACTGAATAGAATCAATAATAACAATGAAATAACAAAAATTATGACCCACGACAGGTGAATCCCAAAAATCCAAACTTGACCCCTTTTCTGTACGAAAAACAACAAACGGTATTTTCCCGTCTTTACTCACCCTTCCTTACCACTTTCCAGTGACTATATTATAAATTGTTCGCAATTTATAATACCGATTTATGACCCCCTTACAATTTTTGAAAATTGCTGATCTTCGAACTCATCTTTTTGTTTGGCAATACGAACATCTGGGCGAAATTTGGAATTTTTATCATGTACCTATCGTCTGGAGTGACGAATAAATATAAATACATTTTTGTTGAAATCTAGGGATGAATTCAGGTTGCTCTGAAACGATTTGCCCATTAAAAAATGTAATTAATGTTCTGAAAATTTTTGACCCATTGCAATAGGTTAATTTTCTTTGAAAATTCGATATAAAGTTACAATAGATGCAGGTACTTGGTGATGATACGCTGATAACCAAGGGGCTGACCAATTTGACGATATAATATTTTTCATTATCCCTGCTATGATGGTACTGGTACATAATTTGAACTTCTCCTTTGGTCTTGGGAGTCGAATTGCACACAGTAAGTCTACGATTTCCTTAATATTAATAACTCATACTTACCCTTGATCCTGAACTCCTAACCCAAATTAGCTCTACGAGAGCCCCACACCAACCAGGCCATAAAACATCATTTTTTTCATCTACACCCAAGAAAATGCAACTTTCCGTTGCAACGACAAACTTACTTCAGAATGGAGGGAACAGAAACGCACAGCTCATTCGTTCATGACTTGTATCATGCATTGTATTTATTCTTTTTCATTTTTCGTTTACAAATACTCATTTTCTATACAAAATACGACGCGACACCAAGAATCGCCCGAACATGATAAGGAGACTGTCACAAAAACGCACTAGGCAGGTAATAAATGATGTTTCCAAAAAAAAAAGTAGTTCACATTATACAATTTGTTTAAAGTGAATTTCACGTTACATATTTACATTTTCCTCACTTCATTATCATAATTATTTAATTTTTAAAGTATGATGAAATATAAATCCTACATCAATTTAAATCTATGGTTCTTCCTTGATTGACACCAGCTCCAGCTGAGAGACGATCTCTGTGTAGAGCCGTTGGAGTTTCAGATTGGACGACATCTCTTTCAGAACTTCGCGAAGTAACGAGTGTTTATTGAAACCCTGGAAAAAGAAAAATGGCATGATTGTGCGAAGAATTGGTTGTTCTCCTTTGTACATAATATTAGGTAGGCATTGTAATATATTGATAAGGATACGTGCAAATGTTCATAGTACACAGGTTAGCAGATTTCGGGAATAGATTCTACGAGAAATTCCCAAATCCCAACAAAAAGTTCCAGTTAGAGATCTTTCGAAAGCCCATTAATTCGGAAATCAGGCTGTCGACGTTGTAGGAAGAATCAATCGAGCTGTTTTACATGTTTATTTGTATTTCAACCAGGGACCGCTCTAGTAATACAGGCGCCCTAGGCAAATGATAAAAAAAGCGCCCCTAAAAAAATTCGCGAATTTTTGTTATTGCTATCTTTGATATCATAACAGGTACAAATAAACAACAAAGCATTTTTTATTAGAGGATAAATATTACTTTAATTATGTTATAATGACATAATTTTATATATTTCATTTTATATAATTTACTTTCTATCATTAATATCTTGTTAATACTTAATACATTGCTGATAAGCTTTATCGTGCATTTTTTTTTCAATTTTTTTTCTTTTTTTCCCAATTTTTTTTCTGTCCACTTGCCATTTTGGCGCCCCTCAAATTTCGGCGCCCTTCACTTTGCCTAGTTTGCCTATATGGTAGAGCGGGCACTGATTTCAACATTAAATAATGATTTAAGGTGTATTTAAGGTGCATCAATAAATATGGTAGCAGCACAATCTCGAATTCCGTTGCACAACTCCGAAAAATATCTATTAATTTATTTGTTATAAGGTTTTTACATACGACTTAATGAGTTGGGCGCTGTGTACGTGTACATAAATGTGTGCATTACGTATAGGAACTATAAAATATTCTCTATCCCATGAGGTAATCTACCTACTAGGTATTCAAATTTCAGAATGATTTTGGCATCGAAAGTCGAGACTGAACTAATTAGAACGGAAGCACTGAAACGATTGGAAGATAACAACAAGTAGAAGGGGGTAGGACAAAAGGCGCTTGGAGTAGAGATGGGTCGTTCCGACTGGAACCGCTCCGCGGAACCCGTTCCACCCTCGGAATGGAATGGAACAGTGACAACTCATAGAAATGATCCATTCCGGCCATAACAGTTCAAACTGGATTTAAAAAAAAAAAAAAAAAAAAAAAAAACTACTTTTCATCAGTTTGATGCTGTAAGAAATTCCTTTTAGCTGTTACCAAAACAGCATACCAAATACGGAACTGCTGTAGTAGAATCCTACTTCCATGTAGGGAGGTGGCGTTCAGCAATGAACAGATCCGAACTGAACGGATCTTTAAACTGAAAGTATCTGAACTGAACGAATGACCGAAGAGTTGACATTCTCACTGAACGGGTGACCCTACGTCACGCCGTTTTCACAACTCCTGTCCCACCAGTTCATCCGTTCATCAACCCCTCCCTTTGCACCTCTAGGTCCTCATCGTTCTTCCCTTCCCCCCTTACCATCATCATCATCGTTCTTCCCTTTCCCACTCACTTCTAATCGTACATTCTACGTATTTATAAAATTTACGTCCGTCTCCAGAGAATCTACAAAATACAAAATGTCCTATAGGTAGATACCTAAAATAGTTGCAAAATCAACAAAAATGTCTACCTACTGAGCTAAGTAGTATGTGTCAGCACAAGTACTCAGTATATCATCACTGAATCAAACCTATAAACTCCGTTTTCGAGGTTTTTAGAGTGGGATAATTAGAAGGACTCAGTTGAACTGCTGCTGTCAGAACTTCTGCTGAGCAGAAGTGAGAGAACTGGTGGGAGTTGACTCCTGGAACTGACCGCATCTTGCACATCCCTACTTCCACTGATGTGAGTAAAGGAACTTTAACGTGAACACAGATACTTCAATAGTAAAATATCCATTGTTCACAGCTCCAGTCCAGTTTTTTCCATGGAGGTTTTACTGGTAAATCATTCATGTGTGAACAGTTCCATTTCCGTGTTGTGGGTCTACTCATCTGTCCTGAATCTAACGTTTTGCATTGAAGGTACATTCTGTTGTTTCTATTCTCCCACGAATAGTCCGTAAATCGTTATTATTCTTCAAGTTATAAAAAAATCAATTTATTAGTTTCAAGTTGTTCTTTCATTGTCTTCATCATCCTACTTTTTTGTCCTATGCACAAATACATACTTATATATTATTATCATTATTTATTATTCCATGGAGGTAGGCAATGAACCGTTCTTCTCAGCGAACGGGAGCCATGGGAACGGTTCCAGATTTTTTCCCGGAACGACCCATCCCTAGCTTGGAACCCTCATGAGATGACAACCAGGTCTACCCCCAGAGCTCCAGACACTCCTATCAACCTCTTCTCACACACCCACCATCAGCTGATTAACACGCAACCTATCTGATAAGTTAAAACGCTGCAAAATATTACAAGATTTATCAATTTATCTGTATAGATGCCCCTTCTGCGTAGATCACCGTTTTCTGTGGTCAATACCTACTCTTGTGCTCCCCCCAAAGCCCTAAATCAAAGTAATTGGAGCGAGCCCAGGAATTACAGTTTCATAAAAATGCGAGGGATTCATCATTATTTGTTGTTATTCTTGAAGCATAAAGTTTGTTAAAATTAAAAAGTACCTATCAACAATATCCAAAACACCATCATTCTTCAAATTCAATTCAATTCAATTCAATTTTTTTATTCAGCAAATACTTTATACAACAAATATAATGATTTTTAGAGAGTCTATATACATAATACAAGATCTAAACTTATGTTAGTTTCTAAGCCTAAGGTCAATGACCCGTCCAGGCTCGTGAACTAATATCATGGAACAACCAACTATTTCATACACTACCTACCATGTTGACAAAGCTTTTCCGTGGAAATGAATGGCTGGACGTACAATGCTCCGGGCGGTCTCAAAAAATTCTTTTAGTTTGAGATCAAATAAAAAACGCAAAAACCCTAACCGTAACCGCCTACTGAATTTGCTACAGCGTTATGAAAATTCAACCCCTATTTTTCACCCCTTAGATATGACTGACAACACCAAACTTCGCGGACAAACTAGACCCCAAATGGGAGCTACAAACCAAATTTCATTAATTTTGTTTCACGGTAACTAAGGAAAGTGCCAAGTACAGAGTACAGACAGAAATTTTTTTAATTCCATTTTCCAGGTGGATTTCAATTAATTTTGAAGGAGGTTTCAGTAGCAAAGTTGTATATAAGACAAGAAATCGGCGTCTTTCCTGTCACGTTGGACAAACTGAGCAGGGGTATAGTTTGGTAATGAATAGGGCTGCTTGAATACGGGTAATGTAAGTAGGCGCCTCACATCTGACGTTTCTGTCTCATAGTGTGGAAGGAGAACACTTACGAGTATTTCTTTCTCCCAGTGCGAATGTCTGTTGTTGATCGAGACGTAGGTGGGGCCCAACAGATCTTCGCAAATGCTTCTTAAGCGTATTTCGTGACCTGGAATAAGAGGAAATCCGAACTTGAAACGAGAACAAAAAATTTTTGGTGAATGAAACGTACAACTATGACTACATTTTGACAAGATTAAAGGTTAGGTAATAAAATAAACAGATGTTTGCTTTGAATGTTAGGTGTTAATGAGCTCAGAATGAAATGGACGCACCTAGTTGAACGAGGAAACGGACCAGGGCTAGAAACCAGAATTTGTATTCCGGCCTGGAGTTGAGTGCTCGGGCAGAGCTGATCTGAGTGTCCAGGTAGGTCATCGTACACATGGAACCGAATTCCGATCCAACAGACACTCGCCCAGAGCCTGCACTGAGTCTGCAACAAAACAAAAAATAAAACTGCGTCACGTTAATCCATTTTGAGGAAGAACAGAAAATGATACAGAAATTGGTGGAAAAGGAGTTGTTAAGGAGAAGTCAGTGGGACGAATCATCATTAGGTTTACATTACAAGATGGCTTACCACAAAAGGGAGATAACGAAATTCGATGAATTGATGATCATTAGGTTTGTTCGCTGTGGCAAAAAAGCCTTTTGCAAACTACTTGAAAGTCACTTGAGAGTTCCCAGATTCTGTTCGTGGTGTTCTTCTGACAAGATGCCCATCATCTTCCGTCACCAACAGCTAAGCAAATCATTTGATTTCTAGTGTTGGATTTCTGCTTGGGCGTCAATGGAGCTTCCTCTTCCACGTTACGGCCAAACTCGTTTGTCGTGCTCATGGCGTTCAAGTGGTTTCCAAATTGGTGTCAGTCACCAAAGCGCATTAGACACTTCACAAACCGGTTTGGTAGTGGTTTGCAAGTAAAACCCACAGCAAACAAACCTACTATTAGAAACGAACCCTGTTTACACAGAGGCTTCCATGGAACCTCTTCCTAATGCTGCACCAAAGCATTGAGGTGGACATCAGTGATCAGACTTCATACAAGTAACAATACCACAAATATGGACTTTGGTTCAACTCACCCGTTGAAAGTTGCTTTCTGAATGGATTTCAGTGGTAACGATTCTGTGGGCGATACACTTCTGAGAGAGCTCCTATAGCTGAGTTGGGTGCTCCTCACCACAGGATCGTTGCTATTCGCTACCAGCAGCCTGTGAATAAACGAAATGAATCAATAAGGAATTTCATAAACTTGGGACAGGCACAGCTTTGGGCTTCTTCGAGAAGTAGGTTAGTAAAAACATACATAGGAGTATTGCGGTTTTCCTCATCAATCTATCATTTGTCAAGTTCAAAAACAGTTAGTTCACTACGATCCAGGACTTGAAAATTACAAATTTGGTGTGGCGCTGGGACAGGCAAAATTATCATTATCCCCCCTTAGCCTCTTCCACTCTGCATATTTTTGCACAAATTTGGTTTCCAACTACTAACGACATGTATATCATGTATACTTAGTTAAGTATCCATGCAAATTTCTTACCAGCAATTGTGGGTGACTGAGTAGAGGAAGGCTTTCCCACAGCTAAGCGCCAAGACTGGTTCACCACTTTCGTTGACGAAACATTCCTTAACTCGAAGGTCACCTGGAAGAGAAGTAGAGTTGACATTTGGATATGTATGTAATCTACATTTTTTACTATTCCCGACAGAAAAAATAATGTTAGGTATGTACAAATAGCATCTATTGAGTTATTAGGTACACTCCAACACGCAAAAGTGTAGGTAAAAAGTTCTGCACAGCCACCCTACTGGAAATAACAACTGCACGCTGGACCTCCTTGTACATACAACATCCTGTAGACTTAAGGTGGGATTCGAATGACGCGGCCGAAGCGACTGTAGCCGCGCGGCTGGAACCGCGCGGCTGTGAAATTGGACTGCTTTGACAGTAATACAATGGAACCCATTCGAATGGCGCGTTTCCAGCCGCGCGGCCGAAGCGACTCGAACGAGGCGGCTCGGAGTCGCGCGGCTCAACTGCTCGGGGAGCAGTCTAGCCGCGTCCCCCCACGCGGCTGGAAAGTCGAGAGAATAGTTCACAAGAAAAATTCTCAAGACAGAGCCAAATTATTATCGACCGTACTTGCTAAACCCACGGAAGAGGACCCCATTGACACATTTTTCAAAAGTATGGCTATGTCGGTTAAAAAATTGTCCAGTACAAATCAAATCCGTGCCAAAATGCAAATTTGTGAGATTTTTGGTCAACTCGAGCTGTCTGAAATCTCTTCCCGCCCTCCCACAGATTCCGCACCGGACCTGCACCTCTCAACAGTACCTGCTTCCGCCGCCGTCGACAATGAACTTCAGTTAATCACAAATTAATGCGTCTGGCCGTTATTTCACTTGAGTGTTGAATTTAGAATACCTACCTTTTATCTTTTTTTTGTATAAATTTAATGAAAATTTGAAATAATAAATATTAGGTATTGCGATTAAATTGCTTTAACTGAGCGTAACTCCCATGTTTTCAGCAGGGCTGATGGGTTGCTTGACGTTGCCACATGACTCGCTTGTTATTTTTGGTTCAATAAGTGATAACACATGTTGAACTGTTCAATATTTAACCGGAAAAACTTCCTGAACACGGTTTCATCCTTCAGAAGGTGCTTCTTTATAAGAACGCCAAGTATATTGGGTGAGGATTACGCCTGTTTTGGTTTATTATTCTGTGAATAATACAGCTATGTATTCGCTCAGCAAAAAATTGTTATAACACCCCCTCAAAATTTGTTCTTTTACGTTTCAAGATGCATGGATTCCAAAAATGCAATGTCCGTACGCCGTCCGCCGTATCACGTGTACCGGCTTCATTTTTGGTCTAAAAAAGTCGTTCTTTCGCACACATGCTCCATTTGGGCCCTAGTTGTGTCCCGAAAATTTTCAGCCCGATCGGAATATACCCAGGGATGTTATGAATGAAAATGTGCACAAAAATAGGTGCTTTTTGTGTGTTTTAGTAACATGTTAGTAACATGAGCTTTTGAGGTATCGTTTTCCATGTTTTTGGGGACGAGAAGACCGAATATGAAGTCGATTTTGACCAAAGAGTGGAAAATCGAGGTTCTACCAAATGTTCAGCTCCCAAAATTGATTTTTTATGAGTCAAAAACCTGGGAAATCGTCTGAAATCACCATCAATTTTTATAATAACACTGTAAGTAGTAAGTAAGTGGATCAGGACGATTAAATGGCACTACCAATGATCAAAGATAAATTGAAAAAAAAGGAGCGTACATAATTCGTGTTTTAGAGGCCAAAAATGGTGGAAACCATCAGAAATAGCTATTTCAATTATTTCACCTGAAATAAACAATAAATGAACAGCCAAAATTTCTGTAGGTATGTCCAGTAGAATAATAAACCCTTGTGACAAGGACTTTGCAGCGTTTTTCATCTCTTCCTGGACTAACGACGACACCAATTGCAGCGATGTACTCTCCATGGCGTTAACGTAGGTACTAAAGTCAAGCAATCGGAAGTCACGTGTGGCGTTCATAGCGGCTAGAATCGCGAGATTGGAAGTCATATACGCGTCTCAGGGTCGCGCGGCTCCGGTCGCGCGGCTCCGGTCGCGCGGCTCCGGTCGCGCGGCTCCGGTCGCGCGGCTCCGGTCGCGCGGCTACAGTCGTTCCAGCCGCGTCATTCGAATCCCACCTTTAGGTGTTGCAATTCAAAGCTCTTGGACGTTTTTGACTGATCTTGTGGTGGTGCAGATGTCACGCAAGCCTTCTCTGAATCAAGTTCTAACTCTGCAGCAAACAGGATTGCTTGTGTGAACCAAGCTCAGTCACACAGCTGCAGCTAAAAAACAAAGCAAAATGTTTTCGTGGTTACCTTCTGAGGGAACGAGGGGGGCCAAGGATTTGTCGTACAGGACGGCTTGCGGAATGCCGTTGATGACCTTCCAGAGCGTAAGGGCTCCTGAAGTGGTGATCGAAACAACGTGAGCGTGGGAATGAGTGAGCAGCGAAGGGAGGGACCCCAGGCAGATGGGCGGTACCAGGTGAGAGCCTCGCCTCGTATCAACGAACCGGAGTGTGGAGTCGGCGCAGGACAGGGCGAGCCAGTCGGCTGTGCCCACACACCCACAGACTTCGGCTCCTGTTAAACAAAACACCTCGTGATCACGAACCAGGCAGAAATGGGGTATAACCATAAGTGGAGATGGATGAGAGGGCCTCTACCCCTTCATATCACCCTTATTTTGTAAATATGACGGTTCAATGAATAGTAGGCCGAATATCACTCACCGAGTGCGAGCTCCCAGATTGGTTTATCTTCTTCATCAGGTGACACCAATCTGACGACACTCAACTGTCCTGAGGGAACTTTGCTGGCTGAATTTACCACGTTAACGTAATTCCGAGTCTTAGACAGCTGGAAATGGATACAATAAAATAATACAAGCGTTTACGGCTGATATGATAGATAACAGTTACCGCCGATTTGTTTAGACATTCACCTTGATGTGATGATCACTGGAGAGCAGAAGAGGGGGAAGAAGATCAAGTGGTAGCCGTGCAGGGCATTTCTTAGAGGGTGGCGGTACCTCGTTGCTCTCCTTCACCTTTTTTTTCTTCGTCCCCGTACCCAGCACGTGCAATCGAGGCCGCTTAGTCGTTGAGTGCGACTTCCCAACTGTAGTTATAAGACTAGAAAATGCATTTGTTGAAGGGGGAATCTCTACTTTGGGGCTGAAACAGAACAATAAAACAACAGTTAGACATTTCAGTTCAGACTGAATAAGTTTATAACAATGATGTTTCAAATAATTCTTGTGCTGCATGGAACTAGGTACGATACCTTGACCGCCCTTCACCAGTAGCTATAAAATGACATTGGTTTTAGTCCAAAACATCTACTGGTCTTTAGTTGCTTCTTTGACTGACGAAGATTCATAGGGGAGGACATGATCCGGTTAGATAGTTGACGATTGATTTATTCAGTTAGATATAACACTCCCTAACTACATCTGAGGCCGCACAATGAGGTCCAAGTGCAATGTGGTATTCTTCACACCACAGTGGTCCAGTGATTAATCTCCTGCTGTGTATGAGTTGGATCTCCTTGAAGTGGGATTAGGTACGAAGGAAGAACTCCACAAGAGTACACCCACGTGGGTTAAATGGAGGACAATGAGCACCAGCTTTGTTCAGATGGACAGAAGGGGTCGATGCAAGACACACTGGTTGATGCAGTGAACTCTGGTTAATCAAATGCTGTAGTCTGCCTAAGTCATCCTAATGTACCCCACCTTGTTGAGGAGGGATTTCCTCCACCTTCCAAATTCACCTGCCTCGAGTGTTCTTGTTTGAGGTACGTGAATGAGACTGCAGACAGTGCTACGATGCAAATTGGCATCTTCACACACTGCAATACTCAAAGAGGTCGGAAACGGTATACGAAGAAGGCAGTGGATGCCAGATAAAACGGGGAGCTGAAATCCCCAGCACGACGCAGAAGGGTCTGATAAGTACAATTCCTTTATCGGATGATGGGAACGAGAGACAGTGCAAGTTGAAAAAGGTGGAAATATAGAAAAAAACGCAGCAAATTATTACACAATTGTTCATCATTTTCCTGTAGATTCCCATTGTGTGTAGATCACTGAATTCTTGGATACCAACCTACTCGATAATTTTCAGCTTCTTTTAACCCCAAAACTCCGATTTTACCCACTTGGTAAGAAATATTTTCAACTATAACATAGTCTCTTGCTGTCTCCAGTCACTACTCTATACTTTAGGTGATTTTAAAAAAATGGATTTTCGGCGATTTTTAGCCATTTACACCTAATTTGAGTGATTTTGAAAAAATCTCACATAAAACTGGAATTTGGCCTCAATTGGTTTTCTCTGAAAAATTTCCAACATGAAAACATAATAGATACCCACCTAAGTCGGCAGATTGGTTAAGACTAGTATGTAGGTACAGTACTCCCTCTGTAATCCGGCATCTCAGCTCTCCGGCACTCCCAGTAATCCGGCGTTTTGTATTCGAGTATGAGCTCAACACTTGATTTGACTTTGGACTGGTGTCTGAGTAAAACGCCTCGTATGCCGCGTCAATTGCCTAGGCCGAGGAAAATGGTGTCTCTGCCAACGATGTCTTAGTTTTAAAAAGGTTACAGGAACAAGTACTCAAAGTGACTCTCAACAGTAAAAAGCAAAAGACAATTGACGAGTATTTTCAGCCGTCTACTTCCAAGGAATAACGGGAGTTATGTGATGTATTTTTCTACCTTTTTACATTGTACAGTACAATGTATGTAATTAAAACTGATTTTTCAATGATAACTGCGTTTTTCTCGACATTTTCCAGTAATCCGGCATTACCGGTAATCCGGCAGTGCTCTGGTCTGATATCTGCCGGATTACAGAGGGAGTACTGTATATACACGTACATTGTACATAGAAGGTAGGTACCTACTGTATGAATCAAGCCTCGGTAGGTACATTTTGTATGGTTTAATATTTTGAATTTTCTCTAGGTGTATTTTCTGATTTACGTTGCATCTCTTCAATTCAAAAACGCTACCATCTTTTATAAAACGGTTTATCATTTTCCTGAATACCTTTGGTACGAACTAAATCACTCGCGACGAAATCGTGGAAACCCATTTCAAAGAAAAACGGAGTTATTGAAAAATAGTCTATTTCCACTAATACACGAAAAACGCAAAAAACACTGTTATACCGGTTTCGGTGATCAAACCATCGTCAGTAACACACAATAACGTAAGTTACGTTATCACAGTTATCACTGGTATAACAGTGTTTTTTGCGTTTTTCGTGTATTAGTGGAAATAGACTATTTTTCAATAACTCCGTTTTTCTTTGACCTTTGGTACCCTCGTGCTTCCCCCCAAAAAAGCCCTAAATCGAGTAAATGCCACAAATAATCCGATGAATTCATTCGTCTAGAAGCTACACCCTCAACTACCCTCCGAATTTGAGTAAAATCGGGCCATTTAATTGCGAGAAATTGAGTACATCGGATTCGCGTTTGCACATATGCAGCGGCCGCATATGATACGAATGTTGTGAGATTCACAGGATATTTTAACAGAACATCGTGATGGCAGCTTTCAGGAAAGGTGCCGTATGAAGCGTATCCAAAAATGAGCCTTTGCTACATCACGGCTCCATCTTGTGGGTCCGACCCTCCCGCAAATCCCGTAGTATGGAGACCTCTATTAAGTCATATGGTTTATTCCCAGCATTGCCCAGGCGGAATATCGAGATGAAAATTTGCACAAGGGTTTTCATGGGCGCTGAATCCGATTAAGAAGTCGACAATTTGAAATTCTAATCGAATGCGGTTATTGATTTTATTGATTCATATTGGTAAAACTAACCTCTGAGTGAGTGTGTTGTTGAGTGTGGGCGTCGAGCACTTGGAGGGCGTCGATGTGCTCTGAGTACCGGTTGACTTGGCGGGTGTCACGTTGGGCGTCACAACGACATCATCCCGCTTCTCAATGACGATTCGCGACTTGGTCATGCAGGAGAAGGACGGCATGCTGTCGGCACAGAACGGCGTGATCTCCTCGCTATGGCAAATAATACAACGTGAATGTTCAAACTGAAGGGATTTCACCCGTTTGACGTAACAATAGATACCTAACTATTTTTTTATTTTATTAATTAATTCAATTAAACGGCACGGCAACTATTACAATGATATTAGTTCTTACCAGTTTTCGACATTGAGGGGGATGAAGATCGGGGTGATCCGACGTCGACCATCCGAAGTCCTGGTTTCTATTTGTTTTTTAGTCCTAAAATAGAACATTTTAAGATCCATAACAACATACATAGATCCAGGAAGTTCCTTAAAGTCTAAATTTCCTTTGAAGTCTATATTTCTAACATATTGTAATACTGTTCGGATATACAGCGTGTCCCAGGATGTAGGTGGGTGATCGACTCTACAACTAATTTGCAACGAAAAGTGGTCTCATAACATTTTTTCAGACCACTTATTTTCCTCGTTTTTTCACTTTTAAGATTTTTTCTTCTTCGTATTTTCAACCTTGTGTCATTGAAATCATCGTAAATCCCTCAATTTTCAATGTACATTCAAGATTGAGGATACCTTTGGAAAGCGCGTTAAATTTCCTATCTCCCTGATACCAAACCATTTTTTTGAGCGGGTTTTGTAAGTGAAACATCAGGTCAAATTACGAATTTTTAGAATTTTACAAAACTTGACTTTTCTTTGATCCAGTTTTCCGCTTCAAATTCCATACGATCACGTTGCAAGAATGGCAAAACATCTAAATTTCATCAGCTTTCCTGTGGTGTAACCAAATTTAATTTTAAAGAGCTGATTGGGGAAGAAAATGAAGTCTGGATACTAAAAAACGCGGAATTTCAGTGGAAAAATGTGTGTTTTTGCATGTTTTATGACCGCCAAGAGTTAAAACACGTAGAAATCGTGTTTTTCCACACTATCGAATGGCAACATTCTCAGATCTCATCGATACATAAATGAAGAATTTTTCAAGTCCTTTTCATAGGTCGAAGGGTTAAAGGGCGGTACATCCATGGATTGGTCGGTATGGCCCCTTGAGACGGCTGGCCAGAAGCCCTAATTTAACGCCTCTGACTTCCACTCGTGGATAACACTGAAGTCTCTGTTTATAGCAGCTCCACGGACGACAGAGCGGAGGAACACTCGGGGTTGAACATTTTTGTTTCATGCTCGATTCATTATTGAAAATGATAAACCAACAGTGCTTCTTCTAGATTTAAAAATGAGTCAATAGCAACAATATCTTCGTGGACGAATCTGATACCACTACACCTCCCAAAATGAATACTGACATCACAAAAGATAGTGGCGTAATTAGACCCAAAACTGTTGCGGATCGCAAACAAAACGTTGCCATTATTAGACTCGCCCACTACCACCTCACCGCTCGCCATATGAACATCGACATTCTCCCAAGTCTGTTCCCCAGGATTTCCTAGAGCATCTCCACTGCCTTACCACCCGGGGTGTGGTGTATGGACTCGAAGAACACTTAATACATACAAGCAGCATTTTGCTGCTCTACTCACCCTTTGTTTTCCCTCGACGACAAGTGGTTTTCGACGTTATTCGACGAGTTGGGGGTAATGTGGGAAGTCAGCGAACCCATCTGGGACAAGCCGTTCGTCTGCATCAGTTCCTGCCCGGACGGCTCGTGCGCTTTCAGGCTTTTCTTCAGCTTCGCTTCTATCCGGTGTATCGAGTCCTCAACCCTGTTGGACTCCTCTTCCAACTTCTCGGCGAGAACTTCAGGGTTTTCAATCATCAGCAACTCGTTGCCGCTACCCAGAGTCACTTTGCCGTACAATCGTTCCAATACAACGGTCTGCCAAATAAAGTGATGATGAACTATAGCAACGGTAATAAATCATGGGGTTTCAAGGAACTTTCCAAGAAGGGGAGACTATGGAGATTATCTTATTAACTGTAACCTTATGGTTACCTACTGCAACAATACAAGGCTCATTTAAATTCCATAGCAAAGCAAACACCAACAAATCATTTGATAAATCTTTGTACGTCATACTAACCCGCTCATGATCAGAGATCGGCCTGCCTATTTCTTGGACTGAAAACTCCATGTAAGCAGTCGACCCATCACTTGAACACGCCATCAGGAACTGCCCGTTCGAAGACCAACCGAGGTCGAGGACTGGAGAAGTAAATAAGTCTTTCATAACCTGTAAAAAGGAAGTTAGTGAATGCGCAGAAATACTATTTAGTGGACCTGTCCACGCCCAATCTTAACCAGCGTATTACACTATAATCTGGAACTTACAATTAAAGGCCTTTCCATGCTTGTCATCCAGATGGAGACCGACAGATCGCGGGAGCCAAGGGCGCAGGTACAGGTATGATGCTTTTTGCCTTTCCTGGTGGTTTCGGTGATGGCTGGACTGTACCGCTGCAGAACCAAAGGCACGAAACCATATTAACAATTTGACTGGGGAACGTGCTACGAAATATAACCATTTATAGAATACGTACACAGTGTTGTTGAACCTAACACTATAAAACTCAAATATAGGTAGTCAGAAAACTTAACGGAACAGCCTTGCACACATATTTTTTTAAATGTATCAAGACCTACAAAGACTATCTCCTTACACTGAACAGTGGTACCCAAAAATAAATTCAGGCAGTGGAAGAAATTCCCTCCAAAATATTATATATAACCACCCAAAGCAGATCAGAATAGATTATAATTAATTTCAACTTCACGAACTGACATAGGTAACAAAACAAAATAGTGACGGTATTAAATCTCTTAGGCCCGGTTCAAAAAAAATCTGTAACCATGATAGTTACCTAACCCTGGGGCTACTTTCGATTTTTCGGTAACCCTGGGGTTCGCAGCAGGTGCGTTCAAAAAAGTTTTCTGTGGTAAGGTTACCTTGATAGAATCGATTATTTGGGAAACCCTGGTAACTTCAAATTTAGCCATGGATACTTCACGAGAAATCCACGTCAAACCGCTCATGGACGCTATAAATCCATGAAGTTTGATTCATGGATAATATAGTTCCATGGAATATCGGCGTATAAAGCAACTTTTAGGCAACACTGTTGCCCATTCTAACCTAGAAACGTAGAAACCTATATCCCGTGACTTCATCCTAGCATGATATTTTATTAATAAATCCGCACTCTTCAAGTGCTGTAGTAATCGATCCTAGCAACAAATATTGCCTTTACTAAAAACACTTTCTATGTTTTTTTATTGCGCGATTTGTAGCAACTCCTAGGAGTACGTTTATTCGGCGTTGCACCTGTTTGATGGAAATTTAAACGGGGGTAAACAAGGATAATGTGGGGATCACACAGACGTGTTAGGAACAAGGATACCTATATTTCTATTCACTACGTAATGATTCAAAATATGCGATGAATCTTGAACGAAAGTCTTCAGGCCCTTCAACCCTGCCACGTTCGCCAGGGTTATTAAACATAGTTTCATCCAAGAGATGCGGAGTACCTACCGTCGTCAACATCAGGTAGTTATTCCTTTTAACATGATTGCGATGTTGTGGAGAACTGCCTGTGTTCTGCCGTAGATATTTGATTGAGTATTCTTCGAGAACAAACGCGACTCCTTCCTTCGACAACCTGAAGCGATCGAAAAATTCCTTCTCACTCCAGGCATCGAAGTTGGGATGTCTCGCTCTGATCCGATATCCTCTCGGCTCTACGACTAGCCCTAGTTCGACAAAGACGTCATCATCCTCATCGCTCGCATAATAGTTATAACGGTTCATTATTACCATAATAACGCAAAATAGGACGGGATCTGAACGGTGCAGCGCAAATAGGAAAACCAAAAACAATGAGCAGCCATCTTCGTTTTGAGAGTAACCATGGTAAACTTCTTGTAACCCCTCGAATAGCTGGGGTTCCGTACCCATGGTAAAGTTTTCGATGTATCGCACTAATGATCGATTACTGAATTTGTTTGAACGCCACTTTCGATACCATGGTTGGGAAACCTTAAGGTAAACTTCAACCCCAGGGTTACACTCTTTTTTGAACCGGGCCTTAAAGGGTTAGGGTTATTTCCGCTTGTATTAGAAGTAAAATTACCATAAATTCTGAGGGAATCCTTCGTTCTCTCGACGCCTGATGATGTCCTTACAATCACAGTACTCAACCAGCTAGTGACGGCGGATTCCTCCAGAAAGTATGGTAAAATAGTGGTTTTATTGGTGGTGGTGGGGGGGGGGGGGGGGGGTACAATTATCAGAATGGATTCTGTTGGATACATACAGCACAAGTGACAGCAAGGCCGTGACCGACCATGTCTTTCGAGTGGTCCCACCCGTCGCGCTCTATGATCTGTGCAGTTGGACCAGTTCCATTCATCGCATGCGCTGTAACTAATATCTGGCCATCCGGCGACCAGCTAAGACGAAGTACCATTGTGGTGGGCGTGCACTAAAACAAAGAATGATTTCAACTTACAGTAGGAAGATAATAAAGGGAGAGAAAAAAAGAAAGAAAATACACTGCCAAGGTGATGGCACAGGAGCTTCCTCGTCACAATCAGAGTGACCCATTATAAAATAGAACAGACTCGGAAGCAAAATAACATAACATTACATTACATTACATAACATTACAAAACGTTAAATATACATATTACATAACATAACATTACATAACATTACATGAAATATACATATTATACATAACATGACTTCCATAATACATTACGTCCATTATACATAACTAGCCTGACCGCTCGCTTCGCTCGCTATCCGAGATTCGCTGTACGCAGTATCGTGGAACCAACAAACGACGGAAAAATCCCATACCCTACCGGGTATTTGTGCCCAATTTTATCAAAATCCGTCAAGCCATTCAGGAGTTGACCATGGTCGACCATATTTCCGCTATGGTCAGGGAATTAAAAATGCGCCTACGTTCAACTTGGGAGGCTACCGGATATTGGTGCCAAATTTGGTCGATATCCGTTGAGCAATTCGGGATTCGACCATGGAGGGGCCCATGGATGCGCTAAGGTCGACCGCGGGGGTAGTCCGAAGGGTCGATCGTAGATAGAATTTCACGTAGATTACGAATACGCGATAAAAAAATAGGGGTTACCATTTCAATTAACGAAGTGGACCATGGTCGACCATAGTTCCGCTATGTCAGGGAATTAAAAATGCGACGTTGCACAACTTGGGAGCCTACTGGATACTCGTGCCAAATTTGGTCGATATCCGTCAAGCCATTCAGGAGTTGACCATGGTCGACCATAGTTCCGCTATGGTCAGGGAATTAAAAATGCGACGTTGCACAACTTGGGAGCCTACTGGATATTCGTGCCAAATTTGGTCGATATCCGTTGAGCAATTCGGGATTCGACCATGGAGGGGCCCATGGATGCGCTATGGTCGACCGCGGGGGTAGTCCGAAGGGTCGATCGTAGATAGAATTTCACGTAGATTACGAATACGCGATAAAAAATAGGGGTTACCATTTCAATTAACGAAGTTGACCATGGTCGACCATAGTTCCGCTATGGTCAGGGAATTAAAAATGCGACGTTGCACAACTTGGGAGCCTACTGGATATTCGTGCCAAATTTGGTCGATATCCGTTGAGCAATTCGGGATTCGACCATGGAGGGGCCCATGGATGCGCTATGGTCGACCGCGGGGGTAGTCCGAAGGGTCGATCGTAGATAGAATTTCACGTAGATTACGAATACGCGATAAAAAATAGGGGTTACCATTTCAATTAACGAAGTTGACCATGGCCGACCATAGTTCCGCTATGGTCAGGGAATTAAAAATGCGACGTTGCACAACTTGGGAGCCTACTGGATATTCGTGCCAAATTTGGTCGATATCCATCAAGCCATTCAGGAGTTGACCATGGTCGACCATAGTTCCGCTATGGTCAGGGAATTAAAAATGCGACGTTGCACAACTTGGGAGCCTACTGGATATTCGTGCCAAATTTGGTCGATATCCGTCGAGCTGTTAGGCCGTGCATAGAAGGACAGACAGACAGACAGAGCGCATGCGCAGGGCGAACCGCTGGCTCTATCATGTTGAAATTTATATGGGACCTCAATGGGCCCTACCCGCTTAATCCCTGAGAATTACATTGAAATTGGGTGAAATCTTTGGTTACTACGGCTGTAACAAGGAAATTGAATCTATTTCACGCCAGCGCATGCGCAGAGCGCACCGAGGGTCCGATCATGCTGAAATTCATACTGGAACTCACTAGGCCTTGTCCAAACAACCCTTGAAAATTTGAGCGAAATTGAATAAAAATTGTGAAAGTTATGCGTGTTTGTTGAATTTAACGTTAGCGCATGCGCAGGGCGTACCGCTGGATCAATCATGTTGAAATTTGCATGGGACCTCAAGGGGCCTTATCCGCACCATCCCTCAAAATTTGAGCTGAATCAATTCAAAATCGTGGAAGTTATGGCTGTAACAAGGAAATGCGGACAGACTCACAGATTCACAGACCGACAGACACGGAACCAAATTTGTTCAGTAGGCTTTGAAACGCAAAATGCAAGTGGAAATTTTGATTTCTGAAGACAAAAATTTTTTGGCTCACGAAAGTGAACACAAGGCTTCCGCTGCTTCGCAGACTCGGAAGCAAAAGCAGGCTGAACGCCTTTGGCAAGAGCCAAATGACCGCCATGTTGTTCCCACTTCAATTACTGTTCTACTTGAACAAGACCAGAAGCCATGATGTAGTCCCCAGGGGCCTGTTTCATAGACCAACACGTGTAAAAGTACAGGTACTTGTAATGCAGTGTACAAGTGTTTCACCAAAAGAAAAGGTACAAGTTCAAAACTGTGCAGCAGAAGTTACTAGTGTGCGCGCGTGCACTTTCAGTTTTACTGTCTTCAACGACTATTTTAGCTGTAAAGTTGTGTTGATAAAGCGTTGCGCTTTTATTTTCTCGTTGTCGCTGCCAGCTGTCGTTCGCATTTCATTCAACTTTGACGTTTCTTGTAGTCGAGTAACGACTGTAACAAAAAAGGGATAGGTAGGCCATCTGTACGACATTCAATCCGCCGACTGATCAAAACTGCTCCTGGGCCTCAGCAGACATTCGAAAACTTTCTTTAAATTCGTACAAACTTTAGAAGCTGCTGTTAATCCTCGACCAAAAAGACAAATCGTATCCGATATTGAACAAAATAATATTCTTCAGCTTCAGAAGACGTTTTTTGCCCATCAAGTAGGTAGGTAAGCAGTAACGTGAAGTGAATCGTGAAGTATTTTACGAATTCTACAAGTTTACAGACTAACGAAGGTGGGTTAAAAGTCTGCAGCCTTCTAGGATACTGTAGAACTGGAACTTGTAGAAAACTATGAAAGAAACACCTGTAACTTGTTAAGATCTGCCTGAACAATTGTAAGAATTCACTGTCACAAGTCTACACTTGTAGCTTTGTGAAACACAATTCATAACACTTTCTACAACTTGTAAATCGACTTTTAACTTGTCACTTGTTGCTTTATGAAACAGTCCCCAGGCCTACCGTTTTCTGGCATCGGATTCCCATTGCCTTCTACACAACATTTCCTTGCCTATTTACACCAAGCAAAATTGTTACCCCAGGACTTACTTGCTCAAACGGCTTAGTGATAACGGTTTCGGTGCTCCAGTCACACGTCCGCCATATTCTGACGGAATTGTCGTCCGACTGAGAACCTAAATATTTTCCAACGGGGTCCCAGCTGACTCCTTTCACCAGACCCGAATGTCCTTTGAGGATCGACTTGATTTCTGAAACAAATTCCCAAATCACTAACTTGCATTGAAAACCAAAAGAATCGCCTGACATGCAGTCCTAGCTAACGAATTTTGAAGTAAATTGACCTCAACATTCTTATGCCTACCAGGAAACATTTTCTTCAAAATCATCCATAATATTAATGTTTACATTTTAATAAAATGTGAGATTCTTAATTATGCAGCAAATTATGAAGTAAATTAATCTCAACCTTCTATTATTGTGCCTACCAGCCAAAGTTTTCTTCAAAATCATTCATATAATTAGTTAGATACGTTTTAATAAAAGGTGACGTTCCTGATAATGCAGCAAAGGCCAGTTATAGTATGGAATGACACAATATTGTCCGTTCAGAAGCAGAGTATCTTAACAGTAGCGCAAAAAACTATGTAAGATGTACAATTTTTGGGGCTACAGATGTTTGACTGACTCAGTGTGATGGTGCTGCTCTCCAGACCACCAAAATCGGCATAGTAAAATACGTCGCTTATCCAGACGCTTACAATACGGTTAGTAGTGGTGGTTACGGTAGAATATCTTCAAGTCCATTTTTCGGACATTTAGAACACTCCGGGGCTCAAGACACTGGTACGAACAGATCGGACTTGACGAGACGATCCCGAAGGTATGAATTAGAAAAACGCCACAAAAACGTCGCCCTCACGTTACTCCGCTTCGCGTTCTACAAAAATTTGAATTATAGGAATCGAACCTGGGAAATTATCAGCTCTCCAAACTATGATTGTGTTATCCACAGAACAGGTGGCGAGGCAGCGGTCGAAGGGTGACCAGGCCATGTCTAGGACGTCGCCGTTGTGGGATCTCAACGTGTGCATGCACCTCCACGCTTCGACGTTCACTTTGCCCTTGCTCCCGAAAACCGTATTACTACCTGCAATTACATGAAATGACACATAGAAGACTTGTAATAAGGCATTGATTAGTGACCCTTATGCTTAGGTATAGACATGCTTGTACCAAGTACGATCTACAAAAAATAACAAACAGTTCGCTGTAAAACGAACTAAACAGTTTTCAATAAACGGGTAAAATGGTAGTTTGAAGCCCATATCGAGCCCATTTTTTGAGCGGTAGTTTGTAAATGAGGGTGATTAAAACATCGGCAAAAAATGACGTATCAGATCTAATGACATCTGATAGGCGGTTGGCCCAAGGAGGCAGAGCGAGGGTTCTCAATGCTGCCAACATCCCAACTCAGAAATGGCAAACCTTTCTAGCAACCTTCAAGAACCTTTGCTGTGACCTTCCCTCAGTTTGATTTTGAGGATGTCTTTTTTAAATTTATTTATAAATCTGCAGTTCCATCCATCCAGTCATTGCGGTTCTGTACATAGTTTGAAGTCATGCACCAGTGCTCTCAGCGAGATTTGAGTTGAACTACTCGGCAATTTACCTGATACGTCATTTCTAGCGAGAACTCAGAAATTCAAATTTCCCACTCGTTTTCAGCCTGGACTTTCCGACATAATTCATTATGTGGTCAACAGGAAAGTGCTAACTGCCATAATTGAACAGAATTTGGCCAAAGAAAAACTGAGAATTTGTAACCCAAAAATGGCCCATTCGAACCAAAATTGTCAGTCCGGAATCATTCCCATTTACCCCTGCATGTTGATACCCTCGGGTCGAAATCCAACGCCCAAACATCTCCATAAGGTGAACTCTAGTAAGCTTTCACCCCCCCCCCCCCACCCCACCCCTACAATCGTGTTGTAAAGATTTACGCACCAATAAAAGGCTCAGCCACAAAAAATATTGGAATAGATTTTGCCTGCCAAAGTAGCATGCTCGGTGCTCCGCACCTCGCTCTTGGATGTGCATATAGAAATCTGTTCCTTCGCCTGTCGGATGTATGTATACAAAACTGTTTCTTTCCCCCAAACGCTTTTGACCAGCTGCTTTTTGTCTATCGGGGCATCAAAAGGCGTTGAAAGAAATTTCACGGTTTGTGGGGATGGAACAGGTATGTATACACACATCCAACAGGGGAAGGAACGTATTTCTATATGCACATCCAAGAGCGAGCATGCTACTTTGGCGGGTAAATTGTTACAACAGGGTTGTTGGGGGAGTGGGGGGATTACATCTTTTTGCATTGACGGCGTAAACATTTTGTCCCAGTAGGTACTTAAAAATGTTCTCAGCAGGTACCTACCTACTTACTAGACATACTCAGTACCTGCTTTGTACCTATATGGAGGGGGGTTCACAACATGACTTCCTTGGAGCAAACGAATGTGTGTGCAAAATTTCAGCTCGACCTGTTATATCTGTGAGACTGTAGCCCTTGGGGAGAGAGCAAATTGCACAAAAGTACCTCCCTTGGAACGACTGTTAGGGCAATATTTCAGTTCTTTAAAGGTTCTTTAACCTATTCGAGTTTTTCGTTTTCTTGGCGGCCCCGCGTCCCTAGAACAGAACGTATTTATAAGTCCTTTCACTCCTCTGGGCACCGTTGGGCCTATCTGTTTTGTTGAGGTTTCCGTAATAAGTGATATTTAATGCGGGTGGGTTATTAGCAGATATTTATTTTTGCCACAAGTTACGGGAAAAGTTTTGGGTCGTCTATAAGTGTTTAGGCCGCGTTTCAGAAGCAGCACATCATCTCCAAGTTATATCAATATTTTTGTAAATCCCTCAAAACGCTTCACATAGCAGGAGGCAGCTGACAACCAAGTGCCCCACCGAATGACGAAAGGCAGTGGCAAAGGTGAATTTTTCCCCGCATACATCTACCCTCTTAGATGCTTTCGGCAATATTTTTTACCACACAGATATCTGTTTGTTGACAAACAAAGCCCCGTGCAGGTCACTGACGGGAAATTGGAACCCCCAATAACGACCACTGTCGGTCGTTGAACTGAAATCTTAATTGCGTGAAACCCTGAAATATGGCAAAAATATCATTCAGCAGCCTAATAAGGCATTTTCCCAGAAATCGGCAGAATATGGCATCCTGGCATTTGAAGGTCTGGTTACTGGCCATCTGTGTGCTGTGGACAGCCTGTTTATTTAGAGCTGACTCCCCTAGCCTTTTGGACAACTCCAACCTGCAAGACGGCCGCTGTTGAGTCTTGGTCCGCCCCGGATAAAATACTCGTACCCACCATACTTGGTGAGCTTTCTCCTGTACATATACGCCAAGTAGGAGAAGCGTCCGACGGAAGACCAGCATACCCAGACAAGCCATATCCCCGGTTTAGCCTCGCCAAGCCCCCTTCAGTTCGCCTCTTACAACACGCAGGGTGTACGTCAGGAGTTATCTGCAGGGAACCCTAACAGAATGGAAGGCTAATACTCACAGATACCTGTTACACAGTTCCGTTTTCTTGCTTGCAACATTACAATGGCTCCAAAATCGTAACAAAATTAAATAGATTTTAAAAAAAGTTCCAGCCATTCAGCATGGATATAAGAGCGATTTTTCACAGAAATATTCGTGCTACTGAGTAAAAAAATGATATACCACTTTTCGTAAAACTGCATAATTTTTTCGTGATTTTAGCCATTCTTGTCATTCGCCAAAGTCTAATCTGATGCACTCTTTGGGTGAATTAATATTGATTTTAGCCCCAAATACCGATTTTTTACACCCAAAAATCCTATGTGACCCCCTATTCTGTATGAAAAACAACTGAAATGGTATTTTTCTGTCCTTACTCACCCTTCCATACCACTTTCAGTTATTTTATACCAACTATTCGGGATTTTAGCCGTTTTTCGACTTCTAAAAACTAAAATTCGACTCCCTTAAAATTTTTGAAAATTGCTCATCTCCGATCACTTTGGCAATACGAACGTTTTGACGAAATTTGGAATTTTTATCATGCAACCAAGGACAGATATCGTCTGGAGACAAATAAATAAATAAATATACATACATATAATTTTTTGTTAACCTCTAGGGATGAATATGTCTATAAATAATTTTCAAAAATTCATGTTCCGAAATTTTTAAACCCATTGCAAAAGCACCATTTTGTTCACAAATAGGGAAAAAAATTAATCATGCTGATTCTTCATTCATTTCTTTGGTTTTTTTAAAATTTCTTTTGGTTTTATATCTTCAACGCGGACATTTTGTTTTGTAAGTTGAACACCAATAACTCGAGCGACTTTTCCCGGTTCTTGTGAGTTTGAGCTATCGATGTTTGATCACTACAAAACAGTAAAACATCGACATACTGACCTACGGACTTGGAGATGGTCCATATCATCACCAGTTTGTCATCTCCACCGGACGCTAAATACTTTCCGGAATAGCTCCACCGAACGCAATTCACGCATGCTGAAAAAACAAAACAAAAAACAATTTTGCCGGTAATAAAATAGTGTTAAATAGAGAGCTTCAAATGTAGCAATTTTTTCCGACAGATCAGCAAAGGTTCTGAACAAGATCGAGAACGATATGAACGAAACTCACCCAAATGGTTATCTAATTGGCACAACATTTTTGGTATGGACTCATCGCACTCCACGCCTTCGTCGACGACCGGAGCCATATTCCATATTACTATGCGACCAGAGCTTCCTCCTGCACCAAATAGAAATCGACAGTTTGAATAAACTATTACAAACCTTCTAGCGCAGCTTCAGATAAAATCAAACCAAGAAAAAAAAAAGGAAATGTGGACGTTCAACATCTTGTTTCAATAACTTTAACTGGTTTTTGACGAAGTTTCTGCATACAAATCCCTAAGAAGGCACCCTGGGGTGGTTAAGCAATGTCATTCAATGCCACAAAAACTGTTCAAATATCCACGAGACGCGAATGGAAATATTGTCGCCACCGGTAATCATCTAACCCATTCACTTCTAACAATATTGTAATGGATGTATAGGAGCGCACATCTACCACGAGAGGTGTAGGGAGGATGTGCCCGGTTTGGTTATGGGCGGACCACCACCGTGCGCGGAATCTTTTCGGAGCGTTGCCTGGTTTGGTTATGGGCGGACCACCACCATGCCCGGGATCTTTTTGGACGTGTCCGTTTCGGTTATGGGCGTACCACCACCATGCGCGGAATCTTTTCGGAGAGTTGCCTGGTTTGGTTATGGGCGGACCACCACCATGCGCGGAATCTTTTCGGAGCGTTGCCTGGTTTGGTTATGGGCGGACCACCACCATGCCCAGGATCTTTTTGGACGTGTCCGTTTCGGTTATAGGCGTACCACCACCATGCGCGGAATCTTTTCGGAGAGTTGCCTGGTTTGGTTATGGGCGGACCACCACCATGCCCAGGATCTTTTTGGATGCGTGTGTCCGATTTGGTTATGGGCGGACCACCACCATTCCCAGGATCTTTTAGGTTAAGGAGGGAGAGATGAGGAGCTAGGAGAGAGAGAGAGAGAGAGTAGTCAGCGACTTGAGGAGAGCGTAGAATGGCTAGAAAGGCGAGATTTTATAGGCATGGGAGCCGTCTCCCTCCATCCTCCAGCTAGTGGAGGATGGTGAGGATCCCCAGGTTGTCCCTCGGCTCTCCTGCGGCTTCCATCTCCACTTCTAGGTTTATTTAGCGAGATCTTAATTTCACATAGTAAAGTTGTGGTTCTGGGAGGATACCACGACAAATATGACACCATTCAGTCTTTAAATACAGTTGAACATACCAATCTTGATAAATTCTAAGTGAACTAGAACACAGGTTATAATACAAAAGGTCATAATAAATTAGGAACAAGTAGTATGGTAACAACGGCTGAGTATTATTAATTAGTTAAGATGTACACATAAAAAATTCTGCAAGTGAGTAAAATTCACGTTGGATAAGAATATCTTTTGGCACAAATTTAAGGCGACCCAGGGTTCAATGAGGTTCTGCCTCGATTTTGGTGCAAAACTTCCACAAAAACTGATAAATTATTTGATTCAAGATCTGTGCAATAAATGATCAATTATTATGTTTTGTTTTCCTATGTCTGAATGCTTTCGAGGCTTATTTGCAAAGCGATATCTCGTTCAATATGACTACATACCTTGCCCGCCAGTCGCTACCCTGGATCCGTCGGGATGTATATCGATTGAACATATCGACATTCCTGAAACATGATATTTGCATCAAACTTCATTCAATGTTGATGGAGGGATAAGGATTCAACTTGATCAATGTACGTTAATGTACATCACCAAGTGAGACAGCGAAATGCAGAGTTTTTGTTCCAAACTTGAGTCAATCAATCGTACCAATATAGTTAGTACACGTGGTACACACAATACCTTCCAATACGCTAACATAGTACCTACGGATGTAGCGTACATTTTGTTGAATTGTTCAACGTTTAAATTTCAGTTGAAACGTTTCAAAACCACACCGATTCTGTTTTAGTTCGTGCAAGTAATTTTTTCGAAGCTTTTAAAACGGGCAAATTATTTGTATAACTACTTGCAGGAAGGCTGGTAGGAATTCGAAATTGTTTTGACTCGATTTCTATGATATTATGATTATTATAAATTAAAACCTTATAACTGTTATTCAAGGTAAATATTTGAATTATGTCATTAGGTTGATAAAATAATTTGATGAAAATTGAGAATGAAGGCTGTGAAAGTAAATTTGATGATAAAACACATGAGTAGTTATAGTTACATATTTATTATTAGGAGTGGATTAATAGCCAAAACTTTTTTTTAAATACTGGAAACTTCAACTAAATGAAACCAATGGAAAATGGGCATTTTTACCGATAGCCAAAACATGGACCTTTCTCTCTTCTAAAAACCAACTGAAAGGGAATGACAATGATTTTGCTAGTTGTTATCAGGTTGGTGATCGAAAATTCATAGCAATTTTTCTTCTTTTTCACCACTACAAGATAGAAGGAAAAATTCAGGTTATGGATAAATATAATTGTAGTGAATAAGGATGGAAAAGACGAGGCCGAAAGTTAGCTTGAGAATGGTTATGTATTTGTTGGCCCCTCGGCTCTTTATAGGCCCCTGACATGATCAGAGGGGGGTCGGGGGGTCCCCACTCTGAGGTACAACATGTATGTACATTACACTGGTGGTGGAGGAGCAGCCGATCACAACACTGCTCCCCCCAGAATTTAAGTAACGCATTTAGTTAAATTTTGTTCTGTTGCGGTGGCGGTTGTCGGGCGTGGGAGGTGCGTGTGCTGGTTGCGGTGGTCCGCTATGGCTGTCCGGGTCGGTGTCGTTGGGGGCGGTACGTTTGCGACGTATGAAGAGCCGGGGTGTTGGTTGAGTGCGTGGGTACGGCCGTGGCGGCTGTTGTTGCGGGCGCCAGGTGCATGGGGTGCGGCGTTTTTGTGCTCGGGGGTCCCATGTGCGGCGGTAGAAACACGAGCCGTTCGTCGCGCTGCGTGTGGTTGGTCGTGGCTGCGTCGGCGGTCGCTGTTGTCGTCTGTTCGAATCACACGAACCTCTTCGGTGACGGTAGCCACTCGAGGAGGGGGAGCGAAGGGTTTGAGGCGATCGGCGAGAGCAGGGAGGTTCGTGACGTCGGGTTCGTCGCGCGCCGCTATGTGAAGGCGAATGCTGTCTGGAAGGGCGCGTGTGAAAAGCTGCCGAACGAGCGGGGTCGGTGTGTCGGCCGGGAGTGCTCAAGTGAGTCGGCGGGCGAGGGACTGACGGTAGTTCGTCGTCGGAAGTCGGTTGAGTAAGGCGGTGAGCCGGGAGCCGTCGGACGGTGCGTGCGTGGCGAAAAGGCGAGTTGTCAACGTCTGGTAGCTGTTGGCGTTCGATGGTGCCAGCCGCTAGTAATTCGCCGAAATGGGCCGACGCTTTCGCGTTGAGGTCCGGTAATATTCGGCGAAGTTTCGCGTGGCATGGAGGTCCCTTCGTGACGATTTGATGTTCTACGCGTTGCGGTGTGTCGGCCGGGAGGGCTCTACGGAGTCGGCGGGCGTGGACTGACGGATTCTCGTGCTCGGAAGTCGGTTGGGGTCGTCGTAGAGGTCCGCTTGTCGGGGCTCGAAGGCGCGGGCGAATTTAGCATGCGGCGTCGTGAGGCCTTCGTGAGTCAATGTGATCTCGAGTTGGGCGAATCAGACGTGCGGGAATGCGGGGTCGTACGGCCGGAGCTGGAGCGTTGATGTCGGTGGAGTCGTTTCTGCGGGTGTCGGTGGTTTCGGGTCCGTGTTCTCGTTGTAGGCGCCAGTCCCGGAGAGGTGTCGTCTGGAAGTGTCAGCAGGAAGTGTGCGAGGCGCCGGCGTCAGTTTCCTTATATAGGAATCGGATGGTGGGGCGAAGTAGCGGGGGGCCGCTGCGTTGGGCGTCGAGGCGGGCGTCGGAGTGGGGCGCCGCTGTGTGGCGTCGGTGGGGGCGGCGCTGTGGGGCGTCGGAGTGGGGTACGTCGCTGACGGTCGGCGGGCGCTGAGCGGCGTTGCTCGTCGTTGCTAGGCGCTGTCGTCGCACCGCGGTCGCAGACGGCGGGCGGAGGCTGCGTGTCACCACTCGGGCTCACCAGTGTAGTGAATAAGGATGGAACAGACGAGGCCGAAAGTTAGCTTGAGAATGGTTATGTATTTGTTGGCCCCTCGGCTCTTTATAGGCCCCTGACATGATCAGAGGGGGGTCGGGGGGTCCCCACTCTGAGGTACAACATGTATGTACATTACATTGGTTGTGGAGGAGCAGCCGATCACAACAATAATATACAGAATAATAAGTTATTAGAATGTTCCTTGACATCCAATTCATCAAAATGAACGAAAGAACAGAAAAATCGCGGGGATAAAAAAAATCAATGTCAGAGTAAAAACATCGAGAAGTAAACAAACATCATGGGGAAAACATCGATACCCATCCTATCCCACATGTCCAAAGAAAAAAAAGTCAGCCAAGTTGGGTGGGCAGTATAGCTTCCTCGCTTACTGTAACATGGATGTACAGAACAAGTTGGTAAAACTATAGGTAAAATTATCGATTTTTGATTATCTCTATTGTAGAGCAACCATTGGTCCGACGGTATTGAAATTCATAGGAGGCCGCCTAAGGGCATAGACGCACAATCCCGGGAAATTTCATTAAAATTGGTCAAGTAGTTCTAATGTTTTGCCCGTGACAATTTCTAGGGTAGTTATGGGCTCTACTAGGATTTCACGTTTGCGCATGCGCAAACGAAAGTTACTGTACTTTATTAATGACTGTAATTATGGGGCTATCTGTGGCCCAACCCCCACCTACCCTCCAAACCTCATCGCTTCACGACAATTTTTAGTTGTGGGCTCTAGAAGGATTTCATGTTGGTGCATGCGCAGACGAAAGACAGTACTTTTCGATGAATTTGATACGGGACCATCTGTGCTCCAAATTTCAACACTACGACTATTTTTTCGGGTAGTTTATGGGCGTTACAAGGAATTGGCGAACATCTCGTGTTTGCGCATGCGCATCCGAATGTTACAGTCTGAAGTTGATGAAATTGATATGGAACTATCAGGGTACAATTCTGCATCTACCCTCAAACTATCGGCTCTTTTCGACGATTTCTAGGGTACTTAAAAGCTTTACAAGGATTTCAAGTTTGCGCATGTGCAGCCGAAAGTTGCAGCACTTATTTAATGACTTCAATATGGGACCAACTGTGGCCAAACCCGTAGCTACCCTCCGAATTTCCAATCATTACGACCATTATTTCGTACAGCTTTGCCCGGGACAAGGAAATGACCATAGACAGACACTGAACCAAATATGTTCCTTGATGTCTGAAATGTACAATGCGAGTGGACATTTTCATTTTGGGCGACAAATTTGTTCGACTCTCGCATGAATACAAAGCTTTCCTACCCTCGTTAGTGAGGAAGCAATTAGAAGGCGTCCCAAAATATACTTTGGTAGCACATTATATGAAAATAACGCATTTATATATAGGTACGTAAATCCTCAGTATAACAAATAAAATCGCCTATCATATCGTGTTGCAGGACTAGAACACATTTCCGAACAGTTTTTATACTATTGGTTCGGGGTTTTTTTCGAGTTTCAACGATTATTTGGAGTTTTATTGAAGTTTCCAACAGATTTAGCACCCTCGAAATTATTGTGTAGGTACAACGACTACAAAAGCGCCATATGAGGTACACATAAGATAGAAAATAGTCGAGACTAAAAACAAGATACAAGAGATACAGATACGAAATACAAGAGACAGAAGGAGAGAGTAAAGCGCAAATTATTTTTCGAACAATATAATTAAAAACTCAGGGTGGGTAAAACTTAGCTGGAAGCACACTATCAGGCCAAAAGCGTTAAGGACCTAATAAAATAGTATTATTCAATCAAATGGTAGTAACTACTATATAAAAACTGTGAAAGTAAGAATAAATGCCCTACCTACTAACAATACCTACGTTGTTACCTGTTGCTATTTTATAATAAGCAGTTTAACTTAATTGAGGAGGGACGTAACACTATAACAAACATATGGATATCAATAAAGTTTGGAGAGCAAATAGGAACTCTTTCCATTACAACCGATCAACACAGTCAAAAATGTAGCTATGTAACCCCAAAACATTGATTAAAAAAAAATCAAAATTTCGTCAAAAAGTAATGGCAGAGGAAAGGATGAGTATGAAATCAAAAAGTGGGCCAAATTTTAGAAAAGTGTTTTTTTTTTAACACAGCAACAAAATCGAGGGAAAACGCTGCAAGTCCTCATCATATGGGTTTATTATTCTATTAGACATATCTACAGAAATGTTGGCTGCTCATTTATTGATTCTTTCGTGCAATAATTGAAATAGCTGTTTTTGATGTCTTCCACCCACTTTGGCCCCCCAAAAACACGATTTCGACTCCTGTTTTTTTTTTTACAAATTATCTTTGACCATTGATAGGGCCATTTAATTATCTTGATTCACCTGTTGATTACTGATTATTATACATATGGATGGTGATTTCAGACAATTTTCCAGGTTTCTGACCCATAAAAAATGAATTTTGGGAGCTGAGCATTCGTTAAAATCTCAATTCTTCGCTCTTTGGTCAAAATCAACTCCATATTCGGTCTTGTCGCCCTAAAAACATGGAAAACTATACCTCACAAGTTCATGTTACTAAACACCAAAAAACCATATTTTCACACTCATAACACGCCTGGGTATAGTCCGATCAGGCTGCTAAGTTTCGGGGCATAACCAGGGCCCAAATGGAGCCTGTGAGCGAAAGAACGAATTTTTTTAGGCCGAAAATGAAGTAAATTTGGATAATACGACGGACGCACATTGCATTTTTGGAATCTACGCACCTTGAAACGTAAAAGAAAAAATGTTGAGGGGGTGTTATACAGTTTTTTGCTGAGCGAATACACAGGTATATTATTCACAGGGTAATAAACCTAAAAATCAAGAGGTATAAAAGGGTGGTTGAGGACATAAAAAGGCAATTTCAATAGTCAATAATATAGTTTTCTAAAACAAAAACCCGGGTAGAATTAGAAAAATTTGTTCGTAAGGTGCATGACTGGAACTATAGTTTACACGAGTACAACAGAACATAGAGCGTTTTCAGAGTTCAACGAGTATTTAGAGCTTTATTAACGTTTTAAATCGATTCAGCACCCTCGAAAATGTATATAACGACACCAAACACGCCACACGCGGGCCGACGTCCAAAAAGGAGAAGTCTGAATCAATAAAGAACTTGAGATAAAGATGACCGCAGACAATTACGAGACAAAAGGAGAGAAATAAAGCGCAGGTGTGGTGGGGGGGACGGTGATTGAGCGGAGGGCGAGACCGGGAGTGAAGGAGCAAAATGAATGAGGAAATGGAATACGGAGGCAAAGGCGATCCCCCACCTACTACAATGGGCTCGTTTCGACACCTCAAAAACGAATACCAACCTTAAAAATATCAACCCTGAAATTGGCTGCTGTAATAAAATATAAAATAAAATAGCGAGATACGCACTCCACACCTGAAGTTATGAGATGAATTAATGACCTCGCATCCTGAACTAGTTTTACGAAGCAAAATGTCATGCGAAACCCAAACACGTTTTCTTATACGAAACATGCGCTCTGCTCGAATCAAATTGTATTGTCAAAAAAAATTTACGTAAATATCAAAACAAATTCGGTCGTGAACTGAGTGTAATTAGGTGCATAAATTTGGACGTTGCAATGGAGCATTATTGCACTTAGTGGTGCCTCTCTAAATTCTTTGCAGTGACAACATGGTGGGGGAACGATCAAAGCATCCACGTTACAAATCCCGTTTGAAGGCCTTTTACTCCGAGCGGGGAGGAAAATGGTTGATTTTTCTCGTATTGTTTCAAACTGCAGAAAATATTACGGAAATTCGAAGGGCTGTTCAATTTGGTTCGTTGCGTCGGAAGCGGATTTGGTTTAGCGGTTAGCGGATGGTTTTGGGCAAAACACACGAAGCTGTTTTTCGACTAGAACACTTCAGGTGGGGTTAGGAATCTATTAATTTTCAGCAGCGAGAAGCCTAGGACTTTCTAAAATGCATGCGATGACCCAATGCAACCCAGGGCATCCGAAAAACAGTAGAAAGCACAGTCTGGAAAAAACGTAAACAACGCCCATTTCGATGAGTGTTTTTGATGAAATTCACGTGGATTACAAGGATCCACATTACGGTATATCGATGACATTTCTGTCGACTCCGAGGGACCGTATGTGGACGAAAAAGGCTTGGTAAAGGGGAATGCTTACCATCATGGTGTATCCAGTCGGGTTTGAACACTTTCATTTTTGAATATCAGCCCCGTAAAATCGACGGGCTTTACTGCAAACTCATCCGTGTTCTAGGCGACGAAGGCATCTCTTGTTTCACAACGCGGCATACCACGGAAACATCACATTTTTGTAAGGACTGTAAATAAATATATAAAAAAATGTCACGGGAGATACCAACGTTTGTGTGATAGAAAGGGACAGACGGGCGTTTGTACGGGACCACGGAAGTCCATCAACGGGCCGCGGAACCTCCAGCGAGACTGTTATAAAAATGAGCGTTCCCCCACAACCAGGTTGCCAACCTTGCGAAGCGAAACTCCTCCTTTCAGATGCCTTGTCTTAAGTACCAAAGATGTTTTATTTGGATAAACCGTTAAGCAATTTCAAGCTCATACGAACAAAAAGCGTGTAATTCAAATGTTCACTTATTATGAAATGGGGCATTCAAAGAGAGTGTCACATGGATCCATCACTCGAGAGTAGCATCCATGATAACCCTTTTCGATGGTAACTTTGGAATTCAGGCAGGCAGAGAAAGACGTACACGTATGTAGGTACCTTAGCAGGTGCTTTGTTTTTCCTCGAAGCAAGGTGTATAAAAATTATAGTCATCTACAAGGGGTGGAAAATCGGAGTAGTTTAAACACTTTTTAAAAGGGTGAGTTTTCCCGACAGTCATCGAATGAGACCGCTCGGAGCAGTGTACAACTAACCGTTTCACCGTTTGCTGCACATAATAGCCCAGTTAAATGGACGTTTTTGGGGCCGCCGGTGGAAAAAAATGGTAGGAAACTGGAAATAGTTTTAATCGATTAATTTGACATCTAATTGAAGTATCCAAAGTTTGCGCCATCCTCCGCTGCGAGCTGAAAAGGCGGGGGCTAAAAAAACCACATTTTTGGAATTTTTGCTTATTATTCCTAAAACATGTACCTATTCTACAGACAAATTCAATCCTACATAAATTGAAGAGCATTAAATTCTGCGTTGAACTTGTAATTCGAACCGGCAGTATGGCCGAAATCAATGGTCAAAAACGACGATGTGGTAAACGAAAAAGTTTATATGGGTAGGCAGGTAGTTTACTGTACCTATAGTGACTTTTGGTCTGTTCCAACCACGCCGAGCTCATGAACTCGGGTTCGGACAAGTTCACCGACAGAGTTCGACTGGATTCGATGGAGTTGATGTGGTGGGTCCTGAGTTCATGAAACGGACAGCTGGAACGCCCAAAAGTGATGAGAAACCGAAAGGCACACGCCTAAGAAGAGAAAACCGCCAAATACTGCCCAAAAGTCTGTCAGGCGAAGTCTGAAAATAATGAAGCAGGTTATGATTTTGGGAGGGTTAGTATGGCGAGGTGAACTCACTTCTTGTTGGGTTCAGGAACTCGCCGAACTCGAGTTCATATTCTCACCTGGTTGGAACACTGTTCATCGAACTGAGTTCATGAACTCAAAATGGTTGGAACGTGTCATCTCAAACCATCTGCCCTGCGCGTGGTTTCCACGCCGAAATTCTTCATAAACTCGGCACAGCTGGAACGAACCTTTCGTAGGTACCGTCCAAATGGCTGTTCTAAATTAAAAATCGCTGCGAAGTACTTGTCGCATGGATTTATTATTCTATTGGACTTACCTATAGAAACGTTGGCTGTTCTTTACTGATCCTTTATGTGCAATTTAAGAGTAACAAATTTTATATATAAGTATGCGTCACTCCAGATGATATCTGTCCTTGGGTACTTGATAAAAATTCCAAATTTCGCCAAAATGTTCTTATTACCAAACAAAAGGATGAGTTCGAAGATGAGCAATTTCTAAGGTCGAATTCGAGTTTTTAGGGGTCAAAAATCGGTAAAAATGGCTAAAACTGCTAAAAATTTATATAAAATCACTGAAAGTGGTATGGAAGGGTGATGCAATAGGGGATTTCAGGGGTCAAAAATTGGCATTAGGGGCTAAAATCAATATTAATTCACTTGACGTTGTGTGAGATGGTGAATCACGACGGAGGGACTATTTGGGTAACAAAAATTTCATGAAAGAATGGGTAAAATTTGACTTTATAAGAATAAAAATCTGTAAAAAATGATTAAATTAATCGCTATATCATCTATTCCTGCTGTCAAACATGAATGATACCGAACGTTGGTCAGTTATTAGGCGAAATTGTCTCCCCAAGAGGTAATGCCGCCACTTCCGGAGGGCCTCGACTGTTGCAGCAGCCTCCTTTTCTACAGCTGGATGGTTTTGCTCGGAGTCAGTAAGCGTTCTCGAAAAGAATGCTACTGGTCGACCTCCTTGTGGTAAGGTAGCAGCAATGGCGAAATCTGAGGCATCAGTCTCTAACTACAAAACACTCTTTATCGTCCATTGCAGAGACCAAAGATTTGGCCATGTCCGTCTTCAATGCATCTTTCTGTCTGTTTAATTCAGATGGTAAGAGAAAGCTTTTAACTTGGACTAGGTTCTGGGGTGATCTATTACTAAAATTAATCATACCACACTGGGAAAATCAACGAAAAAGTGGACCAACATTTCCATTAATACCTGTTGAAAAATAATTCACGAATAACATAGGATGGTTTCTTCTCTTCTGGCAAGCAGTGCTTGAGCCAGAGGAAGGTTGGTGCGAACCTTCTGTGACAGAGTGTGAGAAGAGGACCCTCGAGAGTCCTCCTCCTAGACTAGTGATGTTAAGAAGCGATATCGATTAGACATAAGCCTAAACGACCCCACCTTCACCGGAAAAAGAAACGACTCGAGAACACAGTCACACTCTTTGCCTCAAGACATACTTCTGCGTACCAGAAGTATGAGAGGGAAAATGGGGGGTTAAAAAGTAGTACGAAGTTCTGGTTCAGGAAAGGACAGCTGAACAACTTCAAGGTGACTGACCTCCATCATAATGGTAACACCTCAGTAATATTTACCGGTGGAGAACAAAGCTCCTACATACGAGTATTGGTGGAGAAAAGCATTGTCAAGAGGTTGTTGTCCTGTGATCTGTTCATCTAGGGCAACCTCTAGGTGATCATCCTCCTCCGTTATGATGGAATAACTATTGGGACAGACATTAATCACCTTCAAATAAGGTCAATATATATTTATACTGAGCTCTAAAGGGGTAATTGTGGGGGACCAATGTATGCATTATAAAAGGGACAGGATATAATTATGAAAAGGAATCCTTCTGGAAACCTGTGGGCTTATCCTTCTGGAAAGCCCTCAAAAAGTGGATAGAGTATGTTGAATTGCTCAGCGCATCCTACCAAACCACGCTCTGCTACCATGTAGTGATGGGGCTAAAGCGTTATTCGCCAACAGTTACTGGTCAGTAACTGGTTCCGATAACTGGTTACCAGTTACGGATGGGGGTGCAGTTCACCCATGGAGTAGATAGACAAACACGTCCTAAGCTAATGGATAACTGTCAGGAAGTTACTCAATACCATCCCCACATCAAAGGGCGCAAGAGCAAGACAGTTAGTTACCTATGTGCAGTCATTCACACAATGGTATTGGGTAACAATGGCAACCACCTCCCATGATTGTTCCTTATCACACTCAGAAAGTCAAGTAGGTACGCATTTCGGACTGTCTTTTCATTTTAAAATAATAGGTTTCATAACCTAGCTGGTAGGTACAGTCTTTTTAGTAAAGCCCAAGCCCAATTCCCAGGAGAAGCGAAGTACCTAGTTATTCCAGTAACATAGATTTTCCCATAACCGGTTCTTGGTCAATAAACTGATCTCATGTGACACAGTGTGAGGAGAGTCCCCCTCTTAGAATAGCGATATTATCACCAGTTAAGAAGGGATACCGAGGAGGCATCAGCCGAAACGACCCCCATCTTCTCCAGGAAAACAAACGACTCCAGAACTGCCCTCCATCACACTTCTTTCAGTGACTACAGACAATTAAGTGCACCTTGTGCGAAAGAAACATGACTGTGAAATAAGCGCAGCTGCAATCGTGATGTGACAAAGGCAATGGACAGGGTTAGTACAGTAGGACATGGTACGGGATAGGATAAAAAACAGACCTTTTGCTTTCAACGAACTCGTTTTATTATCTAACCTCATAAGGGTAAGAAGTAGACGAATTCTTGATGTTAAACGTTTAAAAAAAAAGGATAACTAGAAATACATACATTGAAAAAGTGTGAATCTCTGAACACGTAAACTCACCGTTAGGTACATGATGCACATTTACAATAGGAAACAAAATGACACTACGTAAAACTCACATATCTATATATACAATGTGTCCCGGGAGTATACCCCTCCCTGAATTTTCCTTGGTCAACATGAAAGACCAAGATCATACAGAATCAATCCAAGAATCTGGAATCAAGGGGTTATTGCCTCAGATATCAGAAACAAAGTTTTTCAACGGACCCACTTCTGCTGGGAAGATATTAAATTAAGTGGAAAGACTCTTCAAAGTTGGGTAAAACAGTCTAACATCACACAGGTATGGTTTTCACTTCCAACACTTCCTGCTCAGTTACCTATTTCCTGAAATAAAGAATAAAATGGCGTTCCTAAGATGAATTTCCCGAATTTTGTCCTTTTCAGGAGAATTATCCCGAAATTTGACGTTTAATCCAAAACAGACATCATTTGGTGTCCTCTTAAAAAAAAAATTAATCGACAGTCGAGGGACAGTTTTCAATATCAAACTTGAAAAAAAACCAGAGGAAAACAGATGTGAGGGAGAGGTATTTCTTCGACACCCTGTACAAATAAGAGTAGGTATACTCGTCTAAATACATTTGTACTTCAAGTTACCGGGATGAACTAGCTTTCATCACAGACATCAAAGGTCATGACAAGTCATTTCAATATTTATTGCAGGTAAGAACAACCTCATACCCGGTATGCCATTTCACCGTTGACATCTCTCGCATAACAAGAACATTCTTTTGACTATGCACGTGTAGTAAACCCAAGTACTACACATGACAACACTTATGACTTACCTACTTTTCGATGGGGCACACCATCAAAGCGCTTTCACCATCACAATGGCACAATCCAACATATTCGGGACACAACCAAGTAATCTCATTTCAAGAATATTTCGACATTGTACGCAACGGAATATTCAATAACCAGTTACAAAAATTGTCATATTATAATACTTTGTTACCGTTTCAAAATGTACTAGACATAATATGGTTTAATTAACAAGAGAGACAACTCAACCATTTGTGTACCTGATCCTAACAACGGAGTTCTACAAAACTTCCAAATCAAATTTATATAAAATCAGAGTGGAATTTAGGCTGTTTAATTCAAGGCTCCAGAATTCGAAATGTTTTTTTCGTTGTAGGCAATGTACGAGTGGATTTTAAATTAATTAAAACGTCGACAATTGCGATAAAATATGGGAATTAGGTAATTTTCAATAATTCAAATGAACGATTTGGATTGTCAACACATACGTCAAATGCATGTGAAACATATAATTAGGGAATAATTTAAATTGAAGATATGTTTTAGCGGAGGCATTTGGAGTTGGCGGATAACTTACTTCGCTGTAAGCCCTGAAGGACAAAGACACTTTAGAATAGCAATTCAAAAACTAAGTGAAACAACCACACAAATGAAAAACAAAATAAAGCATTACAATTTCTCACCAATGCCCTGTGTATTTTTATATAAGGACAATAATTACGATTTAGTAGTTACACTTCGCATTTGCATTAAGAGAATAATTTGCGTGGTTTACTTAATTGTCATCAGTGCAAGGGAATTAGGAAGAGGCCTTTGGGCCAGTTCGATGGTTGCAAGAAATATCAGAGAGTCTCAAGGAGATCCGGTAGCCTCGATACTGCATTGATCGTATCAGGAGATGCAAACTACTCTACGGTAACATATGATTCAATGGGTCGTTTCTCGATGAGGTGGACCGTAACGCGATACAGCTGACCCTCGAAAACCTCCTCCATCTTTGACGGCCGAGGTTAGCATCTGATCATAATCGCGCTATCTCTCAACCGCCGCCATATTGTGGTGAACAAATCGCGAAAAACCCTCGAAAACCGCCACCACCTTTGGCAACCAGGGTTAGCATCGGCCCATGCTCGCAGTATCAACCGCTGTATCGAGGCGACCGTATCTCCTCACCTCCGTATCTAATATGTATCTGGGTATTTAAATCCCTACAGTTTTTTGAGACGTTATTACAAAGTCGAGTTTTGAAAGAAATGAGTTTAATAAGTAGAATGTAGACAGGAACTTATCGTCTTGGTACTTCAGCGGGTGACTCCGGTGCAGGACGGGACGACGATTTTCTTGGCAACTTGAGCAACTTCGTCAACTACGTTCGCAAGAGCACTAAAAAAATTAATTTTTATCATAAAATTTGATGCTTACATGAATTTTCCAAGTAACATACTTGAACTATCCTTCCAGATGGGTGTCCCACAACCCGAAACTTCGAAATTCCCTGTTAAATCCCAAATTATGGTGGTCAAACAAAATAAAACTGGCTAGTTAGGTAAACAAAAAACGCATCATGGAATATGAATGAATCCTCGGATTGAAACATCACAATTTAAATAATGAATAATGGAGAAACAGCTAATAAATCATCACTGACGGTTCAAGGATTCTCTAACCTTTCCTAGTTTTCCGGATTTTAGCCACCCTTACGTATCTGATATTCAGATGTACACAAGGTAGTTCAACTCAACAGTAATTCAACAGTTCAACTTGATTCTACATTACTTGATGGCGTAACTCAGCAAAATGTCATATTTAACAATCACGTTATTAAGCCATATCAGATTAATCGTTAGAAACACGAAAGCGACATAATGATAAAAATTTGTGATTACAGAAGTTAGCTCTCATGTTTCAAGAAGTATTTTAATATGGCGTTGAAACATGATTGCAAAGAGCAGATTCATATTTAGCGTCAACACCATTTTTATTCTTCAATCAAAACCTTAATTAACATAGTATTATTGGGGTTGCTTCGATTTGTGATCCAAAATATTCCGTCAAAGATAAGTTTTTCATAAAACAACAGACCTTCTGAGTCTGACTTCTAGCTGGGCGACCATTTCTTCCGTGATGATGTCCCCCTCCTTGAGCTCCCCGAGAGCCTCGCTGGTCGCTTTCTCGACCATGCTGTGGATGTCCAAGCTCGACTCCAGTCTGGCCCCAGCAGCCAGCTGTCGCTTCATCCTCTGCTTCCTCCTCTCATGCCGTTTGATATCCTACGATTTAAATCAGATTCAACTATCAAGTATTGCGTTAACGGGACGAATAATGATGAAATATAATTCTGCACAACTGTATGTAGTCAAGAATCACATGGTTTTGAATATTCGGACGTTCAGTAAAATCATTCCAATTTTCCTCGGCCTGGAAGTTGAAAAAAAAAAAAAAAAAATTATATACATATGGCTTTGAACAGGTGGTTTTTGGAAGAGCAACGGCCACTTCTCAATCTGCCAAGCTGGTTCGGTATTCAGTTATGCAAGTTAGTTTGCACAACAAAGCAAAACGAACGAATACTGGATGAAACTGTGGGATTTGCTGTGGGTTGTCCAACGTGAAACAAAACAACAACAAATGATCAGGTCTCAAAACTTTAACCAGGAAGTTCAGTACAGTCTTAATTGGAACGATGAGGCGAGGCAGAACGCCATCAGTAGAAACATCAGAATGTCTCGGCTGGGTCCATACTGGGCGAACCTTCGCGGCGAACATGTTTGGTGAACATTCTAGCGAATTCTCGGTGAATTCTGGCGAACATTCTATGCTCGCTGTACAGTAAAGGTAGGTTCAAATGGAGACAATTCCGGACGGCAATCCGGTACAGCGACGCGTTCGCCATAATTTATGACACAGACGCGTTCGCATGGCAGCGGAATCAAAACAAAACGCAATCGAAAAAATAAACAATTGCTCGAACTCGAAACCGCAAAATCCCTACCTATGTCGAATTTCAATATGGATGAACAACCAAACACGAGAGGTGTGCGCAAGAACCTCTGCGCAGATACGGCAAAGGATCCGACAGCGGAAAATATCTGGAGATTTTGATATAGTATCCAAGGCACTGCGTTGCAATAATCCATTTTGCGTTGGCCAATAGAATTGCAGAACACACATAGCCGTGCTGGACTGCCGTCCAGAATTCCGTCTCCATGTGAACCTAGCTCAAGTGTGGACGCGCGAGCGAACAATTAATCGGGATTTTTGTTTTTTGGAAAAATTCGCTATATGAGCAAACATGTTTGGAGAACAAACAGTCTGGTACTGGCTTTGGCTTCAGTATTCTGCTGTGCAGAGGCGCTTTGACAACTGCATCTGTGTAAACAAAGCCGGCATCTAGGTGACGGTCACTCGAACCGATAATGCCACATGTCCTTTGTCGTGGTTTATCTCATCATTGATTTTTGATTGTCGTTCAATGACTGATTTAACATAGTATTTATTCTATTGTTCTTAATTGAACTCTTATTTAACTGTACTCAACAACGTTCAGTGATAGAGTGTAGAAAATTCGAATGGAATAAGGAGAAAACCAACCTGTTTCAATCGTACGAAAGAAACAGTTTGCTGTGGAGTGCACAGGAAAAAGAAAATATGAAAATAAAATACTCGTAGCTACTCAATCAGCTGTCCATTTTTTTCTGCAATTTTGTTTTTCTTGTCCACCTGATTTTGTACGCCGAAGGATGTTCACCAAACAAGACTTTTGCTCTCTTTAAATCCAACAGTGTTCAACGAACTTTATCCTTGTGTTTGACGAACTTTAATTTCATTTCGAAACAAAAATGTTCACCAAACATGGTTTGCCGCGAACGTTTGCCCAGTGTGGACCCGCCTTTACAATCCATTAAGATGGTTATCCAAACGTGGCGGGTAGTTCTCCTCCCCACAACCAACTCCCAAATAGGGTCTACAATGATGGTTTCTGGCCACCATCATGGCTTTGTTCCAGCCAAAAACAGTTGTCGAACCGCGGTCCACTGCCTTCCTGGTTACAGTTCATACGGTGGTAACTGGTTAAGGTTCGGCTGGAACGCCTTGTGGTCAACCTCCGGGCAACTCCCAACCAGCCGTCCTGAACCCCACGCAAGCAAGCGGTCGAAGCCCGGTTCAACTTGGCTGAACTGCTCTGGTGGGCTGGAACAACAGTTGCTGACCGCGCTCACAGTCAGTTCCTTGGCTGGAACATCAGTTGACGTGTAAATGGCTACTGCGCATGCTTGGTCCAACCGCAGTGACTGACTGGAACAAAGCTCGTATTGTCCAGCAACTTGATACCAATTTCCTCGTCTGCTTTCCTATTTCAACCTCCGTTATTCGAATCTTTTGTTTGAATCAATCACTCAGTTCCTAGGATCCCATTAACAGTGGTCTGCCCTCCTCTTTGTCAGTCCATTTGGACCACAAATACAGTCCAAAACAGATTCCATTTACAAAGGCAGTGATGGAGTGGAAGATACACTTTTTCGAATTACCAAGCAACCTTATCAGACTAGAACTAGAGTCGTAGGCTGAAATATCCACCATCTACCTGAACGACTTGCGCGTTTTTCACGCTCTTACAGTGTGTCTAGGAGGGCACTATGTTTTCATACGTTGACTACGGAAAGGCAGAAATTCCTGCTCTCAAAGAATACTGTGGAATTCAGAAGTATTGAAACTTGTCTCTACCAATCAATCGGCCTTTTACAATATTGTTGCACACAGGTTTACTGTTGGGGGTACAGCTGTGGCGCCGTTCCATTTATCCTTTATCAACAATGTAAAACTACATGTCGGGGTACCTTCAGACGCGATTCCACTCACTTTGTATAATATAGATTTAACCAATAAATACGGAGAATGATGAGCTGAGCGACGTCTCGGGAAAAGGACCAGAAGGGTCCCCTATATCTAACTCCCAACGATTGCAACGGCCATTGACAGACCGGGGACGAGGTGGAGACACCTTTATATACCGCCCGGCTCGCCCAGCTCTTCATTCGACCGACCGCTCTTCGACCTGCGACTTCTCTCTCAAACACCTTACACCCTCTCTCTTCTACCCTTTCTCGCACCTGCTGTGGTGATAACCACGGGGTGTTAGCATCCTCATCCTTACATGTCCACTGTGGTGATAACCGCAGGACGCTCCTTTCATCTAGCACACGCTGTGGTGATAACCGCAGGGTGCCAGCCTCTTTCTCCTTCCACGTCTGCTGTGGTGATAACCGTGGGACGTGCCCTCATCTAGCACTCGCTGTGGTGATAACCGCAGGGTGCAAGACACCTTCTCCCGGGCGTCTGCTGTGGTGATAACCGCGGGATGCCCTCTTCCTCCAACGCCTGCAAAAACCTCACCTTCCTTCAACGTACCCAAACCATCCCTACCCTTCACCACAGTACAGATTACCTTTTAGACAAAAATCAGAGGGTTCTATAAATACACTACTGCAAAACTATGCTCCCTCTGAAATTCGCTCATCAAGTCATTCTTAATCATCAGAGTACTGAAATTGGCATTCGAGCTGGACAACTGGCGTTCCGAAATAAATGACTCGCGTTCTTTTGGTTCCGACGCAGTTTAATGATAAAACTTCGATCACGGATGGACCCAAGATCACGTAGATAATTTTTCAGTGGCACTCGCTTCAGCAGACAACCAATAACACATAGGTCAATGAAAACCGTCAGATCGCCACGGCCCACAGAGCGAAGTGATATAACACATAAATATAACACCCTTTATCACTTTGGTCTAACTATGTATTTTCTGTTATCTTGGAACCAACAGGAAGTAGCAAGTACAAGCACGTACCACTGTTTTTTCTACTTCATGAGATTTTTCGAACTTTAATTTCCTTGACGTATTCAGTTTATATAAATAAGGAAATATTATACGCCACAATGACTTTCTTATACATAAAAGAGTAGGTAGGTATCCGTGACTACTACCTAATAGTAGATGATTGTACTAAGTACGTACCTACGTACAGCGATGAATTCGATTCCATTTTATTATCATTTTAAAAATCAATTGCATATTATACCCAGTAGCACTGTACAGCTAACGTGACAGAGGAGAATTCTTAGCCAGTTTTACGGTGTAGCATCTAGCATGGCACCCCCTGATCGAAGGCGAGAATACTGCCAGCTGAGCATGTGCTTCACCCAACGGTTCATGGAGCTTGCGAATATTTCTGAAGTACCTACTACTTAAACAATGCGGTAATGACATTTTAAACACCTAAATGAATAGTTTTCAAACTCATTTATCAAAACTAGGCAAGTCATAACCTTAGGGTTAGAGCCGGGCTTGCAGGGGGCCTTTCCGCCCGACATCCTGAAATCCCAGATCTCGAGGCTGGATACGCCGAAAGATGAATGAACGCAGTGAAACGAATAATTCGAAATTAAAACCGGTGAACGCTCAGAGGCACAGAAACCTGTTAAATAAATGAGAAATCTCAGGAATCGGCAACGAAACGTAAACACATCGATCTCGGAAAACGAGTCAAATTAGCGTTATTTCGATCCGCGATAGGCCATGGCGAACAACAGCAACAGTGCAGCGGGATTTTGATTTGGTGAAGCGTTACCAACAGAACAAACACAAAATTCTGGTCTCCAGTGGTGCCAACACTAAATTCCCGCGAGATTTTGAAACTTGTGTTTTTTCAAGTATGTATATTATCTGGATAAAATAAATATGAAACGTGAATCAGCTTATCTACTAAAATTCAGCTTTATATGGAAAAAAATGGATTCGTTCAATGGCATTCAGCCCATAAAGGGACGTGGGATGCAGGTACCTATAAACAAAAAATTATAGGTAGGTACCTAATCTACCTACTCATATACATTTATTTTATCCGTTGCATTCGTGTACTTTTTGAAATATGAACACTTTTAAATTGAAATAATCATTTACTTACCCTATTTTTGTTATGCACTAAAACCCCACCATGTTCCCACTTCAACTGGTGTCCTCCCCCTCTGAAAGTGCTGCTCCCGTAGCAGTAAGTTGATAACAGTGGTCCTCCACATGATTGACAATAAATTGCTGAGGTATATTTTGCTTCAGCAACGTCCAAAATGTTATAAATTACCTACTGCTACAAAATCTTTTCATAATAATTATGTAGGTACGTACTTTAATACCCATTACTCGAGTGGGGTTTTTTCTGGCAGTTTTAGTTTGATATATTTATATTTGTGCAAAATCCCTCCCGTGTTATCAATTTCAATCAGTTATTGGTTCCCGCATTTGGCCATCACAAGCTTTTGGTTTGCAGCTACAAATACCCCATATTCAGATTTAGAAAAGAACCAATTACTTGTAGAAGCCTGAATAAGATCAACAAGGATGCCCTCGCTGCTGATGCCAGCGCTCGTGATTGGTCCCCACTCTATTCTTTCTGTAATGCGGATGCCATGACTGATTTTTTCAATTCTCTGGTTTTGGATTTGCTCGACTCCCATGCTCCTTTGCATTCTTTTACTCCCAAGAAATTTTCTTATCCTTGGTTTTCTCAAGAAATTAAATTCGCAATATCAATGAAAGATGCTGCTTTTTTCGAGTGGAAGGCATCTGGCGATCCAGCTGATCGGAGTAGGTACAATAGGCTGCACGATTGGGTTAAAAAAATGATACGAAGGGCTAAGAAATCTCATCACTTCTCTAAACTTGATGTTAAGCTTCCTTCTCGTAATCTTTGGGCTAATGTGAGGAGCTTGGGTCTGTCCGGATCAGTGGACCAACCATGTATACCAACTGTTGTTCCCGACGTCCTGAACTCTTTTTTCGCTGGTGGTCCCACTACCGAAGCCCCGTCCGCTGTACCTTTACCTGACGCACCCCTAGTGTCTACAACTATCCCTGAATTCTCATTTCGGTGTGTTGAGCCTGGAGACGTGCTGGAGGCCTCCGAGAAAGTCTCCTCTAACGCAGTTGGCCCCGACCAAATATCGCGTCGATTTTTACTGTTATTGCTGCCAGTTCTTCTTCATCACATCACCTTCTTGTTCAACTTCATTCTAACTTCCTCTTCTTTCCCAACAGCTTGGAAATCTGCCTTCATCCAACCACTACCTAAAATTAACAATCCATCTATTCCTTCTGACTTCCGGCCCATTAGTATTCTCCCTTTCCTTAGTAAAGTATTTGAACATTTAATTCTCTCCCAAATCAATTCACACATTTTGCCCCATAACCTGCTGTGTAAATATCAGTCTGGTTTTCGCAACTTTCACAGTTGCGAAACTGCTCTCTTACGCATAATTGAAGACATAAGATTCTCCATAGACTCATCATTTTGCACAGTTCTGGTTCTTCTTGACTTCCGTAATGCTTTTGGTTCGGTCTCTCACTCCCTCTTAATCAATAAACTAAAACGCTTTTTCAACTTCTCCTCCTCCTCCTGCCAAATTATCGCTTCCTATTTATCCTCCCGCATCCAAAAAGTAGTCTTTGGTCAATCCGATTCCAGTTTCCTCCCTGTTCATACCGGTGTGCCCCAGGGTGCTGTCCTTGGGCCTATTCTCTTCTCTTTGTTCATCAACGACCTTCCCGCTGTCCTCCTTCACTGCTCATATCACCTCTTTGCCGACGACTTCCAGGTGTATCTTTCTGGCAGCATCGATGATATTGTCAACACCATCCACCTCTTAAATGCTGATATCTCTGCCGTTTCGGTGTGGGCTCAGAGGAATGGAATCAACATCAATCCAGCTAAGTCTAAAGCAATTATTATCTCCAAAAATTCCGTACCCTCTGATTCTGTTCCACCCATACTTGTGAGTGGTTCTGTCATCCCATATGCTAAGTCGGTTGTCAGCCTTGGGTTAGTCATTGACGATACCCTCTCCTGGAACCAGCACATTGGGCAAATCTGTAGGAGAATTTATAGCTCTCTCCACCCACTTCGCAAACTTAGCAAATTCATCCCCCCCAACCTTAAACGACAATTGGTTGTTGCGTTAGTTACACCCCATTTTCTCTACTGTGATTCTATTTTCTCCCATTCCCTCTCTTCTTCATGTGCCAGAAAATTGCGAGTCGCCCATAACGCCTGCATTCGTTTCATTCATAATATCAAACCTCGTAATTCAGTTGGTAATCTAAACCTTTTTTCCCTCCCTCTACATAAATACTTCGACCTCCGCCACCTCATTCTTGTCTTCAAAATTTTGAATAACTATTCCGTCCCATCCTATCTGCACAATATTATTTCAAAATCATCATCCTCCCGCTCTAATGCCCTCCTGATAGTTCGTCACACCACAAAAATCTTCGCCCACTCGTTTGGTGTTATAGGGGCTAGGCTGTGGAACGCTCTTCCTCTGCGCCTCAGGTCTCTGCCTACGGTCGGTCGGTTCAGGACAGTCGTTACTGAATTGTTTGCCAATAGTGAATAGTGTCCCCCCCCCCCTTTCTTCATTATTTTTTTTTCTTAAATTCGTCAAGTGTGATCTTGTTCTTAGTTTTTAATTCTTTACTTTTCTTCGCAAAGCGGCCTCTAGTTATGTAACTTTCTCCTGCGCTGTATATTAGCTTTTCTACTTAATTTTAGGTAATTCACTATTCTATGTAATTCTTGTGTACCTAATGGGCCATTCGGCCTTTGTACAATAAATGGTTTATTATTATTATTATTTATGATATATAAATATTTTCCAACTTATTTGGCGTGGTTGGGGCCAGATTGTGGAGTTCCCTCGCCATCCCCCTCAGATCTCTCCCCACTTTTCGGAGATTCAAGACCCTCGTTTTAGAGCATTTGTTGAGGAACGATTGAACGCATTTTCTTCTCATAATTTTCATTTTTACTTCTCAATTAATTCATAGTTTTAAGAATATTCAATTTGTTTTTCCGTATCTCGTATTGAAAATAATTATGTAACCTTCTGTATTTCTTAATCTCCAACCATGTCATTGATATTTTGTAGGTATACTTTAAAAAAAATTCCTTGTGTATTAATAGACAACCATGTCTAACACACAAATAAAGAGTTTATTATTATTATTTAAAGTGACACAGTTAAATATACAACATACCTATCACTTCGATGACGAAACTGACACCAACCAATTTCTTGTCGATTAGACCATTGTCTTCTTTTTACACTCCCTTCCCTTCGGATTGACAATGACTGGGTAAGCAGTTACAATTAGTAACAAATTAGAGCTGTTGTACCAAAGGACTGTTTATTATATCCAGAACAACAGATCAAGCGCCCTCCGGGAGAGGAAAATGTCAATTGATTTTGAAGATTTAACTGATGAAATTTCCGATTTTGCTACTCATGGTGGTGAGACAACACACACACATAAGGAAATTATAAAAAATAATAAAAAATGGGTTGTTGGCCATTCGAAAAATATGGAGTTCCTCGGTAACTTAACATCCAAAGAGGCCAAAACAAGATTTTCGAATTACTAATGTCAGTAGTAAGGATTTAGTTATTTAGATTTTGAAAGATTAGATTTATATTTTAAACTAAGTACTAAGAATGATAATAACGAGCGTTCTGGCAGATATGTAAGACCACGTAGAAGGGAAGCTATTACGTTAATCGGATTTCATATTCGTCTATATTTTAAATTATTGTCATCTATTTACGCCTGAGCCCTACAAACCCTTTATTCTGGTCTGGACAAGGGACCACTTATAAAAAAAATATTGATTGGTACTGAATAAAACTACGAGTGTGAGGCCGAAGTCTGCCTTTGCGTGTCGGACAGCACACTTGAGCCACTTCTGCTCAAGCGGAGTAAAAACGAAATACTAAAACATTTAAAACCATACTGTAATTCTTAGAAATCTTACTACAAAGTCATTTTAATAGCTGAGTATATAAAACAGTTTCTACACAGGTATACTAGAAGTACCCGGCGAGAACCAATTTCTAATAACCTAAGTCTATATTAATACAACTTCTGTTTTCATTGGACCACTCGACACATCCCACGATTTGAAATATCAATAATACTTACAAATAAAAAGTATCGGTAATATACAATGGTTGTATATTGTACAAATTAATATTGCCCGTTCATTGAACACTGAAAGCAATATCTAGAAGGTATTATTAACGAATGGTTCAACGTGGCGACAAGGTACCTACCACCACTCGTGACTCTGGAATACAAGAATTTAAGAATACAAGAATTTCGGGAAAATTCTCGCGAGATTCATGGCACTAGGCGGAGGGTACAGTTCAACTTGCACATCAAATTTCCATTACTTTGTCAATGGACGCTGAGACAATCACGAACTGCTGTTTGGAACACGAATTACAGTCAAGGCACGTTTAAAATTGGAAAGAAGTAGTTGATACAAACGAATAAATGGAAAACGAAATTGTAATCAAAATTATGAATATTGTTCGTTGTTAAACCTAAAGAATTACAATGGTAAACGTTAACTTACGCTACTTAAATCCCTAAATGTACAGGTAAACTAAGTCTTCGAGTCATACCGCATTGCACTAATTCGACTAAAATTACAGTTATTTAAAAAAAAGCAATAATAATTCAAAAAATCAATGTACACAATAAACAAAATAATGTAAATTTGAACGAAAAAAAACCTACAAGAACTACCTGTCAGATTATTTGAGATATTTATGCATAAACTTCATTGGTTCATTACCTCCAATGATTGCAATAATGGCACGATTCATCAGCGTATAACATTACAGCGGATTTTGTGCGTCTACGAATTTCGAACTGTGGAAAACATAATGCAGCCAATGGCTATGTTACTAGCGAAAATTATAAAATATTTACACATATTAGGCACACAGAAACACAAGTTATTCACTCGTATCCAATAGTGAGAAGAGCCACAGAGTATATAAGTTACCTATGCCATCTGGCTAATATTGATGAAGTAGGTATCTACCTACTTAATAACGTCCAGTAGTAATGGTAAAAGACGGTTACATGACCGCAAAGCTTAAATTATTTTCTTTACTGTTATTCATCCTTGATATAGTTGACTACATTAATAGACATCTTTATCAGCTAGTAGTAGGAATGAGTTAAGATGTTATCGGCAAACCTGCTAAGACTGCCTCAAGGAGCGAATCCATTCAAATCTATTCTGGAGGACATTTTAATGAAGAAAATTATTCGTCCATATTAAATAAAGTCTATACCGTTTTTAGGGGGGGGGTAGGTAATAAAAACTTCATATAGACATAAATTAACGTCTTTTCATGATCATTAGCGAATTTTTAAAGAAAATGAAGCTACTGCAATGGGCCCAAAATTTTCAGAACATGAATTCTTGAATTTTCTTTTTTGAATAGGCAAATCTGTTTCAGAGCACCCTGAATTCATCCCTAGATTTAAAAAAAATATATATATACATACATATATTTATGATTATGTGTCACCAGGCGATATCTGTCCTTGGGTAGGTACGTGATAAAAATTCCATATTTCGCCACAAAGTTCGCATTGCCGAACAAAAGGATGAGCCCGAAGATGAATAATTCTCAAAAATTCTTAGGTGTGTAAGGTGTATGCCCCCGAATGGGGAAAAGTCCCTGCTACCAGGAAGGTTTTTGGTGGGAACCTTACCACAAACCAGACAATTCCTGGGAATGGTCGTTGTGTATGGGGAGTGTTCTTTGGCACTTCGCAAAATTAATAAAACGAAAAATAAAAGTGTTCTTAATCAAATTTATATTGTAGCTTTCTCCTACCTAACAAAATAAACGGGAGACCTCTTTGAGAAATGAAAATGAAAACAGGAAAATGACTCACCACCTGTGACCGCTAAGGGGAAGAAAATAAATAATAGTTTTCACTTTGGGGGGAAAACGGACCGGCTCACGTGTCGGATCGGACTCCAGGGCACAATCACGGTTGAAGGTATCGAACAGACTGCCTCCGCCCTGGAGTTCCACTCAGTACATAGCCGTACACGTTGACCCGCCTCCACCGTGGCCCGGCCCGTCTCCGGACTCTGAAGCTAAATAAATAAACAAAGCTATAACTATCCGCACCTCTCTATAAGGGCGATTTGAAGCCTGACAGGTGGTCAAATTTAATCACTGAAAGTGTAATGGAGGGGTGAGCAGACAGAAAAATACCATTCCAATTATTTTCCATACCGAACAGGGGTCAAAAAAGGATGGGGGGGGGGGGGGGGTGGATAAAAATCAATATTTATTAACTCACCTGACGTGTAGGATGGCGATTCATTGTTTCACGGTAAAGATATTTTTCTCAAAAAATAGTTCATCAAATTTGACTGTATATGGGTCAAAAATCGGTAAAAATCACGAAAAAAGTATTTAATTTTACGAAAAGTGGTACGATTTCTCGCTATTACCATCTTTTTACACAATAGCACAATACTTCTTTGAAAATTCGCTCTTATAGCCATGCTGCATCCTAAAAATGAATGGGCAATTTCACCTGTTTCCTTTTATTTTCTTAAGTAAAGGATCTCGGCGATTGCTTTCCGAAAAGGTGCTGTACGAGGGGTATCCGATGATTGAAAGTGGGCGATAAACCAGTGGAACGAAGGCGAAATGACGTCATACGTAAAAGTTCTCCCACCCCCGCGTCCGCCTAGGGGGAACTCTCATCAACTTATGACGTTCCCTTTTCTACCCTTTTGTAGCCCATTTTTGTACCATTTTTCTACCCTTTGTAGCCCATTTTTGTACCCTTTTCTACCATTTTTCTAGTATTTTCTACCCTTTTGTAGCCCAAGCTACACGGAGTTTCGAGATGAAAATTGGCAGTGGGGGGAGGGGGGTTATCGAGTGCCAAATCCGATAATGAGATCAAAAATAAAAACATTCTACACATGGAAATTGGACCATTACATCGTTTTTAGGATGAATAACCTTACAGAAAATAACAAGCATGGCGGGAAAATGGCCGTCGTTTGACCTGTACTAATAGTTTCTAAAGAATAAAAGCAGGTGCCTAGTAGTTTAAAACAGTACTGCTAATCTGAAGTAGAGACCGAGATTTGGCCGTTTGGAGTCGAGGAAAACGGAGGCACATCACTGAGAACTTTTTCTATGATTTGTTCAAAGTTTATGGAAGTTCTGACGTCCCACCCAGGCGAGAGGGGTGAAATGACGTCAGAACTTCTGGAATTTTTGAAAAATCATAGTAAAAGAACTACTAATATTGTAGGACAGTGCGTTTGGTGTCAAAATTCGCAGGATGGAATCTGCTTTCAGTAACGTAAAATAAATAAAATACGTTGCGCATACCCCATTAAGTGGAATGAATGCTCCCCTGGAGGAGATGTCAAGTTTAAATTCGATAAACGAAATGTTTTGCTAAAGGACGTTGGGCTGTACCAGTCAAGCTACATACCTAAGGTAAATAATCAGGCGGCATTCTTCAATGGTGAAGTCCGATTTGGAGCAAAACCCACCAGGGATTTCGAATACATGACAACTTGCGTGGTAATCAAGTTTGCTTCTAACATGTGGACGGATACAACAATTCTCGCTTTTTTGAAAACCACGACAAATTCACAGGTTTAAATGTATCGCTTTTTTCGTATTTGTAGCCTTGAAACGGTTTAATGGATTTTTATGAAACCATTTCGTCATCTTCATCGCCATAGTCGACCTCCTCATCCGAAGGGGGCGACTCCTGTTGAGGCGGACACTCGAGGCACCTGGAAATCGAAATATCCCCATAAATAAACGAATTAGGTACCTAACAGTAATGTGGTTTCGTTAACAAAGTGTAAAATACGTAAAACGGAGAAAGGTCGGTTGCCTACCTGGATTCATTTATTCCGTAGTTTATGCAACGATCTCCGATGCACTGACAGCAACCATCATGGAACCATCTGTTGAAAAATATAATAGTTGAGAGGCGAATACGAAAAGGACAATCAAGTTGGATTTGTTCTTAACGTGCGGAAGAGATCGAGGAAGGTTTTGGGAGTGTACCTGTAACTGGCTGCTCCCATGGATTGGCAAGACCCTTTGCATTTGTTCCAGGACATGCACTGAGACATGTAAGCGACAGTGCAGTTGAGAGTTACTGTGTCTTTGATCGGGTCTACTTCCTGAGCGTTGTTTTCTGGAAAAACGAACGAAAACGTGAAGAACAAAATCAGTCGAATCAATGAATTGGAATAGACTACAAGCATGGAACAGCAGGGTTGCTAAATGGCTGACTCAAAAAATGAGGGAAACACCATCTGACGGTTATCTGACCGTCAGAAAGGTGTTGGGCCGTTTGCAGTGATTGTCGGACTCTTTTCAGACTGTATAGTATCCATGACCGGCTGTTCGCAGTGTTTTACTGACTATCCAAAGGTAGTTTTCTGATCGTCATTCCAGTACACAGGAAATAGGGCTGACGAGAAACTAGGCCACTACCCGCACTACCTTCTCGACTCACAACCTTGTGGTTTGTTCGGATAGACAGTCCTGGAGCAGTCCAGGATGGAATGGGGTATTCCAGTGGGTCTGAAAATAGGATGTTGGTTGGCAGTTTTCAGCTGAAGGGAATATAAAAAGTATGTAGTGTGCGTGAAAACGTCATTCATTCGTATAGGGTGAAAGATAATGCAAAAGAAACAAAAGGGAATTCGAAAGTGGGCGCGGCTCCTACAGCTCCTACGTCTACGTCACGACCGAGGTCAGCGACATGCATGGACGCTATACCACTAGTATCCATGTTTCACATGAGAGCTCACTTTATCGTACAACCTCGTTTTGCTGTTTATTTTTCTGTTTTATCTTTACCCGTTCAGTATTTTGTGCGTATTGGGGTTGAAATGTCAGCCAAGGACAAAAAAAGAGGCTTGCATGGATGCTTCCCTGCGATATTCAAATATCCATACCGGCCTTTAGGCTCTCCTACGCCTACATCACACGCCCACTGTATGCCCGCCTTTTTTTTTCAAATTTCCGGTTTTCATTTGTCTTCCTAATTTTATACGAACAATTCCCCGGCGAATGGACTCGATTTTCGTTAACCCTAGGCAAGGTACTTCGAAAAAAAAAATTTAAAAAAATAGACCGGAATACCCCATTGCGTTCCAAAAATGAGGGGTTAGAACCATTCAGGATTGAGTCCAGAGTAGTGTCTGTCCAAACATGCTCTGATGATTCCGAACGGATAACATGAAGCACTGTAACCTTCCACAAGGTAAAGGTAGAAGCATCAAGCGCGCATGTGCAGGATCAACAGTCCTCAAAACATCCAGGACTTAGAACTAGTACAGAACGGTCCTGGACTGTCTGTCCGAACAGCCAACTCTCTCGATCCAGGACCAGTTCTGGTGCTGTCCATACGCACCAAAAGGACGCCCCTTTTGGTGCGTTGGTTAAAACGCCGGCTTGGATAAAACTGTCGAGGACTGTCCGTCTGAACGAACCCATTATCAAACTCAAACCTTTCTCAAACGCTCACCATGATGGCACTGGATCATTGATGGTTTCTTACTGTTTTCTAGGAGTCAGCTAACCGTCAGAAAAAACCAGTGCACGGGCTACTCAGGGACAACTTTTGGCAGTAAAAAACCTCGAAATTTTAGGATTTCCTTCAGTTTTTGGCTTATAAAATCTGAACGGTGCGTCTTACAGAAAATATCACTCATACCAAAATTAAAGAGCAGTGAACTGAAATCTGGTTCAACGGCTTGGTTGGACGGTTTGATAGGAACCGGCAGTCAAAATAGGCCGACTTTTCAATATTTTGGATGAAAGTGCGTTATGCTCAGTTTCAAACGCAATCAATTTTGGAATGAGTAAAATTTTCTGCACGATGGCCTCCGGCTGTTATGAAACAAAAACTGAAAAAGTGTCAAAATGTCGATGTTCTTTGGCTGCCTGAATTTGTCCCGAGGTAGCCTGTGTTAGCATTTTTGTTTTCTACACGTTTGCACCCATATATACAAGTTAGAAAAATTAAATCTTCTAGAACACCTTTTGGAACATCCTCCTCCCCCTCCTTTTCGATCCTCCACTGACTGGCCTATTATTGTGCATATGTGACGAAAAATGATACCATACGACGTAAGAGTAAGGCCCAATGCATATGACAAAATAATGATCAAATTATACAGAAATAAACATTTAAACGTAGGTAAACCTAGGAAAACACGTAGGTAATAGGAACTCGTGAAAGTTGAGCCACGAGTATTATCAAATTTCTCTAATGATAACGTGAACGGCATCATTAGGAAGTTATCAGATCACAACAAAGTTATTATTGGTTATTTATTATTATTAGATGAGTGGACTTGTTCGTGTTTTGTTATCGAAGGCATTCAGACGACGTTTCCTGAGAATAACTCGGATCGAAGTGGTGTAGAAACGACAGTGAAACGACCTAATATACAGAATTTTGAAAACAACAAGGGACAATGGAGGTTTCTCATTCAATGGACAACGCCCCAGGGCACCTAATGAGGCCAACCGCTAAAGAAAGAAAATTAAAGAACGTTACGGTCAGGTGATGGTTAGATAGAAGAAGGCATACGACGGGAGATATGTACCTGCCTACCTCTCCAGCTTTTGCTCAAGTGAGGCAGCCTTGTATTCATACTTCGTACACGGATTTGGGTTCGAAAGTTATGTCCTATACAACTGTCACCTCGCATTTTCCGTTTCAGAAATCGAAGAACAAAATTGGTTCAAACAAACAAAATTAATCAGATGGGATTCGGGACAACGAAAGTCCAATTTGAATTTGATATATTTTAATGAGGAGCTTTCTACAGCCCTCTGGCTGTCATTGTCAACTCTAAAACAACAGGAAAAAATAGCAAACTGATCAATGATTAGGTATAAATAAACCGTACTTATAGCTAGGTACCACTGATTTTCTTCTTACTGACGATAGGACTAGCAAAGTTCCTTCATCACTAAGTGGCATTTTACCTACAGGAGATGCAAAGTGTACTTTCAAAACTATTTTCACAAATAGTTTTTGGTTACACAGTAGGTAGTTTCACAGATACATTTGTTTTATTTGACAAACAAAGTCTTTGATAACAAAGTTTTAGCTGGTTATGCTGTTAACACAATAATATGTTAAGATTGATGTGATACTATCACATTTGCTGTGATGTTAACAGCATATCCAGCTTAATTAAGATAATATGATAATATTATGTTAAGACTGATGTGATACTATCACAACATTTGTTGTGATATGTTAACAGCATAACCAGCTAAAACTTTGTTATCAAAGCCTTTGTTTGTCAACTAAAACGAATGTATCTGTGAAACTACCTACTGTGTAACCACAAACTATTTGTGAAAGTATACACTGCATATCCTGCGCCAAAATGTGCTAAAAAACGTAATGATGAAGACCTAATCTTACCCTTCTACTAATTTCGTCAAGCACTGAGAACGGGGTATAAAGGCCTCGAAAAGTTGCCCTGAAAAATACTTCTATTCACCCTCACCGACTCTCAAGAATAAACCAAACCTGACATTGTCTAAGCGGTCAAGAATCGGAAAAGTTTGACTAAATAATTTTATATAGGTACATATTTCACGCCAGACGGTATTTGTCCGTGGGTACATGAAAAAAATTCCAAATTTCGCCAAAACGTTCGCACTGCCAAACAAAAGGATAATTTCGAAGATGAGCAATTTTTTAAAATTTCTAAGGATGTCAAATTTCAGTTTTTGGTCAAAAATCGGTAAAAATTGATAAAATCGCAATAACAACAACGGATACAATACACAACAACAACAAAAACAGATATAAAATCGTTGAAGTGGAATGGAAGGGTGAGTAAAGACAGAAATACACCATTTCAGTTGTTTTTCATACCAAATAGGGGTCAAATTTGGATTTTTGGGGGCCAAAAGTTGGTATTAAGGGCCTAAAATCAATACTAATTCACCTGTCGTTGTGTGGGGCGGTGATTCACGACGGACGGGCTATTTCGACGATAAAAATGTTTTTCTCGAAAAAAGAGTGGTTCAAACCTAACTTTATAAGGGTCAAAAATCGGTAAAAATAGCTAAAATCATGAAAAAAATATACAATTTTACGAAAAGTAGCATGGTTTCTCGCTGTATCATCTTTTCACTCAATAGCATGAATATTTGTCTGAAAATTCGCTCTTATAGCCATGCTGTAAGACTGCAACTTTATTGTGTTGTTTTAGAGTTGGCAGTGACAGCAAGAGAGCTCCTCATAAAATATTTCCAGTTGAAATTGTACTTCTGTTGCCGAATCCCCCCTGATTGAAAAAAGAAGAATTTGAATGGACAAAATTAATTTGGTCACGTCCTAGCTGTCTCTAACCAATGAGGTGTAAAAAACGACAGGATAAAAATAGAAATAGTCTATTTCCACGTAAATTAACAAACTGTAGACCGGTTTCGGTTGTTACACCATCATCAATACACGATTTCTATCGAAACCGGTCTACACGATAGAACTCGTGTACTGATGATGGTGTAACAACCGAAACCGGTCTACACGATAGAAATCGTGTACTGATGATGGTGTAACAACCGAAACCGGTCTACACGATAGAAATCGTGTACTGATGATGGTGTAACAACCGAAACCGGTCTACAGTTTGTTAATTTACGTGGAAATAGACTATTTCTATTTTTATCCTGTCGTTTTTTGCAATGGATTTCCACTACTCCGCTGCAAGTGATTTAAGTTATACAATGAGGTGTAACCCAAGTGTCTGAAATCGACTCGTTTTTCGCTCGAATAATTTTTTACGCTGTTAATTGATTAGGAAATTCCAATTAGTCGGATAAATAGTTGACTGGGTTTCAAAATCACCTACTGGCCTACTCAGAAGCCGCACAGTGTAGTTCTTCCTCCAAGCCGCAGTTTGAACGATTCCCGACACAGGACTTTCAGCTTGTGGAGTTTCTGTATCGAAGATGTGAATGGATACGATCGATAGGTGGCGTGCTCGTGGGTGGCGCATTCCGATTCGATTACCTCTAAACAAACAACCTGTCCAGTCTCCCTGAGGTCCGCTTTCAATTAATAATGACGTAACCTTTGCCGTGATAATTAACCGTAGAGTAGAAAAACGCTGCAAAGTCCTTGTCACATGGGTTTATTATTCTACTGGCTGGAACCACATTTCTTGTTTCTTTCAAGTACAATTATTGAAATAGCTATTGCTGATGGTTTCCACCGATTTTGGCCCCCAAAAATACGATATAAGCTCCTATCGTTGACGAATTACCTTTGATCATTGATAGTGGCATTTAACTGTCTTGATTTGCCTATTGAAACTACTTCTAGTGTTATTATATAAGTTTATGGTGATTTCAGACAATTTCCCAGGTTTATTGACTCATAAAAAATGAATTTTGGGAGCTGAACCTTCGTTACAACCTCAATTCTTCACTCTTGGGTCAAAATCGACTTCATATTCGGTCTTCTCGCCCTAAAAAACATGGAAAACGATACCTCACAAGCCCATATTACTAAAACCTCAAAACACCCTATTTTTACACCTGTTTTTCACCCATTCCGGGTGTATTCCTATGAATGAAATACTACTAAAAAACGTGTTATAATCACTTCTATGAGGACGTTTATGCTTATAATAACTTTGAACGGTAGTACGTAAATCCGATTGTAATTAGATTTTGGATTCAGCTCGACGAGTACATTCAAGTGGTACTTCAATCAGGATGTTAGTGGGAGGGGGGTACAGGTTATGAGAGGGGGGGGGGGGGGGTCTACAGAAATTTCAAAACTACTTGACCAATTGGAGTGCAACTTTGGGAATTTGTTGTGTGAACATTAAGAAATGTTTCTAACCAGGTAGGGAGGGTTCATAGAATACGGGGGGGGGGGGGGGGTTAAAGGCAGTTAGGGTTGGCATTGGGGAAGGTTTCTGATCAGTTGAGGAGGGGGGGATACAGTCATATTAAAATACATGACCGTTGGCTCCATTTATTTAAATCGCAGCAACACGCGTCGGTTCAAATAGTATAATATATCATAAAACAGTGTCAGTCTGTTTGTTTGTCTCGGCATCGATAAATGAGAACTGCTGAACGTAGAAGGTGGTATCTGTTATGAGTGGGGCCTGTCCTAAAGGGGGTGTCTGTTCTACCGTTGCGAAGCGCGGGTACACAGCTAGTTTTAACATAAATTTAAGGCTGAAACATCGTTACAACCTCATATGAACTTCATATTCGGTCTATTATTGCGCATGAAAGAAACAATAAATGAACAGCCAACATTTCTGTACGTATGTCCAGTAGAATAATAAACCCATGTGACAAGGACTTTGCAGCGTTTTACAATTACAGTAAATCATGGAGTTGAGACGTATAGGTTCATAGGCATGCTAGTAAAATAGACGTATAATTACATAAAGAATAACATTATGATAGCTGAATTCATTCAAGTATAGCACGTTGAAAAAGTACTCGTTTGAGTACCTATACTACTGATCGGTATCGCATTTTCTTTCGATACTTGAGTAGTATCGAATATTCCTTTCGATGCCAGTATCGAGTACTAGTATCGATTATTTTCGTATTGCAAGTCGAGGACAGTCATACAGGACAAGAGGGTGGGGGTCGAGTGTGAAGCGGGGTTGTCGATCAGCCCCTGCAACCCTTTGACTCGGCCATAAAATACCACCGCCTCTAAACCGCTAACGGCGGAGACGAGACGAGAAAGACAAGACGAGGCGAGAAACTGCCAGACTCTTCCTCGTGATATATCGGAAAATTACAAGTAGAGTAAAAGTCGCTTAGTAGAAAGGCGGTTAAAGGAATAAGTCGGATATAAGGGTAGGAACAGTCAGGTCCCGATCGCCCGTATGTAAACACACAGGGAATTGACCTGTTTTAGTGATCAAAAGGTCGGTTATAGCGACCAGTTTTGGTTTATTATTCTGTGAATAATACACCTATGTATTCGCTCAGAAAAAAATTTTATGACACCCCCTCAAACTTTTCTCTTTTCCGTTTCAAGGTGCGTAGATTCCAAAAATGCAATGTCCGTCCGCCGTATCACGTGTACCGGCTTCATTTTAGGTCTAAAAAAGTCGTTCTTTCGCACACATGCTCCATTTGGGCCCTAGTTGTGTCCCGAAACTTTTCAGCCCGATCGGAATATACCCAGGGGTGTTATGAGTGAAAATGTGTGTAAAAATAGGTACTTTTTGCGTTTTAGCAACACGTTGGTAACATGAGCTTCTGAGATATCGTTTTCCATGTTTTTGGGGACGAGAAGACCGAATATGAAGTCGATTTTGACCAAAGAGTGGAAAATTGAGGTTCCACCAAATGTTCAGCTACCAAAATTAATGTTTTACGATTCAAAAAGCTTGGAAATCGTCTGAAATCACCATCATTTTGTATGATAACACTCGAAAAAGTTTCAACAAGTGGATCAAGACGATTAAATGGCACTATCAACTATCAAAGATAATTTGAAAAAAAAAGAGCGTGATTTGTGTTTTTGGGGGCCAAAATTGGTGGAAAACATAAAAAATAAATTATTTCACATCAAAGAATCAATAAAAGAACAGCCAGCATTTCTGTACGTAGGTCCAATAGAATAATAAACCCATGTGACAAGGACTTTGCAGCGTTTTTGAAATCTACGCACCTTGCAACGTAAAAGAAATAATTTTGAGGGGGTGTTATAACAATTTTTTGCTGAGCGAATACATAGGTGTATTATTCGCAGAACAATAAACCAAAACCCGAAAGAAGATTCCTTTTGGGACTCGAAAGTCAGAGGGAGACAACGGGAAGCTCTTAAGTGGTTCGAGGCAGTTAAGTCACCGGTAAGAGCGGAATGTTGGGAAACAGGCGATACCTGTGCCGAAACCCAGAAAAAGCCCTCGTCAACCCATTTGTGGGGGGTCGACAGACAAGAACACTCTGACACCAGAAGGCAGACGAACTGGCGACCCTCGTGCGGGTTAATTAGACCCACGAAATCCTCTGAAGACCCATTTCCTCTCCTTTCCTACCTGAAAAGTCAACAGAATGCTCTGTTTAGGCCGGTTCTGTCCCAGCCAACGTATTCGAGTCAGAATTTGATGATAAAAGTAAATAAATGCAGCTAATTTATCCGTAAGGTAATCATTTTCGGTGCAGATGCCCGTAACTACAAACGCCATTATAACCTTTCGATGTCCACAAACAGACAACCCAACCCTCAACAAACGCGCAAGAAACCCAAGAAATATGCTCAAATCGACATATTATCAATGAAATCCCACTATACATGAGAAGTTCTATATGTACATAATTATTATTAAAGGTGAAGTTTCTAACCTGCAGGGAACCATTTTTGTAGGCAGGACCTGGACGGAAAGGCCATTTTGTTGATTTCTAAGACAAGAAGAGCCTCAGCTCTTGTTCTACGTTAGAAATTTGCATCCTTTTTGCGAGTAACGAAAGCAAACTTACGCATAGTGTATTTCACTTCTCGGTTCTGATGAGGTTTGAGATGTGCGATATCGAGATCGACAGGGAACGTGAAGGTGATCCAACGCTGTTGCTGGATGTCGGGTTCAGCAGTCAGAGCCTGTTGAATTAGAAATATAACACTCAACTACCGATAACATGATTCCTGCGAGTGTTAGAAAACAGCATCAACATCAGTGCTCTGGATTACAGAATATTTGAATGCATTGGGAAATTTCTCAAATATACCATATTTTGTGGGGCAAAATCCACCTTTTCCAACAAGTTTTGACAGTTTTTTGGGCAACATCAAGGAACTGCTCAAATAAAAATATATGTTATTCTACGATTTCTATACGATGTTTTTTAATTTAAACATTTTTTGCTCCAAGTCGTCTGTCTAACAAAAGTTCTTTTGCTGTTCTTTGAAAAAAACCACGATATGGTATCTTGTTGGTCTTCGTACTCATCCCAGAGCTCCTTCAGAGATTTTCAATGAAAAAGAAGTCGGATTTCAAATCCTTCAAATGCTAGTCCATTAAGAAGGAAATACAGTAAATCAAAAGATTCTTTACTTGAAACAGGTTGGGCAAAGCTTCTGGTAGGTCTTCAACATGGGACTTCCGTGAGAGGGCGGAAACCGTGTAGTTGGGCTTGGGGCACATTTCTGAAAATGAGGGAATCAAATCAACGCCAAATTTTGAACGCTTTAAAAACGACGGCTAGTTTTAAATAGGTATATATTTAAAAAAAAATTTAAACAACACCAAAAGACCTACAACAACGAAATTCATTCGATCCCCGGATCGAGGAAAGAACTTGAATTGAACCTAAATACTTGCAATCATACTAAAATGAACCTTGGAGCTGATATAGTGCCCAAAATACTCCATATTTTATAGCCAAAGAAACAAATTTGATATTAAAAAGAAAATACTATACTATTCGCCAACAAAAGCGCTGTGGAACAAACAAGAAGAAATTATCGAGTTGAATTTTACATACCTAAGACGTGATTGACAATTATGTTACATGAAACAGCTGGTAAGATGACAAAAATACAAATGTCAATAGCCGTTTACAATTCTCGTGTACCGGTTCAAGATCCCTGTAGTCCAATTTAGAGTGAGAGCATGTAAACAGAATGCGAAACCATCAAAGCACCATGGCGTTGCGGGTTAGTATACCCCAATTGCATATATTTACTTATGAGGACCTTTGACTTCAATTGCCCAAAATGGTTGGTTCATGGGCAAGACATCGGCTTCAGCTTCAGTCTCCATAGTTGCAATTCATCAGTTTTATTTTCATTCAAAGTTCGTCGTTTTCTAAAGCAAAATATTGTAGTGATGTAAGGTCGGGAACCGGCACAGCCAGCTCGGTTAAGTATTTCTCCACCGAAGAGATGTAAGGTGACAACTATATCATTAAAAACGACAAAATCACTGTAATGAAAGTGTGCAAGCATACGCGTGAAATTTATCCAGACCAATTTGTCCGATATTTCGTGCTGATGGTGGATGCCGCGACAGGTTAAGCGGCCTCAATTTACCGGGTTCTAAAAGTACATAGAGAAAACGGCTGCTTTTGTTCACCAAAGAAGACAACAGCCCAAAAATAGCTGATTCGGTTGGTTCTTTAGATCCAGAGGCAATACGCCAAAAAATTTGTCCATAAACATAAAAATTCATTCATACCCTTCCTGCTACAGATGAAATGTTCTTGACGTTAACACGGGCGGTCCCCTCCCCAATTTTGAAAGAACCACTTTTTACAAGTTGTCACAGAGCTGCCATTTCAATTTGTGAGACGTGGAAGGGATTCAGCACTGCTTGTACGGTAGGCAACCCCGCGTCACGCGGGCTCGTTTTCATTGCCGTTTGTTTATCTGTGCTCTCACGCTAAATTGAACGTACTGTAGATATTATGGAATATTCGTAAATCAATTCCAACTCCCGTGCACCGAGAACGTTTTAGATAAAACATGATTTCCACTAATGAACGGGTTTCCAAAACACAGTGAAGACAAATTCAGACAAGGCCTGTCCATATCAAATGATACAGGCTTGATTAGGTAAAAATTTCCCAATATTGATGAATCAAACCTCATCAATTTGAATAAAATAGTTTTATCAAGTAACTACGTGATGTCTACATGTAGATAGTGGATAAAACTTTAAGTAAGTAAAGTTTTATCTAGGTAATTTACCAAAACCCCAATTTTTCCCTTACTTGGAAAATCCAAAAATCATGGATACGTCTATTTCATGATAACCAATGAAACCACCAAACCAAACGCCCACCACCAATGAAACGCCTACATAATGGCATAATTGTTTATGGGTCACCGTCAACTATGTGCATGGGAGGATCATACTCGTAAATCAGAAATTGGGTAATACACTTACCTAGTCCTACCAATTAAATAAAACAAAAAAGGTTCAACCGTCAAACAGCACAAACGTATTTCGACCTCGAGTTGAATTTCTTAAGTTTTTCCTTAAATACGACATTGCTTATCCAGATGATATCGTTAGGTAGTTCGTTTATTGGTATCGCGTTACATTTTTCTTAGTTAAAAAATTACAAATTTTTGGTTGCCCCCCCCCCCCCCCCCCCCCCCACCAATAAAGAAGACATCCATGTCAAAATACTAAGTATTAACACAACTTTGTCATTTACTCAGATATCCCCATTATATGTTCCTTGGATCAATTCAGACTGCGCCTAATTAAATAATTTATTATGGAAGTGAATGAGGTAGAGAGATTCCAGAACACATTTAAAATAGTTTACATAGTAAGGAAAAGGAACTAAGCTTGAAATAGGGAATGGCGAATAGCTACGTCGCAGGTACAAATGGTCGTAGCTGTACAAATTATTCAAGCATGTCCACTAGGGTGGTCACAAGGCAATAGGCAAAATTTTTTTTGAGAAAATCACTTCTGGCAACCCCCTAAAAGGTGCCATTTGACTAGAAAATGAGATTCGCAAAGTTTTAGGTCGATCGGATAACGTTAACCCGTGCCGCATTGAGGTTGAAGATCAGAAAAACTCACTTTGTTTCATAAAAATACTCTTTTTTCCCTCATAACATAGTAACCATTTGTCCTAGAGACTTGAAATTGGTCTCATTTTATTTAAAATGTTATCTTCTTCAACTTTTACTTCCATAATATTTTCGCTACATCCTGTAGATTTTATGTTATTCAGCTTTTCCCATCTCAAAACGTGGTCCGTTTCAGCAAATGTGCCTTTTTACGCATACCCCTAAAAACCACACTCCAGTCAATGAAATCGACCTCCAGGCAATTTGATACTTCTTTATCACTCTGGTATATTGAAAATGAGTATGTTTCAGGTATAAATGTAAAGGTTGAGGCTGTAATAAAAATAAAATTATAAACAATAAATAAAAATTTCAAGTTGGGTGGCCTAAGTTCGACCGAACTAAATACAAAACTAGTATACATGATGATAATACGAGTATTAGATACAAAATTAGTAACATTAATCAAGTTTCACTTTTTTTAATGGAACATTTGGAAACCCTGCAGCCCAGAGAGGATTACAAAGAGTTTCTTCAACTTTGTTTAGTGTTTATAGGGCTTCCTCCCCAAAACTTTTCTTTTAAAGCACCTGGTGCAATTCATCACGCCAGGTGGATGGCCAAAGCAATTTACTGCCTCAAAATTTATCTTTTTAGAGATCAATTGTTATTAACTCAAAAAGAAATGAAAGGAATAGAAGAAATTTGTGTTTTTATAATACATATTTACGCCAAGGCATGGTTCAATTCCCCCAAATCTGGAAATTTTGAAAGCATCAGTAGAGTATAGGAAAATTGACACAGAAATAGCAGATAAGGCTTTGTCAAAATTTGTAAACCATCTGTGGTACCTCAGCTCAGAGAAAATAGCGTTCTCGTTTTTCGACCACACTTTAGACAACATTAAAAAAAGTATGGCCATGAAATTATTTTCCCTAGATGAACCCGATAGTGAAATTGATGGTAGGGATAGAAAAGCGATTTTAGATTTTGCACATGTAGAGCAAATTTTGGATAAGCAACTTGATTTTTTGTCACCTCTCGAACCTTGAATTTTTTCAAGCGGTTTTCCACAGAGACAGATTTTTTGAACACCGATACACGCTTATGGAACAAAAATCCTCATTATTTGCATGCTAAAAACATAGTGAACGGTTTAAGGGTAGTCAACGACACTGCTGAAAGAGGAGTGAAATTGATACAAGACTTCAACTCTTGCTTGACAAAAGACGAAGAACAGCGCCAATTTTTATTACAAGTTGTGTCAGAATGTAGGAAAATTTACCCTGATGTCGATAAAGCCTCACTATCTAAGCCAGTGTTGTAGTTCTAAATTCAGTGGTGTTGGAATAGATATATTGTGTTGTAAAATAAGTTCCAGGCTATTATTTTCTATACAAAAAACTTTCAATTTGTATTATTAAAACACTTTTTACATAATTTTTATTGTTTTTTGTGCATTTCATAGCACCCACCACCCACCCATCTCCCCCCTACCCCTCCATATATTATATATTAGATTCAAATGTATCAATTTTCAATATACCAGAGTGATAAAGAAGTATCAAATTGCCTAGAGGTCGATTTCATTGACTGGAGTGTGGTTTTTAGGGGTATGCGTAAAAAGGCACATTTGCTGAAACGGACCACGTTTTGAGATGGGAAAAGCTGAATAACATAAAATCTATAGGATCTAGCGAAAAAATTATGGAAGTAAAAGTTAACGTTATCCGATCGACCTAAAACTTTGCGAATCTCATTTTCTAGTCAAATGGCACCTTTTAGGGGCTTGCCACGATTGAATTTCGAAAGTTGACTTTTTTGTCCACTGTAACAGTGTGGCTATTCTCGAGTACTTTTTTGGTCCTGTGGAGACGGGGTCGCTGGGCGGGAGCCAAATCGTTATCCCTTCTTAACTGGTGATAATCTCGCTGGTCTAGGAGGGGGACTCTCTTTTTGTGGGCTTACCAGAAGGATAAGCCCAAAGGTTTCCCGGAAGGATTCCTTTACTAACAACCTGTCCCTTTGATAATACATCTATTGGCTTCCCCACCCCCTTTCCACCCTTTAGTGTCAGTATAATTTAAATATACTGAGCTCATTTGAAGCCAATTGATGCCTTGTCCCAATTTACAAGTCCCAATAGCTGTTCCATCCTCACGATGGAGGTTGATCACCTAGAGGTTGCCCAGATGAGCACAATTCACTGGACAACAACCTCTGACAACATTATCCGCCAATACTCCTATGTAGGAGCTTTGTTCTCCAGCAGTAAACATTACTGAGGTAGTATTAACTATGGAGGTTAGTCAGCTTGAAGTTGTTCAGATGTCGTTTCCTGAGCCAGAACTTCATACTACTTTTCATTTCCCCTTTTCCCTCTCATACTTCTGCTGTCATGTGGGGACCAGTGTAACAGTGTGGCTGTTCTCGAGTGTTTTTTTGGTCCGGTGGAGACGGGGCCGCTGGGAGGGAGCCTAATCGATATCCCTTCTTAACCGGTGATAATCTCGCTGGTCTAGGAGGGGGACTCTCGAGGGTCCACCACCACTGTCACACCACTTCGCTAAGGGAGGTCGATCACCTCATCAAGCTTTGCAACAAAACTTCGAATTAATTCATTCAACTTGCGGCTTTACTATGGTTTGGACACAACTTCAACTCTACGATCTAAAATTCATTTAGGTACGAAGGCTCCACAGTTTTGAGACACCTTGAATCTTTCTAAGGACAAACAGAACAATCAGGTGGCGAGTGACATGTTTCTGTCATCCCTTCAACTGGTTTCAGTAACATAACTGTCAATCACTCAATCACAGCAAAGCTGCGTATCACCTTGACTATTACAGAATACGTAATTTCTTCAGTTTTATCATCCCGTTGCATCAAACCGTCCGGTTTTCCTTCAGGATCATACCCGTGTCCCATCAACAGCAAATTTTTCGATATGGATTCAAAGAATAATGGCGTTTTCCCAATTATTAGATTTTTTTATTTACCCACGTCAGACCGCCAAGTAACGTGGTTTACTGTGAAATCGAGTGTATTTAGGTACATTTACAACTCCAAGTCGGTACGGTATGCAGCAAATATATATTTGTGCTTGACAGGAGGCGTTGAACGCTTACTTTTTTAGGCACATTAAGGTATTCACAAAATTTCACTAGATCGATCATAAATTTTTGCAACGAACTGTCACAAGCTTGTTTTCGACAATGTAAAATTTAGGTAAGGTTGCAGACCAGTCGTGAAAGTGTAGTAGGGACGCTGTTATAGCTGTAGAAGTGCAGTTAGTTTCCTAGTGCATTCGATTGCTGCAATTCACTCTTTTTTAAAATATTTTTTAAACAAAAATACTATAAACTTACCAACACACGAGCAACATTCGCTGTAAAGGTGACTGAGGCAGTTGAAGCAATCTTTGCAGCAGGAGCAATTCTTGAGATCGCACTTGCACGACTGTGTGATCATGCATTTGGAAACTATCGACGCACAGACGGCTTCGTTGCAAGCTTCGGACGTCGTTGACATGCAAATGAGGATGAGAAAGGCCGAAAAACTCCAAAGGAAAACGTTGAATAAAAACACACTTCCGTGATTGGAAAACAACGAGCGCGAAACTTCGGATTTCTCCATGATGCACGACAGGGCTTTTACCTACTGAACAACAGTAATAAACTGAATGGAGAAACCGGTCGGTTGTTGAGAATCCTGGTGCCCAGAATGCGATGTACGAACGATTGAAATCAGAGCAGACGACACCAAACGATAGGAAAATACAAGACGCAGGGAGACGAGAAGGCAAAACAAAGGACGTCCAGAGCTCAGAGCACGTTCATGGATACTGAGATCATAAAAACTACAAACATCCACGAATATACAGAAACAGTGTTGCCACTTGTGAGGTTGCATGTTCAATGCAGGCTGGACTACTATAAAATATAGATCAGTGCTACCAGTTGTCGGGAAACGTCCCGAATGGCGGGAAATTGGGAAAAAATCGGAAGATGAAAAAAATTGGAACATTGCCGGGACATTGTGAAAAATATCGATACCAATATCATATAGCCGCGAAAATATCGATACTCTGTAATATCGATATTACGATAATTCCACAGAATATCCTGGAGGATTTTGGACAGCTTAGCTATCCAGGGATGTACCCACAGCGCACAGCAAAGGGAAATCGCTAAACAATACCTCAGGTACCTACAAGGTATTCTAAGGTACCTACAATATTATAATATATCATGTGCAATGCCCAACCAGCAAAATTTCATCTCATATTCATGATCTTAATTCGGATCTGGAACTCATCATCTTCTGTTGGGCCATAGCTAATGGATTTTCCCCTCAAGACCCAGGATATCATATATTATTATTTTCCCCAGAAAAGAAAACCAATTGACATTGCAATTGACAAACCAATTGACAAACATTCCAATTGACAAACCAATTGACATTGCAATGGTCAGTAACGAACAAAAACTTTTGTTTGCTTGTTTACAAAACTGTAACAGTAGTCCACCTCCACTAAATATATTAAATTTATAATTATACATCTAATGTTTGTAACGTACACACTACCATAACGCATTAAACCTTTTGTGCACTGATTTTTTAAATAAATAAATAAACAACCAAATGTAACTGGGAAATTTTATACCTCAGAAAATGTACAGTTTTAACAATATTTGTTCTCCCAAAATCAAGAAATCAGTGGGTCTTGACAACATTATTATAGATATAGTTTGGTGTGGAGGAGGGTCGATATTCCGAATTCTCAGAAACTGAACATCGATATTAAGATATCGGATAACGGTTGTTATATATCGTTAATATCGATATGCAGGTCATTTGGTGACCACAGTTGGCGGCCCTGTTGGTAGGTGGACGCCATTTTCTTGACTCCAACTCTGGTTTCAAATGAATTGGTTGTGTTCGTTTGTTCTTTCGTCCTTTGCCTTTGGTTACTTTTTTAGGTAGCGGTACAGCGGTAGTCACAGAACAGGAGAGTAGTAGAACAGTATTTTTAGTTTTTAGTAGTACAGAACATGAGACGGGTAGTAGCACGTATGTAGTGTTTAAAAAAAATAGTAGTAGTGTCCAGTGTACTCTGTGCCTTGCTGTGATGAGTTCGCCTTCTAAGATAACTTGACATTTCTGTACAACCTCGTCAGGAAGATGTTCGCAACAAGAGGCGTCGAAGAGGCTGGAAAAAGGGAAGCCTTCAGAACCCAACTCTGCATTGTGATGAGGTACATTCATCCATATATTGTATTATATTTAGGTACCTACTGGGTCACGTACCTATTTGAGGGATCTAGACATCCTAATCACAGTACAGGAGAGGTATTTTTTTATAATAATAAAACGCATTTATTGTGCAGAGGTAGGTGCACACCAAAATAGTATAGATATAGATCTCAAGTAGGTATGTACTCATTTCCGCCCTAAAAAATTTATATAACCAGGAGATAATAAACTTCGGCCTGCAGCGTACACAGGTAGGTACACAGCAGCCTACTTGCAGTGATATGAACACACAAATGTGCTGTATTAGCATTTAGATCCCTTCATTGCTTCATGTAGAAAAATAGGGTCATTAGGGTACGGAAAAAAGGGAAAATATTGGGCAGATCGGGGGAAAAACGGGATATTTTGAGTCGGGGTGGGAAATTCAGAAAAGGTGCTCTGGTAGCACTAGGTTCAATGTAGGTTTCATGATCGTGGATTCGCAAGGAAGTGCTGAAAGCTGAAGTTGCACTAATTGCACTGAAATTGTACTATGTACCTACTCCTCATAAGAAGTTCTATCTAGCGCTACACGGGACTCACCGTTCCAAGTTGTAGGTAATAACCACCTGCTGCTTAGTTTTGCGGGCACCTTGGTAAAAATCGAAAAACAAGTAGGTAAGTAGTACCTACTGTGATTTTGTCATCTGCCTAGGTATGTCTACAAAAATCGAGGAAAATAAAAGGACGTATATAACTGAAGAAGCCACCTCAACCTTTACATAAGAGTACCGTTGATTTTGGTATACTTCAAGGAATGTTACCACCAGCCTGAACAGAAATAACCCCACTGGTTCCTAGTACCTATGGTTCGATAAGGAATTCCGTATTCCAAATGTCGTAGGTACTACAGAGTACCTACCTCGGTATAATGTATGGAATACCTTATGGGAATGGGGATTTTATTTTGAAAAAAAAAAAAAAAAAATGCAGAACTCTTGAAAAAGTGGTAGTTTGAAGCCAGTTTTCAAAAATACGCGTTGTTTTTTAAATCAATCAATGTTTTATTTACATAATATTGCCCATTAGGCGACTATGGTGCAAGCGTGTAAGGTGTTTCAATTGGGTGTGTTTACGTGTAGAAGAGGAGCTGGTCAAGTGGCGTCCACTTCTGAATCTTCTCGGACGTCGTTGTTCCGCAGCGCTCTTCTCTTGAGGCGTTTTCTTTCATATGGCGCTGGTCCCGCGATCTCCTCCACTTCCGGGTTGCCGTGTCCTGATGCTCTTGTCCGCATGGCGCTGTACGCTGCAAAAATACGGTCTTGCACCGATTCTAATTTAAGATCGCGGTGCAACGTCTCATTAAGGACAAACCAAGGTGCACCGCAGATCTGGCGCAGGATTTTGTTTTGCATAGTCTGACTCTTTTGAATAGAGCTCACGCATGCAGAACCCCACACTTCACATCCATATTTCCACACGGGCTTAATCATGAGAGCGTACAGGAGCCTCTTGTTGCTTAGATCCAGCTTTGCTTTGGGGTTGATCATTGGCCACAGCTGGTAGACGCGTCGCTTCATCTCATTCACAGTGCGACGGATGTGGGGTCTCCACGTGAGTCTCCTATCAAGGATCAAACCCAAGTAGCGCACCTCAGACCTATGGGGGATAACGTCGCCTGCAAGACGGATGTTAGAGACTGACCCTCGTCTTAAGGTGAACGTTGCAAGAGATACTTTGAGGGGTTAACCCTCACTTTCCATCTGTTACACCATTGGTCTACTTCATTGAGGTGTGTTTGCAGGTGATGCTCAACTTCTGTTAGCGTCCCTCCCGTAGACAGAATTCCAGTGTCATCAGCAAATTGTGCAGTTAAAGTGCTAGTATTGGTGGGGAAGTCCTTCGCGTACATGCTATAGAGTAAGGGAGACAGTGGGGAACCTTGCGGGACTCCTGCTGACGCAGATTTAAATTCTGAGAACTCCTGCGCAATCTTGACTCGGAACGTTCGGCCACTGAGGAACGATCGCATTAAGAGGAATAGAGAGTTGGGCAGGAATTCTCTCAACTTAAATAGCAGACCTTCATGCCAGACGTTGTCAAATGCTGCCTGGACATCTAGGAAAACTGCTCCCGTATACTTTTTCTCCTCAAACCCTTTAGCTTACATAGCTAAAGGGTTTGGGGTTGGTGGTGGACTACATTTCCACCACCCGATGAACTTGCTGCACAGTAGAATGAGAGCTTCGAAAGCCAAACTGAAAATTTGGAATTTGGGGGGAGACGTGAAGTACATTATTGATTCTTGCCAGGAGGATCTTGTCAAATACCTTACCAAGCACTGGTAACAAACTGATGGGACGGTAGGATGCAGGATGTTGCAAGGGCTTCCCTGGCTTTGGGATAACAATCACCACTGCATGCTTCCATACCCCTGGATAGTACCCAAGCCGAAGTAGGGAGTTATAGAGACTAAGAAGAAAAGCTCTCCCTTTCCTTGGGAGCCTCTTTACCATTCCAAGAGTCACCAAATCATACCCTGGAGCTTTCTTATTTTTCATTTGCTTTAGGGCCGATTGTAACTCATGTGGAGTGATTGGTGCTGGTGGGGAGGACATTTGCAGTGGGACATCAATTGATCCCTCCACCTGAGCCAAAATTTCTTCAAGGCCTCTTGGGCTTGGATTAGGCTTGAAAACATCGGCAAAGTGACTTGCAAACAGATTGGCTTTGGTTGCGTCCTCTACTACCCATCTCCCTTGACCATCTTTCAGCGGTGGAGAGCTTTTACTGTTAGGGTTCCGAAAATGCTTAGAGAGTTTCCACTTCCCACCCAAATTTGGACCATTCATGCTTTGCAGATGGGTAGAGAAGCGGGCATTCCTCAATTATTCAAGTGCCAATCTGACCCTACGGCATTTCCAATTGTAGTACCTCCGCTGCTGTGGCTGCCGTGAAGCTTGCCAACTCCTTCTTGCCCTGTTCTGCTGTCTGATCAACAATTTAATGTGACTGGGGGTGTGATTCTTGTGAGTCTTTGGTGGGCTGGGCAGTTTACTACTCCAAATGCTGGTGTGAATGGTCTGCACCAGGTGGTCTATGGATGCATCAATATCCTCTGCTGTGGACATGGGCTGAGTCAGATCAATCAGTTCCGAAAATTCCTGACTGAAGAGCTCCCAATTTACAGAGCCACAAGACAGTCTGGGTGGATGCTTAATTACTCTTACATTGGCGTCTAACCCAGTGAGCAGGACTGGATCATGATCTGAGCTCAGTTCATGGATTGCCTCAGCTGCTAGCATGGTAGGCAGCCCCTTAATCAGGAATACATCCAACACATCTGGGAGCAATCTTGGTGAGGTTGGCCAATATGTGGGGGAGTCAGGAGCCTTCACAAATAAACCTTGCTGATCAATATGCTGAAGGACCATTCTGCCTCGGCAATTTGTGGCGTGACAGCCCCACTCCACTGCCTTGGTATTCAGGTCACCCCCCAACAGACCTTTTGGACCAATACCTCGAAGAACTTCCAACCAATGCTCCTGGGAAAGGCGCTTTGATGGCGTGCAGTAGCAGCTACCAACCGTTAGCAAACTCCCCCCAACTTCTATTGACAAAAAAGTGGCTTGGACATCCTCGTGAGATATTGCTGGGAGCAAATTGTGCTGGATGCTCCGCTTTACAATGACTGCTGATCCACCTTTAGCTCGCCCAGCTGCATGACAAATAGTGTGGTACACCGCATATCCTGGGAACAGGAGCGATTAAAAGTAAAAATGCCCTAAAAAATTAGTATCTTCTTCTTCTTCTCTTATTCTTTTTGACCGTAACCAGTTGGTCGCGTGGTCACAGTTGTTGATAGCATTGTGTCGTTGTTGATGTTGGTTGTCACTTTTTATTCGTTGTTTCTTCTTTGAATGAATTATGAATCTTCTTTGTCGATCATTCTCTCTTGCACTAATCGAAGCTATATTGGTATTCCCAGCCCCCTCATGATTTGCAGCAGTTCCTTCAGCTTCCCCACCTCCCCCAGCCCGACCCTCAGATTTTCTAATATCATCTCCTCCGTGTAAGCCCCCCAGTGTTTCCCGAATGAATTTCTCCAAGATAGCCGAGGAGAATGCACATTCCAGGAATGTGTGCTGCATGTTTTGTTCTTGGTTTTCTGCATAGGTAGCAGTTGGGACTGCTGGTCTTGCGCATGAGGTATTTGAATTTTTCATTGTTGCAGTGTCCTGAGATTAGTCTATTAATGCCCGTTATAGTCTTGATGTCGTATGTTTGTTGTCCGATGAACCATGGGCTATTCAAAGGGGGTATTCCCAGTCTGCGGGTCCAGCCACCCGGAGCATCTTCGTTTGCCCAATACTCTGACCGCCATTTGTGACTGGCCTGCCTGGCTATCTCCTCGTTACAGTCTTTGTAATACATATGCGTATCCGTGTCCATGCGCGCCCTGTGTGATATATGTACTCTGAGTCTATCCACCATTTCATTGTTGGGCCGACATGTGATGGGCACCATTGCAGTTTTACCTTGAGGCCCCTCTCCCACCATCTTTGCAGCCCTTCATAAATTTGTAGTAGTTTTATGCGGGGTGCCTGTCCTTTTTTAAAGTTCTTGATTGCTGTGATGGCTGCTTGTGAGTCTGTGATAATGACAGTGTCAGTTTGTTGACTGTGTTCTCGAGTATGTTCCAGGGCAAGGGTTATGGCTTCAAGCTGGTAGCTGCTTGTGTTCGCTCGTAGTTTGCTTAGTATCAGGTAAAAATTAGTATCAGGTCTGTTGACATCTGATTGGCTGTTGGACCAAGGAGGCGGAGCAAAGCCTCAGAGGCAAAGGTTCTCAATGCTGCCAACAACCCAACATTAGACAAAGCAAACTTTTTGACAACCTTCAAGAACATTATTTGCTGTGACCTTTCCCTCGATTTGATATAGAGGATGTGTTTTTTAAATTTATTTATAAGTTTTAGGTTCCATCCATCCACCCATCCATTGCGGTCTGTACATTGTTTAAAGTGATGCACTCTAAGCAAGATTTGAGTTAACTACTCGCCAATTTATCTGATACGTAATTTCTTCGGGAACTCAGAAATTCAAATTTCACAGTCGTTTTCTGCCGAGACATTCCGGCATAAGCATCTCATTATGTGGTCAGTAAGTATTAATTTCCGTTATTGAACAGAATTTGGCCCATAAAAGGGAGACCCACAAAAATTTCCCATTATATCGTGGTTTGATTGGTAATTGCTCATCATATCGTGCTAGGTATTCATTGTTTTATTAGGTACACAAGAAGATCTTTATTTACATCTTGCTCATTAAATCTGGAGTGTTTTTTGTCATTAAGGAGCCCGTATTGGCTCCAGTAAAATTGTATCAACCCCAAATGCACCACCCTTGGATTTGACACTAAAATCGTTTACTTATGGTCACTTTGAAGAAACCCGAGAACTCTGATGGAATTTTTTTCGTCCGTTTTTATCTATACATATAATAAAACAGTGTCTGTTTGTTTGTCTGTTTGTTTGTCTCGGCATCAATTGAGAACGGCTGAACGTAGAAAGTTGCGGCTGGTACCATTTGACGCAGAATTTATCTGGGAAGGTTTATGAAAAATCCGCATTTGAATCTGTCCATCCGTTGAAACGCTATGAATGAAATACTACTAAAAAACGTGTTATAATCACTTCTATGAGGACGTTTATGCTTACAATAACTTTGAACGGTTGGACGTAAATCCGATTGTAATTAGATTCTGGATTCAGCTCGATGAGTACTTTCAAGTGGTTCTTCAATTTAAGTTCTGTGTAGTACGGTTCAAAATTAATAAACGCTATTTTAGGAGAATTTTCCATGATACCTAACTATTCAAACAGCTGCTCCATAAAGGTAGGTTTGATGTAAAATCTGAGGAGACGTAGGAGATAGCAAATTTAATGATCTACAACTTTCATCTTAGTTGTTTTTTTTCTAGCACGCAGTCTAATGGGTAAAAAGTGAGTAAAACCTGCAAAACATGAGGTATTTGGGCAATATAATAAAATTATGTACCGGCATTATTTTGGCTATAGCGTTTGACTGTTAGCATGTACATAGGAATTGTAGTGCCCTTTAGATTCAGTTCGCCCTGTAGGTACTACTACTTTTGTACATGACATATTTTTCACTTGGGACGCACCCTTGAACCGTGGCTTACGGTAGCAAACAACCACTCTTTGTCAATCCTGAGGTGGTATCTGTTATGAGTGGGGCCTGTCCTAAAGGGGGTGTCTGTTCTACCGTTGCGAAGCGCGGGTACACAGCTAGATGGAAATAATTTGGAATCTCGGTGCTACGAAAAGGTTCTGTAAAGGTAACAAAAAGCTGTAAATCTCTAAAGCTTAATTTGAAAGCTCTAAAGCTTCAAATTTCGTAACAGCTGGCAGGGTAAAGAAAACAGGACAAATAGAAACTCCAAATACGAGTAATTTAAAAAACAGACATATTATTTCACTTTTATCAACAAGAAGTAGGTATATATATTTTTTTTACACATAAAATATCTAATTACATTCCATAGAATAATATCAATCATGAGTCGTAATAATTTCCTGGTTAACGGCTTATTAAACGTAGTTAATGAAAAACGAACACAAATAGGTATTATAATATACAGAATAATTCATTAGTTAGGTAATTACATCGATTCATTGTTTAAACATCACAAAAAAAATCACATTTCTGGAACGGAAGTAAAGACGGTATATCACTGAATAAAAAAATAGTAGGTATTACCTGCTATTCTGTAGTTGAGTGCGGGAACATAATTATTTGGTAACTTTTTTTACAGGTAGGTAAAGAGGTAAATAACAAAATTTTTTATTCTAATTTCAATATATTATCGTTGCATCTTCTTTGTATGATGTGAAATTTGAAGTTACATATTCATTCATTTAGTAGCGTGAATGAGGAGGATCAATAACGAGATCGACTGTTGAATATGACTAGATAATTACATAATGGCAAACTGTAATTATTTTCAAAGCACAGGATTTTGCCTGTACAACAAAGCACATCTACATTTTGCCTGACATTTTCACATTAGGTAGTTGAGGTTGGCTGTTGGAAGGTACAAAATGAAAAATATAATTAATTCTAGGTTACTCTGGGGACAACAGATACATGCATAGGCCATATTTATAATATATTTTCAAGGTAACGTGAAAAATGTTACTTGGTGGAAAGTTTGATCCATGGAGGGTATGTACCTAGCTTATTCAGGGTATCGTAACGCAGGTACCTTGACTTTCCATAAAATCTAACGATATACACGAACATCGTTCTATAAGTACTTCCAATAGGTTATGTCGACGAGTAGGTTAACCAAATTTGTTAATATGAGATCAATAAAACAAAAATAATGGTAGATATTGGTATACAAAGGTAATTTTGAACAATTAATTTAATGGATACCTATTTCATGGTAGATGGGAACCTGTTAACTGTAGGCATTTGAGTATAATAAATATGTATACGTACCTACCTAACCTGTATACGAGTAGGTATAGGTAGGCATCGTGCTTTCGAGATCCAAGACATTGATGGGGGATAGGGAAACATGAATTCGACGTCTAGACAAGATATATGGGAGAAAGGCTGGTCACATTCGCGCGATATTTTGTTGTATAACTTCGTCGCTGCTTAATATTATTTCCTCCAAAGGGGCAAATGAAGAGAAAGTATTACTCAGCCTGGACAAATACGTGTAGACTTTCATGGAGGTACCTACGTAACTCGCGTAGTAAACTTTCTATTCAGGCCATTCTACTTTAACTTATGTAAAAGAATGTCTTTACAAAAAATATGAAACATTTTTGAATTTAGATCTCAGTTTTCCATATTAGGTACAGTGGCAGATATCTAGGATTTGGGGGGGTGGGGGGGGGGGGGGGGCTAACCGGTAAACTTCTGAAAAAATCCCAACCTGAAACTGGGGTTTTATGCGTATATTTTGGTATATTTTGGTCTTTTAAATCGATATCAAAGTGCATTATTTTAAACAAAATATTTGCCACTTCTACTGTGAATGTTTTATGAAATAATACCTAGTCTACACTACGACATGGTTATGTAATTTGTGTCATTGGCACAAATCAAAATATACAATGCTTTACTTTAAAATGAATTTATTAATATTTTTAGCAACGAATAACAAACCTTAAGGCCTTACGTAAAAACCTTTCTTTTTTTAGCGAATGTTCAAAGAAAATGAAGCTATTGCAATGGGTCCAAAATTTTCAGAACATGAATTTTTAACATTTTTTTATAGGCAAATCGGTTTTTGAGAATCCTTAGGGCCTTCCAAATTACACCCCCCCCCCAGATTTTAATAAAAATTAGATGTATATAATATATTCGTTCGTGTCGCTCTAGACGATATCTGTCCTAGGGTACATGAAAAAATTCCGAATTTCTCCAAAACGTTCATATTGACAAACAGAAGGGTGAGTTCGAAGATGAGCAATTTTCGAAAATTCTAAGGGTGTAAATTCAAGTTTTTATTGTGGGTGGGGGGGGGGGGGGGTCAAAATAGGTAAAAACTGCTAAAATCGTGAACAATTGATATAAAATCGTTGCAAGTAATTCGTGAGGAAGGGTGAGAAAAGACGAAAAATACCATTTCAATTGTTTTTCATACCGAATAGGGGTCAAATTAGGATTTTTGGGGGTCAGAAATTGGTATGAAGTGCCTAATATTAATTCACCTGACGTGGGATGGTGATTCACGGCGGAGGGACTATTTCGATGATGAAACTATTTTTCTAAAAAAAAAAGAGTGGGTCAAATTTGACTTTATGAGGGTCAAAAATCGGTAAAAATGGTTAAAATCACGAAAAAATGATATAATTTTACGAAAAGTAGGTAGTATAGTTTCTCGGTATATCATCTTTTTACACGATAGCACGGATATTTCTTTGAAAATTCACTCATATAGCCATGCAGCATGACTGGAACTTTTTAAGGGTTTTGTTTTGTTTCAAGGAAAACGTTTTGGTGGTGGGGGGGGGGGGGGGGGGGGGGGGGGGGGGGGCTCCTTAGCCCCTCTGAATCCACCACTGTTTTAGGTACAGGCCCCGATTTACAAACTCCGGCCCAAAGCGCCAGTTTTCGAGGGGCGGGAGAATGCATTTTTTTCTTAGTTATGATGAGAGATGGACGATCGTAGGACTGATACGGGAAAATATGCCTTTCGAGAGGCATTCAAATTTTTAGATTTCAAAAAAGAGGCGGGGAAAGGAGCTATGGGTCCAGTCCCTTCCCCCCCCCCCCCCATCATACCAGCCTTTTCCCACTGCCACAGCGATCCTTTAACTTTGGTACTGACTTTTTCGGAGGGCATTTGAACGTCTTTGCCTGTAGTAGTACTTAATTTTCCCGGAACTTCTTCATTATCTGGTATACACCAAAACAAATTCTCAAATTTTGATTAAATTATTTAATAACGTTTCTCAACAACAAAACAACTATTGCATACTTGTACCATCTATTCAGAAGTCCCAAACAACCTGCTCATTCACGGGATAGTTTCTGGGATTGTTTATCTTTTTTGAGATGCGAGCGCTAGCGAGCATCCAGATCGCTTGACAATGCGAGCGGCGGAATGGGAACTAAACTTCTTGTACACCCACCGTCTTGTCTGACTGAACAATCGATGTATTTGAGATAATGGTAATTGTTGTTGAGAAACGTTATTAAATAATTTAATCAAAATTTGAGAATTTTTTTTGGTGTATACCAGATAATGAAGAAGTACCATTTTCCCTTGTCGGGATTTTTTTTTCTGTCTTGCTTATGTTATAACTCAAAAATGATCAGAAATTAAATTTTGACAAATAATGCAATACAGTAAATGAGACGTTCCTAGTTATTTAGGATAGACCTGCTCATAGTCATTCACTGAAAAGAACTGTTATCCAGGTGGTACTCAAACACTGTTTATTATGCTAGGAACTTATTGTAAACATTTTCTATCAGCCCTTCTCCCGTTCTTCAAAACTTTGAGCTGCGTTTCTGCAACGTTACGGAATATAGGCAGGTTGCCTACCTAAATCGGTTTCAACTCGTTTTACCAGGGTCTCCAAACCTCTTCATCGTCGGTTTTCCCGTCCTCGACGTCGGAGTCGGGTTTCTTGACGGAGAAGTCGATGGGCATTTCTTGAGACTTTTCCTCGACGTCGGTTTCCTTCGAAAGTTGGACGTAGTGGCTGGGTAGGAGGAAAACCACTTGGCCGTCGGGCAGCCTCGATGGTATCACCTGCCGAACATGCGAAGTTGATTTTACTTCCACGTTCCTGTCATAGCTTTTTCAAACTGAAGTCAACATTTTCAAAATTGAATTCAAAATTTCATGAATAATGAATAATGATGAAATGTTCATGAATAATGATGAAAATTTCATGAATAATAATGAAATGTTGTTGTTGTTGTCCAACCTGGTTATGGGTGAAACGTTTGTGCAAAATTAGGTATTTTTAAAGTCTTTGAAAACTAAAAGCGTATAAAGGTATCGTTTTTCCATGTTTTTTAGGGCGAGAAGACAGAATTTGACGTTGATTTTGACCAAAGAATGAAGAATTGAGGTTTTAACGAAGAGTCAGCTCCCATAATTCTTTTTTTATGAGTCAAAAACCTGGGGAATTGTCTGAAATCAACATAAATTTGTATAATAATACTGGAAGTAGTATCAATATGTGATGGCACTATCAATGATCAAAGATCATTTTCAAAACCAGGAGCCTAATTCGAGTTTTTGGGGGCCAGAATTGGTGGAAACCATAAAAAATATCTATTTTAATTATTGGACATGAAAGAAACATTAAATGAACAACCAATTTTTCTGTAGGTATGTCCAATAGAAAGTAAACCAATGTGACAAGGACTTTGCAGCGTTTTTAGATTTTCTTTTTGGGTTTTGTTCAGCTTGTTAAACTCTTCAATTTGAGATGAGAACGAGCTTTCTAGGTGGAAAATTAAGGGAGTTATGACGGGTTTTCTGATTTTTCGATTTTCAACGACAGCTGCCTTAAAAATGGACCAACATTTGTGAGGCTGGTGCCAGAATGTCCGTTAGGATGTCAAGATCATGACTACTGATTTTGAACGCGATCGCATTTGATTTGGCTAATTGACAGCAAAAAATATGTAAATGGGTCCAACATTTTCTAGGTTTACTAGCTAAATGACTTTGGTTAGGTGCCAGAAAGTGGTTAAAAAGTGAGGTTTCTATGCAAGTATATTATATTTCCATGCTCAGTTATTGTATATTCTCATGATCGGCCTGTCAGGCCAACATGAGCAGCCAGTCGCAGGTCAGTCTTCTCTCCCATATTAGTCTTGTCTTCCGCCAAATTTGTGTACATATTATTATGAAGAACATGGTATTGTGTGGCGATCTCCACACTGGAACTTCTAAAAACATAAATGAGTACCTAATTTGGACGTACATTTAAAAAAATTATTTCAAACTGTAGGTCTAACGGACAGCTTGCCAAAAAGGTGCTGTATGATGGGTCGGAAATGAACGGAAGTGGGTGAAAAAGGGTAGGGAAAAGCGTGCAACATCTTCTGATGTGTATTGCCTTCTCGCTCCCTCACGTGGGAACTGATTGAGAGAGAGAGATACATACCAGATGACGTCACGCGTTTTTTCTTCAGCTTATTCTCCCCTAACTACGCGGATTTCGGAGCTGAAAATTAGGAGGTATACAGGGGTTTTCGAGAGTGCTGAATCCGATTCTGAGGTAAAAATCAGTAAATTGCGACCCACGTCCATTCCTCATTGTATTACCATATCCAGTTAATGCAAGGACGACTTTCGTCCTAAACAGACTGGAAGGAATTTTTTGCCCTATGCTTGAGTGGGTGTGCAGATCACCTGTTCAGCTGTTTGGTGTCCATATTATACCTACCTGAAAGGTTGGCGTAATTTAAACGACATCAGCTCACCTGCAGTACGGACACCGGATTCGTGCTGGAAGAGGCCGAAGTGGACGAGTCTGCCGCCGATTTGGATTTCGGGAGCGGCGACTGCACGACGCCTCCAGGAGCGACTGGGAAGACCGGGACAGGCGTCGTTCCCCGTTTGCCGACTTGGACGCCTGCTGAGGCGCATCCGTGTCCTCTGGGGTTGTTGTTCTCGTCACCCGGGGTGCTCGTCGAGGAGTCGGGGCGCGGGCCCTCGCCGTCGCTCACCAGGAGTTCTTCCAACTGCTCCAACCTGTTTGACAAAGTCAAAATCATTTCCATCGACAGGAATCTTCAAAATAAGCAGCTGCAACCCATAAATAAAAACTGTGATGCTATGGTCGAATGAATCTTCGGATTCATTCTGGATTTATGTATCTGCTGTCACTGGTGCGCTGGTATTAATATATGATTATCAAGTGCTTCACAAAAGTTAGCAGTACACAACACCATAAATCCACGCTCCACACGGCATTGACATTCCAACCCCATAATTGGCAGCTAGGGAGGAGAGCCAATAGGAAAAGAGATCGTGGCCCGAGGAGAAAAAAGAGGAGTTTTGGAGGAAGAGCAGGAAGAAGGACAGTTCTTTGGGATTATCGAACAAGAAAAGGGGCAAGACGAGAAAAAGAAGAGAGAACCAGGACCATAACAGCACTCAACTCTGTCAAGCGAGACAGGACAGCCACGCAGACCGAGAAATTGCCATCAGTCCCATCACTTTATACGAGAGCAGCTGAATATAGGTTATGCCATCATAATTAGTGTTATTAATTTAATGCATTGCTGATTGTGGATGATAACATCCGGTAGTGGATGAGGAGGTTCATAACCCATAACATTATAAAACGCTGCAAATTATTACACAACGGATAATTTTTTCTGTATAGATGCCTCTTCTGTGTTGACCACTGTCTTCTGTGGTCAGTACCTACCCTCGTGCTCCCCCCAGGAAAGCCCTAAATCGAGTACTGACCAGGCGTTTACAGTTTCACAAATATGCAGTAGCGGTGCGTGGGCTCTGAAAACGGTGGGGCACCAAACCAGAACACAAAACCAACAGATTTGTCTACAAAATACTCCAAGGCAACAACACCCTTTCCTTATTTACTGATTGAGTGATATTCAGCTAAGCTTATCTCTTTTAATAATCACTCTATCGTCGTACGAAAAGTCCACCATTTCTACTGCAAATTAGCCACCGAATTCATGTGCTATAAAAATCTAGTAAACTAAAATAATATAACGAAACACTGAGCCGTCGGCCGGTACCTACTTGAATGGAGAAGCTGTTGACTTGAAGCTAGGTAGTTATCTGTGTGTTAGGACGCCGATCAATCCACTCGACCACAAACAGCAAACAGGACAAAATGCACGTATGTACCACGAATACAGTTCTGTCATCAGAACCGGACGGAACGCAAAACGCACTCAGTTTGACGCAAAAAATTAAGAACTGACAACAGACAATAGAGAAAGCGAATATAATTCACGAGACAACAAAAACAAATCAGAAGATGAAGAAGCATCTCGTATCGAGATGGCAAATTGATTCGAAGGGATCGAATCGATTGTGAAAACGAACGATTTTGGAGGAGAAATCAGATTTTGGGGACAGGGCCCAAAGTGGGCGTGTCGAACAACATTTTTACTCGACTGGGCATGCGCGGATGGGCCTCTTTTCTCAGTTGCCATTGTGACACTAGGTCCCAGGACCCAGAACCTACCTGTCAGTTTCAGGAGCGGGGCCTAGGTTTTGATTTCGAATGCAGGACATCGATTACTGTCGCTTTATTCCGATAACATGCTTGTTCTATGGAGCCCACCATGGATGCTCTGCTATAATACTGAATATCCATAGAATTTCCATTCCATAGCCAGAGAAATCTGGCGAGTTGCTGTTGAGCTTTGTGAAAAATGATAGGTACAGTGTACGGAGGGAAATTCAATTTTTTTTTTTTTTAAACTAGTGTTTCTGGATGCCGGGGCAGTGGCCCAAGTGGCCTTATGGACGCAACGCCCCTGCAAATATGTAATGGATCCAAGAATTCTACTTTCTAATTTGTTTTAATGCGTGTTACTTTGTTCAAGTGACAAATGTACCTACCATCAAAATCCAAAATAACCATATTTCTTCAAATAATGAAATAATTTCACGGGACATTGGAAAAACAGCTCGATTTCATACAGCCATGCGTGATTATTAATCAGCTGTCCCCTAGCAGTGATATCTGGGCTGGGTGTACATAAACCGTTTCATTCACACTCATGTTAACGAAGCCAAACGTCAGAGCCTCGTTGTGAACGAACGGCTGGACGTGCGATGCTCCGGGTGGTCTTAAAAAATCCACAAGTTCGAGATCAATTTGAAAACGTAAATAAACATGTTTTTGAGCGTTCTGAAAAATTCGGCTCCTATTTTTCACCCGAGATGACTTGTCAGTAACGTCGAGCTTGGCGGACCAACTAGACCACAAGTGAGACCTACAAAACTAATTTCACTAATGTTGGTAGGTAACTAAAAAAATTGCGAAGTGCCTCGGACGGACAGTCATTTTTGCTCCCATTTTTGGACTCTACGTAGGTAATTTGAAACAGAAATGAAACAGAAACCATCGAATTTTGATGGGAGGTTAACATTTTCTTTTTCATGCTCGATTACAAAGTTTCATTATTGAAAATAATATTAACTAAAAATTTGCATTCTCAGACGCTACTATCATTCCTGGCGTTTGACATTATTCCTGAGAATGACATCCAGATCAACAAATCAGTCGTCCAATGATTTTCGTAGTTACGAGCGTCTCAGGAAATTTTCGTTTCAGGGAAACCATCCCTGAGCAAGACCCCGCACTTACATCATTTCATAAATCCTCCAAAGGACCCCGCACACTTCTTATGGGAAAGTGGCTTCAGTCAAATTGGCTGAAATTGACATATGTTATGTATTTTGACCTCCTGAACAAAAGTCTCAGTGGGCACAAAAAAATCTACCGTCAGGATTTTGAGCTATGGCCAGATTAAGCGCTTCAAGTTCGACTTTTTAAACACCTTCAATTGCTTATATCTCTCTAGGGATGCATTTTAGAGAAAAAAGTGCACGAGTAAAATCGTCTTAAAATCGTCCAAACAACTCGATGCCATACTTGTTTTAAGTCAAAAAATGTTTCTTAACGTTTCTTATATTTTCTTATGTACATAAGCACACGGGGACTTATTGGCCAAAAATGAAGAAACATTTTTTGACTTAAAACAAGTATGGCATCGAGTTGTTTGGACGATTTTAAGACGATTTTACTCGTGCACTTTTTTCTCTAAAATGCATCCCTAGAGAGATATAAGCAATTGAAGGTGTTTAAAAAGTCGAACTTGAAGCGCTTAATCTGGCCATAGCTCAAAATCCTGACGGTAGATTTTTTTGTGCCCACTGAGACTTTTGTTCAGGAGGTCAAAATACATAACATATGTCAATTTCAGCCAATTTGACCGAAGCCACTTTCCCATAAGAAGTGTGCGGGGTCCTTTCCGCTCATGTGCATTGTTTTTCGTTGTTACAAGTACTGACTATAAACATACAAGATACGGATACAACGCAATATTCACAATATTTGTTCCTTATAACGCTCCCCTTTCACACCAAAGTCGCCAAGATGCAAGCATACAGGTCGCAGGAATAATGCGACCTAAACACCGGACAGTACATTTGAATGAGAGCGTTCACACCAACGATGCATAAGTGGCACGTGCGTCTCAAAGACCGGCAAGTTGGTTTTTATCAGTTGCATCTTTGTTGTGCGGGTCTGTTATCAGGGGGAAGTGTATCTTGGCAAAAAACTACAGGATAAAAATAGAATAGTTTATTTCCACGTAAACTAACAAACTGTAGACCGGTTTCGGTTGTTAAACCATCATCAGTACACAATAGAATAGAAAAGAATTTCTATTGTGTACCTACTGATGATGGTTTAACAACCGAGACCGGTCTACAGTTTGTTAGTTTACGTGGAAATAGACTATTCTATTTTTATCCTGTAGTTTTTTGCTATGGATTTCCACTACTCCGCCGCAAGTGATTTAAGTTATATGTGTATCTTGGCGTCTCAGTGACGGTTCCATGAGATACAACAGCTTGTTATAAGTTGGAATTTCCATTTTAAAGTACGACTGTGGAACTTCACTGTTCCCATGGGGTGTTCCAGTAGTTGATGAGATACAGTGGCAGGGCTGTGCTCCAGCATTATTCCAGTAGGGATATTGCCGTAAAGCTTAGTCCAGACAGAGACTTTTCGTTGCGCAACTTTGTTGAGAGTCTGAATCGCGGCAGAATCGGGGCAGCTCCCGAGCGCCCGAACAGCCCCGCAACATTGTTGCAGGGGTGTATTGCGGGTCTGAAATTTAGTATTTTTGAGTCCCATCGAAAATGGGATTCATAGCAACAATGTTGCGCAACAGTTCATTGTGGACGCGTGTTCGGAACTGCCGCGCGTCACACCCTTTTTATCAACTGTTTAATTAATTAATCTATGTCAGCCCCTAAGGACGTTTCTGGACTCGACGCTTCTTATTTGTTGAATTTGTGCAACATGAGACAAATTTGATTTCGCGCTTCGTTCGGAGGAAATTTCGTCTCATCTTCATTCCCTTGCAACATTTGCTACTAACACACAATCGTTTTTATTTTGCTGTAGGTTGGTATCAATAACACATTTATATACCCAAACTCACCGAACTGCATTAGTTTTAGAAATGTTATGTCAAATGAAACGTAAGGATGCCACCTTTTCCGTCGAGCGTTCGGTACAATGTTGTTCCACCAACAATCATCAGGGCTTTCAAGAAAATCATGCCTTCATCAGGGCTCCAAGACCAGTACTTTTGAAGAGAAAATTTAAGTTCAGCACCAATCCCCCACCATACCATTTCCCTTTCAACAGACCTGACAGCCTTGGTGCCCTGATGAAGGCAATATATTGTCGAAAGATTCGCGGAATAGCTAAATTCTAGTTAATGTTTGAAGGTAATAGAACGACTGGAATGCGTTCAAATTTGTGTAACCTACGCACTTATGGGGGTTTCGTGAGAGGCGTGCATGGCAAATTCGTTTAGGCCATACAGAGCTAGGTAGTTAGGTAATGACTTTACGGAAGTTAGCCCTAAGTGTTCAAGTTTTACCTGTCATGTTTCAGCGATGGTGACAAAATGATGCAAATTCTTACACACATGTAGACCATTTTTTACGTTTCGTGTAGATCAAGGACGTGTAAGCTATAGCTTTGAAATGTCCATATAGCTAACAAACATTTAACATAACGTCTTAATATTTCAACCAATAGTCATGTTTATAAGACCATTCAAAACTTCATACTTCCAAAACGGTAACTACCTATAGCATGAAAAGACAGAACTAACAAACATATACATACTTATCATTTCAGCCATAGTCATGTTTATAAGACCATTCAAAACTTTATCTTTAGTATGAACAGACAGGCAATCAAGTATGAGTAAGATGTCGAAATTTATATAAGCAAAAGGGAGGTAAACCATGAGATTTGAGCCGCGAGAATTATTTCCCGAGACATCGCGAATGAAACTGCTCCCCTAGTGTGGACACGAAACATTGTTGCGGGGCAGGTCAAAAATGTTCTGCGACATTGTATCGGGACGGTTTCGAACAGCTTCGCAACAATGTTGCGCAACAAAAAGTCTCTGTCTGGACTAAGCTTAAAAGAACCGTCTGCTCCCGTCTTCTTCTTACTGCCTCAATCAGCAGGATGATTTCCTCATGTTCAGATTCGGATGTCTAACCCATCTTTCCCGTTTGAATCGAACGTACTGACTGATACCAGTAGGGCACTAGATTTACGTACTACTATGAGGAGATAAGAAGATGCAAGTGACACGTGCCGCTTTGTTGTGAAAGGACGCAAGATGCACTTGCCACTTGTTTCTAGGACGCACAGTGCATCTTTGAAAGGGGCCTAATGGATATCGCGATTTAGAACGATACAATTGTTTTAGCGAATTTTCAAAGAAAATGAAGCTATTGCAATGGCTTCGAAATTTAAATAATATAAATTTTTGGAAATTTTCTTCATAGAAATCCGTTTCAGACCATTCTAAAACGATTCCTGAAATTTAACACTTTTTTATATGTATATATTTATATATTTATATATATATGTGTCACTCCAGACGATAACTCTCGATAGAATTGAGATAAACAGCTCAAATTTGCACAAAAAATCTATCTTGGCAATCGAAAGGCTAAGTTCGAAGATGGGCGAAATTGGCCTACTCTAAGGAGGGTTTTGGCGCATTTAAAGTGCGCAAAAATTACCCAAAAATCCCCAAAATGTTATTTTCCAACAAGTGACCCCTCATTTTAAAGGTTTTTGCACGCTGAACACGATGGTGGAATCGGATTTTAGATATCTAAATCCGTTCTTAAATTAGAGCATTTAAAGTGCGCAAAAATTACCCAAAACTAGGATAATCTTTAAACTCTTACCCCCCCCCCCCACCCCCTTAGAGTGGTCAGATTGAAAAATGTGAGAAGTATTAATTGAAGACGAGAGTTCGAAGCAAAAAAGGGGGAGGCAAACGATTAGTACAACTCCTTGAATTTCCCATTTGACATATAATTGTTATGATACCTTCATAGATAGACAAGTACCGGCCCACGTATTACTAGAAGGAAGACGAAAGAAAAAATCTATTTCAAATTATTCAATTTAGGTACTAACAGTAGGAGGAAGAAGGTTAGGTAGGTATCTTATCAATTTATTATCAGTATCATACGAATATTTGATATTCAAAGGTAGGTAGGTACTTAACATGATAAAAATAATATCAATGAAGAAGGAAGGATCTACCTACCTAGTAGAGCAAATCTTGAACTGGTTTTAGATACCAGGCCTGAAATCGTAGTCAAGAGGAAAGGCCATTCAGAAGGAACAAGGAATCTACTCATAACAAACGGTAGAATCAGGATGGACAAAACGTACAAATTAAAATAAATACGAAGAGAATATACATAGAAAACCAAATTTTAGACCGAAGTTTTCCTTTATTCAAAACCATAGCCATTAATTCGAATATTTCTTTGAAAATTCGCTCATTAAGTCATGCTGCATGACTGGTTTTTTTTTCTCTTCTTGCAAACGCAGTCTCTTTACATGTCAAATAAATCAATTAGGTGACTTCTAATGTGGGATAAACACAAAATAAATGCACCTTTAGCTTACCACTAATTTATTAAATACACAAAGCTTTTCACTCAACTTCTGAGCATCATCAGGTAAACTCACATAAACACAGATATAAGTGGATATAAGACTTACATCTGTGTTTATGTGAGTTTACCTGATGATGCTCAGAAGTTGAGTGAAAAGCTTTGTGTATTTAATAAATTAGTGGTAAGCTAAAGGTGCATTTATTTTGTGTTTATCCCACATTACAAGATGGCTTACCACAGAAGGGATATAACGAAATTCGATGAATTGACAGGTAACTTCTGTCTTCTATACGAAGTTCTTAAGAAAATACAGTCATTAATTATAATAATATCTATTCATTATAAATATACTTCTTTAATCACCTTCTTTCGGTTTCAAGATCGATGGGTTTGAGGGGTTCGACGCCGCACTGCGTGAAATCCAGCTCGATTTCGGACGCACATGATTCCAAGTGGCGAATCAACCTACCATAGTAATTGAATCAATTAGATACGGTATCAAAGTATCAAAGTTCAATATAATGTAATTGCAATAACTTAATTACATTGTTATATCCAAATGTAATTGCTATGAACCGTCATAAATCATAAGCGTTGATGACCTACTCCTGTAAAAATAATCCAATTATGTAAATCGCCTCTGAAAGGCAGAATATCGTAAGCGCCATTTTTTTGCTGTTTAAGGTATTGTAAGTTAAGTTGAGTTATTGTAACCGTTGGATTCGTGTTGAAAAAGCGCATCTATCTAGCTACTTATCGTAAGCGACGTAAGTCTCTAAGGCATTCAAAAAAAGGCCTTCAAAGTTTTCGAATTATAACCAAAAATTTGGTAAAATATCGTATCCACCACATTCATTCAGAACGTAAGCGCCACAAGTCGATAATAAATCAAGGCAAATTGTCCATTATCGTATGTGCCCCGTTCTCACTGTCACGGTAAAGTGACAGCGTGTCATGTGTGTGGATATTTCATGTATCGTAAGCACAAGCGCCAGAGCAGCATATCGTATGCACATATCGAAATTTGAGCGCCTCTTCCGAGGGCGCAATAATTATGATACACGTGGTCCAGTTTTGCAAATAATTTCTTTCCAGCAAAACATCAAGAATATCGTAAGTGCCGAAATTTGTATCGTATCTACAGCTATTCTCACAGTTCTCCGAAATAGCAAGAATAGCGTAAGCACTTTCTTCTCGAAAAAGTAACTAATTCCCTTTTCCCCCCTTTTTTTCCATAAATCAACGGAAAACGGTATAAATTATCCTAAAATACCAACTTTTAACGGATTAGGCAGTAAAAGGATCCTTCCATAGTGTTTCGTCTCTCCTGTAAAATTTGGAAAATGGCGCTTATGATATTCTGCCTTTGAACGGACGAAATACCTTTGTCGAACTGTGGGGTCTATTGCAATTTTGCCGCTGATAGGCGTCCCTTGAAGTTCCGGCGTGTCCAAAAACCTCGTTACCTGAACAGACAATTTTTAAGGTTTCTAGTCAAGTAGAAAATACTCAACGAAAATCATAGCAATATTTTAGGGACAGAACGTCCGTACGTGATTGTACTGGTCATGACCAAAATCATAACCTTATTTACCTACACACTTAATATTTCACACACAATGTTTGAATTAATTTTATTTCTAAATTTCTGTTCGTAAAATACGGTTGTTAGCAGAAGGCATTTTCTGAGGTTCTTGTAATTTCATCTTCCACATTCTGTCTTGCAAATGTTTCCATTTCCTTCAAACATTAGGCAACTCTGGGCTGTAGATTTCGAGTATTTAAGTGTGGAGTATTAAACACTGCTAGCTAGGTGTATGTGCCTTTTACAGCCACTTTATTAACAAGAACAAAGTGGAGTGAGCAGCTCCAGTGTGGCTTGGAACAGGGATAGATCAGGAACAGGTAGACAGAAATATACAGAAACAGAACAGAACCAAAATAGAGAGATTTTGACTTATCTGGATTTTTACGTTACCATGTCAGATTCATTCCTTTCACTTCAACGGCCAATCACACTCAACCTCCTTTCACTTTTGGACTATGAGCTCACCTCTATCGGACGGATGTATATTCAGTTATTGTTTGATCACCGAAACCGGTAGAAAAGTGTGTTTTATTCTTAGTGAGAACAGATAACGTTTTAATAACTTCGTTTTTATTTGCTACGTACCTACTATCTTATGTAATCGTATTATGGCTTTATATGCGCGTACCCACCTCTCGTGCGCACTCTACGAAGCCCGCCCTGTACTTGTCGACGTTGTTGGAGTTGAGGGCCTTCTGCCTCTGGAGGTGGCGGACCGTCAGCTCCAGGATGTCAGCCTTTTCCAGTTTGGAATGTTTCGTGTTCTGCAACCAAACAACCGCCTTATCATTAATGAGGTTAATTATTATAAGTTACACTTGACTGGTTGATATAAGCGGAATTTTTCTATTATTTTTGTGATGAATTTAAAATTGGCGTATTTCATCACGAGTGATGTGAGGATATGCCCAGGCGGGTTATGAGCGAATCACCACCCTTTCCTGGGATCTTTTTGAGGGATGCTGCCGGGTAAGGTTATGGGCAGACCACCACCAACACCCGGATCTTTTAGCGAATTTTCAAAGAAAATGAAGCTATTGCAATGGCTCCGAAATTTAAATAATATAAATTTTTGGAAATTTTCTTCATAGAAATCCGTTTCAGACCATTCTAAAACGATTCCTGAAATTTAACACTTTTTTATATGTATATATATATTTATATATATATGTGTGTCACTCCAGACGATAACTCTCGATAGAATTGAGATAAACAGCTCAAATTTGCACAAAAAATCTATCTTGGCAATCGAAAGGCTAAGTTCGAAGATGGGCGAAATTGGCCTACTCTAAGGAGGGTTTTGGCGCATTTAAAGTGCGCAAAAATTACCCAAAAATCCCCAAAATGTTATTTTCCAACAAGTGACCCCTCATTTTAAAGGTTTTTGCACGCTGAACACGATGGTGGAATCGGATTTTAGATATCTTGATCCGTTCTCAAATTAGAGCATTTAAAGTGCGCAAAAATTACCCAAAAATCCCCAAAATGTTATTTTCTAACAAGTGACCCCTCATTTTAAAGGTTTTTGCACGCTGAACACGATGGTGAAATCGGATTTTAGATATCTAAATCCGTTCTTAAATTAGAGCATTTAAAGTGCGCAAAAATTACCCAAAACTAGGATAATCTTTAAACTCTTACCCCCCCCCCCCCCCCCCACCCCCTTAGAGTGGTCAGATTGAAAAATGTGAGAAGTATTAATTGAAGACGAGAGTTCGAAGCAAAAAAGGGGGAGGCAAACGATTAGTACAACTCCTTGAATTTCCCATTTGACATATAATTGTTATGATACCTTCATAGATAGACAAGTACCGGCCCACGTATTACTAGAAGGAAGACGAAAGAAAAAATCTATTTCAAATTATTCAATTTAGGTACTAACAGTAGGAGGAAGAAGTTTTCCTTTATTCAAAACCATAGCCATTAATTCGAATATTTCTTTGAAAATTCGCTCATTAAGTCATGCTGCATGACTGGTTTTTTTTTGGATATGCCCAGGCGGGTTATGAGCGAATCACCACCCTTTCCTGGGATCTTTTAGGTTGTTTGGCTGTTGGTTATGGGCGGACCACCACCATGCACAGCGTCTTTTAGGAGAGGAGAGAGAGATGAGGTTAGAAGGAGAGAGAGTAGTCAGCGACTAGAGGAGAGTGTAGAATGAGGTGAAAGAGGCAGGCGCTGGGTATTTATAGACCCTGTAGTCGTCTCCCTCCATCCCCTAGTTTGTAGGAGATGGTGGGGAATCAGGCTGGGCTTTCATCCCCTGCGTCTTTCGTCCCCACTGCTGCGTGTTTATTTGCGAGATCTAATGTTTGCGAATATAGTGGTTGTGGGTCTGGGAGGATCCACGACAATTATCTACCTAACTGTGTAGCTACGCGAGCAGTCATCAGCCTATTGACTGTGCAAAGTAAATCATAGTAGGAATTAGGAACCTACTAAATTGTATTGCTGAAGTTTGACCAAAATTTAGGCCCCCCAAGTAGATATTGTCGTAATTCTCACTGTGCTTCATTGTCACAACAAACCATTCCCTCTAGCAGCTCTTTAATGTGCAAAAACATGCAGTGACAGCAAACTGTGCGCAAAAAATCTTCAGTATGCTCCCATCCTGAACAGGTTGCTGGCTGACGAATCAGAAGTTAGAAAATGGCAAGCATGTTACCTGAATGGATTGGGTAGTACGTAGTTTAATGAATAATTGGGTCGTTGTTTGATAATGTGGTACTTGAATTCATTTGTAAAAATCTCAATTTCCGCAGTATGAGCACAGTTTATGCTTATTTTTTTCTCGTTTTTCAAGTTAGAAGAATAGTTTCATTTTATTCTTTTTCTTTTTCTCTCTCTCGTGATGTTTTCTTTACCGCTGGCCGACTCACCCCCTTGTTTATAATTTCGGCTTCGACTCAGCAACTGGATTATCGCTCATTCGCCGTTATTTTGGTTTATTATTCTGTGAATAATACACCTATGTATTCGCTCAGCAAAAAATTTTTATGACACCCCCTCAAAACTTTTTCTTTTCCGTTTCAAGGTGCGTAGATTCCAAAAATGCAATGTCCGTCCGCCGTACGCCGTATCACGTGTACAGGCTTCATTTTCGGTCTAAAAAAGTCGTTCTTTCGCACACATGCTCCATTTGGGCCCTAGTTGTGTCCCGAAACTTTTCAGCCCGATCGGAATATATCCAGGGGAGTTATGAGTGAAAATGTGTATAAAAATAGGTACTTTTTGCGTTTTAACAACATGTTAGTAACATGAGCTTTTGAGGTATCTTTTTCCTTGTTTTTGAGGACGAGAAGACCGAATATGAAGTCGATTTTGACCAAAGACGCGGAAATTGAGGTTTTACCAAAGGTTCAGCTCCCAAAATTGGTTTTTTATGAGTCAAAAACCTGGAAAACTGTCTGAAATCACCATAAATGTGTACAATAACATTGGAAAAAGTGTAAACAGGTGAATCAAGACCATTAAATGCCACTACCAATGATCAAAGATGATCTTAAAAAAAAGCGTACCTACCTATTTTATGTTTTGGGGGCCAAAATTGGTGGAAATCATCAGAAATAGCTATTTCAATCATTCCACATGAAAGAAACAATACATTTAACAGCCAACAAAAATCTCTAGAACTCCAATAGAATAATAAACCCATGTGACAAGGAATTTGCAGCGTTTTTATAACACGTTATTCGCTAACAGTTATCAGTCAGTAACCGGTTCCGATAACCGGTTATTCTGATACCTGGTTACGAGTTTACGGATGGGGGTAGAGACAAACATGAGCGTTCACCTGAGAGCCGATGGCGAAAAGTTCGTCGTATGATAGTTCCTATTGCTTCATATTGTGAATCTGTCACATACCCTGATGGGGCTTACATAAAAATTCTGACCATAAATATAATAGAAATGAATTGTTGATAAAGAAATGAAAACATATTTGAATTTCCTAATCTCAAAAAAAAAGAATATTATAAAACTGAGTTTACTAGGTTGGTAACTATGGGTAGAGGTACCTGTCTAAAGTTTAATGTGACAGGTAGATAAAATACTGAATTAATTATCGGCAATATGTTTTAGAACTTCCTACATCACAACAAACTGGAAAGCTTCAACATTATTAATCGATAACTAGAACTGAACTGAGGGAATGAGGAATAACTCTCAATTGTTTGAAGGGCACTAAGCTGAGGTATACCACCCTAAAATAGGTAGGTAACCTGTTACATATATAGAGTAAAAGGTGAAGAGTGATCACTCCTGGTAAGCTGTGACCTATAGCGTACAGTACCATCTCACATCAAAGGGAAGCGAAAGGTCCTAAGCTGATGGATAATTTTCAAGAAGTCGGTAACCGGTTACGAGGTAAAGCGTTATCGGCGGCAGGTAGTTATTCAATACCAACCCCACATCAAAGGATGCGAGAGCGAGGCAGACCTGTGTGCCGCCATTCACACAATTGGTATTGGGCAGTGAAGGAAGGCCCTTGCAGGAAAAGCGAAGTAGTTATTCAAATAACGTAGGTTTTCTCGTAACCGGTTATGTCAATAACCAGTTCTTGGTCGATAACCGGTTATTCTAAGCGGTTCCGTTTTTCAACGCACATCACTTTGGTTCAGTATTGCCACAAAGCTAGTAGAAGAAAGGTGCGCACTGACAATCTCAAATTTCTCGTCTCGGCTCGCAGTGTCCTGGGAACTTCGTGAAATTGACGCATTTTGGGTCGCAGTAACCCATCGCTCTCTCACACAGCCTATTGACGACGTTTTCTGGTGGTTGATGACGAAATTTCCGCCCAGTTTACCTACTACCACTTCCCGCTCTACTTAGCCAGCCTGGGAGCAGACGGCTCATGAACGAGTTTTTGAATCTGTCCCTTTGTTATTTGCAGGATTCCAGTGGCAAACCGTCACCATCATCATTGTTGTCAACAACTACATGCCCGGTTCTCACCTCGAATCCAGGACGTCCCCCCCCCTCCCCTTCATCATCTTGTATCTCAGCCAGGATTATATACCTATATATACATATATTTAAAAAAATATATCCTGCAGTACACAATGCCAGGTACACTAGGGCCTGGCATGGGTGTCAAGCATGTAGATTTTTTTATATTACCAGAAGATAAGGTATTCAAGAGAGCGTGCGAAAGCGTCCAGCTCGAATGTGTGCGTTGGTCAGCCATGGATTTTGAAAACATTTTACAAAACTAAAAACCCCGTGTTCAGAGCGTATGGTGGACCTATAAGCCATATGTATTTATCACTAAAAGATTCGGTTGCTGCAGTTGGTGCACTGTTAATGTTGCAATTTAACAATTCTAGATCAGATGCCAAAGACTTTCTAAATAATGTAGTTAACATCGTAGATAAGAAACTACCCAAGAAAAACTGTTTGGAAATTGAGAGTCTGCCATCCGCGGGGAAAAACTTTTTCATTGACATGATTCTATCGTATTACTTAAATTGTGGCAATATTGCCAATTTCAATAGGAATTGCCGGTTTCCATTGCAGGATTGTACCAACAGACGGGTGTTGTTGTGGAACGAGCCGAACTGCGAATCGGCTGCGTTCGACACAATTAAGATGTTGTTTGGAGGTGGTCCTTTGCCTGCTACAATTAAATTTGCCAATGATAGCACCATACCAAGACCATTGTTTTAACAAATAAACGTGTGTTCCCCAATGATAGAGCATTTAATGACAGAATGTTCCGTTATAAATAGAAAAGCGCGGATTTTCTAAAAATGTACAAAACCTATCCGTGGCCTTTGGCATGGCCTCAGTTACTCATTACTCATTAACTGTCTAATGTGTTGTTACATAATAAAAATTATCTCTGTAACTTTTATTATCATCGATCTCTGCCTTGTCCTCCCATAGTTATATAAAGAAAGGGAAAAGGTAGCCCTAATCAGTTAACATGTTGTTTCCCAAGCACAGATATCTTGGGCCGGGTAATCCAGTTAATAGCGGTCCGGCAGTTGATGAAATGGCATTTGCGCTTAATTGCGTCGTTTTTACGCAGTCAAAAATTTGAGTGATGGGTCATTTTTTCACGAAATTAATACAATAAAAAAGGGGGGGGGGGTCCCATTTGAAAAATGAAGTTAGAGCGCGTTGTGCACGTTTTGCGCATGCGCAAGTGCGCAAAAATTTCTTTGAATTCTACGCCAGAAATTAATATTTTTTCTTTCTATATCGCTTTTTAAGAAAGTTGAGTTAAGGGGTGGGGGGACCATCAGTTGGGACACCCTGTAAACTAGATGAACATGCATATTGTATACGAACCTCCAATTTCGCTGAATCGAGGATGAGACTTTTCAGGACGGCCAGCGACTGGTTGATCCTCGCACGCCGCCTCTTCTCCATCAGCGGTTTGTTCGCCTGAGGGAACGCACATTTTCATAATGTGAACCACATTTTCATTTCCGTTCGAATGTAGTAGCCAAATTAATATTTCAGACAATTCCTTTTTGCCTGCCGGCCCTCGAAACCCCCTCGAGCTTTTATGATATGAGGGCTGTTTACGCGTTTTGATGTCAGTTCGGGAATCAGAGAACGTACCTACCGTCCGCGTTTGCGATCAGACAAAATCTGTTACCTATACCTGCCCTGTGTAGTCAATATTAAACGAGTTTCAAACATAAGCAATGGGTAGGAAATGCAAATGAGAACTCCAGGACAAACGTCATTAGGTATCAAAAATTGTCGATCATTTCACAACCAGGGACCAACTAAACCCCAAATGGTACCTACGAACCAAATTTCATTAATTTTGGTTCATTGTAACTAAGGAAAGCGCAGCGTACGGCGGACGGACAGAAATTGTTTTATTCCATTTTTGGATTCTACGTACCTACCTTGAAACGAAACCATCAAACTATTTGGGAATTATTTTATTTTATTTTATTTTTTCATGCTCGACTCCAAAGGTTCATTATTGAAAATAATAAACCAAAATTACCATTTTGAAAGCAGAAAAATTATTTACGCCGTAACATAGGTAACGTATGCGTGTGAAGAATTCAAGTTTTGCTAAGTTATTATAAACGAACCGAAACTTGGAGGGTTAGGTTATTCAAGGTTTTCCAGAATGAATTCTAAGTTTTCCAAAACAAAACGCAGGTGTTTTAGTAGTTAGAAGTTGGTTTCTAAGTTAGAAGTTGGAAATTCGATCGGAAAAACTTACTCTTCTGTTGGGAACTTTAAGTTGGGACGTGCTCGAATCCGGGGGCGTCGTTTGCGATCCCTTAGCGGTCATGTCCGGGCATCCTCTGGCCTCCACCACCACCCAACTCTGGAAATGAAATTGCTTGTTAGAAAAATATTGTTACAGAGATACAGATACAGATACAGTGATAGTGAGTAGAGATCGACCCAAGGAAGTTGTTGTCGATGCCTTTATTTCGAGAAACCTTTATTTCTATTGAAGATTATTCGAGAAACCGAGATGCCTTTATTTCTATTGAAGGTGTAGCTTGCACTAAATATTTTGATGCATTTTCTCCGACCCCGGACCCCTCCTACCACTTCTTGCTTGCATTTGATGTGATTGAGTTTACTATGATGTATGTGCTATTGATGATATTGTACCTAATTAAAGTTTATTGTGAGAGAGAAAGAGAGAGAGAACGATTTATTTTCAAATACATATAGGCCTCTCTGGGCCCTTACGGTATGTATGGAGAAATGCACAAATAAAATTAGTGGCACTACGCAAAATACTACTTAGCAACAAAAATAAAACAATAATAAAAAAATTTGAACATTTAAAAAAAAAGGATTCGGTGGTGGAAAATTAGGGGCCGGTGCTGAAATGGGACTCCAGCACCGGCCCCTAATTTTCCACCACCGAATCCTTTTTTTTTTAATGTTCTAATTTTTTTAAATTTTTTTTGCTAAGTAGTATTTTGCGTAGTGCCACTAATTGTATTTGTGCATTTCTCCATACATACCATGAGGGCCCAAAGAGGCGTATATTTATTTGAAAATAAATTTGAAATTAGAACATTTAAAATTAAAAAACCACTGTCATGCAGCATGGCTATAAGAGCGAATTTTCGAAGTTTTCGGCATCTTCCTCCTCCGCCTAAAATTTTCTGAAAATTAATTTTCGGCCAATGTTTTCCCAACTTGATACAAAATTAACACAGGAGTAGTTTTACGCAAAGTAAAATTTGGGGTGGAAGGAGGGGGAGGGGGAAATCAAAAATGTTTTGAATACCAGAAGAGTAGGTATTGGGTACGTAACAAATTTTTTGTTCCATTTTTTGCCGAGTAACACCTCGGTTTGTAGATTTTCCAACGCTGAACACGATGGTGAAGTCAGAATTGCGATATCCCATTCCGTTATCAGATTAGAGCAGACGAACCAGGAAGAACATCTCAAGAAATAACCACGTTCCTTCATCTTCAAAGTGCTCCAGTTTGAGAATGGAATGAGATATCGCAATTCTGATTTCACCATCGTGTTCAGCGTACAAAAACCTTTAAAATGAGGTGTCACTTGTCAGACTTTTTCATTTTGGGAATTTATGGGTAATTTTCCCCCCCTAAAACTCCCCAAAACTCCCCCTTAGGGTGACCCGATTCTGCCCATCTTCGAACTTAGCCTGTCGATTGCCAAGACAGATTTTTCGTGCAAATTTGAAATTTTTATCTCAATTCTTTCGAGAGTTATCGTCTGGAATGACACATACATATATAAATATATAAATATATATATATAAATATATTAATATATATATATATATATATATATATATATATATATATATATATATACATATATATATAATTTTTGGTGTCTTTCGGCAGGGAATTCAGGATAGTCTGAAACGGATTTTGGTATAAAAATCTTTCGGAAATTCGAGTTTTAAAAATTTTGGACCGAGAACAATAGCTTCCTTTTCTTCGAAAATTCGCTAAAAAAGGATTCGGTGGTGGTAAATTAGGGGCCGGTGCTGAAATGGGACTCCATCAGGGAACGAAAGGAAGAGAGATCCGAAGATGATCTTATTGCAAGCGGGAGGGTATTCCAAATCCGAGCTCCAGCGATTCTAAGGGATTTTCGAAATTAGGTTGTGCGTCTGTGTTTTTAATTGATTTTAAATGATTTGTTTATTTTGAATTAGGTATAGCCTTCTGCCATGTTGTTTCTGTGATATTATATCTAGGCGAATGTTGTGTTGAGATCCAGGGACCACCAAGAAATCGAAAACCTCGAAGGGACCAATACCCCCCCCCCCCCCCCTTACTCGACTGGGGGTCACTGGTGTTATTTTTCGTATACCCATTTTCGAAGGGCCCCTGAGGACGTGTACCAAATTTTAACCCTCTGGACCTTCAGGGGTCGGAGTTATGGGAGTTTGAAAATTGCTATTTTTCAAGTTTTGGTTTATTATTTTCAATAATGAACCTTTAGGATCGAGCATGAAAAAAAAAATTTAACCCCCCCAATTTGATGGTTTCCGTTTCAAGGTATGTAGAATCCGAAAATGCAATAAAAAAAATTCTGTCCGTCCGCCGTATTTCGTACTTTTGGTTTATTATTCTGTGAATAATACACCTATGTATTCGCTCAGCAAAAAAATTTTATAACACCCCCTCAAACTTTTTTCTTTTCCGTTTCAAGGCCGTCCGCCGTATCACGTGTACAGGCTTCATTTTTGGTCTAAAAAAATCGTTCTTTCGCACACATGCTCCATTTGGACCCTAGTTGTGTCCCGAAACTTTTCAGCCCGATCGGAATATGCCCAGGGGTGTTATGAGTGAAAATGTGTGTAAAAATAGGTACTTTTTGCGGTTTAGCAACATGTTGGTAACATGAGCTTCTGAGGTATCTTTTTCCATGTTTTTGGGGACGAGAATACCGAATATGAAGTCGATATTGACCAAAGACGCGAAAATTGAGGTTTTACCATTGGTTCAGCTCCCAAAATTGGCTTTTTTAGTCAAAACCCTGGAAAACTGTCTGAAATCACCATCAATGTGTATACTAACATTAGAAAAAGTGTAAACAGCTGAATCAAGACCATTAAATCGCACTACCAATGATCAAAGATGATCTGGGGGGAAAAAAAGTGTACCTATTTCTTGTTTTGGGGGCCAAAATTGGTGGAAATCATCAGGAATAGCTAATTCAATCATTCTACATGAAAGAAACAATAAATTTAACTGCCAACAAGAATCTCTAGAACTCCAATAGAATAATAAACCCATGTGACAAGGACTTTGCAGCGTTTTGGAATCTACGCACCTTGAAACAGAAAAGAAAAAATTTTGAGGGGGTGTTATAAAAATTTTTTGCTGCTTTTCACAGAATAATAAACCAAAATCAAAACGACTGTGGGGCACACAATGACAATGGGGCACTCTCATTATATCCCAGGAACTGAATTAACTAATGCCTCAATTTTCCGACCGTTTTAGGGCCTGTTGAATACTGCAATCCTTACTTTGGCAGAATGGGTGTGAATTCTTCATGCTTCTTTCAACACGTTAGGTAGGAAATGACTGTGGGACAGTAGGGTCTCACCTCAAAAGCGCTGAAAAAACGTGTGGGACAGTAGGGTCCCACGTCTATAATTTATCACTCTGCTTAACCTTAACCTGGGGGACCTATGTGTCCCAGCAACAAGCGTCGATAAAAGGTAAATTTACGTTCACCAGCCGCCGTTGTGAGAGACAAACGTTCCAAATGATAGGTTTCAATACAATCAAGGTTATTTTCTTTTTTTAGTAACCTCGTGTAGAGGAAAATAATCATTCCTGGTTAGGCAGTGCAGTGAAGCTTGATTCTCAGCCGGGGTGAAAGGGTTAAATGGAAACCGAGCTAAAATCAAAACATGGGTAGGTCCTTGAGTGTTGAGTATTGTCGAACATTTCTTTTGCTATCTGTTGCTATCGAGTGAGTAGGTATTGGATAGCTTTTCTATTCAATTTCAATACCTTACCTATTTGCGTTTTGGTTTATTACTGTGAAAAATACACCTATGTATTCGCTCAGCAAAAAATTTTTATAACACCCCTCAAATGTTTCTTTTCCGTTTCAAGGTGCGTAGATTCCAAAAATGCAATGTCCGTCCGCCGTACGCCGTATCACGTGTACCGGCTTCGTTTTCGGTCTAAAAAATTCGTTCTTTCGCACACATGCTCCATTTAGGCCCTAGCTGTGTCCCGAAACTTTTCAGCTCGATCGGATTATACCCAGGGGTGTTATGAGTGAAAATGTGTGTAAAAATAGGTACTTTTTGCGTTTTAGCAACATGTTAGTAACATGAGCTTTTGAGGTATCGTTTTCCATGTTTTTGGGACGAGAAGACCGAACATGAAGTCGATTTTGACCAAAGAGTAGAAAATTGAGGTTCTACCAAATTTTCAGCTCCCAAAATTGATTTTTCGTGATTCAAAAACCTGGGAAATCGTCTGAAATCACCATCAATTTGTATAATAACACTAGAAAAAGTTTCAACATGTGGATCAAGAAGATTAAATGGCACTACCAGGTCAAAGGTAATTTAAAAAAAAGGAGCGTACCTAATTCGTGTTTTGGGGGCCAAAATTGGTGGAAACCATCAGAAATAGCTATTTCGATTATTACGCATGAAAGAAACAATAAATGAACAGCCATCATTTCTGTACGTATGTCCAGTAGAATAATAAACCCATGTTACAAGGACTTTGCAGCGTTTTACAATTACAGTAAATCATGGAGTTGAAACGTACAGGTTCATATGCATGCTAGTAAAATAGACGTATAATTACATAAAGAATAACATTATGATAGCTGAATTCATTCAAGTATAGCACGTTGAAAAAGTACTCGATTGAGTACTACTGATCGGTATCGAATATTTTCTTTCGCTACTTAAGTAGTATCGAATTTTCCTTTCGATGCCAGTATCGAGTACTGGTATCGATTATTTTCTGGTATTGCAAGTCGAGGACAGTCATACTGGGCAAGAGGGTGGGGGTCGAGTGTGAAGCGGGGTTGTCGATCAGCCCCTGCAACCCTTTGACTCTGCCATAAAATACCACCGCCTCTAAACCGCTAACGGCGGAGACGAGACGAGAAAGACAAGACGAGGCGAGAAACTGCCACACTCTTCCTCGTGATATATCGGAAAATTACAAGTAGAGTAAAAGTCGCTTAGTAGAAAGGCGGTTAAAGGAATAAGTCGGATATAAGGGTAGGAACAGTCAGGTCCCGATCGTTTGTATGTAAACACACATGGGAATTGGCCTGTTATAGTGATCAAAAGGTCGGTTATAGCGACCAGTTTTTGAGTGTATGGAGGGGGGGGGGGGTAAAAGTCGACAAAATAGGTAAAACTGGCTGAAATCTTCGAAAACTGGTATATATTCACCAAGCGATATTGAATGATGTCCCGAAACAGAAGATAACTTATCGGTTTTGATGAAAATTCCTCAAAAAAATAAATAAAAAAACGCTGCAAATCCCTGCACAACGGTTTATTATTTTGTACAGAATACCCTCCTGTTACAGATCACAGGTCTCCGTATAGATAACCCTCCTATATAACATATGTACTAGTCTACACATATTATGTAGATCGCGGACCCTCCGTAGGTTAGTACCTAACCCCGTAATCGTTACTAGGTACCTAACTAAACCGTTGTGTAATAATTTACCTGTATAGGTCCCCTTCTACGGAGATAGAATGATGAACCGTTGTGTAATAATTTGCCCATCAATAATACTTCAACGGTTGTTCAAGTTGCAAAAGTACCTATCAACAAAATCCAGCCCCTTCTTGATAGATGAGCCGTTGTGTAATAATTTACCGTTGTGTAATAATTTACCGTCGTGTAATAATTTGCCGTTTTGTAATAATTTACCCATCAATAATACTTCAACGGTTGTTCTAGTTGCGAAGTACCTATCAAAAAAATCTAGCCCCTTCTGGGTAGATGAGCCGTTGTGTAATAATTTACCGTGGTTTAATAATTTACCTTTTTGTAATAATTTGCCATTGTGTAATTATTTACCCATAAATAATACTTCAACGTTTGTTCAAGTTTCAGAAGTATCTACCAACAAAATCCAGTAGTCCATCACTTATCAAATGAAATAATATCGCAGAACTAACAGCTCGACTTCATACAGCCATCCTTGATTATAATCAGGTGCTCCCTAGTGATGATACCCGGGCCGGATTTATACCGTTTGACTCACGATCGTGTTGACGAAGCTTTTTGGTGCTCACGAACGGCTGGACGTACGATGCTCCGGGTGGTCTCAAAAAATTGTTTAGCTCAAGACAAATTTAATTACGTAAAAAAACCATACCCTTCAATCAAAAGTTTTCGAGATACGGCGTTCTGAAAATTTCAACCCCTATTTTGAACCCCTTAGAGATGACTGACAGTAACGCCGAGCTTCGAGGACCAACTAGGCCCCGAACGGAACCTATAACCCGAATTTCATCAATTTTGTTTCATGGTAACTAAGACAAGTGGCCCGTACGGTGGACAGACAGAAATATTTTTATTGCATTTTCGGATTCTACATACCTTGAAACGTAAACCATCAAATTTTGAGGGGGGGTAAGCATTTTTTTTTTTTTTCATGCTCGATTCCAATGGTTCATTATTGAAAATAATAAACCAATAGGCCAATTTTGGGGGTCAACTTTGGGAATGAAATCCAGCCCAGATATCATAGCTAGGGATCACCTGATTATAATCACGCGTGGCTGTATTATAATCACACATCCGTGATATTATTTAATTTGAATAATAATGGCTCTTTTGGATTTTGTTGATAAGGTACTTTTTTTATGAACAAACGTTATGCTTCACGAATAGCAACAAATAATTAATGATTGATTTGTTGAATCCCGTGTATTTTTATGAAACTGTAATTCTCGGGCCGGCTCCAGTACTTCATTTAGGGCTTTCCTTGTGGGGGGGGGGGGGGGGGCACGAGGGTAGGCATTGACCATGGAAAACAGTGGTCTGCGCAGAAGGGGCATCTATGCAGGTAAATAAAAAACCGTTGTGTAATAATTTGCTGCGTTTTATTCTTTGAAATTGTATATCTAACGGAAGTTTTTCGAAAAGGTGCTGTATGATGGGTCGGAAGTGAACGGATGTAGTTGAAAAACGCTGCAAAGTCCTTGTCACATGGGTTTATTATTCTATTGGAGTTCTAGAGATTTTTGTTGGCTGTTAAATGTATTGTTTCTTTCATGTGGAATGATTTAAATAGCTATTTCTGATGATTTCCACCAGTTTTGGCCCCCAAAACATGAAATAGGTACGTTTTTTTTTTTTTTAAGATCATCTTTGATCATTGGTAGTGGCATTTAATCGTCTCGATCCACCTGTTTACACTTTTTCCAATGTTATTGTACACATTGATGGTGATTTCAGACAGTTTTCCAGGTTTTTGACTCATAAAAAACCAATTTTGGGAGCTGAACCTTTGGTAAAACCTCAATTTCCGCGTCTTTGGTCAAAATCGACTTCATATTCGGTCTTCTTGTCCTCAAAAACATGGAAAAAGATACCTCAAAAGCTCATGTTACTAACCTGTTGTTAAAACGCAAAAAGTACCTATTTTTATACACATTTTCACTCATAACACCCCTGGGTATATTCCGATCGGGCTGAAAAGTTTCGGGACACAACTAGGGCCCAAATGGAGCATGTGTGCGAAAGAACGACTTTTTTAGACCGAAAATGAAGCCTGTACACGTGATACGGCGTACGGCGGACGGCGTACGGCGGACGGCGGACGGACATTGCATTTTTGGAATCTATGCACCATGAAACGGAAAAGAAAAAATTTTGAGGGGGTGTTATAAAAATTTTTTGCTGAGCGAATACATAGGTGTATTATTCACAGAATAATAAACCAAAAGGGAAGGAAAAACGCTGCAAAGTCCTTGTCACATGGGTTTATTATTCTATTGGACATACCTACAGAAACGTTGGCTGTTCATTAATTGTTTCTTTCATGCGTAATAATCGAAATAGCTACTTCTGATGGTTTCCATTAATTTTGGCCCCCAAAACACAAATTAGGTACGCTCTTTTAGCGAATTTTCGAAGAAAAGGAAGCTATTGTTCTCGGTCCAAAATTTTTAAAACTCGAATTTCCGAAAGATTTTTATACCAAAATCCGTTTCAGACTATCCTGAATTCCCTGCCGAAAGACACCAAAAATTATACGTATATATATATATATATTTATATATATATTTATATATATATTTATATATTTATATATATATTTATATATTTATATATATATTTATATATGTATGTGTCATTCCAGACGATAACTCTCGAAAGAATTGAGATAAAAAGTTCAAATTTGCACGAAAAATCTGTCTTGGCAATCGACAGGCTAAGTTCGAAGATGGGCAGAATCGGGTCACCCTAAGGGGGAGTTTTGGGGAGTTTTAGGGGGGGGAAATTACCCATAAATTCCCAAAATGAAAAAGTCCGACAAGTGACACCTCATTTTAAAGGTTTTTGTACGCTGAACACGATGGTGAAATCAGAATTGCGATATCTCATTCCATTCTCAAACTGGAGCACTTTGAAGATGAAGGAACGTGGTTATTTCTTAAGATGTTCTTCCTGGTTCGTCTGCTCTAATCTGATAACGGAATGGGATATCGCAATTCTGACTTCACCATCGTGTTCAGCGTTGGAAAATCTACAAACCGAGGTGTTACTCGGCAAAAAATGGAACAAAAAATTTGTTACGTACCCAATACCTACTCTTCTGGTATTCAAAACATTTTTGATTTCCCCCTCCCCCTCCTTCCACCCCAAATTTTACTTTGCGTAAAACTACTCCTGTTTTAATTTTGTATCAAGTTGGGAAAACATTGGCCGAAAATTAATTTTCAGAAAATTTTAGGCGGAGGAGGAAGATGCCGAAAACTTCGAAAATTCGCTCTTATAGCCATGCTGCATGACTGTGGTTTTTTTTTTTTTTTTTTTTTTTTTTTTTTTTAAACTATCTTTGATCATTGGTAGTGCCATTTAATCGTCCTGAACCACGTCTTGACACTTTTTCCAGTGTTATTATACAAACTGATGGTGATTTCAGACGATTTCCCTGGTTTTTCGCTCATAAAAAATCAATTCTGGGAGCTGAACATTTGGTAGAACTCAATTTTCCACTCTTTGGTCAAAATCGACTTCATATTCGGTCTTCTCGTCCCCAAAAACACAGAAAATGATATCTCAGAAGCTCATGTTACCAATATGTTGCTAAAACGTAAAAAGTACCTATTTTTACACACATTTTCACTCATAACACCCCTGGGTATATTCCGATCGGGCTGAAAAGTTTCGGGACACAACTAGGGCCCAAATGGAGCATGTGTGCGAAAGAACGATTTTTTTAGACCGAAAATGAAGCCTGTACACGTGATACGGCACGGCAGACGGCGTACGGCGGACGGACATTGCATTTTTGGAATCTACGCACCTTGAAACGGAAAAGAAAAAATTTTGAGGGGGTGTTATAAAAATTTTTTGCTGAGCGAATACATAGGTGTATTATTCACAGAATAATAAACCAAAAGCGTGTGACGTCGTCGTGTATGTATTGCCCTCTCGCTTCCTCACGTGGGAACCTAGCAAGAGAGAGAGAGAGAGAGAGAGAGAGTGAGAGAGACGCGCATTCCATTATGACGTCACGTTTTTTCTTTAGCTTATTCCCGCCAAAACTGCTATAATTACCTGTAATGAATGATGAAATGTAATGAAATGATGATGAAACTGTAATTACCGGGCCGGTTCCAGTACTTCATTTAGGGCTTTCCTGGGGGTAGCTCGAGGGTAGGTATTGAACAGTGATCTATGCAGAATCTATGATCTATACAGGTAAATCCGTTGTGTAATAATTTGCAGCGTTTTTTTAAAATCGAATTCGATTTTGTTTTGGTGTGAGTGTTTTCACTAGTGGCTAAAATCGAGAAAAAAAACGCGCACTGAGTTTTGCCTGCACGTAGTTTGAAGAAAATCGGACGTGTTCGGGATTCCGCCATTTAAATCTTGGTTTTTCTCCAGATGCCGTCCGATGTTCGGAAGGCATCGGACCGGCAGAAATACGGATCCGATGCGGGCACGGCCCAAGGGAACCAAGAACGTTTCCGGACGATGTTTTTCAACGTCGAAATCGATCTGGTGGACTCTCCAGTAATCCCCCCTTCGTAAAGGCGACGCAGAGTTGGGGGATTAAAACGGGAAATTATAACGGGAGGTTGATTGGTAATCCAGGGGCTAATCCCGGGATTCCTATCCAAAATTTCGGTAGTTCTCAAATCCCTTCGGCTACAGGCGCCCTCTCCCTTTGGGGGATTTAACTATGTTTGTTGGTAAAAGTTTTGAATTAAACAGAGACTGGTCCATACCGCGATTGCGATTCTAGCGCTAATATCTCGATAATCGCTGCATGTAAATGGCGGCGTCAGACACAAGTTTTGTTCACTAATACACACAATGCACCGCCAAACCAACCTAAGCTGAATCATTGAAAATATTCGGGAAATTTATTGTTTCGTGAAAAAAGTTTGAATAATTATAATCTCGAAAAATCCCCAAGGTCGTAATCAATGTAAACAATTTTCTGTACAAACGATGAAGCCCTACAGGTGCGTAAAGCTGCTTGTAGTAGAAGTATGTAAATTCGATGTACACAACCCATTATGATTAAATGTTACATCGTACACAAAACGCTTGCGTACAAGTCCGCAACACAGTGAGACATTTCCATGTTGTATCACAAGCTTTATCTTGACAGTAGGTAGGCAGGTAGCTAAGAATTATTCTCGCTTGTTCTTTCTTCATCATCAAAAAAGAAATGGTAACGCTATTTGGTGTGATTTTCTTAATTTTGCGCTCTTTCAGACAAAAATGTTTTTAAACCTTCAGACTCAGTTATTTAATCAACGCAGTTTATTTAAGTTAGTAAATTGCAATTTCCTTTTCCTCTCGGATGGCGATCGCGTTTGTAGGAATCGTTTATATTTTTCTTTGTCGGTGGTGTCTGGCGAGAAATTACCCTAAATGTGACTTCTTCATGAGACAATGTTCTTTTTTGGCTCCTAGGTTGTTTATGGAATTACCTTCTCATATTAAAACCATTGAAATATTTAAAAAATTCAAAACTTGCCTAAATGACGTTCTTTCGCAGCAATTCCTAATTAATTTGAATTTTGATATCCCCTTATTGAGATTACTTCTTTAGTTTGTGTTATTTGTACTAAGTAGCTGTGTGTACATTAGGTATGTATTTATTTATTTATTTTTTTTTTTCATTTTTTTCCAGCTCTAAAAGTCTAATTTCTCTAAGTTAGTGAATACAATTTCAGTTTCGATGTATTAGTTTTAGTAATTTTTTTTATTAGCAACTCCTGAGCTCCGGACAATTTCCTTAAAATTTGGAGATCAGTATATTGCCATGTTTTGTTTTGTTTCCTCTTTACAAGATATGATGATTTTGTTTTCTAATTTTGCAATGACGTATCAAATACTTCGATTTCGTATTTTATTTTCTAACTCACATTTCTTGTATTTCTTGTATTTTGAACTCTGTTATTATTATTTTATTTTTTTCTTGGCTCTCGCAGAAGTGATGTATTTATTTTTCCCTCTTTCTGTTTCTTCTCTGTATCTATTGTTCCACCTTGTAAATTGGGCTTGCCCGTATTAAATAAATAAATAAATAAATAAATATGCTCATTATGTGAATAAATGGCTTTGAAAATTTAAAAAAAAACTTCCGAATCCATCGTACCTACACTAGGTACGTAATCGCAATTTACAAAGGAACCTGTTCACACAAAACGGGTAATCGCAATTAACAAAGGAACCTCTTCTTAATCTTGATTCAGAACTTGAAAGGAAATACAACAATTTAGGGATAATTTACGGAATCATTTACGGGTTGCAGTGTTACCACGATCCGGGTTACACAGTGGTGCGAGGTTACCACATTCGATACTTTCTTCATTAACTGTGTTGCTGACTACCTTGTTTACCCACCTTTTAGCGAATTTTCGAAGAAAAGGAAGCTATTGTTCTCGGTCCAAAATTTTTAAAACTCGAATTTCCGAAAGATTTTTATACCAAAATCCGTTTCAGACCATCCTGAATTCCCTGCCGAAAGACACCAAAAATTATGTGTGTGTGTATATATATATATATATATATATATATATATATATATATATATATATATATAATATTTATATATGTATGTGTCATTCCAGACGATAACTCTCGAAAGAATTGAGATAAAAAGTTCAAATTTGCACGAAAAATCTGTCTTGGCAATCGACAGGCTAAGTTCGAAGATGGGCAGAATCGGGTCACCCTAAGGGGGAGTTTTGGGGAGTTTTAGGGGGGGGGGGGAAATTATCCATAAATTCCCAAAATGAAAAAGTCTGACAAGTGACACCTCATTTTAAAGGTTTTTGTACACTGAACACGATGGTGAAATCAGAATTGCGATATCTCATTCCATTCTCAAACTGGAGCACTTTGAAGATGAAGGAACGTGGTTATTTCTTGAGATGTTCTTCCTGGTTCGTCTGCTCTAATCTGATAACGGAATGGGATATCGCAATTCTGACTTCACCATCGTGTTCAGCGTTGGAAAATCTACAAACCGAGGTGTTACTCGGCAAAAAATGGAACAAAAAATTTGTTACGTACCCAATACCTACTCTTCTGGTATTCAAAACATTTTTGATTTCCCCCTCCCCCTCCTTCCACCCCAAATTTTACTTTGCGTAAAACTACTCCTGTTTTAATTTTGTATGGTATCAAGTTGGGAAAACATTGACCGAAAATTAATTTTCAGAAAATTTTAGGCGGAGGAGGAAGATGCCGAAAACTTCGAAAATTCGCTCTTATAGCCATGCTGCATGACTGTGGTTTTTTTTCGTCATGCTCAGCTCTGCTACCGCGCAAGGTACTGGGGTATGGTTAACAAGAAAGTATTCGATAAAATCACACGATTCCAACGAGCGGTGAACGATTTTTGTGCGATGAAAAATGGCAGACATTTTACATCAGACAGTTCCGTAGAAACGAATCGGTTGTAAGCGAAAATCATCAGAAATGGTGCATAACGCGTTTTCCTGTCGCTTTTTGGTAACGCTTTTCGAGTTTGTGTGCCAAAGTAAAGACATGAAAATGTCAAAAAATTATTTCTATCACTCAAGCACCTGCCAGAAATGGCGTGATAATACTACCTGTTTTAAAAGTCGAAATAATTACGATAATAATTATTCGGAAACGCAGTTTATGGCGACATCAAAGTGGAATGGACGTTTCTGTTGCTTCCTTTTCCAAGTTGGAAGGAGGAAGACCAAAAAGCAGGTGCGTATAATCGATATGTTAGTTTTTACTGCTAGAGTAAAAAATAATTTCATCAAGTTTGGAGACTGAAAACCCCCAAAAAATTAAGATTTTTTTAGTGCAACGTTACTTGCACCCCCTTGGGTTTATTGCCCAACACCATTCATTTTGTGATTTTTCGACATTTAAAATGTCGATAAAAAATACAGAGCATTATTAGAAGTTGTTCTATATATAGGTAAATGACGCTCAAAGTTGGGGCTACAGTGAAGATATGGGTAAACGGCATGTGATATTCGAGCTTAATTTAAAAATACCAAGAATGATCTCAGTGTGGAAATGTTATTTAAATAGAGAAAATTCGTCCCTCTTTCAGAATATGTGTCTGTTTCTTGGTTTTGTAACCTTTTTACCCTCAAAACCTGAATTTAAAGTAGCTTGGGCCAAAAAGACCCGAAGCGAGTGCTCATGTGTGTAAAACGACGCGGAGTGCTGGAGGGTGGGGCAATAAAATAGTTGAATTTGAATTTGTCATGGTTAATAACGCTGGATAGTATTTGATAGTGTAGTAAAGTCAAGGGAGAATTGAGTAGGTACGTTATTCTGGATTTTCGCTCATACGGTAATGCTACATGATTGGAACTTGAGCGTTTCAGTCGTAGGAGCAAATTTGGTTCGTTGTCTGTTGGTGTGTGTTTTATTGGGTAATCAAAGTCGGATATGGCCCGGAGAGAAATAGGTTCACGATTTAATCGAGATAGGTTAACATTTATGGAAAGGATGCAGAATGCTCTAATCTAAAACGTATTTAAGTATATCGAACATATTTCGTCCAAAATTTATTGATCAACTAGTGACGAAATTTAAAAGATTGCAATCGCTTCTCATTAGCGGTGAAAATTCTGTCATGATAGGTAGTTTGGCTGAATATTGATAACCGCCATATTCGCTATCGGGCGGTTTGGAGTTACGCCCTGGTGCACATAGCTTTCTCAGGGCCCTCAGGCGGTAGACTGTTATCACGACTGTAATGAAGGGAGGCGTGGTCCATCTAATGACAGTCAACAGTCATTAACGGCAGTTATGGATATCGCTAAGCCGGGAATGTGACGAGATAAGCCCCACGAAGGGGATTGAGGCCGGGTCTCGATCAAGGTGAAATCAACGCGATTCAGCTGAAGATGCACAAAGTGGCGAAACGCGTAGGGATCTTGGAATCCGAGGTCGACGCGGTTCAGCCGTTTGGTCGTGACGATTGAAAATGCGCTGCAGAAGACGTGCAACGAGTGACAAAACGCGAGGGGATCTTGGAATTCGAGGTCGACGCGGTTCAGCCGTTTGGTCATGTCGATTGAAAATGTGCTGCAGAAGATGCACAACGAGTGACAAAACGCGAGGGGATCTTGGAATTCGAGGTCGACACGGTTCAGCCGTTTGGTCGTGACGATTGAAAATGCGCTGCAGAAGACGTGCAACGAGTGACAAAACGCGAGGGGATCTTGGAATTCGAGGTCGACGCGGTTCAGCCGTTTGGTCATGTCGATTGAAAATGCGCTGCAGTAGATGCGCAACGAGTGACAAAACGCGAGGGGATCTTGGAATTCGAGGTCGACGCGGTTCAGCCGTTTGGTCATGTCGATTGAAAATGTGCTGCAGAAGATGCACAACGAGTGACAAAACGCGAGGGGATCTTGGAATCCGAGGTCGACGCGGTTCAGCCGTTTGGTCATGTCGATTGAAAATGTGCTGCAGAAGATGCACAACGAGTGACAAAACGCGAGGGGATCTTGGAATTCGAGGTCGACGCGGTTCAGCCGTTTGGTCATGTCGATTGAAAATGTGCTGCAGAAGATGCACAACGAGTGACAAAACGCGAGGGGATCTTGGAATTCGAGGTCGACACGGTTCAGCCGTTTGGTCGTGACGATTGAAAATGCGCTGCAGAAGACGTGCAACGAGTGACAAAACGCGAGGGGATCTTGGAATCCGAGGTCGACGCGGTTCAGCCGTTTGGTCATGTCGATTGAAAATGTGCTGCAGAAGATGCACAACGAGTGACAAAACGCGAGGGGATCTTGGAATTCGAGGTCGACACGGTTCAGCCGTTTGGTCATGTCGATTGAAAATGCGCTGCAGAAGACGTGCAACGAGTGACAAAACGCGAGGGGATCTTGGAATTCGAGGTCGACGCGGTTCAGCCGTTTGGTCATGTCGATTGAAAATGTGCTGCAGAAGATGCACAACGAGTGACAAAACGCGAGGGGATCTTGGAATTCGAGGTCGACACGGTTCAGCCGTTTGGTCGTGACGATTGAAAATGTGCTGCAGAAGATGCACAACGAGTGACAAAACGCGAGGGGATCTTGGAATTCGAGGTCGACACGGTTCAGCCGTTTGGTCGTGACGATTGAAAATGCGCTGCAGAAGACGTGCAACGAGTGACAAAACGCGAGGGGATCTTGGAATTCGAGGTCGACGCGGTTCAGCCGTTTGGTCATGTCGATTGAAAATGTGCTGCAGAAGATGCACAACGAGTGACAAAACGCGAGGGGATCTTGGAATTCGAGGTCGACGCGGTTCAGCCGTTTGGTCATGTCGATTGAAAATGTGCTGCAGAAGATGCACAACGAGTGACAAAACGCGAGGGGATCTTGGAATTCGAGGTCGACACGGTTCAGCCGTTTGGTCGTGACGATTGAAAATGCGCTGCAGAAGACGTGCAACGAGTGACAAAACGCGAGGGGATCTTGGAATTCGAGGTCGACGCGGTTCAGCCGTTTGGTCATGTCGATTGAAAATGCGCTGCAGTAGATGCGCAACGAGTGACAAAACGCGAGGGGATCTTGGAATTCGAGGTCGACGCGGTTCAGCCGTTTGGTCATGTCGATTGAAAATGTGCTGCAGAAGATGCACAACGAGTGACAAAACGCGAGGGGATCTTGGAATCCGAGGTCGACGCGGTTCAGCCGTTTGGTCGTGACGATTGAAAATGCGCTGCAGAAGACGTGCAACGAGTGACAAAACGCGAGGGGATCTTGGAATTCGAGGTCGACGCGGTTCAGCCGTTTGGTCATGTCGATTGAAAATGCGCTGCAGTAGATGCGCAACGAGTGACAAAACGCGAGGGGATCTTGGAATTCGAGGTCGACGCGGTTCAGCCGTTTGGTCATGTCGATTGAAAATGTGCTGCAGAAGATGCACAACGAGTGACAAAACGCGAGGGGATCTTGGAATTCGAGGTCGACACGGTTCAGCCGTTTGGTCGTGACGATTGAAAATGCGCTGCAGAAGATGCGCAAGTGACAAAACGCGCGGGGATTTTGGAATCCGCGTTGGACTCGATGAAGCCGTTTGGTCGTGACGTGCCCGCCCACATCACAGAGAACAAACGGGAGAACCAGTCAGCATTACGGAAAATTGTGACCTGTGACGGCTTAAAATACGTCCCAAATCAAAATACAACACGTAATTTTTTAACTAAAACGAATTTGAAGTTTTTCAGTTTTTCTGAGCGCAATATTTATCCACACTTAACTTCAAGTCCTTTTTTCCAAAATTCAGTAGGTACAGACTTGTCGCAGTAAAAAAATGTAACATACGATGTAATGAAAAATTGAAGATTATTTTTTGGTACGAGTAGGTGTGAAAATAATGGAAACGTTTGCAGATACTGTGTAACAGTAAAATAAATTCGAAATTTCAAAGGAGAAAAAGGCACAATTTAGTTTACTTAAAGGTTGGGTATTCGAGAGCAGCGAGCGAAAACTTATAAATAATTTATAATTCATCAAAATCTTTCTCAATTTTATCAGTTGTTTACGGTTTACTTTAGAAGTTTTGTGTATATAACCATAATGTTCCATCCACCTATTCATCCTTCAACATCAAATTGTTGAACATATTATTTCAAGTTGCCAGAGATTGAATAGTGAGTTCAGCGATATGAAAAATATTTTAAAAAAATTGAAGTTGGTCCGTAAATTGATGGAAATATGAGGTACCTAGTTGTATGGTTCAAAAACATACGTAATCCATGGAATTCTAAAAATAAACAAATAAAATGCAGGTAAATTCATTAAGTAAGAAATTAATGAAGAGTATAATGAGCGTGAGAATCAAATCTTATATGTCATCATAAGGTTAATAGGCATACTTTGTGCTCTTCGACACGTTGGACGTTAAGTATTATTTAATTTTATGTATTTAATTTATAGCGAATTTTCAAAGAAAATTTAGCTATTTGGCTCATTCCAACATTTCAGAGATGCTCCATGTGAAGCGGAAACCCCCTCCAAAATCCATTTTTATGCATCGGAGCTCAAAATGATAGATTTCCACTTTTTCGTAATTACGAATTATTGGCCCAAAAAAAATCAAAACAAAAGGATTTCAGCAATATAGGCATTGGGTTGTTGTCAATCAAGTTTATTAGGACGCTGAATCGATTTCAACTGTTACCAGTCCGATTAGACTCTCCTAGCGTACCAAATTTACAAAATTGTAGTCCGAAATCCCCCAAAGATTGGTATTTTTATTTAGGCATGTGTGGTGTCGTTTACTATGTTTTTTGAGTCGCTGAATCGATTGAGAGTAGTTTCAGGACGTTCAGAGTGCATCGAGTGATAAAAATCACAATTTTTTGGTGCAAAACACCCAAAAACGATTGTTTGACAATTTTTCTGCAGGACGTGCCACTCTGGTCTCAACGAGTGCCTAGTCAGGCCGTAGCGAGTGCTCTGGCACATGATCGTTAATTTAAATTCTCAATTTCCCAAATTGGTTGTTTGCAAATTTATTCCTGAAGCCATGCTAAATGACAGGAATTTAAAAAAAAATATTTAAATATTATATTGTGTGGTTGTGGGATATGATTTACGTTTGTAGGAGGAATAAATTCCATTTCATAGTAATTTAATTTGAGTTTGAAATTTTAATGGGAGAAAAAAAAGGTAAAATTTAGTTGTATAGTAAGTTGTGGAGTTCGTACTTGGAGGTTGGGTATTCGGGAGCAGCGAGCTGGCGGGAGGTCGGGAGGCAGATAGGTCGGCAAGCGGACTGAAGGGATGGAGGGTGACTACCTTGGGGGCGGCGAAGGGGCGGCAGCGGAGGGGCGGTAGAGGGAGGTGAGGCGGAGGGAGAGGGCTCTGGTCGCGGTGAAGCGAGTTCCATCCTGACTGGTGGGAGGGGGGGGGGGGCGGCAGCGGAGGGGAAGGGTGGAGGGGAAGTGAGGCGGCTGCCGAGAGACAGAGAGCTTCGAAAGGGGATGCTGTAGTGAGAGCTGGTGGGCGGCTGGTGGCCGATCTGGAGGAGGGCGCGTGCCGCGGAGGGGGCGGCGTGTAGACTCGGTCCGGGCGACCAACGCCGCCTCCAGGCACCTCCCGCCGCCTCCCGTTCGCAAACGGGCCGGCTGCCCCACTGCGCATGTGCGGATCGTGTTTGCTTTCATCGTTTCTAAACGTTCAAAATCTGGAAATCACTTCTAAACTACCCCTCATAACTAAAAATAACAATATTATCCTCGTATGTCTTCATTTCAAAATATTCTCAATCGAATTACCGTTCAAAATCTGCAAATCACTTATAAACTAAACTACCCCTCTCAGACAACTAAACAATAATCAGAGTCTTTGAAAAATGGTAGTTTGAATGGTAGTGAAATGGTTGATAATGGTAGTGAATAAATGGTCGTTTTCAAAAATAAGCGTTATTTTTTAATGAGGGCGCTCAAAAGTAAAAATGCGAAAAAAATTGACGTATTTGTGTCGTATCTATTGACAAAAAATGACGATCTGTTGACATTTGACTGACTGTTGGCCCAAGGAGGAGCAAATCCTCGGAGGGGAAAGTTCTCACAGCTGCCAACAACGCAACATTAGAAATGGCAAACCTTCGTGGCAACCTTCAAGAACCTTTGCATGTTTTTTTAAATTTTATTTATTGGCAGTTCCTTCCACCCATTGTGGTTCTGTTCATATTAAAAGTGATCCACTAGTGCTGTAAGCGAGAATTGAGTTGAACAACTCTACAATTTACCTGATACGTCATTTCTAGCGGGAACTCAGAAATTCAAATTTCACACTCGTTTTTTGCCTAGATTTTCCGACAAACGCCTCATTATGTGGTCAATAAGTGTTCATTTCCGTTACTGAACGGAATTTGGCCAAAAAAAGGAGAATTTGGAACACTCGAAAATTGTCCGTTCTTATCTACCGTGGAGTGGAATCGTCCTCGGAAGGCCCTGATCCGCAGGCTTGCCAGGATGGCCTTCTCGTCGAAGTTTGGCCCTCAACCCGACAGCTTTCTTCAGTTTTTTTTTGAATATTTTGAAGTGCCTACCTAATCCCATGAAGCCAGCAAATGAAATTGCAAGTTTTATTAGGTAAATATCCTACCACATGGTGAATTTGGATACTCGAAGCGACCAAGCCGTTTCCCATGAGTTCAACACAACAATAACCAGAGATACTGTGAGAAGAAGAAGAACCTACATATTACTGTGTGTGCTAAAATATATCAACGGCGAGGTTCACCTATGAATTTGTAATTCAGGGAATTCACACTTTCTTGAGTCTATTGAGTAACGTGTATTTCTGTATCTTTGTGATTTAGGTACGAGTAGTAGGTACCTCTGTTTTTTAAGGTTGGACCCATTTCACACTTACAGGTTACGGTTTCATTCGATTCGTTTTTGGCCGCTGCCTGATGTTGTAACTTACTACATGGAAAGAAGGATCACTGGAAGGATCACCTAGATGAGAACGTTGTAAATACCATTCAATTTGTTTCTTGCTCCACATGAAGGTTTAACCTGTTTATGTTTTGTGAACGTTAGATGTTAGGTTATCAAGGAAAAGGCAATTCATTGCAGCACAAAACCATATTATGTAGCTATTTTCGAAGATTAAAAAAAGAGATCATAATCGAGGACCTCGTTTTGAGAACTAATAATTATTAAGTAAAGGACCGCTAATAATACAACTTGACTGGGGTGGACACATACATGTCTTTAAACCGAACAATTCAAGAAAATCTAAATCAAGACAAAAACTTTTGACCAGCCATTATCTTTTTATTTTTACCTTTTATTCATTACGGGAAAGCTCATTAAAAAAATTGGAAACAAAGAGTAGTTGATAGAAAAATAATAAACAGAAGAAAGTCCGCACACAAATAGTAAGGCTAAATACATAATGTAGGTAATTTGTTCTGAACCAGCGATGGTGATGAAAAAAATGTCTGACAAGTCGGGTAGGCCGTATAGCTTCCTCACCTATGTAACATGGACATGTGTAATTAGTTGGTGGGTCCATTCGGTGGATAGATGGATAATTGACGCGTATGGATTTGGAATTGAGAGATTCAAAAAAATGACAAAATAGTAGGATGGAATAGGAATTGTAGTAATAGGATTAGTGATAAGCGTAATAGGGTTACTATAGGCATTCATATAAGTGTTTCGAATATTTCTGGTAGGTATCATACCACTTGAAGAATAAGTATTTTAAAAATGTCGAAGCAATTTAGTTATTCTGAAATATACAGAATCGGCTATAATCAAGCACTGCCCACTATCAAAATGGGAGCATTATGATCACGCATTATTATTCATTCATAAAATAGCGCCAATAGAAAGAGCATTCATTGTGTTTGCGCATGAGCAGACGAAAGCTACAGTCCAGTCTTGATGGAATTCATATGGGACCATCCGACACCTAATCCCTACGTACAGTGTTACAAAGTTACAACGACTTTAATATGGGACCATCTGTGGCCCAATCCCAACCTACCCTGCAAACCTCATCACTTCACGACGGTTTGTAGGGTAGTTTTGGGCTGTAGAAGGGTTTCACGTTGGCGCATGCACAGATGAAAGTTACAGTACTTTTTCAATGAATTTGATATGGGACCATCTGTGCTACCCACGCCTACCCTTCAAATTTCAACTCACTACGACTATTTTTTCTGGTAGTAATGGGCTTCACACGGAATATGCAAACGTTTCGTGTTTGCGCATGCGCATCAGAATGTTACAGTCTGAATTTGATGAAATTGATGCGTAAACATCAGGATACGATTCTGCATCCACCCCCCAACATTCAGCTCTTTTCGACTATTTCTAGGGTATTCATGAGCTTTACAACGATTTCACGTTTGTGCATGAGCAGATAAAAGTTACTGTACTTTTTTTAATGAATATGATGTGGGACCATCTGTGGCCAAACCCGCACCTGCCCTCCGAATTTCAACTCATTACGACGATTATTTTGTATAGTTTTGCCCAGGACAGGGAATTGACCGACGACACAGAACCAGATTATGTTCCTTGATGTCTGAAACGTTAAATGCGAGTGGAAATTTACGTTTTGGAGGACATGAATTTATTTCGACTGCTGCATGAATACAAAGCTTCCATATCTTCGGTAGTGAGGAAGCAAACTATCAACGTTATAACAATTATGTGATAAAATTATACACTTTTTTTCGTGATTTTAGCCATTTTTATCGATTTTTGGCCCCTATGAAGTCAAATTTGACCCACTATTTTTTTGAGATAATATTTTTATCATCGAAATAGTTCCTCTTTCTGTAGTGAATCACCATCCCACAAAACGTTAGGTGGATTAATATTGATTTTAGCCTTTAGACTTTAGCTTTAGTTTTAGATCATTTATACGCATCGTCACCTGAATCCTTCAGACTCCTAGCTAGAGGTGGGTAGTTCGTGACTGAACTACTCTTAAGAACTAACTCGACCAGTCTTTGGTATGATTTTCAGGCTGTACTGGCATTCGACGGTGATTTTGTGCACTGCGCACTCCGTATATTCACAGGACGCTCATCCGAACCCGCATACCCAGACGGGCCCAAACAGCCCGGACGATCCCGAACCCGACGTCTTTGATCCACCGCCCAAAAACCAAAAATACTACTGGGACCGGGCCTTCTCCGCGTCAGGGAACCTCGGCCTCCTCTTCACCGGCAAATCCGAGTTCAACTGGGTCGTCGACATCCGCGTCAACGACGTCGACCAGGAAGGCTGGTCGACCGGGAACCTCCTCACGTACCGCCACGTCTTGACCACCTGCCGGGCCGTGGACCTCATCAGAGACAAACAGCTCGCGCTCCGAGGGGGCAAAGACGATTCCGAAATACGGATCAATTACTGCACTCAGCATCTTTGGGAAGAGTACAAACTGCAGCGACTGTCGTCGAAAGTCAGGAAGTACGAGAGGTTCAGGACGAGCGGCACTCGGACTGTCGATGCTGTCATGACACACACCAAGTGCCAATTTGACTCGTTCTTGAACGACCTGGGAATCATCCAGCTCTCCCGAGGTATCAGCCCCTATGCGCCGATGGTCGGGTACATGCCGTTGCCCATGAACCTGGAGACCGGTGAAGTCTACACTCCCGACTTGAGTCAGATGGAGCCTAACCGTTGGGTCTGCCACGTGGCGTCGTTCGGAAGAAAATACCGCAACCTCCTCGCCGAAATCACTTTAGATTACAAAGTCAAATTCAGAGTTTACTTCGTGAATTGGAGTAAATGCAGGGAACACTTCGAGTTCATCTGCCCAGACGACATTCCCGCTTGCACTCGGAAATATTCCAAAGCCGAGTTGAAACAGCTGATGTGTTTCAGACCCCGAGCCAAAGTTGGTGCGGTCTGCGACCACGACCGGGGCGCCCCTCTGGTGTGCGACGGCAAAGTCTTCGGCTTCCTTGTCCGTGGCGCTCCCTACGATTACTGTCACGATCTGACGCCGTTCCCGGCCATCGTCCTAATAGCCACTGTGTACCCTGAATACTTGGCCAACATCGCTGGTTACAATTTCATCCCTCCCGACGTTCATTCGGAAGCTGTTCGATTCCGATTGCCACCATTAGTTTTGACGGTAATTATTTTGTATTTAAACTTACTTTAAAGTAATGCAGTTTTTATGCAAAAACTCTAGGGAAATAAATACATTGTTTCATCGAACTCAATGTTCATGTACTTTCCTCGGTGTACCTACCTACCATTGTAGCAAGTGTTGAATCCTGATATATCACAAATTTTTGGCGACTTATGACCGCCAAAAATCCAAATTTGATCATATTTCAGTGAGAAGAATTTTGTAATTATTATTATTGTTTTAATTTGCAAAACATAAAATTAAGAGAACAATTCGACGTCATCTGCCTCGACCACGTTTTGCTTGCGCTGGGAAATGTTCCATAGCTGAGTTGAACCAGCCGACGTGTTTCAGGCCCCGAGCCAAAGTTGGTGCGGTCTGGGACTACGAGAAGAATTCAGTAAGACTGTCCTGGGATTTGGTTGTGTCTTCAGGTTCTTAGCGATTTTTGACCCTCACAGCCTTTGATTTGTACCCTCTCATTTTTATGAATTTCTAGCAATACATAACATTTTGGACAAACAAAGCCAAATTTGAGTTTTTCAAGTTGGTAAAAATGCCTGAAACTCAACAAAATTATAAAAATTCACCTGCAGCATCTTTGTATGAGCGTGTTTTCAAGATTGGTGACATTTACTAATTTTCGACTTCTTTTGACGATTTTGTCATCCAAAAATTTATATCTTCCCAGTTTTCGAAAGGCACATTATTATTCTATCACTACTGGTAAATTTATATATTTTCTGGGGTTTTGTGAGCATTTTTCAGCGATTATTTTGAACTTCACAGCTTTGGATGTTGACCCACATCTTCAGATGATTTTTGAAAAGTTCAAAATTTGGGTAAGAAATACCTACTAAACCAACGAAACAGTTTCTTTACGTCATGAGTCCCCATTTTTTCACCTACATAATGAATTCACCGGTTAGACATTTTTTTTTACCCGCACAAAACCCCAGATTTTACCCTCATTTTCAATAAAGTCGTGTAGGTGGTAAAACCATCGCAATTCTCTTTTTTTTAAATTCATTTGTTTATTCATCATCAGCGGTGCTCCCTACGATTACTGCCACGATCTATCGCCGTTCCCGGCCATCGTCCTAATGGCCACTGTGTATCCTCAATACTTGGCCAACATCGCTGGTTACAGTTTCATCGGCAAAGACGCTCATTCGGAAGCTGTTCGATTCCGATTGCCACCATCAGTTTTGGCAACACATTGGTTTATTATTTACCTTATGCTTCATGAATAACTACAAACAATTTTGAATGATGAATGAACATTTGTAGAAAACTTTAATTCCCGGGTTGGCTCCAGTACTCGATTTAGGGCTTTCCCGATGGAGCTTGAGGGTGCTGACCACAGAAAGCAGTGATTTACGCAGAAGGGGCATCTATACATGTAAATAATAAACCGTTGTGTAATAATGTGCAGCGTTTTTTAAATGAGGGTGCTGAAAAGTAAAACGCAGCTAACTCCTTGTCACGTGGGTTTATTATTCTATTGGACATACCTACAGAAATGTTGCTGTTCATTTATTGTTTCTTGCGCAATAATTGAATAGTTATTTTTGACGGTTTCCACAAATTTTGGCTCCCCCAAGAACACGACCTCAGCTCCTTTTTCTCCCTACAGATCATCTTTGGAGATTGATCGTGCTATTTAATTGTCTTGATTCACCTGCTAATACTACTTCTAGTGTTATTATACAAATTTATGGCGGTTTCAGGCAATTTCGAATTTTTTTGACTCATAAAAAATGAATTTCGGGAGCTTAACCTTCGTTACAACCTCAATTTTCCACTGTTTGGTCAAAGTCAACTTCATATTCGGTCTTCTCGCGGTAAAAAAATGGAAAGCGATAAATCACCAGCTCGTGTTCACTAAAACCTCAAAGAAACATAGACAACCCCTATTTTTCTCCCATAACACCCCTGGGTGTATTCCGATCGGGCTGACGAGCTTTGGAGCACAAGTAGGACCAACATGGGGACCCAAACTGTGTGCGGAAGAGCGACGATTTTAGACCAAAATTGAACGTAAGTTTAAGGATGAAACTTCGTTAGAACCTCAATTTTCCGCTGTTTGGTCAAATTCGACTTCATATTTGGTCTTCTCGTCCTACAAAACATGTAAAACGATACCTCAGAAGCTCACGTCACTAAAACGCAAGAAACACAAAAAATAGGTATTTTTATACCCATTTTTCACTCATAACACCCCTGGGTCTATTCCGATCGGTCTGAAAAGTTTTGAGACACAACTAGGGCCCAAATGGAGCCTGTGTGCGAAAGAACGAATTTTTTAGACCAAAATTAGAGTAGATACGCGTGATACGGCGTACGGCGGACGGGTGTAGCGTTTTTGGAATCCACGCACCTTGAAATGTAAAAGAAAAAATTTTGAGGGGTGTTATAAAAATTTTTGATGAGCGATTACATAGGTGTATTATTCACAGAATAATAAACCAAAATGCGTCGTGGCAACCTTCAAGAACCTTTGCCATGGCCTTTCCCTTGGAGGACATGTTTTTTAAATTTTATTTAAATATTTGCAGTTCCATCCATCCATTGTGGTTTTGTACACATTAAAAGTGATCCACTAGCGCTGTAAGTGAGAGTTAAGTTGAACTACTCTACAATTTACCTGATACGTCGTTTCTAGCGGGAACTCAGAAATTCAAATTTCACACTCGTTTTTTGCCTAGATTTTCTGACAAACGCCTCATTATGTGGTCAATAAGTGTTCATTTCCGTTACTGAACAGAATTTGGCCAAAAAAGGAGAATTTGTAACCCATGAAAACTGTCCGTTCTTACCTACCGTGCAGTGGAATCGTCCTCGGATGGCCGTGATTTGCAGGCTTGCCAGGATGGCCTTCTCGTCGAAGTTTGGCCCTCAACCCGACAGCTTTCTTCAGTTTTTTTGAATAGTTTGCAGTGCCTACCTAATCCCATGAAGCCAGCAAATGAAATTGCAAGTTTTATTAGGTAAATATCCTACCACATGGTGAATTTGGATACTCGAAGCGACCAAGCCGTTTCCCATGAGTTCAACACAACAATAACCAGAGATACTGTGAGAAGAAGAAGAACCTACATATTACTGTGTGTGCTAAAATACATCAACGGCGAGGTTCACCTATGAAATTTTAATTCAGGGAATTCACACTTTCTTGAGACTATTGAGTAACGTGTATTTCTGTAAGTTTGTGATTTAGGTACGTGTAGTAGGTACCTCTGTTTCTTTTCTGTTGGACCCGTTTCACACTTACAGGTTACAGTTTCATTCGATTCGTTTCGGCCGCTGCCTGATGTTGTGAACCGGTTGAGTGAGGCACTTGTACCTTACTACATGGAAAGAAGGATTGCTGCAAGGATCACCTAGATGAGAACGTTGTAAATACCATTCAGTTAATTGTTACTTAATCTACGTGTAGGTTTAACCTGTTTATGTTTTGTGAACGATGGATGTTAGGTTATCAAGGAAAAGGCAATTCATTGCATCACAAAACCATATTATGTAGTGTAGTGAATATGAAATTTGACGCACATCCACTACGAGCGGTGTCGAGGGGGATGTGCCCGGTTTGGTTATGGGCGGACCACCACCATGCCCGGGATCTTTTTGGAGCGTTGCCTGGTTTGCTTATGGGCGGACGACCACCATGCCCAGGATCTTTTTGGGGCGTGCTCGGTTTTGTTATGGGCGGACCACCACCATGCCGGAGAACTTTTTGGAGTGTGTCGGCTTTGGTTATGGGCGTACCACCACCATGCTCGGAATCTTTTAGGAGCGTTGCCTGGTTTGCTTATGGGCGGACGACCACCATGCCCAGGATCTTTTTGGGGCGTGCTCGGTTTGGTTATGGGCGGACCACCACCATGCCCGGGATCTTTTTGGAGTGTGTCCGCTTTGGTTATGGGCTTACCACCACCATGCTCGGAATCTTTTAGGAGCGTTGCCTGGTTTGCTTATGGGCGGACGACCACCATGCCCAGGATCTTTTTGGGGCGTGCTTGGATTGGTTGTGGGCGGACCACCACCATGCCCGGGATCTTTTTGGAGTGTGTCCGCTTTGGTTATGGGCTTACCACCACCATGCTCGGAATCTTTTAGGAGCGTTGCCTGGTTTGCTTATGGGCGGACGACCACCATGCCCAGGATATTTTTGGGGCGTGCTCGGTTTTGTTATGGGCGGACCACCACCATGCCGGAGAACTTTTTGGAGTGTGTCGGCTTTGGTTATGGGCGTACCACCACCATGCTCGGAATCTTTTAGGAGCGTTGCCTGGTTTGCTTATGGGCGGACGACCACCATGCCCAGGATCTTTTTGGGGCGTGCTCGGTTTGGTTATGGGCGGACCATCACCATGCCCGAGATCTTTTAGGTAAAGGAGAGTGACGAGGTAAGGAGGAGAGAGAGTAGTCAGCAACTAGAGGAGAGCGTAGAATGGTTAAAAAGGCGAAGGAGGCGAGTATATATAGTCTTGGGAGCTGTCTCCCTCCATCCTGTAGCTAGTAGAGGATGGTGGGGATCTCCAGGCTGGCCCTCGGCTCTCCTGCGTCTTCTGCCCCACTTCTAAGTTTATTTGGCGAGATCTTATTTCTACGTACAAGAGTTGTGGTTCTGGGAGGATACCATGACATGTAGGTATTTTCGAAGATTAAAAAAAGAGATCATAATCGAGGACCTCGTTTTGAGAACTAATAATTATTAAGTAAAGGACCGCTAATAATACCACTTGACTGGGGTGGGCACATACATGTCTCTAAACGTGAACAATTCAAGAAAATCTAAAGACAAAAACTTTTGACCAGCCGTTATCTTTTTATTTTTATTTTTACCTTTTATTCATTACGGGAAAGCTCATTACAAAAATTGGAAACAAAGAGTAGTTGATAGAAAAATTATAAACAAGAAAGTCCGCACACAAATAGTAAGGCTAAATACATAATGTAGGTAATTTGTTCTGAACCAGCGATGGTGATGAAAAAATTGTCTGACAAGTCGGGTAGGCCGTATAGCTTCCTCACCTATGTAACATGGACATGTGTAATTAGTTGGTGGGTCCATTCGGTGGATAGATGGATAATTGACGCGTATGGATTTGGAATTGAGATATTCAAAAAAATGACAAAATAGTAGGATGGAATAGGAATTGTAGTGATAGGATTAGTGATAAGCGTAATAGGGTTATAGGAATATTTGTGGTATCATACCAGTTGAAGAATAAGTATTTCAAAAGTGTCGAAGCAGTTCAGTTTAGTTATTCTGAAATATACAGAATCGGCTATGGACACGCACTGCCCACTACCAAAATGGGAGCATTATGATCACGCATTATTATTCATTCATAAAATAGCGCCAATGGAAAGAGCGTGAGTGTTTGCGCATGAGCTGGGTTAGTTCTTTAGTTCAAAGGAACGGTGGATACTACATGAGGAGTTGATAGTATCCACTGAACGATAGTTCCTTTAGTTCATTTGGAGTCATTCAGATGAGGTAATACTTCTTGAGGAGTTTATAGTATTCACAGAACAGTATATAGATAGATAGATATAAAAATGTTATATGTACATACTCTACACAATTCGAACATGGTGACTGACGTGGGTATGTATTACTATGAGTCAGGAGTTTGCGATATTCTGGATTACATTCGGTTATGCAAATTTGTGTTAGTTTTAAGCATTAAATACTACAAAAACCAGGTTAGTAGTAAGGAATAGTAGTTATAAATCCATAATCATTAGTCATAAATCCTTCCAGTCATTAGTTTTCGCTAGTTGTTACAACGTTATTTCGGTAGGCCATTCTTCATCCTACACATTGTACGAACTAAATCACTCGCGACGAAATCGTGGAAACCCATTTCAAAGAAAAACAAATTGTGTGTTACGGGCAATGGTTTGATCACCGAAACCGGTATAACGGTGTTTTTTGCGTTTTTCGTGTATTAGTGGAAATAGACTATTTTTCAATAACTCCGTTTTTCTTTTTTCTACACATTGTTTCGTGTGTTCAGTTGTAACTGTAGTGTGACACCAAAAACCTTCTATAGAGTACTCGCCTCTTTCACAAAACCGACCAGCACCCTCCATTCCCTACCATTCAGGAACTGCAGTACTTCCTCATGGTTGAGGGATTCTTTACCCAGGTGGAATGTCCGCATTGGAGAGAGGATTCGATATTGGCCAATAAAATGCTCTAGGGTTTCATCCTCGGACAGGTTGCACATAGGCCTTCTATTGGACCATCCTACCTTCCTACCTTCTTGGCCATTCTATTGGAGTCATTCCATGGTCTGTTGTTGAGATCCAGCATCTCACACCTCGCCCTGGAGATGAAAGTATCGTTCTGTGCATTATGATCTAAGAACTAAAGAACTATTAACTCATCACAAGGCAACTGAGTTAGTTCTGTAGTTCAAAGGAACGGTGGATACTACGTGAGGAGTTGATAGTATCCACTGAACGATAGTTCCTCAGTTCATTAGGAGTCAGTTCAGATGGGGTTCATAAGGAGTTCAATGGAATAAGGAACTAAGTTGGTACATGTCTTATATCTTCGTTCTAGTTCAGTGTTTGAATCCTGCGATAGGAAACGAAAAGGAACTGGAATGAACTACTGGACTAACTCAAAAGAACTATTCCTTCCAAGGAATGAACTAACTGAACTTGAGTCCCACAAATGAACTACTTACCCACCACTTCTCGTAGCTTACCAGCGAGTCGTTCCTCCAAAATCCCTCACGTTTCACATTACAGTATTTGGTATGATTTTCAGGTTGTACTGGCATTCGGTGGTGATTTTGTGCACCGTGCGCTCCGGATATTCACAGGACGCTACTTCGACACCGGAGACCCCGACCATCCCAAACCGCCCGGATGATCCCGAACCCGACGTCTTTGATCCACCGCCCAAAAACCGAAGAAACTACTGGGACCGGGCCTTCAACGCCTCAGGGAGCCTCGGCCTCCTCTTCGCCGGCAAATCCGAGTTCAACTGGGTCGTCGACATCCGCGTCAACGACGTCGACCAGGAAGGCTGGTCTACCGGGAACCTCCTCACGTACCGCCACGTCTTGACCACCTGCCGGGCCGTGGAAGTCATCAGAGACAAACAGCTCACGCTCCCAGGGGGCACAGACGATTCCGAAATACGGATCAATTACTGCACTACGTATCTTTGGGAAGATTACAAACTGCAGCGACTGTCGTCGAAAGTCAAGAAGTACGAGAGGTTCATGACGAGCGGGACTCGGACTGTCGATGCTATCATGACGCATGGCAAGTGCCAATTCGACTCGTTCTTGAACGACTTGGCAATCCTCCAGCTCTCCCAAGGTATCAGCCCCTACACGCCGATGGTCGGGTACATGCCGCTGCCCATGAACCTGGAGACCGATCAATTCTACACCCCCGACTTCAGTAAGATGGAGCCAAACCGTTGGGTCTGCCACGTGGCGTCGTTTGGAAGAAAATACCGCAACCTCCTCGCCGAAATGACTTTAGACTACAAAGTCAAATTCAGAGTTTACTTCGAGAATTGGAGTAAATGCAGGGAACACTTCGAGTTCATCTGCCCCGACGACATTCCCGCTTGCACTCGGAAATATTCCAAAGCCCAGTTGAAACAGCTGATGTGTTTCAGGCCCCGAGCCAAAGTTGGTGCGGTCTGCGACCACGACCGGGGCGCCCCTCTGGTGTGCGACGGCAAAGTCTTCGGCTTCCTTGTCCGTGGCGCTCCCTACGATTACTGCCACGATCTGACGCCGTTCCCGGCCATCGTCCTATTGGCCACTGTGTATCCTGAGTACTTCGTCAGCATCGTGGGTTACAGTTTCATCGGCGAAGACGCTCATTCGGAAGCTGTTCGATTCCGATTGCCACCATTAGTTTTGACGGTGATTATTTTGTATTTAAACTTACTTTAAAGTAATGCAGTTGTTATGCAAAAACTCTTGGGAAATAAATACATTGTTTCATCAAACTCAATGTTCATATACTGTCCTCGGTTTACCTACCTACCAGTGTAGGCGATTTGTTGTTTGGCGACTTGTGACCCCCAAAAATTCAAATTTGATATATTTCATTGAGAAGCGTGTGCTAATTATTATTGTTTTAATTTGCTTCGACGTCATCTGCCCCGACCACATTTCTGCTTGCGCTGGGAAATGTTCCAAAGCCGAGTTGAACCAGCCGACGTGTTTCAGGCCCCGAGCCAAAGTTGGTGCGATCTGCGACCACAAGAAGAATTCAGCGAGAAGACTGTCCTGGGATTTGGTTGCGGCTTCATTGATTATTAGCGATTTTTGACAATTTCGTTTGACAAAAACATTTTGCACAAACAAAGCCAAATTTGAGTTAGTTTTTTTTCAAAAACCGGTAAAAATGACTAAAAATCAACAAAATTATGAGACATTTACCGGCAGCATCTTTTTTGTATGAGCGCGCTTTAAATATTGGCGGCATTTTCCAATTTTTGACTACTTCTGACGATCTTGACATCCAAAAATTCAGATCTTACCTGTTTGAAAAGACATGTAACTGACTGTCATGAGACACCATTGTATAACTTTTGGTGAATTTGCATTATAAACTTTTCTGTGAGGATTTTTCGCAGATTATTAGCGTTTTTTGCCCGACATCTTCAGATGTTTCAAAAGTTCAAAATTTGGGTGAGATTTTGAGATTTTTATTTCTCAAAACCTTGACTTCTCAAAAGGATTGACGGATTTGACACACAATTCTATAAAATCGTGTAGTAAAAATGTTTGAACCACCACAATTTCCCGTTTTTTTTCAAATAAATAAATTCGCTAAAAGCCAGTTTCAGGCGTTGTTCTTTCCTCACCAAAAACAAAGTGAGTCAAATTCGAGTTTTGGGGGTCTAAATTCGGTAATTATGGCTAAAAATCAACAAAATTACTATTATAAATTTAATATTTTTTTTTGCAGAATGAGCGTATTTTCGTAGTAGGTGGCCTTTGGGACCCACAATTGTTCGAATTTGACCCACATTTTCTATAAATTCGCTTAATTAGAATTTTATACAAAAAGGGGGCAAATCCGAACTTTTGGGGTCAAAATTTGGTAACATTGTAATCTAAGGGCATCGATTCCTAAAATTTGTTCATATATGGTCATGCTGCATGTGTACGAATTGATACACTTGATTGACTGGAATTGACGGGAAATTTTAAAAATCAGCTCAGGTTGTTGAGGTAGAATTTTTTGAGTATTTTTGTCGTGATGAGCGGCCCAAAAATATGGTGTGTTCGAATTTTCAAATTTTTGTGTCGATTATTCGCTCGAATTTTCGGTCTGCGTTGAGGAGGTTGGTCGAGTGGACCGAGTCTACACCCGGGTAGCTGTGTCGGTCTGAGAGAGGAGAGCCGCGGGTGACCTCCACCCCCCTCCGCCCACCCCCTCGCAGCCGCCCCCGTCATTAGTGAGCTCCCCCCCCCTTTTACCGCCTCACCCCTTTTACCGCCTCCTCCGCCCCTTTTACCGCTGCGGGGTGGGAAGTGTGGCGGAGGCGGAGAGGGGACAAGCGGGGCCTCCGCGCGCGGCGTTATATGCCCGGCGCCTCGGGTTTTTTACCCCCTCCACCCGCCTCCTCCTCCTCCCACGGGCCCATCCGCCACAACCGTTTCGCGAACCGGCTTTAGGTCGTCCCTCTCTCTCGCTCTCGCTCTTCCGAGCCGCGTTCCGTCTCTCTCGCCTTCCTCTCCTTCTCGTTTACCATCTCCTCCGCCTCCTCCGCCCACCACCGCTGCTCATCCCTCTCGACCTCCGGGCGGAATGTCGATCCCGCCTCCGCGTCCGATACCACCCTCCCCCTCCCACTTCCACCCACCGCCCACTTTTCTCCTCCGACCGTTTTCCTCCGCCCTTAGCGCTCCTTCAGTAAACAATAAACCCGGTGGGTTGAAGTGGCGGGGAGGGCGGCGAGTTGAGGAAACGCGTCGGGGAGCGAGCCGGAGAAAACCGTGAGTACGGGAGCGGGTGGGGGGGAGGAAATGGTGGTCGGGTGAGAAAATGGTGGCGGAGGGTGAAAATGGTGGCGGAAAAGCGTAGGCGGCTGATCCCCCCCCTCCCCCCCACCGCTCACGAATCCTTCCACACCCCTCAATTTAGCATAGCCGTCAAACTTTTCATCCACTGAACACAAAGAAAAAGAAAAGTTTAAATAAATTGATACCTACCTGCCCACCTGTACATATTTTTACATATTTTCAGCAATTTTTATATATTTTATGAACAATATAACTAGTCAAAAGTGGGCCAAATTTGAGTTTGTTTTTGGCCGAAATTCAATTTTTCAATTTTTTATTCAACAAATACTTTATACAACAAATATAATGATTTTTAGAGAGTATATACTCACGATCCCTTCCACACCCCTCAATTTAGCACAGCCGTCAAACTTTTCATCCACTGAACACAAAGAAAAAGAAAAGTTTAAATAAATTGGTACCTGCCCACCTGTACCTGTTTTTACATATTTTCAGCAAATTTTATATATATTTTATGAACAATATAACTATTCAAAAGTGGGCCAAACTTGAGTTTTGTTTTTGGCCGAAATTGGCTATATTTCAATTCAATTTTTCAATTTTTTATTCAGCAAATACTTTATACAACAAATATAATGATTTTTAGAGAGTATATACTCACGAACCCTTCCACACCCCTCAATTTAGCACAGCCGTCAAACTTTTCATCCACTGAACACAAAGAAAAAGAAAAGTTTAAATAAATTGGTACCTGCCCACCTGTACCTGTTTTTACATATTTTCAGCAAATTTTATGTATTTTATGAACAATATAACTATTCAAAAGTGGGCCAAACTTGAGTTTTGTTTTTGGCCGAAATTGGCTATATTTCAATTCAATTTTTCAATTTTTTATTCAGCAAATACTTTATACAACAAATATAATGATTTTTAGAGAGTATATACTCACGAACCCTTCCACACCCCTCAATTTAGCACAGCCGTCAAACTTTTCATCCACTGAACACAAAGAAAAAGAAAAGTTTAAATAAATTGGTACCTGCCCACCTGTACCTGTTTTTACATATTTTCAGCAAATTTTATATATTTTATGAACAATATAACTATTCAAAAGTGGGCCAAACTTGAGTTTTGTTTTTGGCCGAAATTGGCTATATTTCAATTCAATTTTTCAATTTTTTATTCAGCAAATACTTTATACAACAAATATAATGATTTTTAGAGAGTATATATATATATGTACATAATACAAGTTCTAAACTTATGTTGGTTTATGAGCCTAAGGTCAATGAACCGTCCAGGATCGTCTCTTCCACCGCTATTTATAACTGCGTATGTATGTACCAGAAGTTTCATTGACGAAACACACCTTAAGTGTTTGGAGAATGAGTTAAATTGATCAAGAACCAACAGTATTTACAGGTTATTCGTAAGTAGTTAGTAAATACACTTGATGCTACGAAGGCTGATTTGTATTTTTATCCTAATTTAAACTTATTTATAACAACACTTTCGTTATTTTCAAGCTTCAAAATATTCTAGAACTAGTTTTTAAAATTTTCCTGTTGATTTTGAAGTTTTGGTTAGGAGCGGTACTTAATTGTTTAAATAGCTAGCCATGGAAATTGTCGAGTGTAGAAATCATTATGTGCCTGTGGTATCTGGAGGACATACAATAATATCACCTGATCAACTTATAAATCAGCACAATCGGTTTGTATAGAATGGTAATTCGATACAGGAAAATACCATTTAAACAGTCAAACTTGTTCTTTCCCGAAACATGTGCGTCAAAATTTGCTTAAATATGGTTTAAAAAAGCTAGTGATTCGAAAAAATTGATAAGGAATTGCCACAAGTGGTACAGAATGGGCGATTCGGTACAGAAAAATACTATTTCAGTAGTCAATAATGTTTTGTTGCCGAAACAAGTGGGTCAAATTGGAGTTTTTGTGGGTCAGTTATCGCTAAAACTGGCTGAATATCACCTTTAATTGACCATACCTAAATCACCGAAAGTGGTATGTATAGAATGGTGGTTGGACACAGGAAAATACTATTTCAACAGCCTTCATTGTTTTATCTCGAAACAAGTGGGTCAAATTGGAGTTTGTTTTGAGTCAGATATCGCTGAAATTTGCTAAGTATTCCTTAAATTGATCATAATAAATCACCGAAAGTGGTATGTATAGAATGGTGACACAGGAAAATACTGTTTTAATAGTCAACAGTGTCCTTAATCGAAACAGGTGGGTCAAATTGGAGTTTGAGTCGAATATCGCTAAAATTGGCAAAATATACCTTAAATTGATCATAAATTACCGGAAGTGGTTTGTATAGAATGGTGATTTGTCACAGGAAAATACTATTTTAATAGTCAACAGTGTTCTTCATCGAAACAAGTCGGTCAAATTTGAGTTTTTTCTAGTCAAATATCGCTAAAATTGGCAAAATATACCTTAAATTTATCATAAATTACCAGAAGTGGTTTGTATAGAATGGTGATTCGTCACAGGAAAATACTATTTTAATAGTCAACAGTGTTCTTCATTGAAACAGGTGGGTCAAATTGGAGTTTGAGTCAAATATCGCTAAAATTGGATAAATATACCTTAAATTGACCATAAATTACCAGAAGTGGTTTGTATAGAATGGTGATTCGTCACAGGAAAATACTATTTTAATAGTCAACAGTGTTCTTCATCGAAATAAGTCGGTCAAATTTGAGTTTTTTCTAGTCAAATATCGCTAAAATTGGCTAAATATTCCTTAAATTGATCATAAATTACCAGAAGTGGTTGGTATAGAACGGTGATTCGTCACAGGAAAATACTATTTTAATAGTCAACAGTGTTTTTCATCGAAACAGGTGTGTCAAATTTGAGTTTCTTCGAGTCAAATATCACTTAAACTGATCATATAAATACATCACCAAAGTGGTACGTAAGTACAGAAGGGCGAGTCGACACAGGAAAAGACAAATCAAAAATGTTCTTTCTCGAAACAAGACGGTCAAATTTTCGACTTATGGCGTAATAAATTTGATTAAAACGCTTAAATTTAATCGAAAACGCTTAACAGATCACCAAAAAGTCGGTGGTTCGACGCAGAAAATCATTTAGATACGGAGTTCGAGGGATCGGGAAATCAATTGCAACCAACGCAATAAATCGGAAACAAAACATCTGAAAGTGTATTGAAATTTTTTCCAAAAACGAAAACACTCGTCGAATTGCTGTTCCCAAAAGTCGAAAATCCGGAGACTGCTCCGCTCCAACGGACCATCTGACGTCCGCTTTTTGGCCCGATCAGCAATTTTCGCCTGAGGAAGACAAAACGTCGATAATTAATAATTAATCATAATAATTTGGACAGTATAATTGTGCGATTACCACCAGGATTAACATAGTATTTACACAATTTTATGGAGTGAATTGCAATGAAATGTGATTGGATTGTATTAGTTATAACGCTCACCTCCGCGGGCCTCTGTTGTCGTTGTTGATTCTCCACCTGTTGAGCGAAAGTTTCAATTTTTTCAAAAATTGTGTGAAACAAAATCAATACCTACCTAATTCCAATCCTACCGAGTTTTTACACTGTCCCGATTTTTTTTCTCGTGTTTTTGACCTTATACCACTAAAATGACGTTGACCTTACACCATAAATCCCTTAATTTACGCTGTAAAATTAAAAATAAGGACGCCGTTGTAGAAGCGTCAAATTTCCTATAAGAGTGTGGCCCTAACGTGAATTTTGGGAGTACATTCAGCGGGCAAAAAATTGGACTGAAAGCAAATTTTTATAAATTTTCAAAATCTAATTTTTTCAAATGGCTCTACTTCTCAAAAATAATTGGCGACTGACGTGTGATGGGAAAAAACTTCCCCAGGGTTTCAGCTTTTCAAGTTATTTTTCATTTTACAGCGCTAATTAGGGGAGAAAATTGAGTTAGAATGCAAAAAAAGTTTGTTTTTGGAGGAAATTGATATACAAAATTCAGGTCACGCGGCAATTACTTGGTTATCTTACCTGGACAGCTCTCGCCGCCTCCCATGCCGCCTTCTCCGCCTCCCATGCCGCCTTCTCCGCCTCCCATGCCGCCTTCTCCGCCTCCCATGCCGCCTTCTCCGCCTCCCATGCCGCCTTCTCCGCCTCCCATGCCACCTTCTCCTCCTCCCATGCCGCCTTCTCCACCTCCCATGCCGCCTTCTCCACCTCCCATGCCGCTGCCGCCTTCCATGCAACTGTCGCCTCCACTGGCACCTCCGCTGGAGCCACCGCTGCTACCTCCGCTGGAGCCACCGCTGCTACCTCCGCTGGAGCCTCCACTGCCACCGCTGCTACCTCCGCTGGAGCCTCCACTGCCACCGCTGCTACCTCCGCTGGAGCCTCCACTGCCACCGCTGCTACCTCCGCTGGAGCCACCGCTGCTACCTCCGCTGGAGCCTCCACTACCACCGCTGCTACCTCCGCTGGAGCCTCCACTGCCACCGCTGCTACCTCCGCTTGACCCTCCGCTACCACCGCTGCTACCTCCGCTACCGCCTCCGCTGCCACCTGCGAAAAATGGAGATTTATTTATAGATTCAAGACTTTAAGGTTCTCAATTTTTTACCCTCAAAACTCAAATTTGCCCTCTTTAGCGAATGTTCAAAGAAAATGTAGCTACAAATTTGGTTCGTTCCAAAATTGCGCAGATGCTCCCGGTGCACTGGAAAATCCTCCAAAATCCCTTTCGTGCATCGGAGATCTAAATTATATTTTCAATTTTTCGTATACACATAATGTATAGTATTTATTTATTGATAAATAAATACTATACATATGTGTAATGTCGTCATTCCGGAGTAAGTCCCTTAATTTCCATCTTCCTTGCGCAGCGGTCCAAATTTACACATTTTTGTTCCAAAATGTCGAAACAGAAAGGATTTCAACAACGTAGGCATGCGGGGTGTTGTCAATCACGTTTTTTTTGGGGCGCAGAATCAGATTGCAACCAGTTCGAGTCCGATTTGGCGCACCCACCATACCAAATTTACAAAAATTGTAATCCGAAATCCAAAAAATCGCAATCCAAAATTTTTCATGTAGGCATGTGAGGTGTCCCTGAATTGACTGCGAGTAGTTTCAGCACGTGCAGACTGCATCGAGTGGTCAAATGGTCAAAACCACAGTTTTTTGGTTCAGAACAGCCAAAAAAAAATTTTTTGACATTGTCCAGCAAGACGTGCGGGGGTGCCACTGTGGTCTCAACGAGTTGCTCAGTCAGGCGAATTAATTTAAATTCTCAGTTTCCCGAACTATTTCTCTGAAAATTCGCTTCTTACGCCATGCTGCATGACTGAAATTTTTATTTTTATTTTTAAATTTCTCATCTACGAACGAACTCTTATTTGCAATTCAGGCTTTTCAGCTTTCATTTGAAATGCCGGTAGTTCTGTACCTGATTACGCAACTTTTTATGTTGTGTAATCAGGTACAGAATTTAATTCAGTACCGGATTCAGCCTACAGCTAATTATAGAATTTAATTCAATAATTAGCTTTGAAATTCAGCCTACAGCTAATTATAGAATTTAATTCAATAATTAGCTTTGCAATTCAGCCTTCAGCTAATTATAGAATTTAGTTCAAATTCCGAAACATTTATTCCTTCAAGAGACAATAATACCGCATTACGAAATAAATTGAAGGAATATTATAACATTACCTCCAGCGCTACCACTCCCGCCACCGCTGCTTCCGCCTGAACCTAATCAGAGAGTGAATTATCATAAACAATTTCTCATCGAGGAACTTCAATAATAATAATAATAATATAATGAACAATGATACAAAAAACTTACCAGAGTCACCAGGGCAGCTTTCGCCTCCTCCCATCATCCCTTTACATACGCATAAAGAGCCATATAATTATTTATTTATTTTAATTTTATTTGTATAAATTCCTTTTACATTATAACCTTTTCACAATAGGCATAAAAATATATATATAAAAATAATATTGGAAATGTAATCCTCCATATGGGCTCGGCCCGTGGTGGAGGATGAGTATCTATCTATGAATGGGCTAGTATTTTGAATATTCCATAGTAACAAAAAAAAATTTCATTACTGGGATATATAACCTGGTATCTAAATACAGAAGGTCGTAATTTGGCGACCGCAAATATTTCGATCTCGAAAATTTGTTCATGTTGTCATACCGACTGACAGGAATTTTGTTAAAGGTTAACTTGACTTGGAAATTTATTTATTTATATTTTATACGTGGAAATGCCATAGACGGCAAAATACTGCCTTATTTCAGTAATCAAAAGTGGGTATTTCTCACAATAAAAGAGGAGGGGGTCAAATTGGAGGTCTTGGGGGTCAAAAATAGCTCTTTTAAAAAATCATTGAAATTTGTATACGAGAGTGGAACTAAGAAAATCCGCTCATATGGTCATGCTGCGAGGGGGTCAAACTGGAGGTCTTTGGGGTCAAAAATAGCTTTTTAAAAAATCATTGAAATTTGTTTACGAGAGTGGAACTAAGAAAATCCGCTCATATGGTCATGCTGCGAGGGGGTCAAATTGGAGGTCTTTGGGGTCAAAAATAGCTTTTTAAAAAATCATTGAAATTTGTTTACGAGAGTGGAACTAAGAAAATCCGCTCATATGGTCATGCTGCGATGGGGTCAAATTGGTGGACTTGGGGGTCAAAAATTGCTTTAACAAAAATCACTGAAATTTTTATACGAAAGTGGAACTTTGAAAATGCGCTCATATGGTCATACTGCGAGGGGGTCAAATTGGAGGTCTTGGGAGTCATAAATTGCTTTAAAAAAATCACTGAAATTTGTATATGAAAATCCACTCATATGGTCATGCTGCGAGGTTTGCATATTGGACCAAAATTGATTATATGTCTATTATTAGAGACTTGAAATTTAATTCTTATTACCGCTGCTTCCGCTTCCGCCACCTCCCAGGAGTCCTCCGAGGAGCCCTCCCATACCCATCCCTGAACCTAATGACAAAATTCAAGTATCAATAAATAACGAAACTCACAGATTTCAATACTGATTTACAGTGAGAAATGATGTTCGCGACATTACCTTTGCCGCTGCTTCCGCTTCCGCCGCCTCCGAGGAGACCTCCCATACCGCTGCCCATCCCTGAACATGTGACAAAGTTATTTATCATTAATAAATAACGAAATTCACAGATTTCAATACTGATTTACAGTGAGAAACCCGACTGTGACATTACCTTCGCTGTTGCTTCCACTTCCGCCGCCTCCGAGGAGACCTCCCATACCGCTGCCCATCCCTGAACATGTGACAAAGTTATTTATCATTAATAAAAAATAATGAAATTCACAGATTTCAATACTGATTTACAGTGAGAAACACGACTGTGACATTACCTTCGCTGTTGCTTCCGCTTCCGCTGCCTCCGAGGAGCCCTCCCATACCGCTACCCATACCTGAACAACGACAAAGTTATTTATCATTAATAAATAACGAAATTCACAGGTTTCAGTACTGATTTACAGTGAGAAACATGATCGTGACAGTACTTTCGCCGTTGTTTACGCTCACGCTTCCCCCACCTCCCAGGAGCCCTCCATAAACGCTGCCCATTACCGAACCTAAGTGAAGAAGTTAAATCATTTAATTTCAAACGACACGAATGATGCTGATGATGACGATGATGATAATAATAATAATAACCCTTTATTGTCCTTCGTTACAATGTAAATAATAAACATAACTGTCGTGAGCGGGAGTGGTGATGACGACATGGCGGGTGAGAATTGGATGAAAGATGGAATGTGTTGGATGAAGGTGAATGTGCTCCGTAGGAGTCTTGCACTAACGCCCCGCGGTTTTCACCACAGCAGGCGCTAGTCTGGAGGGAAGGTTAGCTCCCGCGGTTTTCACCACAGCAGGTACTAGAGGAGAGGACGGTGTCCCGCGGTTTTCACCACAGCAGACACCCGGAAGATGGAGGCTGGCACCCCGCGGTTTTCACCACAGCAGGTACCAGAGGAGAGGAAGGTGTCCCGCGGTTTTCACCACAGACGCCTGGAAGATGAAGGCTGGCACCCCGCGGTTTTCACCACAGCAGGTACCAGAGGAGAGGAAGGTGTCCCGCGGTTTTCACCACAGACGCCTGGAAGATGAATGCTGGCACCCCGCGGTTTTCACCACAGTAGGTGCCAGAGGAGAAGGAGGTATCCCGCGGTTTTCGCCACAGCAGATACCAGGAGAGAGGAGGGGCACCCCGCGGTTTTCACCACAGCGAAAGGTAAAGAGAGAGGGCGAGAGAGAAGTCCCCCGTCCGCAATCGGCCGTTATGACCGTTGAGGAGCAATGGCGGTTGGGAAAATCCCTTCGGCTACTTCCCCCTTGGCGCTGCCCCGCTCAATGTTCCCGTCGTTTATTTTGTTAAATCTTATAACAATATTATAGGAGTAGTTACTGTGAGGGGAATAACGGCAATAACATTTCTTCTTGATAATAATTTTCACTTCGTATAAGGCAGTATGTACATACATACTTGTAATATATGATATATATGGCTACGTTGGAAAGCATCACATGATGCTGTGCTCTAACGCAGAGTTGATTCCAGTATAATTGATTTATTATTATTTAGAATAGTCTAATTATAACATAATCGCGTTTAGTTTATTTCACACATATTATTAGTTCATCTTGATTATTTCATCAAGTTCTAACAATAATAGTAACATTATGTATAATGATAACAACGACTTCAGTACTTCGCTATCTCATCCTCAACCCATTTTTTTGAGCCCAGGCCAATTAAAGCAAACAAAATTTAAAAAATAAAAAATCGTATAAATCTGAAATGATTTTAAACTACTTTGGGTACCCCAAATAATGTCCGTTTGTAAAATATTTACAAATTTAAATGTTCCAATTTATATTTAATTTTTTGATTTTTTAAAATGTCGATTTTTTAAAAATGTTTCAATTTTAATTAATTAAAATTTTATTTTTAATATTTTTATAAAATATGTGTGCTCGGAACGCAGAATTTGATGCTGTACAATTTCAGTCATATTATGACATTTTAGCGAATTCTCTGTGAAAATGAAGTTATTGCAATGGGTGTGAGGTGATGATTCACAAGTATAAACGTAGGGACTATTTCGATGATAAAATATATTTATTCAAAAAAGAGTGGGTGAAATTTGACGGGTCAGCAATTGGTAAAAAAGCTGAAATCACAAAAAAGGTACACAGTTTTTCGAAAAGTGGTATGGTTTCTCGCTATATCAACTTTTTACGCAGTAGCACCAATATTTCTCCGAAAATTCGCTCTTATAGCCATGCTGCATGACTGGAACTTATCATTTGGAATAAAAATATTTCTAGTTACAGGCGTGCGAAGCTGAGCATAACACACATTTCGTCAAATTTCAGTCAAAATGGAAAAATTGACCTGTTTTTCAATGCCAATTCCAACCAAAACCGCTGAAGCAAATTTAATGTTTGAAGGTAATTCGAAGCAGAATTTGTAGTTGACATTTTCTGTAAGGTGCTCTGTCGAGGTGTTATTAAGCCAAATACTGAAAAAAGTGCCAAAATTTCTCGGTTTTTTGGCTCGCCGAAGTTCAGCTCGCCTCAAAAACCGTCAAAAACTTAAATTACTCTTATCCGGGATGCCCACAGTGGTTTAATACCATTTCCATCTTTATTCGATTTTTTTGGTTGTGGTGGTGGGGGGGGGGGGGGGGGGTTCAATTTGCGTTTTTAAACATCCGAACTTGAATAAAGCGGTACAAGACAATTCAACAACAGTTGAAAATTCACAATGTTGAATTTTAACCCTTTACTGCGTACCTGTTCCCGATTCAACCCACGATGAAGTCTGGGAGTAGGTTAGGGAACAGCGTGTGAGAATGAAATGTAGGAGGATAATGTGGATAATGTGGTTTTCGTAGGTCAAATCGTAAAAAAATTAGGTATCTTTGAAAAACCGCTCATGGTTTTTGGTTTTCAAGTGGATAGCCAAAAGCAGGCTATTTGAACGGCCACTGATATTTTTTTTTAAATAGTGGTGAATCGAGCTTTATTAGTAAAGTTGTGGAAGTTCAGTTGATTTAGGCAATTGAAGTTCAAAAATTGTCGTTTAAGAAAAAAAAAAAGTATACAGGGTGTCCCAGTTCGTTCTGGGGAAACTGAGGGAATCGATTCTACTCTTCATTTGGAACAAAAAATGCTCAGCAGACATTTTTCGAAAAGTTCTTCGTTTTAAAGATATCCGACAATTTCTGTTTTTCCACCTTTTCGTTGCCTTACCGCAGAAAAACGCTAATAAATTCGAAAATATTGAGACTACAACAAATCCAATTGCACCGTTGGAAAGAACGTTAAATTTCCTGTAAGATTCTTCTGTTTTCAATGGTCAGAGTTACTTAAAATGTTGGTCAGTATCAGTTGGAACATTTGAAAATTTCAAAATTTAAAATTGTGAAAAAGACTACGTTCTACTGAGGTTACAAAAAAAATACCTCCAACTTGTCAAATTCCACAAAACCTTCTTCATCTAATAGGCTTTAGATTGATATACTGAGATTTAAAAATAACGTTGTAGTAGAGTTGAAAAATTATAATTGAACGTTTGAATTCATTAGACCTCGTAAAATAAAACTTACGCTTTTTTGACTGGTTGAATAAAAATAATGCTGGAATATGAAGGATGGAGGTTTTGTTTTACGAGGTCTAATTAATTCCCACGCCCCCTTCCAAATTCACTTCTGCTCATGTTTTCAAACGTTCAATTATAATTTTTTAACTTTACTACAACGTTATTTTTAAATCTAAGTGTGTCAATGTAAAGCCTATTAGATGAAGAAGTTTTTGTGAAATTTGACAAGCTGTAGGTATCTTTTGTAACCTCAGTAGAACGTACAATCTTGTTCACAATTTTAAATGTTGAAATTTTCAAATTTTCCAACTGATACTGTCCAAAATTTTAAGAAACTCTGACCATTGAAAACATAAGAATCTTACAGGAAATTTAACGTTCTTTCCAATGGTGCAATTGGATTTGTTGTAGTCTCAATATTTTCGAATTTATTAGCGTTTTTCTGTGGTAAGGTAATGAAAAGTTGGAAAAACAGAAATTGTCGGATATCTTTAAAACGAAGAACTTTCCGAAAATTTTCTACTGAGCATTTTTGGTTCTAAACGAAGAGCAGAATCGATTCCGAGTTTCTCCAGAAGGAACTGGGACACCATGTATATACCAGGAAGTGCACGAAAACCGTTCAAATTTTCGCTCATTCGGCTATAGGAATTGCGTGAACGGAACGTTCTATTGAGAAAGTGTTGTATATATGTTTCCAGTGAAGTGTGAAATAAGGCATTGTATACAGTACCTAAGCAGTGTATGAAATAAAAGGGTCAGGCAATGTATGAAATAAAAGGGCAGGGCAATGTATGAAATAAATCTCATTGAACACATTGCCTAGGCATTGCATACAGTGACTTGTTTCACACTTTGCCGGTAACATATATATATATTCGAAAGTCTTCGCCACATAGAGACGATTTTTAGTTATGTGATTAAGAGATTATATTGTTACAATTAAAAGGTTATATAGCTCAACTGGATTCTCACCTGGTTTTTTGCCCTTCTTCGGCTTGTTACCTGAAAACATGCAGAAAAATTATAACACGTGCCTAGCAAAATTCGAAAATGAAAACAAACAAAAATTGGAATTACTAGATGTTTTTAGCGTTCTTAACATTTTTCATTTTGGTTCTCTTTGGTTCTTGTCTTAGTCAACTTATCATATTATGAACCAAATGTGAACCAAACAGTTGGAAATTCAGGTTATACAATCAGCAGATTGCAGCGAATGCACTTCGACACTTTACAGCAGCAGCTTTCAAACGTTTTACTTCAATGTTCCTGTTATAGTATGACACCGTCAAAAACAGATGTTCAAGAAAACCATGGAATCTCGTTCAGAAATGCTCAAAACGACTTTCTATACGGTTTACCGCTTGATGTTCCGTACGTATGTTTGAATTTCAAATGGTCACAACTTCCTCCTAATGCGGTATTTTTCAGTTTTTCATCGTGAGTTTTTTTCCAGCTTGTTGAGCTCCTCAATTTGATATGAGAACGAGCTTTTTACGTAGAAAATTGAGGGAGTTTACGACGGGTTTTCTAATTTTTCGCTTTTTCAACGATAAAAATAGACCAAAATTGGTGCGGTCGGTACCAAAATGTCCGTTAGGCTGTCAAGATCACGCTTATTGATTTTGAGCTCGATCGCGTTCGATTTGGCTAACTGACAGCAAAAAATTTGTCAATGGGTCCAGAATTTCTAGGTTTACTAGCTAATTGACGTCGGTGTGGTGTCGGAAAGTGGTTGAAAGTGAGGTTTCTGTGCAAGTATTTTATATTTCCATGCTCAGTATTCTCTTCATTCGTCTGTTATTAGGTGATAAACTTTTAAATCGTAGTTTCCAGCACATTTTGAACCTTATTTTGACCGAAAACTTCACATTTTTTATGGTATTTCCTTAAAAATTGACTGAGCTATTTAGAAGGGAAGTCGAAAAATGAGCTAGAAATATTTCTAATAATTTTCTTACCCAACCCAATGGTTGATTTTATACCTTATTTTGATCGAAAACTTCACTTTTTTAAAATGACATTTCATGAAAATGGACTGAGCCATTTAGAAAGGAAGTCGAAAAATGAGCTAAAAAATTCTAATAATTATCTCACCCAATCCAATGGGTGACTAAACAATATTTTGACCAAAAACTTCACAATTTTTGTGACGTTTCCTTAAAAATTGACTGAGCCATTTAGAAGGGAAGTCGAAAAACGAGCTAAAACAATTCTAATAATTTTCTCACTCAACCCAATGGGTGACTTTAAACAATATTTTAACCGAAAACTTCACATTTTTTATGACATTTCCTTAAAAATTGACTGACGCTCCATTTAGAAGAAAAGTCGAAAAATTAGTTAAAAAATTTCTAATAATTATCTCACCCAATCCAATGGGTGATTTTAAAACATATTTTGACCGAAACGTTTACATTTTTTATGACATTTCCATGAAAATGGTCTGAGCCATTTAGAAGGGAAGTCAAAAAAAAATGAGCTATAAAAATTTCTAATAATTTTCTCACTCAACCCAATGGGTGATTTTAAACCTTATTTTGATAGAAACTTCTCAGTTTAAAAAAAAATGACATTTCCATGAAAATTGACTGAGCCATTTAGAAAGGAAGTCGAAAAATGAGCTATAAACATTCCTAATAATTTTCTCACTCAACCCAATGGGTGATTTTAAACCTTATTTTGATAGAAAACTTCGGTTAAAAAAAAACATTTCCATGAAAATTGACTGAGCCATTTAGAAAGGAAGTCGAAAAATGAGCTAAAAAAATTTCTAATAATTATCTCACCCAATCCAATGGGTGATTTTAAAACATATTTTGACCGAAAACGTCACATTATTTATGACATTTCCTTGAAAATGTACTGAGCTATTTAGAAAGGAAGTCGAATAATGAGCTAAAAAAATTTCTAATAATTATCTCACCCAATCCAATGGGTGATTTTAAAACATATTTTGACCGAAAAGTTTACATTTTTTATGACGTTTCCTTAAAAATTGACTGAGCCATTTAGAAAGGAAGTCGGAAAATGAGCTAAAAACATACCTAATAATTTGCTCACCCAACCCAATGGATGATTTTAAACCATGTTTCGATAGAAAACTTCACATTTTTTATTAAATTTCCATGAAAATTGACTGAGCTATTTAGAAAGAGTAATTGGCAAGTACTTGGCCACTATTCCGCCTATATGGCTGAAAGTTGTGCGATATTTGCAATTGATGTTATTGCCCAGATAAATTCAATAAAATAGCAATAACAATAAAATTAATGTGCAAACAAGCAGGGCTTACCGTGGACGAGGCCTAAAAGGCACAGGGCCGCGACCAAAGCGACCAACGTGTACTTCATGTTGAACAATGTGAATATGTCCGCTAAAGTTCGCTCAGCGGTATATAAACACCCAAAATTGGGTCGTGCCGGGGAGAAAAAAATCGCCAAGCCCCCCCACCATACGCAAAAATGACCGTTTTTCTGTTAACTGTTCTCAAAATACGCGGTATTAATTGAGTTTTTCGTTGTTCCCGTCCGAGATACCCGAAGATAAACGGTTAATTTTCGGGGTGGACATTCGTTACATCGATACCGAACAAGGTGAAGTCGGAAGTGGAGGTGGCGAGATGGTTTTTAGGCGGTTTCCTAATCATATCGCTTGTCAGGACAGGTAAGTATAGGCCTGTCCTGGTTTTTCGTGCAAAACTGATTAAACTACGGGCACCTAGTTAGTGGATAAAACTAACGAAATTTCCTGGCCGATTGAGGGCGGCAGTGTGTTAAGGGGGCCGAAGACAGCGCAAACGTCATGTTTCACAAAGATATGTCAAAATTTCAGAAAAACTAAAATTTTAGCGATTTTTCGGTGAAAAATTCGGTTTTGCAAATGCCCCAAAATATGTTTTCTGTACATTTTTCTGTAGAAATCCATTTCAAAGCGATCTGAATACCCGAGAATTTGACAGTGTTCAAATCTACGTAAATATAAATCTGGCTGGGATGTGGTGATCAAGGTTTCCTTCCCTTCAAAAGCAGTCAGGCTAATAAATATCACCAGGCGTCTTTTACAGTTCAGATGTGTAGGAATAAATTCGGGTGGGACAGGACGACTTGATGGGCCAATTTTCGAATTGGCTGCTCAATAGGAATTAGCTTTCAACCAACTATAAACACACACATTTCACCATATTTGGCGTGGTTATCAACCATAAAAATCCAAATTTTAATTCTTTTTCACTGCCTACCAAACGTATTTTTGATACTAACAATAATTTATTGTTGATTTAATGGATTATATTCCAGTGTTGAGCAACTTTTTCTCAACATTTTGTGACTAGTAACCAATAATTTATTGTTGATTTAATGGATTCTATTCCAATGTGGAGTTCACTTCAAAATTTTGATCTCTCATTTACGCCTACATATTTTTGGATAATGAATAATAGCTACTCGTATTTACCATTCATTCAGGTCAGCGTATACACATTGTATACCACTTTTTAAAATTTTACCTTTTGGTATTGTCTTATCGCTTTTTGGACAACAAAAACTTGCATTTAACCCATTTTGGTTTATTATTCTGTGAATAAATTTACACAATGTATTCGCTGAGTAAAAAATTGTTATAGCACCCCCTCAAAATTTGTTCTTTTACGAGTCAAGGTGCGTAGAACCCAAAAATGCAATGTCCATCCGCCGTATCATCCATATTTACTTAGTTTATTTTTAGTCTAAAAAATTCGTTCTTTCGAACACATGCTCCGTTTGGGCCCTAGTTGTGTCCTCAAACTTTGCAGGCCGATCGGAATACATCCAAGGGTTTTATGGTTGAAAAATGGGTTTAAAAGTAGGGTTTTTCGGTGTTTTAGTAACATGAGCTTTTGAGGTATAGTTTTCCATTTTTTAGGACGAGAAGGCCGAATATGAAGTCGATTTTGACCAGTGAGTGGAAAATTTACTTAAGAATTCAGCCTTAAATTTACGTTAAATTTTGGTCTAAAATAGTCGTTCTTCCACACATCCATTTATTTGGGTCGTAGTTGTGCTCCAAAGCTCGGCATTCCGATCGGAATACACCCAGGGGCGTTATGGGAGAAAAATGGGTGTGAAAATAGGGGTTTTCGAGTTTTTTTTTTGTGTGTTTTAGTCACATGACCTTGTGAGGTATCGTTTTCCATGTTTTATATGACGACAAAAACCGAATAGAAGTAGATTTTGACCCAATTTTGTTTGGGAACACAGTTTGGGTCCTAGCTGTGCTCCGAAGCCCGATCGGAATACACCTAAAGGTGTTGTGGAGGGGAAAAAATGGGTGTAAAAATAGGGTTTTCGAGGTTTTTTAAAAGGTTTTAGTGAACATGAGCTTCTTTGGTATAGTTTTCCATGTTTTTTTAGGTCAAAATACCGAATTTGAAGTTGATTTTGACCAGAGTGAAAAATTTAATAATGAAATTTTCTGAAATCACCATAAATTTGTATAATAACACTAGAAGTAGTATTAACAGGTGAATCAGGACAATTAAACGACATTACCAATGATCACAGATAACTTATTTAAAAAAAAAAAAAATGGAGCCTAATTCATGTTTTTGGGGCCCAAAATTGGTGGGAACCATCAAAAATAGCTATTTCAATTATTGCTCATGAAAGAAACAATAAACGAACTAGGACTTTGCAACGTTTTTTGTATTCCAATAATAATATGTAGGTACACATGTATACAAAACCCCTGTTAACGGATTTAGACCAAGTCAAGTTCAAGATTTTCGTTGTCAAATTCAAGATTTTTTTTTCATTTCAATTTAAATAACTAGGTACTATAAATCGATATAAAAGTGGTTGAAATCTTTCAGGTCAAAAATATGTTTACTCGTGAGAAACGAGTCTGAGTTTATAATATAGTTTTATGGGAGGTGGGGTCCCAAAAATAGCAAATAATCTACAGTAGAAGTCGCTTACAGTGATCGAATTGGGACCGACTGGAAACAATCACTATAAGCGACCAATCTCTATAAGCGACTTCTACTTTGTGGTGATTTTAGCCATTTTTACCGAGATTGGCGAATGTGACACCCCAGAACTGACCTAATTTTGATTAATTTTTTTTTTTAGGAATCTTCATTAAAACCTATAGGCAGTTACTTAGTTATCTTCTGTTTCGGATCATCGTTCAATAGATACCACTTTTGGTGAATATATACCATTTTCAGGAGATATCAGCCCTTTTTACCTATTTCGCCGACTTTTAACATCCAAAAACTAGAAAACTAATCACTATATATAACAGGCCAATTCACTGTGTGTTTACATACAGCCGATCGGGACCTGAATGTTTCTATCCTTATATCCAACTTATTCCTTTAACCACCTTTCTACTAAGCGACTTCTACTGTATATAATAACCTGGATAAATAACCTTAAATTGATATAAAATTCACTAAACTCTGTATTGAATGGTGGCTCGAGACAGACTGTTTCAGTAGTCGAAATTTAAAAAAAATTGGGTCAAATTCGAGTTGTTGGAGGTAAAAAAATAGCTGAAAATCATCAAAATTACAGTAACCAACTATGAGAATCCGTTCACATGGACATGCTGCACACTTTGCCTACTACGAAACGTGTGAGATATATCTGACTAACTAATAATATTGATTTGGATATATTTTGAAATTATTCAAGAAAAACGCTGCAAATCCCTGACGGTTTATTATTTTGTACAGAATACCCTTCTTATACAGATCACAGCTCTCTGTATAGATAACCCGTACTATCCTACGCATATTATGTAGATCGCAGACCCTCCGTAGGTTAGTACCTAACCCAGTACTCGTTACTGGGTACCTACCTAAATCACGAGCTAAAACAATAGCTAAAAAGCCGATGGCAAACAGTAACTAAAATGGCAAAAAGAAACGCAAATAATGAAGTTCTGAAGGAAAATTGTTTATGTGGAGTGAAATAGATGCCCCTTCTGCGTAGATCACTGTTTTCTGTGGTCAGTACCTATAATGAACCGTTGTGATTATAACTTGCCCATCAATAATACTTCAACGGTTGTTCAAGTTGCAAAACTACCGATCAACAAAATCCAGACCCTTCTTGGTAGATGAACTGTTGTGTAATAATTTGCCGTTGTGTAATAATTTACCATTGTGTAATAATTTACCGTTATGTAATAATGCACCGTTGTGTAATAATTTGCCGTTGTGTAATAATTTACCTTTGTGTAATAATTTACCCATCAATAATACTTCAACGTTTGTTCAAGTTTCACAAGTACCTGCCTACAAAATCCAATAGTCCATCACTTATCAATGAAATAATATCGCAGAACAACCAACTCGACTTCATACAGCCATCCATGATTATAATCAGGTGCTCCCTAGTGATGATACCCGGGCCGGATTTATACCGTTCGATTCACGATCTTGTTGACGAAGCTTTTTGGTGCACACGAACGGCTGGACGTACAGTGCTCCGGGTGGTCTAAAAAAATTGTTTAGCTCAAGACAAATTTAATATCGTAAAAAAAACCATACCCTTATATCGAAAGTTTTCGAGCTACGGCATTCTGAAAACTTCAACCCCTATTTTGAACCCCTTAGAGATGACTGACAGTAACGCCGAGCTTCGAGGACCAACTAGACCCCGAAAGGAACCTATAACCCGAATTTCATCAATTTTGTTTCACGGTAACTAAGAAAAGTGGCCATTACGGCGTACGGTGGACAGACATAAATATTTTTATTGCATTTTCGGATTCTACATACCTTGAAACGTAAACCATCAAATTTGGGGGGTGGGTGTTAGAATTTTTTTTCATGCTCGATTCCAATGGTTCATTATTGGAAATAATAAACCAAAAAAGTTATTTCAATTACTGCTCATGAAAGAAACAATAAACGAACTAGGACTTTGCAACGTTTTTTGTATTCCAATAATAATACGTACACATGTATACAAAACCCCTGTTAACGGATTTAGACCAAGTCAAGTTCAAGATTTTCGTTGTCAAATTCAAGGTTTTTTTTTCATTTCAATTTAAATAACTAGGTACTCTATAAATCGATATAAAAGTGGTTGAAATCTTTCAGGTCAAAAATATGTTTACTCGTGAGAAATGAGTCAGATTGAGTTTATAATGTGGTTTTATGGGAGGGAGGTGGGGTCACAAAAATGGCAAATAATCTATATAATAACCTGGATAAATAACCTTAAATTGAAATAAAATTCACTAAACTCTGCACTGAATGGTGGCTTGAGACAGACTGTTTCAGTAGTCGAAAAAAAAAAAATTGGGTAAAAAAATACGAGTTGTTGGAGGTAAAAAAATAGCTGAAAATCATCAAAATTACAGTAACCAACTATGAGAATCCGTTCACATGGACATGCTGCACACTTTGCCTACTACGAAACGTGTGAGATATATCTGACTAACTAATAATATTGATTTGGATATATTTTGAAATTATTCAAGAAAAAAACCACAGTCATGCAGCATGGCTATAAGAGCGAATTTTCGAAGTTTTCGGCATCTTCCTCCTCCGCCTAAAATTTTCTGAAAATTAATTTTCGGCCAATGTTTTCCCAACTTGATACCATACAAAATTAAAACAGGAGTAGTTTTACGCAAAGTAAAATTTGGGGTGGAAGGAGGGGGAGGGGGAAATCGAAAATGTGTTGAATACCAGAAGAGTAGGTATTGGGTACGTAACAAATTTTTTGTTCCATTTTTTGCCGAGTAACACCTCGGTTTGTAGATTTTCCAACGCTGAACACGATCGTGAAGTCAGAATTGCGATATCCCATTCCGTTATCAGATTAGAGCAGACGAACCAGGAAGAACATCTCAAGAAATAACCACGTTCCTTCATCTTCAAAGTGCTCCAGTTTGAGAATGGAATGAGATATCGCAATTCTGATTTCACCATCGTGTTCAGCGTACAAAAACCTTTAAAATGAGGTGTCACTTGTCAGACTTTTTCATTTTGGGAATTTATGGGTAATTTCCCCCCCCCTAAAACTCCCCAAAACTCCCCCTTAGGGTGACCCGATTCTGCCCATCTTCGAACTTAGCCTGTCGATTGCCAAGACAGATTTTTCGTGCAAATTTGAACTTTTTATCTCAATTCTTTCGAGAGTTATCGTCTGGAATGACACATACATATATATAAATATATATATATATATATATATATATATATATATATATATATATATATATATAATTTTTGGTGTCTTTCGGCAGGGAATTCAGGATGGTCTGAAACGGATTTTGGTATAAAAATCTTTCGGAAATTCGAGTTTTAAAAATTTTGGACCGAGAACAATAGCTTCCTTTTCTTCGAAAATTCGCTAAAAGGAAAATAGGGATTACGTTAGTTTAAAAAAAAAAAAAAAATAAGTGGTTGGAAAGGGATTGCGCTTATGGAGGGGGAGAGGGGAGGGGATTAGTTCACCTTTTTATCTGCGGTCCCGTCAACTTATTGGGGTGGCAGGATTGAGGGAAAGAGAGAGGAAAAAGAAGTGAAAGAGTGGGAGAGGAAATAACAGAAAGGAGAAAGTAGAGGGTCCACCAGAGTGGTGAAAGGGCAAGTGGTGAATTGGAGGGGCGGAGGGGAAATTGATGGTGGCGGTGGTGGGGGGTAGCACGACGGTTGACTTGAGGAGATTCCCGCTCGGACCAAAAAAAAAATAAAAAAATAAATCAACGAAGAAAAAAAAGGAGAAATTGGCGCATGCGCAGTGGGGTGGTTTAGAGTGGGGGAGGGTGTCGTGAAGTTGGGGGATCGATAGGGTAATCAGTTCCACAGGGGGAGGTTTCCTCGAACGGGGTGTCGGGTGAACCGTTTCAGGAAGACCTGTGACTCGGTAACAGTTCCGTAACAGTTACAGGAACAGGGGTACGTCGCACGTACGAAATTCGATGTTTTAGAGGGGAATTTCACGCTGATCACGGATATATACCACATTTCACGTGTACCAGAATGGAGTATACCAATTTTTTAAAGGAAAAACACCCCTTTCTTCGAAGTTGAGGGAAAAACAATCGTTCAATCACCTCCAAATGAACGTTATAGGATATAAATTCTGCGACTGTCGCAAGTTTTTCAGGTGAGGCAAATCGAAAACTGCCCACTGATCAAGACTTCAGTTGAGGGAAAAGAGCAGCTCTAGTCATGCAGTCATGCAGCATGCCCACATGAGCCATTTTGGTTTATTATTCTGTGAATAATAGGTACACCTATGTATTCGGTCAGCAAAAAATTTTTACAACACCCCCTCAAATTTTTTTCTTTTCCGTTTCAAGGTGCGTAGATTCCAAATAATTGAAATAGCTATTTCTGGTGGTTTCCACCAATTTTGGCCCCCAAAACGCGAATTAGGTACGCTCCTTTTTTTTCAAATTATCTTTGATCATTGGTAGTGCCATTTAATTGTCTTGATCCACCTGTTGATACTTTTTCTAGTGTTATTCTACAAATTGATGGTGATTTCAGACGGTTTCCCAGGTTTTTGACTCATAAAAAATCAATTTTGGGAGCTGAACATCTGATACAACCTCAGTTTTCCACTCTTTGGTCAAAATCGACTTCATATTCGGTCTTCTCGTCCCCAAAAACATGAAAAACGATACCTCAAAAGCTCATTTTACTAACATGTTACTAAAACACAAAAAGTACCTATTTTTATACACATTTTCACTCATAACTCCCCTGGGTATATTCCGATCGGGCTGAAAAGTTTCGGGACACAACTAGGGCCCAAATGGAGCATCTGTGCGAAAGAACGAATTTTTTAGACCGAAAATGAAGCTGGTACACGTGATACGGCGGACGGACATTGCATTTTTGGAATCTACGCACCTTGAAACGGAAAAGAAAAAATTTTGAGGGGGTGTTATAAAAATTTTTTGCTGAGCGAATACATAGGTGTATTATTCAACGAATAATAAACCAAAATGCAATGTCCGTCCGCCGTCCGCCGTATCACGTGTACCAGCTTCATTTTCGGTCTAAAAAATTCGTTCTTTCGCACACATGCTCCATTTGGGCCCTAGTTGTGTACCGAAACTTTGCAGCCCGATCGGAATATACCCAGGGGAGTTATGAGTGAACATGTGTATAAAAATAGGTACTTTTGTGTTTTAGCAACATGTTGGTAACATGAGCTTCTGAGGTATCGTTTTTCATGTTTTTGGGGACGAGAAGACCGAATATGAAGTCGATTTTGACCAAAGAATAGAAAATTGAGGTTCTACCAGATTTTCAGCTCCCGAAATTGATTTTTTATGAGACAAAAACCTGGGAAATCGTCTGAAATCACCATCAATGTGTATAATAACACTGGACAAGCTGTCAACAGGTGGATCAAGACGATTAAATGGTACCTACTATCAATGATCAGAGATTATTTATTTAAAAAAAACGCTGCAAAGTCCTTGTCACATGGGTTTATTATTCTATTGGAGTTCTAGAGATTCTTGTTGGCTGTTAAATTTATTGTTTCTTTCATGTGGAATGATTGAAATAGCTATTTCTGATGATTTCCACCAATTTTGGCCCCCAAAACATGAAATAGGTACGCTTTTTTTTCTTTTTTTTTTTTAGATCATCTTTGATCATTGGTAGTGGCATTTAATGGTCTTGATTCACCTGTTTACACTTTTTCCAATGTTATTATACACATTGATGGTGATTTCAGACAGTTTTAAAGGTTTTTGACTCATAAAAAACCAATTTTGGGAGCTGAACCTTTGGTAAAACCTCAATTTCCGCGTCTTTGGTCAAAATCGACATCATATTCGGTCTTCTCGTCCCCAAAAACATGGAAAAAGATACCTCAAAAGCTCATTTTACTAACATGTTGCTAAAACACAAAAAGTACCTATTTTTACACACATTTTCACTCATAACATCCCTGGGTATATTCCGATCGGGCTGAAAAGTTTCGGGACACAACTAGGGCCCAAATGGAGCATCTGTGCGAAAGAACGAATTTTTTAGACCGAAAATGAAGCCTGTACACGTCATACGGCGTACGGCGGACGGACATTGCATTTTTGGAATCTACGCACCTTGAAACGGAAAAGAAAAAATTTTGAGGGGGTGTTATACAAATTTTTTGCTGAGCGAATACATAGGTGTATTATTCACAGAATAATAAACCAAAAGGGGGGGGGGGCGTACCTTATTCGTGTTTTGGGGGCCAAAATTGGTGGAAACCACCAGAGATAGCTATTTCAATTATTTTATATGAAAGAAACAATAAATAAACAGCCAACATCTCTGTAGGTATGTCCAATAGAATAATAAACCCATGTGACAAGGACTTTGCAGCGTTTTTCGTATTAACGTAACAACCCGATCAGAAGAGAAAATAACAAAATTTTCCGCCGTATTTCAACATTAAAAAATTCCCTTTCATGCGGCATGGCAACAAGAGCGAATTTTCAAAGAAATTTTCGTCCTGTCGTGTAAAAAGATGATAGATATAGCGCGAAACCATACTGCTTTTCGTAGAAATATATCATCTTTTCGTGATATTAGCCATTTTTATTGATTTTGGACCCCTAGTTCGACCCACTCTTTTTTGAGAAAAATAATTTTATCATCAAAATGATGATAAAATGAAAATGATGATTTCGTGAATCACCATCCCACACAACGTCAGGTGAATTAATATTGGTTTTAGCCCTTACTACAAATTTTTGACCTAAGAAATCCGAATTTGACCCCTGTTCTGTATGACAAAAAACTGAAATTGTCTTTTTCTGTCTTTAATCACCCATCCATACCACTTCCAATTATTCTATATCAATTGTTCGCGATTTTAGCAGTTTTTAACGATTTTTCACCCCCACATATACTCAAATTTTAGAACTTTTTTAGAAACCTCTGAAACGGATTGGCCTGTAAACAAATGTCAAAAATTCATGTTCTGAAAATTTTGAACCTCATGAATTCATCATTTTTTGAAAATTCGCTAAAATCATAGTTTAACTATTATGTTTTTTAAACATTTTTGTCCACCCTACCTATTCAAATAATTGTTTAGGTATTCATCGAAAGTATTAACTCCCCATTTATGTTAATTGTACAGAATTTATTGAGATTCAAATTCCACGTCCGAAAAAACTCAAATTTTGACTTTTTGTGCCCCCAAAAAGTTTGTTTTGAGGTATTATTTTTCTGACTCGAGTCACCATTTGTACACAATTTTTAGCACGTACCTATGACTAGGTAGGTATGTTATGGGCCCTGAGAGAAGACTCCAGTTTTCCCTTTGTGATAAAACCATTGAATTGAACCATTTTGCAGCAATGGCGTCGCGTACAAAACAAGCTACAGTTTACAGATTTCACCTAGTTTTTCTTTAATCTTTCATTAAAAATTTAATCAATTTGATCAAAAAGCGTTTCTCTAAAAATTTTGGGGGGATATAAAACGATAGCTCCCTGCCATCTTTTTTTGGCCCATGAAAAAAAATGTCAAGGGGGCAACAAGTGCCCTTATGACAAGGTATGTTGTATTGATTTCTGATGGTAAATTTGGATTTTGCAATTTTTCTGGGCGAAAATGCGCATTTGGTCAAGACCAAGCAAGTTTTTTTTAAATCACTGGCGATACTGATTTTGACACACTTCATCTTGGGTAGTGTCTGTTCAGTCTAAAATATGAATTATTCCCTATACAGTATAGAGTAGGTTGTTTTCGATTTCCACTGTACTGTTTCCAACGTTCCCAGTGTTTGTCAAGTCATAACGAGGAATTGCCCTTCCCCGATACTTTGTAGCAGTTCGATCGGAACCCGTTACCATCTCTCGAAGAACGGCTCCTCGCCTGACGTCTCGCCCAGCTGGGGTTTTCACTCCGCGTCGTAAGCGACGCTCGAAACGCCGTCCCGCGGACGTATCACTCCGGTTTGTAACGCTCATCGTGAGCTGAACGCTGAAACAGTGAATTTAAATAAAAATCGGTTCGTGGGTCACGGACAGACGTTACAAAGTATATAAACATAAACAGGGGCTGAAACGGTCGTCTGGATGGGCGGATGTCGCAAAATTTCGCTCTTTTCGTTCCGATCGTGTTTTACGCCGGCCTACTGGTTCTGGCAGGACACTTCCCCTCTCTCAGGTAAATTCGCCAAGTAAATTTAAACACTAATTTCTAAGCACCATAAGTACCCACCTACTTTCACCTAATTTCCTTTACAGTACATAGGTTTTGAACAGGAATTTAAAGGGTATTTAATGCTAAATCCTGTGACATTTCAACAAATTTACAGCAGAGTTATCATGGAAATGTTGAAAACTAGTTGTCTTTCTTTCAACCCAAGGGTTAATTTTTAGGTAGGTAACCTACTCACTTATTGCATAAAAGCTGCTGAAAAGGGGTAACGTGATTAGGTATCTGTATATAATACCTATAATACAGTATAATGGATATATAATACTGTTTATATACCTATTATACTGTAGGTATATAATACTATATATATATATATATATATAGGTACATATAGTACTGTATATATATACCTATAATACTGTAGGTATATAATACCGGGAACTCATCTAGGATATGGTTCATTACCTAATCTCATTACTATCTATTTAATTAATCAACGCTGCAACTTACGTTTACATTATTATGTACTTAACAGATAACTTATTTGCAAATAGGGGAGGGCGAAAGAACGCAAGTTCCCAGTTTCATTGACCGAAATTCTTCTTTTCCATTCAGATTAAAATAACGTTCTCATCCGAGATGTTAGGCAGAAAATTCTGCCTAATATCGTAGATATCATTATTAAAACTCATCCATTTGGTTTCAAACATAGTAGGTAAGTACCAACTTGGGTTGAGGGTTTTGTTTCGGTAGATACTTCGAAAATAAGCTAATCATCATCCTGCAAGTAAGTACCTACGAGTTTGGCGCTGGTTGTGAATGTAAATCTATGAAAAATTATCAATCCTTTGAAGTTTCGATGCGAAACATGTTGAAAGACGGTTTGATTGGTTATAAATTGATCCAGAGGGTTAATGAACATGCGAGTGGTGCGTGCGAAGTTGAATTAATTAAAGAATTACGTTAAACTGTAAGAGGGGGCTTGAAAGCCCCAATTAAGTATAAAAATGATTTTCTAATGCGATTCGCCAAGTGAGATACGAAAGGTACCTACCCGTGCTTGTCGATGTGGAACTTCGTTAATTAGGTTTTACCTACCAATTACCTATCACTTGATTACAGTTATGAGCCCAGTTTTGACAATGGTTCAATGACTAGAGGGGGGTTCTCCCAGGCTTCGGTAATAATGATTGAAAGGCGGTTAAAAAATAATTTTCGTTTCTACGAATTGTCGATGGTGCATTTTCTTTTTTGAGTTTCAAATCAGATTTGATTTTTTTTAAATGTCAAAAATCCGTAAACCCATAAATATTTCTGAAAATGTAGGTATCCAATAGGGGGTGTTCGGTAAATCAAAAATTGAGTGTTTTCAACGAGTAAATTGTTCATAAATATCAGTAATTCTGTGGACAGTAGGAAGGAAATCCGAGAATTAACAGAAAAGGGGAAGGTGGTAGGATACCTAATTTTAGACGGTTAGGTAGTTGAATAAAAATACAAAAAATTGAGTACAAAATGGTTAAAAACTGAAGAAAATTTACAACTGTGCAGGTAAGTAGGTTCTGATAAGGTGGTGCGAGGAAAATTCGTTCGTCATGTTGTGTAACCAAACCCCTCGCGTTGTTAGTTAATTTCAATTTGCATTCACAACTAACTGAAGCGAACTGCAACAAAATTTAACGTACTTAATACAAAATGGCCGTAAAAAAAGAAGTAGGTACTTCAGTGCCTACTACACAAATTGGCATACAACACGGGCCACCGTAGGGGCGTAGGTACCTACCTAACTACCACAAACCACACGGAAGGTATAGCGACTTTAGGCAACTTTCGTCTGGAAACCTTCTGAAAACGCCTCTTCATTTCGTTAGTATTTTGAATTGAAATTTTATTGTTGTTCACCTATCATTAAAAAAAAAAAATCGTCCATACTGCCTGAATTGAACTTATTCGACGGATTTTATTTCTTCGATGTTCGGGTTCTGGGTTTCTTGAAACGTAAATCAACAAATTTTGAGGGATGTTTCGTGATTCTGATTGGGATTTTAAAAAAAATGTGATTTTTGGGGGATTTAAACAAGTTTTCTTGGCCAAGTTCAGAAGCGTTGTATGATAATTATGAAATAATGAAGCGAAAGGACACAGAGACTACTGTGTGAGATGGTCACACGAATAAGGAATACCCATTGCCTTACAGGTCGACACCCGGTCCGATAATCTACCGAGTGCCTTTGAAGATCAAAGAAGCCCTGAGGGACCCAGCCCTCAACGAATCGCTGCCACCGCTGGATTTATTGACCGTCGTTTTCAAGAGGTTATTAATGAATTTATTTAGCGTAACACGGGCAATGCCCAATACAAATAGTGTAAATAAATATATGCATTTCTTTATACTTGAGAATACTGAGAACTTAGGTAGGACAAAGAAACAGGTGTAAGAAAAATCAGACACTTACCTACACGAAAAAACCCACATACGGAACTATAAATAAGTAGGTATACAGGACAAACACTGAAATCATAATACTAATCAGAGCTTACAGTAAGGTAACGAACGAGTGATCATTCAGTTCAACTGGATCTTGGTAATTCTTGATTTGAAGGATCTCTGTGGACGATTAAAATGGATCCAGTTCTTGGTCGGCCTTAGCAAATCAATTGAAGTGAATTCATAGACGAACCACGGGTTGTGGTAATACGTAGTTTTAGCCTTAACCTCCAGTAGTTTCACAAATGAAATATGTCAAATAAAGTCAAATCATGTCAAATAATCATTATATTTTTGGAATCGAATGAAAATAGAAAACTAGTAAGTCCTAAAGCAAACCCATCAAAAATCGTAAAATTTTCATTTCAACATTTTACAGAGGACTTGAGTACAATAAGGTGAAACCTGGATATAAGGAATCGCAAGGGGAAAGGATTTTTTTTCTTATATAGAGGTTTTCTGTACAACCAAGTTTTCCTTATAACCAGGTATCTTGCTACTGAAATTCCTTAAAGAGAGGTTCTCGGAAGTTTGAAGGAAAATACAATTTTGGAAGCATGCAATTGTAATTCGGAGTACGCAGATGTACACAGCGTCAAATTACCTATATTTTGTGTTAGGTACAAAAATAGTCAGATGGACGTTATTGCGTGGGCTGCCCGAAAAAATCGGAAATTTTTGTTTGCTTTTCAGTCTTTGTCATCTTGACGCGATTCTCCAGTTCATGGATGTAGTCAAACGATGATAAATCACTCTCGTTTGACTCAAAAGAATCGTTGTGCTGTGGCTAATGCAGCAAGAGCTTCATTTTTGGTCGGCGCTCCAATCCAATCCAATCCACGAGCCACTTTTCAAGTTCAGGAAACTCTGCTGTACGGGCACGTTTCACCTTTCCATGTCCCTCAATACATACGTTCTCGATGGATTCTTTACCCTGTATGATTCTGCGCAACACTGACTCCGAAATTCCGTATTCTTTGCACACAGTTTTACGCGATTTACCGCTCTCCACTTGCTGAACAATCGAAAGTTTGTCACTCTTGGATAGGAGCTTGCGTTTAGGCATCGTGTAGTCGCCACGAGAAGAGACCACGTTCGAAAGACTTGAATGCACAACTGACAAGGTATTTGGTGGCATGATGAACATCAGTCAATATTGACTCTTGAACTTGACACCCAAACTTGCTTACGCAGAGGTCTCAGCAGGCTTGTCTTACTTATGTAGTAGAGTACGCCCTTCCTTATATCCAGGTTCCCCTCAATCATCTTCCTTACACAGAGGTAACGAGTGGCCAAATCGAATTCCTTACATGGAGGTCAAAAACTTCCTTACAAGCAGGTTTTTGGCTTCCAAGGAGGAGGGACCGCGAAAATTCTTGCTTACATAGAGTTTTTCCTTACATCCAGGTTCCTTATAACCAGGTTTCACTGTACTTGAAATGCCGCTTGTTTGTTGGTTGTTGCAAATGATTTCATTGAAGATCACGCATTCCACCCAGCAATCCAACTTGGTGTTACTAACACTTGGAACTGGGGTAAATTAAGAAGGAAAACGAGATAGGTATGATCGCGGAAGAAAACTTTTTAATAATGAACTGACAGGTTATACAATTAAAGAAGGTTCCCCTCAGTGGGGCCACAACAACCACACTGAACACCCTATGGAACATTAAAATGTTCATTTGAACCATGATTCCGACACGACCCCTTCAAAGAACATTTTATAAAAACTTGCCCACAAAAAACACTATCAGCAGGTAGAAAAACAAAACCACAAAACAAACAAAAAACTAGAACACTTGACAAATTCTAAAGCTTAGAAACATTAAGTACAGAAAAACAAAGTATGCGGAAAAAAAAACTAGAAGAACTGACTAGTAAAAAACTCATGTTTTGGGGCAGGCAAAGACTTTGTCAAAATATCAGCTAACATATCATTAGAAGGCAGATGTTTGACAACAACATTCTTTTTACGGACATGGTCCTTGATAAAATGGAACCTAATGTCAATGTGTTTCGTCCGACTACTTACTATATCATTATTGCTCATATTTATTGCACCTGTATTATCACAGAAGACCTCCATAGTTAAACCCTTTGAACGAGGAAAAATTTCACTGATTAACGAACGAAACCATAAAACTTCCTGAATACAAAATGCTAAGGACATATATTCTGCATCTACAGTGCTAAGAGCAACAGTTGGTTGTTTCTTAGAAAACCAGGAAATTAATGAACCATTATAGGCAACACACATACCCGAAACAGACCGTCTATCAGTCAAAACATTTCCCCAGTCACTGTCACAAAACGCAACCAGTTTGGGATTCGGCTCAGACTTCCTGAAACACAACTTTTTGCCCACAGATCCCTTCAGGTAGCGGAAAACACGTTTTACGGCTTTCCAATGCTGTGGCTGGTAACAGTGGTTGAACCTTGAGAGGGTGTTGACTGCATAACATATGTCTGGTCTTGATACCTGTGACAGGTAGAGCAGGCATCCTACAGCTTCCTGATATGGAACTTTCGGATCATACGGTTCAGCTCCTTCCTCGACCTTTAGGTATCTTAGGTCGACCTCTAGAGGGGTAGAGACGGGATTGCAATTTCCCATCCCAAACCTCTCCAGAATGGTGGTGGTGTATTCCGTCTGATCAATCCAAAGAGTATGGGCTGCACGGTCCCGAGTGATGTTCATCCCTAGAAATTTTGAAATTTCACCAAGGTCCTTCATCTCGAAGTGCTCCTTTAATCCCTTCTTGATTGTCTCTTCCATGTGAAAATCATTTGAGAAGAGCAGCACATCATCAACCCAGATAGCCAAAATGGTTAGCTTCCCATCTGGTGTGTTGTGTGCGAAAACACACGGATCAGCACGAGAGCGTCGAAGACCAAAACTTTCCAAAACCGATGAAATCTTCTCATAAAAGCACCTTCCAGCTTGCTTGAGACCATAAACTGCCCTGTGGAGTCTCCAAACCTTTCCTTTCTCGGAGAGTAGATTTGGGGGTGGTGCGACGTAGATCTCTTCTTCAAGATCACCGTACAGAAAAGCTGTGCGAACATCATGGTGAGACACGTTTAGATCCTTTTCAGCTGCTAGGGAGAGTAGATAGCGTAGGGATGCATAGCGTACCACAGGAGAAAACGTCTCGTGGTAATCCCGTCCAGCTGCCTGTGAACAACCTCTCACAACGAGGCGCGCCTTGAACCTTCTAGGTCCCCCAACCTGTTCCTTGACCCTAAAAACCCATCTGGTCGACAATGGCTTCTTGCCTGCAGGCAGTTTCACGACTGAAAAAGTTTTGTTCTTTTTCAGCGAATCGAACTCGTCATCCATTGCAGCATGCCAACTAACTGCATCAGGGCTTGCAGTAGCCTGCTCATATGTCACAGGCTCATCGACATCCAACGGATTATGGGCATAGTAGGTAACATAATCAGGAAATGTTTTTGGCCGAGGCTCCCGTTGGGATCTCCTGACTGTAGCATCATCATCTCCTGTGACACCATCGTCGTCCCAACCCAGAAAATCCTCTTCATCGTCACTTGGTAGAGGTACATCAGATGGATGAACGTCCTCAATTTGTTGAGTAGTCTCTGTGGGTGCCTGCTGCTTCTGTGTAGCTCCCGTGACCTCCTTGTTCCGATTTTCCGTCTTCACTTCCTGTTCTTGGGTCTCGGTTTTAACCTCCTCCTCTTCAACAGGAGTCCCCAAAATGTCAGGAGTTTTGACGATCTGTCGAACCTCGCCTCTGTTGGATCCCTCCACAAACACCACATCACGACTGACAATTACCTGCCTTGTAGTTGGGTTGATGAACCGATAGGCCTTGTAATCCTCAGGATAGCCGACAAAGATAAGTTTTTCAGATTTCTCGTCCCATTTCTTTCTCTTCTGCTTTGGGACTTGCACCCAGGCCTCGCACCCAAACACTCGCAGGTTCGACAGATCCGGCCTTTGTCCAGTCCAGAGCTCGTAGGGTGTCTTGCCACCAAGGGCACGTGATGGTGAGCGATTGTATAAGTATGCTGATGCTGTGACTACAAAACCCCAGTAATCCTTCTTTAATGCAGCATCTGCCAACATTGACCGCCCTTTTTCAACAAGTGTCCTCTGAACCCTTTCTGCCCGACCATTTGATTGTGGTGTGTACCTTGTGGACTTCTGGTGGACTATACCCTTCTTTTTGAAGAAGCTTTCGAGCTGAAAATTACAGAATTCAGTACCACCATCACTACGAAAAATTTTTAACTTTTGTCCTGTTTGATTTTCCACTAAAGCACAAAAATCTTTGATCTTCTCAGGGACCTGGCTCTTCTCCTTAATGGTATAAACATGAACATAACGGGAATGGTCGTCCAGACAAGTGAGCATGTATCTAGCTCCACCTATTGACACAGTTTCCATGCAACATAAGTCACTGTGTACCAAACCCAAGACTCGAGCGGCTCTTTTTTCGCTATTTCTAAACGGGGTACGTGCATGTTTTCCACGAATGCAAACATCACAAATCGCAGACAATTTTGTATCTCCAGTGATCCCCAGTGCATTTTCTTTCAGATACTCGATACCTTTCTGATTTAAATGGCCTAAACGACGATGCCATAAATCTGTGCTAGACGCAGCTAAAAAACTAGATGAATGTGAGGCCACGACATTCAGGCGGTATATAGAGTTCTCGAGCGTTGCTGTCGCAAAAAGAACACCATCAGCACCATAAATCTTTGCTCCATCTTTGGAAAAAACAACCTTATTACCGTTCTGGACCATCCGGCTCACTGATAATAAATTAGCCGCAGCACTAGGTATATACAATGTATCCTTCACGTCAATGTCAAATACGTTTCCGTCAGCTTTAACTCGAAGTTCGACTCGGCCCTGCTGTTTTACTAACATATTGGTGTTGTCAGCTGTGGCTACTGTGGTAACATCGCTCGGCTTGACATCCAGTAGATTACTTCCGAGGTTCGTAATATGACGTGAGGACCCACTGTCCAGGTACCAACACTCGGCGGATGACGGAACTCCAGCAAGAAAAACTCGCCTACTCCCGGAACTACCATTTCCGGAAGTCCTCTTACCGTCTTTATCATCCCGATCTGGCTTGGCTTCCTTTTGAGACGAAACTTTATCCTTGGCCGAAGCACCACATTTGTTAGCGTAATGGCCGAATTGTTTACATTTAAAACATTTTATGCGCTGTTTATTACCCTTCTTTATAAGTAGAGCAGATTCGTTATTCGTTGAAGGACTTAGGACGTCTTGAAGAATACGCGTCTTCACTAAATCGGCCGTGATTTGCACACCGGAATTTTCTAAGCCCATTATCATTGGGCGATACTCCTGCGGTAGCCCCGCTAACAATAGGGATCCCAACCATTCGTCAGTGACAACAAACTTTAAATCATTCAGCTTTTGAGCAGTAGTGATAAGCTTCTCACAATACTCTGACGGTGTACCGAAGTCTACTAGCTTGCAGGAACTTAGATCCTGTAGCAACATGACCCTACGCAAAAGTCCTGAGTCATCAAACGCTTTTTGCAGCGAATCCCAGGCAGCCTTTGCTGAAGTAGCCGCCCGAATATGCGAATGGAGAGATTTATCCACGCAAAGAGTGATCCGGGCCAACGCAGCTTCATCCTTATCCGGATTTACGGCCATAAACTGTCCATTTTCTGCCTTCGTCTTCATCTCGATCACGTCGTTCCACAGTCTTTCGATACGCAAAGCCGCACTCATCTCAACGATCCACGAGCCATAATTGTCCCTCCCTTTAAGTTTTTCAACTTGGTTTATTACCATACTCATGTTTAAATGAGGAAAAATGTCGTAAAAAAAAAAGAGAAAAGAACAAACACTACGGTAATCCGAGACGACAACAAGTGGACGCGACTCTACCGACACGCCGATCAGACAAAAAAAAAAAACGTTCCGTTCGAGCTATTCGGCGAACTTCCAAAAAACGAACTGACTTTGGGCGAATAAACCAATTTAAGGGTCCATAACCACTTGGAACTGGGGTAAATTAAGAAGGAAAACGAGATAGGTATGATCGCGGAAGAAAACTTTTTAATAATGAACTGACAGGTTATACAATTAAAGAAGGTTCCCCTCAGTGGGGCCACAACAACCACACTGAACACCCTATGGAACATTAAAATGTTCATTTGAACCATGATTCCGACACTAACTTATTTGATATTTACGCAATATATCCGTAAACTTCATCAAGGAACCCTCGCTTTCAGGAACATGAACTTTCTCCGTCATGACATTTTAGCCGTCTCATCGTTGACTCGAGACTTTCATGCTTTGCCCTTAGAGCTAAAGGTCTCTCTCCGTCAGCTCATTATTCAATCTAACCCCTTGTGATACCGATTTGGCTTTCACAAGGTTGTCACTGTGCTTTTTTTTGATAGCTGATACCTAATTATCTACTCACAGTATGAAGGTGGTAGGTATATCAATCAAATGCTGGTATGGTTAAGAACCGGTTCCTGGGTTGGGTTTCTATAACAGATTTTCATGTTTAACTGGAGTTTAGTTGTTATAGTTCTATTATTATCTGTGATGTTTGATTGGCGATTACGAGTACAGAAAGAGAGGATTTGAGTATTTCAAGTTGATTTAGTTTCACGACAATATAGGTATACGATAATATAGGTTCCTGGGTTGGGTTTCTATAATAGATTTTCATGTTTAACTGGAGTTTAGTTGTTAAAGTTTTATTATTACTAGGTGCTTAGGCATCTGTGATGTTTGGGGTGTTCTTCGTTACTCCCCCCCATTTTCAAACGCTCGTCGCTTCATGAAATTCTAACAAAAATTTGATGTTGAGGTGATTTTTGGAATCTTCAGTTTGTCTAGTTTTATGTCTAATTAACCTCAATTTACCAGAATTAGATAGTAAAAGTGAATTATTCAATCGAAAAAAGTGGGGGGGGAGTATCGAAGTATTTGCCATGTCAAATTCTTCGGTACTCCCCCCCACGGTGAAAACAGTATTTTCGACTACAGGATTTGTATAATTATTTTATTGTACATGAAAAGGGTGTTCGATTATGTTGAAAAAGTAGCATTACAAGGCTTATAAATATTAATATGGCTTATAAAATATTACAAGGCTTTGTTTTATAAATTATTACAAGTAAATTATTACATTATAAATATTACAATGCTTATAAAATATTACAAACCCTCGCCTTCCGTTCAAGGTTCAAAACGCTTTCAAGCCCCATAAAGGTAAACGTGTGAGGACGTGCAGGTATGAGATATAGAGCGATGAAATCCTTTGATCGAAAGTTAATAGGTTGAGACGCGATATTGGTTGTCGAAAATACTGTTTTCACCGTGGGGGGGAGTATCGAAGGATTTGACATGGCAAATACTTCGATACTCCCCCCCACTTTTTTTCACGGCGAATTTCGCTTTTACAAAGTTGTTGCATCAAAATATGAACACACACATCAAAAACTAGACGAACTGAAGATTCCGAAAATCACCTCAACCTCAAATTTTTGTTAGAATTTCATGAAGCGACGAGCGTTTGAAAATGGGGGGGAGTAACGAAAAACACCCGATGTTTGTTCGGCGATTACGAGCACAGAAAGAGAGGATTTGAGTATTTCAAGTTGGTTTAGTCCCACGATAATATAGGTACCTACCTAATAATAATCTAAGTACCTATTCAATTTTGTTCCTGTGTAGCGCTGACCAGTCCGGAGATGATTTGCTGGATCTGGACGAACTGGCGAGCTACATTCACTACAGGACCAAATCTCACATCGAGGAAGCCCTCCAAGAGAACTACGGCCTCTTCATGACCATTGATAATAACCCCAAAAACGGTATATCGAAACAAGTCTTAACGTTTGCAATTATTTAACTATTTTATATTGTTATGTAAACGCATCAAGCACGTAAATAGGTACCTAACTACAAGTACTACTACAGGTTACTACTACATTACTACCTACAGGGGTAAGTGATGGCTCGGCATCAGAAACTGAAGGTTGACGGTCGTGTTTCTGATCAAAAAGCACCAAGCCTTCGGGAATTGGTGCATACGGATTTCTTATTCTCTACAAATGATCTAGCATAATCAGAACACTCATGATGGTCAATATGAATATGAACCATCATTTCCAAGTACCTACTTCCCAGTACCTACATCCTTCTGTTTTACTTTCCTGGTTGCCTGTTCGACCCTTGTACCCAAAATCCTGGAAACGAGAATCCGACGGCTACAGTCAGTTTAGAAAAATTCTGAAAACGGATTTGTATTCTCTAGAGTCCAATGCAACTGCCTATAAAGCCACTTTTTGAAAATTTTCAAAATTTGAACAAACATTTTTTGGAACAATGGGCAAAAAAAATTTGCACATTTTTTAAACCAATTGCCCAGAATTCTACGTGAATATTGATGAGAAATCCGTTTTCCGAACTGAAATATCTTGCTCCGTTCTCAAATGAGAAGTAGAATAAAATTGATTCATTTTGGTGCTGCCACGTGGTGGCGGATTTTGCAACTAAACGCGTTGCATTTAGCCTTAAGGCCTACTTAGTCCATTAATTTTGTGTTTTTCCGTTTAAGGGGTTGTTAGTTGGAACGAATATCACGACTATTTCCTGATGAAACACGGAGTTGATGAGGAGTACATCAAGAAACACAATGAAAAACACCCAGGGCTCGGCCGCTCCCTCAAAGGTGTGTACATAAGTAGATAGCAGGTATAATATAAGCTAATCTGTACGTAAAAACTAATTGGCTTTGGCAAGTCAGAAATATTACCTACCTTACTATTATATAGTGGATGACTATAGGGCTAAACCTAAACCCATCCAAGTACAATGAAGTCACCATATCGACTATACCCGGGGTTCCCAACATGGGGGGCATGGCTCTAGTCACAAGATGAATTTCATCGCCGAATAATAAATCCAGTCGATCGAGCGTAATTACTGTGTTTTGTCGTGATTCCCTCTCAGAATCCACTCCTGTAATATTGTATGATTTTACCAAATAAACGCGGAGAACGTCGAGCTGGTAAACAACCCGGGGTTTCCCCAACCGTCATCCGCCTCAACCAACTGTAACGGCCGATTGTGGACCGGGTACTAAAAACTCGCCCTTCTGGCCCAGCTCTTCATTCGACGACTCGACACCCGACTTGCGACTCCTCTCTCAAGCCTCTCTCCCTCGAAGCTCTTTCTCTCTCGAATCCCTCTCTCTCGTCCTCTCTCCCCCATATCCTAAAAGATCTCCTGCTATTGGTGAAAACCGCGGGGAGCACACCCCAAAAGATCTCCTGCTGTTGGTGAAAACCGCGGGAAGCATACTAACTCTTGCTGTTGGTGAAAATCGCGGGGAATTAGCCTAGATCCCATAGGAGCCCATCCTACCATATCAATCTTCTCTCACTTCCATCTCTCTCCTGCTTCTATCCATTCGTGACTAACTCACGACTGTCTGGTGACCCCTATTCCCTAACCTACTGTCATGAAAACCCGCCGTTCACGGCAAGTGGTGAAACACCTATACGTTCACCACAGTGTTGACCCCGACTTCTCAACACGCCACCTTCTGCATCACCACCACATGTTAATTAATGGCGTTTCCACAGCTGCTTGTCATGGTTCAAGGGGGAGATATTTCGAGATTTTCGAGTCAGCCTTATTCAGTTCAGTTCTCAGTTTCTAACTCAAATTACCTACCACATTTTGTTGAAATTAACGTTACCTACCTACTGGTTTTATTCTTTCTTTCGGGGTTTTCTCGGTGGTGGATCCTTTGCGCAAAATGTCAGGAAGCGGCTGTTCAATAAGGACTACATCAAATATGGATTTCAGTTTTAGTGAATCATAGCATCCAGTTGCAACAGTAGGTACCTACGTAGCAAAGAACGCGTTTGAAACGACGAGTTTAGAAGAATTTTGGATTGCGTAGGTACCTACCAAACCAATATATCCAGCTGCCTCACAAGCTTTCAAAATTCTTGTACAATTTGCTTCAAACTATCTTTGAGAGAAGTGCAATAGGGCATAACTAGACAGTTTTCTGCATCGAACAAAAAAATAACCACGCAAATCGGTTGAGAATTGCAGCCTGGGCAGCGGACATATTAAGATTCTGTTACAAACATACACACACACACATACTCATACGCGGCTACTCAGGATGGTCTGAAACGGATTTGAATGTGGATTTTTTCATTCTCGGTTGAGTGTTGTCCCCTTCCGACCAGATCAAATACATATATAAGGATGTCTCTTACTGAGGGGCGTCCTTAAAAAAAGGGGGGGAGGGGAGGAGGAGGGTATTCCATTCTAGACATTCTAACTGGTTGTACGTTATAAGTGGCACCTGTGTGTATTTCCCCACAACACTCCAATGGACTAGAGATTTTGTACGTGGCATCCTGCTGCACATGGTAACCGGTGCCGTTATAAAATATTTCCACCGTAATCTTGCCATACCTTCTGGAAGAGTCCGTCGTCACTAGCTGGTTGAGTACTGGAGGCGAGCGCTTTCGATGTAAAGACATCATCATCAGGCTGTCGAGAGAGTACTGGAGTCAGTTCGTCAGTTGGTCCCTGTTTATGTAGAGGGGGAAGTGAGAGGTGTCTAGGGGAACAAAGGAAGTGCAAATCTGTTTTGGTGTTAGGGGAACAAAGGAAATGAAGGAGAGGATAATTGTGCCCTAGACACCTCTCACATCCCCCTCTACATAAACAGGGACCAACTGACGAACTGACTCCAGTCCTCTCTCGACGGCCTGATGATGATGTCTTTACATCGAAAGCGCTCGCCTCCAGTACTCAACCAGCTGGTGTTGACGGACTCTTCCAGAAGGTATGGCAAGATTACTTTTAACACTAGTGGAAAAAACCCTTTAGATTTGATACTATTTCCACTGTACTTCAAGGGGGCATGGCTACCAATATTTTGGGAACCCCTGGACAAGGATGCACCAATGTCCTTGACCTGGAGGCAATTCCTGACCTTCGACTGCGTTTCCTGAAGTGTCAGGGTCGTTTGAGAGGCTGACGATGAATGGAGCCAAAACGGACATTAAAATTTAAGGAAGAGACAAAATCCGCGGTGTGCTGCCCAGAATTGAGCTGACCATCGATCCTCATTCCCTGTCAGTATCGATTGTTTTAGGATTCGTTACAGAACCTGCACAGTCTCACTTATGATGTTTTGATGTGGAACAGAAAACATAGCGAGGGACAAAGCCTCCTGGTCGGAGGCGGCAAAGAGCGACCCGGAGTTCCTGACACTCGACGAATTCCTGGCCTTCAGACACCCGGAGTCGTCCGCAAACAACATTCTCACTCTGGTGGACGACCTTCTTGATAAGTTGGGTAAGTAATTCGGAGGTTCACTCAATACTTGGCTTTGATAGTTTACCGAGAATGCAAGCCTGGAATGAAAGCGTGGAAATAGGTACTCCACACGTGTTCATGGTAGGAGAAGGAGCGATGCATCCTCGAGAAGTTCAAAGTTTTACATCGCTCTACCATGCCAGGGTGAATAACAAACAATTGCACTTAATTTTTGGGATGTTATTCTGTGTATTGACTACCTCCATAATTATTTGCAATTCAGTTTATGACATCACAGCTCACAATGGCATTCCGCAGATCGGGACGGGGACGAAATGCTGACGGAAGAGGAGTTTGCCGTGCTGCAGGTCAGCGGAGGGGAGACTCTGGTGTCCCAAGGTGAGGATCAGCGGAGGATGGAGTTCAGGAGCGCCATAGACAAAGACGGCAATGCACTGGCCGACAGGAGAGAACTACTGGTAGGTTGCGCTCTAGGATGGGTATGTACGTAATTTCAGTGCCCGGTGGGGGAACCGATGCCCCAAAAATTATTAGGTGGCCCAAGAGGTTGATCCGATAAGGATGGAGTTTCATCGACTAGGACTCCAATGACACACTCCAGTTATACAGGTACAGGCCTAAGCTGCAGGTGGCCCAAGAGGTTGATCCGATGAGGATGGAGTTTCATCGACTAGGACTCCAATGACACACTCCAGTTATACAGGTACAGGCCTAAGCTGCAGGTGGCCCAAGAGGTTGATCCGATAAGGATGGAGTTTCCTCGACTAGGACTCCAATGACACACTCCTATTGAATTGATGATTTTTGAAACCACCTATACGCCATTTACCAAATTTTACAACAGGAGAGCAAAAAATCTATTTTTTGTCTGTTGTTCTAAACGTTTTGGAAGTTTTACTTTTTTACTTGGAACTGCCCTACTTAATAATAAGCACAAAAATGGACTCACTCATTTGCGCAATTTTTTTGAGTACTGAATTTTTAAATTGTTGGATTTCGTTTGTTTCAAAAACCAACGATTTTTTAGTAGCAATATTTAGTTACTGAAAAGAAAATGAAGAAATAGAAACAGTGTACTGTTGAGGGAGACTGTATTGAATCAAAACTGTCAATATAAATTCTTGCAGAGTAAAGAAACAGTTTAATACACCATTATGTAACCTTACAGAAAACGTTTTACAGGAAAAATTATTATGAAATGTCTTCTTAGAGTAAAACTTTTTTAAATCTTTGTTTTTTACCAACTCAGTGAAAATGCACGGATCTTTGACACTCCTTTTATGTAAATTAGAAAACATTTGAAAAAACCCCAACTTAATGATACTAAATTAGGAAGAGAACTACTTTAAACGTACACCAGTACCTACTACATCCAAGCGACGTTGAGACGCTACTGAACAGCAAGGGATAGCAAACTAGAAACGAATGACAGAAAAGTAAACAATGGTTCAAAGTACAAGGTTTGGCATTTCTCATTTGAGAGTGCAGAAACAACCAATATCCAGCACGAAGGTTGTTTCAGAACTCATCAGGATTTTCAAGGCTCATTGTAATCCACTCCTAACACAAGGCGGTTGTTTCATATCTCAAAAGGTGAGTCTTGACACGCACAATCGAAAAACGTGTACCTAAAAGCTACATTGCCAAAAAGTGGCAGTGTAAAAGGTTGTTTTAAAAATCATCGATTCAATTATACATGGGCCTAAGTTGCAGGTGGCCCAAGTGGTTGATCGCGTTTAAATATAATCTGTAATCATCAATCTGTTGATTGGAATTCGGTGGAATCGGTGTCTCTGCTTTCTATACTGAGCTCTGTACCCAACAAATACTGGTAGTAGTCCAGGCAAATGGGAGGGAAAAACTGTGCCTGCAGAAAAATCATGTAGGGCTGGAAATGATTGTAAACCACTTTCGGCGTCCCTAATAAGAGTAATATGAATTTCCTACGGTTTCTGAGGTAAGCTAAACAGTTGGGGGCCAAAAAAAAACCGCGAAATTTTGGCTCTTCCTTCAGTTATTGGCTTATAACATCTAAAAAGTTGCATCTTGATGAAAATTTCCGTTAAGAAAGTCAAATTCTTCCATTTTGACAGGAAATTTTGTTGTGCTCAGTTCCTGTATAAAAACGCTGCGAAGTACTTGTCACATGGGTTTGTCATTCAATCGGACATACCTAAGTAGGTACCTAAAGAAATGTTGGCTGTTCATTTATTGTTTCTTTCATGTGTAATAACAATTGAAATAGCTATTTTTGATGGTTTCCACCAATTTTGGCCCCCCAAGAACTCGAATTAGGCTCCTATTTGTGACAAATTATCTTTGATCATTGATAGTGCCATTTAATTGTCTTGATTCTTCTGTTGATACTACTTCTATTTTTATACAAATTTATGGTGATTTCAGACAATTTCCTAGGTTTTTAACTCTTAAAAAATTAATTTTGGGACTAAAACTTCGTTAGAACTTCAATTTTCCACTCTTCGGTAAAAATCTACATCATATTCGGTCTCCTCGCCATAAAAAACATGGAAAACGATACCTCACAAGCCGACGTTTACAAAGACTATAAAAATACCTAATTTGGCACAGATGCAAAATTATTAAAATATTCAATAAAAAATATTAAGCAACATTAGTTGAAATTTTAATGTGAATATTTAATAAAAATAGAAGTGCTCTGAACGCAGAATTAGTTGCTCTGCAACTTTAGTTATGTGACCTTTTTCAGTTGGAATAACGTTTTTTTTTTAGTTACAGGCGTGTGAAACAGTAGAAAACACTTTTTAAGTCAAAATGGAAAAATTGGCCAGTTTTTGACTGCCAATTCCGTCCAAACGCTGAACCAAATATAATGTTACAGGAAGTCATTCGACGCAGAATTTAATGCTCTTTAATTCTGGTATGAGTAAACGTTTGTAAGATTCATCGTTTAGATGTTATAAGCGAAAACTGAAGTTAGTGCCAAAATGTTGTGGTTTTTTGGCTCGACGTATTGCTGTCAGCTGACAGCTGAATGCCAAGTGTCCGTTCCACGGTGCCAACCACTGGTTTATGGCGATTTGTTAGAGTTTACTTGTAAGGCAGGGGACACACAATGCGTTTTTCCAACGGACGTTGGTGCCTTGCGTTAACGCAGGGCAACGGGAACACGGCTTAAGCAATGGGATGGGCTACACACCTGCGTTGCTGCAAAATCAACGTCCTATGGAAATTTCCAACGTCGACAGGTTGTGGTAGGAACGCATAACGGTGCGTTGGGGTGGGGAGGCATAACCCAAAGAACCAAATGGAGCTGGCTCCTTCAGTTGCGTTTCAACATGGAATAAATCTCCCTTTATTCCATGGTTTCAACGTCCGTTGTGTAGGTACCGTTGGCGCGGGTGACTTGGAACGGGCGGGTGACTTAGCCCGCTTTGAGGGACTTTCAGATTTTTTGTGTTGTCAACATTGGAATGAGATCTATCACGTTCCTCATCTCCATGCTTCATTCTGTGGTTGTTTTGGGAGGTATTGTGGGCGTCAGCAAACTTCTGGTAATTTGTTTTGATTTTACAAAATTATTTATGTTTGGTGACTGAAAAGTGGTTGATTTCAAACCCAAAAGTGCTAAGGCCTGTGCCATCATGGGGGTTAGGATTACAAAATCCTGGGCTTTTACTTTGGATGCTATTCTTATTAGGTAGTAGTAGGAAGGTTCCTCTCCTTTCCAAGTCAATTTGTTGTTTTTAATCAAATTTTAGTCAAAAGTTGTTATTTTGAGGGTGACTTGGAGCTCAGACTGAGTGTGATCCAAGTCACCCTCATTATTGAGCTCTTGTTTTCTTGTGCTGTTTAGCGCTGTTACAAGCCACCCGATTTGAAGCATTCTTTTTGTGTAAGTGTGTTCCTGTCCACAGAACAGGAGACTGTGTGTGTTCCTGTCTACCAACCTACTGATCTGTTTTGAAATTTGTTGTAGCACGACACCATGGGGAAAAGTTCCTTTCTTTTCTATTCACGTTCTTTTTTTAAAAAAGGTTGTCAGTTCTTAATCGCTTTAATAATACTTTTTTAAGACTGACCGACAGTTTTTAAGACTGAATGAAGACTGGGTGGAAAAAGTGCCTTTTTATCTTGTAATATTTTCAATAAAAGATTCGTTTTCTGTTGTTTAAAAAAAAAGTATTTTTTCCTGAACCATTGTAGGACTTTTTTTAGAAGTTGAACACCGTTCCAAGTCACTTTAGAGCCCAGAACACTTGCAACAAAGAGATTTTTGTTTGGTGTTCCAAGTCACACGAATTCGCAGATGACTTGGAACAGGCTCTTTAAAAAAAAAAAAATGGTTAGTAATAAAAAATTTAAAAAAACTGGTGTCATTGTATTCTCTAGGCAGCCTTCGACCTTCTACGACCGCAACCGTATTTTTAAACGCATTATTTTGGCCGGAAGAGTCTCTGAAAGTTCAAAAGTGTTCCAAGTCACCCGCACTGACGGTATCTACTTGTATTTCATTCAATTCCATTGGTTTTTTGTTTTTGTTTCACAATGGATTGCGATAAGTTGATTGCAGTTACTGGAGAAAGCTCCATTGTGGGACAAAAGCGACAAACTGTACAAAGATAGAACAGTTAAAGAAAAGTTTCTCCATGTTGTGTCTTGTTTAGTAATGTGAGTTCGCACTTTCCTACAGAAATTAAAAAATTTGTCTTCGTGGTTACGGATGTCTTGAAAAAATTCCGCAAATCTATTTGAAGGTGTCCTATTCTTGTTGTACGGATGTGCTCAGTACCTACTTCCTTTCGCTCTGATGTTCATCGAGCATACCATCAGCTTCTGCACTGCTCACTACCACAACTTTTCTCCGATAATAATCCATCGTTGTTCACTATGTAGAGGAATACAACAGACTGAAATGGTTGTTGTGAGGAGAGAGACGTCTCCCGCTCTTCAGTTCTGCGTTAACGCAGTAAGTGTAGCCGTTAAGAAAAATCAACGGACGTTGCCCAACGCACCAACGTCCGTTGGAAAAACGCATCGTGTGTCCCCAGCCTAACGCGTTGCGCTGAGGTCAGTCTTGTGTTTCCAGCGATACATCGACCCTCAGAACCCGCGTCACGCCCGTGAAGAGGCGATGACTCTGGTGACGCTTGGCGACACTGACCGCGACGGCCGTCTGTCCCTGGAGGAAGTGCTCGCTAAAATGGACCTCTTCCTCGGCTCCAAGATGGTCAACACAGCCAAAAGCTTTCACGACGAGTTCTGAAAGCATTGACTGCAACATCACCGACGAGCCTGATATCCCGTGTCGACCAGAGATTGGCATTTTCACGGGTACTTACATTCAAAACAAATTCAAGTTTTTCCACAGATCAAATTCCAGGTTTTCAATCGAGGTAGGTACTGGAAAAAAAAGGAACAGTCCAGTCATGCAGCATGGCTATAAGATCGAATTTTCAAAGTTCTTTCTTCTATTGTGTAAAAAGATGAATTATAGCGAGAAACCATACCACTTTTCGTAAAATAATATGTTATTTTTTCGTGATTTTAGCAATTTTTTAATCTATTTTTGGCACTTATAAAGTCAAATTTGACCCACTGTTTTTTTTTTTTGAGAAAAATATTTTTATTGTCGAAATAGTCCCTCCGTTGTGAATCACCATCCCACACAACGTCAGAAGAATTAATATTGATTTTGGCATTTACATAGGTACTCACAGTCAGAACAAAACAAATTCAAGTTTTTCCACAAATCAAATTCCAGAATTGAGGCAGTTATTTAAAAAAAAGGGGGAGGGTTCCAGTCATGCAGCATGGCTATAAGAGCGAATTTTCATAGAGATATTTTTGCTATTGCGTAAAAAGATGGTAGCCAGAAACCATACCACTTTTCGTAAAATCATATGGTTTTTTTTTTCTCGTGATTTTAGCTATTTTTATTTATTTTTGACCCTTATAAAGTTTGAGAAAAATATTTTTATTGTCGAAATAGTCTCTCCGTTGTGAATCACCATCCCACACAACGTCAGAAGAATAATTAATATTGATTTTGGCATTTACATAGGTACTTACAGTCAAAACAAAACAAATTCAAGTTTTTCCACAAATCAAATTCCAGAATTGAGGCAGGTATTTAAAAAAAAGGGGGGGGGGGTCCAGTCATGCAGCATGGCTATAAGAGCGAATTTTCAAAGAGATATTTTTGCTATTGAGTAAAAAGATGGTAGCCAGAAACCATACCACTTTTCGTAAAATCATATGGTTTTTTTTCTCGTGATTTTAGCTATTTTTATTTATTTTTGACCCTTATAAAGTCAAATTTGACCCACTCTTTTTTGAGAAAAATATTTTTATTGTCGAAATAGTCCCTCCGTTGTGAATCACCATCCCACACAACGTCAGAAGAATTAATATTGATTTTGGCATTTACATAGGTACTCACAGTCAGAACAAAAAAAATTCAAGTTTTTCCACAAATCAAATTCCAGAATTGAGGCAGGTATTTAAAAAAAAGGGGGGGGGGGGGGTCCAGTCATGCAGCATGGCTATAAGAGCGAATTTTCAAAGAGATATTTTTGCTATTGAGTAAAAAGATGGTAGCCAGAAACCATACCACTTTTCGTAAAATCATATGGTTTTTTTTCTCGTGATTTTAGCTATTTTTATTTATTTTTGACCCTTATAAAGTCAAATTTGACCCACTCTTTTTTGAGAAAAATATTTTTATTGTCGAAATAGTCCCTCCGTTGTGAATCACCATCCCACACAACGTCAGAAGAATTAATATTGATTTTGGCATTTACATAGGTACTCACAGTCAGAACAAAAAAAATTCAAGTTTTTCCACAAATCAAATTCCAGAATTGAGGCAGGTATTTAAAAAAAAGGGGGGGGGGGGGGGTCCAGTCATGCAGCATGGCTGTAAGAGCGAATTTTCAAAGATATATATAATTTTTGCTATTGCGTAAAAAGAAGGTAGCGAGAAACCATACCACTTTTCGTAAAATCATATAATTTTTTCGTGATTTTCGCCATTTTTATAGATTTTTGAACCTTATGAAGTCAAATTTGATTCTCTTTCTTTAAAAAAAAAATTTTTTATCGTCGAAATAGTCCTCCGTCGTAAGTCACCGTCACACACAACGTCAGGTGAATTAATATTGATTTTAGCGCTTAATACCTACCAATTTTTTACACCCAAAAATCCAGATTTGACCCTTATTCTGTATGAAAAACAACTGAAATTGTCATTTTCTGTCGCCACATTCTCTGTGGGTGCTTTTCTTGTGGTGGCGCTCCCCTCCACTCTAGGTCTTTCTGCCCTGCTAGCCGTCAACACATTTTTGACCCCTAAAAACTCAAATCTGACCCCCTTATTATTTTTGAAATTTGCTCATTTTCGAACTCATGCAATACTGAACGTTTTGGCGTAATTTGGATTTTTTTTTCATGTACCACGGTCAGATATAGACAGGAGTGACATAAATAAATGTAGGTATATTATTTATTACATTATATCATATATTATAATGTAATAAAAGTATATTATATATAATGCGCATATTATACATTTTCGTAAAAAACCAACGAAGAATTCAGGATGATCTGAAACGGATTTGCCTATAAACACATTTCAAAAATTTATGTTCTGAAAATTTTGGACCCATTGCAATAGCTTAATTTTTTTTAAACATTCGCTAATACAAGGTGGTGCAAAATAAATTCGAGTCTCTCATTTTTGACGGAAGTTTAATTTATTGTCAAGCTAATTTGACGTAGAAAGTTGATAAATGCTGCCCAAAAGTTGGCAAACTTTCCCTCGAACGAGTTTGATGAACCTGCTGGGTTGTGTAGGTACCTGCTACCTGTATGAGTTCAATACTTTTCAATTAAAAGTGCTTATGGACGATATAATGAATCGGATATTTGAAGTGAGTAGGTACTTTTAGTACCTACCAAGTACCAGCTCTGATAACACGTTGATATGAGGACCCTCTATTTTGGAATGGAAAACCTTGCATTCGAAAGGGTACCTACTGCCTAAACCTTGAATTAGAAATGCTATAAAAATATAGGTATTTGTATTCGTACGTGTAAATACGATTCACTCATGTCTACAGAACGTCTGTTGATGTCATCGTCATTATTAATTATTTCTAGTTTCCACGAAAATATTACGATCTGTTCTAATCAAAAAATTTCCGGAACAGGCAATGAATTTCGACCTAACTTGACGTGTTATGCTCAAGATTTGTAATATTCCTGCAATAAAACAAACAGAACCCCTTCAACCACCCGATGGAAGGTTTGATTGTTCCAGCCAACCCCTCGACACAATTCGAAGTCATGGTGAGTGTAATTATGAACACCAAACGGCAATAACTAACAATAAAATTCCACCTAATTGAAGAATGAAATATCGTTTAGACGGAAATAAAATATTTGAATTTTTCTTACTTTGTTGTTTGATTTCTAAGCGATCCTTCTTGATAAATCTCTTCACTTGATGAGTTTTCCAACAATATTGTCAAAATGGTAAGATCTCAGGGAGAGGTATTCATGAATTTGCGACATTATGGGGTTTTCACCGATTGGTGGAAAGAACGCCCTATCCATGCAGCATGAGATACCGAGCGAATATTCTGTGACGGGTACTCCAACTACCTTCCTACTACATTTACCTACTAGAATATTTTACGAAGCCATTTAAAATATAGGAGAGGATTCAAAATGTTCCGAAACGTATTTTGTAATCGAGATATTTTTCAAAATTCGTGGAAGTACCTATTGTTGTCTTTTTCGTTGGAAATTCTTAAAATTAACGTGTTGAAACGTTGGATCTAATTAGAATCTCTGGATTACGGTGATTGATGATAATTGGTAGGTGGTACGGTGGCTTCCCAAAGACGGATCCTCTGCATATATGGGCTATGATTGTCTCAAGAGATGGGGTTTATTTATATTATTATTTACGTAGATACCGGTTTCGACAGAGTAGTCTTCCTCAGTCCAAATCTGTAGACAAGTAATGAGAGGGGAAAAAACCACTTGAATGACTATTTATTTATGAGTGTAAACAACAAACCTTATTCAACACCAGCGAGAGTCAGAGCTGTCTTAAGATCGAGAATAACAGCAACAGGAAGGAAAACGCTGCAAATCCCTACACAACGGTTTATTATTTTGTATAGAAAACCCTTCTGTTACAGATCACAGCTCTCTGTATAGATAACGCTTCTGTACAGATCACAGCTCCTCCGTAGTTCAGTACCTGTTCGCCACTGCAAATAAATATCATTCGTTGAACGTTCAAGCAGTAGCTAAAATGGCAAAAAGAAACACAAATGTAGTTCTGAAGGGAAAGTGTTGATGTGAAGTGAAAAAAATTCGGTTCCGGAACCGGGATTCGAACCTCCGATTTCAAGTGTGTGTAAGAGCCCACCGCCTTGACCAGTCCGCTACGGCGGCCACCTGACCGAGAGACACGTGATGTGCGCTCTCAACACAGCTTGACGCCTGCGTAGATCCTTCTCTTCACGGCAAACGTCGTAGAATGCTCCAGATGGTGCGAACAAACCTAGACATCGCACGTGACCATAGAAAACAGCCTGCCAAAGACTGTGGATGCCCCAGTAATGATGGTATCAGTACGTGATAGCATGAGTTGAGATAATTATATTACTAGGCTAGTAATGAGCCAATATTGGCGCTGGCATAGAAAGTGTCGGTAATAAAATAAAAAGTACCTCCAATTTGAAAAAAACCTACTTCGAGAAAAGCATTAAAATAATTAGGTAGGTACCTATAACACCTATAATATCCTACAAAATATTTCATAAACACCTTTCGAAACTAATTTGTTTCAAAAATAATCTATTAATTGTAAATTTATTGCACTAAAGAAAGCAAAAAAAAAACCACCAAAAAATCAGTATAAAATCAGAAAGTAAAGAATAATTTTTATGCTGAACAAATGTACATATTCACAACCGATACAACAAAATTGTTGAAGTCGGCGCTACATTTCAACTAAAAACCCCACACACAGCCTTCATCCTTGGTTTTTATAAATTTTAGCTGAAATTCGGCGTACACTTCAAAATTACTTTTTAGTTGTATACCACTTTTTTTGAAGTCGTTATTTTTGTTAAAATCTGTTTAAAAATCAGTTATTAAGCATCAAAATTAAATCAAATGCCTACCCCTAAGGTCATCTAAGCGTTAATTAGTTGTTTTTTTCTCTCTCCGAGAGTTTACAGTTTGTGCTGAGGAAGAACGACTCGGTCGAAACCGGTACCTACCTGTTAAATATATAAATAATGAACCCCCTATAATGAGTCACTCATAATTAATTGATGAAATCATCACTTCATTTTTTATTTTACATTTAATTTTCAATAATTAATTGATGAAATCATCATGACTTTTACATCTTTTATTTCATATTTAATTTTCATCAAAAGCTCAAAATAAGGAGTCAAACTAACTAAAGAAATGAGCGAAGACAAGATGCCAATACTGTTTTTTCCCCTTCAAATTAATCTATTAAAAACTAGGGAAACACACCACAGGTACATCTCTGAAATAATTATTTATTTTTCTTCTCTTTTTATCGACCTTCATCAGTGCAGCCATCTTTCTTTATTCGTCTTTTAGGTATTATACAGATGCGAGCTATGTCGCCATTCAATAAAGTAACGCAGTAAACCTAAATTTCTAAACGATATCATAAATGAAAGTTTTGACTAGGGAGATTTAAAATTTTATACGTACAAAAGGAAGAATAATGTGATTTTACGGGTTTAAAAACTGAGTCTCGAAACGAAAATTGGGATGCGACTGCCGAGTTCAATAATCTTGTGTCACCTAATAAAATGCATATCATATTTGTTAAAAAATATGTAAACCGTTATTTACAATAATTTAATTTGAATTTACAGTAACAATAATAACTATCGAATAATATTTTGTACAAATATTTACAAATTTCCTTTATATCGCTAAGATTGTCGTCCTATGCAATTTGAGTGTTGTTCCGTGGAAAGAAATTCACCAGGTTACATGTGAGTTGCCTGAAGGTGGAAAACAAATGTAAGAAATTATTTAACAGAATTTGAAAATGAGATAAATAAAACTTTAAGACAATAACAACTGAAATAAAATACAAATCAAATAACGCTAATCTCACATAAGAAACTAACTGTTTAGTGTGCATTAAGAACAGGGCGACAGTTTGTTTAGTGTACAAATTACAGCGAACAAACAACTGCATGATAAAGGAAAAATTGGACGAGAGTGCAATAATAATATTATAATAACAAGTTTCAACAACGATGACGAAGAGCTTGAAATAACCTCTGAATAAATTCACACCCTTCCTAAAAACAAATCAGACTATGTTACAGAAGCATCACAATGGTGAAAACTTGCAAACATTGATTAATATCTACACGTTTCGTGTTATTATTTACAGGAATCTGTCATTTTCGACGTGACTTCCGTCGGATGTTGCTGGAAATAATTTGAGTTTTCCTTCGAACAAGTCGCCCAACGTTTCGCGGCCAGATTCTGAATACACCCGATAGTTGTTCAATGTAAATAACCACAAAAACAACCGGGTTTGTTCTAGTATTTCCCCCTTCGAAAACAACAACACCATAACGCACACAAAATGAAAACAAACTGTAATACCCAACAATAATATAGAGAACTACAAGGATTCTGATTCGGTTGATAATATGTAATTTTACGAATCAGAACGATCACACGATTCACATCACAAAGGTCAAAGGGAAAACTAACATGGGACATTCATTCTTAATTTTACACCGAATCGTACAATACCCAAGAATACAATTAGGTAAAGCCATTTGGCAGGATATTTTTCAAGAGAGTACACTAGTACCAACGTGAACAGCATACGTCGTGATGTCACTACATTAAGAAGGTATTTCTATTCCTTCCGCGTGTTGGAAACATTATGTAGGTATCCCACCAGTTATAATGAACTGTTTCAAATTTACTCCTTAATTTAAAAAAGTATAACGAAATAAAATGCGACCCTACCAAGTTCTAGGTACATGATATAAATTTTTAAATCTGAATTTGATGATGTCACGATATTACCAAGTTAGTTTTCTGCAATCCGAGACTAATCACCATAATTTATGGTTTTTTAAAATGCATTTATAAAAATAGTGACAATGGAACATATTCAAACAAATAAAGAGCTGTATAAAATTAATCTGTGTTTTACGTATTGTGTGAAATGGTGGGTTCATAGGGAAGAAAACATTCATTCAAGTTACAAACATTCACGGAAGTAGGCCTTGTTCTATGCATGAGTATCGTGTTGATCCAATCTGCCACAACTCAGGCCGTCAAGAAGGAATCGAGGCGTTTTGAAGCTGTACAGGTAACTTGGAGGTTACCCAACACAAAGAAGTAATATGACGAAAATTGTAACCTGTTATGTGGTACATCCCAACAAGTTGTAGGCAAGTTTTGACAGTGCAACGTTCCATTAAATTATGCAGTAAACTTAGTAAAAATTTAACGTCTTTGAGTCATTTGCTCATTTATTGGTAAATGAGCAGTGGAAAGACAAGTCGCATTTTCTACGACCAAGTGCCAACCTAGTTGGAAACCAGTGAATTCAAATTATTTGCAAATACCGAATATACGTTTTCACAATCGTTTGAACCACTCATGAAGAACAAAATCGCACAGTTTAAAAAAAACTGTCAATCTCATACGATTAACATAGCGTTGAGTGTAAAACCGTGAATTCAAAGTTAAATCCAAGACAAGAAAGGAGAATCCAATGACAATATCACTAACACTGTACTCTCCTGCCTGGTGACTGCCTGACCCTCGCGCATTCCATCAATGCCCCTTTGGTCTTATTTCTCCATAGAGTTGACAAACTGCCAAGATAAAGTAAAATATTTTACAGCACGCTGATCAGTTTCTGTCGTCAGACCTTACCACACGGAGATCCATTAATAATTAGCAATAAGTTTCAATCAGCTTGGTCAGTTTCAATTATGTTGTTTGTTGTTCATTTCAGGACAAATAAGTTCAATTTTTTTTGCTCCTAAATTCGAAATTAACAAACATCATTTCGTGAAGTGTGTTAATATTTTTAATGACAGAATTTTTAATGAACTGAAGAGTGCTACGTTCTGAATGGAAATGCGGAAGGGGGCGTGCGCAGTTACGTTTAGCGCATGCGCGCAGGAATGTTCACATTTGGTCATATTTAGACGTCTCGCACCGAGTGGACTTGAGCGGTGGTTTGGATCGTTCGACCCGCTATAAGTGGCGCAGTCGGGTCTTCGGTCTCCTCATCGTTCTCGGCCGGCGGCGGCGGCATCCCGGGCGACGGGATGTCTATGGCGATGGCGCCCGGCGTCATTGGGATGGTCGTGTTTGAGCTGGCGATGCCCGAGTCCTTTTTCATCGGGTGGTTTGGGCGGATGACGGAGTTTTTGAGGCCTTCCGATTTGGCGAGGCGCTCGTTCAGGGCTTTGAGGGCTATTTGCCTTTGAAAAATCACAATTGGAACTTGAGACCATCAAGAGACACTCATATCCATTTTCAATATGAACATCAAAATCATCAGCCCTACTCACAAAAACCATGAATAGCTCGAACTTCTAAGGCAACCTCAAATAAGATATACCAGCTTGAAAGGAATAAAGTACTGTGACTGCAAAGAATTGAGGACAACTAGCTAGAGCTCAGCATAGACTAAATTTGGTTAAGTAGGGCCAGAACCGGTTTTCAACAGGTTCAACATCAGAATCCAAATTCTATGTTAATAATTCTATTAACATCAGAATCCCAACCAACTTAAACCGACAGCTTTACTGACTTTACTATGTACCATTAAACATAGCAGAGGTTTTTTCGTTTTCTTATGAAGGTAAAATAATTACAATTAGTTTATCTTGGCACAGATTTTTATTTTTCATTTTTTGGTTCATTCTTTCAATAGCCAAAATTGGCTTGGAGGTAAAAACATGGAAGTTGTGGAGGTTAACTTCCATTTTCTCCCACCACCTACTCGCCTTTCCCTTCACTTCCATTATCTCTCTACATTAATGGGGACTAAACTCTTGACAGCCTGAAGATGACGTACTTAGTCCCGACCAATTTCTTTGGAAGGACGAAGGAATTTTCACTGTTCCGATAAAGATAAGGTCAATAGAAAGTTCCTAGGAGATACGATTGCTCAGATCCGTCAGTATTGGTAATGTGATCTGCGCATGCGCCAAAATCGGCCGTATCATTCGACTGACGTATTCGGCCGTACACATACGGCTCCGCATCCCAATCCAGTCAAACGCAACGACTAGACCGCATCTCAATGTAACCTGACATGTTAAAAACCGTATCTACTGCTCGGACCTCGTGGTATGGTGAAATCCTGAACATGACGAATTTTCCTACGACACCAACGTTTTCACAACCCAACACACCCATTTCTATTTTTGTTGGAGAGTGAAGGTGAAGAAATGATTTAAACTTTCTCGCTTTAATCAAATTTAGCAACAACAACAAATTCAGTAACTTTCTTCCTTCACAAATTTTTCTGGTTACCCAACTCAAATTTTGCCCGGTTTTTTATATTTTGTTTTATCGTACCTACTGTAAAACATTACTACTCTGTATAGTTTTTTCTTAACCTAAAAAATAAAATGGTTTCAAATGCTTAAGCATTCTTAATTTAGACCTACTTTTCCCTCATAATAAAACCTAGTTTCACAAATTTATATCTGGTTTTGCACCGACACACTTTCATACCAGTTCACGAGTGATTCAGTTCGTACCAGTTGCAATAGCAAAATTAGCAGTTTGCAATCAGCAAATTTTGCAATAACTAATTTGATGTTAACAAGACGTTGTTCAAATTTAACAGGATAATTCTATGATTTATTTGTGTAGGTATTTGTAAAAAAAAGGTAGCTCTATCTCACAGTTTTTCGCGTTTCTCATTTTCATTTGGACTGGTTTTGCAGGTGGCATACTCAATTGCTAGCAATGGTTTTGAGAGCTGGTGTTGGTTTCTTTTATGTATGTGTGTAGCTATTTAGTCTTCTGAGATGGAAGTGGGTAGAATTTGCGGTACTTCATCAAGGGATAGCTAGGAACTGATAGTGATGGGAACGAAAACGCACAACAGTGTTGCTACAACAGTTGCGGATAAAAAACGAAGCAACTGTTGTCCAGAAAATAAAATAACAGTTGTACAGCTTACTTCCACAGTGGCGTGAAAGACCTCAACACTCATAAATATGTAAAACTGTCGTCAGAGAACTGTTACTTTGGTATTTACCTAGTTACCCAGTTTTTCCAGTTCGAAATAACCATGGTATTATAGAAAATGATTCCCTGGAAATAACTGGCATTTCGGTGTGTGTGTGTGGAAACTTTCATTAAATTTGTTGTCTGAAGAAGCAACAGAAACCGATCGAGTGGGCTGTTCTTGGTACCCCAATTGGGTGAGCTCCTGCAGTCTTCTGAACACCCTATACATATCTCACTGGAATGCCCCTTTCAAACGCTCATTTCTTTCCTGTTCAAACCCTCTTTCTGACGAAGCAACTCTTTTTATTGTATTGCACAGTTGTAGGAGTTGTGAAAACGAAAAATTTCCAAAAGCGTGCAAAACGAGAGGTGTAATCAACAGCTCATCAACAACAGCCTGTTATTAGTTGAGTTAGCATCGCAGAGTTAATAGAGAGTTTTTGCAACACACTCACGACGAAACGAACGAAACGAAAGCAGTGCTGCGCATGCGCACTTAAGACACCGAAAAGTTTGACGAACCGTGACGACGAAAAATACCGGGATCTCGCGGTGTCAGCTTTCGTCGTGTTGAGATGACGAAACGTAATTTAACCTTACATCTGTATAACGCTACCTACCTTCTTCTGTTTTCCTTGGAAAACAAAAATGTCGAGCGTCGTATTCACAGCTGCTTCTTGGCGTCTTGGCAGACTTGACGCCATGTGTGGACATAGATTTGTATTAACCATGGAGTAAAATGAATGAAAGAGAGGTTGACATAACGTTAGTGTGACTCCACCAGCCGGTAGACGCCAAAGCTGAACAAAAAAGGTTAGCACCTGACTTCGGTCGCCCTATCCGCCATTTCCGTTTCGGTGTCGTTTTCCGTTTCGTTTCGTCACGAGTGTGTTGCAAAAACTCTCTATTTCCAAAAACACCGAAAACGAAAAAACGTCCACAACGAGAGGTGTTATCAACAACAGCCTGTTGTATTATCAAAAACACCGAAAACGAAAAAACTTCCACAACAAGAGGTGTTATCAGCAACAGACTGTTGTGCCTGTTATTTACAACTGTTACTGACAACAGTTATTCTCGGGCAACCAACAGCCTGTTGTCGTTTTCTGAAAATAGCAGGAACGCCCCCCACTAGGAACTGACGTCACTTTGAGATACTGTCTGTCATGCTCAGCTGTCTCTCGTAACCAATGGCAATGGGTTAGCATCCACGTCGCTCGCCCTAACAGCTGTACCTCCCTGAGGCTGTATTGGTATGACTGTATCTCCTAGAAACTCTCTTTAAATGTCAAAGTTGATAGGCCATCTCTTCAATGCCGGATATTATTTAGATAATGCGTATTTTTCTTCCGTTTTTTGATGAATGAAATTACGATTTGTCATGATCTGGATGATTCAGGGTCAACCTATCCCAAAGAAGGGGTTGAAGTTTAATTTGGGCTCAACTCATGATGAAATGGCTGCATCGACGAGTCCCTGATCCGAGACTTCCTCTATTTCAATTCCCTGTGGTGAAACTGGCTACAAGCTGATTAAAAGTAAGTGGTTATACGATCTTACCTCCTCCTTTCGACATCCTGTGGATCGTTACCGGGGAGAGTGACAGTCACGGCAGTCGGTGCGGCAGAAATGTCATACCGGCGAACGGTTCTCCGACAGACTCCTATTCGGACGAATGCGGAGTACACCGTGTTGGAGATCACAGATATCGGCGGTTGGAGGACAGTGGGGAAGAAACTGAAAACCGCAAATCGGATTAATAATTATACAGCCGAAAACCACGAGGGTGTGGTAACAGTGATATGAATTAACGGCGACTAATAAATACCAGGACGGTATTAAGTAACAGGATTTGAGCCGGTAGTAGGGCAGAGGTGATAAGAGACCCTTAGGGCGAAAATTCCCACCACAATTACTATATCCCCAGTGTTGTTCTTCTTGAGCTTTACCAAACAATGAGTGATTTTCACTGCAATGGCACTCAAATTGTACAAAATACGATATTGTGCATAATTTTGAAGAAGTCGTCACGGTGTCACACCTTTTCTTTTCAAGAAACTCAATTCTCTATAAAGTACAGGCGTATGGCATCGTGACGACTTATTGACAAAATTGAGGTTGACATGATTTCATTTCTTCATCATTTCATGTAAGAGGAGGGAGTGGAAGTAATTTTTGTTGTGGACCCCCCCCCCCCCCCCCCTCCAAACCACCATCATGGTAAGAAACCGCCTGTTTGTTCAACTATAAAACAACTATAACGTAGAATACGTACTATTCTAACGTCACATCCTATCAAATTAAGCATATTTGGTTTACAGAAGAAAACAATTTTTTTCTTAGGCCCACTTTCACCAAAAAATTGAAACGAGTTTAACCCGGAAGAGGTTGCAAATTAACAGAGTTCAGCGCTCACTGTCTTTCACCAGAGCTCTGTTTGAGTTTAAACTCTCACAGAGGCGGCTCGAGTTTAAACGCCCGAAATCCGGCAAGTTAACGTCGCTAATCTCCGTTAGCCATGAGATCCTAATATGGCCGCCTAGCTTACAGCTTATTTTCGGTTCTGTTGTTATACGGTAGTGAAATGAATTAAAGCGAGTTGGCATTGTATTGGTATTTACTCTATACTATGTATTCCACAATGATATTATAGGTACCTCGTGACTGGAGTCTTCGTAAATCAGAAATCACTTTAGCAATTTACAGTTTATTATTACAGTGGAACAATGGAAGCGGGAATCGACATCGGCATCGAGTGGTGGTTGTTGTTGTTTTGACGGTTTTATAGTCCCGGCGCGTCATATTGTCCAACTTTTGCTTGGACATTTTAAACTAAACTCCGTCAGGCAAACTCCGTTATTTCAAACTGGGTTTAACCGACATTTGGGTTGGTGAAAGACGCCAGCTGCCTTTCCAGGTTTAAACCTCGACGATAACTTTAATGGAGTTTGGCTAAACTCTGTTAAATAATTTTCTGGTGAAAGTGGGCCTCTTTTAGTGTACAAAATTAACGAAAACAAGAAGAAAAAAAATTCGAAAGTTATGTTTTTTATAACTCCTTAATGAGCGATTTTATATTAATAATTCTAATTGTTTAGTCATTTTAAGCGTTAATGTTTGACTTGAAAACGACAAGATTTGAAATATTTCAATGAAAAAATGCGTTGAACAAACAAAAAACTAGGTTATTGAAAAAAACGTTGAAGTTGACTTGGAAAATGACAAGACAATGCACAAATAACGAAACATAAAGCTGAGCCATTCTGTAACGTCGAAATAAAGATATAGTTAATGGATAAACAACTCAGAAACTAGGAAAAATCTGTGGCAGTGTCTTGCCTTGTCAAGTGCTATTTTAGGTTTTTGAATCACGAGATAATCGTCGTAGAAATAATCACCATTTACCAACACTATCTCAAATGATATTAGAAGAAAATAATAAGCTTACCAGGCGTGCGGAATAAACCCGTGGGTGGCAACACTGGAGGTTTTCCCAACTTTTTTTGGGAGCACAAAAAAATTGTGATTTACAGAAAATATTTCTAACAGGTGTAAACATAACCTTCTGCCGAGGTTCCAACCACTCTCTGTCTAACAGGTGTAAACATAACCTTCTGCTGAGGTTCCAACCACTCTCTGGAGTCCATTACAAAGACACTACCTGAGAAAAATACGATGAAGCTTCTAGATACCTGCATTATTGCTAGATAGTGCTAAATACAGCAACAAGCTGTTGTGGTAGGCACGTCTCAAACCGGTTTTACAGTGATTAATCAAAAGATGTTATTGAAATGAGGTTTGTCAGGAAGAAGAGATTGTGAAGGACAGACCAACCTGGCGAATGTGAAGTTGTCAGCAAGGTCTCCACGGGTTCCATTGCTGTGAGGTTGGTAGAACCTGAGATACGTCCATGACACCAGAACTCCTGAGGCGAAACTCGTTGGGCTGGTACCTGGTAAAGTCGAGTTTAAATAAAATCAGAGTATTTAAGATACAACAATAGAATTAGGAGTATGATTGGGTATCGAAGTAAAAATATCGATTTCCAACATCGATATATTAATAGCTTTGCCCGTGCAGTCCCTCAGCTTGTTCAGAGCAACCCGGGCAGGCGCAGTAAAGGTGAGGCAAAGATTCGCTGTTCGTGCAGACCCAGGGCGAGCTCCGAGCCAAGCGGTCGGGTGTTCGTGCTGTCCCGGGCCAGATTCGGTGTTAGTTCTGGCCTCGGGGCTTCCTTTGAGCTGCTCTGAGCAAGCCCTCCCGTGTCCCACGAGAAGACCAGGGGCAGCTGAGCCTGCTCTTCCGCGCATGCACTCTCGACCCGTTCAAGCTGCCCGTGCTCCGAACAAGCTCCAGGCTCACCCTGCTCCGAGCGAGCGTGTTCAGAGCTCACCCTACACCAAGCCAGTTCGGTTCAAGCGAAAACTGAACTTGCTCAGAATTAACCCCAAGGGGACAGCACGAACAAAGCTAATACATAGTAAAAAAGCCAATCCAAGAGAAGGAAAATAATTTATGGCACGAATTTTTTCCCCATTGATTTTCGGGTGTTTATGTTCAAAATGAATTTTCTTTCAAGTTCGAAGTGGTCTACCTTTGAAAAAGTAGGTTGGTCCAGGCATATTTACCTTCAAGCAGTCCACAGACGTAGAGAAGGATGGCGATGAAAGTGACGAGCAAGGGGATATTGCGATTGGTCAATTTCCCCAGTGGTGTTTTCACGAGACAGTGATCTGGCATGATCTGCCGAACGGCAACGGATAGGCCAGCAGTGTACCTGAAAGAAGCAAAACCTCAGATTCCGGAGACTGAAATTCGCTTTCAAAGGTATCTACCACCGAGGTGGGCTGGAGGATCAGTGTTTTTCGAAAGTTGCATACCCAGCTAGGCCGTGGATGTGGACGTAAAAGAGGAGGTCGACGTCTGACGTGGCGGTGTACAACACGACGTAGAAAAACGAGGCGACAACTGCCACACCGAGGTTGACAACGATGAAAAACTTGAACATCTCGAAACGGCCCCATAGCGGCTCTATGAGCTTACCACAAAGGCCGACTGCGATTATATCGGCTAGAACCTGTGAAAACACGAAGAGAGTTAGTGTGAAGACGATTCCTTGTGTCAGTGCCACAGTAAGAAAATTGTGACATATCTCTGAGATCTAAAGCCCAGTACACACTTGTATCAAATGCCCATATCGTATCACCGTTGCGTATCAAATCAAATGCAACGCCCTCCACACAAACCACCCGTATCCTCACGGCGTATCCATATCAATAATCCGTTTCATCGATGCAATGGTGAAATGATCGGAAGAAAAAAGGTGGCAGCTGTGTTCAGTGATGTTTTATTCGTGTATTGTGCAGCAGCTCCTCAAGCGCAATGGTGACATCGCATCAAGTTGCAGCAGCTGCATATATTTTCATTAACTATAATCTCAAAGAAGAGGAAAATAAACCGTAACCAATGTCTACCGTAACCGAGAAGTCTACAGCGGAAGCAGCTTGCTGGCAGATCTGCGATTCCAGCATGTCAGCGGGCTGTACAAAAATTTCACCCGGATGCAACCAATTGATTTTGAGCATTTGTTACGAATGGTCAGACCACAAATCTCAAAACGCGACACCGCTTCGAAAAGCCATTCCTGCACAGGAAAGGCTGATGCAACGTTTGAAAGAGGAGCGACTTCACGTCCGAACCCGTTGCCTATCATTCGTTTGATGTGACGGGGAAAAACTGCCAACTGGCCGATCGGGCCCGTTGCGTATATTTATGAATGAAAAGACAAAGGGCGTTGCTTACTATTTGATACGCAATGGTGATACGATACGGGCATTAGGCAAAAGTGAGTACCCGGCTTAAAGCTGGTGACTACGGATTCCTCTAGAAGGTACACTGTAAATAATATGTAGGCAGGAAGAAATATAATTACACCTGCGGTGTTGGGCCCAACACCGAATATTCGTCGACCTCTTCCCGCAAGTGTAACCACGGGAAAAATGCCCGAATGCGCGCAAATATTGGTGCTCGGGGATGCTCGGTCAAAAGGCGGTTTTTTGTCCCCGAGTCAAAGGCGGTGAATATTGGCCAACTAGTGTATTTGTGCAGCGCATCCACATGCGGCCGAGTGTTTGGCGGGTTTGCTTCCCGAGGCAAGTTGAAGGCGCAGAGCTCGCGTTCATTAATAACTGAACCCGGAGCGTGAATCACAGGAAACATTTTCCTGTGATTCACACTCGTAGTTGTTGCTGTGTTGTTGTTGTAGGGGTGTCCAACTATCCAAAAGGAATCGATTTTTTAATTCAATTCAATTCAATTCGTTTATTAACGGAAATATCCAATTAAAAATTGACATAAAACATAAATATTTTCATAAAAGTGATGATTTAAATTGTGATTTAGGTACATCATATTTTTGTTCATCGTGTTCTGCGTTCATCGTCGCTTGCCCGAATATGCGTCGATGCTCGGGGTTGAGAGCCAATATAACTTAAATCACTTGCGGCGGAGTAGTGGAAATCCATAGCAAAAAACTACAGGATAAAATAGAAATAGTCCATTTCCACGTCAAACTAACAAACTGTAGACCGGTTTCGGTTGTTACACTATCATCAGTACACGATAGAAAATGTCCTGTTCTATCGTGTACTGATGATGGTGTAACAACCGAAACCGGTCTACAGTTTGTTAGTTTGATGTGGAAATAGACTATTTCGATTTTTATCCTGTAGTTTTTTGAGAGCCAACACCGCATGTGTGTGCGGGGTGAGCGTCAAGATTCGGCAAACTCCGAGCATAGGTAAATATTTGGGCGAGTATGGGCGAATACTCGGTGTTTGGCCCAACACCGCAAGTGTAACCGCGGCTTAAGATAACTAATACTAAAGGCACAGGTTTGTTCTCAGTGACCACAGCTGACGGTTACCTGACTGTTGGAAAGGCGTTGTGCCGTTCACAGTGATTCTCGGACTCTTTTCTGACTTTATAGTATCCATGAACGGCTGTTCCAAGTGTTTTCCTGACTATCCAAAGCCAGTTTTCTTATCGTCATTCCAATACACAGGAGATGAGGCAAACGAGAACTGACCGAACACTGCCGTCTCGATTCCCGACCATTATCAAACTCAACCCCTTCATCAAGATAGTTTTTGGTGTTTTAGTAACATGAGCTTGAGACCTCTTTTTTAACGAGGAGACCGAATATGAAGTCGATTTTGTCCAAAAAGTGGGAAATTGAGGTCCTAACGAAGTTTCAGCTTTAATTTACGTAAAACTTTGGTCTAAAATCGTCGTTCTTCCGCACACAGTTTGGGTCCCAAGGTAGAAACTAGTTGTGCCCCGAAGCTCGGCAGCCCGAGAATACACCCAGGGGTGTTATGGGAGGAAAACTGTGCGGGGTATGGGAGGAAAACCTAACAAATAGGGTTTTTTGAGGTTTTATTGAACATGAGGTATCGTTTCCCATGGTTTTTTTTAGGGCGAGGAGACCGAATATGAAGTTGATTTTGAACAAAGAGTGAAGAATTGAAGTTGTAACGAAGGTTCAGCTCTCCAATTCATTTTTTAAGAGTCAAAAACCTGGGAAGTTGTCTGAAATCACCATCAATTTATAATCTTCTCCCCTTCTACCTTTGACACATCAGTTCTACCCAAAATTACCCTCAACAATTGCCCATTGCCTTACAGTAATGCAGTTAAAAACTTAGGCATAATTTTCGATTCCGGCATAACCTGGACAAACCAAGTTGATGCCACATGTCGAAAGGTTTATGGTGCACTTTTCTCCCTAAAACGCCTCTCTATTTATACCCCTCAAGAACTGAAGGTTTACCTTGTTAAGGCCTTGGTAATTCCTCTTTTCAATTATAGTTCTCTACTCTTTATTAACTCAATAAATGCTGCTAATAAACGAAAATTAGAGGTAGCCTTTAATTGTTGTACGCGATATGCATTTAATCTTAGGCCTAGAGGGCATGTTTCGGGGTTCTCTGATCTGATCCTTGGTTGTGGGCTACTGATTCATCTTAAAGTACAATACCTAAAGTTTATCTTCAAGTTAATTCACAAGGATAAATATACTGTTCCCACATATCTCTCCACCTTCTTCCAGAAAGGCTTAAGCATTCGATCTCTAACTTTAAAACAGTATTTCAAAACTAACAGATTCTGCATTCTCTATGAAGGTCTTAGGGGCCAGTTTGTGGAATTCCCTTCCTGCGTCCATCCGTGGCCTACGCTCGGTGTATTCCTTTGGTGAGGCTGCCCTCCGTTTCTTCAAGAACAAGTAACCTTCTTCTTCTTCTTCGTCCTCTTCTCCTTCTCCTTCCCATTTCTTTTCTGCCTTCTTTGGCGAGTGTCACTCCCAATTTCGTGGGTTCATACCCATCTTATCTCTTATTTTAACTTCTAGGTTTTACTTACCATTTTGTTAATGTCATACAAAGTAATTGTTAGCTTTGATATAAGTGGTTTGTGTCATCGCATTTAATTTGTAATTTTAATGTACTGTTGTATTATGGGGCCCTGCCCTAAAACAGTGTTAATAAAGAAAGTTTAAAGTTTAATTTGTACAATAGCACTAGAAATGGGTCAACCGCCCTAAATAGTATTTTGTGAGGGACCAAATAGAATAAAATAAATAAAATAAAATAAATGAGAATCAAGACAATTAAATGGCACTGTCAATGAACAAAGATAATTTGTCAAAAATAGGAGTCTAATTCGTGTTTTTGGGGGCCAAAATTGGTGGAAACCATCAAAACCAGCTATTTCAATGACTCCACAAGAAAGGAACAATAAATGAACAGCCAACATTTCTGCTGGTATTTCCAATAGAATAATAAATCCAAGGACTTTGCAGCGTTTTTGGAGTCTATGCACCTTGAAACGTAAAACGATTTTAGGGGGTCTTCTAGAAACGGTTTGCTGGGCGAATACATAGGTGTATTATTCACAGAAATATAAACTAAAATGAACTACACAATCGAAGGCTTCCCCCACGTCATCATTCGTGTTATCTTGGACTGGCTTTCACCAACAATACATTTATAACAAGAAGTTCCTCACAAAGGTCTAAGAAAATATTGAGTTTTATTATTAAGGAGACTGATGGTCGAACTGATAGTCCTATAGAGACAGCATAATATTATGTAGACGTACTGAATTAATGATTTCCAGATGTTTACACAAATAGGACAGGGAACAGTTGTAAGCCAGTTTACACAATCGACATCATCGTTGCTCTGAGAGCCGATAGTCGTTTCAACGTGAAACTTCACGGTGAGAACGCAATCGGGATAAACAAACACTGGTGGATTTGACACGGCCGTAATGGCTGACACAAATCAATTCTCTGGGGAACTTGGAAGCCTTTGAAATGGCCCGTCACCGGCGCAGATCATCACTCCGAGCGAAAAAAAAAAAATCGTACAAATTCGATACAGAAGAATTCGAAAACAAAGTGGTATACTCACTTCCCAAAAGTGGATTTCGAGGAAACAGTACGTGAATGCCGTCCAGAAACAGAAGTGTGGGGGTATGATGTAGCCAGGTGTCACTGACAGAGCGAGGACTGCGTCGTTCGAAAAAGACAGGAAGTATCCGATCAAACTCACTCCGCAGATGAATTTCACTAGGGGACTAGTATTGTCTAAAAGAGCGTTGAACTGACCGATTATAAAGGGAAGATTTTTAGACAGCGTTTTGAGGGGCGCCATCTTTCAAGTTTTTCCACAACACAAGAAAATGAAATTTTACGGTGGAGAGGGGCGGGGAGGGCGTCAGGTTATTTAGGTGAAACGGGTAACAGCCCGCAAACCTCCCTTATTCTTCTTCTTCACACAAATCATAAAACCGTCCATAAGTCAACGGATCCATGGATGCGGAGGACCCTTCTTTAGTTGAGTAGTTTTATTTATTTATTTATTCAGCAATACGGGCAAGCCCAATACAATATAAATATAACTAATGAGGAATATGTACAAATATATATTGGATATAAACAAATTAACAAAATGTCCGTGTGATGAAGGTGTGATTAAAAAACGCTGCAAAGTCCTCGTCACATGGGTTTATTATTCTATTGGACATACCTATATTCCGATTGGGCTGCAAAGTTTCGGGACAACTAGGGCCCAAATGGAGCATGTGTGCGAAAGAACGATTTTTTTAGAACAAAAATCAAGCCGGTACACGTGATACGGCGGACGGTGGACGGGCATTGCATTTTTGGAATCTACGAACCTCGAAACGGAAAAGAAAAATTTTTGAGGGGGTGTGTAAAAATTTTTTGCTGAGCGAATACGTAGGTGTATTATTCCCAGAATAATAAACCAAAAGAAAAGGAAGTTCAAAGTTTAATTACCAATCCTGTATTGAGTGACGTTTATTTTTCAAGTAACTGGAGACGATGCGACGCACTGAGGACAGGGACTGGTCAAAAGAGACGACTTCGGGGCACTGCTCGATTAGGTGGTCAGCTTGTCTTGGCAGTCTCGACAGCTGGTCTAGACAGTTTGTCACTGTGATGGGCATCCAGAAGAGACTGCCGGTTTGCGTGGTCAGGCGTGGGATCCTCAAACCTGCCTGGGCCTGCCTCATTAAATGCGATGTATCGGAGGAATTTGAGGTGGACTCTTTCTAGTTGGTTGGTGTGGCATTTATAGTGTGGGGACCACACGACCGATGCGTATTCGAGTACCGGGAGCACCAACGCCTTGTACAGAGCAACGATAGCTGACACTGCTGATTTCACTTGTACTCCTCTTTATATAGCCCAACAACCTCATTGCCCTACAAGATATGGCCGATATGTGGTCCACGAAGGTGAGCTTATCATCCATCAGCACCCCAAGATCCCGAACGGATGAGACTCTTGAAAGCAGGGATTGGCCAATTTTGTAGGTGTGTAGGAGTGGGGCTAACGATGGAATGTCATGACTGAGTATTTGGTCGCGTTGAGTGCTAAGCCGTTTAAGGAGCACCATGCCACAAGCGAATCCGTTCCTCGTTTTTCAATCAGTCCTTCCCACTACGAGAGGCGTTGAGGGAGGATGTGCCCGGTTTGGTTATAGGCGTACTACCACCATGCCCAGAATCTTTTCGGGAGTGTGCCTGGTTTGGTTATAGGCGAACTACCACCATGCCCAAGATCTTTTAGGATGAGTGCTTGGTTTGGTTATAGGCGAACTACCACCATGCCCAGAATCTTTTCGGGAGTGTGCCTGGTTTGGTTATAGGCGAACTACCACCATGCCCAAGATCTTTTAGGATGAGTGCTTGGTTTGGTTATAGGCGAACTACCACCATGCCCAGAATCTTTTCGGGAGTGTGCCTGGTTTGGTTATAGGCGAACTACCACCATGCCCAAGATCTTTTAGGATGAGTGCTTGGTTTGGTTATAGGCGAACTACCACCATGCCCAAGATCTTTTAGGATGAGTGCTTGGTTTGGTTATAGGCGAACTACCACCATGCCCAAGATCTTTTAGGATGAGTGCTTGGTTTGGTTATAGGCGAACTACCACCATGCCCAAGATCTTTTAGGATGAGTGCTTGGTTTGGTTATAGGCGAACTACCAACATGCCCGGGATCTTTCAGGTGTGAGGAGAGAGATGAGGAGTGAGGAGAGAGAGAGAGATAAGCCAGTGGAGGATGGTGGGGATCCCCCACTGGGTACCTCGGTTCTCCTGCGTCTTCCGTCCCCACTTCTGTGTTTATTTGGCGAGATCTTAAGTTTACAAGGAGTGGTTCTCGGAGGATACCACGACAAAGAGGATTCTAAATCATCCATTCCCACTGGCCCTTGGCGGATGATTGACAATTTACTACTTCTACTATTTAGTACTCCTTAACAGCAAAGTTGTTCCCTACCAGTCCCACGTTAAGAATCGAGGAACATACTTCCACAGCAGCGTATCATGGAATCATCAAATTTCACATGTAAACGTTTTTATGGCTCCCTCCATTCATTGAGAAGTTTAGCTAACTTCACCCCCCATTATCTCAAAAGATGTTTTGGCACTGGCTCTGTTTGTTCCCCATTTACTCTATGGTGCACCTTGCTTTTCATATGCTCTCCCCGCTCCGTCAGGTAGCCTACAATGCTTGTGTGCGCTATACTTCTAATATCAAACCTCACCACTCTATTGGGGAAAATTCCCTCCATAAACTTCCCCTTCTAAACTATTATTCCTTCAGACATTTAAATCTTTTTTGTTCTTGTCGGTTCTGTTCCCCACTATTTAAAATCCCTTTAAAAAAAAGCCTCCTCCTCCAAATCAAACGCCCTGCTTATTCCCAGCCATTCTTCCCTTGCTTTTTCCAAGTCCTTCCAAATTGCAGGGCCTAGGCTTTGGAACTCTCTCCCACTTTCAATCTGCTCTCTGCCCACCCTTGGCCGTTTCGTTCGGGCTGTCGAGGGGCACCTCCTCAAACTCTAGGACCTTTCAATGTTCTCCCCTTTTTTCCTTAACAATTTTATTATTCACATCCTTGTTCTATGTTTTTTTTTCATTCAAGATTTCAATTAAACTTATCTGTACCTATTTGAAAAAAAAAAAGAAAAAGTCTTAATATCTTTGTAGCCGTCTAACTTGAATAATTTTGTAATTATATATATTATTGTCGTTCTTGTATGCATTTTGGACCTTGAGTCCATTGCATCATAAATGGCTTTTTTTAATTATTATTATTATTATCATTATTATCATCATTATTATTATTATTATTAAAAGGTATAAAATCATTTAACACGTTCGATGCGGACCCCGTTTTCCATGGTAATTCCCAGGGGCGGAACCTAATTTTTTGAGTACAACGTTATTTTCCTCTCATTACGGTTAGTAATGAACGATAACAATGTTTTGAGGTAAAAATTTCTCGGAATTCATAGATTTCTGAAGCTTGGCTCGAGTGTACCACTCCGCCTGTAACGTACTGCAGGTTATACTTCCCGCAATACACGTGCTACTTCTGAGGTATCGAGTTCGAACCTCACCCAAAACAGTGAAGTTTTGTACTTTTTCTCCACATTGCCTACTCCAACCAGTGCTTAGAATAAACTGTTTGTGGATTTTTCTTCATCACATACCATCCGGCGCTCAATGATCTGGCCAGATTCATAATACTGTTATAAGATTACCAAAGTAAAAACATTCTGTCGGCAATTATTATTGGAATCCTGTGCTCAACAAAGGGTGGTTATGAAACAATAAATTATAATAGACATCCATCGATATTCAACTTTATTTTCAGAAGAGAGTGGAAAAATACTTATTAGTACTAAGGTGCCCCAGAGCTGGGAAGGGCCCCGGGGATAAATTCTCACTGGCCCCTCCCCATACCAATTTTATAATTTATAAACAGGAATACTGGACGTACTGCTCTATCCTTATTTATTAAGGAAGTAACTGAGCTCATTTATAAAAGGGAAATTTTTAGTTTGCACAATAACGGTACAAATAGGGCCCCGGGATTTCGCCCCCTCTGCCATCCCCTCTGGTCGGCCCTGCGTAGGTGCTCGTGTTCTAATTCAGAGCTCGTGGGCATTCAGAGTATAAAATAATTGGAAAACATAGTCAACGGTAAGGTAAAACACGTAAAAAATGATCTTTGGTTCATAGGGTGACTCCAGGAAGAAGGGTTCCAGAATACCGTAGACAGGTGGTCTGTAAAAAGTGTAAACAAGGAACGGCACACGATCTAGCGGTAGTCAGGATATCTAAAACAAGAGGGAAACCTTCCAGAACCAATCAGAATTGAGAATTCGTAGTTTGGCGGCGAAATATCGGAGCGCCACCACCGCCTGGGGCTGGTACGCTGGAGCCACTCCGCCCCTAACTTACAGTTCTACCTTCCTCACTTGAGCAATTACGCACTGAACGTGTTAAATATTATACCTTCCTTCCTTGTCATTCGATTTTCTTTGTATTCCTCAATTTTGCATGCTTGAATTGTGTCTTTCCATTATGAAATCAATCACAATTTTTTGCACTTGTTTTTGACAATCTCTCTAAAAGATAATATTATATTTTTCTAGTTATAAGTTTTTATTTTTTCCAATAAATAATTATAATTATTTTCTGGTTACATAGTACAAAATCCCTCCACGTGAATTGATCATAATATAAATAGATCAGATTCTCTTATGAAAACCCTTTGGGAAAAACCGTGATGTTTCTAGGAGACGAAGTGGTTCTTTTTGGCATAATTTTTAGTAGTTCTCTTATTCTTCGCTAGGACCGCTGTGGAGAATCCGAATTTTGTTGTGAAACTCGAAACTAACACCATAACCTTTTCTGGAGATAACAGTACAGACCTGGAAAAGCAGTTCAAGTGTTTATTTACAGTTCAATTAGTGAAGGCTGATCTCTGAAGTGGTTTCCGCTTGGAATAAGAGTAAAAACCTTGTCGGTTCGTCTTTCAATATGCTCATTCGAAAGATAAGAGTTGCGGATATCTACACAACACCACGCCTTGTTGACATTAACTTCTAATGTTATTTATAAAGTTACTAACACATGCGTAATGGAACAACCTGTGCGAATATGGTAAGTTCCTTATTATAGTATGTTCCTAATTACCTACTATTGTTCTTCATTAGTTGGTATGTAATCTCCCATATGGCTGTTATTTTTCTTCCTACGCTGATGACACTGTTGTTCTTGTGAATGGGAAAACGTGGGAGGAGGCGTACAGGAAAGCCGAAAGTTGTCTTGGGGAGATTAATAAATGGCTTAGTAATAACTTATTGTTTCTAAATTTTAACAAAACCTTTCACATGTGCTATAGTTACAAATCATCAGGACAGCCAACTAATAACCTGAATATCAAACTTCATTCATCTGATTGCTCATGCATTAACCCTAAGTCAACAAACGTATGTCATCCTGTGGAGAAAGTCGAGTCGACGAAGTACCTTGGCATAGTAACTGATTGGTTCCTTCGATGGAACGCCCAAACAGAAAAACTCTCTAACAAACTTCGTTTTCTAAATTATAAATTTTCCAGACTCAGAAGAATTTTCTCGATTGATAAACTCATGATATTTTATAATGCATTGGTAAAAAGTATACTCTGTTACTGTATCACATCTTGGGGGAAAATGAATATAACTCTGCTCACAAAATTAGAAATCTTACATAAAAAAATCTTAAAAATTATGCTCTTCAAACCGCGTAGATTCCCCACTAACGAACTCTTTGAATTGTCTGGCCTATTCAACTTACATCAAATCTATGCTCAACAAGTAATTAAATTATACATTAAAAAATGGTACTTCTTCATTATCTGGTATACACCAAAAAAAATTCTCAAATTTTGATTAAATTATTTAATAACGTTTCTCAACAGCAAAACAACTATTGCATACTTATACCATCTATTCAGAAGTCCCAAACAACCTGCTCATTCACGGGATAGTTTCTGGGATTGTTTATCTTTTTTGAGATGCGAGCGCTAGCGAGCATCCAGATCGCTTGACAATGCGAGCGGCGGAATGGGAACTAAACTTCTTGTACACCCACCGTCTTGTCTGACTGAACAATCGGTGTATTTGAGATAATGGTAATTGTTGTTGAGAAACGTTATTAAATAATTTAATCAAAATTTGAGAATTTTTTTGGTGTATACCAGATAATGAAGAAGTACCTAAAAAATTTTAAAGTCTTTGACATTAACAAATATCTTAGAACACGAAATGCAAAATCTTTAGAAATTCCCAGAAAAAGGCTTCACCTTACTCAAACACACATAACTTACATGGGTCCCAAATTATACAATGACTTCAGAAAATATTACGCCTGTTTCCTTGATAGCCACTCTCACCCCCACAAGAAAATTAAAAACAATATTATTAAAAATTGGTTTTCGAAAAGCACATTTGTCCACCACATGATCCTTTGACATCAAATTTCCTCAAATTGAAGGAATTCAAAATGAATGAAAATTCATTGCTGTATTACACTGTGTACAATTAATAATACCTACCCAAATACCCTTTAATAGCAGTTCCCTCACAAATACCTTATTCTTATTTCATATTAAATTTTTTATATCTTACAGATTGTATTTTATTTTAAATGGTGTTTATATTATTTTAATTTTTAAAAAATAAAAAAATAAATAAAAAAAATAAATATAAAAAATTCTTTAAACACATTGTTTTGAAATTTAAGTAAGGCAACAACGCACGCCTAATCCATATATTTTGTCCGCGGACAGGCATTGCCTTTGCGGATTCAATGTGGCATAATCCAATATTTAATAATATTTTACAATAATATTTTACTTTGTTTTAGAACATGTCATTTTAGTACAGTTATGTAGATCTCTTAATGAATATTGTATGTGCCTGCGTTGAATAAACCAATCGTTCTCTCTCTCTCTCTCTCTCTCTCTCTCTCTCTCTCTCTCTCTTCATGTCATTAAATACCGGGTACAAGTATGTTATAGCCCCGCCAATATCGATTGTATCGATTATCTCAAATACATCGATCCTTGTGGTATCGATGACGTGTATCAGACAAGACGGTGGGTGAACAAGAAGTTTAGTTCCCATTCCGCCGCTCGCATTGTCAAGCGATCTGGATGCTCGCTAGCGCTCGCATCTCAAAAAAGATAAACAATCCCAGAAACTATCCTGTGAATGAGCAGGTTGTTTGGGACTTCTGAATAGATGGTACAAGTATGTTATAGTCACTCTTATTTTTTGGTGTCCTTACAATGGTCTTCCCGTATTCATTTTGAAAGTTGATATCGGCACCCTGTAGGCATCGGGACGCCATATTGAGCCGTCACCGATACCACAAGGATCGATGTATTTGAGATAATCGATACAATCGATATTGGCGGGGCTATAACATACTTGTACCAAATACCGTCTCATATTCAGTGTAGGTACCTTTTTGGATCAGGTAAACCCATGATATGCCATTTATGCAATTTCTGAATGAAGGGTTGATATTGTTAACGGTGTCTGTTTCCAAATACTTCATTCCGTTTCAGTATGGCGTCGGATTTCTTTTTTCCTAACGTCGGAGGAGTCGAGGAGCACATCTACAACTTGTCTCAGTGCCTCCTCAAAGCTGGATATAAAGTTATCGTCATTACTCATTCTTACGGAAAGATCGTTGGAGTTCGCTACCTGACCAATGGGCTTAAGGTAATGTTCAGCTGCTATGCATGTCTGGTAGCAGTGGGTTAAGGGCTAAATTTTGGGTGAAATTCAGACAGTGTTTTCAGTGATATCACACCATGAAGATCTTCCTCAAGAGTTCTGGATCTTGACGTGAAATCTATAAAAGTGGTATAAATTACGTGATGCTGATTAATTTTGCAATACCAAGGGCGTTCTTTGTTGCTGGCCCCCATTTACAAAATTTAATTACCACACGAAAACTCGACGAAAATATTGGTTTCAGGTGTGTTTTGACATATTAGAGAGTTTTTGCAACACCCTAGCACCGAAACGAAACGGAAAACGACACCGAAACGGAAATGGCGGACAGGGCGACCGAAGTCAGATGCTAACCTTTTTCGGTTCAGTTTAGTGATGGGCAATTCGAATGAAGAATCGAATGCGGCATTCGATTATTGAATTCATTCGGATATTCGGATGTGAGATTTCAAGTATTCGAATACTTTCGCATTCGTATTGTAGTGAAACTAGCGGTTTCTTCGCGAAGCTCAAGATACAGGAGGATGGAACTGCGACAAAAGTGAACCTGTGACCAATGCGAATGCCCAAGTACCTACTGTCACAGAACAACCATAGCCGAGACTTTCATCCGAACTCTATCCCATTCCATTGGTTGTTTTTCATTCGAATACTTTAGCATCTGTTCTGCCATTGGTTGTTTTGCATTCGGATCTGTTGGAGGTTTTCCCACTCCTTTTTCATGATCCAAACGAATCATTCGAATGAAACGAGCTTCATCCGTGTAACTAAGTAAGATCAATGAAAAATCAAGTTATATTTTACCTATATATTCCTGAATTTTCTATTCTAATGTCAGTATCAAATAATAATAATAATTTTTTTTTTTTAATTCAATATAAATCCTTATTGATTTTGTTTAAAATGGCGGTGGGTTTTCCCTCCACATTTGAATGAAATCATTCGAATGATCATTCGATTATCAAAATCATTCGAATACTTGGTATTCGATTATTGAAATCATTCGTTTCGCCCATCACTAGTTCAGTTTTCGTTCAGCTTTGGCATCTAAAGCAGGGTTCACATCCATCCGGAAAGCTATCCGGAAAGTGCGTACGAGCAGCTGATTGGTTGGACATCAGCTGGGGAGGGGGGAATATTCTTTCGGGAGAAGCACTTTTGAAGCGAACTGTAGGTACGCATCTGATTTTTCAGATTATTTCCGCTCCGCATCTGCGCAGTTCACTACTGCGCATACGGAATGGCGTCGGCAACCGAAACAGCTGTGGGAGGAAGCGCGGGAAACGAGTTGTCAGCCAAAATTCCGGATGGTTATGAACGCCTTCCCAACTTCCGCGATTCCCCTCCATCCCTTCCACTGCTTTTCACTAGCTTCCCCTATCCGTATTTCCAGACAGCTCCGGATGGATGTGAACCCTGCTTACCAGCTGATGAAGTCACGCTAACGTTATGTTAACCTCTCTTACATCCATTTTACTCCTTGGTTAATACAAATCCATGTCCACACATGGCGTCAAATCTGCATTAACATAGAAAGACGCCAAGAAGCAGCTGTGAATACGACGCTCGACATTTTTATTTTCCAAGAAAAACAGAAGAAGGTACGTAGCGTTATACAGATGTATGGATAAATTATGTTTCGTCATCTCAACACGACGAAAGCTGACACCGTGGTCCCGGTATTTTTCGTCGTCACGGTTTCATCAAACTTTTCGGTGTTAAGTGCGCATGCGCAGCACTGCTTTTGTTTCGTTCGTTTCGTCGTGAGTGTGTTGCAAAAACTCTCTATTAACTAATTCGTGATTTGCAGTTTTGGATGGATGGGTGGTGATATCCAGATCAAGTAATTAGTAATTCAACTAATTTACGCAACGTGATTTTGATATATCAATACTGAAGACAGCTGTTGCGTAGTTCTTAACACGATTTGTCACTGTGCTCCTGTATTTATTTATTTTTTAATGAAAGTAGGTTCCATTCTAAGAATTTTGAAACAAATCGCACTCTCCTACGATGAATAGTTATTATTTGTCTATGATTTAAAAAAAAAAAGATTCCAGCACTTCCTACGTCACTGTGGACAGGGCGGTCCAATTCATCATAAGAGTGTGGTTGCGGTTGGTCTCGACATTCGACATTCTCGGAACGGAACCTGCTTTCATTTAAAAATAATATAAACCGCTTTTGTCACCCTTGCGCAGACCCCATACGTGCTGTGGGCCAGTGACTGAAAATGACTTATCAGGTAAACCGCCGAATAGTTCAACACAAATCCCGCTTAGAGCGCTAGTGCATCACTTTAAACGATGTACAGAACCGCAGTGGATGGATGGATGGAACCGCAAATTTATACATAAATTCAACAAACACGTCCTCAAAATCAAACCCTGGGGAAAGGTTACGGCAATGGTTCTTGAAACTATACGGTATCCGTCACTGCCACCGTCTTCACCTGACCGTCACTTGGAGTGCTGACTGCAAGCATTCGTTTGATTGAAACGAGCGTCTTTTTTAAAATACCCAGTCTTTTGAATACCTAACAGCTGATTGTTAGGTATGATGATTGATAACAGGAGCTGTTAGCTCCGGTTGCAGTAACCGCATTCCAGTCTTGGAAGACAGGACAGAGTTTTGTGGAATCGCAGGTTGTGTCTCTGAAGACTGTTGATGTCTCGTGAAACACCATTGCAAACAACACACTGGGCTATAACGACTATAATAAAACTAGGAAACAACACAACATGGTATCTAATAGGAAGTAGGACCGTAATATTATTTATGATATTATGATGATTGATAACAGGAGCCCGGTAGCTGTGAGACCATAGACCATGCAGTAAACAGAACAAGAAAACAGAAAGGTAACATGCGAGGGACGAATTTAGCACTCCAAGTGACTGTCAGGTGAAGACCTTGGTGGTGACCATCTAGTATTCTTGAAAGTTGCCATAAAGGGTTGCCATTTCAATGTTGGGTTGTTGGCAGCACTGGGAACGATCTTCCACCTTGGGCCAACAGACAGTTAAGGTGCGGCGACACTGCCACCGGACTTGACTTGACTTGACCGGAGCCACCAGGCTGGTGACCGGAGGGGGGTTCGACACTGCCACCGGACTTGACTTGACCGGAGTCGCCGGACTCCGACCAGTCCAGTTTGTTCTTAGACGTCACAAGAGTATGTCCTCCGAAATGGAAGCCATTCTTTGTGATTTAGAATCAGAATCCGATTCTGATGAAGTAATAGAACTAGTGACAAGTTTTCTATCTTTGAATGAGTCCTGGATGTCACCATATGCTTCCGAACGAGCACAGTACGGTGAATTTCACACCCTATTCGCCAAATTGAACGATGTTCAATTTCAAAACTATTTTAGGATGGCTAGTTTATGGCTAGTTTAATAGCGTTGGATGGCTCGTTGTGGTGCGAGGGGTTGAAATCGCAGTAGAGGGAGGACCGGAGTCAGGTCTCAACCCATCCAGACCGGATCAGAACGGAGTCCGGTGGGTGGCTCCGGTCAAGTCAAGTCAGGTCCGGTCGCAGTCTCGCCGCTCCCCTTTGAAATACAAAGGATGGGTTCAGACAGGCACGCAAGTGAGGTCAAGTCAAGTCAAGTCCGGTGGCAGTGTCGCCGCACCTTTAGATGTCAATGGACATTATACGTCATTTTTGCCGTATTTTTACTGTAAATCAACCTAATTTAAAAATATAACGCTTGTTTTTGGCTTCAAACTACCATTTTCCCAAAAGAGTTCTGAATATTTGTCGTCTAAAACAGTTTTGACGGAAATTCCCCATTATTAGACTAGATCTAGGAGCTTACTGTGGAGAACATTGACCTGTGGGCTGGTGTCAGACTCCGACCAGTCGGCATCCTTCAATACACCAGTAATCCCCCAACTAGATTGGCTGCTATTCATACTTTTTCCGATGGTTGACCTCCCACGGTTCATGCTTGCACTTACTGAGGGACGGCAGTCCTATGATTGATGTCCTATGATTGAGTCGGATGCTCTTCCAGTCACGGGACTCCCCTACGAATCTCGTCTCTTGAGTCTCACTACATCACCTTCGGTTCTGATTTCCAGGTTTTGAGTTCAAATAGCATTAATTTATTAATGCTCTATGGGTGGTCAAATTGATAGAAAGTTCCAGTCATGCAGCATGGCTATAAGAGCGAATTTTCAAAGAAGTAATCATCTTCGAACTCATCTTGGATGGCTACGTGAAACCGAGTTGGTTGTTCTGTGATGTTATTTCATTTGAAGAATGATCTCTCTTTTGGATTTTGTTGATAGGTACTTTTGCAACTTCAACAAACGTTATGGTTCATGAATAACAACAAATAATAATAATTAATGACTGAATTATTGAATCCTGCGCTTTTTTATGAAACTGTAGTTCTCGGGCCGGCTCCAGTACTCGATTTAGGGCTTTCCTGGGGGGAGCTCGAGGGTAGGTATTGACCACAGAAAACAGTGATCTATGCAGAAGGGGCATCTATACAAGTAAATAATAAACCGTTTTGTAACAATTTGCAGCGTTTTGTCTGTTTTTACGAAGGATGGCTCCAGATGCCTAATTGTTGATGATTTTTGGGTTCTAGGTATTCTACTTGCCAATCAAGCCTTTCTACAATCAGGCCATCCTACCCACGATGATTGGTTCTCTGCCTCTCATACGGTACATCCTGCTGCGAGAGAGGATCGACATCGTTCACGGCCACTCGGCCTTTTCTTCCTTAGCCCACGAAGTGATGATCATCGGGAAACTTATGGGCCTCAAGGTATGGCTTCGTCGAGTGCTCAGATTCCTTGGACAAGTGACATTTTGATTCTCTGTGTGAGTAGGGTGTTTTTGCGGCCCATGGACACCGTGAGCCAAATGGGTCGTGTGATGCTGAACTAGTGCGAGCATTTCGAGATGCTACCCTTTTTTGACGTCTAACGTAGGAAGTTGGTTAGGGGCGCCCGTTGGGGTCCGACTATAAACGTCAAGCAGTAGAATGATGCGATGGTAGTAGGTGATGGTAGGATGTCGGCCGCTGAATTAAGGGCCGGTTTATCAGTTGCAAATAACAGTCAGTTAGGGGAGATTTAACCAGCAGTAAGAACAAAACGGCAGTTTGCTTCAATATGAGTGTTAATCCACCCCCAGTTAAGGGCTCACTGAAGTTTAAATTTATCTGGTCTGAGGACGACCAGATAAAAATTTTAACTGAGGTTTAGTGAGGTCATCCAAGGCCATCAAGGCCATCCGCTTCATGAAATTTCAGTTTTGTTCTGTGACATTGTGACATTATTATGTATACCATCGATTTGCATTATTCCGATAGCAGCCATTACGAGAATAGTGCATTTTCAGAGTTTTTGGTGTGGGAAGTGAGGCCGTACACGCTACATGGTGAGAAGTGGAGCGGACCTGGGTGTTCAGGTCCTTTTTACGACAAGTTATGAGTGAAGTTGGTCTAATAAATAGGAATAGAACGAGAAAAATTGGTTGGCCGTCCTTCTGACGGCCGAGCCTAAAAACTTCTACCTCGCGTCGTTGAAATACGTTTAGGTAGGAAGTTACTCTCAATACCTAGAAAGTCGAGGAACATCACGGCCGAATGATCAGAACATGGGAAATCTGTATCTTTGGTAATATTCTATAATAGCGACTACAATACGATCCTCGGTCATTTGGCCACTATCTTTGACTGCCAAAGACAGACCCTACTTTTTCGAGGCCCTTCAAGGAACAACCACAGTACCACACAACAGCACTTACAGCAAAGACACCACAAAAAACACCCACGAATCCGTGAAAATCGACAGCTAATCCACGGATACTGAGAGGTTCTTCAGCGTTACACATGGCCTACTACAGCAGTCAATTAAATTATTGCAGTATCCATGCTGTAACCAACGATTTTGTAACTGTCAGTTGAGTTGACGATAATGAAAGCATCAGTTCGATAAGGGAAATTTATTTATAACTGTGGTTTATCTAGCTGCTCGTTCAGCGTTGCAACTGATAAACCGTCCCTAAATCTGTTATAACACAGGAAGGTTATGCATCTGGCAATGGGTTTCCAACATCGGCTGAATCCTCAAGGACACGGCCGTGCGAAATGACACTGGGAGGAGGTTCTGTGGGGCTTGTAAGTGGCTAGCAGAAACTCTATGTTAGCAACACTCCGTGACTGGCTGATTCAGATGTACGGTCTCGGCTGCAGTTGTGGGACGTTAGGGTGGGGGCCCTCTTTGCGGGCAGCCCCATTAGGTGTCACAGCTAGAGCCCGTTGGGGGTCAATAACGACCATCTATGTGGCCGTCAGTGTTATTGGAAACTCAGGGCGAATCACAGCTCAGGTTACACAGCATTGTCCCTGGCAAGATTGATCCCGTGAGAAAATCGACATACCTGCACGACAGCTCTTGCCTGTATGGCTAAGGACGGCTGATCCCTCCTTAAGGTAAAATTGGCGACCTGTTTGAAGGGATTTCATACTGATCTTGATTTGATACGCACTTATTTTTCTGGGGGAAACCACACATTTTTAAATACACCTACAAGTGTGACTACGCGAAAATGTAGACCTTCATTTGGGATTGCAGACAGTCCTAAGTCCCCCTACAAAGGCCTGCATTTCACATGATACCGCTCCCTAATGGTTCCCGTTGTGTGTTAATTTTGCACGATACCACTAATCATTGTGATGCATTCAACTTGGAAGTACACATAGTGTGTCAACGATACCTAACAATTATTATACATTTCAGACAGTATTCACGGACCACTCTCTGTTCGGGTTCGCCGATACTTCCGCCATTTTAACCAACAAATTCTTGCAGATCACTCTTGCCAACGTCGACCACTGCATATGTGTCAGTCACATCGGGTAAGAATCTTATATCTGATTTTCCAGTTTTCTGAAAGTTACCGCAGTTCACTGAAATAGTTGCGAACACGGCCCACAAGCCGTGGGGGCTCCCGTACGAAGGTGTCGGGGGGGCAGCCATTCCTTACTAAGTAGTGGTACCTACGTTAAGCCTTTATTTAGTCTATCTTACTTTTTTTCCATCGAAGTGACCCCCCTCCCACTCTGTTGTTATTATTTCGTTTTATTGGTTCCACAGTAAAGAAAACACTGTATTGAGGGCCCGAGTGAACCACTCGCGAGTGTCTGTGATCCCTAACGCAGTCGATACCACAGTATTTCATCCTCGGCCAGCCGTGTTGAAACCTCCAGGCCGAAGTAAGATACTCGCATGATGTTCCTACCACAATGTACTCGATTTAGGGCGTAGAGACACTTAGAACTTACTTACAAGTAAAAAAAACTCAAGTAAATGTTACCTGAGTGCATCATCACTCTAAAATATTCGTTTTAAGCACCATCCATTATATTAGGTAGGTACTTGGAAAATGAGGAATTATTGTCAGTTTTTTAAATTATTTTTTTATTTAAAGAAATGTCTTTAAAGAAACTCTTGGAAAAATGGTAGGTCGAAGCCTATTTTCAAAAGGAAGCGTCAGTTTTTAAATGAGGGTGGTACAATTAAAAATGTGGCAAAAAATGACGTATAAGGTCTATTGACATCTGATTGGCTGTTGGCCCAAGGAGGCGGAGCGCAGCTTGGGAGGTTCTCAGTTCTGCCAACAACCCAGCACTAGAAGTGGCAAGCCTTCGTGGCAACCTTCAAGAACTATTGCTGTGGTCTTCGTGAACCTCCTGTCGTTTTGATTTTGAGAACGTGTTTTTTAAATTTGTTTATAAACTTGCGGTTCCATCCATCCATTGCTGTTCTGTACGTCGTTTAAAGTGATGCTCTAGCTCATTGAGCAGGACTTGAGTTGAACCCGATGAAGGGCGCTGGGGCCGGACTCTGGAACTCCCTCCCTTTGGGGGTCCGCTTTCTTCGTTCCTTGGGCGCATTTGGTGGGGTTGTTCTCCGCCGGGTTTACACTGGTCGAGTTGAAGGTAGAGTAGAGTGCATTCTACTCTACCGAAGGGATGGGCGTTTCTGCTACTTTCACCCAACGAAACGAACTGCTAATTCCTCAACGTTAGCTGCTAATTTTAACTGCTACTATTAGCATGCGCACGTCTCAACGGTTCCTAGTTGTTAAAGTGATCTCCCAGAAAAAGCAGGTACCTGATAACTTCCTACAAGGCCGTTACAAGACGCTAACTGTTGATTAGCAGGGAAAGTTTCAATGTTTGAATTATCAAACGTACAAAACAAAATAGGAAACAATATGGTCATGCTTTATTCAATTAATTATCTTTATCACACTCAGGCTTTGGTTGATCAGTCGTAATTATTGTAATTGTAAATATGTATAACATTGGCGAAATTAAATGTGTGGCTAGTAACAAAGTTAATAGTATCCTACCTGAAATGCGAAATGGATCTGCTAACTGCTATTTCAGACTTGACGTTGACTCATGCTGCTAAAATAAGACTACCAATTACTTCGGTGGTGAAGGGGTACCTGCTACCTGGCCACCTACCAAAATAACTGTCATAGTCAACATTGTCAACCGCCCGGGGAGTTGAAGTTCATTGAACCTCACGGAGTACGGAACAGCCAAAAGTGGGCGTGGTCAGTCCTGGACTGCCTCTCCGAACGAAACTACAGTACGCGAGTCGAGGACGAAGATTAGCAGTGTTAACTGCTAATTCGTATTTTGAATAGCAGCTTCGTTCGTTTTTTTTAGTTAGCAGCTATTTTTAACAGCTAAGCTAATTAGCACCCATCCCTGCACTCCAATCCGTCTCAAGAGGGATCATTCGCACATCAGTCCAGTTCTGTTTCCAGAAAAGGATTCTGTCTGTTGAGTTTCTGTTGGGCTTCCTACTGTAATCTAATTGGTTTAGGTCTTCTGTGCCATGTCTATTACAAAGAAAGAAAAAATTAGAAACGTGTCCTGGCACGATGTCGCCACTGCTCACACGCAAAGATACTGTAATGAGGGATGCCATTAACTCCTAGTGTTGGGCTCCTTTTAAGACTTGCGTCTCTTCGCTTCTTCCAACTCTAATCTACCATTTACACGGGTAGAGTTGGTGGTTGAGTGAACATAGTAGAGTTCAAGTTTTGGTACTGGGGGGTCGATTTGGTAGTGGGGGTCAAACTTTGGTAGTGGGGGTCAAACTTTTCGCCTCCAGGCCACCGACTCGCCATGGTAAAGCCGAACTTTTCCTACCATGTCGTCTCTTACCGAGTGTGAATCGTGTCGCGTATATGCGGAGTATACCTGGAGGGCATAGGAACCAATAGTAGACAATATTCATAGGTATATTATTGATATAAAATAACGATAATAATTGTTCTCACAATAATAAACCCTTCCACGTGACCTACAATTTAAATTTGACCCTTTCTCTCCTGGCAACATAATACTAGTAACTAGTGCTCGAACTCTCCTGAAGCCGTCAACTTCAGCAAGACGGACTAGTTAAATTATACTAGCTAGTATAATATATATACTAGCACAAATCGAGCGACTTACAGGCAGCTTTTCCTTTTCTTTTCTCTTCCCCCTATTTTTTTCTTCTCATTTTCTCATTCTCTTCCCCTTTACTATTGGCGCCTACCTCTCGCCAGTTAATATATCATCCCCTTGTTTTTTGAAGGGACTCAGTCTTTGTCTAGTTGCGTAGTAGTTCGTAACATTTCCCTATTCTACAATTTGTATTTCTTGTATTGTTCTTATTTATACAAATATTGTTGTGATTTAACTTCCGCAATACTTCGCAACTGTTTAGTGTGTATCTGGAGATCGGGGTCTGATCTTGTTTTGGCGAATGGATTCGACTATGTACCTACTTGTGCAGTTTGTGTAGTCAGTATTTTATTCTTGAAACATCACAACCTTTCGAGCTCCTTTGCTAATCAAAATCAAGATAAAATACAACTTGTGACGCTTTAAACAACCAGTCGTTTTAAAATATCCAGATTCTGATTTACCTGATACGTCATTTCCAGCGGGAGCTCATTCAAATTGTACACTCGTTTTCTGCCTAGACATTCCACCATAAACACCTCATTATGTGGTCTACAAGTAGGTGTTAATTTCCGTTACTGAACAGAACTGTGGTCATCGTTATGAATTATTATCATGCAATGCAGTTCTGTCAAGTTTTTATATATAGGAATCCCCAATGTAGACTCAACGGACTGTTTAGAATTTCAATCCTAGAATACCTCTTGTATTTTATGTGCCTGGTGCTTAAAACGTTCTAAATTAATGTATCCATGCTAACTGTTTGATCAATTTGTGTGTTCCAGTTGTGATAGTTAGTATAGGGCGGCTCGTCTACAGGAAAGGCATCGACCTTCTGGCTCAAATAATCGTTGAACTCTGCGCCAAACATCCAAACGTAAGTCACGTCACTGGGATCCTGAGCACTTATATTCAAACCTCAAACGCACTTTACCTCTGTCCTAATAATCATGGACAACTCACTAGGTTCGTTCCAGCGGGCTTGAGGTCATGAACTAATTCGGGGTAATCGATCTGTGCAGGCCTTGGCGGTCTGTGAAGCGTTCCAGTGAGGTTAAGTTCACGTACTGTTTTACCCGCCCCGAGTACTTGAGTTGCTCCTAACGGAGGGCAGGGTTGTGAACTGAAAACTCGAAGATAACCTCGCTGGTGTGTATAACCTTACCGAAAGTTTCACGTATCTGGTATTCTCACACGAATAAAATTTATTGTTGCTTGCATTTTGTTATTGTCGTTTATTAGGAAGGTTTCTAGTTCAGATCATAAACAGAAAAATTCATGGACTCATCCCCACCACTTCGGTTCTTGCACTGAACTAGTACATGTTCTATTCACGGCACTGGAACAAAGCTACTGTCACTGTTGCTTTTGGTAACGTCCCTCCGCAGTAAGAGACGTCCTTATGTGTTTGATCAGGTCAGAAGAGAACAAAACTCAGCCGAGAATGAAAAGAACCACATTCAAATCCGTTTCAGGTCATCCCGAATCCAAATCCGTGAAAAAAGAACCATAGGGGTGTCTGTCTGTGTGTGACAGAATCTTGCGTGAGCTGCAATTCTCAACCGATTTACATGTTGTTTTTTTTCGTTCGACGCAGAATTCAGTCCGGTTGTGCAACACGTCGCCGGAATTTCAAAATTTATTTCTATAGGGTCGGGGGGGGGGGGGGGGGAGAGGGAGAGAGAGAACGCGGGGTTTTGTGCTAATCTTCTGTTCGCTACCCGTATTCCCAACTTTTGAAGCTGCTGTACGACATAGGTGTATAAGAAACAAAAGGTAGGTACCAACCTGATCTTAAATCCGTCAGTCAATTTATTCACAATATTCATGGAGCAGTATTATGATGATAAAATCACCTGCTGTAATATAGGTAATCAAACATGACGTCAGCTGTTCATATTGTGTGACTAGTCACGAAATTAGGTAATAAGATTGCACAATGAATTCGTCATCATCATCGTAGATAAGTTATTCCTATTATACAGGGTGTTCACACTTAAGACTGTTAACCATGATGAGATCTCTAACCAGCTCTAACCATCCCTAACCATCTCTACCCATCTCTCGACGATCAGAGAGATTTGAGATCCCTAACCATCTCTAACCATCCCTCGACGATCAGAGAGATTTGAGATCCCTAACCATCTCTCGACGATCTTGTCTCTATCCTTGTACAGCCAGCTCTAACCATCCCTAACCATCTCTAACCATCCCTAACCATCTCTCGACGATCAGAGAGATTTGAGATCCCTAACCATCTCTCGACGATCTTGTCTCTATCCTTGTACAGCCAGCTCTAACCATGTCTAACCATCTCTCCACGAACTTGTCTCTATCCTTGTACAGCCAGCTCTAACCATCCCTAACCATCTCTCGACGGTCAGAGAGATTTGAGATCCTTAACCATCTCTCGACGGTCTTGTCTCTATCCTTGTACAGCCAGCTCTAACCATCCCTAACCATCTCTCGACGATCTTGTCTCTATCCTTGTTCAGCCAGCTCTAACCATCCCTAACCATCTCTCGACGATCTTGTCTCTATCCTTGTACAGCCAGCTCTAACCATCTCTAACCTTCCCTAACCATCTCTCGACGATCAGAGAGATTTGGGATCCCTAACCATCTCTCGACGGTCTTGTCTCTATCCTTGTACAGCCAGCTCTAACCATCTCTCGACGATCAGAGAGATTTGAGATCCCTAACCATCTCTCGACGATCTTGTCTCTATCCTTGTACAGCCAGCTCTAACCATCCCTAACCATCTCTCGACGATCAGAGAGATTTGAGATCCCTAACCATCTCTAACCATCCCTAACCATCTCTCGACAATCTTGTCTCTATCCTTGTACAGCCAGCTCTAACCATCCTTAATCATCTCTAACCATCCCTAACCATCTCTCGACGGTCTTGTCTCTATCCTTGTACAGCCAGCTCTAACCATCCCTAACCATCTCTCGACGATCAGAGAGATTTGAGATCCCTAACCATCCCTAACCATCTCTCGACGATCTTGTCTCTATCCTTGTACAGCCAGCTCTAACCATCCCTAACCATCTCTCGACGATCTTGTCTCTATCCTAGTACAGCCAGCTCTAACCATCCCTAACCATCTCTCGACGATCAGAGAGATTTGAGATCCCTAACCATCCCTAACCATCTCTCGACGATCTTGTCTCTATCCTAGTACAGCCAGCTCTAACCATCCCTAACCATCTCTCGACGATCAGAGAGATTTGAGATCCCTAACCATCCCTAACCATCTCTCGACGATCTTGTCTCTATCCTAGTACAGCCAGCTCTAACCATCCCTAACCATCTCTCGACGATCTTGTCTCTATCCTAGTACAGCCAGCTCTAACCATCCCTAACCATCTCTCGACGATCTTGTCTCTATCCTAGTACAGCCAGCTCTAACCATCCCTAACCATCTCTCGACGATCTTGTCTCTATCCTAGTACAGCCAGCTCTAACCATCCCTAACCATCCCTAACCATCTCTAACCATCCCACGACGATCAGATCAGAGCTTTTAAAATCTCTCTGAAAAGAGATGGTTAGAGATGTTTAGGGATCTCAAATCTCTCTGATCGTCGAGGGATGGTTAGAGGTGGCTGTACTAGGATAGAGACAAGATCGTCGAGAGATGATGAGGGATGGTTAGAGCTGGCTGTACTAGGATAGAGACAAGATCGGCGAGAGATGGTTAGGGATGGTTAGAGCTGGCTGTACTAGGATAGAGACAAGATCGTCGAGAGATGGTTAGGGATGGTTAGAGCTGGCTGTACTAGGATAGAGACAAGATCGTCGAGAGATGGTTAGGGATGGTTAGAGCTGGCTGTACTAGGATAGAGACAAGATCGTCGAGAGATGGTTAGGGATGGTTAGAGCTGGCTGTACTAGGATAGAGACAAGATCGTCGAGAGATGGTTAGGGATGGTTAGAGCTGGCTGTACAAGGTTAGAGACTAGATCGTCGAGAGATGGTTAGGGATGGTTAGAGGTGCCTGTACAAGGATATAGACAAGATCGTTGAGAGATGGTTAGGGATGGTTGGTGTTGGCTGTTCCTGGATATCGACAAGATCAGCGAGAGATGGTTAGGGATGGTTAGAGCTGGCTGTACTAGGATAGAGACAAGATCGTCGAGAGATGGTTAGGGATGGTTAGAGCTGGCTGTACAAGGTTAGAGACTAGATCGTCGAGAGATGGTTAGGGATGGTTAGAGGTGCCTGTACAAGTATATAGACAAGATCGTTGAGAGATGGTTAGGGATGGTTAGAGTTGGCTGTTCCTGGATATCGACAAGGTCGTCGAGAGATGGTTAGGGGTGGTTAGAGGTGCCTGTACAAGGATATAGACAAGATCATTGAGAGATGGTTGGGGATGGTTAGGGGTGACTGTACAGGGATAGAGACAAGATCGTCGAGAGATGGTTAGGGATGGTTAGAGGTGCCTGTACAAGGATATAGACAAGATAATCGAGAGATGGTTAGGGATGGTTAGAGCTAGCTGTACAAGGATAGAGACAAGATAATCGAGAGATGGTTAGGGGTGGTTAGAGGTGCCTGTACAAGGATATAGACAAGATCATTGAGAGATGGTTAGGGATGGTTAGGGGTGACTGTACAGGGATAGAGACAAGATCGTCGAGAGATGGTTAGGGATGGTTAGAGGTGCCTGTACAAGGATATAGACAAGATAATCGAGAGATAGTTAGGGATGGTTAGAGCTTGCTGTACAAGGATAGAGACAAGATCGTCGAGAGATGGTTAGGGTTGGTTAGAGCTGGCTGTACAAGGATAGAGACAAGATAATCGAGAGATGGTTAGGGATGGTTAGAGCTAGCTGTACAAGGATAGAGACAAGATTGTCGAGAGATGGTTAGGGGTGGTTAGAGCTGGCTGTACAAGGATAGAGACAAGATCGTCGAGTGATGGTTAGGGATGGCTCTGCCTATCGACGACGGGATCAACCATGCCAGCACCTACTAGGGACAGGGTCTTCGAGGAAATTGGTGAACTCGCCGTTCAGCAATTGTAAAAAGTCTGTAAATACAATCGTGCGTTTGCTTAGTAGGTCATGAACAAGGACACTTCATTTAGCACAAAGTAGGGAAGTTGTGCCAGTCATGAAAATTAAATTAAAACCAAGTGTACCTACTTTCCCCATTCATACGGTCCGGTAAAATAACAGGGCCAATGAGCTGGTTGCCCATGCAGACCCATCCATACATTGGCCCGGAATTCATATTGGTGACTCTTTACCACTGTAGCATGGGGATTTTCGTCAGCCCATCTGTGAGTAAGCTTTTTTTTGTTTTTTTTCAAATTAATCCATTCTTGTGTATTTTATTGAAGTTGGGCTTTGAACTGGCGCCTCTGCCATTATCCAACAAGGTGGGTATGTACCTATCTAATCCAGATTGATGCAAAAACTTACATGTGGCTATTGTGGAAATTGAAAATTCCCGCTCGCGTGAAAGTAGCCTCGTCCGTCCAAATTACTTGGGACGAAAAACCCTGTCCTTGATTAACAAACCATTGAGCGAATTGCATTCGTGGTATAGCGTCACCACGGCTTTGTACCGGCATCAGGTGAAATGGATGGAGGTTGTGGCGACGGAGGATTTGTTGGACCAATGAGGGCGCAACTCCAACTCGATTGCCAACTTGCCGAACACTAGTGTTGATGGGTACTGTTTTCATTTTCATTTCAGTTTCGTTTAGTTCATTTCAGTTTCATTTAGTTAACTACATGTCTCACATAACATCAAAAAGGGTCGTTCCATAATTAAGTTCCACCTATTTTTAAAAATGGAAAAATTTATTATTTATCCCAAGGATCAACCTTCTTTTTCCACAAAGTCTCCCCCCGACATAACATTTTTTGTATCGATCTCTTAGATGTCTTAGTCTCTCAGCAACCACAGCATTTTTAAACATTTTGATTACCTTTGCACTTTTCGATTTTTTAAAATAAGTGCAAATTAGATAAGTACTTTTGAGACGAGCCTTAGAAATTGCTATTAGTTAAAAGTTATTAATACAGGTAGAAATACAATGAGTGAAAAACCTGTACCTGTTGAAAAATGTCCAAGATTTGTTGATATCTGGGATTGGCGTTCTCCACCCTGTCCCTAGTAGTTGCTGACACGGTTGATCCCGCCGTCGATAGCCAGTGGAAAACGGCTTGTATCGTCTGGGGATTCGGAACTGGACGATCCGGAAATCTTTCTGCGAACTCCCTAGATGCCCCAGAGGCATTGCCACGGTGGGCACCGAATAAACACACGATATTGGCATAATCTTGCTGTGTTTAATGCGGAGGCATGTTGAGAGTTGAAAGAGAAGAAAGGTAATGAGTGTGAAAATATTCGATAAACAACATTCCGAGATAGCTCAGGAACAGGAATCGTCTTGCAAACCTTTTTAACGCAGATCCCAAACATGGTTCATGGGGGGGGGGGGGGGGGGCTTAAGGTCAACCTCAACCTTCGGAAACCCTGTTTTGAGACGGACCGTGGAGGATGGAGAGTGTCCCCATTGCATTCAGCGTGAAAAATTACGAGGGAACGAAAATAAACCCTTCCTGACTTGATCTGATGGTGTTGAACCCCAAAAAACTGGGTTTTCAACGAAAAATCCCGTTTTTTCGCATTCAAACGTCGTTTTCTCCTCTATACCGTTGGAAAGCTGAGATTTTGGGCAAGTTTTTCCTGTAACGCGTACGGTTTTTTACGATTTTGTTTCAATACATAACGGACCATAAAAAAACAGTAATTTTAAAAAAGTGAGAAATTCTCGTGGTTAGTCCATTATTTCGCCTACTTGACCTACTGTAAAAAAATCCAAATACCTCAGGGAGATGGGAAATTTAACGCTCTTTCCAACGGTGTCCTCAATTTTTTGTTTACTCCAAAAATTAAGGGAGTTATGGCCGTTTTACTGAGACGAGGTCGAAAACACGAAAAAAATCTTAATATTGAAAAAACTCGAAAAATAAAGGGGTTTTCGAAAAATTTTCAAGAGGAACTTTTAGTTGCAAATTAGCTGCAGAATCGATCCCTGGAAGGTCTTATGTGTGAACACCCTGTATATACTTCCAGACGTTCTGCAGTGAGAGAGTGATGTATACGCCGCCATAAGGGAAATCCACTGTAATACGTGCATTAGAGGTGGTTAGTTTCTAACTGACTTACTCTTGAAGATCTAACTCCGCCAACTGAACTAGGTACTCCAAGAATTAGTTCACTTCACTGAACGTCCGTTCACTAGGACCGCAGAGTAAAAGAAGGACCCAGTGTCTAGAGATGTACGTAGGAAGGGGGAACTACAGAACTGTCGCTCTATGCATTATAGGGATGGGATAAAAAACGGGAAAATGTTTCGAAGAAACTGTTTCTTGGCAAGAAACGATGAAACAGTTTCTCAAAACCTGAAACAACTGTTTCAAAAGAACGGCCTCAGACGAAACAGTGTTACGGTCTTGATTAGATTTCGGGTCCCAGGGTTGCCAATAGTCCTATAGGCCAATAATTGTCATGATATATTCCGAAGGTTCATTATCTTTCGAAAATAATAAACCATAAAAGAAGCAAAAAACGGGTGTTTCGAAACCGTTTCCATTGGAGACAATAGAGAGTTTTTGCAACACACTCACGACGAAACGAACGAAACGAAAGCAGTGCTGCGCATGCGCACTTAAGACACCGAAAAGTTTGACGAACCGTGACGACGAAAAATACCGGGATCTCGCGGTGTCAGCTTTCGTCGTGTTGATATGACGAAACGTAATTTAACCTTACATCTGTATAACGCTACCTACCTTCTTCTGTTTTCCTTGGAAAATAAAAATGTTGAGAGTCGTATTCACAGCTGCTTCTTGGCGTCTTGGCAGACTTGACGCCATTTGTGGACATAGATTTGTATTAACCATGGAGTAAAATGGATGAAAGAGAGGTTGACATAACGTTAGCGTGACTCCACCAGCCGGTAGACGCCAAAGCTGAACGAAAACTGAACCGAAAAAGGTTAGCATCTGACTTCGGTCGCCCTATCCGCCATTTCCGTTTCGGTGTCGTTTTCCGTTTCGTTTCGTCACGAGCGTGTTGCAAAAACTCTCTAGCGTCGCAGCAGGAAAAACGAAGAAACAGTTTCGTTTTTCTGTTGTTTTGACGGAGCCAAAAAAAAATTTCTTGAAGCGTCATTGTTGCCGACGCTGTTATTTTGTAACAGCTTTCCTGAAACTGTTTCATACAATAAACGAACTGTTTTGTTTCGTTTCCCAAAAAGAACAGAAACGCCCACCCCTAATGCATTATGAACTAAAGAACTATTATTCTGTCTGCAATGACATTGGGCTCCGGACCCGCTCGCAGCGGCCGACGAGACGACTAAAAAACGGGGAATTTACCCGATTTGTACCATTTTTCTGGTGTTTGTTTCCCTCGAAGCGGCACGTTTCCCCCCGCAATCCAGGAGCCCTTTTTCTGCTGGTTAACCTATCGATTTCGCTGTTTTTTCTGTTTACTAACTTATTTCGAAAATGAAATATTAATGTCTCACTGAAGTCGGAAAAAAAAGAATGAACGAAATTTTCTTACAACTACACTTACCTTGATTTCGGACCATCATAATAAGAGAGGATGACAAAGGAAACCACACTGTGGCACTGAACCTTGACTTCAAATTGAATTTTTTAATTAAAAAAATGTTTAATATGTTTAAAAAAGTTTAATAAAAAAACAGAAGTTTTAAAGATCTATAATTCGTATGAGTTCTTTCAGGTGAGTACTCGGTTCGATTGGCACTGTTTCCATGGGTAACTTTCTGATACGATCGCGCAAAAAATCCTTTCCGCAGTTGAGTTCAGGGCTGCGATCAGTGATCGGAGAGTCGGCACTTGCTTCCTCACCAAGTAAAATTCGGTAATCTTACTCCGAAGGGCCGCTTCGTCAAATTCATCGAAATCGAGGGTGGGTGGACGTCCTTTTTGCTTCTTTTGAGTTATGAATGACTTTTCACCAGTTTCATTGATCGACTTTCTTCCTTCTTCAACGATCAACGAAACACCCGTGATTTTCGCAGTTTCGTCTCGTAAATTTCCCAGTGGTTTAAGAAGCTGCCCGGTTTCTTTTAGGTAATTCAAATACTTGTGAGTATTGAACACGATTTCTCGTGCTTGACGACGAAGAGCCTTCTTTTTTAACGTTCCCGATGATCGGGGAGTTTCCGTGTTTGCAACACAAACGGAACGATCGTACCGAAATGCAGAAAAAGCGGTGAGGAGAACAAGTATTCGGAACGACAAAAACGTAAAAATATACTCGACGGTCAACAAACGGATGGGAGCTTCGACAATCGACAATCTCTGCAGGCTCGGGGACCCAGTGTGACCAACCCACCTTAGCAAAATTCCCGAATTCTGGTCGCACTTCATGCGTCGGCCGCTCCGAGTGGGTCCGGAGCCCAATGTCATTGCAGGCAGACTATAGTAACTCACTAACAAGCCAACTGAGTTCTTGTAGTTCATAGGAACGGGGGATACTACATGAGAAGTTGATAGTATCCACAGAACGATATTTCCCTTACCACATGAGGAGTTGATGGTATCCACTGAAAGATAGTTCATTAGGAGTTATTTAGATAGGAGTTAGTTCAGATGGGGTGGATACTACATAAGGGGATTAAAGTATCACGGAATGACCAACAGTTCAAAGGAATAAGGAACTAAGTTGGTATCATTCAGGAACTACGTTGGTATCGTATAAAATGTTCATTCTAGTTCAGTTTTTGTGTCCTTTGATTGGGAAAAAAGGAACTGGAATGAACTACTGAACCAACTCAAAAGAACTGCTCATTTCAAGGAGTGAACTAACAACTGAACCTGAGTCCCACAAATGAACTGCTCTTACCCTTACCAACCTCTACCATGCATTACTCTGTGGATTTTTTTGTACCTGCGATTCTACAAGCTTACCAACCCTGTTGGTATTATTCAAGGTTGATTTCCTCATCGGCGGTGGTGGACCGAAGATGTCCCTCCTCGAAGAAATAATTGAGAGGTTCCACTTACAAGGGCGAGTTACTCTGCTTGGAGAGCTCAATCACAGTCAAGTGTGTTCCGTGCTGAATAGGTAAGCGAGAAAAGTCATTATTTTTCAAGAAGTTCGTACATTTTCATTCTGGGGTACAACAAGCGTTGTCACACTTATACTGAAAAATATATTGAACTAAAGAAATGTTATTTGGCAAATTCAGGATTTTTATTGCAATTTCTGTTATTAGAAATAAAATGTTCCCTTGAAATGTATGTTAGTCTATGATGAAATTTGTATGGTTTTTAAAAATATAATTTTTTTGTTCAATTTTTATTATAGGGGTCACATATTTTTGAACTGCTCACTAACTGAAGCCTACTGCATGGCGATTGTGGAGGCGGTGGCTTGTGGGTTTGTTACAAAATCTCAACTTACTCTTGTAGAACCTTGCTGTAATTATTTGACAAGTCGATTTTTGTGCTCGTTACATAATATTTATTATGTAATTTTTTCCAGGCTTCAAGTGGTATGTACCAAAGTGGGTGGTATCCCGGAAGTCCTTCGGCCAGATTTGGTGTTCCTCAGGGAGCCGAATGTTCCAGGTGGGCATTTGACAGATTTCTGTGTTATTTGTTATAGAATGATTCCGAGTCAAGACTGTTGTTACTCAAACGGCGTTTATTCGTATTTCATTGTGGGCGAGCTGGTGGCAGAGCGTGTCAACGCTCGGTCACTAGGTATTTTGGGGCACAGTGCACCCCCTTAGTTCCGTTTTAACCAAAAATTTGATTGCGAGTTGTCGTGGTACCCCTGCAGTCCACTCCAACGTAAATATGTTAAGATTTAACCTCTAAATAGCAAGGAGAAAGACGAGCTGTGCGAGGCCTCGGTGGAAGCCTGGGAAAGGTCCCCCTCCATCAACTCCCAACGGCCGTAGACGGGGGACGAGGTGGAGGCACCTTTATAAGGCGCCTCCTCGCCCAGCTCATCATTCTACCAATCCGACTCCTACCGGCGACTTCTCTCTTTCTCTTACCTTGCGCCACCTCTCTCTCGAGCCTCTCCCTCGCATATTCATTATGGTGAAAACCTGGGATATGCTTCCCGAAAAGATCCGGCACTCATTGTGGTGAAAACCTGCGGTGCTGGCACGTTCTCTATTGCTCGCTGTGGTGAAAACCGCGGGGTGGTTGAAAACCTTAAGACTCCCTAAGAGGCACATCGTTCTCTCTCCTGCGACCTACCAAACCAACCCTACCTCGAGCTCACGACACGAGAAAATGCATTTTTCCCCCTCGTTATTAACAGTACCTACCTCCGTTTCAGGAGGTGCGAACCGTTTTGGCGAACTTTCAAAGAAAATTGAGCTGTTTGGCTCGTTTCAAAATTTCAGAGATGCTCCCCATGAACCGGAAACCCCTCCGAAATCCGATTCAGGCATCGGAGATCTAAATTATAGATTTTCACTTTTCCATGTAATATATTATATGTGTGTGTATGTACCATTCCGCACAGTAAGTCCCTCAATTTCCACGGCAAAAAATTGTTCTCGCGGAGAAAAATCCGTCTCCGCAAGAGTAATGAGCTCTTTACCCAGCCCGACCGCACTGTGCACAGCGGTCCCAAATTTACAAATTTTTGGTCCAAAAAATCAAAACAAAGGATTTCAGCAACAGGCATGCGGGGTATTGTCGATCAAGTTTTTGGGGGCGCTGAATCGATTGAAACTAGTCCCAGCCTGATTAGACTCACCCAGCATACCAAATTTACAAAATTGTAATCCGAAATCCAAACAAATTTCATATTTTTCACGTAGTCCAATGTTGTTTCTAGTTTTTCTGTCTGAAACGGCTGTTTGCTTTCACTCGTATTTTGTTCGAGTCAACGTTGATGTACATGTTTCTTCATTCCAGCCCTCATCGAAGGTCTCGAATGCGCGATGGCGGATCACGTCAACGGCAGGGCCGTTCCGCCCGGAGAGAGGCACAAGTTCGTCCAGGAGTGCTATAACTGGTACAACGTTTCCTCGCGAACGGAAATAGTTTACGAGTCTCTGCTACACATTTCCCACCCAACCCTCGGGAAGCAGCTGAGCAAGTGAGTTGAACTGCTTGTCATCAAAATATCTCACGTCGTGGTACAGGGTTCGATTGATCTGAAACAAAGACTCTTATTTTGCCACTGAGAAATACAATGTAGGAGCATGGAACTGAAACTTGGCACTTTCCTTCTCTAATGGGGTATTCCAGTCATTAAAAAAAAAGTTTTCCACAGTAAGTATATTTCTTGGGTTTAACGAAAATCGGGTCTGTTCGTTGAGAAAACATGAACATAAAATTAGAGAAGCAAATAGAAATTGGGATTTCGAAAAAAGGGGACGTGGCGTAGAGATATTTCACTGCCGCCTCAAGCTTCACAAAAACGCAGAGCATCGGAGACAAATTAAAACAGGATAAACAAGATGGAGATGGAAATAACATAATAGCTGAAGTTTCCTCTAACGTTACTGCACCACTCTTGAAGGATCGTTAGACAGAATGATAGGATACCTTGATCGCCATGATTCCTGTGGATACTATAACATCTTATTGCTTTTACGCGCGCACATACACCCATAGCCTGGCCGTGGCGTACCCCACGCTTTTTCAACATCCGACATCTTTATTTGATATTTCCTTCCTTAAACTGAGTAATCATCAGCTTCTTCCACACTCTACGTCCTTTTCACAGCTACTTGAAGTAAAATATTCCAAAAATCATCTTATTTCCAGACTCACTGGAATACCCCTTTCTCGAAGAAACTATTGCGATGGTTCTGAGGTACCTACCTAAGGGCTGGTTTCACCAACGCAGCTTAAACCTGGTATCAATAAATCCTGGATTCAAATTTGATCTGTGGTTCATAGCTTCGACAGTTTCACCAACGTTTTTGATCCGCGGTTTAGCCGAACTTGGGTTTAAGCCGAGATTGTTCAGTTTGCATCAGCATTGCTATCCCCAGAAACACAAATCCCGTATTACAGATGACATGGAGGAGAGATGCTCATCCATGAGTTGTGGATCTGTGATATTTCTTCTATGGATACTTAAATTTTGTCCGCCATCCTCTGTTGTGGAGACATTAAACTGCATAATAGTAGCCAGTTGCGGAAGTTTCGCGATTTTTTCTTATGCCTCTAGCCTCTGTCATTCTCATTCTGAGAACTTCTGCTCGACTCCACTCTGTCATTACTACAAAAGACCATCTTACATCTTTCGAGACAGCTCTTGTAATAAATTATAGATAGCCTACCTAGGCTCTTCTATAAAAGGTATCTACTTTTTTACAATAATTCGCTGTATGCAGAAGAAGTTATACATGTACTTATTAGCGCAGTCTGCGAGTACCTACCACGTACAATGAAGGTTTGTTTACCTACTAAATAAATAATGATGGGTCCGACGTTGTTGCCTACCTGGTTTGGTGTAAAATTATATATTTATTACACATTTTTGGTTGCACTCACATTTCTGTTTCGAGAACTAGAAGGCTTTCTCTTGCATCGAGCACTAAGCTCATCCCTTCCGTCGGAAGGCGGAAACTCGCGAAAAAATCGCCGTCATCCCACTTGTGGAAATGCTCGACCCTTTCGCGTAATATCGCCGTCTGGGCGCGGCCACTTCCAGAAGTTCATTGAAATATTCATCCAAGGATGACTCAAACACTTCAATGTAACGATTCATCGCACTAAATGTTGATGCAAGATTGCAAGTTGAGAAGTACATATGAAAAACACTGATAAAATAGATTTCAAAATGGCGATGGCCTGGAGGAGAATCGGAGATCAACCGTAGATCAGAGGTTTAAACCACCTGAAACGAGGTATTAACTTAATACGCCGTTGCCGCGACTTATTCCTAGATTAGGCGTTCGTGAAACTCTCTTTTCTCAGAATCGATGGCTTAAACCTCAGCCGGGATTGAACTCTGGATAATCCGCGTTGGTGAAACCGGCCCTAAGCTAAACTTTTGGGAGCCAAAAAAAAATCGCGAAATTTTGGCACTCTTCACATATAAATGGTGCATCTTACAGAAAATCTTACTCGTACCAAACATAAAGAGCATTAAATTCTGTGTCGAATGATTTCCTACCTTACATTAAATTTGGTTCAGCCGTTTGGTCAGAATCGGCGGTCAAAAAGTGTGTTATGCTCAGTTTAACATATCTTAGGCTTAAAAAAAGGTTAATATTCCAAATGACGTGTAACTAAAGTTGTAGAGCATAAATTCTTTGTTCTGAGCACCCCTATTTTTTATTGAAGTATTTAATCTAAATTTTTAATTAATTAGAAACTTGATTAATTAAATCTTCCTTAAAGTTGGGTGCGAAGGTATTCTATCAGTATTGGGCATAAACACGAAAATTAGCAGATTACTCCCTTATGTAACTGCCTTGACCTCTATCTCTTCTCTGTGCAGCTACCGGCAAAGCGGAGTCTGGCCGTTCCTTCTCGTCGTCACCCTGATGTGGGTCATCCTGAGGTTCCTGGAATGGATCGTTCCTCGCAGCGTAAGATCTGTTATGCACATATTAATTGTATTCTGTCCCATGTTTGGTTGAACGGGGTATAAGGATTGGTGATTTTGTGTCACTTATGACCCAAAAATCGAATTCACCTCCCTCACAGACCCCCGCGTGCCCGAGTTTCAGGGCCGTTTGCCCTCAGGAAGCAAGAAAACTGGTAGCACATCAACGTGACGTCGCAATTTTTCAATGATAAGCGGGGATTTCACGATGCTTCCCCTACCGCCCTTTCCCGTTCATGGTCCCGATCTCCCTGCCACTGTTTTAGCTCCTCTCCCTCGCAGACCGTTGTATTTTCACGACCCGTTCTGAAGCGCCCGACCTACTGCTTAGTTCGTTGCTATAATTTCTTTGTTCAGCAACACTTTTTACAGTTAGTTTCACAGTTTTAAAGTTAGTTTTTAAAATGAAATAGTTAGTTTTTTAAAAGTTTCAAAAGTTTAATTAAATGGCTCTGTATTTATCAAAGCAGTTAGTTGTTGTAGCATTAACTGCTTTGGCCGTGTGCGAGAAAGAAAGGAAGAAAAACAAGGTGTGGATGAAGCAGGTATGGCGCGAAAGACGTGTACTGAGTCATGCAAGACTTTTGAACGTATTGGATGCTGAAAATCTCTGGAATTTCTTGCGTATGACAAAGGCAAGGTGACAACACGTGGAGAGTTGGACATAGCGATCCGCCTGGTGGAGCATCCGCATCTCCCTCCATAGGGAGAAGTGGTGGGGGGCCTGGGGGCCTATTCACTAAAACAGATAGTGGAAAGAGATTATCTATTTTGAAAATTTCCCGCGAGAGATAGTCTCCCCTGGGAAACAGTCTCTTCCAATGTCTCCCGGGTTCGTCTATTTTACTGAATAGCTCCAGTGATCTTGAGAAAGAGATATGGATCCTAATACACGAAAATGTCATAGTATCCATGAAGTGCGAGATGTTTGCACCCCCGGGACTCCTCCTTAATAATGAACGCATTTCTTAGTAATACCTATTCAATGGGTACCTACCTACCTCAATCCATACTTGGACGTTTTTACTCATGAATCGGATAAAAGTTTAAATGAAATTGATAAGTCTCAATTATAAACAGAAAAAGTCGAATTAGGAGGCTTAATGCTTGTATTATATCTACACCTAATGAACGGCCACTCTTAGGTAGGTAGGTAACCTACCTCAACCCGTACTTGAACGTTTTTACTCATGAATCAATAATTATTATTTATATATTCTTAATTAAAATTGAAATGAAAAATTTAATCTTTATGAAATGAAAAAAATACACGATCAAAATTACCGATGTGGTTGCAGATGAACGAGGGTATTACACGACTTATCACTGTCAAACAAATGAGAAATAGACTCTCTTTCGAGGAAAGACACCTAATTAGCTGTCTCTCTGAAAGAGATCGAGAATGCCAAGATGGCCGCCAACTCTCTCTCTTTTAAAAGTTACTGAATAACCCTGTCATGGATACTGTACAAATCTATTTTGCCAAAAGAGAGAGTCGGGCCTGAGGCTGTGGGTCTGTCCCCACCCTTCCGCCCGAAATCGTTTGGAAATCTCTCTTGACCTCCCTGCCTCGTCACTTCCCCAAAACGTGACCAGCAGCACAGATTTTCACCATCGGATTTCAGGCCGACGGTGATCGGGCCCGATGTAGGGTCCCGAAATCAGGTCGTGAAATCCCCCCTTAACAAATATTTTGCCGGGAGTCCTCAAAGGGTTGACTGAATACGTGGACTTGCTTGACTGTAGAACTTAAAATGAGAAGTTCCGTTCAAGTTCTACAGTAACAGTAACAAAATGAGAAGTTCCGTTCGTTACCCACATTAACAACTTGTCAGCATGTGTTGCTACAAAGTACCATCAGTGCTGTACCACAAACGACATCTCATCTAAACACTCCATTTTCAGAGCATCGACATCGCACGAGACTATGTCAAACGAAGATAACCCCAACTTACCTTCGACCAAAGGAAACCAAAAGAAACAAGTCATCCACCGTAAACATTTTTATTATTAAACTTTCCGCTACTAGAAATATTTATAGTCAATTAATTTTATACATTATTATTACAAATAATTTGTATAGTTACAAAAAATATATATTTTTCTCCCTCTATTTGTATGTATTATGGCATCACTTTTCCTTTACTGTACTAAAAATTTTCATAAGATAACACATCCACTGCAATAGATTTTTGAGATAAAAAGATAGCCACTTGGCGGTTTCTTAGAAATTTTATACACCTAGTTCATTAATGTTTCAAATGTGTATTAAAATTTAAAATTACCGTGCATTAATAACAATAGGTACAATAAATTTTACCTCATACTCCTATCAGGTATTGGTTATCGTTCATTTAGGTTTGTTTGCATTGGCCATCTGACTGTTATATGACCATCAGAAAGGCGTTGTGCCCTTTGCAGTGAGTCATGGACTCCATTCTGGCTGTATAGCATCCATGACCGCTGTTCGCCAGTTTTTTTTGAACCTCATTCAGGTCTGTAGAAAGTCGGGTGGACGAGAACCGGCCGTGCACTGCCTTCTCAGTGCCCAACCATTTTCGAACCCTTCTCAAACGGTTATCAAGACGGTATTGGATCATGGCGGGTTTTTCTAACCGTCAGAAAAAGCCAGTGCAAACGAATCTAATATCAAAAATCTGATACAGGTTTTCCACTCTAATATCTATTATATTTAGAAAAAGTGTTGTCTGCGTCTGAAATGGCCGAAGCTAATATAATTAATATCGATCTTCAATTGCGATTACTATTGGTACAATGTAAATGGGACTAAATTTTATTTTCTAATGGAACCAAATGAATGAATAAAGTTAAGGTGAATGTAAAGTCACTGGAGTTTGAGGCACGGAAATCTTCAACAGTACAGGGGGCCTACTCACTAAAATATAGTGGAAAGAGATTATCTATTTTGAAAATCTCCCGCGAGAGATAGTCTCCCCTGGGAGACAGTCTCCTGGGTTCGTCTATTTTACTGAATAGCTCCAGAGACCTTGAGAAAGAGATATGGATCCTAATACACGAAAATGCCGTAGTATCCATGAAGTGCGAGATGTTTGTGCCCCCGGGAGTTCAATTCCTTAATAATGAACGCATTTCTTAGTAATACCTATTCAATGGGCACCTACCTACCTCAATCCATACTCGGACGTTTTTACTCATGAATCGGATAAAAGTTTAAATGAAATTGAAAAAAGTCTCAATTATAAACAGAAATCTACACCTAATGAACGGCCACTCTTAGGTAGGTAGGTAAACTTGCCTCAACCCGTACTTGGACGTTTTTACTCATGAATCAATAATTATGTAGGTACAGTAGAGCCCCGGTTATCCGAGCCCCGACTAACCGAGTTCTGGTTTAACCGAGGCGCAAAAAAAAATATTTAAGACGGCGCGTATGGATGCCGGGCGCCCGGCGACAGTGTTTGTACTCTGTACAGTACCGTACATATGTAATAGTAATATGTTAATTCAATTTTACGTCTTTATTTATTACTGTATCAACCCCAAAATGTCTTTGTAACGCCCGTAACACAGACCAGCGGCCCAAAACGCACACGCTATCATTGATTTCAATGGCGACACGGGACGCTCTCGTTCGCCGCTCTGTCTGCCCGTGTTATCCGAGTTTCTGGTTATCCGAGGGTCCTCTGGTCCACATTAGCTCGGATGATCGGGGCTCTACTGTATATATTTTTAATTAAAATTGAAATGAAAAATTTAATCTTTATGAAATGAAAAACATACACGATCAAAATTTATGATGTGGTTGCGGATGAACGAGGATATTACACGATCACTATGAAACGAGAAATAGACTCTCTCTTTCGAGGAAAGACGCCTAATTAGCTGTCTCTCTGAAAGATCGAGAATGCCAAGATGGCCGCCAACTCTCTTTTAAAAGTTACTGAATAACCCTGTCATGGATACTGTACAAATCTATTTTGCCAAAAGAGAGAGTCGGACCTGAAAGAGATCTCTTTGGCTTAGTGAATAGGCCCCCTGATCACGTCCGCGAGGTTGGCAAGGCAGTCGGGTGAAAAGCCCCAGCCTGGAATGGCTGTTTACTTACTTCAATAGTTTGATTTGACAGTGAACTTATCTTGTTGATAATGATAAGCGCCAGCACCGCAGGGCACGCTGATTATTGCTGATCTACGGGTAGTATTATAGAAGTTAACCAGAAGTAGAGAGGAAAATCTTCGGTCTTGGCGCACGCTCAACCTAATTAGGAAGCGGCTTCACCACCTGAATCCTCCAGACTCTCCTCTCAGGGTTCCACTCGCTCACATCGCCACTGGGAACTCAGCATCAGTTCGGATACTTTCAACTGAAAGATCCATTGAGTTTGGATCTGCTCAATGCTGAACACCACATCCCTAGAAGGTTCTGTATCCTCTATTAACCTCGCTGTTCCCTGTGAAACTTCCACAACCTTCTATGGATGTGTTCAGCACTCAACGGATCTTTCAATTGAACATATCCGAACTGAACGGATGACCAAAGAGTTGACAATCTCACTGAACGGGCGACCCTAACCTGACTAAATTTTCACAACTCCGCATATCAGTCCCACCAGCTCATCCGTTCATCAACGGCTCCCTTCGCACCTCTACGTTCGCACTGTTCTTCCCTTAGTTCACATACTACATAACTATGTACCTACTTCACATTTCTAGCAAGTGCGTTGACCCTTCACCTTGTTCTGTTCCAACAAAAATGTTCTGAGAGACGTGCGGTGTGGTTTCATTTTAATATAGTGGATGGTGGAAACACAGAAAAATACGAAATTGTCAAGTTGAAATTAGCATTTTAAAAACTTCAATACTTGCATTGCATTATGTATGTAGGTAGTAATTATTCAATGCATACTAGGTAATGATTTTGCGATGTCTACCTACCAGCCTAGTCTCCGAAGGTTTCTAATATTATATAGATAGGTAGGTATTTCAAAATGTTTCGTATTTTCGTTCCAGACTCCACAGCAGATTCTGCCAATGTGACATGTGTTATTAAAATAGTTACAAAATGAAAAAAGGTACAACTATTTTAGTGAATCAAACCGATCAAACCCCACCACTTTCGTGATTTTTAGAGCGGGATAATTAGAGGGACTCTGGTGAACGGGTGAGTGTCCCAAAGAACGCATCCCAGAAGCGAGTGAACTGGTGGGCGTTGATTTCCGGACTTTAACGCCTCTTATACATCATCAATAACCTTCCTTAGGGTGAGGTTATAAGCGAGAACACCACGGAAACAGGGAGAATCGTTCACGAAGTTTCCTATCACAGAACACTGCTGATCGATCTTGCTCAGTATCATTTAGAAATAGGGTGCGTATGTGTGTTTAATATTTATTAATTATTCAAGTTTTTGCCTGTTGACTGTAAAAGCGTGAATAGCAGAAATTGTGAAAAACTAATATTGAATTTCAAAAAAGCATCACAAATCCCCTTAGCTTACCCCAACACGTCCTGCCAACTCGCAATGCAAATCAAAACTCCATGACGAGAATCAGTGCATCCAACCGTCCAAAAATAATAATTAAAATACACAATAAATAGCAACATGAATATTTCTAATTAACAATTCTTACTTAACGCAACAACAATTGTTATGGAATGGTAAAATTTTGGTTAATATTATTTTATTTTTATATGTCAAACAAAGGAAAATTTCATTTCCATAAAGAATGACTAGTACTAAATGTAACGTATGGAATGGTGGGTGGTAGGAGTTCCCAGTTAATTTTTATACTTTCTTGAACTGTTAACTTCAGAGATAATGGCGTCTGGGATCAAGTTCAGTTCATGTCCAGTTCTGGGGACTGCACGGTTGAGTTAAAAAAAAGCGAACCAGGACAAAAATTGAGTTGATATTTATTTTATAACTCAAAGGTGAAATCTTGTGTTAGGTTATGGTCGTCTGAGAAAGGATATATCAGGTTATGAGAGGTTCATCACAGCGCATGTGCGGTTCAAGCACTCGCTCATCCAAAGGTGCAGCCGGTTCCTGAACCGAACATCAAACTGAACAACCCATCTGGCCATCACGAGCGGCCCGATTTCTGCACTTCGCTCAATGCTCATGCGAACCGAACAAGAACTGGAGGACAGCACAAAGCTCATGGTCCCTCCGTACTGTCACAATGCTACGCCTGACGATGAGAACATCTAAACTGGTTCAGACCTGACAAATCCTTCGTTCAACAATTGCATCGATATCGCACAGGGGAGGCAGAGCACAGTAAGTTCGAACATCAAAATGCCAATATATATTTCAAAATTCCCCTCGACATTGTCGTTAAGCAACGCAGTTTTCGATGTCCCTGCAGCCCACACAACAAACGTCACCGAAAGATAACAAAGTTTGGCGGTTGTGGGGAGAGCCTATCGGTATGGGGCGTTGACAGCAAAGCAAAATTTTCAGCATAACCGATATATTTATCGGCCTTATAGGCCGAATGGTAGTCAAACACCTCCCAACCAATGACCTAGCATAATGCGAAATACCTAGGAAAGTAGCTAGATAACGTATGCTGCTTTGACAATACATGTATATTTGAAACACTGAATGAATGTTTTTTGGTAGAAGCCGTGGACATGCGAAGTCACACTGTTTGAACGTCTGGAGGATCGACGTTCAAAGGTTTTTCGGGTTCTGCAAGGCTTGTCATGTGTCTGGATTGAGGGAATATGAAAACGGACTCAGGCAGAGCCCGGCTGACGATGAGATCGAGGTGCGGAATGGAGTTGTCGGCGGATTTCAACTGCAAATTGGGGAGTTTCATTTCCCCGCAGAACAAGGGGAACATGTTGTATTCGAATTCTTTCGACGAGTTGGGCTGAAGGTGGACGTCGCACTCTTTGGGGCCGGCGAACAGGAAGTTTTCGGAAGGGTCGACGGACAGGCGGAGAACGAGGAGGCGGTTCGAGCGGTTCGTCAGGACGTACTTGACCGGGTAGAACTGTCGGAGAACGCCGCTCCCCGGGATGTCCACGTCCAGGCTGAGGAGACACTCGAGGACTCTGACTTGGGGCAGGGCGATCGACGAGGTCGTCGCTTTGACTGAGTCCGGCTCCCCGGACCGGGACCACGTCAAGTGCAACGTTCCCAGAGACGCCGGCTCTGCGGGGTGCGCCGCGGACGCCCTCGCGACATCAACAGCCCACTCGTTCTCGTTCAACGTCACTCCACCCAGACGGCAGTTAGGTTCTGCATCGTAACCCCAATCCTGCCCGTCGACCATCAACCCTTCTCTGCTCGACTTGTAACACCAAACGCCTTCTCTCTTCACATTTTCCACCAACTCCAACTGCGCCGAATGTATAACTATCGGCCACGGTGATTGACTAGTTACTTTATTTTCTATCCTAAACACGTCGGAACTGAAAACTTCTTCCAACGCATCATAATTAATCGCCATGTACTTACTTGTATGCATAAACGCTTCTTTAACATCAAACGACACCACAGTTTCACTAATACAACAATTGCCTTCAACCACATAACTCAATCTGACATCCAATTGCCGCGATATGAGTGTTTTTGATTTAATAAAGAATTTCTTTTCTAATTTACTACCAGTTAAATCCACCTTGACAGTGACAGGAAAAGATAATAAAGAGTTGAGATCGCTGAACTCCGTAGCTTGCGATGTCTGTTGGTCAGTCGTAGGAGACAAATTAAAAGTCAATACTGCGTCTGAAACTGGAGACGTTTCGTGGTTTTCCATCGCGACTTTGACTGGATACCATTCCGTGAGGAGAGCCGGTGGCTTGTGGGTTATTTTGAGCGACACGAGGGGGTCCCTGCGGGATATGACGCTAGACAAGCAGGGTTTGACCCGCATGAACTCCAAGTCCCGCCCTTTGACCTGTTTGAAGAACATCAACTCCGGGTAGGTCGAGTTGGGGTCCGTACCGAGGCCGTTGAAGCTGAGAACGACCGTCCGCCCGACTATGTCGCCTACAGAGAGTAATACAGACGAGATTTGCACTATTTTACCGACGTCTCCGGGCTGGGGTTGAGCGTCGCAGAAGAACGTGAGGATCTCGTTAGGTGTTACAGTTCGGGTGTCGGTGATGACGTCGTGTTCAGTTATCTGCAAACCTGGATGGGACAAGCACACTTTGAACGACGAAAAACTAATAGCTACGGGAAAATGGGATCTAACAGTTAACCTCACTCGTAAACTGTTGTACTCGTGGTGAATGATGGTAGCTTTCATTTGTATCGGAGGAACGAATAACGATGTGTCGACAATGACAGGTGATTCCGAACGAGCTGTCAGCCATTTCTGCTGAGCTGCGGCGACTTCTTCTACAGGTAAATTGGCTTCGGGCTCAGGCACACCGCCTTCAGCTACGGTAATAAGATTACGAACGACCCTAACAGCCTCCTCTGCGTGGGATCGGGACACAGCTTCTAGACATAGAGTCAAATATTCGGAAACAGCCGCTGATAGAAAGGCTGTAGCCAGTGCTTTAACTAATAGTTTATCGACGATACTATACCATTTTTCCACGCGGTAATCCCATAACATATGAGTGAGAAGGGTGAGGGACTTACCGTAGTCTTTGGCTTCGTAGTACTCGTCGGCCATTTGCACGACGAGATGTCTCCTCATACGGGGGCACTGGTACTTCTTGAACTGAGATATCGCGTTTCCTAACAGCCCGATGATTATAGCTGAGTGATCGATGTTGTGGAACTCGTTGTACTGGATCGCGAGGATACCCTGTCGCTCCAAATCAGGATCCAACGGCTCTGCGCTGAGCTGGCACGGCCTCCAAGGCCGCTGCCCGTAGAATTCCAACTTATCCCAGTTGGCCAACGGGTCCGGGTCGGGGTACGCGGTCACGTTCTTGCACAACTGCCTCGCTATGAGTTTCCTCTGCTCTGAATACTTGGCCGCCGATTTGTAATAAAACCCGGGATGCTGGGTCTGCACCGGTGGGAAGCCTTGGTGCGCCATTTCCTCCAAGAGCTCGGCAAACATGCTGAACTGCTTCGAGAGCCACCCGTAGTGTTGAAACAGCAACAAGCTGTGGCCTGTTTTGAGTCGGTAGTGCTCGATATGGGCTCTGAAGTGGGATATAGCATCGCGAGGGCGGTTCAGTGCGAAATTGACCCTGCTTACTTTATAGCTTATGTAGCCGGCTACCGTCTTCACTTCGAATTCGTTCGTATCGAGTAACCGGGCTTCGAGCAAGCTATTGTAAGCTTCTTCGTAATGACTATAAGCTGTGACCAAATCTTGTCGTAGTTCGGAGAAAAATCCTATTTTGAAATGATGCCTCACGTAGAGATATTGGTGGTTCTTTTTGTTCAAATATTCCCTATGTTGTTTAACTTGCTTGATTTCGTGTTGATAGTAGGATTTAGCCAGATCGTAAAAGGCGGACTCGAGTTTAGCGGTGAAGCCGAGGAGATGCTCGTTATGTGGGAGGATGTACAGAGATTTATTGCTGAGGGAAGCAGCTTGGAATACTTCTTTGGCTCTTTCCGCGCCGAGAGTGTCTTCTACGGCAGGGTTAGGGGTTTTCCGCTGGATCAGCACGAGGCACACGCGGGACCCCCGGCCGTTGAGAGTTTCACGCAACGACTGCACGCGGGAAACGCACTCCACCTTCCGCTCCTCCCAAAGGGGGTCGTCCCAGTCGAGGTCGGAGAAGACGACGACGACCGAGGGCACTTGGGTGAGGTGTTTGTGCATCCATCCCCGCTTGAGGATACCCTTCGGTATGTGTTGGTCGTATGACTTTTTCGATTTGGGCCTCGGGAACTCGTGGGACGCGGCCAACAATTTGAACGAGACCGGCGGCCTGTCCTGTTGGCGCCTCGAGGCGCTGAGGGCGTCCCAAATGGCGCGGTGGACGGCGTTGTTCAGCGTGTCCAAGCCGGATATCCCGACCAACGCCTGTGGCTGGACCAAGAGCTCGGCTGGGAACTCGAAATCGCGGTCGAGATGCGTCATGAGTCCACCTGCAAAATCGAAATACCCACGTTCAGCTACTAAGACCTACTGACTCAAGGGTGGTATGTTTTTGAAGCTGGGCAAACAAAAAGCTACTGAAACATACACAATACATTCCGCGAAACTTCCCGGCTTAACTCTTCAACTAATTTGCAACGTAAAGTTCCTTTAAGAAATTTTTCGAAAAACGCTTCGTTTTCGAGTTAGGTATCTCGATTTTATGATTCCCCCCCCCCCCCCCCCCCCCCCATGTTTTCTACATTACATCACTAAAATGGACATAACACCCTTTTAACGTACCTATCTAAACTAAAAATGGATACACCGTTGGAAAGAGCTTTAAATTTCCTATTTCCGTGATGCAACATGGATTTTTTTTTTACAAGCAAATTTTCTTTAATATGCAAAATATCGATTTTTTTCGAAATGGCTCTACGACTCAAAACATTAATGGGTGGGTAACCGCAAGCGTTTCAGAGAAACCTTCCTCAGGATCTCAGCTGTCCAATGGTAAGGTCATTTTGGTTTATTATTCTGTGAGTAATACACCTACGTATTTGCTCAGCAAAAAAATTTTATGACACTCCCTCAAAATATTTTATTTTTTGTTTCAAGATGGAAGATTCCAAAAAAATGCAATGTCCGTTCGCCTTATCATCCATATTTATCTACTTTATTTTCGGTCTAAAAAATTCGTTCTTTCGCACACATGCTCCATTTGGGCCCTAGTTGTGTCCCGAAACTTCGCAGCCCGATCGGAATATACCAGGGGTGTTACGGTTGAAAAATGGGTGTAAAAATAGGGTTTTTCGAGGGGTTTTGAGGTTTTAGTGAGTATGAGCGTGTGATATGTTAACGCAGACTTGACGCCATGTGTGGACACTGATTTGTATTAACCACGAAGTAAACTGGATGAAAGAGAGGTTAACGTAACGTTAGCGTGACTTCACCAGCCGGTAGATGCCAAAGCTGAACGAAAACTGAACAGAAAAAGATTAGCAACAGACTTCGGTCGCCCTATCCGCCATTTCTGTTTCGGTGTCGTTTTCCGTTTCTTTTCGGTGCGAGGGTGTTGCAAAAACTCTCTAATAAGTCCTGCGCCGCACTGAACGTGTTAAAAATAACGTTTGGAACTGTCTGGGTTTCTGCTGTTCATATCCTACCGTGAAGTGTAGGATACTACACCAACCAAGTGTAGGATAATTTACCACCAGTGGGGGTGGGGTACCTACTTTCAACAGTTTCGTACTTTTTTGATATTTCGTTCAAGTCTTTTTTTATCTCTTTCCATCACTTCATTTCTCACTTTAGGACTTTCCACTGATTTTTTAAAAATGAGTAAATAATCACAGAATATGACCAATTTTTGATTTTGAAAAACTATTTTGTCTTATAGGGTCGAATATTTCCCAATTCCCCTCTACTAACCCATTTCCTACGAATATATCCTATGGATGGGGGTTTGCCTTAACAATTAGTCAGGCGAAAAAATGTAAATAGGTACAATAAGGGAAAAATAAACACTGACTACTACCGATAAACAATTTGGGCTCAGGCTTGATCTAATGAACGATTTCTCTACTTTCTATTTAATAGACGGTAGATATCATTAAAGAAAATTCATCATAAATATCATTTTTCAACACAAAGATCTGAAGAAGAAACCAAACCTTCAACTCATTGGTAAGTGGTTATTTTCAAACTACTTATTCACTGGTACCTAGCACTAACAAACACTGCTGGGCAAAAATCAGCTATAGCTAAAAGACTAAAATCGACAGCTAAATTAGCTGAAATTTAGCTTAACTAACAGCTAAAGTTTTAGTTATTAGCTGCTAAGGGACATCTAAAATTAGCTGTTAGTTGAAATGTACAGCTAAAATAACTTAAGCTATAAAAACTTCGCTTTTGGTAGCAGCTTTAAGCTAATAGCTTTAGCTCTATAGCTGTCAACTAATAGCTAACTTTTTCTTAAAAAATCGTATTCCTGCTCAAAAACAGCTACCAGGTATCAGCTGTAGTTTTAGCTAATAAGTAAATCAGCTTTAAAACTTCTTTTGAGCGAATTCAATCATTTTGACAATTGTAACCTTTTGAACCGGTAAATTTCCTCGGGTAAAGAAGTGAATTTGACGTATGCAATGTGCACTATTGTTGGCCACCTGAGTTCCTGGGGCTCCCTGGACTTCTCTTCTCTGGGACTTCTATTGACAGATTTTCTGCCTACGATATCTTTCATATGAGAAAATATTTGACCAACATAAAATTTTAATTTGTTGTTATAATTAAAAAAAAAAAAGTTGCTCCCTCACGGCTGCATTACTGGGTACAAGTATGTTATAGCCCCGCCAATATCGATTGTATCGATTATCTCAAATACATCGATCCTTGTGGTATCGATGACGGCTCAATATGGCGTCCCGATGCCTACATCCTGGGTGCCGATATCAACTTTCAAAATGAATACGGGAAGACCATTGTAAGGACACCAAAAAATAAGAGTGACTATAACATACTTGTACCATCTATTCAGAAGTCCCAAACAACCTGCTCATTCACGGGATAGTTTCTGGGATTGTTTATCTTTTTTGAGATGCGAGCGCCAGCGAGCATCCAGATCGCTTGACAATGCGAGCGGCGGAATGGGAACTAAACTTCTTGTACACCCACCGTCTTGTCTGATACACGTCATCGATACCACAAGGATCGATGTATTTGAGATAATCGATACAATCGATATTGGCGGGGCTATAACATACTTGTACCCATTACTGTATAAAAATATAGGTACTGCATAATATATATTCATTTTTCAACACTTTCCCTATAATACAATTCATTTTTTATATATACCCTTACCTATTCCCAATGAAAAATACTTCTGTTATTTGCTGTTATTATTTTTCATTTATGTGAATAATAATAATAATAGCACCTTATTGGAAAACGAAAATTATTGGTCAAAAAAGCTTACTGGACTTGGTGGAAAAAAAGCCTGAAATTGTTCAAAATGGTAATTTATTGTCAAAACGATTAAATTCGTTCAAAAATGTTTTTAATTACTTATCAGCTAAAACCACAACTGTTAGCTGTTTGTGAGAAGGAATAAGATTTTTAAGAAAAAGTCAGCTGTTAGTCATTAAGATGACAGGTACAGCTGTCAGGCATTAAATGGCAGCTATTAGATTTTTTGGAACTTCTTCATTATCTGGTATACACCAAAAAAAATTCTCAAATTTTGATTAAATTATTTAATAACGTTTCTCAACAACAAAACAACTATTGCATACTTGTACCATCTATTCAGAAGTCCCAAACAACCTGCTCATTCACGGGATAGTTTCTGGGATTGTTTATCTTTTTTGAGATGCGAGCGCTAGCGAGCATCCAGATCGCTTGACAATGCGAGCGGCGGAATGGGAACTAAACTTCTTGTACACCCACCGTCTTGTCTGACTGAACAATCGATGTATTTGAGATAATGGTAGGTAATTGTTGTTGAGAAACGTTATTAAATAATTTAATCAAAATTTGAGAATTTTTGTTGGTGTATACCAGATAATGAAGAAGTACCGATTTTTTATAGCTGAAGTTAATTAGCTGTACATTTCAATTAACAGCTGATTTAGCTGTCCCTCAACAGCTAATAGCTAATTTAGTTGCAGCTAAAAAAAAAAGCTACAAGCTAATTTAGTTATTAGTTAAACTTTTAGGTAGCTAATAACTTGGTTAGCTGATGCCCAACACTGCTAGGTAAGTACCTAGGAACTGAGAACAAGTACGCATAGGAACGATTTATTCTGATAAGCAGTACTGGGGGAAGTTTGGAGGTTCAAGGGCAGAGATCATAAGCAACACAGTTGGTACTAGCACTCGGGAAAACAAAAACACGGAGTTCAACTTGTAGTTCAAATTACACAAAATACCCTGCGAACGTTAGAATTACGTTAGTGAATCGAAAGAATCAGGTTATCGCGACTTCAGAACGAATGATTCCAAAATGGACAGCCAAAGGACACTACTTCCAGATCTAACTGGGATATATTAAGTGAGTACATTTAGTCGCCAGGTTGTATCTATCTATGATAATTACAGGTACGTACCTATCAGCATTTCAGAGAGAATTTGAGGAGGATCAAACTTGGCGTGATGTCATCAAAACGTCAAGCACCCGATTAGGCGTATTTTGCAAATTCAAATCAGTTCGTCCGAAAATATCCAAATAATTAATGAATTTATTTTTTCTCGAAGTAACAGTATTATTTATAACGAAACGTCAATTGGGACTCACTAAATTGCGATCACATGACACTGGAATACGTGGAGGGCCAATACGCGAGATGTCGCCGCGGCTGAATCCTGCGCTTGGCGATTTGAGAAAACACCACAACTCACACCTTCAAATTCATTTTAAACAATACGAAAAAAACGGATAAATGAAATGTGATTTCAAAGAAAATCACCGATAAATGACGTTCGAAGAGCACGAATCTCCAATTTTTCGAGACAAATTTATCGTTATAACCTGAACAACTTATTTGTTACCTTCCCGACTTCTTCTTCACGGTTGAGATTTGTGCGCTTGGCTGATATTTCTATATCGAACGATTGCTGACTTCTTCCTGTTAAATTGGCGTGACCTAGAAAATTACCTAAACGTCAACATCCACATGGATCCAGCTGAGCTTTTCACGGGGTGCGAACAACCCCACAACACTCGCCCCTCACTCACCAGAAATAAGGCAGGTGATGTCGCGGGGGAGGTCATAATTATTATAAATTTAAAAAATAGGTTCCTACCCAATAATATTAGGTAATTACCGCAAAAATTAAAAATTTTAAATAGAATTAGGTGGAAATTAATTATGAAAATTTATTGCATATATAATAAAGTTGTAGTACATAGGTAAACTGGATGTAAATGCATGAGAAATTCAAAATAAGATGTTATGATACCTACCTCTTATTTAAACTTCCGTCGGGCGCGCCTTGGCCAATCACACCACCGGGCGCGTGCCGCACTGTATGAGGCAATCTATATTTGCTCTTTTTTTAAATTAAATCTTCTTTTTAAATGTAGGAAAAGGTGTGAAACAGTAAATTTATGTTTTTGCTTTGCAACAAATGTATTTTCTTCGAATAAAAACTTTAATACATAACACCCCAAACACCCAACTCCAAAATCAGTCATTCAAAAGGATTTTTTTTTTGCTGGTAACATGAATAATCTCGAGAACAATAGTACAAATAATTGACTTCAGTATTTTACTGAGCACCTACCTTAACGATTTTTGGTACTTAATCCAAGTAAATTAGACGTTTTGGTTTATTATTCTGTGAATAATACAGGTGTATTATTCGCTCAGCAAAAAATTTTTATAGCACCCCCTCAAACTTTTTTCTTTTCCGTTTCAAGGTGCGTAGATTAAAAAAATGCAATGTCCGTACGCCGTACGCCGTATCACGTGTACCGGCTTCATTTTCGGTCTAAAAAATTCGTTCTTTCGCCCACATGCTCCATTTGGGCCCTAGTTGTGTCCCGAAACTTTTCAGCCCGATCGAAATATAGCCAGGGGTGTTATGAGTGAAAATGTGTATAAAAATAGGTACTTTTTGCGTTTTAGCAACATGTTAGTACCATGAGCTTCTTTCCATGTTTTTGGGGACGGGAAGACCGAATATGAAGTCGATTTTGACCAAAGAGTGGAAAATTGAGTTCTACCAAAATTGATTTTTTATGAGTGAAAAACCTGGGAAATCGTGTGAAATCACCATCAGTTTGTATAATAGGTAACACTGGAAAAAGTGTTAACACGTGGATCAAGACGATTAAATGGCACTAACAATGATCAAAGATAGTTGAAAAAAAAGAAAAAAACGCTGCAAAGTCCTTGTCACATGGGTTTATTATTCTATTGGACATATCTACAGAAACGTTGGCTGTTCATTAATTGTTTCTTTCATGCGTAATAATCGAAATAGCTATTTCTGATGGTTTCCATTAATTTTGGCCCCCAAAACACAAATTAGGTACGCTCTTTTTTTTCTTTTTTTTTTAACTATCTTTGATCATTGGTAGTGCCATTTAATCGTCCTGAACCACGTCTTGACACTTTTTCCAGAGTTATTATACAAATTGATGGTGATTTCAGACGATTTCCCAGGTTTTTCGCTCATAAAAAATCAATTCTGGGAGCTGAACATTTGGTAGAACTCAATTTTCCACTCTTCGGTCAAAATCGACTTCATATTCGGTCTTCTCGTCCCCAAAAACATGGAAAACGATATCTCAGAAGCTCATGTCACCAACATGTTGCTAAAACGCAAAAAACACCTATTTTTACACACATTTTCGCTCATAACACCCCTGGGTATATTCCGATCTGGCTGAAAAGTTTCGGGACACAACTAGGGCCCAGATGGAGCCTGTGTGCGAAAGGACGATTTTTTTAGACCGAAAATGAAGCCTGTACACGTGATACGGCGGACGGCGGACGGACATTGCATTTTTGGAATCTACGCACCTTGAAACGTAAAAGAAAAAAGTTTGAGGGGGTGTTATAAAAATTTTTTGCTGAGCGATTACATAGGTGTATTATTCAAAGAATAATGAACCAAAAACGCTGCAAAGTCCTTGTCACATGGGTTTATTATTCTATTGGAGTTCTAGAGATTCTTGTTGGCAGTTAAATTTATTGTTTCTTTCATGTGGAATGATTGAATTAGCTATTCCTGATGATTTCCACCAATTTTGGCCACCAAAACATGAAATAGGTACACTTTTTTTCCCCCCAGATCATCTTTGATCATTAGTAGTGCGATTTAATGGTCTTGATTCAGCTGTTTACAATTTTTCTAATGTTATTATACACATTGATGGTGATTTCAGACAGTTTTCCAGGTTTTTGACTTAAAAAAACCAATTTTGGGAGCTGAACCTTTGGTAAAACCTCAATTTCCGCGTCTTTGGTCAAAATCGACTTCATATTCGGTATTCTCGTCCCCAAAAACATGGAAAACGATACCTAAAGCTCATTTTACTAACATGTTGCTAAAACGCAAAAAGTACCTATTTTTACACACATTTTCACTCATAACACCCCTGGGTATATTCCCATCGGGCTGAAAAGTTTCGGGACACAACTAGGGCCCAAATGGAGCATGTGTGCGAAAGGACGATTTTTTTAGACCGAAAATGAAGCCTGTACACGTGATACGGCGGACGGCGGACGGACATTGCATTTTTGGAATCTACGCACCTTGAAACGGAAAAGAAAAAAGTTTGAGGGGGTGTTATAAAAATTTTTTGCTGAGCGATTACATAGGTGTATTATTCACAGAATAATAAACCAAAAGGAGCTTACCTAATTTGTGTTTTAGGGGCCAAAATTAATGGAAACCATTAGAAATAGCTATTTCGATTATTACGTATGAAAGAAACAATAAATGAACAGCCAACATTTCTGTAGGTATGTCCAATAGAATAATAAACCCATGTGACAAGGACTTTGCAGCGTTTTTAATCACAGTTTAGGTAAATATAAATGCATTAGTAACTAAAAAAAAACATACACTAAACTTTTTCACAACTCAAAATTTGTCAACTTCTTTACAGTCAAATATTAGGTAGTAAATCACTCAGCTGGGGTTAATGACAAGAAAAATGGGGAATATGTCGATAAAGAACACATTAAAATCGCAAAAAAGTAAAAAAATACCAGGAAAAGTTACAAGAACAAATATTATTAGAGACTCATCAGCGGGCGCATGCCGCACTGAGTGCTGGAGAGATCGGGACATGACCGGGCGCGTGCATCACTCTGTGCGGCGGCGAGCGAACATTTACGTTTACGTACTTGTATACGACTGAAGACAATGCGAATCGTGTTCCCGGTGGCACCGTCTTACGTCAAAACTAGTAACCTTAAATTAGACCAGCTGACATCCTTCTCCCTTCAAGCATACAGCTGGTGTTTTGAAAACACTAACGTGCCCGCACAAAATGCTGGCGCGCGCCCGACGGAAGGTTAATTGGCCTGCTTATAATAATAATCTTTATTGCGCTTGAGACTTTGAATTACATGATTACTGTACCTACCTAATTGTACAAGATCAAAATAACATGTCAGTTAAAACCTTACCTACCTAACGCTAACATAATATTAATTCGTGCTATTAGCTGACTCCTAGAAAACCGTAAGAAACCATCCATGATCCAATACCATCTTGGTTAAGAGTTTGATCATGGTTGGGAATTGAGAAGGCAGTGCATGATCAGTTCTTGTCCGCCCTATTTTATTTACTTGGGTGCTGCAATGGCAATGAGAAAAGTGGCTTTGGATAGTCAGAAAACGCTGGTAACAGGTACCTACTATACAGTCGGAGTCAGAGAATCACTGCAAACGGCCCAACGCCTACTGTAGTATAACGCACCAGACAAGCTACCTATCACTTTCTAAAGAATGGAATCTACGTGAACTGACAGTATAGATTTTATTACAGAATGAGAATAATCCCGGAATACATATGAAATGTTTTCAATGGTAACCAAGTACCCATTGGTGCTTGGTTGAACTAATAATGATTACTGAACCGGTGATGCTATACCTGACATTATATCCAATGGTTCAAAGGAGAACCCAGCCCAAGGCTTACGGTCTCCCCCCTGCTGCAAGCAGACAGGGAAGGCCTCATAGGAGGCGACTGTAAACACAGTCAGTGTCCTTGGATATGCCCAAGTTCCTGTTACACCTACAGGTGGAGGCGAGTGTTCTAGCTCACTCTACCAACTTAGCAGGTTGGTTCCCTAGTTTTTGGTTTCCCACAAAACTCACATGCCGGAGCCTACCCAATGGACCCATACAGTCCATGGGGGGGGTGGGGGGGGCTTCCCACCACATCTGGATCAATTCCAGTGCTTGGGTGACACAACCACGAATCCAACCTCAACTGGGGGGGCAGACAAGTGGCACTTTGCCGAAGCGACGTGCCGGTTGCCTGGGGCTCCCCCCGCCCGTGGTACCGGTTATGGTAAGAGCAAGATCCCAGTTGCCTGGCTTTGCATCCCACCCAGAGGCCAGACCGGTCGCAGGCCCGCCATCAGAGAAGGTGACTCTGTAGCTACCACTCTATCCCCTATCTGCGAATCCGCAGCCCGAGCAATACGGGAGCATGGGGAAGGGAGACACTAGGACTCCTCTCAGGGCCCTTGATCCCTTCGATTCATGGTCCTATGTGTACAACGGCACCCATCGCCTACCTGACAGTCAGATGATCACTGCATACAAATCTATAAATATATCTGTGGGTCGACTGCTTGGTAAAAAGAATGATGTCTTATGCGCAGTTCACCACTTGGAGCCTTTGCTTGCGGCGACAACGTTCGGATACGGTTCACAGCGCGGTCTCGTGATTGGGGGACCAACACGACCGGTCGGGAGTAATGCCCTTAACTGATGTCTTACTATTTTGATACCCATCCCACAAGTTTATGGCACACTCCCACACCAAAATTTAATATTGAGAGCACTTGCTCTGTCGCTCAGAACCCTCACTTTTGCCTATCGGCTGGTCGTATAAAGGCTGATTCACGCTAGACCATGGCGGGACCAAGCCGAGCCACAGTGAAAGAATCACAGGAGCATTTTCAATGAACTCGTTCACGCTACACCGAGTGGAGTACGTGCCGAGTCCGTGTTTCAACCATATCCCGGCCATGCCCCTGTGAGAAAGGGGGCTGGACATTCTTTTCCCAGACCCAGACTGGCTCTGTCCCTCAGTTTTGTTGCATTTGTAGTCAAAAATCTCATTAAGTGATAATTATTTATTTTTTTTAAATTACATATTTGCAAGCAGTAATAATAAATTGTTCATTTGCTATTAATGACTTACCTGAGACACACTGCTAACCGCTCTGTAGGTGAAATGGGACCTGAAATGGTGTACTCTTCGTGAGACCTTCTTTTACTTTTAGAAGTAAAACATTGAAACAGTCTTTGGACATTCGAAAATAACCAAAGAATTTACTTTCATCATCTAACAGTTCTTTATATAGCGTGGCAAATTCTCCCTCCAGCTTCCGCTTTCGCCAAGTTGGATGTACACCCCATCTTCTGAAGAATTCTGAAGTCCAGCAACTTGTTTATCCTTCTCCTCTTCATCAAGTGCAATTGCAGTTGCTGCTAAATCTTCTTAGGAAAAGTTCATTTTGGAAGCACAAATTTTGACAAGTCACACTCGGCCACAGCCCGGACGGAACAGCATGCGTGGAGGCTCGGGCCCGGTCTCCACTCGGTTCCTGTGGCCCGGGCCCGGGCCGGACACGGTGCAGCGTGAATAATCCTTAACCCTTATGTACACGCTAAGCGGCACTCTGTACCGCATTTTTTGAAAAACTTGATTGCACGCACTCTGAGCACCCCAGGCGACACGAGGGCCCCAGGTATTCTCTTTCCAACTATCCCTGAGCATCGTGGACGCTATGCAGGTTTCGGGAATTCTACATTCAGTTGTTGAGAGCATTTGAAAGTGAAAAGATCCATCCGAGCGGCACTCCGTTCCGCTAGCGTGCCTTTATGTTTTTGAAGTTGCGGTACGCAGTACCCCCAGCGTGTAATAATGTAAGCATTCTCAATCACTTCTCTTCTTCTTTTTCCTTGATTTCTCACTGTTTTTCTTTCGCAGAAACTTCCTTAATTGTATTTTTATAATAAGTTTTATTTTAGTTTGTTTTTCCTTGCTGTATTTGAAGGGTGGGTTTATGATGGTGGTAATTTTTGTTGGTTTCCGAGATGAAGTTTATTGTTTTTGGGGAAACGACTCAATTGTCCCCTCATTTTTTGTCACTGATTTTTCGATTTTGCTGTGATTTCTTGAGACCATTCGTCACTGATTTTTTTTTATATCTAGGATCTTACCTGGAGGCAAAAAAAAATCGTTAGTGATATTTTTGTGCATCCATTACCTACAGGTGCAATATACTGAGGAAAAAGTGAATTTCTTGTAATGTTTTGTTTGTAAAGAGAAAGAAGTTAGTCACTGCTAGTCTGAGGGCAATGTATTGAGAGAAATGTGAATTTTACGATTTGTTTTGGTTTTGAGTTGTTTTAGTTCAGAAAATTATAATATTTTGAAGGATAACGTTTTATCTAAACACGGCTGTGTATTCTGTTGATGTTACCCATTCGTTTTAGAGCCATAGCACAATTAGATGGGAAAGCCGGTAGCTGGCAGATGCCAGAAACAGAAGTGCGGTACGGAGTGCCGCTAGCGTGTACTAATGGGAAAAAAGTTTAAGCGTGGACGTAAGGGTTAACAGCTAACGGGAAAGGGAAACCATTCGAATTGTGACGCCAACAATATAGAAAAAACTTTATTACAACAAACGGATTTGTACAGATTTGTTCATCTTCAAGTCACAAGTTCTGACAGGAACAGAAGTTTTGTCAAAATTCTTGCATATTCAGGTCATTTTGAAACAGAAAGCATTTCGGTTCACGAATAATCGAAATAAAACACAACTCGTCTAAAAGTGAAAAAAAAAAAAAAAAAAAAGAAAAATCCACAAGTTTTACCTATACAATGTATCTGAGAAAGTAGGTATGATTTTTTTTTTCATTGCCAGAGCTAAAATTTGAACCGTATAATCTAACGAACATAACAGAGACTTCAAGGTAGCTACGAGAAACGAAATGGAGAAAGAAAGTGGGAGAAAACCCCCTGAAGGTCGCACGGAAAATGTGAACAACAAATTGTGCGGTTGGTAATCAATGAGCACCCCCCCCCCCCCCCCCCCCACACCTTAGATGAACCTAGGGAATGGCAGTATTAACTGATTGCATAAACTTATAGATTTTAAACGACAACGCAAAGTAAAAAGAAAAGACACTGTCTTTGGAAAGTTAATGAAACTTCTTCTTGACGTAAATATTGCGCTTCCCATCGATGATGCCAGAGGCCTCGTAGACAAGTCCGAGCCTGTCGGTTTCGTGTTTGATCCAGGATCGCTCTCCGAAGGTGAACCCCGAGCCGAGCTGGAGGGAGGCGGTGGACCCTTCAGCGAATTCCTCAAGGATATCCGTTACAGCTTTGCGGCAGTCTTCGTGGACCTGAAGGGAGACGTGAGAGTGAATATAACCCGGATACAGAAAGAAGCCTTCCTAGATTACAATCACACGCATGCGCAGGTCCGAGGAAATACGGCTCGCAGGGAGCAACCTCTTGCAATAAAACCACTGTGTGATGTATAATAGTCTTGCAAAATCAGGATCCCAGTCACTTTTATCAGACTATAAGAAATGAATAGGGACTTACCTCATCAAAATTAAGTTTTTCTGTCTCATCTTTAATCGAAAACCCAAACATCTTTTGGCAAACCCCCTTCTCAATATCATGGTACGCCTTCCGCTTATGATCCAGCTGTAATAAAGTGAGACACGGTCATGAAAGTTCATGTATTGCCACATCCATAAATAAATAATAGCAAAGTCTACCCATCTCTTCACTCCCTATAACATCTCGAATTTTGCAGACCTTTCCATATCCGCCTTCAATTGTTCAAATCATTAATTCTACCACATGACTGTCCTACGCACAATAATAAAATGAATGAATGAATGAACAAGTGGAGATCTCCGGTTTAGTAAATAAATGTTGATTAAAACTTTGATGAAACCTACCCTTAACATATATTAAACAACGACGTCAATACGTACCGTTTTAATGGCATTGTTTATCGCATCGTTCGTAGGTTCGAGCTTTAGAGCTTGGTTGAAGTCTTTCGAAGCGAGTTTGTAGTTGCCGAGCGCTTGGTTTGCCAGTCCCCGACTGAAAAGTTTGATTTCAGGATTAACTGATGTTCCGATAACCATAAAAACTATACGCATGTACTATGAAACAGTGGGGGTAGCCTTACTTATAGAAGAGTTTGGCGCTCTTCATGGCGTTTTTCTGGTCGAGTTCAAGGGCTCTTTTGGCAGCGATGCACACCCTTTCGGGCTGCTTCAACCTGTCGGTGTTGTAACAGACAGTCATGTTCACGTAGATCTTGAGAAGGAGGTATTTCATCTTTGTCTCTTCTTCATCGTTGTTCAAAGAGCAGTTCAGCAGGAGATTTTCCGCTCTCCGGTAGCTGCGATCACAGTAGGAATACACGGCTATCAATGAGATGTATCAATTGGGAACGGACTGATCGTTCAGAAAGTAGGGGAAAACACGACAACCCTACAATGGGGTCTGTGCATGGGCCACATAAGCTGTTTGTAGTGAGCAGTAGTTGAGGGATCACCCGTGTCGTGGCCTAAGGGCAGGTTTGGCTAGGAGGAGAGGAGGACGTGCCCCTTAGGAGTCTTTTCGGATGGCTAACGCCCCGCGGTTATCACCACAGCAGGCGTTAGAGGAAGAGGCGTCCTGCCGTTATCACCACAGCAGATGCCAAGGGAGAAGGGTTCTAGCACCACGCAGTTATCACCACACCGAGTGCTAGAGGAAATAGCGTCCCGCGTTACCACCACAGCAGACACTAAGGATGAGGACCCTAACACCCCACAGCTATCACCACAGCGAGTGTTACAGGATGGAGCATCCCACGGTTACCACCACAACAGATGCGAAGGGAGGCGAAAGGGTAGGAGAGGAAGAGGGGGCGTGAGTGAGAGAGAAGTCATAGGTAGGAGTGCGGTCGGTCGAATGAAGAGCTGGGCGGTGCCTCCACCTCGTCCCCCCCTCTGTCAATGGCCGTTACGACCCTTGAGTCATTGGGAGCTCGATGGAGGGGACCCTTCTGGTCTTTTTCCCGAGGCGTCGCACAGCTCGCCTTCCTACTCATTTATTGGCTGAATCTATAAGTTTACATGAGAGTGGTATCGCAGCTGAGGGGTACCACGACACGGTTTATACTATTTAAAAAAAACAAACTAGATTCCATTCTGAGAACACCGACACCAACCGCACTGTCCTATGATAAGTACAGTGAAATGGAAATCTCTAATTAGCGGACACCCAAGGGACCGACCATTTTGTACGTTAATTAGAAGTGTCCCTTAATTATAAAGTTAGGGAAAAAAGAAATGAAGACCTCGAAGCCATTACATTATCATTATGGGCTTTATTACAGATGTATGTACGTCATGTAGGCAGGAGCAGTTTTTTAACAATATACGTAATATGTATGTGCATATTTAAGAAACGTAATCAGTGATGAAAGATTGTTTCGTCTGCTAGGTCGCGTCTTCTCAATTCTCCTCTCAATCTCAGACATAATTTTCAACAAGTCCACGTCGGCAGATGCGAAACAGTATTTTTTGAGCAGGCTGATGGCATTTAGGGCTTCGGTTATCGTAATATTCTGCACATCACTGCTGTGATGAGACCACGAAACAGGGCATTTTCGTCACTTGAATAACACCAAGTTCAAAGCTAATCCAACAGGCCTTTTAGCCGTATATCATCACGTTTTGCCCCTGCCACTGTCTCCTGCCTGTCCGGTAATTAGAGGTAGACTTACGGCGATTTCACCATCATAGGGGCCAAAAATAGTGACCTTGTCCGCTAATTAGGAATGTCTGGTAAATAGAGGGATCCGATGCACAAAATCAAACGTAGCTCTGCCCAGACCACACAAAAAAACTGTCCGCTATTTAGAGCGTCCATTATTTGGAGATTGCACTGTAGCTCTTTTAGCGAATTTTCGAAGAAAAGGAAGCTATTGTTCTCGGTCCAAAATTTTTAAAACTCGAATTTCCGAAAGATTTTTATACCAAAATCCGTTTCAGACCATCCTGAATTCACTGCCGAAAGACACCAAAAATTATATGTATATATATATATATATATATATATATATATATATATATATATATATATATATGTATGTGTCATTCCAGACGATAACTCTCGAAAGAATTGAGATAAAAAGTTCAAATTTGCACGAAAAATCTGTCTTGGCAATCGACAGGCTAAGTTCGAAGATGGGCAGAATCGGGTCACTCTAAGGGGGAGTTTTGGGGAATTTTAGGGGGGGAAAATTACCCATAAATTCCCAAAATGAAAAAGTCTGACAAGTGACACCTCATTTTAAAGGTTTTTGTACGCTGAACACGATGGTGAAATCAGAATTGCGATATCTCATTCCATTCTCAAACTGGAGCACTTTGAAGATGAAGGAACGTGGTTATTTCTTGAGATGTTCTTCCTGGTTCGTCTGCTCTAATCTGATAACGGAATGGGATATCGCAATTCTGACTTCACCATCGTGTTCAGCGTTGGAAAATCTACAAACCGAGGTGTTACTCGGCAAAAAATGGAACAAAAAATTTGTTACGTACCCAATACCTACTCTTCTGCTATTCAAAACATTTTTGATTTCCCCCTCCCCCTCCTTCCACCCCAAATTTTACTTTGCGTAAAACTACTCCTGTTTTAATTTTGTATGGTATCAAGTTGGGAAAACATTGGCCGAAAATTAATTTTCAGAAAATTTTAGGCGGAGGAGGAAGATGCCGAAAACGTCGAAAATTCGCTCTTATAGCCATGCTGCATGACTGTGGTTTTTTCAATAATTGTTTCAGTTTCCAAAAATTCTGACGTCACAGTAAGCTGGGAGGAAAAAACTGCTTATCGTAGGACAGTGCGGTTGGTGTCAAAACTCTCATGATTGAATCTACTATCATTTAAAAAAATAAATAAGTACGTAAATGTATAAATAAAAATACCTGCACATACCCCATTAAGATAAATATGCAGAACGATAAAATTAGCGAGGATACTATACTACAGATCAGGTGGAAGTATAGCGCCCTGAGGGCGGCCTACAAGATTTATGGAAAACTAGGAAATCTATCAGAAATGTATTTTTACAGATATTTATCAGAGATAGGTATTGAAGATTTTGGGAAAACTAGGGGATCTATTAGACATTTATTTTTTATAGATAATTATTAATTTCATTTATTTAGGTAGTAAATAATACGTTTTCCATAAGTAGTTTCCAGATTGTTCATGGCAATTCCCTAACTTTTCCAATACGAAATGCACTCATCACAAGGCTGTGACGGCGGGCAGTTCTCGAGTCGTTTGTTTTTCCGGTGAAAATGAGGTCGTTTTGGCTGAAGCCTAATCGACATCCCTTGTCAACTGGTGATAATATCGCTGGTCAAGGAGGGGGACTCTCGAGGGTCCACCGTCACTCGCCTCCTCACTCTGTCACAAGGCTATGGCGCTGTAATGACATGAACTCACTATTCGACGGCTCCAAGGACGTTGCGGCTGGCGAAGTAGTCGTTGGCCCTTTCGTGAGCCTGTTTGGCCAACGTGTAGGCGGTTTTGAATTCTTTGCGAGCAGCCAACGAAAGCGACTCCTCTTCTCTGATGCTCCCGCAATCCACAGCTTTGAAGACTTCGATCACAGCCAGAATGGTTGCCTCTAATAATAAAATTGATGAATGGTACAACTTGAATGCTATCGGTATCAACATTTTTTGGAACGCCCCTCGAAAGCTCTGCTTTTAGAAATAAACGGTGCCTCTATTGTTTTCAATTTGACATTTACAAATCTTATCCTACGGAGTTGATTGATAAAAATATTTCCAATTTTCCGTGACCGCAGCTTTTTCTGGTGGATTTTACGTACATAATATTGCAATTAACATCAATCAGACTTCAAAAAAAAAAGGAGGAGGTTCTCAATTCAACCTGTTTCAATGTCTTAGCGAATTTTCAAAAAAAAAAAATGAGGCTATTGCAATGTGTCCAAAATTTTCATAACATGAATTTTTGGAATTTTTTTACAGGCAAATCCGTTTCAGAGCATCGTGAATTCTTCCCGATTTTAACAAAAATTTATATTTATGTACTTATAATATATTTATGTGTCACTTCAGACGATATCTGATCTTAGACTCATGATAAGCATTCCAAATTTCGCCAAAATGTTCGTACTGCCAAACAAATGGACGAGTTCGAAGATGAGCAATTTTCAAAAATTCTAAGAGGTCCAAATTTGAGTTTTTAGGGGTCAAAAATCGGTAAAACCTGCTAAAATCGGGAACAATGAATATAAAATCACTTAAATGTACGGAAGGGTAAGTAAAGACAGAAAAATACCATTCAAGTTGTTTTTCATACAGAATAGGGGTCAAATATATTTTTTGGGAGTCAAAAATTGTTATTAGGGGCTAAAATCAATAATAATTCATCTGACGTTGTGTGGGATGGTGAATCACGATCGCGAATCTATTTCGAATATGAAAATATTTGTCTAAAAAAAAAACAGTGGGTTAAATTTGACTTTATAGGGGCCAAAAATCGGTAAAAATTGCTAAAATAAAAAAAAAGATATAATTTTACGAGAGGTGGTATGTTTTTTCGCTATATCATCTTGATACTCAATAGCACGAATATATCTTTGAAAATTCACTGTTATAGCCATGCTGCATGACTGGAATTTCCATCTGGAATAACAGTTTTTGAGTTTAGGTCCACATTAGGCAGCCAAAAAACCTTCGCAACTTTAGGGCGTTTTTCAGTTTTTGACTAATCACATCTAAACGGTGCAGCTTACAGAAAAGGCAACGAGAACGTCGAGTTGTTTCTTAACGTACTTGGAGGTACTCTCGGCGGGGCTCCCAGCTCACCGAAGGCGAGGGTGTAATGGATGAGAAACTGAGACTTCTCTCCCACACACATGGAGCTCAAGGCTATCTCGAGGCCGGGGTAGGTAGCGCAGCGGCCCAACTGCAGACGAATCGGATCTTTGTTTCTGAGGTACGTCGAGTCGAAAGGCACCTCCTGGTGCTCGACGTACTTGTTGTAGTGGAGGTAGACGACGGAACCTTCCACGATTTTGGAGGAACCGCTCCTGAGGATCTACGAAAAATCACAAATATTACATACAATGACTGTGATGAAAACCGTAATGTGGATGTGATCAACACGCTAATGCATCATAGCAGCCTATTCTGCAGTTACCGTAATCACAATGAAAAGCCTTAAGAAACCAACGAGATACAAGAGAAATCGTTGATCACATAAAATTTCAATTCTGTTAGGATATAGAAGGAAAATACTCTTGGAGAAAAAAAGCGAACACCGGGTACAAGAGAAAACGTTGGCCAGACTGATATTGTAGGTAAAATACCATTAAGAAACCAACTGGATAGAAGATAAATCGTTGATCAGATTCAATTTCAGTTCTGTTATGATATAGTAGGCAAAATACTCTCAAAAAAACTTACTAGATAAGAGAAATCGTTGGCCCGAGTGATACTGTAGGTAAACTACCCTTACGAAACCAACTGGGTACAATAGAAATCGTTGATTAAATTCAATTTTAGTTCTGTTATGGTATAGCAGGTAAAACATTGTCAAAAAAACTAATGGATACAAGAGAAAACGTTGACCAGACTGATATTGTAGGTAAACTACCCTTAAGAAACCAACTGGACAGAAGAGGAATCGTTGGTTAGATTCAATTTCAGTTCTGTTATGATATAGCAGGTAAAATACACTAAAAAAAACTAACTAGATACAAGAGAAATCGTTGGCCAGACTGATATTGTAGGTAAACTACCCTTAAGAAACCAACTGGACAGAAGAGGAATCGTTGGTTAGATTCAATTTCAGTTCTGTTATGATAAAGCAGGTAAAATACTCTTAAAAAAACTGAAAAGAAATCGTTGGCCAGACTGATACAGTAGGTAAACTACCCTTAAGAAACCAACTGGACAGAAGATAAATCGTTGGTAAGATTCAATTTCAGTTCTGTTATGATATAGCAGGTAAAATACACTAAAAAAAACTAACTAGATACAAGAGAAATCGTTGGCCAGACTGATATTGTAGGTAAACTACCCTTAAGAAACCAACTGGACAGAAGAGGAATCGTTGGTTAGATTCAATTTCAGTTCTGTTATGATAAAGCAGGTAAAATACTCTTAAAAAAACTGAAAAGAAATCGTTGGCCAGACTGATACAGTAGGTAAACTACCCTTAAGAAACCAACTGGACAGAAGATAAATCGTTGGTAAGATTCAATTTCAGTTCTGTTATGATATAGCAGGTAAAATACACTAAAAAAAACTAACTAGATACAAGAGAAATCGTTGGCCAGACTGATATTGTAGGTAAACTACCCTTAAGAAACCAACTGGACAGAAGAGGAATCGTTGGTTAGATTCAATTTCAGTTCTGTTATGATAAAGCAGGTAAAATACTCTTAAAAAAACTGAAAAGAAATCGTTGGCCAGACTGATACAGTAGGTAAACTACCCTTAAGAAACCAACTGGACAGAAGATAAATCGTTGGTAAGATTCAATTTCAGTTCTGTTATGATATAGCAGGTAAAATACACTAAAAAAAACTAACTAGATACAAGAGAAATCGTTGGCCAGACTGATATTGTAGGTAAACTACCCTTAAGAAACCAACTGGACAGAAGAGGAATCGTTGGTTAGATTCAATTTCAGTTCTGTTATGATAAAGCAGGTAAAATACTCTTAAAAAAACTGAAAAGAAATCGTTGGCCAGACTGATACAGTAGGTAAACTACCCTTAAGAAACCAACTGGACAGAAGATAAATCGTTGGTAAGATTCAATTTCAGTTCTGTTATGATATAGCAGGTAAAATACACTAAAAAAAACTAACTAGATACAAGAGAAATCGTTGGCCAGACTGATATTGTAGGTAAACTACCCTTAAGAAACCAACTGGACAGAAGAGGAATCGTTGGTTAGATTCAATTTCAGTTCTGTTATGATAAAGCAGGTAAAATACTCTTAAAAAAACTGAAAAGAAATCGTTGGCCAGACTGATATTGTAGGTAAACTACCCTTAAGAAACCAACTGGACAGAAGATAAATCGTTGGTAAGATTCAATTTCAGTTCTGTTATGATATAGCAGGTAAAATACACTAAAAAAAACTAACTAGATACAAGAGAAATCGTTGGCCAGACTGATATTGTAGGTAAACTACCCCTAAGAAACCAACTGGATACAATAGAAATCGTTGATCAGATAAAATTTTAGTTCTGTTATAACAGGTAAATACTCTCAAAAAAACTAAATGGATACAATACAAAACGTTGGCCAGACTGATATTGTAGGTAAACTACCCTTAAGAAACCAACTGGATACAATACGAATCCTTGGTTCGATTCAATTTCGTGTACGAATTGAATGCGAACTTGATCAGGTAGCTGCTAGGGAAGGAGAAGAATCACCAAAAAATGTACTTCGTGTGAATTTTGGCACTTGCATAATTGGTGAATCCAAGAAAGAAGCTGGGGAAACTGCGGTTAAGTTTTCTTTGGGAGGACAAGATGGCTACAGTCCCATCTGTTTGTAATCAGGGGGTAGCGGAGTTGGATGAAGGAGAAAGAGTGATACGAGGGCAAAATACCTATTGAGGGGATCTGATGCCAAACAAGCTTTGTTCCAACCAGTCAATGCGGTTGAACCGAGCATGCGCAGTAGTGATTTACTCGTCAACCGCTGTTCCAGCTAACAAACTGAGTGTGACCTTGGCTGACAACCACTGCTCCAGCCCACCAGCACGGTTCAGTCAGGTTGAACCGCAGTTCGACCACTCTCTTGCCTGGGGTTCAGGACGGTTGGTTGGCAGTTGCTATAACCACATTTGAACCTACCTCAAGCATAGGTAACCTTACTAATCTAATTTCGCTCTCTGTCTCTGCATTTTTTTTGTGTGGGTCAATAAATTGTGTAACTCTGAATTTTTTTGTGTGGGTTGGATCAATGGATTTGTTATTGCTGTTGATGGATGATGGTGACATTGAATTTGATGACTGAGCGAAATTTTGACTGATGACGGTGATTGTGACTTGGAAATGTGGCTAGCAGAAGAACAAAGGTGTCATCCAAAAAACCAAAATTACTTCGATGTGGTGGCCAAATATAACGAAACTGAATTTCTGGAGCATTTCAGAGTCAGCCGAGCAACATCAGAATTCTTCGCAGTTAAATTCGAGGCCAGCCAATTTTACAAGAACTTGTCAGCGTGTACTGTAGGGTTTCTAACAAAATTTAAAGTCACGTGAGAAGGTGGGGGCCAACCGGGGTTGACAGAAGGCGTTCCAGCCGAACGTTAACCAGTTGGAACCACAGTTCAAACCCTAATCAAGAAGACACTGGACCGCGGTTCGACCGCTCTATTTGGCTGGAACAAACCTACAGACACATCCTGGACTCGCTGTGTCAAGAAATGGTTGACCTCTCCCTTGCATGAGTACTTGTAACTGAAAACATACCTGTTTCTTGACTTTCCCGTCAGGAGTGACATCGGTCATGTTTGCGCTGATTTCGTCGAACGGGGTTCCGGCAGAATTGACATCATCGGGACCGTTTTGGATGCAGTCCATGTTGATGTGCTTCTGGACGTCTTCAAACTCGTAAAAAGTCTCGACCTGTTTCTCCGCTTCGGTCTCCCCCCAGAGGTTTTCACTTTCAATTGTGAACGTGTCGGATCCCTTCTCGAACAGCTTCCTTTGAAAGGATATCAAGGACTGATTTAGTCGGCGTTCCAATACGCGGGTCATTCCGTGAGAACTGGACGATTCATTTCTATGTTATCGTCACTGGTCCACACTTGTAATGGTATTCACCCTTAACTGTAAGTAAGACACTTGTAATGGATGAGGAAGTGTAACTAGCCGCTCATACAGCGTAGTTTTCCCCTCTCCACTCAAGAAAGGTAGGGAGGCAGTGTGACAACTGCCCCCGGAGACACTGGTTTGACTATAGGCAATGCCTCCAGGAGTTGACGATTCGTTTTCGCAAACCGACCGACCCATCAGCCGCATGTCAAAAAGATCGGGAAGAGCCCGGATCCAATATGGACGGGATTCCCGTATAACGTCACACTCCTCCCCTTAAAAACATACTTATTTGAAGAACCAGTTCGTGCAGTTAATATTGACATGGGACTGAAAATAGTATGGAGTTCTGATTCAGGAATGGTTCATCTGAAAAACTCCAAAGCTGATAACATCCATCGTAATGGCACTACTGCTAATTATTTACTTAGCTGCTTATAAATATCACTTGGCGGACTTGGAAATAAAAAGGAGGAGGAAAGTAGTTGTCAGTGGTTCTGATTCAGGAAAAATTCATCTGAACAACCTCTGGGTGACTAACCTACATCATAAGATGGAACGACCGGGATGGTCTGAGACAGGTACTCCACTAGGAGATTTTTAAATCGGCATTTTTTGCCATTAAAATTGGGAACTTCTCCCCTTGAAAGAAGAAGAAATATCGAAGAGGCTTTGCACGCCTATAATAGATCAATTTGATGAAGAACAGAAAAAGGAAAAATATAGAGATATAAAAGAAAAATGGAAGGCCGAAGTGTATATTCATAAAACAAAGGGGTATTAAAAAGAGGATTCCTTCTGGAAAACCACAGAGCTCTTCCTTCTGGAGAAGCTCTCAAAATATAAAGTGGAGGGGGTACCAAGTATAAATCCAGCACGTACCCACCAACCACGCTCTGCTACCATGTAATGGATGAGGGAGTGTAACTAGCCGCCCATAAAGTGCAGTTTCCTCCTCTCCACTCAACAAAGGTAGGGAGGCAGTGTGACAACAGCCTCCGGAGACACTGGTTTGGCTATTACGCAATGCCACCAGGAGTTGACGATTCAGTTTCGCTAATTGACCGCCCCATCAGATGCATGTCAAAAAGATCGGGAAGAGCCTGGATCCAACATGGATGGGACTCCCATATACCGTCACACACTAGACAGTTCACTGTAATTCCCGTAATCTTTACACATTTAATCGCGGGACTGATACACCAAGATGATATGGGAAGACGGACCAATGAGCTTCAACCGTTCTCTACACGTATGTGGAGAAATAGCTCTACCCGTGTACGCGAAGAACTACATGTTATGGGGAGAGAACGCACCAAGCTCTTTCCGTATCAACATTTCCATGGTTCAACATCAAAGATGACAGCAAGTACCTACAAAAGCTAGACAGTTTTTGTACTTCCCGTCACCTTTGCACGTTCAACCGTGATGCTGATACGCCAAGAAGTATAGGAAGACGGACCAGTGAGCTTCAAGCATTCTCTACAAGTATACGTGTAGTTCTTCCCGTGTATGTGGAGAAATAGCTCTTCCCACATACACAAAGAACTACACGTTACGGGAAGTACAAAAACTGTCTACAGTCTACTGAGTCACACGTGTGGATGGACAAACATCGCTTTGCTACGAGAAAAATCACGTTAATCCATGCAACAGTGTTCTAACATTACAGCATGGATGCTAAAAGGGCAGTTTTCCCGGTTGCTCAAAGGATACGCCGTGGTTAGCGTAACATTTGGCCATTCACACTTGTTACACAGTGTTGTAACAATTTTTTTGGATTTTCCAAGACAGAATGTTTTTATGTTTTAAAGTTGCCTTTTTCGGAAAATGGCTGAGAAAACTCTCTAATGTCTGTCATATAGTCCTTCAGACAACCAAGGACATAGACGCAAGGGTTGTTTCTACAAGATCCTTCAACGATAACCACACAGATTATTCTCTATGCACAAACATGCCTATGTTCCACAACAAATTATGCTCTTCATAGAATACATCATATATGTACCTTCATTATTTAGGGCATAATTTCGGGTTTTGTCAAAATAATTTTTGATGAAACCTCAGTCCTTGCCAAAAGCAGGTAGGCACCTTATTAATGCGGAAGCTGACAACTAACCAGTTATCGAGGAGCACCAAGTAGTTCGATACTTCACTGGTAAGTACCTAATAGGTTGAATGCAGATTATGAACTCACTTTAGCGACAGCCCTTCCTTGAGTTTGGAGAAAGAGTCGAAGTCCTCCATCGTCTGATAAGGTTTAAAACAAAGTTGGATCTGAAAGTGACAGGCAAACTTTAATAGCCAATTTGTGATTGAGCTCCAGGTCGAACTTTCTGCCTGAGGCTTATCAAATCCGTAAATAAGAATTATTTGCTACAAGAACTTGGTGGCAGGAAATGATAACGAAAATCTTAGAGCATTAATTCTTAACCTCCATTAATTCTTGATCAACTAATAATATCGAACATGAGATGTACGTGTACCTACGTTCAAGAAAATGAAATGAAAATGTTTGCAATAATAAAAAGCGAGGTGAATGGATATTATGGTAGTTGAACCTACCTCAGGATGACTACGACACGATGATCTGTGAGGACCAGTGCAATTAATGAATGAAACGTACTACTTTTCTCACTTCACTATTACACTAAAAAAAACTTCACTATTAGACTAAAATAATTACTTTTTTGTTATTCCTTTGATTAGAACAATCACACCCTCAAGGAAAATGAAACAACTGAAATCAGTACAAGTACAAGAAACGTTGTTGTTGTTGTTGTTTTCTTTATGATGCCGCGAAGAAACACTTCATGCCGACAGTGGTGGTGATAGGTTGCATTTATTCTTCTTGTGCAAGGATAGTAAGATATAGGGTTGGTGATGTTAGGGAATGATTGAGGGTAGGTAGTATTTTTGCTGTCTGAGGTGAATGTTCGTTTCGTCAGTAGAATCAGAATCTTAGTTCAAGAAGGTAGAGTGTATCTGCCAGCTCTTTGGCTGGTTCCATGTTTCCTGAGGCTAGGCATTTTTTAAGGAAATCTGTGATGAGACCAGAATTTATATTTGGCTCATCAGGAGAGAGAAACTCATACGTGATACGCTGTGTCATGGATGCGGCATGGGGACATGTAATTAGAATGTGGGTCATGTCCTGAATTTCGCATCTGGTGCATTAGTCACAAATAGGAGAGTCAATTTTTTTCATAAGGAACGTAAAATATTTTGTTCTTCCGTGCCCTATGAGCATTCTGTTTATCGAGGAGATCGTCCTGTTGTTGTGGGCAGACAACACTGTGGCTCGTAAGGAGATGACGATCCGGAAGGCGACGTCACCCGGCTGATAAGCGACGTGGAAGGAAAGGAAGAGGAGGGGGACGGACCCGTGTCGCGGTTCTGTAGGCTGTGTGCGTGGAGCGATCCTTGTGTGAGCAATACACCGTAGAAAGACCACTACCTGTTTTTTCCTAAATTACCTATTACTCTATTAGTTTCTTTAAATTATTCCTTGAGTAGGAACGGTAGTTCTCGAAGAGAACACCACAGTTGGCGCAGTCGGTAGGACGTCGGTAGCCCGGGCAGCCGTCCCTCCTGAACTTGTCCACACAGGGCTGGGTGAGCAGAGCCGAATGGGACAGATTCTCCTTACGAGTGCCACCCTGCAAATGATTCTGTACCCACCGGAAGGAGAGCCCTGGCCAGCCATTATGCCTGCACAAATGATCCTGTCATCCACAGCAGCAACCCCAGATGCCTTCCTGCCCCACAGCGTGCGATGTCCTCAAGAGGCAAGGACAACCTGGGTGTGGCCAGCACGAGGCCGTACTTGGCATTTAAGCCGGAGATGTTGTGGGCAGACAACACTGTGGCTCGTAAGGAGATGACGATCCGGAAGGCGACGTCACCCAGCTGATAAGCGACGTGGAAGGAAATGAAGAGGAGGGGGACGGACCCGTGTCGCGGTTCTGTAGGCTGTGTGCGTGGAGCGATCCTTGTGTGAGCAATACACCGTAGAAAGACCACTACCTGTTTTTTCCTAAATTACCTATTACTCTATTAGTTTCTTTAAATTATTCCTTGAGTAGGAACGGTAGTTCTCGAAGAGAACACCACACTGTTGGTTAAGTGAAGGTGTTGCAGGAACCAGGGTGGCTTGAGGGGATCCTGGATTGGATAATTAGCTCTTGCCCAAGAAACGATGCCCTGGAGTTTTAGTTTTAAGATCCACAAATTCTTATTTTTATGTCCTTATACAGCAGACAGTAGTTACAACACCTTGAAGTTTTTGTGTGTGTGTGTTTCTCTCAGTATTTTTGTCTCTGGTTTTTGACCATGAGGACCTTGAAGTTGAAGGCATCGCTTGAAAGATAGGCAATAACCCTCACGACTTGACTGTTATCCGGGAAATTGCATACCTGTTGCCCCTTTTCGACTTTCACCCTGAATGAATCTTGCTCACTTTTAGGAGAAAAAAAATCCATTTATGCTTTATATAAAATCAAATCTTGCATTGAATGACGTCAAAATCAGCCAATAAGGTAGGTACTAGTATGTACGGTAATTACCTAGTACCTATATATCTATGTTTTGATTTTATGAGCTCACATCAATTTCAAGTTGCGTAATCATTAGTTATTCTTAGTTATTAATTTATTAGCCAGTAACATTCATAGCCCAACTGTAATATAAAGAATATAAAGTGGCAGTAAAATTAAAATTACCCAGTTGGTATTAATAGTAGGTACCTAGGTGGTAGGTATTAAATTTCATATAACTTTTTTTTCTTCAAAGTATTCACTATTGGAGCGTTCCAATTGGCATTGTTTCCCCAAAAGCACTTGAAAAACGACTTTTAACCGCGTTAAAATGGGTAGGTAGGTACTGGCAGGGTCATTCAAATGGTACAAGTGCTTCTGATCGGCTCTAAACCTTTGTAAGAACCAATTTCTTGCCAAGTATTCCTACCTACCAATCTGGGACCATCCGGCGGTAGGCACGTATTCAAGAAGGAAGGTATGCAGGTACCTAACTAGTAGTAGCTTTGATCATGCTGTCCCCTTGGGGCTATCTCCGAGCAAGGTCAGTTTTCGCTTGAACCGAACTGTCTTGGTGTAGGGTGAGCTCTGAACACGCTCACTCGGAGCAGGGTGAGCCTGGAGCTTGTTCGGAGCACGGGCAGCTCGAACATGCGCGGAAGAGCAGTGCTCAGCTGCCCCTGGTCTTCTCGTGGGGCACGGGAGGGCTTGCTCAGAGCAGCTCAGAGGAAGCCCCGTGGCCAGCACAAACACCGAATCACCAGCCTCGGGATAGCACAAACACCGGACCACTTGGCTCGGAGCTCGCCCTGGGTCTGCACGAACAGCGAATCTTTGCCTTACCCTTACGTCGCATGCCCAGGTTGCTCTGAACAAGCTCTGAGGGACTGCACGAACAAAGCTATTATTCACAATGGGTAGTAGTAGTGGCTTTGTTCGTGCTGTCCGCTTGGGGCTAGCTCCGAGCAAGGTCAGTTTTTGCTTGAACCAAACTGGCTTGGTGTAGAGTGAGCTCTGAACACGCTTGCTCGGTGCAGGGTGGGCCTGGAGCTTGTTCGGAGCACGGGCAGCTCGAACGGGTCGTGGGTGTATGCGGGGAAGAGCAGTGCTCAGCTGCCCCTGGTCTTCTCGTGGGGCACGGGAGGGCTTGCTCAGAGCAGCTCAGAGGAAGCCCGGTGGCCAGCACGAACACCGAATCATCTGCCCCAGGGCAGCACAAACACCGGACCACTTGGCTTGGAGCTCACCCTGGGTCTGCACAAACAGCGAATCTTTGCCTCACCCTTACTGCGCATGCCCAGGTTCCTCTGAACAAGCTCTGACTGAGGGACTGTACGAACAAAGCTATTATTCACAATGGGTAGTAGTAGTGGCTTTGTTCGTGCTGTCCGCTTGGGGCTAGCTCCGAGCAAGGTCAGTTTTTGCTTGAACCAAACTGGCTTGGTGTAGAGTGAGCTCTGAACACGCTTGCTCGGTGCAGGGTGGGCCTGGAGCTTGTTCGGAGCACGGGAAGCTCGAACGGGTCGTGGGTGCATGCGCGGAAGAGCAGTGCTCAGCTGCCCCTGGTCTTCTTGAGGGGCACGGGAGGGCTTGCTCAGAGCAGCTCAGAGGAAGCCCTGTGGCCAGCACGAACACCGAACCATCTGCCCCAGGACAGCACAAACACTGGACCACTTGGCTCAGAGCTCTCCCTGGGTCTGCACAAACAGCGAATCTTTGCCTCACCCTTACTGCGCATGCCCGGGTCGCTCTGAACAAGCTCTGAGGGACAGCACGAGCAAAGCTAGTAGCTATAGTCGAATCGTAAAACTCGGACAGTGTTGTGTTCAAGTATTACTTTGGAAATGATGTACTTTTCAAAAAAAGGCATTGATGAGGAGCGCATAAATTCAAAATGTTAACTAATCCGAGGAAAATATGTATGTAACTTACACGAATGAGATGTCAACGAAATGCTCAGTGGACGGCACGGAGTTTTGAAACTTTAACTTAGTATTGAAAACAAAATGTGATTATGAGCTATTATGAGATACGTACCTACTGATCATTAAAATGGAGCATTAATGGATGATCAATAGGTACAGGAGTGTTTCTTTGAAATATTTGGCATTTTTATAGACTCACTCAGCACACGATACTTTTAGAAACTAATGACAGCATAAATAAAGATACGCAAGTTTCTAGCAGTCACGAAAACCAAAGAAGTGAGACTTTATTAGAGACTCTAAAACAAACGTCGTAACGTTACCACAACGCCAAAACCGCCCAAGTCCTTTTAGCTAGTTTTGAGAAAAACGCTTTCATAGTTCTGATGCTATAGTAAAAATTGAAAAATGGATTTGAAGCGACGGTACTTTCATAATTATGACGTTGGTTGGACTCAACTGTCAAAAAGCCATTTCAAACCAATAGGGGAGGGGGTAAGGTAAAAATGCCATTTTGGTCTTTTGCTCATTGAATTAAATCGCAATTTCTTGCTCTAGTTCTTTTCAACAACAAACGGTATCTTGATCTACCGCTGTCTTCATTAGCACCTGTCGTGATTCCCTCACAGAAACCACTTCTGTAATATTACCAGAGGTTTAACCAAATAAAAGCGGAGAACGTTGAGCTGGTCAACACCGAGGGTTTTCCCCAACCGTCAACCGACTCAACGGTCGTAAAGGCCGATTTTGGACAGGGGACGGGTGGAAAAGTCCCTATAAAACCAGCCTATCTCGCCCGACTCTTCATTTGGCGCTCCGACCCCCGACTTACGACTTCTCTCTCGACCCTTTTTCTCTCGCCCTCTCTCTCTCCTTTCCTCGCACCTGCTGTGGTGAAAACCGCGGGATACCTCCTTCTCCACTAACACCTGCTGTGGTGAAAACCGCGGGGTGTTGTGTTAGCTTCCATCCACCCGGTGTCTGCTGTGGTGAAAACCGTGGGACACCGCCTCTCCACTAGTACCTGCTTCGGTGAAAACCGCGGGGTACTAGCTCCAACATCCCAGGCGTCTGCCGTGGTGAAAACCGCGGGACGCCTTCCCCTCCACTAGTACCTGCTGTGGTGAAAACCGTGGGGGGCTAGCTACCACATCCCAGGCGTCTGCCGTGGTGAAAGCCGCGGGGAGCCTCACTCTGTAGCGCCTGCTTTGGTGAGAACCGCGGGGAGCTAACCTTCCCTACGACTGACGCCTGCTGTGGTGAAAACCGCGGGGCTCTAGTGAAAAGTTGAAATCATTGAAACAGTTTTAACTACATCTGCTGACTGTGGAAGGAAGGGTTCATCTCGAGGCACTTACGCGGTTTTGGCATGGTCTGATTGTCAGTTGCTGGTGATAAGCGAAATTAATACGCATAATGTGCCACTCTGGGTCACTTGGGTGATTTTGGCATGGTCGGATTGTTCATTTCTGGAGATAGGCGATACTAATTTGTTACTTTGTGAATTCCCTGTTTGGAATAGGGATTCGCGCTATTGGCATGTTGTAGAATCTAATAGAGCGGCTCCTAAACTGCACATCATGAAGCTTCGAAATAGAGCAAATAATTTGGATATTGTGGTGGGTGCGACTAGAGCTACCAACCGCAAAGCCCTCAAAATACCTTTTACGCTCACTTCATCTGCCAACGGTCGCTGGGGTACAGAGGAATCAAGAGTGAGATATCGAACACCCCTGAGCTAAATAAATTCAAAATTCCTTGTTTCTTGGAAAATAAAAATGTATAGGTTCATTTTCAATTTAAATTTATACTCATTTCAATTCGGTTTCATACCTGAAATATAACTTGTAAATATAAATGTAATTTTTGAGTCTTATATATGTATATATATACATTTTATATATAATTGAATAGGTACTGTTTTAATTATGTATTTCTAAGATATTAACTGTATAATTTTTCCAGATTAGAGGCTGAATTGAAGAAGGTACTACAAGTTGTTTTTTGTTCTCGGTCCAAAATTTTTAAAACTCGAATTTCCGAAAGATTTTTATACCAAAATCCGTTTCAGACTATCCTGAATTCCCTGCCGAAAGACACCAAAAATTATATGTATATATATATATTTATATATATATTTATATAAATATTTATTAATTGCTATGCAATTTTAACGCCGGGGGTCATGTGAAAAAAATGTCCTGTCACAATATCCTGTCACAAAAACGCGTCACGCAAAGAGGAATGTGATGAAGATGAGCACAAAGAGGAATATGATAAAGATGAGCACAAAGAGGAATGTGATAAAGATGAGCACAAAGAGGAACGTGATAAAGATGAGCACAAAGAGGAATGCGATAAAGATGAGCACAAAGAGGAATGTGATAAAGAATTGGTGGTGTGGGGGGGGGGGGGTAAATTGCATAGCAAATTCTCCTTTGTTATACGAAGTATAAGAACACATCCTTCGGGGGTGAGGAACGGCGAAGCCGTTCCGAGGGGGCGGAGCCCCCTTTGGGGGTCCAGGGGGCTTGACCCCTGGCGAGGCCCGAAGGGCCGAGTTATATATATTTATATATATATTTATATATATATTTATATATATTTATATATATATTTATATATTTATATATGTATGTGTCATTCCAGACGATAACTCTCGAAAGAATTGAGATAAAAAGTTCAAATTTGCACGAAAAATCTGTCTTGGCAATCGACAGGCTAAGTTCGAAGATGGGCAGAATCGGGTCACCCTAAGGGGGAGTTTTGGGGAGTTTTAGGGGGGGAAAATTACCCATAAATTCCCAAAATGAAAAAGTCTGACAAGTGACACCTCATTTTAAAGGTTTTTGTACGCTGAACACGATGGTGAAATCAGAATTGCGATATCTCATTCCATTCTCAAACTGGAGCACTTTGAAGATGAAGGAACGTGGTTATTTCTTGAGATGTTCTTCCTGGTTCGTCTGCTCTAATCTGATAACGGAATGGGATATCGCAATTCTGACTTCACCATCGTGTTCAGCGTTGGAAAATCTACAAACCGAGGTGTTACTCGGCAACAAATGGAACAAAAAATTTGTTACGTACCCAATACCTACTCTTCTGGTATTCAAAACATTTTTGATTTCCCCCTCCCCCTCCTTCCACCCCAAATTTTACTTTGCGTAAAACTACTCCTGTTTTAATTTTGTATCAAGTTGGGAAAACATTGGCCGAAAATTAATTTTCAGAAAATTTTAGGCGGAGGAGGAAGATGCCGAAAACTTCGAAAATTCGCTCTTATAGCCATGCTGCATGACTGTGTTTTTTTTTCTTTTGTGCTGGATTCAAAGACTCATACCCCTTGCGCGAGCTTGCTCTTTTGGGGTATTATCATAGAGTATTGTTAGGTAGCTTGTAATGTTTTCGAATGGACATGTATTTTTTATTTTAGAATTTTATGTACGTTTGTTTCTGCTGTGAAAAATTCTTGAATAAATGCAATTTAAAAAAAACCATAGTCATGCAGCATGGCTATAAGAGCGAATTTTCGAAGTTTTCGGCATCTTCCTCCTCCGCCTAAAATTTTCTGAAAATTAATTTTCGGCCAATGTTTTCCCAACTTGATACCATACAAAATTAAAACAGGAGTAGTTTTACGCAAAGTAAAATTTGGGGTGGAAGGAGGAGGAGGGGGAAATCAAAAAAGTTTTGAATACCAGAAGAGTAGGTATTGGATACGTAACAAATTTTTTGTTCCATTTTTTGCCGAGTAACACCTCGGTTTGTAGATTTTCCAACGCTGAACACGATGGTGAAGTCAGAATTGCGATATCCCATTCCGTTATCAGATTAGAGCAGACGAACCAGGAAGAACATCTCAAGAAATAACCACGTTCCTTCATCTTCAAAGTGCTCCAGTTTGAGAATGGAATGAGGTATCGCAATTCTGATTTCACCATCGTGTTCAGCGTACAAAAACCTTTAAAATGAGGTGTCACTTGTCAGACTTTTTCATTTTGGGAATTTATGGGTAATTCCCCCCCCCCCCCAAAACTCCCCAAAACTCCCCCTTATAGTGACCCGATTCTGCCCATCTTCGAACTTAGCCTGTCGATTGCCAAGACAGATTTTTCGTGCAAATTTGAACTTTTTATCTCAATTCTTTCGAGAGTTATCGTCTGGAATGACACATACATATATAAATATATAAATATATATATAAATATATAAATATAAATAAATATATAAATATATATATAAATATATAAATATATATATACATATAATTTTTGGTGTCTTTCGGCAGTGAATTCAGGATGGTCTGAAACGGATTTTGGTATAAAAATCTTTCGGAAATTCGAGTTTTAAAAATTTTGGACCGAGAACAATAGCTTCTTTTTCTTCGAAAATTCGCTAATTAGGTGAAATTGACCAAAATGGCACTTAGGTGGTTTTGGAATTGTGGTAACGATAATGTATACCAAAACCAGGCATTAATTCCTTAACGATACACAACAATATGCAATTTTATACTGTTCCATTCAAATTTGTTTCAAGCTGAGCACGCGTAGGTGGTACACCGGTAGGTATGTTTTTCGACCACTTCAAATATAAACTATGGTGAGGATTGGTCCAAAGGTTGATGGGGGTTGGGGTTGGTCCCCATTGTGAGTTAAACTTCAAAAAACCTGTAAGTACAATGGGCAGGTGGAGATCAAGCTCTCCGCGGCCTTGTTTCATAATGATATGTAGAAAGGGCAAGTCTCAACGGGTTGTTAACTTCAAAAAAATAGTATAAAGAAAGAAAAAAAAGCGATGAAAACGTCCGAACCTCAAGAGAGATTTCTTTAAGCTAAATTAAATACGCGCGATTCCGCATGGAGGACCTAAAACCCGATAATTGGCGTATTTTTTTAATTGATAGTGGATTATGCGATGCGGATCGACCGAAGGAAGATAATGAGGTGGTCTGGTGCAATTAGTTACGGAGAAGGTTCAGACCATGCGGACACGCTCTGTTTGAACAGAAGCGCTTCGTGCAAGGTCTTGAACGCATGCGCAGTCGAAAACTTGTAACTACCTGCCTGTACAGGGTGTTAACAGGTACGTTTGAAGGGATCACTAGAACAACCTACTGTATTATCAACCTACTGTAACATATAAGTTTTAATAGACAAATCCGTTTCAGAGCATCTTAAATTCATCCCGATTTTTAAAAAATTTATGCCTATATATTTATATACATGTATAGGTATATTTATTTATATGTCACTCCAGACGATATCTAACCTAGGGTATACGATAAAAATTCCAAATTTCATAGAAAGAATGAAAATGAAACGAAAATGATCGTATTTTCCAAAGAAGAGGATGAGTTCGAAGATCAGCAATTTTTGAAAATTCTAAGGGGATCAAATTTGAGGTTTTATGGCTCAAAATTCGGCAGAAACGGCTAAAATCGCGAACAGTTGATGTAAAACACTGCAAGTGGTATGGGAAGGGTTAGTAAAGACAGAAAATTACCATTTCAGTTGTTTTTCATACGCAATCGGGGGTCAAATTTGGATTTTTGGGGGGTCAAGCGTTGGTATTAAGGGCTAAAATCAGTATTAATTCACCTGACGTTGCGTGTGTGGGATGGTGATTCACGACAGAAAGATTTAAAAAAACATTTTTCTCATAACACCGCGGGTCAAATTTGGCTTTATAAGGGTCAAAAACTGGTAAAAATGGCTGAAATCACGCAAAAATAATTTTACGAAAAGTGGTATGGTTTCTCGCTATATAATCTTTTTACACAGTTGCACGAATAGGTATTTTTTGAAAATTTGCTCTTATAGCCATGCTGCACGACTGGAAAGTTTTGGTTTATTATTCTGTGAATAATACACCTATGTATTCACTCAGCAAAAAATTTGTATAACACCCCCTCAAAAATTTTTCTTTTACGTTTCAAGGTGCGTAGATTCCAAAAATGCAATGTCCGTCCGCCGTCCGCCGTGTACCGGCTTCATTTTACGTCTAAAAATTTCGTTCTTTCGCACACATGCTCCATTTGGGCCCTGGTTGTGTCCCGAAACTTTGCAGCCAGCTCGGAATATACCCAGGGGTGTTATGAGTGAAAAATGGGTATAAAATAGGTATTTTTTGTGTTTTTTGAGGTTTAGTAACATGAGCTTTTGAGGTATCGTTTTCCATGTTTATTGGGACGAGAAGACCGAATATGAAGTTGATTTTGACCAAAGAATGGAAAATTGAGGTTTTAACGAAGGTTCAGCTTCCAAAATTCATTTTTGGTTTATTATTCTGTGAATAATACACCTATGTATTCGCTCAGCAAAAAATTTGTATAACCCCGCCGTACGCCGTATCACGTGTGCCGGCTTCATTTTCGGTCTAAAAAATTCGTTCTTTCGCACACATGCTCCATTTGCGCCCTAGTTGTGTCCTGAAACTTTTCAGCCCGATCGGAATATACCCAGGGGTGTTAAGAGTGAAAAAGTGCACAAAAATAGGTACTTTTTATGTTTTAGTAACATATTAGTAAAATGAGCTTTTGAGGTATCTTTTTCCATGTTTTTGAGGACGAGAAGACCGAATATGAAGTCGATTTTGACCAAAGAGTGAAAGTTGAGGTTCTACCAAAGGTTCAGCTCCCAAAATTGATTTTTAAGAGTCAAAAACCTGGGAAATCGTCTGAAATCACCATCAATTTGTATAACAACACGTGGATCAAGGTGGCTTACATGGCACTACCAATGATAAAAGATAATTTGAAAAAAAAGGAGCGTACCTAATTTGTGTTTTGGGGGCCAAAAATGGTGGAAAGAATCGGAAATAGCTATTTCAATTATTTCACATGAATGAAACAATAAATTAACAGCCAAAAGTTCTGTAGGTATGTCCAACCCCATGTGACAAGGACTTTGCAGTGTTTTTTGAGGTTTAGTAACATGAGCTTTTGAGGTATCGTTTTCCATGTTTTTTGGGACGAGAAGACCGAATATGAAGTCGATTTTGAACAAAGAGTGGAAAATTGAGGTTTCAACGAAGGTTCAGCTTCCAAAATTCTTTTTTTTTTATTAGTCGAAAACCTCGGAAAACTGCCTGAAATGACCATCAATTTGTATAGTAACACTAGAAAAAGTGTAAACAGGTGAATGAAGACAATTAAATGGCAGTACCAATAATCAAAGATAATTTGGGGGAAAAAAGAGCGTGATTTGTGTTTATGGGGGCCAAAATTGGTGGAGCCCATCACAAAAAGCTATTTCAATTATTGCACATGGACCAAACAATAAATGAACAGCCAACATTTCTGTAGATATGTCCAATAGAATAATAAACCCGTGTGACAAGGACTTTGCAGCGTTTTGTTTCAAAGCAGAGAGAAGGTTTCCATTTTCAATTATTTTCTTCGAGTGATTTCACCGGCTTTTCACCAGGTCTTGTTGGCGAATGGATTTTTATCCAAAGAACCCTACACTCACATTTTACCAGTGCACTGGCCACCGACACGTAACAACTCCGTGATTTTCTTCGCGTTCACTGGCACTCGGGCAGAACGCGATACAGTAAGCTAAGATCACCGTTGCGCAACTAATTGGCGGAGGAGGAAAAAAAATCCAGTGGAACAAAATGAATTAGATAGTCTGGGGCGGTTTTCTAATTATTAAGAGGTGCATCTGAACTTGATAATCAGCTGGGTAGCGGGGCCCCGGGCTCCATTTTTCATAGAACTGTGTTATACAGGTGCTACGAGTAGGTACGATAACCAGTGAAAATGACGTGACTATCTGCAGCCAGAAGTTTTCTTGAAACGGACAATTTCCTAGATATCTACGATAGTTCTCATAAAACCGACGGAGGAGTTCACAACGAACTGGCCTCAATCCGATCTCAGGATTTGAAACTGGACCAAATGGATTTCCGCTCATAAAATTTCATAGAGACGTTCAGATTTGAGCACAGCTATATTTACGCAAGCGCAGAAGTTGCGAGAAAGTACTAATTTTTCAATTCTTATTCGATGTTATCGAACATCGATGGTATCCGCTTCCACCAAGAAAAAAACGCTGCAAAGTCCTTGGTCACATGGGTTTATTATTCTATTGGACACACCTACAGAAACGTTGGCTGTTCATTTATTGTTTCTTTCATGTGAAATAATTGAAATAGCTATTTCTGATCCACAATTTTGGCCCCCAAAACACGAATTAGGTATGCTCCTCTCCCCCCCCCCCCCCAATATTATTCTTGACGATTGGGACGATTGGTAACACTACCAATCGTCAAAAATAATCGTCATTTAATCGTCATGATCCACATGTTGACACTTTTTCTAGTGTAATTATACAAATTGATGGTGATTTCAGACGATTTTCCAGGTTTTTGACTAATAAAAAAATCAATTTTGGGAGCTGAACATTTGGTAGAACCTCAATTTTCCACTCTTTGGTCAAAATCGACTTCATATTCGGTCTTCTCGTCCCCAAAAACATGGAAAACGATACCTTAAAAGCTCATGTTATACCAACATGTTGCTAAAACGCAAAAAGTACCTGTTTTTACACACATTTTCACTCATAACACCCCTGGGTATATTCCGATCGGGCTGAAAAGTTTCGGGACACAACTAGGGCCCAAATGGAGCATGTGTGCGAAAGAACGAATTTTTTAGACCGAAAATGAAGCCGGTACACGTAATACGGCGTACGGCGGACGGACATTGCATTTTTGGAATCTACGCACCTTGAAACGGAAAAGAAAAAATTTTGAGGGGGTGTTATAAAAATTGTTTGCTCAGCGAATACATAGGTGTATTATTCACAGAATTATAAACCAAAAAAAGGAGAAAAAAGTCATGCAGCATGGCTATAAGAGCGAATTTTCAACGAAATGTTCGTGCTATTGTGTAAAAAGATGATATAGCGCGAAACCATTCCAGTTTTCGTAAAATTATGTAATTTTTTCTTGATATCAGGTATTTTTTTTAATCGATTTTGACCCTTTTCATAATTTTTTAAATATTTTATTTTTATCATCGAGCATCTCACACAATGTCCGGTGAACTAATATTGATTTTAGCTCTAAATACTAATTTTTAGCCCCCCCCCCCCCCCCATAAATCCAAATTTGTTTGATCCCTGCTCTGTATGAAAAAAATGAAAATGATGAAATCATGGAATGAAATGATTTTTTTTCTGAATTTACTCACCCTTCCATACCACTTCCAGTGACTTTACATCAATTGCTCGCCATTTTAGCCATTTTTACCATAAAAACTCGAATTTTACCCCCTTAGAATTTTTCAAAACTGCTCATCTTCGAACCTACCATTTTGAATGGCAACACGAACATTTTGGCGAAATTTGGGATTTTTTATCACATAACCAAGGTCAGATATCGTCTGGAGTGAATCATAAAATGTATAATTATAATGCATATAACTCTTGAGTAGGTTTCATTGTTATCTATGTTTATGTGAGTTGTGTACCTGAGGATGCTCAGAATTTGAGTGAAAAGCATCGTGCTGAATGTAAATTTGTTGTAAACGGAAGGTTTTTGTGTCTTATATGCCGTTTCATTCACGATCATGTTGACGATGTTGGGTGGGCAGTATAGGTTCCTCACTTACTGTAACATGGACGTTATAGAATCAGTTGGTAAAACTATTGGTAACATATCGATTTTTTATTATAGCTATTGTAGAAGCCCGATGGCAATGAAATTCATAGGGGGCCGTCTAAGGAACAATCCATGGAAATTTCACTAAAATTGGTCCAGTAGTTCTGGAGTTTTGCCTGAGACAACATCATCCTGTTATGGTATGGGGTGACATTTAGTTAGATCCTGCGATTTCGTTAGATCGTCTGTATTCGACTGGCTGCACAAGACTCCAAGCAGAATGAACATGAATGAGTGGGGACTGAGTCGCAGCACATTATGAATGATTATAATATCATTTAATTTAATTTCAATCTCTAATTTTAAATATATAAATAATACGTCTCAGTTCCGAGCAGGTCACATCGATCGGTTCCGCTCTCTTATCTCTCTATCTTCGCTCTCTATTCCGATTATTTTCTCTCTTTATCGGGATCGTTATCGTTGACGCGTTTTCGTCGACTGTTATCTCCGTTAGTCGTCTATCGCCGAGATTCCTCTGGTTAGTACCTATCAAACTGTGGAATTTGAACTTATATGAGCCCCACAATGAGTTCTAGATGTCAATCGTGCAAACTTACGATCTCAGACTCAATTAAATCTCTTACCTGCTCATATTGCTCTGCGGTTCTCCATTATTCTTGTGTTGGAATAACTGAAGCTAATTTTAAGAAAATGTCTGCGGATTATAAAGCCAAATGGAAGTGCTCTGGCTGCAAGACTCCTGCGAACGACTCTCAACCCACCGCAATTGATTCAGGGGCGAGTGCCCCCGCTTCTAAGGCTGATCTTGATAATCTGTTCGACCGATTGGAGTCGCGTTTTCAGGATATGATCCGATCAGAGGTTAAATCCGCCTTGGAGTCCACTAATTCTTCCATAAATGACCTGAAGTTGAGTATAGCAGAAAATTCTAAAAAATATGACGAACTTTCTTGTGCAGTCGATATTTTGAAGAGCCAGTTGTCGTCTGTCCAAAGTGATAATGCTGTGATCGGTGAACTTGTTGTCAAAACAGACACCTTGGCTGATTGTGTTAAGTCACTTGAATCTAGGGTTGCCGAGCCCAGTCCTGGCCCGGTGGGTTCCATGGAAGGAATGTATATCGAGATGAATGAGAGACGCCGCAGAGCGTCGAATGTTCTTCTCCATAATGTGGCCGAGTCGGCTGGTAATTTTCAGCAGATGGCTGACAACGATAAGGTGGAGGTTTCCCGAATCATCGCGCTATTCGAGGATGTGCTCCCTGCTCCCAAATTTCATTGTTTTCGTCTTGGGAAGTACTTTAACGGGAAATCAAGGCCCATCAAGGTGATCTTCGACTGTGAGGTCGGTGCTCGGGCATTGCTGGTTGGTTGGAGGAAGAGGGCTGATTCCTTGGGTGGAGTAACGGTGGGTGCTGATCGTACACAGTCTGAGCGTGATCACTTGAAGAAATTGTACGAATCCTTAGCCATGCGAGTCCGTAATGGCGAAAAAAATCTCAGGATCAAATATTTGAATGGTGTTCCTTCTATCGTGGATATCCCTGCTCCAAAAAACGGCGGAGCATCGGCCTGAAATTCCTACAACTCTACTATCAAAATGTGAATGGGCTCCGCACGAAACTCGACACCTTTAGACAAAATCTAGGATCTATTCACTCCGACATAATCGCCTTAACCGAAACTAATCTCTATCCGAGTATTTCAACTTCAGAGCTGGGACTTGCCGCCTTCAATATTTTTCGTTACGATCGCTCGGATGCAACGAGTGCTAAGACAAGTGGTGTTTACTTGCCGTTAATAAGGCAGTTTTTGCCGATACGATATTTTTGTACCGGACTTTCGTAGGACAAATTATGGTATCAACAGCCCAATTGTAAGGATGCAGAGGACGGTGAATTGTCTTGGCGTTGATTTTTATTTGTATCTTGAGAGTGAGGAAGTAATTAAGAGGAAATTGAACAGTTACTTTTTGGCCAACATTGTTTAATCTATTAATTTTGTATTTCTTATATTGTGTTTTGTGTTAACGTTGTGGAAGTCGAATCGATCATATATCAATCTTTGTCTTGTAAACTTTAGTCATTCTTTATTGTAATTGGGATCTCTGATCCCGTAATCATTAAATAAATAAATAAATAAATAAAATTATTTATTTACATAACACATCCGACACCTAACTCCATCCTACCCTCCGAATCTCCGAGTATTACGACTATTTTGAGAGCAGTTATGGGCTCTACTAGGATTTCACGTTTGCGCATGCAGAAGAAAGTTACTGTACTTTATCAGTGACTTTAATATGGGACTATCTGTGGCCCAACCCCCACCTACCCTCCAAACATAGAATTAGAATTAGAATTTAGGATTTCTTTATTGGCAAAAAACAGAAAATGAAAATACAACTCCTGGGGGGAAACCCGTATATTTAAAAAAAATGTGTATAGGATAAATAATTATACATAGGAAAAACATAAAAATGAACTACCGATTCTCGAATAGAATAAGTAAAAAAAATACTGTATGCAGGTATTCATCAATAATACAGTAGCTTACAAATATAAATTATAATAACTGTTTTTCACATCATCGCTTCACGACGATTTCTAGGGTAGTTGTGGACTCCAGGATTTCGCGTTGGCGCACGCGCAGAGGAAAGTTACAGACAGTACTTTTTCAATGAATTTGATGTGGGACCACCTGCGCTCCAACCCGCGACTACCCTCCAAATTTCAACTCACAACGACTATTCTGTCGGGTGGTATGGGCGTTACAAGGAACTGACAAACATTTAGTGTTTGCGCATGCGCATCCGAACGCAACAGCCCGAATCTGATGAAATCGATTTGAAACCATCAGGGTACCATTCTGCATCCACCCTCCAACTTTCAGCACTTTCAAGGATTTCACGTTTGCTCATGCGTAGACGAAAGTTACAGTACCTACTTTTTTAATTAATTCGATATGGGACCATTTGTGGCCAAATCAGCAACTACCCTCCAAATTTCAATTCATTATGACGATTAATTCCCATAGTTTTGCCTGGGACAAGGAACTGACCACAGGCAGACACGGAACCAAATATCTTCTTTGATTTCTGAAATGTAAATGCGAGTGGAAATTTTCATTTTGGAGGACATAATTTTTTTCGACTCGCACGAATACAAAGCTTCTCTGTCTTCGGTAGTTTTCGAAAACCCTTCTATTGAAAGTTTTCGAGCGGCGTTCTGAAAATGTCAACCCCTATTTTTCATCCCTTAGGGATGACTGACAGTAACACAGAGCTTCGCGGACCAACTAGACCCAGGCGGGACCTACAAACCAAATTTCATTAATTTTGATTCATGGTAACTAAGGGAAGAAAGTGCGAAGTACGGCGTACGGCGGACGGACAGACATTTTCCAAGTTCAATTTTCGGATTCTACGTACTTTGGCGTAGAATACGAATACCCAATAAAAAAATTTCTGTATGTCCGCCCTTCGACGTCCAAGGCTTTTCCCTTAGTTCCCGTGAACCAAAATGCACGAAATTTGTTATATGGGTCCTTTTTGGGCTCTAGTTGGTCTTCGAAGCTCGGCGTCACTGTCACTCAACTCTAAGTGGTGAAAAATAGGGGTTGAAATGTCCAGAGTATCCCCCGATCTCGGAAAATTGTATTGTGAGGTGTGGGTTTTATCGCATTTTTAAATATTTTGATTTTCTCTGAATTTTTGAGACCATTCGGAGCATTCGTCGATGTTGCCATACAATTTCAGTTTGCACTAAACAGCAGCGGGTATGCAGGCATCAAGCTGAGTTGGCGGCGCACATCACTTGCCTTTACTGGCGTGGCCCCGTAGCTCAATGGGGTAGGAGTGGAATCTGTTGCTGAAGGTCGCAGGATCGAATCGTAGCGAGTTACCAATCTTTTTACTCCACATCAACAATTTAACTTCGGAACTACACCCGAATTTTGCGATTTTACAAACTGCTTTTTATGAAACTGCAATTCCTGGGCCGGCTGCAGCACTCGATTTAGGGCTTTCCTGGGGGGAGCTCGAGGTTAGGCATTGACCACAGAAAACACAGATCTACGCAGAAGGTGCATCTATACAGGTAAATAATAAACCGTTGTGTAATAATTTGCAAAATTTTTTCTCCACTCTTGATTCCAAAGGTTCATTATTGTAAATAATAAACCAATAGATTTAGATGAATTTGGGCGGTTGGGTGCTAGATATTCAAATTTACATCAGTGTATCTGGCTTACCTGCACATATAAAGGGTACAACACCCATCATAGCCTATGCAGGTGCAGGGTAACTCGAAAGTCGGGTAACAAGTTATTTTCAAATAAAAAGGACACTAAAATGTTTGATGTGTTACTATATGGAACTAAAATGTTCGATGTGTTACTATGCAGTATGATATGTATGATATGTTGCTATGTTAAAATGTATGTAGATATGTATGATTTATGTTAGATATGTACGTAGATCTACATATAAAATATATGTAGATATTTATGATATTAGAATTGATATATGCATGATATCTCACTACGTTACCATGTTACTAAAATGGTTACTAAAATGTTACTACTCAAATCGTTGATGTGTTACTATGTTGTATGATATTCACCTATGTTAAAATGTGTATGATGTGTATGATTTATGTTAGATATCTATATAGATCTACATATAAAATATAATAGGTATATGTGGATATGTTAGAATATATTGATATGCATGATATGTTACTGCGTTACTATGTTACTAAAATGTTACTAAAAATGGTTACTAATATGTTACTATGTTGCTAAAAATGGTTACTATGTTACTAAAATGGTTGGTGTGTTACTAGGTTGTATGATATGTATGATATGTTACTATGGTAAAATATATGTAGATATGTATGATTTATGTTAGATATGTATGTAGATCTACATATAAAATATATGTAGATATGTATTATATGTTACAATAATATATTGATATGCATGATATTATGTTACTACGTTACTAAAATTTTACTATGTTACTAGAAATGGTTGCTAAAATGTTACTATGTTACTAAAATAGTAGATGCGTTACTATGTTGTATGATATGTATGGTATGTTACTATGTTAAAATATATGTAGATATGTATGATTTATGTTAGATATGTATGTAGATCTACATATAAAATATAATATATGTAGATTTATGTATTATAATATAATACATATCATGCATATCAATATATTGATATGCATGATATGTTACTATGTTACTAAAATGTTACTATGTTACTAGAAATCGTTACTAAAATGTTACTATGTTACTAAAATAGCAGATGTGTTACTAGGTTGTATGATATGTTACTATGTTAAAATATATGTAGATAACTAGATATGTATGATTTGTTAGATATGTATGTAGATCTACATATAAAATATACATAATACATGTAGACATGTATGATAATGTTAGAATATATTGATATGCATGATATTATGTTACTACGTTACTATGTTACTAAAATGTTACTATGTTACTAAAAATGTTTACTAAAAACGCTGCAAAGTCCTTGTCACATGGGTTTATTATTCCATTGGACATACCTACAGAGATTTTGGCTGTTTATTTATTGTTTCTTTCATATAAAATAATTGAAATAGCTAACACTGGTGGTTTCCACCAATTTTGGCCCCCAAAACTTGAATTAGGTACTACGCTCCTTTTTTTTTAAATAAATTATCGCTGATCATTGATAGTACCATTTAATCGTCTTGATCCAGCTGTTTACTCTATTTCCAGTGTTATTCTACAAATTGATGGTGATTTCAGACGATTTCCCAGGTTTTTGACTCACGAAAAAACAATTTCGGGAGCTGAACATCTGGTAGAACCTCAATTTTCTACTCTTTGGTCAAAATCGACTTCATATTCGGTCTTATCGTCTCCAAAAACATGGAAAACGATACCTCAAAAGCTCATGTTACTAAACCTCAAAAAACACAAAAAATACCTATTTTTATACACATTTTCACTCATAACACCCCTGGGTATATTCCGATCGGGCAGAAGTTTCGGGACACAACTAGGGCCCAAAAGAAGGAGCATGTGTGCGAAAGAACGATTTTTTTAGACCGAAAATGAAGCCTGTAGTGAAGCCTGTACGGCGGACGGACATTGCATTTTTGGAATCTACGCACCTTGAAACGGAAAAGAAAAAATTTTGAGGGGGTGCTATAAAAATTTTTTGCTGAGCGAATACATAGGTGTATTATTCACAGAATAATAAACCAAAATGGTTACTATGTTACTAAAATGGTTTATAAATATGTTACTATGTTGTATGACATGTATGATATATGTACTATGTTAAAATATATGTAGATATTATGTGTGATTTATGTTAGAATATGTATGTAGATCTACATATAAAATATATGTATGATAAGTTAGAATATATTGATACGCATGATATGTTGCTACGTTAAAATGTTTGATATTTAACTAAAAAGTTTGATTTATGTTACTTAGAAGAGAAGAGCTGCGGTGGAAATGGTCCTTTCCATTTTACCACATGTGGTCATTGCCTCCGTGGCGTGCATCTACTCACGAGCCAACAGCCCATGAAAACTACTCCCACCATCAAGTTCCGTCCAGCCACATCACCGAACTCTTCATAAAGCCGCGTACAGCTTTCCCCGCAAGCTTTTTACCTCTGAACCACCCGTCGGGAACAGTTCGCGATATCCTCGACATTTAAATAATATCGTAATAATTAAAATTAAAAAATCAGTAACATTTCAAACGTATTAAATACGACTTTTACCACTCGCAGCCGTTGTTTTTACATTCAGTGCGGTAACATGTGTGACGACGACGTTGCTGCTTTGGTTGTCGACAATGGATCGGGTATGTGCAAAGCGGGTTTTGCGGGGGACGACGCTCCTCGGGCTGTGTTTCCATCCATCGTTGGACGCCCGCGATACCAGGTAAAGCCCAAACTGGCCAAATTTTTATTTTCAATAATAAACCTTTGGAACAAGAAAACAAACAATGAAAAACCAAAATTTTAACCCCTCCTCGAAATTTGATGGTTTCCATTTCAAGGTATCTGCGTAAGGTATCCAAAAATGGAATATTTATAAACATAATAAACATAAAAATAATGCATGCTATGGACCAGTTTAGCCAAGATTACTGCATAAACTGACCAAAACTGACTGCCAGTAGGCAGATACCTATCAACATCTTGGAGGTAGAAATGGGAAAATCCCCTGCCCTAATCTTCATACTCTTATCTCGACCATTACCAAGACAACTAAAAAGAAAACACTGCAAATTATTACACAACGGTTTATTATTTACCTGTACAGATGCTCCTTCTGCGTAGATCACTGTTTTCTGTGGTCAATACCCTCGAGCTCCTCCCCAGGGAAGTCCAAAATCGAGTACTGGAGCCGGCCCGGGAATTACATAAAAATGCGCAGGATTCTATAATTCTGTCATTAATTAATCCTGTAATTAATTATTTGTTGTTATTCATGAAACATACCGTTTGTTAAAGTTACAATAGTGCCTATCAACAAAATCCAAAAGATCCATCATTCTTCAAGAAAATGAAATTAATATCACAAGACAACCAACTCGACTTCATACAGCCATCCTTGATTATAACAAGGTGCTCCCTAGTGATGATATCTGGGCCGGATTTATACCGTTTCATTCACGATCATGTTGACGAAGCTATTCGCAATCATGTTGATGGCTGGTCGTACAATGCTCCGGGTGGTCTCAAAAAATTCTTTAGTTCAAGATCAATTTAAAAACGTTAAAAAAACGCCCTTATATTGAAAGTTTTCGAGCTACGGCGTTCTGAAAATTTCAACCCCTATTTTTCACCCCTTAAATACCGACAGTAACGCTTCGGGGACCAAACAGACCCCACAAACCAAATTCCATCAATTTTGGTTCTTGTAGGGAAAGTATGAATTTGGATGGAAAGTGCGGTTTTGGAACTAAGGCAAGTATCATGTACGGAGGGCGGCAGACGGACAGAAATTTTTTTTAATGCCATTTTCGCATTCCACGTACCTTGAAACGGAAACCATCAAATTTTGATGAGAGGCTAGTTTTTCTGAAAATAATAAACCAAAATTGAACAGAAGAATGATCTTCGATAAGATCGATCTATTTTGAAAGATCAATCCCAAGGATCGATGTTGATTTGGAGTGACATATTTGTCATACGCTGCACCTGTTGTTCCTGAGTCCCAACTTCCATGGTTTAGATAAGTACCTACCTCCGCATTATATTAAGCGCTGTTAAGTTAAATTACCTTCTCTTGCCGAAGTCTGTCAGTCTTTGTTTTGGCAAATCAATCAAATGTAATTAATCAAGTATTTTTCGGTTCGCGAGTTTCTTCTTTCAATTGTTCTTGAAACGTTAATTACGTAAACTCTCCAATGGTACACTCACCCAAGAACTCACACTACGTGATTAACGCAGAAAGATAAATTTTCCACCAGAAGATAATTATATAGGTAACCTATAATTTACTGTAATGTACAAGTGAGCTGTTGTACTTTTTGATGTGTAATTTTAAATTGTAACGTACCTATCAGGGTAATCCTTGAATGGGGTTTGTTTGTCGACTGAACCTATTTGGCAATTTCGTTTTTATGGTTATGCTATGATGAATACTGCGTCCAAAGCAAGAAAGCCGTAGAGCAAGGAAATCTAGTTTTGAAAAAAAACGCAGGTAAAGTTTTTAGGCTGTAAAACGGGCATTTTTCAATATTTTTTGTAATTGATCCAAATTTAGTTTCTACGTCTGTAGCAGCAAGGCGCATCAATTTTGGAAGAATGCACGTAAATTTATGTAAGCTACTGTTTTTCTCCGTTGTAGAAAATGAGGTAAATCTTGCTTCAAAGAACGGTAGAGGGTCTGCTAATGTTTTTCTTCGTTGGACGCTCGTTTTTAGCGAATTTTCAAAGAAAATGAAGCTATTGCAATGGCTTCGAAATTTAAATAATATAAATTTTTGGAAATTTTCTTCATAGAAATCCGTTTCAGACCATTCTAAAACGATTCCTGAAATTTAACACTTTTTTATATGTATATATATATATATATATATATATATTTATTTATATATGTGTCACTCCAGACGATAACTCTCGATAGAATTGAGATAAACAGCTCAAATTTGCACAAAAAATCTATCTTGGCAATCGAAAGGCTAAGTTCGAAGATGGGCGAAATTGGCCTACTCTAAGGAGGGTTTTGGCGCATTTAAAGTGCGCAAAAATTACCCAAAAATCCCCAAAATGTTATTTTCCAACAAGTGACCCCTCATTTTAAAGGTTTTTGCACGCTGAACACGATGGTGGAATCGGATTTTAGATATCTTGATTCGTTCTCAAATTAGAGCATTTAAAGTGCGCAATAATTACCCAAAAATCCCCAAAATGTTATTTTCTAACAAGTGACCCCTCATTTTAAAGGTTTTTGCACGCTGAACACGATGGTGGAATCGGATTTTAGATATCTTGATCCGTTCTCAAATTAGAGCATTTAAAGTGCGCAAAAATTACCCAAAAATCCCCAAAATGTTATTTTCCAACAAGTGACCCCTCATTTTAAAGGTTTTTGCACGCTGAACACGATGGTGGAATCGGATTTTAGATATCTTGATCCGTTCTCAAATTAGAGCATTTAAAGTGCGCAAAAATTACCCAAAAATCCCCAAAATGTTATTTTCTAACAAGTGACCCCTCATTTTAAAGGTTTTTGCACGCTGAACACGATAGTGAAATCGGATTTTAGATATCTAAATCCGTTCTTAAATTAGAGCATTTAAAGTGCGCAAAAATTACCCAAAACTAGGATAATCTTTAAACTCTTACCCCCCCCCCCCCCCCCACCCCCTTAGAGTGGTCAGATTGAAATATGTGAGAAGTATTAATTGAAGACGAGAGTTCGAAGCAAAAAAGGGGGAGGCAAACGATTAGTACAACTCCTTGAATTTACCCACAGCGATCAAATAAATAAGCACTTAGTACAATTACGTAATAAACAAACGGTAGAATCAGGATGGACAAAACGTACAAATTAAAATAAATACGAAGAGAATATACATAGAAAACCAAATTTTAGACCGAAGTTTTCCTTTATTCAAAACCATAGCCATTAATTCGAATATTTCTTTGAAAATTCGCTCATTAAGTCATGCTGCATGACTGGTTTTTTTATTTGTTGGAAAAACTTCTACTGCGTTTCATCGTTGTTAAACCATCAAAAACTCGAAAAACCGTAGATGTTTTCCTTGAATAACTTTTTTAGGGAAATTTTCCCATCTTTTACAACTAGATACCAAAATAGGTCTTTAAGATACGAATCCAGCCATACCAAAATCTCTAAATTGGAAAAAATCGAGGCTAAGGCTTTTTAGCGAATTTCAATAGCAGAAATAGCTATTTCAATTATTTCACATGAAAGAAACAATAAATGAACAGCCAACATTTCTGTATGTATGTTCAGTAGAATAATAAACCCATGTGACAAGGACTTTGCAGCGTTTTTTTCTCTTTTAGCGAATTTTCAAAGAAAATGAAGCTATTGCAATGGCTTCGAAATTTAAATAATATAAATTTTTGGAAATTTTCTTCATAGAAATCCGTTTCAGACCATTCTAAAACGATTCCTGAAATTTAACACTTTTTTATATGTATATATATATTTATATATGTGTCACTCCAGACGATAACTCTCGATAGAATTGAGATAAACAGCTCAAATTTGCACAAAAAATCTATCTTGGCAATCGAAAGGCTAAGTTCGAAGATGGGCGAAATTGGCCTACTCTAAGGAGGGTTTTGGCGCATTTAAAGTGCGCAAAAATTACCCAAAAATCCCCAAAATGTTATTTTCTAACAAGTGACCCCTCATTTTAAAGGTTTTTGCACGCTGAACACGATGGTGAAATCGGATTTTAGATATCTAAATCCGTTCTTAAATTAGAGCATTTAAAGTGCGCAAAAATTACCCAAAACTAGGATAATCTTTAAACTCTTACCCCCCCCCCCCCCCACCCCCTTAGAGTGGTCAGATTGAAAAATGTGAGAAGTATTAATTGAAGACGAGAGTTCGAAGCAAAAAAGGGGGAGGCAAACGATTAGTACAACTCCTTGAATTTCCCATTTGACATATAATTGTTATGATACCTTCATAGATAGACAAGTACCGGCCCACGTATTACTAGAAGGAAGACGAAAGAAAAAATCTATTTCAAATTATTCAATTTAGGTACTAACAGTAGGAGGAAGAAGTTTTCCTTTATTCAAAACCATAGCCATTAATTCGAATATTTCTTTGAAAATTCGCTCATTAAGTCATGTTTACTTTGGAGGGCAGAATACAAGAGTTGCCCCACCAGAATCTAAAGCTAACTAGGTACTGAAACAACCAAAATTACGAAAAACGCTGCTAAGTCCTTGTCACATGGGTTTATTATTCTCGAGTGAATACGGCACATCGGGACCTCAGTGAAGAGACCCACAAAGCTATAACTGACGGTTTTAAATTCGAATATTAGGTTGACATTTCTGACAAATTATTTTCTATCAGTGAAATTGCCATTGAATTGTCTCGATTCACCTTTTAAAACTACCTCCTGTGTTATTATACAAATTTCTGGCAATTACAGCCATTTATACAGGTTTTTGACCCATAAATATTGAAATGGAGACGCAAGGTGAGGCAGAATATCTGGTTTAGAATGGTTTCCCTTACCTGTATCACTGATCATTGATTTGATTTGCTGATGGCGGGCCTCAAAACATGTCATCATTTTCAAAGACTTCTTCGGGAGAAGTTGAAGGGCTATTGATTCAAAAATGTGTACGTCTATATTTAACTGACAACACATAAATGGAAAGGGGTTTGTGGAATTCGGGTAAAGGGGTTATAGCAGTTAAGGTCGTTCTGTTGTTTGTTTACGACTAGGGTTGCCAGATCTGCTATAACTTACAGTATCCTCACTATATTTTCTATAATATACACTGTAAACAAATAAAGTAGCCTTAAATACTATATTTTGGAATAAGAGAATCTTGATCACACTCAGTTTATTAATTTTGAAAACTCACTGGTGAGTGGACTTCATAAATTTCTTATTTAAAAATTATCTGTAGGTACATTAAACATGTTTAGATACCAAATCATTACGTAGATTTCAGGGCAACAGGAAATCACCTGTCCTGCGCAAATTAAGCCCAACTGTAGGTGGTCAAAGTATTTTACAGGGGTCTTTTTCTCGGAGTCAGATCGAATATGAAATAAAGCATAGTATCTGTCCATATTTTTTAGGAATGTGCTGTGAATGTGCGTTATTACATGCAAGATTCCACTGAACGAAAATACGTAGAACACATATCGTGCGGCTGATTTAAAATAAATTTTGTTGACCGAATTCAGGGCATTATGGTCGGCATGGGCCAAAAAGACTCATACGTTGGCGACGAGGCTCAAAGCAAACGAGGGATCCTCACGGTGAAATACCCCATAGAGCACGGCATCGTCACGAACTGGGACGACATGGAGAAGATATGGCACCACACTTTCTACAACGAGTTGAGGATAGCACCTGAAGAGCATCCCGTGCTGCTGACTGAAGCTCCTCTCAACCCTAAGGCGAACAGGGAAAAAATGACGCAGGTAAATACATACATAGCAAATCCACCTACCTGCCTACTTTAATCGGCAACCTCCTTTTCCTAGGTCCCATTGCCGTACGTAGCAGGAATATGAAAACTAGTTCTCATAGTAACATTATTACCCTATTTACCTAAATTATAATAATCAAAATAACAATCAATATTAATAATATTGATTTTAAACTCTTAATACCAATTAGACCCATATTCTACATGAAAAACAATGGAAATGGTATTTTTCTATCTTTACTCACCCTTCTTCAAGTGATTTTATGTCTTGTTCGCGATTTTTGCAGTTTTAACCGATTTTGACCCCTAAAAACTCATATTCGACCCCCCCCCCCCCCCCCTCAGAATTTTTGAAAATTGCTCATTTTCGAAGTCATACTTTTGTTTGGCAATACGAACGTTTTGGCAAAATATGGAATTTTTATCATGTACCCAATATTGCCTGGAGTGAAACAAACAAATATATGTACATAATATATATATAGGTTTTTTTGGTGTTAAAATCTAGGGATGAATCCAGGATGCAAAGGCTTAGTTTTCGTTGAAAATTCGCTAAAACATTTGTTTTCCTATCTAAATTTTGCGAAGTTCTGAACTCATCCAGTGCTACAGTTAGTCATCCTTGGCCCAAAACAACCTCAGCCAAGTTGTGAAAATGTTCCTGCCAAAAAAACATCAGCCGCAAAAAGGATTGATATCCATTTTGCCCGCCAAAATAGCAGTTTGTGGTTTCTATATGCACATCCAAGAGCGAGGTGCGAAATACCGAGTCGGTTATTACCTAAATAAATAAACACATGAGAAATAAGCCGGTTGTACACGTACACCATCCTCATCCTCATCCCCTAAACCGGATAACTAGGCAGGTCCCAGGTAGGACTGGATCTGTCCAGTCAAGCCTAGGTAGGCAAAGCTTTCCTATTAATTTCAGGAATTAATAGGAAATTCCTAATTAATTCCTATAAATCGTATTTATTATTATTTTTTTTATTTTTTCCTATTAATTATTTTTTCCCTGTTTTCTAGAAATTTAAAAAAAACTGTCCTATATACACGACCAGTCCACTCTTCGTCCTTCCCTTCTATCGAATCCCCTCTTTCTCATGATTCCCCGACACAATCTTCCTCGACAAAATCGTTATTTTCACTGTATTTTATTTATTTATTAATTTTTTTCCAGATCATGTTCGAAACTTTCAACACTCCCGCGATGTACGTAGCGATCCAAGCCGTCCTGTCGCTGTACGCCTCCGGACGGACGACGGGTATCGTCCTCGACTCGGGCGACGGAGTGTCTCACACAGTGCCCATCTACGAAGGTTGGTAACTGCTCGTACTAATTCCTGGGGTACACTTCTGGTATTCCTGGGGTATACTACTTGTATAGCTTCTAGGTGAAGGTACCAGTGTTGATTTGTTTATTTACAGTTAACACGGTCAAAGGACCTACACACTTAGGCAGGTAGGTACCACCTCAGTTCAAACGTACCACCCGTGGTTACCACCACAGCAGGTGCTGGATGAAAGAGAGGGAGTGCTCCTTGGGGGTCTTCTGCTAGCCCCCTGCGGTTACCACCACAGCTGGTATTAGATACCTCACGGTTGCCACCACAGCAGGTATTAGATACCCCGTGGTTGCCACCGCAGCAGGCATTAGATACCCCGTGGTTACCACCACAGCAAGTATTAGATACCCAACGGTTACCACCACAGCTGGTATTAGATACCCTGTGGTTACCACCACAGCAGGTATTAGATACCCCATGGTTACCACCACAGCAGGTATTGTAAATTGTAAATTGTAAGTCGGATCACTCAGGAATGGGGATCGGTTGCCCCAAAGCACGGAAGCCTATTGGCTTATTGTACTTTTCCTGAGTGTCCTAGCTTAATCAAATAACCCCAGTCCCCTGGTGAGGGTTGTAAGGTTTTTGATTATATTTTCGCTGGGGAATTCCCTCATTGGGGTTGAGGCCCCAAAGAGGTTGTGCCTGCGCTGAGCGAGTGCTGGGCACTCAAATATTATGTGGGATGCTTTTTCGTCTGTCTCCTCACATAGTCTGCATTGGGTTGTTTGTTGTGTGACCCCTATGCGGTTTAGGTGGAAGCGCAGGGGGAGGAAGCCGGTTAATAGGCCGACTATTTGCCTCAGCTCTCTGCGGTTCAGTCTAAGGAGCTCCTCAGTAGCGTTGGAGTTGGGTCTGGCCATCATCCGTTTACTGTGAGCGTGTCCATCTATACGTGACCATCTTTTGGTGGTCTGTGAGCGAACCCACCGGTTGATGGCCCCTCTGATGGTGGTTTTTGGTAGGCCGACCGCCGGTTCTGGGCCAGTGAAGGGTGTTTGAGAGCCCTTTCTGGCGAGTGAATCGGCGTTTTCGTTGCCTATAATTCCTCTATGGCCTGGCACCCACTCCAGAGTAACTCTGTTGTGTTTCGCCAGGGCGTTGAGGGTTTGCATACAGTCCCAGACCACTCTAGATGAGACGATGGGGGCTGTAAGTGCTTTTATTGATGCTTGGCTATCCGAGAGTATGCGGGTGTGGGATCCACGGTGTCCCCTCCTCAGGCTCTCAGAAGCCGCAGCATCAATTGCCACTATTTCTGCCTGGAATACAGAGGTGAAATTCCCCAGTGGGGTTGAAAAGTCCCACCTGGGTCCTGCCCCGTATACTCCGGCACCAGTGCCGTCATCCATTTTTGATCCATCTGTGTACCAGATTATATCATTGGAGCAGCATTTTTTCCAACCATGCCCCGCCCACATCAGCACGGATGCGTATGGGTGTGGTTGATGGAGGGTTTTTGGCATAACATCCGCCACCATGTCAAGTAGTGGTTCTTGTATAGCCTTTAGTATATTGGTATGGCCTGGGTGGGGTGTGTCCCGCCAGGTACCATTCCATTTCAGCCTCAGGGAGGCCATTGCGGCCTCCCCTTTAATGTAGATATCTATTGGGGGTAAGCCCAGTAGAATCTCCATGGCTGCAGTGGGTGTACCATGCATTGCACCTGTGATGGTTAGACAGGCCAGTCGTTGTACACTGGTAAGGGTTTGGCAGGCCCCTACCTGACTGACCTTCGGCCACCACACAGCGCAGCAGTACGTAAGAATGGGTCGTACTATCGCGGTATAAATCCAGTGGACCATCCGCGGCTGTAGGCCCCATGTTTTTCCGCAGCTGCGTTTTGCGCACATAAGGGCTCCCTTGCCCCTATTTGCTATGTACTCGAGGTGTTTGTTCCAGGTGAGCGTTGCATCCAGGTAGACGCCCAGATACTTCACCCCACGCTGGAATGACACCTTTGAGTTGTAAAACCGGGGTTCTGAGAGACCTCTCAGATTCCTCCTTCTTGTGAATTGAACCAGCGTGGTTTTATTTGGGTTTACATTTAGGCCCTCTGTGCCACACCAGTCTTCCACTGCTTTCAGAGCTGACTGTGTCAGATCTGAGACTGTGCTGACAAAGGGACCCCTAACTAGGATTACCACATCATCAGCATAGCCCTGTACGTAGAGGCCTTGACCACTGAGTTTCTCCAGCAGAGAGTCCACAACAAGGTCCCACAGAAGGGGGGACAAAACCCCGCCCTGCGGGCAACCCCTTGCCACAGACATCCCCACGGACTCCCCAAGGAGCTCAGCCTCTACTGTCCTGCTAGTCAGCATGGTACTTATCCACCTACACAGGGTGGTGTTTGTTCCATGCCGGCGCGCTGAGTTTATAATTGAGTCTACAGAGGTATTGTCAAAAGCGCCCTCTATATCCAGAAATATACCTATGGCAAATTCTTTAGTTGCTAGCACCGATTCCACCTGTGACACCAGGTGGTGCAGTGCTGCCTCACAGGATTTGCCCGGTTGATAGGCAAACTGATTGGTGTGTAGAGGCCTCTCTGTGAGAGAGGTTTCCCTCAGATACCTATCAACCAGTTTCTCTAATGTCTTCAAAATGAAGGACGTTAGACAGATGGGTCTGAACGCCTTTGCCTGGTTGTACCAAGGTTTCCCTGGCTTAGGCAGAAAGATGACCCTTGCTTTGCTCCATCTTTGGGGTATTGTGCCTGTAGCCAGGCAGGCCCTAAAGAGTGCACTCAGGATCCTGGCTACCCCATGGCCCCCTTCCTGAAGCAGTTTGGGGATAATGCCATCTGGGCCCGGCGATTTGTATGGGCTGAAGGTGCTGATAGCCCACTTTGTGCGTTCAATGGAGACCACACCCTTTGCCACTTCCCAGTCTGCCCTGGTTGCTCTCATACCCTGAGCGCCGGTTGGTGGTTGAGGTGGGGGTCCCCGAACGTCAGTCACCGCCGAGCCAGGGAAGTGAGTCTCTAGTAGGAGCGCTAGAGTGTCCCCGGCTGTTGTGGTGTAGCTTCCATCTGGTTTAACTAGTGTGCCAATTGGATTGATAGGAGCCTTAGAAAGGACTCTTTGGAGTCTTGCACATTCCGAGGTTTTTTCCACCTCTTCACAGAACTTCCTCCATGTGTCCCTTTGTGATTTCCTTATAAGACTCCTGAGTTGGGCCAGCTTGGTCTTATAAGCGTCCCAGTTGCCCGTCTTTTGCGCCCTATTATATAGTTTGCGTGTTTCACGCCTAGTGACTTCTATTTCCCTATTCCACCAGGGGACCCCGGTGGTTGAGAGTTTAGTTGTCATAGGAGTGTGATTATTGAATGAGGTGAGTAGTGCCTCTTCTAATTCTCCCGCTACCGCCTCAATATCAACTATATTGTGTAATTTGGTCCGAGTTCCTCTCAACCAGCCCTCCACTTCCTCCCTATAGGCTTCCCAGTTCGTCTTCCGAGGATCGCGGTAGGATTGCTGCGTTTTACCCACACCTTGGATTTCCACAACAATATACCTATGATCCGAGTAGGAGGGAGTATCGGATACGAACCATTTCTTTATTCTTTGATCTAGTGGAGGGGTAATAATGGTAATGTCAAGGACCTCTTTCCTATTTATGGTGACAAATGTTGGTTTGTTTCCCCGGTTTGCTACATATAGATTACTAGCTACCAGGTAGTCAAACAAGCATCTACCTCTGGTGTTGGTGTCGGTGCTTCCCCAGGCAACATGGTGGGCGTTGGCATCCGCGCCGACTAGGAGCTGCACATTGTCCGTGCGGCATTTTTCGACAAGGTCCGGCACCTCCACGGGTGGTGGCCCCTCCGATGAGTTTCCCGGAAAGTAGGCTGAGGCAGTTATTATGTGCTCCCTTTGGCCATTTTCAGAGAGGGTTATCTTCACTGCTACTAAATCCCTGAAACAGAACTCAGACATAGTTAGTGAATTGATGTCATTTTTGACAAATACGCAGGCACGTACATCATCCACGCAATCGCGTTTGTAGATTAACTTACCTCCTGCGTTGTTGAGGCCCATGATTCTGCCCCGGTAGACCCAGGGTTCTTGAATCAGGGCGACGTCGTAGTTGCCAGCTGCGAGCAGCTGGCATAGGGCAGCTGTCGCCACCTTGTTATGCTGCAGGTTTATCTGAATGACCCGCAGCATCACTCGGTGGTGTGGACAGCTGCCTAAAGGTGACTCTCCGGGTGTGGAAGTGGGGTTTAAAGTTGTGCCCCTTCAACCATTCCAGAGAGCCCTTATCTATTTTCAGCACGAGCTCTAGCCCTCTCTCATCCGCTCGGCTGAACAAAAGGCGCCATTCCTTCGTTGAGAGTCCAGGATTCTGGATCTCAAACAAAGGAAGTAGCTTCCTTGCGTCGGATCGATCAAGGAAGTCGGTGGGGATCCAGACCCCAACCTTCACCTGATCCTCCAACAGCATTTTTGCGTGCCCCGTCCGGAGGGTGGCACCATCCCAAGGCCGCAGCACCCCAACCCTTTCCTCCAGCCAACCCTTCGACTGGCTGTTGGAGCAGGTCAGGTGGACCACACCATTGCTGGTATAGCCGTTTGTGAACTGCGGACCCTGGCCGGGCGCCTCCAGGAACGTTGCCTGCACTATTGCTCCCAGGACCAAGTTGGCTTCCACGTCCGATAGTCGTTCCACGGGGTGGTTGCCGTGTACTACGACCATCTTGGTGGTGGAGAGTGCACCGCTGTACCCGCCAGAGCTGTCACCCTGAGGTGATGCTCCGGATTGGGCCACGGTCTCTCCCCGTGCCTTCTTGATCCTAGGCATTGAGGCCGAGGGGGGGGTGGTGTGGGGGGTGCGTGGCCGTTTACCCGGCGTACTCGCCCCCACTCCACTCCCACCCGGTCCCACTGCCAGAGGTGGGCGGAAACCCGCTCCAGAGACGCCACCGGGTACAAGGGGTTCAACGCTGATTAGCGTTTCTGCCCCTTGTGAGGTGGTTGCTCCTTCACGGGTCCCCGTCGCTCCGGCATCAGGAACAGGCTTCCCCGACCTCTTTCTCCTACGAGGCTTAATGGGCTCCCCTCTATCGAGAGCCCTTTGTCTGGCCGCCTTCCTCAGCTGAGCGCCAGAGGGTCGGCGGCCCAAACTTTGTGTGCTGGTGGATTGCTCTTGAGAAGCGCCACCTGCGCCTGTGCAATCCATGGATGTCGGGGTTTGTTCAGCCCCAACTTCCGAGATTGCCATTTCTGTCAGTGAGGTGGAGAGTTCAGAGCAGCTCTCTTCCTCACTGACAGTGGTTGGTAAATGTAAATTTTTATTTTCGTTCTTCTTCGTTTTGATCCCACGAGAAGCTAGGGAAAGGGTCGTCCACCCATACAGAGCCCCGCATGTATAGGCAAGCCTAAGTACACCCAGGGGGTCGGCCGGTACCCTGGGGGCAGCCGTTAGATGTGCACATTGCCCTCTGCACCATGCAGACCATCAGCACGGCGTGTACACCTTGGTCTTGAGGGTTGTCTACTCTTAGTTGCCGTGTGCAATGGCCCACACCATCCAGTGATCAACACACTCCAAGGAGGTGCGATCGTGCAATAGATGGTGTGCGCCGCGGACTAAGCCCCCCCACCAACGGCAAGGTGGTAGACGCGAGGGGGACAGCAGGTATTAGATACCCTGTGGTTACCACCACAGCAGGTATTAGATACCCCACGGTTACCACCACAGCAGGTGCTAGACAAAAGAGATGAAGGCACCCCACAGTTACCACCACAGCGAGTATAAAATACCCCGTGGTTACCACCACAGCAGACACAAGGAGAGGTAGGAGAGATAGGTTTGAGAGAGAAGTCGTAAGTTGAGGGTTGGCCGGTCGAATGATGAGTTGGGCTAGCAAGGCTGTGTATAAAGACCCCTTTCCACCCGTCCCCCGTCCATCAACGACTGTTATGACCGTTGAGGGGCGATGGCGGTTGATGGAGGGGAGCCTTCTTCTACTTTCCCCAGGGCGTAGCTCAGCTTGTCGTTCTCCTTTTTTATTTGGTTAAATCTTCGCCCATTGCATGGGAGTGTAAATGTACAATTTTTAGGGGTACCACGACAATGATAATTATTATAATGAATTTCGTTCCACAGGTTATGCACTACCGCACGCCATCCTCAGGTTAGACTTGGCTGGACGAGACCTCACAGACTACCTGATGAAGATTCTCACAGAAAGAGGGTAAGTACCGCTAAGTCGTAAACACGTACCTACCGACATGTTGTTGAAAATCCACTCAGTCCCTTATGGGAAACATGTGTTACCTAGTTGTTACACAGTTTGTTGAGATAAGAAATTCTTGTTGTTGTGTTTTTGGTACGGTGTGGATATGATGTGATTTGGAAAATACACGCGTTATCAGCGTGTATTATAAATAATAAATCTGAATGAATCTGAATATGATAAATCTGAAATTTGTGTTGGAATTTACAATATTACAAGGCGTGAGGAGAAATCCAAATATGTACAATTATATTGGTAGGTACATACTGTGCACCTACTCATACTTCGAGAAAACCTCATAACGAACAAGTTTTGAGGCCCAAACCAGATATATAACGTCCGCTGTTATACCAAATAATACCCTTATTTCCACTCCAGATATTCGTTCACCACCACGGCCGAGCGGGAAATCGTGAGGGACATCAAGGAAAAACTGTGCTACATGGCGCTCGATTTCGAGCAGGAAATGGCTACCGCCGCCGCCAGCTCGTCTCTCGAAAAGAGCTATGAACTTCCCGACGGTCAGGTGAGCCAATTTAGAAATAAAAAGCTCATTTTGAGAGACCAATTTCCAGTAATCTCCAATGTGGATTAATTCAGCGCTTCAAAGATTCACACTGTGAACTTCAAGTTGTGTGGGTGAGGTAATTTCTGGGTTGTCTGTAGTACAATTGAGCAATGGGGAATTTTCGTCAACTTTTTTGGGGGGAAAAAAATATTCAGAACTCTTGGAAAAATGGTAGTTTGAAGTCAGTTTTAAAAAATAAGCGTTATTTTGCTTCCTCACTACCGAAGGTAGGGAAGCCTTGGATTCGTGATTGAGTAAAAAATATTGATGTCGTCCAAAATGAAAATTTCCACTTCCATTTTGCGTTTCAGACATCGAGGAACATTTTTGGTTCCGTGTCTGTCTGTCTATGGTAATTCCTTGTAACGCCCATAACTACCCGAAATAATGGTCGAAATTGGTTGAAATTTTGAGAGTAGGTGCGGGTTGGGTCACAGACGGTCCCATACCAAAATCATTGAAAAATTACGATAACTTTCGACTGCGCATGCGCAAACGTAAAATACTTGAAATGCTCATAACTACCCTAAATATCGTTGAAATGAGTTCAAACTTGGAAGGTCGATCAGGAATAATACTTCGATAATTCCAAATGAATTTCATTGGAATCGTAATGTAACTTTCGACAGCGCATGCGCGAACATGAAATGTTGACCATTACTTTGTAACGCTTCTAACTACGCGAAAAACAGTCGCACAGAGCTGAAATTTTGAGGGTACACGCGGGTTGGATCGCAAATAGTTCCGTTTCAAAATCATGGAAATAGTTCCGTCTGCGCATGCGCAAACGTGAAATACTTGAAACGCCCGTAACTACGTTAAATATCGTTGAAATTAGCTCAGATTTGGAGGGTCGATCATGAATAACTCTTTTGATAGTTCCATAAGAATTTCATTTCATTTTTCATTTACATAACATGAAATATTCCCCGTTTCCTTGTAACGCTTCTAACTACGCAAAAAATAGTCGTAGAGAGCTGAAATTTTGAGGGTACACATGGGTTGGATCGCAGATGGTCCCGTATCAAAACGAACCTACCCAACTACTCTATACGTTCATATGATTCAAGTGAGGAAGCTATACTGCCTTCTCGAATTGGCAGACGTTTTTAAACGAGGGCCATTAAAAGTAAAAACGCTGCAAATGATTACACAACGGTTTATGTTCACCTATATACATGCCCCTTCTGCGTAGATCACTGTTTTCTGTGGTCAATACTCGAGCTCCCCCCAGGAAAGCGCTAAATTGAATAGTGGATCCGGCCCGGGAACTACAGTTTCATAAAAATGGGTGGGATTCAATAATTCAATAATTAATTATTTATTTGTTGTTATTCATGAAGTATAACGTTAACAACTTTTTTTTTCATGCTCGATTCCAAAGGTTCATTACTGAAAATAAAAAACCAAAATGAGGTGAAAAATTACTATCAGGTCTGCCGACATCTGATTTGCTGTTGGCCCGAGGAGGAGGAGCAAAGCCTCAGAGCCAAAGGTTCCCAATGCTGCCAACAACCCAACATTAGAAATCGTAAACCTTCGTAACATTTGCTGTGACATTTGCCTTCGTTTGTTTGGGGGGGGGGGGGGGGGGGTTAAATATCCAGACGATCTGCAATGAGCGAGACCTATACGCCACCATCAGGGTTGCCCACTGTAATGCATGCGGTACTCTATGGGATGTTTCTCTATTTTTGCCAAAGCTAGAGAATCTCAACAAGAAAAACTGTTTTCTTTTCAAGCCAACGTTTCTGTACATACAGTGGTTTTCAAATTGGGGGGCACGAGTGCTTTTCAGGGAGGGGCGTGTTGACCTCCGTTCAGATGAAGTTCATTGAGACTCGAATTTAAGCACATAATATATCTAGTGTTTTCAATAGTCTGTGTATAAGACGGACCTTCGATCGATGTTTGATGTTGGCGGTCATCAAGACAAAAATCAGAAATCGTCTGGACGTCGAATTTTATGTAAGATGTTCACTCTCAACATTGCAGCCCGATATCAAGAATCTGATGTTAACTCAAATGAGCCGATACCATCCATCACACTACTTTTCGTATGTCTGTCGTTCTTATTTTGTGAAATAAATTCAGAAGTTTATTTTTATTAATAATTTTGTTTGTATATATAAGATGGAATTCAGTAAAAACTATATAAATTGCTAGGCAACGATATTTTCTCCTATTTGTTAACACAAATACCTTGGTTTGGGAATTTTGGAGGGGGACTGATGGAAGGGGGGCGCCAAGATGCCTCGATACTCGCAGGGGGGACGCGGCCCAAAACAATTTGAAAACCACTTGTACAAGATGTCTTGCATCTAAATTTGATTTATTCTAAGTTGCTCATAATGGCTGTCTAACAAATTTTCCAGTTGCCAAAGGCAGACTTTTCAAACAGGTCGGTACAGGAGCTCCCAAGGCGAATCACTGACGGAAGACTCCCAATTTGCCGTTGTGGATCCGACATCGAGCCACACTGAATATGGACATCACACCTCGAATTCTACCAAGACTGTTATACTAAAACAAGTACCCACTTACAAGAAACTCTTTTTCCAGGTGATCACGATCGGTAACGAGAGGTTCAGGTGTCCCGAAGCTCTGTTCCAGCCGTCCTTCCTCGGTATGGAGTCGTCCGGGATTCACGAGACGACCTACAACTCCATCATGAAGTGCGACGTCGACATCAGGAAAGACCTTTACGCCAATACCGTTCTATCCGGTGGCACCACGATGTACCCGGGTGAGTGACTGGAAACACTTAGTAATATGAAAACAAGAAAAGGTCTGAACAATGATAATGAACAGAGTAATTCATTCGACAGGAATATTCTGGAAGAGTTGCTTCAGTTTGAACCAGGTTCACTACTTTGGCTTACTGATGGATCCATGCTGGGAGGGCAGGGCTTGGGGGGTGAAGGATCCAAAATTCAGTTTGGCGGAATGCAATAGAAATAAAGAAATGCAATACAAATCACAAGGAAACAACGACGGTGCCAGAAACTATAATTCAGCAACTCCAGAGGCAATACTTATGTGCCTGCTCGAGAAAGTCCCAGAAGGCCTGGAGTGGCATCAACTCACTCTAAATGTCTTTAACTTGAAAAAACAGTCCACTACCTTAAGGGCCTGCGGACCCTGTGTTGATGTTGAAAACTATTCTCAAGTTTTCTCAGGCTGTGATTAACTTAGTTTTGGAAAAAATTCTAAATTCACTATATTAGTTGGGCTTTAACCCTACAGCAACAGCTCACAAAAATGCATCAGATTTGAAAAAAAAAATTAAAATTTTAAACTGGGCCAAAATTTTTTAAAATCAAAATGGCTTCCACAGGGGTATATTTATGACGCCTCGTCGACGTTTCCATGGTATCCTATAACTTTCGTCCACACTTGATTCTCCTCAGGGACATGTTCAGTTTGAAGGGTGATACTTTGGAGAAAAAGGGATGAACAATGTAGGTAATGACAGGTAATTTGGCTAAAGAATGCGAACTTTTCGTTCGATAATATTATTAAAATTCTCCTAACCTAAACTGATCCATTAATTAAGCACTACCTACCTACACTATACGCAACTGCAAGACATTGAGTGCAGTTCGGCGCTAGAAGCTCTGCCATTGCTCGCGGTAACAATATCCCGCTACGGTTTACAGTGCCATCTCGTGGTTGGGGGACCAACGCGACCGGGCGGGAGGAACGCCCTTAACAACAGTTTTTGGCCTCCCACCAGTACTATCTGATTATCATTCCGAGCCAATTTTTAGGTCTTCACATTGACAAGGTGAATTGTCACGTACATTGAAGATGGCTCTTAAAAAGCTGAGCTCCCTTGTCTTCCAACTGCGCCAATTATCGCTAGATGACCACAAATTGATTGGGATCTGGATGTCTTTTTGATTTTGTATAATGTGTTCTAAATGTTCTAATTGCCTAATCCACCGACCCTTAGAACGTAGGTCAGCAAATTGATTTAGGTCTGCATTTAACCTATGCAAACTTTGGTATACCTCTTTAGTAAAGGAGTAAGGACCTCTGGGAAGTGATGTGGGGTTATTTGGACCCCTTAAAAAGCTCTGCTGGATCCTTGGAGATCATAGCTTTATAGAAAGCTAGAGACACCGACTAAACAGGATGAAGCAAACAACCTACCAAGTGACTGACACTATCTTATTATAAAAATTCCGAGCGAAATTTTAGGTATATACATAGACTAGATGAATTGGAACGGACGTTGTGTACTGCTCTTAAAAAGCTGAACTCCCTTGTCTTTCAACTGCGCCAATTATCCTAAAGATAACCTGAAATTGACTGGGATCTAGATGAATTTTTTGATTTTGTATAATGTGTTCTAAATGTTCTAATTGCGCCCAATCCACCGCCCCTTAGAACGTAGGTCAACAAATTGATTTTCCGTCTGCATTTCACCCGTACAAACTTCGGTGTTACCGGCAAGTGACGTGGGGTTGTTCAGACCCCTTGAAAAGCTCTGCTGGATCCTTGGAGATCCTAGCGTTTACAGAAAGCTGGAGACACCGACTTAACAAGATGAATCAAACAACCTACCAAAGTGTGTTTGGTGGTGTCTTTCCTGGATTTGTGGATATTTGATACCCATGAGTAACTGTCATTTGGAATTTCACAGGCATTGCCGACAGGATGCAAAAGGAAATCACCGCCCTGGCACCGGCGACGATGAAAATCAAAATCATCGCTCCGCCCGAGCGCAAATACTCAGTCTGGATCGGCGGGTCCATCCTCGCCTCGCTCTCCACCTTCCAACAGATGTGGATATCCAAACAGGAATACGACGAATCAGGACCGTCGATCGTTCACAGGAAATGTTTCTAAACAACTTCTCGCTATTTAACCATTTGGTGGGGATGTCGATTGACTGTTTCTACAAGATCTTCCATAATTTATTGAAGTATTTCTATCAACGTAAAATTAAATTGAAACGTCAAAAGGCAAGGGTCACTGAGACCAATCTTACCGCCAAAGAGTTAAAAACCGAAGAAGGAAGTTATATTCTATACTTACAAGGCGCTTTTCACTTTTTTTAGTGTTCTCACAAAAAAAGGTTATTTATTTGTAAAACGAAAAGAGATTCTTGTAATCATATTTAAATAAATTATTGCAATATTAAATTATTTACTTACACATTTCCGTGAGTTTATTCTACTTGTTACGAAACGTCTGCCAAGATGTACGTAGGTAGCAGCCTAGTAATAATTTAATTCACTCAGTATATGTTATAGTAGTATCGGTTTATATTATAGTAGTATTCACAATGATGCATGCATAGACGAGGGTTATTATATTCCGAAGGATTTCAATAATAAAATTTCATTAAATTTCAATGGGACCACCAGAATTTCATCACAATCGGTTGTTGATTAGAAACAGGCTTCACGTATGTGGCACAGATTTCACGTTTGCGCATGACCGAAAGGAGTCCGCCTAGACGAATATAGAACCATCAAGGAACAAAATATACAAGCGATATAGGTAACTAACGATGTAACCCACAGCACTCCGAATTTCAGACCATTACGAACATTCTTGGGTTCGTAGCAAAGATTTCACGTTTGCGCACAAGGATAAGTCAGTTTTTGATGAAATTCACATGGAACCACCCAGGGTTAAGTTCCTGATAGTCATAAATATATGCTCATCATAATAATGTATGCATTAAAATGGTACAAAACCTCACGTTTAGCGCAGTTTGCGCTTATTGTATGAGGATTTTCGAGTGCGAGGTACAATCTACCCGTGTTAAATACCTCGTCCTCACACGGGAAAACGCAAGTTAGGCTGAACCCTTACCAACGAGATTTGAACGAGTGTGTTAAAAAGAAAATGGTGGACCACCATATTATTTACCTATGGATAACAACGTAAGCGACAAGGGAAACGGATACGTCCAGTTGTAAACTTCAGTATGAAAAACTTTATTACAAAAAGTAGTCACTGCTTACACGTATTTCGTTTTTAAAAAAACAGTACAGTTCTGTGTTATTAAGAAAAAAAAATCATCAGTTCTGCTTACATAAAAATTTTCAAAAAATCATTATAATTATGTATATACAAATCTCGGGAAACAACCTTCCCTTAGAACACATTAAAGGACAGGCGAACCAGGTATGGGATTCGAAGAATTCATTTTTTTTATATGTACGCATTGAAAAGGAATGCAATAGAATTACACTAACAAAAAACATAAGGAACACGAGAGAAGACGAGGATAAAGCATTGAGGTCATTAAATCGTTCTTATTGTTGAGAATTAAACCCTCACTTGTTTCGATTGCAACCAAGAATTCAATAGAATTTTGGATACTCACAGGATTTTGGATGGAAATGAACAGGATTGGACTAGTTTTTTTCCCAGATAAAACTAAATTTCTCAGTAATGAATTGATTCTTTAAAATTTGAAAAGTAATTGATCATTTAGGAATTGATCAATCTATTATCAATTTAGGAATTGATCATTAGGGAACTCTCACGGGAGACCAAAAACTCGAAAGCAATTCGGATACTTATAAGCACCTATTTGATTGATTTTGGAAACAGAATAAGACTAAGTACCTAGTTTTTTCTCTAACATAAGAAAATGTCGCTATTATAAATTGATATTCTATGGAATTCCAAAAACAATCGCTAACGTTAGTTCTCACAACAGCGAAATCTTACTAACATGATAAATGTTTCATGGAAAACTTTCCACATAAAGCCGATAACTTCCGACTGTACAGATCTATTAAGAGAGTCATCATCTATGGACAGAACTTGGATTAATTTCATGGCAAAAACTCAATGTTCTTCTTCTTCTTCTATCTGCCGCTACAATCCTCGTGGAACAACGGCCTCCTTCAACAGTTTTTTCTACGCATCTCGGTTTTGCCTAGTTGTTTTCCAGTCACTGATGCCTAAAATGTTGCGAGCACCATGAGACACTCCATTCAGCCAGTGAAAAACTCGATTTTGACACAAAATACATTTCAAGACCCTTTTCGATGTGAACTACCACGAATAGTTCAAGCTCCTTATGCAGGGTTTGGCTGATTCAAGTACGAGTACCAATTTGAAAGGAGGAAGGTTGTAGTCCAGGCAGTAGAGTCAATATGAAAATATAGCACCTGCACAGCTGGACTGTGTTGCGGGTTTAACTTGGTCAACCAATTACAGGCGATACGCATGTGTAGGCTTCCTGATGTTTTCAATCAAGCTTTGTACTTGATCCGACGCAGAAAGTCAAATAATCACCGGGCTCCTGATTAAAAATTGATTTAGGAGGCAATAAATTGCCTTTGCCCATCCAGAAATTCAACTTCTTTCAGGCCAAAAATAAAATGTCTCTTTGCTACACAACCTGTCACGGATAGAGTTGCAAGCTCCCCTTTACCAAAGAATCCATCAGGGAGAGAGGATTCAAGAATAAGTACCTACTTGAAAGGGGGAAAGTTGTAGGTAGCTGCCACAGTCAAAACATGATAACAGAGCAACAGTTAACTGCACAGCTGAACCGTGTTGCGGGTTTTGGTCAACCAATTACAGGCTATACGCATGTGTAGGCTTCCTGATGTTTTCAATCAAGCTTTGTACTTGGTCTCGATGTATGAAGTCAAATAATCACCGGGTTCCTGATTAAAAATTGATTTGGGAAGCCATAAATTGTCATTGCCCAACCAGAAATTCAACTGCTCCCAGGCCAAAAATAAAAGGTCTCTTCGCTACATAACCTGTCACGGATAGTTGCAAGCTCCACTTTACGGAAGATTCCATGAGGGACAGAGGATTCAAGAATAAGTACTTACTTGAAAGGGGAAATAAGTACCTACTTGTAGGTAGTAACGACATGAAAACAGAACAGTAGTTAACTGCACAGCTGAACTGTGTTGCAGGTTTAACTGGCTCAACCAATTACAGGCGCACATACCTATGTGTATTGCCAAAAATAATCAATTGAAAATACCAGGTAAAATCCCAAAACAGGTAGATAAACACGGTTGACACAATAATTACGGGTAACCATGGTACCTTACCACATAAACATGAGGTTACTACCTATTAGTAATTATTATTCAATGAGATTTTTATATCTCTATACCTAGTAGTGCCTAGTAGTTTCTAGCGTTTCAATACGATGTGAGTGGACTCGTCAATATTAGAAACAACGATTTTTTTTGTTTGCGTACCAATATTGGGGTTATACCAAACATTGTTACCCATCCAGTGTTTCAATTCACCCCATTTGCTTAGCACCCGCAAGTTGAGAACCCTGCTGTAATTGTTCTCTGCCCCTGTCAAAAAAAAGAAGAAATAATAAATTTAAAAAAATGGCTCAGCTCTAATCTGGTGACGGCTATGAGGTACCTATAGGAAATATTCGGGAACTTATGGGTCGACGAAGGAGATCATGATGTAGCGGGTGCCACTGGTGACTTTGAGCCCTTCGTGGTAATGAGTCAGGCGGCCGGGATGCATAAGGAGCCACCCGAGTTTGGTGTTGGTGACGCTGCAGTTGTACCGGATGAAACGACACCCGCCGCCCTGAAAATGGCGAAAGAAAAAAAATCCCAGCTGAATTTCATCGAAACCGGCCGTACACACACACAGGAGTTTGATGCTTAACAAATTTATCGACAAAATTGGCAGTTTGAGATTAAAATACGGAGAGTATCAGAAACAGGTCTACAAGAAGCCAGGAATAGTTTTTTTCCCCGATCGAAAATGTCTTCTAACAGTTTTCTTACCCTTAGTTGTCGTGTTTTTCGGCATTTCAAGTTGTTGTTTCCAAGTAAATCACGTTTTTCTCCACGTAAAACAATAATAGATTACTACCGATGAAAAGCTCGTTAAATTTCCTTTTATAATATGCTAACCTGAAGAATTTCAAAGTACAATTCTCGCTTGAAAATCGGAATTTGGCGAATCTCGGAAAATACGAAAAACTTCAAAGCGCTCTAGCTCAGGGAGTGCAACCCAAATTCCGCTCTTGCACTCAACGGGGAAAACTTCCTCAGGATCTCAGCTTTCCAACCGTATGGTCATTTTCAATTTTACTGTACTAATTGGGAGACAAAACACGATTTTTGACGCTGAATAGAATGGTGAGACTCCTGACTTCTGCTGACTGATGAAAAACTGATCTTCCGAGAAAAATTGTGATTTCTTGGGCATTTCCGAGCTCCTAGAGCCCATTGAAGTATTTATATTTTCTGAAATTTGCCAAATTCCGATCAGCACGCAAGAATTTCAGGGGGCCACTCAATCAGCCCAGTCAAATTAATTACCACAATATTTTTATTCAAATTAGCACATCTGAATGGGAATTTTCGTCATATTTGGGGGGGGGGGGGGGAATGAGATTTCTTGGAAAAATGTTAGTTTGAAGCCCGTTTTCAAAAACAAGCTTCGTGTTTATTAATTGAAGGTGATTAAAAGTAAAAATGCGGCAAGACATGACGTATCAGGTCTATTGACATCTGGTTGGATGTTTGCCCAAGGAGGTGGATCGAAGCTTGGGGGGCGAAGGTTCTCAATGCTGCCAACAACCCAAAATCTTCTAAATGGCAAACCTTCCAGGCCACCTTTAAGAACCTTTGCTGTGAATTTTCATAAACCTCCCCTCGGTTTGATTTTGAGGACGTTTTCTAAATTTACTAATACATTTGCTGTCCCATCTACACATCCATTGGGGTTCTGTACATCGTTTAAAGTGATGCACTAGCGCTCCAAGCGGGATTCGAGTTGAACTACTTGGAGATTTACTTACCTGATACGTTATTTCTAGCGGGAACTCAGAAATTAAAATTTCACATTCGTTTTCTGCCTATAATTTCCAACACAATCACCTCATTACGTGGTCAGTATGTGTCAATTTCTGTTACTGAAAAGAATTTGGTTGAACAAATGAGAAGTTGTAACGCAGTTAATTGCCCATTATGAAATTCAACAAGCTTGTCATGCAGTAGTTACCAACTGTTTTTTGTAATTTTACAAACGGGTGATATGGCACGTTCTATATTGAAAAACGTGATCTAGAAAAAGAAAAATTTTAAATGGCGAAAAACATGAAAACTAAGGATTTAAAAGAAAACTGCTGCTACAAGACATTTTCGATAGGAAATGACCTGATAAACAGATTCCTCGCTTCTTGCAGACCTTTAACCACTGCTGGGGACGGCTCAAAATTCGACTTTTGTCACGAGTTTGCATAAAGCAGACTAAACATGCGTTGTTACTTACAGTGAAATCGACTCCAGGAGTGTTGAGAGCCAGATTGATGGTGAAGGTGGACGAATCGTGATGAGGCCTCAGGGACGGCTGTTCGTCAGGTCTGTACCGCACGACGAAGTTCATCAATGAGCGAGGAGGCTGCAAACGATGAACAGGCGTCAACAAAACGAATCCAATCAAATGCACAGGTACTATGAGGAGGTCTGAAATTGGCTGACATTTTTCTCAAAATGTTCAACTGATGACGAAATTCTAATTCCAATAAGTGGGGAGAAATAACGTATATTTACTTGGTTTTCAAAATGGGGAATTTTCGTCAAATTTTGCTGATGAAAAAATAGTCGGAACTCTTGGAAAAATTGTAGTTTGAAGACAGTTTTCAAAAATAAACGTTATTTTTTAAATGAGGGTGATTAAACGTAAAAACGTAGCCAATTATTACACACACGGATTATTATTTACCTACACATGCCCCTTCTGTGTAGAACACTGTTTTTTTGTACCCCTAAAATATACCATTCCTATTAATAAGTAAGACTGTTACCAATAAAGACACGGAGAAGTCGAGCTGTACCGTGCAAGGGACGAGACCAGGTAGCTCTCCCTCCAATGGCTTCCAACGGCCGTCAGTGGACCGGGGGAGGGTAGAGGCGTCTTTATGAAGCGCCGGGCTTGCCCAGCTCGTCATTCTTCCAACTTCTCTCCAACAAGTGCCTTCTCTCCAAACCTTACCTTCCCATTCACCCAACTTCTCTCTTACCAACGCCTTCTCTCTCTCACCTAACCTCCTCCTCATCAACTCACCCTTCTCCTCAACCCTACATTCTCAACATGGTGAAAACCGGACGAGGGCTTTTCCAAATATCCAACGTGGTGAAAACCGGGCGGATATTTCCTTATCCCAATATCCAACGAGGTGAAAACCAGACGGATTATTTTCCTATCCTAGAGACACATCCAAGGAGTTGAAAACTGCCCGGATACGCTCTCGCACTCCTCTCTCACCTTCTCATTCAACCTCACTTTCTCAACCTCACCTCTTTAACCTCGCCTTCCCAAACCTACCTCAAACCACTTATCCACCAAACGTACCAAAAAAAAAAAAAAAAAAAAAAAAAACTATTTCGAGAACTATGAGGTCTTTAGTCAAAATGCTGACAAAAAATCAAGGTTAATAAAGTTAAGATGGCTCTAAATGACTCCTATGCAGCTACTAATGAAAAAAAATAGGTAGTATTTTTTTGAACCCCCTTTTTAGATTGATAGGATACCACCTACTTAAGGGAAAAGCAGTGGTAGTGGTAACAGATAAGGAAATGTTCAACGTTCTTCATCCAATTCAGAGTTTTAGTATGTAGTTAGGTACCTGCGGTTTCGAAAACCCTATCAATAGTTGGCCCAACTCATCCTCCAGTTATTTTTTTCTCCTAAAAATCACAGGTTAGGCATAAGGTTCCACTGTCTGGCTGTTATTCTGGTTATCAGTTCTGAATGGTTCTCATCCCCCCCTCCCCCCACCACATCCCTTTCAGTTCTATTCATAAACGGTTCGATTGTGAACTGATTCAGCACTGCTTGTCCAGACATACCCCTGGACTTCTATTCCGTCAGCAGACAGTTATTTTGACGTGGATGCCATGATGTAGAGTCGATTACCTATCACATTTGTTCAAATGACAACGTCCGTAAAACCCTGGGCTAGTCCTGGGTTGTTGGTCCTGCAGATTAGTTATTAAGCTTTGATCATATGAACAGTGATACACAGATAAGTGAAGCACGTACGTCATGGAAATATCCAAGGAAGACTTTTTCCTGGAGCGGGCGAACGTAATCACCAAGGAACGCCAACCACTGCCTCTCCATGGCTACTTGATTCATATGTATGTCTCGTGTAGGCACATTTTCATAACCTCCAGTCAACCTTTCATCCTATAAACAGAATTCAACAAAAATAAATTGTCATAAACATCATTATTAGGTGTCTCTGAATCTCTCAGAAAAATCTCTGTTTGTCAATTTTTTTGGAAGATATGTAATTTTTTTTGAAGTGTTACAAAGCTACAAAAGTGTTACAAAAACCACAAACTCCCATGAGACTTACGGTGTTCGTCCCTGACGACCATTTCCCAAAAGCTTCCATGACCTCGATAAGCTCTTTGCAGTATCTCGGCGTGACGATGGGGAACCAGTAGACGTCGGGGCAGGGCTGAGCGGGGACGGCGTCCTCCATCAAGCTCAGGGAGTAATTCGGATGAATGTAGCGCTTAGCCCAGTCGAGCTGGTTCTCGACATTCTGGTAGAGCTCGGGGTTCGTGAGGGTGATGTCGAAAGTGTCCGCGTCAATGAGATGGCCGTAGTCTTCACGGTTGTCGACGAACATGAAAATACCCTGAGGGAATTCAAGTAGCAATAAATATGGACTCAAGCAGACGGAGCAGACTAGATCAACACCTCCACTTCTGGAGGTGGGTTGTCACAGCTGAAAGCATCTACGTTTTCCACCAGTCCAAGTTGATTCAAGCTTCAACTTTCAGTCACAGTTAATGAAACGTTCGCCAAACCTATTCAAGGAGTAATGTATTATTTCACACATAACTTAAAGGATCGAGTTAGTAAAGTAGTGCCTGGTGCTGGAGTAACTGGAACTGGATTTACCACCATAACGAATGTAACTTGGGACCAGAAGTGGTCAGAAGTAGCTATGCCTGGAAGTAGTAGCTACTTCCAGTATGCCACAATTTGGCGTATCTGAGATGAGTCAGTCCCAGTTACCAAATAGTTGGTACTGCCTTGTCGCCGGTACACTTCTCTGCCGAACAATGACTGCCCTGACTGGATCAGACGTTACTCTCACTAGATCTTGCTGACTTGTTGCCTTACGGCAATACAATCCACAACTACAATATAATGGGACGCACGTAACTACTCATAAGATGAGGAAATATGGACATTCCAAGGCCTTGACTGCCCTTATTCAGAGCACGGAACTTGCCTTACATAATAAATAAGATAGATAAGGTAGGTTTTGAGGGGAATGTGAAAGTTATTTTGGTTTTTTTGGGGTGTGTGAGGTACATTTTTTTGACCAACTTACAGAATCCCTTAGATTCTTTGCCAGTGACATATCAGGGTCGTAGTTCTCAACAGTAAAGGCACCCTTGATCTTGGAGATAACTTCTTGATGTATGAGGTAGCAGCTTGATACGTACGGCACGTTCCAGAGGCCCCTGGGGAATTGTTTACAACATTAAAAATTATGATCTGTACTACTATATATTTATTAGAAACAAGATATTTATGAATATTCAGGTACTCCATCTATGCATATTAGAATACAACCAACCGTCGCTCATTGTTGACTATGTCCATGTAGTCAAGAGAGCGTGCGTAGTAACCTTGAGCAGTAAGATCGCCCCAAAAATTGGACCAGGCCTTGTTCGGTCGGACGAGCATCGGTCCAACAAAACGCCTACCAAAATGCAACATTATTAAGATATATGATAATCATTATAGGTAGAAAACTTCTCTCAAATACTCATCAATAGGAAAAAAATCGATTTCTGCGCTAAGCCCATGAATATTATATAAATGGAAAATGTATAATGATGCACGGACTTGCGAGCTTGAAGAAGGTTCTGCAGGGTATCACTGTTATCCAGATGAGCGATGGAGTCCACAGTGAAGAAATAGTCGCACTTCTTGACGAGGCACAACTGTCTGTAAAGGTCATCAGGTTACGGTTACAATTAATCAAACTTGTACACGTATAATGTTGGAGTAGTACTCAAGCTTATACATCATACGATGGAGGGACACTCAACAATCCATATGATCTTCGATCATTCTCTCCATGTTCATTATCATAGAAACACGGAAGTAGAATATGTTTAACAAATTCAAAAAGGCAAATGAAACTTACGAAGCCAAATTTCTGGCATGGGATTCTGGAGTGCTGTCTTTGGAATTGATCTGCTTATGGGAGAGATATTGACCAGCACTCTCTTCGATAAATTTATCAACCACTTCATCGTGGTATGGCATCTGGAAATGAATATATAATATCATTTATATTATTGGAAGATACACCCCTACAGGTAGTGTGGAAAGATGCCTGATTTCCAATACTTGAAAAGGCAGGTTGGGCCTTCATAGGTGTGAACAAGACTTACGTTGTTATATACAAATAGTATCATTCGGTTCTTTGGATACGTCAGATTTTGAATTTTGTCGAAAAATTCAACAAGAAACGGCGTGTTCCAGGGGATGAAAATGGCCATCATGACCAGCGGTGGAGGGCTCAGGTTCTGGAAATTAAATTCAGGTACTGGTATAGTAAGTGATCCATGGATTAGAGTCGACGGTAGGGTACCTCCTTGAATAACCCGATCACACATGATAAAATCACTTACCTAGGTAATTTAATACTTCAAGAAATGCATTGTAATTTAAGAACTCTACGACAAACACACACACACACACACACACACACACACACACACACACACACCCACCCTAAGTATTAATAAGATTATCACCAAGCATTAATAAGATTAGCACGAAGCAAAAGCTCACCAAAGGCTCCCTGGGGCATGCGGTACATCCGTTGATGGGATCCCAACTGCGGGCCACGTAGTTTGACAGGAAGTTCAGGGCGAGCTTGCTGGGGCCGTTCCCGTGCAGGACCAGCGGTCTCTCGCCCGTCAAAACGTTCTCCAGGATGGTGCCTTCTTCCTTGGCTTTATCCATGTTCATCCTCAAGTCCTCTAGTAAGGCGAAAAAATAAAATAATTAGGCTCGACCTTGAAAAGCAGCTGAAACCTCGAAGTGCGTTCACACTGTGCCACAGCAGGATGACCTCTTCTGGTGTCAGTCGAGCAAAGCTGGTGTGCTCATCAAAAGGATGAGCTAATTGTAACTGTAGTGGTACCCTTATAATATACCACTCCTGTAAATTAAGTTAATATAAGTAAAGAGAGCCAAGTAAAGAGCGAAGTGATCAGGTCGAATTCTGATCCTCTCATTGGAGGACAGCTGATCACGTCTGTGACCAGGCAGGGCAGTCGGACGAAAAGCCCCAGACTGGAATGGCTGCTACTTTCCTTTACTTTGTTACCAATAAAACTACGGAGAAGCCGAACTGTACGGTATGAGGGAGAGGGCCCAGGTAGCTGTCCCTCCAACGGCTCCCAACGGCCAGGGAGGGTAGAAGCGCCTTTATAAGGCACCCGGCTCGCCCAGCTCAGCATTCATCCAATTTCTCTCGATCTCCAATTAAGTTCTTTATACATATTTACAATGATGTATTTACAACAATTAATTTACAGTTTTGGTAGAAATGAGAAGCATGTTGCCATCTTCTAGAAATTGAGAAGCATGTTGCCATCTTCTAGAAATCAGAAGATGGCAACATGCTTCTCACTTCTACCAAAACTGCTCATCTACCCAGTAAATTAACTGTAAATACATCATTGTTATATTGTAAATATATATAAAGAACGTAATGTACTGCAATGCGTCCTCTCTACCAATAAGGCATGACTAGGGTCCCACCACGTGGAGATCGAAACGTCTCCTACAAATAAACTTTGGCTGCTACAAGGTGGTTTCCTTGAAACCAAAAATCACCATGGTGAACACTCAAAATCAGCCGGAAATTAGTCCCTCAACCACCAACTATCATAATATGCAGGATATTAGATTACTTACAAATGGCTTAGGATTCGTCATTGTTTTCTATATAATATATGATATCAGATAAGTACTTACGAGTGGCTGCATTGATATTTTGGAAAATGGAGGCTTTGTGGTCCAACCGCATGCGGTACTTTTCTCGGAGGGTTTTATTCAAGAATAGCTTCGTGTAGTAAAGTTGGTCGTCATCGTCATTCTTGAGAGGGTGGGCTTCCAGGATGTCCAAGATATCACCAGCGTACCCGATGAAACCTTTTCAAAACCAAGTGAGTCAAAAATGAACTAAACGGTAATGATTAAAAAACAAAAACAAAAATGCATGCTTTTACCTCAATTAGGTATAGTTTGCCACAGAAACTTAGTTGAAACCTTCACGCAATGAAGGTGCAGGACGTGGCAAACCTCAGGTGATTTAGACAAAACATGAAATAACATTGCCACAGTGCACTGAACTACTAAGCTATAGAAAATATTCAAAGGTAGCAATGGCGGCAACAACTACCCTATTTCGTAAAAGTAACTATAATCAGTATGCCTCAATTCGTACTTTGGTGAACGACATCAGTACGGTTGGTAAGAGTGTGGTTGGTATCAGTTGTGGAGATATCCGTAACCTCACCTCCTGAATTGAGATATTTATACGAAGTCTCCGTGACGGGGAATTCTGGTGCTAGTGACTTGTCAGGCCAGAGGAGGGCCTCAGCAGCAAAGACCAGGCGAGAGTCGAGCTTCTTGAATTTGGCCAAAACCTTCTCGGGCGGCCCCAGAAACATCACGTCATAGCTGGAAATCGAGAACGTTATGGAGTTTGACTAATTTTGAACCCAAATTATGATACTACAAATGACTGCTGGACGATACACAAGCCCATGCTTGTGATTAAGAAGTTTTGTTTGTTTCCTTACTAATAGGTACCTATTATAAGGTTTGCACCTTATAGGTTTGTTCACTGTGGGTTTTACGAGCGTCTACAAGCTAACCGTTCTGTGAATCACCCAGTGAGCTTGCACGACCGACGCTAATTTGAAAACCACTTGAACCTCACAAGTAATGAGAACAGATTTGACCGGGACTTTACAGAAAGAGGAAGAGGAATGCGTCCGAAGCTAGAAATCGAATTATTAGATTGGCTACCACTGACGGGAGATGGTTGGGGTACTAGAAAACCGTCCGTAAGTGGTACAAAGAACACAGCAAACAGGACTACATGGACAATATACAGTCAGAAATGGGTCAGTGAAATGAGTTTAGTGGTTTGCTAGTGGCATTTCGCCACAGCGAACAAACCTATGAAGGGCAATTTTCGGAAGTAGGGATTTTTTATTTTTGATCTCAGAATCGGATTTAGCACCCTTGAAAAACTCCCACTACCAATGTTCTTCTCAAAACTCCGTGTAGCTTGAGCAACAGACAGAAAGAAAACGAAATGAAGAAATAAGTGGATGGCTGAGGGTTCCTGAGGGGCCTTTACCTATGACGTCATTTCACTTTCTTTTCAGTGGTTTATCACCCACTTTTGATCATCAGCTACCCCCCATATAGCACCTTTTCGGAAAGCTCGGGCCGAGATCTTTTACTTAAGGAAATAAAACAGGTGAAATTGCCCATTAGCCCAACAAAGAATATAATATGATTTCCTTCATAAGACATGCTAGAACTAGGCAGCACCAGTAGGTTTGTTCACAGTGACCATCTGACAGCCACCTGACCTTCAGAAAGGCGTTTGGCCGTTTGCAGTATTCTCGGACTCTGTCTGGACGTTATAGCATCCATGAGCGCCTGTTCGCACAGTTTTCCTGAGTACAAAGAACATAGGGTGGACGAGAAACTGACTATGCACTGCCTTCTCGATTCGCAACCACTATCGAACTCAAACCTTCTCAAACGCTCATCAAGATAGCATTGGATCATGAATGGTTTCTTATAGGTTCTTAAGGGACAGCTAACCGTCAGAAAAAGCCAGGGCAAACAAAGCTATTATTTCACACAAACATTTCCACAAACCGATCCGTCGAAATAACCAAGTCCACAACTCTTGGGCTTTGTGACATAAGTACTCAGCACTCAAATAAATAAAAATACTAATAACATTAACCTGTCAGTGAACATGATGATAATATTGTTATTTCCCTTGAAGGGCTTGAGTGCTTTGCGAAGTAAGTTGACCTTGTGGCCGCCGCCTGTGCCCCGCATTTCGCCTCCCTCCCATTTCTCACCGATCCCGAGGGTCTGAAATGCATAGGAATAAAAAATGATGAAATAACACACGGATATATCAGAATCCACACACAACAAAGACATAATACTTGTCATTCATCCCCGGAGTACACACGGTGTCCCGTTTTCGGAACCACGAAACTTTCACGGATGTATTCTACAACTAATTTGCAACAAAAAGTTCCACATAGAAATTTTTCGAAAAATGCGTAGTTTTTCGAATATTTCGTTTTTAAGGTTTTTTCGTGATATCGACCTTCCTGCTTATTCCTTTAATGCGTTTGGTTGGTCCTACAGACGCCTACTCAGAACTAGTTCTGAGTCTTGGACCAACTTGAAAAACAGATTTTTGCAAATTTGAGAAACTTACTTTTCTGCCCAATTCCACTGAATTCGGTGTAAAAACATTTGTTGCATCAGAGAAACAGAATATTCAACGCTCTTTCCAACAGTATTATCAATTTAAATAGTGCACGGTTAACTATGGGTGTTATGACCATTTTTGTGAGAGAAGAACACGAAAAAATGTTAAAAACGAAATAACTCGAAAACGAAGCGTTTTCGAAAAAACTCCTAGGTGGAACTTTTTGTTGCAAATTAGTTGTAGAATCGATCCATAAAGTTTCGTGGTTCCGAAAGTGGGACGCCATGTATAACCAACCTACCTACCGAGCACTAATATGAGTACTTGAGTTACCTTGACATGGTAGCCGTACAAATGGGCTGAGCGAATGTATCGCAAGTAACCGTCAGTTTCTTCAGTAGCGACGGTGTACGAAATCAAATCTGTGAAAAACAACACCAAAATTCAAATTCAAATTGTTTCAAGCATCGCCACTAACAACTAAACCTAGGCACTGTTGTTCCTATTTCGACCTAAATAAATTATATTTAAACTGATTTAAAATACCACAGTAATTATGGATAGAATCTACCTACCATAAACAAGAGATAAAAGGATGACATGTGAAATAAACAAAAGCAAATTTTTATGCACCTCCTGAAATAGGTAATATTTCTCGCGTTGTCTGCTTGCTCAAATTCGATCCCGCAATGGGGTACGCGCATGGGTCACAAAAGCTGTTCACATTATTTTTTAATGAAACTAGATTCCATTCTGAGAACAGTGACACCAACCGCACTGCCCTACGACTAGCAGTTCTTTTTCTATGATTTTTCAAAACGTCACAGTTGGCAGGGAGGTCCCGCCCAGGCGAGAGTGGTGCAATGACGTGAGAACCTCTGGAATCTTTGAAAAATCATAGAAAAAGAACTAATTATCGTAGGACAGTGCGGCTGGTGTCAAAATTCTCAAGATGGAATCTACTTTAATTAAAAAAATAAAATAAATAAAATACCATTCTGTCAAATAAACCAAGTACCTACCTATTTAAAACGTAGGCTCCTATGAATAAGTAGGTACCAACACTACGTAGACGAGGTCTTTGGGATCGCGAGGTAGGTAAGTAACTTCTCTAAGACTTACAAACATGAATTTAACCCGTCCAATTTTATAAATAGGTAGGCAGGCATAGTAACTCGTACCTATTGCTTTTCAGAAGTTTTTAAAATTCTCCAACGATTCACTAATTATTACACTAGTTATTGGGTAGGTAGTTTTAATTACATTTTAGATGGTGGATATAAAGGAGATAAGTAAGGTATTATTTAAATTTTAAACTGACCCTTCTATCATTCAGAGTAAACTGCAAGAGCCTTTTTGTCGTCTTTCCAATTTTTAAACCTTCCTTCTTTGATAGCTTCTTTTTAGGGAGCACCTTAACCCATTTCCGAAACATACAGAATGTGCATACACCTCGTGGAGTAATGCATGCATTACAGTGGACGTCCCTTATGGTGGTGTACAGATCACTCCACTCCACTCTACTGACCCCTTTCCTCCCTCGAGAAATAAATTTCGGAATTCCGGCTAAGCAGCGCACAACTAGACAGATTTCTGAGTTAAACAAAGAAAGAACCACGTGAATCAGTTGGGAATTAAGCCCTGAACGGCGCACACAAGATTTATCCGGAAAACTTACGGTTTTCAGTATTAAACCCCCTTCCCCACTTCTAGAAGTAAATTTCGGAATAGCGGCGATGCAAGGCAAAACTAGACAGTTTTCGGCATCGAACAAAAAACGCTGCAAAGTCCTTGTCACATGGGTTTATTATTCTATTGGACACACCTACAGAAATGCTGGCTGTTCATTTATTGTTTCTTTCATGTGCAATAATTGAAATAGCTATTTCTGACGGTTTCCACCAATTTTGGCCTCCAAAAACACGATACGCTTTCTTTTCCAAATTATCTTTGATCAATGATATTGCCATTTAATTGCATTGATTCACTTGCTGACACTTTTTCTAGTGTTATTATACAAATTGTGGTTTCAGACAATTTCCCAGGTTTTTAACTCATAAAAAATGAATGTTGGGAGCTGAACCTTCGTTACAACCTCAATTCCTCACTCTTTGGTCAAAATCTACTTCATATTCGGTCTTCTCGCCCTAAAAAACATGGAAAAAGATACCTCAAAAGCTCACTTTACTAAAACACCAAAAGGCCCTGTTTGTACACCCATTACACCCCTGGATATATTCCCATCGGGCTGCAAAGTTTCGGGACACAACTAGGGCCCAAATAGAGCCTGTCTGCGAAAAAACGAATTTTTTAGACCGAAAATGAAGTAGTTATGCATGATACTGCGGACGGCGTACGGTGGGATTTTTGGATCTACGCATCTCGAAACGTAAAAGAAAAATTTTTGAGGGGGTGTTATAAACTTTTTTTGCTGAGCGAATACATAGGTGTGTGTATTATTCACAGAATAATAAACCAAAAAGAACCACGAAAATCGGTTGAGAATTATGGCCTGAGCAGCGCACAGCGCACACAAGGTTCTGTCACAGACAGACATACACCTTACGGTTTTTTCACGGATTTCGATTCAGGACGGTCTGAAACGGATTTGAATGCGGTTCTTTTCATTCTCGGCTGAATGCGGTCCTCTTTTGACCAAATCAAATACATAAGGACCAGGGGCGGGGGTCCATAAGGCCACTTGGGCCACTGCCCTGCCACCAAAAAACACTGTATAGCTATAATAGGTAAGTTAAAAAACCTCCATAGTTCAGTTGGAATTTGAATTTCCCTCTGTACAATGTACCTAGCATTTTTCACAAAGTTCAACAGCGACTCACCAGACTTCTCTGGCTATTTAATGGAAATTCTATGGATATTCAATATTATAGTAGAGCATCCATGGTGTGCCCCACAGCCAAAGCATCTTATCCGAATAAAGCGACTGTAATCGATGTCCTGCAATCGAAATCGAAACCTAGGCTCTAGAAACTGACAGGCAGGTCCTGGGACCTGGTGCCGCCATGACAACTGAGAAAAGTGGCCCGTCCGCGCATGCTCAGTAGAGTAAAAATGTTGTTTGCCACGCCCACTTTCGGCCCAGTCCCCAAAATCTGATTTCTACTCCAAAATCGTTCGTTTTCACAATCGATTCGATCCCTTGGATTCAATTTGTTGTGGCCGCGAAGAAACACTTTTCATGCCGACAGTGGTGGTTAGAGGTTGTGTTTTTTCTTCTTGTGCATTCGATTCAATTTGTCATCTCAATACGAGATGCTTCTTCCTCTTCTGATTTGTTTTTGTTGTGAATTATGTTCGCTTTCTCTGTTGTCAGTTTTCAATTTTTTTGCGTCAAATTGAGCGCATTTTGCATTTGGTCCGGTTCTGATGGCAGATTTGTATTCTTGGTACCTACGTGCATTTTGTCCTGTTCGTGGTCTTGTGGATTGATCATCGTCCTAACACTGATAACTACCTAGCTTCAGGTCAATAACTTCTCCATTCAAGTAGGTACCGGCCGACGGGTCATTGTTTTGTTATAGGTATTTTAGTTTACTATATTTTTATAACACGTGAATTCGGTGTCTAATTTGCAGTAGAAATTGCCGACGTTTTCGTACGACGACAGACTGTTGATTGAAAGGGAATTTGCTGAATATCAATCAGTAAATAAGGGAAGGGTGTTTATTGTTGCCTCGAGGTATTTGTAGACAAATCTCTAGGTTTTGTGTTCTGGTTTGGTGCCCCACCGTTTTCAGAGCCCACGCACCGCTACTGATAAGGACGTCTCTTACCATTGACGGACGTCCTAAAAATCACCTAAACAATGTTTAGGGAATCCTCCAATGTGGAACACCAAGTAGATATGTGGTAACAGAATGTATTAAATTTTAATATCGGGTTTTAAAAATGTTGCCGTGGAATTGAAATGGTGGTGTAGGGGTGATTTGACGATTTCAGAGGATGCTGGGTCCAGCAATCCTTTGGATTTAGCAAGCTAAATCCTTTGGAATCGACCAAATATTTGGATTGCTACCCACTGACTCACAGTCCGATTCTCTACTCAACCACAGTCAACAAGTGCGTTGCACGGGGTTTCTAGTTTTCCTTCTGTTGAAAGGCTGCAGCGGCTCAAATGAGACGTAACCATCGCCTCGCACGCTCCGCTGGGTAGCGTCGTTGCCATGTGGACCGCTTTTTTCCTTTCTGTTTTTAATGTTCAGCAACGGGAACAGTTAACAGGCCATTCCGTTTATCTCATTGGGTCTATCTCCCCGGACATCGCCTCCGCAACGCGTCATCCCTCACATTTAATTTATCCGTCTGTTAAACTCGTATCGCGATCGCTGCGTTTTGTTCCTTCACGTTCATCTCAAGAAAGCGATGTTTTCACAAGACGAACTTTGAGTCATCTCCGTAACGAGCGACGGTTAGGGAGAAGAGCTTGTGTGATTTATTCAGCAAATAAATAAATCCCTTATTTATTTATTTAAGTAATATCGATCTGTCGTGCTAAGTACCTTCATCGACCGAGAAAAGACTGCGAAGTCCTTGTCACGTAAGTTTATTATGGAAAGCCTACGTTTTCCAGCATTAAACCCCCTTCTAGAAGTAAATTTTGGAATTGCGGCAATGAAGGCACAACTAGACAGTTTTCGGCATCGAACAAAAAACGCTGCAAAGTCCTTGTCACATGGGTTTATTATTCTACTGGACATACCTACAGAAATGTTGGCTGTTCATTTATTGTTGCTTTCATGTAAAATAATTGAAATAGCTATTTCTGGTGGTTTCCACCGATTTTGGCACCCAAAACTTGAATTAGGTACGCTCCCCTTTTTTTTTCAAATTATCTTTGATCATTGGTAGTGCCATTTAATCGTCTTGATCCACGTGTTGAAACTTTTCCTAGTGCTATTCTACAAATTGATGGTGATTTCAGATGATTTCGCAGGTTTTTGACTCATAAAAAATCAATTTTGGGAGCTGAACGTCTGGTAAAGCCTCAATTTTCCACTCTTTGGTCAAAATCGACTTCATATTCGGTCTTCTCGTCCCCAAAAACATGGAAAACGATACCTCAAAAGCTCATTTTACTAACATGTTACCAAAACACAAAAAGTACCTATTTTTATACACATTTTCACTCATAACACCCCTGGGTATATTCCGATCGGGCACAACTAGGGCCCAAATAGAGCACGTGTGCGAAAGAACGACTTTTTTAGACCAAAAATGAAGCCGGTACACGTGATACGGCGGACGGACATATTGCATTTTTGGAATCTACGCGACCTTGAAACGTTAAAGAAAAAATTTTGAGGGGGTGTTATAAAAAAAAAAATCAAAAATCAAAATCAAAATTTTTTGCTGAGCGATTACATAGGTGTATTATTCACAGAATAATAAACCAAAAATGTTGAGGGGGTGTTATAAAATTTTTTTGCTGAGCGAATACATAGGTGTATTATTCACAGAATAATAAACCGAAACGCTGCAAAGTCCTTGTCACATGGGTTTATTATTCTATTGGACATACCTACAGAAATGCTGGATGTTCATTTAATGTTTGTTTCATGTGCCAAAAACTTGAATTACGCTCCTATCTTTTTTTTTTTTTTTTTTTTACAAATTCCCTTTGAGCACTGACAGTGCCATTTAATATTACACAAATTTATGGTGATTTAAGACAATTTCCCAGGTTTTTGACTCATAAAAAATGAATTTTGGGAGGTGAACCTTCGTTAGAACCTCTATCCTTCACTCCTTGTTCAAAATCAACTTCATATTCTGTCTTGTCGCACTCAAAAAAACATAGAAAACGATACTTCACAATCTCATGTTACTAAAGCACCTAAAATCCCTATTTTACGCCCACTTTTCACCCACAACAGCCTTGGGTATAATCCGATCGGGCTGCAAAGTTTCGGGACACAACTAGGGCCCAAATGGAGCATGTGTGCGAAGAACGAATTTTTCAGACCGAAAATGAAGTAGATATGGATGACATGGCGGACGGCATTTGGGCCCTAACTGTGTCCCGAAACTGTACAGCCGATCGGCATACACCCAATGATGTTACGGGTAGAAAAATTTGTGTAAATATAGGGTTTTTGGTGTTTTAGAAACATGAGCTTCCATGTGTTTTCCAGGGCGAAAAGACCGAATATGAAATCGGTTTTGACAAACGGGGGAAGAATTGACAGAATTGACGTTCTAACAAAGTTTAACCTTCAATTTTGGACCAAAATCGTCGTTCTTTCGCACACGGGCTCCACTTGGGCCCTAGCTGTGCTCCTTAGCTCGGCAGCCCAATCGGAATACACCCAGGGGTGTTATGGGGGAAAACTGGGTGTAAAAATTGAGATTTTTGAGTTTTTTCTCTTTTTTTGAGGTTTTAGTGAGAATGAGCTTGTGAGGTACCGTTTTTCATATGAAACTGTAATTCCCGGGCCGGCTCCACTACTCGATTTAGGGCTTTACTGGAGGAAAACACGAGGGTAGGCACTGACCACAGGAAGCAGTGATCTACGCAGAAGGGGCATCTATACAGCTAAATAATAAACGTTGTGTAATAATTTGCAGCGTTTTCCCGGAAAAATCCGATTTGAGTGATTTTTGTTTCTAAACTTTCTTGAATTCATTCATTTTTGTAGGAGGACTATTAACTTTGTTTTACATTCTACGTCACTTTCTAAGCCACAGTGAGTAGTAGCCACCTGAAAAGATCTCTACCAATATTTTCGAGTCCTGCTATTAGAAACTTCATTATAAAAATGAGAGAAATTTATATGACATTGTTCCTTAATGTGATTCTACTTTAAAGTCTCTTATGTTCTATATGTTAAGACAGAAAGTACCGTAAGAGTATTCTACTTCCGCATTTGAGAGGAGTTTATTACAGTTTCCTATTTCATTTCCGTCTTCTTCATTCCATTTTGCATCCTGACAATCTGTCCCTAGGTATAAAGTTCCCTGTCCCTACCTGTAACAGCGGTGTTATTATAACTAGAGAGAAAAATTCCGTTCTAAAGAATTTATTCTTAAGGCCGCCCAACGCACTGCTGACGTTTGAAAATTTGGTCGCAAGTAACTAAGATGTAGCTGAAAAGTATTAAACAAATAATAAAACTTAAAATGTAAAAATTGTCTCTAGCTATATCAATATCCCCTACGCGCATAAACCATTATAAACTTTCACATGCCATACTAAATGTTGCCGTTTAAATTTAACTATCATTCAGAAATTATGGGGTTTTTTCATGGAAACCCCATTTTTGGTTTATTATTTTCAATAATGAACCATTGGAATCGAGCATGAAAAAAAAGCTTACCCCCCCCCCCTCAAAATTTGATGGTTTTCGTTTCAAGGTACGTAGAATCCAAAAATGCAATAAAAATATTTCTGTCTGTCCGGCGTACGCCCTACGGGCCACTTTTCTTAGTTACCATAAATAAAAATTGATGAAATTCGGGCTATAGGTTCCGTTCGGGGTCTAGTTGGTCCTCGAAGCTCGGCGTTACTGTCAGTCATCTCTAAGGGGTTCAAAATAGGGGTTGAAATTTTCTGAACGCCGTATCTCAAAAACTTTCTATTGAAGGGTATGGTTTTTTTACGATATTAAATTTGTCTTGAGCTAAACAATTTTTTGAGACCACCCGGAGCACTGTGCGTCCAGCCGTTCGTGTGCACCAGAAAGCTTCGTCAACACGATCGTGAATCAAACTGTATAAATCCTGCCGGGATTTCATCACTAAGGAGCATCTGACTATAATTAAAGGATGGCTGTTTGAAGTCGAGTTGGTTGTGTTGCGATATTATTTCATTTGATAAGTGATGGACTATTGGATTATGTTGGTAGGTACTTGAAAACTTGAATAAACTTTGAAGTATTATTGATGGGTAAATTATTACACAACGGTAAATTATTACACTACGGTAAATTATAACATAACGGTAAATTATTGCATAACGGTAAATTATTACACAACGGTTCATCTACCAAGAAGGGGCTGGATTTTGTTGATCGGTACTTTTGCAACTTGACCAACCGTTGAAGTATTATTGATGGGCAAGTTATTACACAACGGTTCATTATACTTGACCAGAGGGTAGGTACTGACCACAGAAAATAGTGATCTACGCAGAAGGTGCATCTATTTCACTCCACATCAACAATTTTCGTTCAGAACTTCATTATTTGCGTTTCTTTTCGCCATTTTAGTTACTGTTTGCCATCGGCAGAATTATTTTAGCAACATTCAACTCGTGATTTAGGTAGGTACCTAGTAACGAGTACGGGGTCGGGTACTAACCTACGGAGGGTCTGCGATCTACATAATGTATAAATTTCTCCCTTGAGAGGGAAAAACATTAAATCATGTTTAATGTTTTTCCCTCGCAAGGGAGAAATTAGATATAGTTTTTTAATGTCAAGAAAAAATGAAAGCCACAATTTCACTGAACTCTACAAGTATAATGTTGCATTTACTGTACTTATTATAGAACTCGCCATCAACATATGGTTGCTACAACAGAAGGTAGTAACTGTGTAGTAACCAATGAAAAACGTTGCATATTTGCGTGTCGGAATTCACAGAATGACCCCCAGCCCTAAAACATTAAACATGTTAATATGTATAGACTAGTACAACATATCATATTATATAGACGGGTTATCTATTCAGAGAGATGTGATCTGTAAAAGAACAAAAGGTATTCTGTACAAAATAATAAACCGCTGTGCAGGGATTTGCAGCGTTTTTTAAATCTTTCTCAAATATGTCCATGTTTTTTCTTTTTCGAAATTTAAGAACTTTACTGTCAAACCGGTAGGTACTTGAGTATCAAAAACTTGCTACCGCGCAAATAGACCCGCCTTTGCCCTCATGTACATTTACAGGTTTGTCAATAAGTTAACTTATCATCATAGTTGACACGCCATAAGTTAACTTGTAAATGTACAGGTCAATATTATGTACCCACCTAGAGAGATATAAGCATGGGTAGACGTATTATTGTGGGTAGAAAATCGGTAAGAAACATCGTGATGAACGATTCCAAATCAGAAATGAACTGTTATTATTTTCGGTGCAGTGAGTTGGACGAGGAAGACCCAAGCAAGGCAGTTTACTACGAGACTGGGGAGTGGATGCCTCCGGGCAACCTGAGATTGCCCTACCTCAGCTCACGAAGGAGTCTGGAATTAGAAACCCGGCACCATATTCGAAATTGCCGGATCGGCATCGTCAGTTCGACGGATTTTTAAAATACGGCTCTCAAGACGTTTTCATCTCACAAACATCGGCGGTTCCCATGCAGTAGATTTCAAAACTCCATTGAATCGCCGGTCTCACCAACTTTTCAGGACGAATCAAACATTCAAATCGCCAACATGGCAACATCAGTCGAGTGGCGGCAGTTCAAATCACACCTTTCTATCAAACCAACACCACCATATCCAACATCATCATAAATGTCCTCCAAATGTCAGCTTATTTGATGAAGAATTTAATGCTCTTTAATTTTGGTAGAGTAAACTTTTCTGTAAGGTGCACCATTTAGATGTTATGAGCCAAAAACTGAAAAAAGTGCCAAAATCTCGGTTTTTTGGCTCCCGCCAGAAACCGTCGCAAACTCATATACTATTATTTGGGATGCCCATGTGGTTTAATAAATATCATTCCTATTCCTACTAGCTTTACGCGATCTTTTACAGGCAAAAGTCTAGTCTGCGCTACAACACTAAGACAGAAGAACCCTATGACAGAGTCCTCGCACCGTAGCTTTTTGCAGTACTGATTCGTGACTGCTTAAAAAGAGGAAAGCGAACATTCGCTATATCCAGACGTATATTATAGTCTAATGTTCGCTTTCCTGCCTTTAAGCAGTCACGAATCAATACTGCAAAAAGCTACGGTGCGAGGAATCTGTCATGGGGCCACTTCGTTTTGTAGCGCAGACTAGACTTTTGCCTGCAAAAAATCGCGTAAAGCTAGAAATGATATTTATTAAACCACTAGGGCATCCCAAATAATAGTGTATGAGTTTGCAACGGTTTCTGACGTGAGCCAAAAAACCGAAATTTTGGCACTTCTTTCAGTTTTTGGCTCACAACATCTTTAAAAAAAAGTCTATTTCCACGTAAAATAACAAATTGTAGACCGGTTTCGGTGTACTTTCTATTTTTATCCTGTAGTTTTTTGCTATGGATTTCCACTACTCCGCCGCAAGTGATTTAAGTTATATTCACAACATCTAAATGGTGCACCTTACAGAAAAGTTTAATCATACCAAAATTAAAGAGCACTACATTATACATCAAATAAGCTGACATTTGGAGGACATATGGGGACATGGTGGGTTGGTAGAAAGGTGTGATTTGAACTGCCGCTACTCGACTGATTTTGCCATGTTGGCGGTTTGAATGTTTGATTCGTCCTGAAAAGTTCGTGAGAACGGCGATTCAATGGAGTTTTGATACCTACTGCATGGGAACCGCCGATCTTAGTGAGATGAAAACGTCTGGGCAAATAAGTTTTTCACCAGGGATATTTCATGTTTGTCGTTGGTGTCTACTATTCCTGTTAGTTTGCTCCTTGCGGCGCCCCAAGAGTCAGAAATACACCCATCAAGGACTTCAGGGTGCTACTTCTCAACTGTTCTTCCACTGCCCTTTTTTGGCGTAAAAGCTATAAATGAGTACATTAAATGACTCCTTTGAAATGCATCTTAGGTGTAGCACGAAGTACTTGACTATAAGTCAGAAAAATAGTTGGTAGGTCGATAATCTCGTTAGACTATAAAACGAAGAGAAACTAAATGATGAAGACAAAACGCTCATAATGCGTTGAATGCAACTTGTTGCTAAGAAGACTAAAGAATAATCAACGACAATTCGCGTTGCCCCTCCACATAATTCTTCGATCTTGACGGAACCTGGGAGCCGGATCACGAAATAATTATACTGCACGAAACCAAGTAAAACGAATGCCCGATGTGCTACATTCACAGTTTTTCATCAACTTATCTCGATGACCTTTTAGGCTGACGTGGCTTCTCGAAAAAGACGATCAATGCCAGTATCGCGAGAATTTTGAATGCAAAACACGATAAGGGAATTTCACCACCTATATGTTGATTGGTGAGAGTTTTTAGGTAGGTATGTACCTAAGTCATAGAGTGTTACGAGGCAAATCAGGTAGGTGGGTATTTTTTTCTTATATAACCCTGGATTCATCCTCTTTAGGTATATCCCGGGGGAACTGTTTTCAGTTGAACGCCAAGACGCTAATAATTTATTATTCAACCTTATTTAGTCCCAGTAGGCATCACATGTTTATATCAGAGGTAAAGAGCTAACCGCTGGTCGGGTAAGCACATGCAACCTTTTCAAAGCTTGTATGGGTTCCCACAGGAGACGAAAACCAGACGCTGCGACTCTTATCCCAAACGGGGGGGGGGGGGGGGGGTGTCAGCGCCTTTTCCGGGCTTATGTCGCACTCTACAAAAAAAAGAAAAGAAAAAAAAAACCTACCACTAAATCGATAATTCTCTATTGATCTAGCAACCCAAACATGTCCGAAAGTGTCCAAACGGGTACTGACTTCGTTATTTCGAATAGGAAACCCCACTTTTTATTGAAGATTCGGATTCTGCGAAAAATTTCATGAATAACAGACTCCTTACTGGATTTTTTACGCCACATCCAAAACAGGCCAAAATTGGACGATTTTAGGCAATTTTCACACCAACTTCAAGTGAGTCACGTGACTGACTGTTTTTTTCACGCTGAATTCAACGGTAACAATTATTTTGATGTTTCGCATCATTTGAAACAGGATTTATTTTTAATCTTGCCACAGCCAGTCCCAAGCCCAGGTTGAGAAAACGGAGAGTGAAAATAAATCCTAATAACACCAAGGTCTTTCGCCTGAAAATATCCGGTTTACGTCCGAGTTGGAGTAAGAAACATGAAATCTACCATAATTACTATGCATAAAATTGAGTGCAGTGAGAAAGTTTGTAGCGTTAAAATGGTCAAAATTGCTCGAAACGCAAATTTTGAGCAAAATATTGGAGTTTAAACCCTCAAATGCATTCGAAATTCAAAATAATTGTTAATGCTGAATTCAGCATGAAAAAGCAGTCAAAAGTCATTTCAAGTTGGCGAAAATTGCCTATGTCCTATTTCGATCAGTTCTGGAAGTGGCGTAAAAATTCGAGTAAGGGGTCTGTTATTCATGAAATTTTGCGTAGAATCCGAACTTGCAATAAAGAATGGGGGGTTCCCGTTTGAAATAACGAAGTTCGTACCTATTAGGACACTTTTGGACAGTCGGCGATAGGCTAGGACCGATAGAGAATTATCGACTTAGTGGGGGTAGGCGTTTTTAGTTTTTCTCTGGAGTGCGAAATAAGCCTGGAAAAAGGGTGAACCACCCTTTACCCACCACCCAGTATATGTATAAGTGAAGTCCGGACGTTCTAGCCCGCTCCGACAACCCAGTCCCCTCAAGGTAGGTGAGTAGGTAAGACTGGGTAATTTTCGTCTTTTTTTTTTTAAGAAAAAATATTCAGAACTCCTGGAAAAATGGTAGTTCGAAGCCCGTTTTCAAAAACAAGCGTTTTAAAAAATTAGGGAGATTAAAAGTAAAAATCTGGCAAAAAATGACGTATTAGGTCTATTGACATCTGATTGGCAGGTGGCCCAAGGAGGCGGAGCATAGCCTCAGAGGTGAAGGTTCCCAATGCTGCCAACAACCGAACATTAGAAATGGCAAACCTTCGTGGCTGCTTTCAAGAACCTTTGCCGTGGCCTTCCCCTCGGTTTGATTTTGAGGACGGTTTTTAAATTTATTCATCAATTTGCGGTTCCATCCACCCATCCATTGCTGTTATGCACTGAAGCACTGGCGCTCTAAGCGGGATTTGATTTGAATTACTAGGCAGTTTACCTGGCACGTCAAGCAGGAAATTCATTATGTGGTAAATAAGTGTTAATTTCCGTTATTGAACAGAATTTGGCCAACAAAAGGAGAACTTGTAACCCACGAAAATGGCCCATTATGGTATATTTTCACCTCAATTCGAATTGACAAGTGAAGCAAACAGGATTCGGGAGATCAAAAGAGTTAAGGAACGGCAACAGAGAAACAGACAAGGGGGCTTAACAAAATAATTAGAACACATTCATGGGACTAAGAACGGGAACATCATTTCTGGTTCATATTAGCCTATCTTAATTTCAACCGTAACTATTAGCCAAATCTAACTCTAACCATTGGGCAATTCTTTCATGGTTTATGGTAGAATTTTTTAGGTAGGACTGGACTTTATCAAACATGCGGTCTTTGAATGGGATCCTTTAGTTAAGGCACCGTTATGTCATTAACTGGGTATTGTAGCTGTGTTGTGTCTCAAATCTTGTGCAACACACGGGTTATCCAGGTGTGGTATACCATAATTTTAAAGAAAACGCACCTGTCCCAGACCATAAAACGACCGACTCGTTTCGCTTATAATTTTTATGACTTCTTTAAATGTTCTTTGACACTGCACAAACGTAAAAGTGGAGTTTTTATCAAGTTTTGTCACTAAGAAGGTATTAAAACCTCGAGGATAAGGAGCAATCAGCAGGAAACGCGCTTACCTAGTTTTACTCCAACTTAAAGTAGAGTACTTAGTAAGTACTGACAGAATTATCTTGAGCATAAACCACTTGACATTTCACAATGACATGATCAGAACGATTAGGTAGGCAGTTTCCCCGGCAACTCACTAGTAATCTAGCTAGTTTGCCATGATCTTGAGCGACACAACAGGTGTACGTACTTAGAAAAAATGTCAAAAATGGCGTTATTAACGGAAACGCTCCGGTCCCAGATCGTGTAACAGCAAACTTCATTTCGTTCATTATATGTTATTATGAATATGAATCTCCAGAGACTTCACAAACCGAAAGTGGAGTTCTTTTTTCCAAGCTTTGTCATTAAGAAGGAGCAATTGGTTCGCAAAGAGCTTACCATAGCAATGCTGTACTAATAATGATCTTACCTTATGCATAAATCAGTTGAAATGCTCATACCGACAGGATCAGATCGAGCATCAAAACCGAATAAGTACTGGAATCTTCATACTTGAGTCCTATCCTGTGCAACGCAAGGGCTACCCAGCTTGCCACCTACCATAACTATGAAACCACCAGAAAGGTCCTTGGACTACTACAGAACGATGGAGTGTTTTAACGCCACAGCTCAAGGAGAAGGGAAATCGGCCACAGCAACGCGCTTACCCGGTTTTATTCGAACTGTTGTAATTAATGTAAAGCAATTATTATTTTGAGCACAAATCAGATGAAATTGCAACAATCAACATCATCTAATCTGACATAAGCGAAGACAGAGGCCGTCTGTGTCTCCGATACGGTTTGGGGATGGAACCGCTCTGCCTTTAGGGACAGGAGATAGGTCTTATAACCTCTCTCCCTAATAATAATGCATAAGGACCCCTCAAATCCAAATAATTTGAGAACGACTCTGGAACCATTACTGTGGAAGCCATAATAATTTGGTTTTATAATTTAATCAGACAAAATAAATACGTAAATAAATAAATGAACTAAAGTAAATAAATAATGAACGTGCGATTGATAATATACCAATATTCATAGCCAAAAAGTGAAAGGAAGGTAGGGTGGAAAGGTAGGAGGGGGGACCATAGCTCAATTTTGATCTAGACTTGAGTTCCTTCATTTCTGCCCGGAAGGGAGCATGTTGGATGTAGTTGAAAAATTCGAAATTATTAAGAGGAATAGGTTGGGTAAAACTCTGAATGATGTAGTCCTTCAACTTTTCTCTATTATTGCGTTCATTTCTGTAATAGCTTGGTAACCCCCATGGTCCCCACCATCATTCCACCCTAAATTCCTTTTACTTTTTGGCATTCACTCCCATGGCCAATCAGAATCGACCCCTTCACTTTGCCCCCTTCTCCTTTCACCTTCACAACCAATCACAATCGACCACCTTTCACTTTTTGGGACTTTTATAAGGTCACCTTTCGCGTATTAGTGGAAATGGACGACCTTTCAATAACTCTGTTTTTATTCTAGAAGAATGCTGTGACTTGGACAGTGACTTGACCGCACAGAAGAATTTCATCCACGTAACTGCCCAAGAATTATAGTATCAACAGCTGAATAAAATGCAGAAAATATAGACTGACTAATATAGTATGAATAATGAATGAATACATCATGATATAGTGATGAATAATTTAAAACGGTAGACAACTAGACCACAAATTAGAAAAATCTTTAACTTCACTTACACTGAAAACAAGCTCGAATGCAAATTTGACTCACCTACTGGAAACTGGCTCACGATTTTACTGTCACCTGAACAAATTTAAAATGAAATCAAATACTACTGGTATAAAATATTAATTGATCTTCGTGATCAAGATTCAACAAGCATGCTTTTAGGATTTGAACTTTAGATCCAACATTAGAATAATCATATACCTAAGAAGTGTTAGAATACTCACCAACTGTTACTTGTTTCACAATCTTATTTTCACCTAGAGCGAATAAAAATGGGCGTTTAGGTATTTTGTAACCCTCAATAACAAAATAAATCAATTTTTGAAAAATCATTCGAACTTCGCAAAGGTTTGGGTTCGTTACAATGACAGAAACGCATCATAAACTATCAAAAATATAACTTCGCCTCCAGCTGGATACGATGAAATAGTTCCATTTGAGCAAGGCCTTATATGGCGTAAGAGTTATTGTGCTTGAGACAATAAAAATTTGCCCAAAAAAAATCTGAACAAGGGGCAATCATACTGGGTGGTTCAGCCCTTTTTCCGGGCATAATTCGCGTTTTAGAAAAAACGAAAAACGCCCTAAATCGAAACGCCGAAAAACGAAACTAAATCTATAATATTCTCAATCGATCTAGCACATCGCCGACTGTCCAGAAGTGTCCAAACGGGTACTAACTTCGTTATTTCAAATGGTAACCACCAATTTTTATTGCAAATTCGGATTCTGCGCAAAATTTTATGAATAATAGACCTCTTACTCTTCTTTTTACGCCACTTCCACAACTGGCCAAAATTGGACACTTTTTGGCAATTTCGAGTGAGGCATGTGCCTCATTTTTTTTCAAGCTGAATTCAACGGTAACAATTATTATGTTGAATATCGAGTGCACTTGATTTTAAATTCGTATATTTTGGTCAAAATTTGCGTTTGGAGCGCATTCCATAACTGCAGCATTAACAATTGGATGGCAGAGAAGAGATGGCCTTTTTGTAGGAAAATGGTCGCCAGTTCGAACGAATGCCATAGGCGGTACCAAGCCCAGGTTGAGAAAACGGAGAGGGAAAATAAATCCTAATAACACCAAGGTCTTTCGCCTGAAAATATCCGGTTTACGTCCGAGTTGGAGTAAGAAACAGGAAATCTACCATAACTAGGTACTATGCATAAAATTGAGTGCAGCGAGAGAAAGTTTGTAGCGTTAAAATTGCTCCAAACGCAAATTTTGGCCAAAACATTGGAGTTTAAAGCCTGAACTGCACTTGAAATTCAAAATAATTGTTACTGCTGAATTCAGCATGAAACAACAGTCAAAAGTCATGGGCCTCACTTGAAGTTGGTGAAAATTGCCTAAAAGTGTCCAATTTTGGCCAGTTTTGTAAGTGGCGCGAAAATTCTAGTAAGCTATTATTCACGAAATTTTGCAAAGAATCCGAATCTGCAATAAACACTGGGGGTTCTCATTTGAAATAACGGAGGCGGTACTCGTTTGGACACTTTTGGACAGCCGGCGATAGGCTAGAACGATAGAGAATTATCGATTTAGTGGGGATAGGCATTTTTAGTTTTTCTTTTAGAGTGCGAAATAAGCCCGGAAAAGGGTGGTGAACCAACCTTTACCCCGTACTTATATATTATATTTTTTGAGTGCAATGGAGAATTCGCATCGATTTTTTTCTGAAAGGTATTGGCTTATAACAAAGAATAATGAAGTCGTAGGGCAAAAACAGTGTATCTATACTAAATCAATATATTGAAATATTTTCTTTTTCGTTTAACCGTGTTATTTTATCCTAAATAACAATACAAAGACAGAAAAAATGTGATTTTCTCATACATAATAACTGCCCATTTGTAGGAAAATTTCTGTTTCTTTACTGTCAGGTGGAGGGGCCCTTGCTTCAGCCAATTTATAATTTGACACTACAGAACGTGAGAAATAAGAAGGTATGATGTGATATATCGATAGGTACAAGTAGGTAGGTACACGAAGAACTACAGTTTCTCGAATATGGAACAGTTTAAGATGTTGAACATGTTGACCATTTTCTTTTCGAAAATCAAGCACGTCGTCGATACTTAAGCATTTATGAAATCTCGAGTATCACTAGCATTAGGACAGCAATATTAGGGCAGTACAGGTAAGTAAACTGACGTTTGTAAGAAGAACAAGTTAGTAGTATTTTTTTAATCTAGTATCGAACTTTTCTATTTCACGGAATGAATTGAAAACACTATCTTGGTTTTTGATGTCAGAGTTCATATCCTAAAAGAGAGGGGCCCTCTATCCGAAACCAGATTAAAAAATATGAGCACATTATTGTCAAAACCGAAACCTAATCTTATACTGATACGAATGACCCAGTAACAGCAGAGGGTGAATAACCTACATTAATAATAAAATCTCAATTGGAATCTTCAAATATCAAATAAAATATACCTACAATGTCTCAATTAGGTAGATAAAAATTTAAATTTCGCACCAATAGATTATTAACAATCATGTTAGGGTCATCCATTCGAATTAGGCAGTAACATAACTGGCAATTGCAGATCATATTTTAGTGTCAACAGATCTTCCGATTTACCATTTTCAGCAGTTGGATTAACAACAATTAAAGTTTTATCCGAAAATATTTGTTGTTGATTTGTGTCAGGCGTGTAAAACTATTTTAAATAACTTCGGGTAGTTAGGTACACCTATTTTACATACACAGATATTTAGAACAAGTAGTATAATATAGGTACCGGGGTTTTGAGTCATGGTACCTATAAACGGGCTTAGGTCGGAAAACTTTTCAAAACCCTGTCTAGTACGCTAGGTACTTGAATATTCTCGTAGAATCAGCTCTTTTAGAATTTTTTTTGTCGAAAATTTGCCAAAAAATTGTGGGCTTCAACCCTCAAGGCAGTTGGTCCCCAGAAACTGTTAAAGCCAGGAAACTGAGTTTCTATTGATATCTTAATTTTTTGGTCAACAATACGAATTTTCTCATAGTTAGGGGTAGGTAGGTACAGGTACACTCTTAGGTACTGAATTTTTTGTACCCTTTTGTAGTCTTCGCTAATTTTATTACCCTATCAACTGAATTTTGACGTTTGAATACGTGATGTTTCAAAGGGGATACTTAACCATGATTTTTAGTAATTGACTGACAATGGTCATACATTTTCGATCGACCATTATGTCCGAGCATTCCTTCTATAATTATACTTTTTAGACTGATGTACCTTTGAGTCTGGTTTGCCCTACTTAATCTAGCAGATCAACTGGGTGGTTAATCCACAAGCCTCATAGAAGAGAGCCTCGACAAATTCCCGGCCGAGCAAGTATCCCAAAACTACCGACATGGACAATTTTATTTTACATCAAAACAACCATAGCAACAATGGGTGACTGTCGGTGTGGTGTAGTCCAAAATGTAAGCAGTTTCTAGTTAAATGGATATTTAAGGAACAATGAATCAGAATGAATAATATTATTATGGTCTTACCTGCATCCTCTGCCAGGACAGTAAGAGCGAAGCTGAGCCCGACAAAAACCGAAAACTTCCACATTACAACAACGGAATGGGAGTGTGATAACGGAAATGATAATTCTGCGTGGAATATGACAGGAAACACTGTGTAGCTCCAGTACCGGATGAGGGGGGGTCGTAGAAAAACTTATTTCACCATCACTGATCGCCTCCACAACACAGACAGAGGACACTTTTCTACTAGAATGAAGAATCCTTCGCTTCCTGCCTTCCAGGGAGAGGGGGTTATCAGGATAGGCGATATCAGCACAGCAGGATGATGGCAGCTGCGTGGCAGGGCTGCCAACCTGGGATCTCGAAATGTCCCTATTCAGCCGGTGGTCAATAAACTCACTTGTAACGCTGCATTCTGCACACCAAAAGTTACTAACATATCGTGTTATTAGCAAAACATGTTGATAAAACTATTTCTGACAAGTTATTTTTCCAATATTCTGCAGAGGAAATTTCAATAACTATTTTCTAATAACATTTCAGTAGCAAAGTTATTAGCTGTTTGTAAGTAATAACAATAAGTTAAGGTGCCTGTCATAAATATTTTTGTTTTCAGCATGATTTGCCAATAACTTCTTGATGTGAATGATCACTGCGGCCTTTGAATATCACATCCACCCCTCGTCAACTGTCTGCGAACCAGTGACAGTCAGAGGGTGTACAGACTTGCCCTCCTATCACCATTTTCCAAAGTTCGCAGAAAGATAAATCTGAAAGAAAACTGAAAGATAAATTTGATGTTCACTGTCGTTTGCAATGTTAAATTTCCATGAGCCCTGGTTTTCTAGGAAGTGTCTGCAACCGTACGGATACGGAACGCCCTAAAAAACCAGGGCTCGAAGAAACAGAACTGGGTGAACGACAGTGAAAATCAAATTTGATCTCACGTAAACTTTCGAAAAATGGAGATAGGGTTCGTAATTTTCGTAGAAAAATTAAGCTATTGCAATGGGCCCAACATTTTCAGGACATGTCTTTTCAAAATTTGTCATAGCAAAAATCCGTGTCACTCCAGACAATGTTTCCTGATAAAAATTCGGAATTTCGCCCAACTGTTCGTTTCGGCAAAAGAAACTATGAGTCCGAAGATGAGCAATTTTCAAAAATTCTAATAGGGGGGTGGTCTTAGGGGTTAAAAATGCCCCAAATCGCCAACATTTTAAAGAAGTTTAATAATTTGGCATGGAATGATGATTTATGATCTAAAACTCCCATTAGAATTAGATGAGGAATTTTCACAAATTTGGGAAGGGGGCATGGGGCGTTTTAGGGGTCAACAATGGGTTAAAATGGTCAAAATCGCAAATAATTGACAGAAGTTTACTAAATGTGGCGTGGAGGGGGATAGAAAACTTCCATTTAATGAATACAAGCAATTTTCAACAACTTCAAGGGGGAGAAATGGGAGGATTGTGGTGGTCAAGAAGGGTAAAAAAAGGCAAAATTGGAAGAATGGATCGAAGTGCAAATAATTTGACATGGAATGATGATTTATTATTTTTTAAAAAGCCAATTTTAAGTAGATGAGCCAGTAGGGGGAGGACAGGGGGGGAGGGGGGTCTGCGAAAATTCACTTGAACAGCCATGCTGCATGACTGAAACTTAGGAGGATAGCTGAACTAAAATGTTGCCCAAATGACATTTTTGCTATCGCTCCCAGAGCGATAGTAGAATTTTTGTTATTGAAAAGTTACTAGCACTGATATTGACAATGCTGAGGAAAAAGAAATTTTAATCTCAAATGTTGGTAGGTATCAAGTTATTTCCAACATGTTACTGACAAGAACGCTATTACCATTTTTCTGTTTTTCTAACAAGTTGCTTACATGGCAACAATGTTATATTAAATTTGTTGAAAACACATTTTATCAACATGTTATTCCGGTGGGAATAGAAATGTTTCAAAAACAATGTTAATAACAATGTTTCTGACGTGTTAGCGTCAGGTGCTCATGCATCTTTACACAACGGTTCGTTACCTATCCGTATTATGTAGGTATACTATTAAAATGTACCTACAATCCTTCTTCTATCTATGTCACTGTTCTGTAAACAAGAGGTGATTTTGGAAAGTGTCCATAACTATACGAATGAAATACAGGGCTCCAGAAGAAAACTTCTTGGCCCAACGTACAACTACAGAACGCCATAAGTAGACACCATACTCTTTTATTGGGCCATTACCTTCAGATTGTTTTCATTTTTTTGCATTTTCCAGTTATTTTGGTTTATTATTTTCAATAATGAACCATTGGAATCGAGCATGAAAAAAAAAATTCTTACCCCCCCTCAAAATTTGATGGTTTACGTTTCAAGGTATGTAGAATCCAAAACTGCAATAAAAATATTTCTGTCTGTCCGCCGTACGCCGTACGCCGTACGCCGTACGGGCCACTTTTCTTAGTTACCATGAAAAAAAATTGATGAAATTCGGGTTATAGGTTCCGTTCGGCGTCTAGTTGGTCCTCGAAGCTCGACGTTACTGTGAGTCATCTCTAAGGGGTTCAAAATAGGGGTTGAAATTTTCAAAACGCCTATACCATTTTTTTACGTAAATAGTTTTACGGTTTTAAATAATTCTTGAACTTGCGAGTTTTTTAAGACCATCCGGAGCATCGTACGTCCAGCCGTTCTTTCACAGTAAGGCCCCGAAGTTTGCACCGACAGGCATTTTCGACTCCAGTGTGAATGAAATTGTATACAATTCAAACCAAATCTCGTAACCAGAGACGCGCCCACAATAGGAATTTGTGAATACGGCCAATCATTGGTAGGGATCACCTGATTATATTGGCGGAGTATGAAGTCGAGTTGGTTGTTCTGTGATATTATTTAATTTGAAAAATGATGGCTCTTTTGGAGTTTGTTGGTAGGTAGTGAAACTTGAACAAACGTTGAAGTATTATTGATGGGTAAATTATTACTACGGTAAATCATTACTCAACGGTAAATTATTACACAACGGTTCATTATACCATCTACGTAGAAGGGGCTGGAGTTTGTTGGTAGGTACTTTTGCAACTTTTTTCACTCCTCATCAACAATTTCTTTTCAGAACTTCATTATGTGTGTTTCTTTTTGTTAGGTACTGTTTGTCATCGGCAGAATTATTTTAGCAACATTTAACTCGTGATTTAGGTAGGTACCTAGTAACGAGTACGGGGTTAGGTACTAACCTACGGAGGGTCTGAGATCTACATAATTATGCATAGAATAGTACATATTATATTATATAGACGGGTTATCTATACATAGAGCTGTGATCTGTAACAGAAGGGTATTCTATACAAAATAATAAACCGTTGTGCAGGGATTTGCAGCGTTTTTAAATAATTTTCTAAATTTTCAGTAAAACGAACTTCCAAAATGCATGAACATCTGAAACAAAACATTATGGGGGTTAAAAGTGATCTCAGTAGTCGCAGAATTTAATTTTCTCTGACGTTTAGTTCAAGAATTTTTGATTGTTTTGTTTGGTGTTTTTCGCTCAACACCACTTGGTAAACTTTGAAAACAGTAGTTTCGTGCCTAATACTATCAAATAAATTTGAATCACTTGATCAACGACTAGTCGAGGTAGGTAAGTCGGTAGGTACTTGGATGTTCGATAACTGAGCGGTAGAACGCTGTTTGAACAAGTGAAATGGCCCGATTCTTGTACGTCTTGTGGTGATAACTATACGAATGACATACAGGGCTCCAGACGAAAACTTCTTGGCCCAACGTACTACTATAGAACGCCATAAGTAGACACCATACTCTTTTATTGGGCCATTACCTTCAGATTGTTTTCATTTTTTTGAATTTTCCAGTAATTTTTAAATAATTTTCTAAATTTTCAGTAAGACGAACTTCCAAAATGTATGAAAATCTGAAACAAAACATTATGGGGGTTAAAAGTGATCTCATTAGTCGCAGAATTTAATTTTCTCTGACGTTTAGTTCAAGAATTTTTGATTGTTTTGTTTGGCGTTTTTCGCTCAACACCACTTGGTAAACTTTGAAAACAGCAGTTTCGTGCCTAATATCTATCAAATAAATTTGATCAACGACTAGTCTAGGTAGGTACTTGTATGTTCGATAACTGAGCTGCTGTAAGGTGGGATAGCGGTAGAACGCTGTTTGAACAAGTGAAATGGCCCGATTCTTATACGTCTTGTGGTGATAACTATACGAATGACATACAGACAGGGCTCCAGACGAAAACTTCTTGGCCCAACGTACTACTATAGAACGCCATAAGTAGACACCATACTCTTTTATTGGGCCATTACCTTCAGATTGTTTTCATTTTTTTAATTTTCCAGTAATTTTTAAATAATTGTCTAAATTTTCAGTAAGACGAACTTCCAAAATGCATGAACATCTGAAACAAAACATTATGGGGGTTAAAAGTGATCTAGTACCTACTCGCAGAATTTAATTTTTTCTGACGTATAGTTCAAGAATTTTTGATTGTTTTGTTTGGTGTTTTTCGCTTAACACCACTTAGTAAACTTTGAAAACAGTAGTTTCGTGCTGTGATATCTATCAAATAAATTTGAATCACTTGATCAACGACTAGTCGAGGTAGGTAAGTCGGTAGGTAATGGTATGTTCGATAACTGAGCTGCTGTAAGGTTGGACAGCGGTAGAACGCTTTTTGAACCAGTGAAATGGCCCGATTCTTATGTTTTGTGGTGATCCTTTGTCAGATCGTCGCGCGGTTTGACGTCCAGCCAAAACTCCCTTTTGTCTCCCGCGGAAGCCGTTTTTGTCCTTTCAGTCTTATCTGCCCTCGACCGGTCTCGATTTCGCAGCTCCTCTTCGCATTTGACGACAGTTGTTCAACTCAAACTGCCAAGAATAACACCAGGTCTGCCAACCACCTAAATACTGTACTTACTGTAAATCACCATGTACCTATTGTTTCTTCAATATATTTACCTATGTAACTACAGATCTCACATTCGGGATGTGCAGCCTCAGTTACATCCACGTAACCATCTAATAAATCTAATCTGTACTCATAAAACCGTATTTCTATCTGTTTGTCTCTATAGACAAGTTAGAATCACGAAATTTCCAGTGTTGTAAAAATTAAACCTTAAAATCAGAGCTAACCAGCATATGGTTGATGAAGACTGCAAAAATGACAATGAAGTAAAACCATACGCTTACGATGATCAAAACGTACATCCCAGCCCCATTAAGTTGTTCGTAGTAACCCAAATTTATACGATCCTGTGCAACGCACGGATCCTCTTGCGAGCAGATAAAAAAAAATTAAGCTGAGGATACAATTGATAAGCTAATAACGGTTGACGTCAATATGATAGTTCACGTTTTAATATAATACGTAATTAGGAACTGAACTATAGACAACAAAAATACCATTTTCCGTATAATTATATATTGTTTGGGGGATTTTAGCAATTTTTACCGATCATTGACCCTTATAAAGTCAAATTTGACCCACTATTTTTTGAGAAAAATATTTATCACCGAAATAGTCCCTACGTCGTAAACCACCATCCCGCACATCAGGTGAATTAATCGATTCTAGCCCTTAATACCAATTTTTGACCCCCAAAAATCAAAATTTTACCCCTATGCTGTATAAAAAACAACTGTAATGGTATTTTTCTGTCTTTACTCAACCTTCCATACCATTTTCAGTGAGTTTATGCCGATTTTCGCGATTTTAGCCGTTTTCACCGGTTTTTGACCCTTATAAAATCAAATTTGACCCACTCTTTTTTGAGAAAAATATTTTTATCTTCGAAATAGTCCCTCCGTCGTAAACCGCCATCCCACACTACTTCAGGTGAATAAATGTTGATTCTAGCTCTGAATACCAATTTTTGACCACCCCAAAAATCCAAATTTGATGCCTATTCTGTATGAAAAACTGTAGTATTTTTCTGTCTTTACCTACCCTTCCATACCACTTTCAGTGATTTTATATAAATTGTTCGCAATTTTAGCCGTTTTAACCTATTTTTGACCCCTAAAATCTCAAACCTGACCCCCTTAGAATTTTTGAAAATTGCTCATCTTCGAACTCATCCTTTTTTTAAGCAATACAGACGTTTTGACGAAATTTGGAATTTTTATCATGTACCCAAGGAAAATTGCAATAGGAAAATTTTCCTCGAAAATTCGCTAAAATGTGTGGAGGTACTGCTTCATGCAACTCAGGTAATACAAGTAGAAAATTACTCGTTTTGTAACGCCGAAGTGATTTTTCGGGCTTCAACATGAAATGTAGGACCAACATCGAGTTGGTTATGGCGCCACATCGTCACCGCAGAGGCATTTCCACGTACTTTCTACTTAGTATTAGACCATAGAAATAGAGGAAGGGAAAATTTCCTATCTTTCGTGGTAGGTACCAGACGTTCCTACTTTTTAGGTAGGTACCGTATCCTCAAATAAATCACTAGTCGGTACCACATATAAACTATATCTATACCTACCTCATCATTAAATCACCTATAGATACAGACATCTTATATTTATACGCAATAAGTACCTAACTATGCAGCCTACCTACCTTTCTTGAAACACAGATGCGTAGTCAAATTACCGAGTCTATCTTTACGGGTAGCACGCCTATCCGTTTGGCCATTCACGAGGCTGAGTAATGGATCGAAGATAATTGAGCTCAATTAAGTACTTACATTTGATGGACTCTGACACAGGTCTGTACATATTCAGTTATCAGATCAATTTTCCACAACATATCCGAAGCCATGAAGAAGGGATACGGGGGCGGGCATCCGTGAAATGAGCAGCCAGCCATCTCACGACGCACAATTGCTTTCATCCTCAAAATACCTACCTACTTCCCAAATCCAACGGAATGAGCAACATTTCTGTAATCATTGTGTATGAATAAATTCAGACATTAGTAGGTAGGTACTTGGTTTGCCAGAATAGACAGAAAAGTTAATTAAGATTACCATAACGATAAAAATTATAAGAATAGAATAAATAGAATATAATAAGAATGTAGGTACCGCGATAATACTATAAATAGAATAGAATAAAAATGTAGGTACCGCAATAATACTATGGTACCGCAATAATACTATGTACATAACCTAGGGTCAGATGTAGGGTTGTATGAGATCCTATCAGGTGGTATGGGGATTACCAAATCAACCAACCAGCTACCAACGTAAATTCGAACAATTATAATATCATTACCGTTCATAAAATTTACCTTACCTCGCCCAGCGCTGCTGCAGGTGTCGATCTTTCTCAAGCAGTTTCGATACAGGCAGACACCCGTGATGATCATGAAGGCCGTGAGTGGGTGGCACATATCTGCCGAAAAATTATCTACGATGTAATACAATTTTATTAGATTTAGTATAAAATCTATTTAGACCATTTCCGAGCAAATTCCAAACTGCCATTATTTATTTTGAAATTTGAGGTTGGAACGATTCAATTATATTACCTATCTAGGAACCAGCATCTCTTCCACAAAAGGTTATTCATCTTCATTCTATATGACCGGCTTGAATTTTTTCTAAACCTTAATGATGTATCATGTATAATTCGAACTGAACTACCAGCTTATTTATTTTACTACACTATAGATTTTATAGATGAGTTTCTTTGTACTAATACTTACTGTACCTACCTCAATCTCAGTGAAAGAACTCAGTGTAAGTAACTGATGAAATTCTGAAGAATCAAGGTAAGTCATTGACACTAACAATGGTCAACATGAAAACTAGGTACATAAATCTTGATGGGAAACAAAGGTAAATGCTATGAGTTGAAACCTTAACCGTAGGTACCTGCTGAAAAAGTTGTTAGTGAATCACAAATATCCTGGTTCCAAATTCGCAACCCACAGCACTGGCGGGTGAAGAATACACTCGACATCTATAAAAATATAACATCCGTCAATTTGTTTCCTAAGTCGATTCTATAAACGCTTATTATTTTAAAAGTTCCAGTCTTGCAGCAAGGCTATAACAGCGAATTTTCAAAGAACTATTCGTGCTATTGAGTAAAAAGATTATATAGCGCGAAAACACATCAGTTTTCGTAATAATATATAATTTTTTCGTGATTTTAGCCATTTTTACCGATTTTTGACCCTTATGAAGTCAAATGTGAGCAACTCTTTTTAGAGAAAAATATTTTTATCATTGAAATAGCCCCTGTTTCTGTCGTCAATGACCATCCCACACGACGTCAGGTGAGTTAATATGTATTTTAGCCCATAACAATGGAGTCTGCGCACGAATTTATTTTATTTTGGTTTATTATTTTCAATAATGAACCATTGGAATCGAGCATGAAAAAAAAAAATTCTTACCCCCCCTCAAAATTTGATGGTTTACGTTTCAAGGTATGTAGAATCCAAAACTGCAATAAAAATATTTCTGTCTGTCCGCCGTACGCCGTACGCCGTACGGGCCACTTTTCTTAGTTACCATGAAAAAAAATTGATGAAATTCGGGTTATAGGTTCCGTTCGGCGTCTAGTTGGTCCTCGAAGCTCGACGTTACTGTGAGTCATCTCTAAGGGGTTCAAAATAGGGGTTGAAATTTTCAAAACGCCTATACCATTTTTTTACGTAAATAGTTTTACGGTTTTAAATAATTCTTGAACTTGCGAGTTTTTTAAGACCATCCGGAGCATCGTACGTCCAGCCGTTCGTTCACAGTAAGGCCCCGAAGTTTGCACCGACAGGCATTTTCGACTCCAGTGTGAATGAAATTGTATACAATTCAAACCAAATCTCGTAACCAGAGACGCGCCCACAATAGGAATTTGTGAATACGGCCAATCATTGGTAGGGATCACCTGATTATATTGGCGGAGTATGAAGTCGAGTTGGTTGTTCTGTGATATTATTTAATTTGAAAAATGATGGCTCTTTTGGAGTTTGTTGGTAGGTAGTGAAACTTGAACAAACGTTGAAGTATTATTGATGGGTAAATTATTACTACGGTAAATCATTACTCAACGGTAAATTATTACACAACGGTTCATTATACCATCTACGTAGAAGGGGCTGGAGTTTGTTGGTAGGTACTTTTGCAACTTTTTTCACTCCTCATCAACAATTTCTTTTCAGAACTTCATTATGTGTGTTTCTTTTTGTTAGGTACTGTTTGTCATCGGCAGAATTATTTTAGCAACATTTAACTCGTGATTTAGGTAGGTACCTAGTAACGAGTACGGGGTTAGGTACTAACCTACGGAGGGTCTGAGATCTACATAATTATGCATAGAATAGTACATATTATATTATATAGACGGGTTATCTATACATAGAGCTGTGATCTGTAACAGAAGGGTATTCTATACAAAATAATAAACCGTTGTGCAGGGATTTGCAGCGTTTTTTAAATGAAAGTAGATCCCATTCTGAGAATTTTCACACGGTCCTACGACAAGATTTTCTATGATTTTTCAAAGATTCCAGAGGGTCCTAGGTCATTGCACCTCCTGCCCACTGTGACGTAGGAACCTCTGGAAACTTATATAAATTTTTCGCGATTTTAAGCCGTTTCTACCGATTTTTGGACCGTAAAAACTCAAACTTAACCCCCTTAGAATTTTTTTAAATTGCTCATCTTCGAGTTTCTGTTCGGCAATACGAACATTTTGGCGAAATGTTGAATTTTTATCATGTACCCAAGGTAAGATTTAGTCTAGACTGACACATAAATAAATATATAAGAACATATATATAGGTATATATATAAATTGTTGTTAAAAATGGGATGAATTCAGGATGCTCTGAAACGGATTTGCCTGTAATGAATTCTCAAAAATTCATGTTCTGAAAAGTTTGGACCCATTGCAATAGCTTCATTTTCTTCGAAAGTTCGCTAAAAACGCATCTAGAATGCAAAAACCCGTGTTCAAATTTGGATTTTCTAGTTCAAAAACCGCGATTATAATATTACATACTTAGAGGGTGTAGTACCTAATCTTCAAAAATTGTTTATTAAAAGGTGCTGTATGAGCTGAACCTTTTGAGCTTGTTTTACATGTTTGACAGTTTCTTGAATACCTGCATCGTAAGCATAGCGACAGAGGGACTTACCTGTAAAAACCTCGTTCGGAAATACCTTCACAGGAGTGTGCGAGCTCACCGGACGGAAATTTGCGACCTAGTTCCAAGTGATTTAACTGTAGTCATTTATATTTTCAACACGTACAAGGCGTAAACCCTTCAAGAACTCATTAGTTACCTATATATTTAAAATTCCCATTTTGTAGATACGTCTGTGTCGTTTTGCAGGAAATAATATGACAGTAGTCATAAATGAATTTTTGCAGTCACGCTGTTGAACGGTACACGTCCAAACCTACTAAATTAAGGTTCGACTAAATTTACGTAGAAAACAAATCAACTCGGCATAATTTCACTCACGGAATGGCAGATTTTGGATAATTACTGCTAAATTTCGACAAAACTGCTACGACTTGAGTAATTGACGATGTTATTGATATAAAATGTCGGAAAATTTTGTGTTTTATTCCTCAAGTTGGAAGTTTTTGTAATTTTTTCGAGTTTAAGAGTGAGGCATCTGTCTGTAATTTAGGAATATTTTTGAAGGATCCGTACTGGGCGCGTGCTGGGTGCGAACTGAGAATGAGCAACTACCACCTTTTGGCCTAGTGGTGGAGGAAAGTGAGAAAAATCCATCGAGCGTTACATCAGATCCTTCTCTCGTGTAGAGTTAAAAAAAAGCATTTGTTCCGAAGTGGGAAATCGTCCGTGAAGCGAAAACCAGGATTATTCAACCTTTGGCGGAAAACCCGAGCGGTGGCAGGTTGAGGGGTGATCACTAAACAATTCGGGGACTCAGTCAGTGGATGAAACAGGGCGAAAATGGAACGACCGGCTAAAAGGAGTCACAGGTGAGGGGGTCTTCTGGAGGGACGTTGTTTTGGCTGATTGGGTAAAGAGGTTTCGAATGGCCGACCCGGAAGAATTGCGCACACTGCCTGATGACGAATAAAAAATAATCAAATCCGCACAAATCAGAAGAGTTCCAGAGGCTAATATTTCTCTCTTATTCGAATTACTATTAACTTACTATTTGTTGTAAGTACTGAAGTACCTATGACACGAGAGGTACTACTTGGTAGGAAAGATAAGGGCAGGAATCCACCGCCACAGAATTGGGCAAAATGTCATTTCAATTACAATTACCAATATTACCGTTTGAGATTTCAGAAATAAAAGTAGAATTAAGTGCATAATTATAATTGTAACTGGTAACTGCAATTACTTTATGAATCACTGTAATGCAATTGTGGTACGCAATTACAATTACCTACTGGTTGAGCCAAAATAATTGCAGTTACCAATTAAATTGTATGTAATTGTAATTTTATTTCTGCAATTCCAAGTAATTTTAATGCAATTACAACTAATTTTAATTGGTAATAGCAATTATTAACGCCGAAATGGCACTAACACAACTAATTAGATAAGAATTCAATGGAAAAAGCCAAAAAAGAACACAGTCAAAGGTTAACAAATATTTATTATTTACAACTTTGACAATGTAGATTTTACTAAGAAATATTTATTATAAAATAAGTAGGTAGGTATATTATAATATAGGTATTCGAAAACGTTCATTATTTATCAATTCTTCGTAGGTATTTGTTATTCTATTATTAATTACAACTACAAGTAATTTTAATTTGCATGAATTAAATAATGGTAATTGGTCATTTCAGTTTTAATTACGAGTACGTAGCTTCACAAATTAATTGCAACTGAGATCCTCAATTACAATTACAGCAACTGAAAGAATTAATTACAAATACTTAAAACTATTACATGATTGTAATTGAATATTACAGTTACTTCTGGGTAACTGTTCTTTGTAAGCACTTATTTTTATGTTTTGGACCATTTCCCTATCTGTTTTCCTAATAAAAGTATAGCGTACTTTTGCTCATGTAACTGAAGTTGTAATTAAATAGGTACTAATTTAATCTATAAATACTCTGTTTCGAGTGACAAATCTTTGTTCACGAAAAATAAAGGTATTTTCACCAAATTTATTTTTGTCGCATATACTAAGTACTGGCCTGCATACATCGCTCCCATTCAGAGGCATGGATAAGTGAAATGCCATCGTCAACAGTTTGTTTGAACTCGGTAAAAATACTCAAAAAAGCCTTCGATCTCCAACAAACTGCCTCATCATCGATCAACATCAGGAAACTCGCTGGCAGGTTCTGCGCCCAAGCAAATTGGCTCACGAAACGCCGCTCTATGGACGCTATTTCGCCTAACATCCACGGATCGCCCCTTCGTGGATACTAATTGGAGCATCCACCCCCAACGCCCTCACCCGCCTTCAGTGGCGAGCCGGCGGTTGTTCCGAGGTGAACCGATTTTGGCGCAGGGTGGGGCGATCCGAAACCCTTCGCCCAACCGCGGGCATTTTGTTGTCTGGTTCACAGAGGCGTTGAACTGCCGTTTCCCACCAAAAAAAGAAACCCAAACATATCCCTATCGTATTGCTGTAAAGTAAATATTTACCCTCCCAACTGATAAATATTTGTGTTCAAAACCACCCCAGAACGCCCCCATCAGCGTGTAAATACAAATTTTCCCCCACCCCAATTCTGATTACTCAACAAGAACCCGAAACATTAGATTTAAAACGTTAAATTATCACATCGAGAAAGAATAAGTGGAATTGAAGTGCACGACCATTGTTGAGAACCTACATCAAATGGATTACTTCGTTTCATAGTGAAGAGGTAAGCCAAAATTGTTGAACCCATTGTCTAATCCTAATAATATTTTTCATAAAATTTATAAAAATCAATTAGTTTCAATATCCAATAATTAAGTATTATTTTGACCGAGTCTTTTCTGTCTGGTATGTATATGAGGGAATGAAAACAAATATCTACATTTGAGAACTGGACATTAATACTGGGTCGCTATTGGTCGAAAATACATCAACATGCGTTAAAAACATAAAAACACCCCCATATATAAGATCTTTATTCGCGATCAGTCGACATCGTGGAGTTCGCTAAACGGTATAGACAAATCATAGTAAACGTTTTAAACGTTTCACGAAAGCGTGTCATTACCACAAGAGTATTGCTTAATTATATTGATATAATTTTGGTTTGATAGTTTGATATATATTGGTACAATGGTGATTTTATAGTAAGTATAGCGACAGGCGACAATTTGCATACCACCTATGGTTTTCGTTCAAGTACCATAGAAATTACGTACAAGATAAGTTTGTAAGGTCTGCCTTCAATGAGACTAATCAAATATTAGTACGTACATATTTGTTTGTAAATGCTCCTACAACTCCCCGCCCAGTGGCGTAAACAAAGTTGAATAGATCCAGGGCACGTCTGGGGAACCGTGACCCCGTCAGGTGGGTCATACGCGAAATCTAGACCCAGACACTACGAGGCTGACATTTGCAAAAAAAAAAGGTGCAGAACTGGTAATTATTTGAATGCATTTATTTATGTACGGTGATCAATGTTGGGAACAACGATAATGAATAGAATAAGTACCTGTTGGCTATTTTGATAAGAAGGAGACAGTAAGAACAAACTGAAACATTTTACATAAACTTAAATAACCAGTCATAGGCTACCCAATTGATAAAGGTACACCTACACGTAAGTTGATAGCCAAATACACATTCAAATCTGAAAGAGTTTAATATATACAGTTGGAAGATGAGAGAAGTATATGACGAATCATTTTGTCATAGCCACGTTTTATTTTACAAAATTCCTACGTCTATCACATTGGGATTCTTTCATCAATCATTGTTGACTACTTTGGAAACAGTACCTACTGTCCACCTGAAGTTCATTCTGTCAGGCTTAAAAGGGAGACGTCCACGGTGTTTGAAGAATGGAGCACGAGTTTATTCGATCACGCGCGTTGGCTTAAAGCAGAATATCAACTTACAAATTCTGCGAGCCAAGTAGATGGTTTTTTACAGTTCCAACTTGAATCAGAACTCCATCTGAGGACCAAACACAATTCTAGACCCCAGGAGTGCCAATTTTTCATCACAGGGATGGCAAGTTCGGCATGCAGGATGACTTCATGCAGAACCTCAACCTCTGAGGTCTCCAGTAGCCTTTCCTGTAGGTTTGACTTGACTGCTCCTCTTCCAGCTAATTTTTGTAGGAGTCAGATGGCTCTATGATGACTCCAACTCTATCCACAACTCAAACCGAAGACCAAACACAGCCTGGAGTCTGCAGACCCTGCTGAAGTGTTCTTCCATCATCCCCGTCAAACAGAAGATCATGCTGACTTCCAACGGCAGAGTCGAAACTCATGACATGATGCAACGTGCATGACGAGTTCACTTGATGACCCGTCTGACTTTATGCAAAATCTCAACCTCGGAATCTTCCAAAATGGCGCTTCTTTTCCTGTCGATGTCATTCGAGTGCTTCTCTTCTTTTTCCAGCTCCTTCCTGTAGGAGCCATCCGGATCGAACTCGCCTTCGAGCATCCTCATGTCGCCGGGTTTGTTGTTGACCAAATAAGTCAAAAGAGCTTTGGTTCCGAACTTCTGTTTACCCGTGCAGGTGTCGCAATTGTCCAAGAGAGCACTGGGCAGAGCGTCTGTAAACAGAATTAGAACACGAGCAGTTTAAAATTTGGTTATCCATAGTAGTTTTCCAACAACGAAATTTGTTACTCCTCAGACTACTTTATTGGCTGACAATATCAAGAAATCAATGTGAAAGTTTGGCGCCAGGTGAGGTATGTTACGTTGCAAAGTAGTTCGTATCTTGTGGAGCTCCTAATGATTTCTGTCAAATTGTAGTTCAAACAGCGATTATTTATCTGTTTTGAGTGTGCTAATTAGGCTTGGACCACTGTAATTAATAGATAGGTAAATCAACACAAATATTTTGGAGAGATCGAGAAAAAAGTTGTCAGTTTAAAATGTTCTAATTTATACAAAATTAAAAAAATGTTATTCATCAATTTGCAGCAGCTGATAGCAGTCTGTGAACAACGTAAATACCTACAGATTTATAACCGTTGTACAAGTGTGTCATGGAGGGATGAATCAGGGCGATCAACTGCTCAATTGAACCAGAAAGTCACGTGAACAAAAACACTAACAATTCAGTACCTAGCAATGACGCTTACATAAAACTACATCGTCTGCATGAAAAAGCGGGAACGAAAAATTCGTCTCACAAAATTCACCCTTCATGTTATAGAAATCTATTAATCGCTCAGTGACAAGAGGCAGAATTGGAAAATATTACTGAGATTTCATTGCTAATCAAGACGTACGTTTTTGACTGATTATACAGCTTATTACCTATATGAAATGGGTAACTAAAATTATGGAAATACTCAACATCACAGACATTAACAATTTAATCAGCAGAAGTAAAACTTGCTGAAAGTAATGTTTGGGGCAGCAGTCGAACTGCGGCGTGGATGACAAGCTTTGCTGTGTGACGTCACTGCATGCCAATTTGGGAACCAAGTAAATACCTACACGTTATTTCTCTCGAAAAATAGGATTTTTTTTTCTACCAGTTAAACAGCCCATTTCAGGCCCATGGGTAATCCTCAATGATTGATTATATTTGGAACCAACCTACCTTTCAGAATTTCCCAGTCTGGAGTGCATCTGCCGTGGCCTGTAAGGCATTGGAATAACTTGAGGTACAATTCGTCGTTGTTTAGGATGGTCGTTAGTTCCACGTCGTCATACCTGAAATTATAATCAATTGATCAAAACCACGAGACAAAATTAAACAAATTAGAAATAATATTCTTATTAATGAACTACCTTCTTGTTCACTCAACTTGAACCCCCCCCCCCCCATGTACAGGTAGGTATATAATAAATTAGTTTCGATTTTCAATAAGTTTTTAAAGTCATCTACCAACGCGGATATGCCTTATAGCCAAACGTACAAATAACATTATCAAGCGTCATTCTGCATGAATGGTACTTTTTTTTAAATATATAATTTTTCTTCCCAGAAACTGGAGATAAAGGCCATGGGAATTGTTTTTGAAACTAAGTTCATGGGAACTGTTAAAAAAAAGGCCGTGTATTAAGGCAGTAAGAAGGTACTTTTTCCAACTCCGAGGGTAATTAACATAATTTCACGAAAACCCCTCATTGAACGAGCGATACATTAGGTATACGAAGCAGTGCTGTCGGTACCTATCTACTATCCGGACGAATTTTGGGAGAAAATACGCAATAACGTTTTTTTTCCTGAAAATTCGCTGATGATGACCAAATGACAACCAAAAATTCAAGATCTCTTGTTTTCATAATACGTAAAATCCAGGTAGTTTTCCAAAATAAAACATAAGAAGTTTTAAACGCATTTTATCAAACTGAACAATTTTGAAATTGGATCTGTAAGACTTGACAGGTGAATGTATGGTCCTCTATCCCGAAAACCGCGAAATTTTCACTAAATCATTTCACTTTTTAAATTTAGTTGTTGAGCAGAGTGAGAAATAAGGCGTTTTCGTGAAATTTCGTCAATTTTCTCAACCTTAGAACCACTAAGTAGTCAACCTTTAAATCTAAATTTCTTTATCGTACACTCTATATTTTGGATTCATATTTTATTGTTAGAATAAAGGACTTAATTAACTGGAAAAACATAATTTTTCAAAAACCTCTTTGTGGTACCTACAGACTCAAAATGTGTTGGAATGAATTTCAATCTTGCTAGTATAAGTTCCAATCATGCAGCATGGTTATAAGAGCGAATTTTCAAAGAAATATTCGAGCTATTGTGTAAAAAGATGATATTGCGAGAAACCATAATGATAACACTTTTCGTAAAATTATATCATTTCGTGATTTTAGCAATTTTCAACGATTTTTGACCCCTATAAAGTCAAATTTGATTCAATCCCAGAAAAATATTTTCATCATCAAATAGTCCCTCTTTCTGTCGTGATCATCATCCCACACAACGCCAGGTGAATTAATATTTATTTTAGCTCTAAATACAATTTTTGACCGCCAAAAATCCAAATTTGACATTCTGTATGGAAAACAACTGAAATTTTATTTTTCTATCTTTACTCACCCTTCCATATACCTTTCAGTAATTTCATATCGACTGTTCGCAATTTTCGCCGTTTTTACCGATTTTTACTCCTAAAACTGAAATTTGAGCATCTTAGAATTTGTGAAAATTGCTCATTGCGAACCAGGCGCGGATCCAAGGGGGGGGGGTCACAGGGGTCATGACCCCCCCCCCCCCCCCAGAATCAGCCTGCATTTCAAAAAGCAGAGCTGAACGAATTGTTCACAAACCCGAAAACAAAAAAAACCAAACGAAGACGAACCCAGTTTTTGTGAAATCAAAAAAGAACTATAAAAAATCTAAAAAGATTCGATCAAAAATGTCAAAATTAGTCGAATACAATCGTACACTTGGTCCTACCAATGTTACTTTATATACAATTAGGTATGTCAATAAACTTACCTTGGTGTATCCGTCAAATTATACCTTGTTTATTTCTTCTTATTTTTATTAATTATTATCTTGTTTTTGTTTCGTTCTCGTTTTCTTTCCTGCCAAATTCAGTAAAAACGATACTGAACTCACTGAGATCAACAATAGATTGTTGTGGTTTCAATGTTTTGATTTGCAAACTCTGAAGTTAGCTACGCTGCCATAAAATGCGCCAATTTGTTTGAAAACAAATTAGGACACTTTTTTAGAAGAAAATTGAAAATAAATACATTTATCAGTTAAATAATTAATAGATATTGAAAAATATTTTTTACATAATATAATTATAAACAATGAATTTTATAAATAAATACAATTAATTTTGTAAGTAGACAAATTGGACGAGTTTAGGCATAAGGTTGAAAATTCGGTTTGTATTGTTCGTTTGGTTATTTTTTATTTTTTGTTATTTTTTATATTGTTCTACCCTGTGACCCCCTCCGGAAAAAAATTCTGGATCCGCCCCTGTTGCGAACTCACTCTTTTGTTTGGCAATACGAACATTTTGGCGAAATTTGGAATTTTTATCATGTATCCAAGGTTTATATCGTCTGGACTTACAAATAAACGGGTGTTCTTCGTTACTCCCCCCCATTTTCAAACGCTCGTCGCTTCATGAAATTCTAACAAAAATTTGAGGTTGAGGTGATTTTCGGAATCTTCAGTTCGTCTAGTTTTTGATGTGTGTGTTCATATTTTGATGCAACAACTTTGTAAAAGCGAAATTCGCCGTGAAAAAAAGTGGGGGGGGGGGAGTATCGAAGTATTTGCCATGTCAAATCCTTCGGTACTCCCCCCCACGGTGAAAACAGTATTTTCGACAACCAATATCGCGTCTCAACCTCTTAACTTTCGATCAAAGGATTTCATCGCTCTATATCTCATACCTGCACGTCCTCACACCCCCGTTCCTGTGAATTGTTGTTGTTTAGAGATACGTTTACCTTTATGGGGCTTGAAAGCGTTTTGAACCTTGAACGGAAGGCGAGGGTTTGTAATATTTTCGGAGGTTTGTCCTATCGTGAAAGTTTCGCACAACTCGCGGCTCTTGATTTCTTCGTCAGTTTGCGTTCCTCTTTCAAAGTGTTCAGACGGTACCGACCTGTCTTTAAAAATGTGGAATTTCAAAGCGCTATTGGAGATTCTTAGGGAGGAAGAAGAAGCGGTGAAGTGGCTTCAGGAAAAAGGACTAATTATGCAACCACCCTTGTGTCCTATTTGTGGAGCGTTGATGGAACTACGGAATCGCAAAACTGAGAACAGAAGGAATTTTGAATACAGATGTCGCAAAAGAGGTAACTCTTCATGTACAATAAAATAATTATACAAATCCTGTAGTCGAAAATACTGTTTTCACCGTGGGGGGGAGTACCGAAGAATTTGACATGGCAAATACTTCGATACTCCCCCCACTTTTTTCGATTGAATAATTCACTTTTACTATCTAATTCTGGTAAATTGAGGTTAATTAGACATAAAACTAGACAAACTGAAGATTCCAAAAATCACCTCAACATCAAATTTTTGTTAGAATTTCATTTTTTTTTTGAAAATGGGGGGGAGTAACGAAGAACACCCTGCCCTGAAACGGATTTGCCTATTAACAAAATTTCAAAAATTCATGTTCTAAAAATTTTTGACCCATTGCAATAGCTTAATTTTCTTTGAAAATTCGCTAAAAGAAGTGAATGAAGGAATTTGTAACAAATGAAAATATGAATTAAGTAACTTTGTAGATCACTCACCTTGTATCGGCATATTCCAGAGGAGCACCATCAGATCCAAAAACAAGCGACAAAACACAGACAATCGTGGACAGCAACATGGTCATAATGAATAATGAAAATATTCACAAACACTTGAATTTCGAACTAATTTTCAGAACGGAACAATCAAAAGTACCTGTTCTGTTAATTTCGAAAGAACTAGGGACTCAACAAAGGTGAAATCTGAGTTCAGAATACACACTTCGGATTTCCCTTAGTTAATGCTAGAATGGTCACGAGATGAGTTCACATTCCTTATAAGAGCGAATGCCCCTTCCACGTCCCATCTCAAAACGGACAAAGATAGTTTTTGTTCTGTTTGTACGAGACGTCATTTCCCAAGTACAGCCATTGTATAATCTTGGTACCCCATTAGGAGCCCGTAAAATGGCAAGAATGCCTTGGAAATAGGAATTCCGCGTTTGAAAAGAACAAAATAAAAATACCTGTCCAGATTCTTCATTCACACATTTTTACTTTTATTTAGGTACTTTGGCGATTGTTTTGGTTCGGAAGTCTGTGCTGATTTTCGCACGTTTTGCGAGATAATTTCCCTCCTCGCATTGGAGGCGGTGGAGCGAGGCGTGGTTTTCTCGATATAATTGCCTTGTGAGTGCTGTAATTCGTTTTCCGGTTGTTTTCTCGTGTGAAGGAATACGCGATAGTGAAACTGGTAGCACGTGGCGAGAACTGATAAGGAAATGAGTGATGTACACGGTTTTCGGTAGTGAGAATCTCTAGGGATCTTGAAAAAAAGTTCGAAATACCTACCGAGTGTTTGATTTTTTGAATGCGAACGAACGAGAGGTCGAACTCAACGGAGAAGTAGTTACTTGATTTGTGGAACGATTTTGAAGCGGAACGTACATTTCAATTGTACTTATACTCAAAACACGGACGATAAACTTGAATAGCAATAACTATACTTGCTGTAAACTTTTGAAACGCATTCAATTTTTGAAAAAGTCATATTTGAAGGATGAATTACTGAGTGTAACAAAATAGGTACCTACACATAATTTAAATTGGATTCTCACACGATATATTCAATTCAACAGGAGTTTTCTAAAGGGCCGATTGATCCGAAATATCAACATTTGATTACTGACAGAGTGGGCTGTACGCTAGTATGCGGGGTTCTCGAACTCTGTTTTTTGAAGGACCGAGAAAGTTCCATATCAAAAAACGCTGCAAATTATTACACAAAGGTTGATTATTTACCTGTATCACTGTTTTCTGCGGTCAATACCCTCGAGCCCCCCCCCCCCCCCCCCAGGAAAGCCCTAAATCGAGTACTGGAGCCGGCCCCGGGATTAAAGTTCGATCATTAATTATTTTTCAATAATTCGATTCAATAATTCAGGGATTCAATAATTCGATCATTAATTATTTTTTAGTTATTCATGAAGCATAAGGCAAATAATAAACCGTTGTGTAATAATTTACCTGTATAGATGCCCCTTCTACGTAGATAGTATAGTGAACCCAATTTACCTTTGAGTAATAATTTACCGTTGTGTAATAATTTGCCCATCAATAATACTTCAACGGTTGTTCAAGTTGCAAAAGTACCTACCAACAAACTCCAGCCCCTTCTACGTAGATGGTATTACCGTTGTGTAATAATTTACCCATCAATAATACTTCAACGTTTGTTCAAGTTTCACTACATATCAACAAACTCCAAAAGAGCCATCATTTTTCAAATTAAATAATATCACAGAACAACCAACTCGACTTCATACTCCGTGATTATAATCAGGTGATCCCTAGCAATGATGAGCTCGGGCCAATTCCCGATTGTAAGCGCGTTCCTAGTGATGATATTTGGGCTGAATGTATACAATTTCATTCACCATCCTGTTGAAAATGCCTGTCGGTGCAAACTTCTGGGCCTTACTGTGAACTAACGGCTGGTCGTACAATGCTCCGGGCGGTCTTAAAAAACTCCCAAGTTCGAGAACTATTTAAACCCGTAAAAAAAATTCCAGATAATGGCGTCCTGGAGATTTCAACCCCCTATTTTTCACTCCTTAGGGATGACTGACAGTAACGCCGAGCTTCGAGGACCAACTAGACCCCGAACGGGACCTACACACCAAATTTTGTTAATTTTGGTTCATGGTAACTAAGAAAAGTGCGAAGTACGTACAGCGGACGGACAGAAATTTTAACATGTTTAATGTTTTAGGGCTGGGGGTCATTCTGTGAATTCCGACACGCAAATATGCAACGTTTTTCATTGGTTACTACACAGTTACTACCTTCTGTTGTAGCAACCATAAAGAATATCGCACTCGAAAGAAACAAGAGTCAATAGCTACGTTTTTCATTGGTTACTACACAGTTACTACCTTCTGTTGTAGCAACCATATGTTGATGGCGAGTTCTATAATAAGTACAGTAAATGCAACATTATACTTGTAGAGTTCAGTGAAATTGTGGCTTTCATTTTTTCTTGACATTAAAAAACTATATCTAATTTCTCCCTTGCGAGGGAAAAACATTAAACATGATTTAATGTTTTTCCCTCTCAAGGGAGAAATTTTTTGTTCTTAGTAGAAATAATAGACATCGTTTCAGTAACTCAGTTTTTATATGGGAAAAAATGGTTTTCCACGATTTTGTGGCGAATGATTTTAGTATGTTAACTGAATAATTAATTAAATAAAAGAGATCTGTGGAAAAACCGAAGGAAGTCAGAATGAGTAAACAACGGAAGTCATAAATTGCTGTCAACCGTTCAACGAATGTTAAGTTAGTTTGTGATGCGGTTATAAGTTTCAACATTATCGTTATGCAGTGACGACACGATGAGCTATAAGAATTCCTGCGCATGTTGACCAAAGCTTCGTGGCTACCAGGTTGAAACTCTCTACTATAATATTAGTGTAGCGTTGTCGTTCAATATTACGAGTTCTTGATACACGGGGTGAATATGGAGTTAAATTATGCACTCTCGAATCAGAAAACCATTCGCGTATATTTTTATTGTATTTTCGGATTCTACATAAGTACCTACCTTGAAACGGAAAAACAATCAAATTGAATTTTTTTTTCATGCTCGATTCCTTATTAAAAATAATAAACCAAAAATGGATTTATTCAACATTTTTTACATACGAGATCTCCCCCGACATCCCGTCATAAAACGCGCCTCAAAATGAGTTTCAACAGACAATTTCAAGCCACAATAAATAGCTCAACTCACTACTAGGTATCAAGTAAGGAAGCTATGATGAACTATATTTGGTTTTCAATAACAACAAGGTACACATTACCTGTCTAATCACAGTATGATTGTACTATTTAATTGTTCGGAGGTACAGGCTAAGAAAAATTTCTCGTTAGGTCATGCTAAATGCTGGGAATCCATTGAGGGCTATAATATGCGTATCATTTCTGTACCTGACATTTGAAAAAAACAGCATGTTGGGAACTGGGGCACGGATGGTCCCAAGGCCATTTTACGTGCATCTGAAATATGAAAAACGATTAGAAAATACATTGGATCTGTAACCAATCATTATGTTTAGTCGTAATCATTTCGAGTGCGAGGTCTGCTTTGTCGAAATATTATGATTTAGATGTAATCACGTCTTAGCATCTCATTAGCCAGAAAATCGACCTTATCTATGTGTTTTGCATCGTTCAAAGCCACTCAAAGCCTTAAGCGGGTGTTGAGTTTCAAGTGCCACCTTCTCTCCAGACTTGTAAGAATGGATGCTAATACACTTGTACGGTAAGGTATTGAACCCAAACATAATTTATTCACTGTCCTTGATATTATTATTTTATTATTATTATTATTATTATTATTATTATTATTATTATTATTATTATTATTATTATTATTATTAGCCTGTAATTAGGTAGGCGTCGGAAAATTTTAAGATGATAATATTGTGGACTACGGCAATTCCTTCAATAATCTCCAAAACGTCCATAAAACCAAGCAATGTATAGTGGGTGGCCCATCCAAGGTGCACCATCCCAGTTTTCGGCTTATTTGAGCCTGTCGAATAAAAATATTTAAAAAAAAATCTGAAGTTTTTTTTTTACACAGTGTACAAATAAGTAATACAAAAAGAAGTATTTGATACTTCAGTGCAAAACGAAATAAGGTACACGTCATGAGAAAAACAGAAAAGCAGTTACTAATCTCCTTAATTTAAGAAAATTGTCTGGAGATCAGGAGTTAATTAGATACAAGATACAACATGACAAGTGCAACCATCCCAACATATGATAAATATTAGGATATACAAGTAAAGTTGAAAAACATATTAATACAATAATTGAAAGTAATTATTGAATGAAGCTCAGAAGGGAAATAAACAAGACATTATGAAATTGATGTTTAAAAAGAATATTAATTGTAGTTTTAAATTTACCAAAATTTTCAATTTGCTTGATATGTAGAGGCAATTCTGAAAACAATCTTGAACCTAAAGTAAACCCCTTTAATTGTTTATTCTCTATTTATCTAGCCTATAGCCAATTTTTTGACACGCTCCAAATGTGACCCCATTTTTATTGCAGATTCGGATTCTACGCCAAATTTCATGAATAACAGACCCTTCAGCCGATTTCAGCGAAAAAATGACCAAAATTCACAAAAATCGAAAGTTTGCCAACCTCATGTGTACCACATATGACTTTCAACTGTTTTCTCATGCTGAATTCAAAGGTGAACTCAGTTTTTATTTTCATCTACGAGCACGCTGACTTATTATCAGCCGAAGGGTAAAATCGCTCGTAGAATATCTCGGATGCTTCAAAAATGAAAACTGAGTTCACCATTGAATTCAGCATGAGAAAACAGTTGAAAGTCATGTGTGTCACAATCACATTTGCCTCCCGGATGAATCATCCGAAGCCGGCTCTAACCGAAGTGAGATCTTCCCTTTATTCCGGTGATGCACTCAGATATACAGGACGACCTCGTTATACGCGGGGGATACGGACATGAAACATCCCGCGTATAACAAATGCGTATAATGAATCTATTCACCCGTGTTGAAAGGGGGGTAGGGGAACAGAGATGGTCTGAGAACAGAATGTGAACAAATTAATCCTTTATTTCATGTTAAAATATAGCATTGTTAGTACATACAGTACATTTATTGAGGCTTGGGCTTAAAGAATTGCGTTATTGTACGTAAATTTTCAAAGCTTTTGCTCTTATGAATGCAGCACTCAGTGGAACGTCTTTTTGATTAAGGTCCTCTGTCCACTTGAGAGCTTTTTCCATTTTTTCCATAGCTGGATCCCGCACAATTGAAGTTCTGCTGGCAGAATTACCGACCGACTGAACACTGCTCCGAATTTCTTGCTCTTTACTTTTTATAGTACGGACTGAAGATTCGTTTAGACCGGATTCGCGTGCAACGGAAGCAATGTCCACTTTTGAGCCGATGTAATACTTTAATTTTTTCCGACAGGCAACACGTTTCGTTTCTTTTTGGCCGGCACATTTTGATCGTCAGCGGGTTTAGGTTTGTTAAGATTCGACACCGTGGACGATTCAACTCAAACTGATGCGACTGACTCTCACTAATAAACACCCACTGATCTCTGACCTCGTCTCCTCCCATTTTGCAATAAACCGCGTATAACAAGGCCGAGAAGTGCGTATAATGAGACTCGGTCTACATTCGTCCAACAGCGTATAACAAATTCGCGTATAAGAAATCCGCGTATAACGAGGGCCGCCTGTACCTACTGGACGCTGACAACATTTCATTGGGCGAAAAAACCTATACAAGAAATAGGTAAATTTCATTTGTTATTTCACAAAGCAATCTAACGTCCCTTGGATCTAAACCTTTGGACACCTGTTATTAGGAAAAAGAACCGAACGTACACAGAAGACTTATACGTGTCACATTTGACGTTGATGAAACTTCAATTTTTTTGTATGAATTTTTGCAATTTTTGGCGCAATTCGGAAGTGGCGTAAACAACTGGCTGAGGGGTCTAACTATTAGTAATTTTTTTTTGTAGAATACGAATCTGAAATAAAAATTGTGGCTTCCCATTTGAAGAACTCACTTGGGTTTATTATTCTACTGGACATACCTACAGAAATGTTGCTGCTCCTTTATTGTTTCTTTCATGCGCAATAACTGAAATTGCTATTTTAGATGGTTTCCAGCAATTTTGGCCCCCAAAAACTCTTTTTTTTTTACATATTATCTCTGAACATTTATTGTCTTGTGCCATTTATAGCCTTGATTCACCTGCTAATACTACTTCTAGTGTTATTATAGAAATTTATGGTGATTTCAGACGATTTCCCAGGTTTCTGACTCATAAAAAATGAATTTCGGGAGCTTAACCTTCGTTACAACCTCAATTCTTCACTCTTTGGTCAAAATCAACTTCATATTCGGTATTCTCGCCCTAAAAAACATGGCTCGTGTTCACTAAAACCTAAAAAAAAAACCTCGAAACCCCCAATTTGTACACCCATTTTTCTCCCATAACACCCCTGGGTGTATTCCGATCGGGCTGCCGAGCTTCGGAGCACAACCGGGACCCAAATGTGTTCCCAAATGGGGGCCCGAACTGTGTGCGGAAGACCGACAATTTTAGACCAAAATTTAACGTAAATTTAAGGCTGAAACTTCGTTAGAACCTCAATTTTCCATTCATTGGTTAAAATCGACTTCATATTCGGTCTTCTCGTACTAAAAACCATGGAAAACGACCCCTCAAAAGCTCATGTTACCCAAACACAAAAAATACCTATTTTTATACCGATTTTCACTCATAACACCCCTGGGTACATTCCGATCGGGCTGCAAAGTTTCGGGACACAACTAGGGCCCAAATGGAGCATGTGTGCGAAAGAACGAACTTTTTACACCGAAAATGAAGTCGGTATGCATGATTCGGCGTACGGCGGACGGACATTGCATTTTCTGAATCTACGCACCTTGAAACGTAAAAGAAAAAATGTTGAGGGGGTTTTATAAAAATTGTATGCTGATACATAGAGGTATTATTCACAGAATAATAAACCAGAACAAGTGTGTGCTAATTTGGCACATATACAGCACGCCAAAAAATTAGCTGTAGGCTACATCGATAGAGAATTAAAAATCAAGGGTGTTTACTACGGACAGTTTTGGTTTATTATTCTGTGAATAATACACCTATGTATTCGCTCAGCAAAAAATTGTTATAACACCCCCTCAAAATTTTTTCTTCTCCGTTTCAAGGTGCGTAGATTCCAAAAATGCAATGTCCGTCCGCCGTACCACGTGTACCGGCCTCATATTCGGTCTAAAAAATTCGTTCTTTGGCAAACATGCTCCATTTGGGCCCTAGTTGTGTTCCGAAACTTTTCAGCCCGATCGGAATATACCCAGGGGTGTTATGAGTGAAAATTGTATAAAAGTAGGTACTTTTTGTGTTTTAGTAACATATTAGTAAAATGAGCTTTTGATGTATCGTTTTTCATGTTTTTGGGGACGAGAAGACCGAATATGAAGTCGATTTTGACCCAGGAGTGGAAAATTTAGGTTCTACCAGATGTTCAGCTCCCAAAATTGATTTTTTACGAGTCAAAAACCTGCGAAATCGTCTGAAATCACCATCAATTTGTAGAATAACACTAGGAAAAGTGTCAACACGTGGATCAAGACGATTAAATGGCACTACCAATAATCAAAGATAATTTTAAAAAAAGGAGCGTACGTAATTCAAGTTTTGGGGGCCAAAATTGGTGGAAACCACCATAAATAGCGATTTCAATTATTTTACATGAAAGAAACAATAAATGAACAGCCAGCATTTCTGTAGATTTGTCCAGTAGAATAATAAACCCATGTGACAAGGACATTGCAGCGTTTTGTAAATAGTCTCTAGATCGGGAACTGGGATGGTGCACTTTGGATAGGCCACCCAGTAGAATGGTGACCAGATCGGTTTTCTCCGTATTAAATTTGATGGAAAAGTAAAATTTGATCCATGTTCTAGCTCCTTACGAAACATACCCACGATGGAACATAAACACCGAAAACTTTAGATCTCCGTGCCTGCCTAGGTGAGCGTTTCCAAGGATGTTCCGACCCAGCAAAATCGATTTTGATGAAATTTGATACGCTGGCACGGACCCGGCCACTTAATTGATCGTCCTTAAAGGGAAAAAGAGAGGGCAAAACTGAAAAGAAAGTTTAAAACCGGAGTCACTCACCTGTTGACCTCATCGTCTTCTTTTGTCTTTGAAAAAGTCGAGCCAACAACTAACTTGATCAGAGATTCAGAAGGACTTGTGTTGTAATTTCTTATACCTTAGCACCGCCCGGGCAAAAATAAGTCCGTATGAGTCACCAGAGAAAACGCTGCAACTATTTCCACAACGATTTAGTATTTTCTGAATATATTTGTCCCAAAACATATGTACAAACTTCGGGATCTTAGGAAATTCCTCGCTCAGGGTCTCTGTATCTTTTAGCGAATTTTCTATGAAAATAAAGCTATTGCAATGGGTCCAACATTTTCAAAACATGAATTTTTAAAACTATTTATAGGCAAATCCGTTTTAGAACATCCTGAATTCATCCCCAGATTTTATCAAAAATTTATATGCATCTGTATTTATATGATATATATATTTGTTTGTGTCACTCCAGACGATATCTATCCTTGGATACATGATAGAAATTCGCCAGTTTCGCCAAAACGTATTGCCAAACAACAGGATGAGTTCGAAGATGAGCAATTTCCAAAAATTCCAGGGGGTCAAATTCGAGTTTTTATGGGTCAAAAATCGGTAAAACGCTAAAATATCGAAATTTTACATAAAATCACTGAAAGTGGTATGGAAGGGTGAAAATAAAAAAATACCATTTCAGTTTTTTTTTTCTTATTTTGGGGTCCAATTTAGATTTTTGGAAGTCAAAAATTGGTATTAAGGGCTAAAATCAATATTAATTCACCTGACGTTATGTGGATGGCGATTCACAACCGAGGGACTATTTCATGATAAACATATTTTTCTCAAAAAAGCGTGGGTCAAATTTGACTTTATAAGGGTCAAAAATCGGTAAAAATTGCTAAAATCACGAAAAAATTATATAATTTTTTGAAACATGGTAGGTATGGTTTTTCGCTATATCATCTTTTTACACAATAGCACAAATATTTATTTGAAAATTCGCTCTTATAGCCATTCTGCATGACTTGAACTTTTTGTTTAAAATACATAGTTCTCACGTATGGGCGAAACATTAAAAGAAAACTATGAAGGAATCTCAATGAATCCATAGACCCCGTTTTTTCAGCACAAATTCATATTTTACGAAAGAGATAAATCATTGTTGTTTCTACACCATTTCAGGTTGACTCGTGTGAATGTTATTTTCTAAAATCACTGAAAGTGGTATGGAAGGATGGAAAATACCATTTCAGTTGTTTTTCTTATTTTGGGGTCCAATTTAGATTTTTAGAGGTCAAAAATTGGTAATTAGGGCTAAAATCAATATTAATTCACCTGACGTTGTGTGGATGGCGATTCACAACGGAGGGACTATTTCATGATAAAAATATTTTTCTCAAAAAAGCGTGGGTCAAATTTGACTTTATAAGGGTCAAAAATCGGTAAAAATTGCTAAAATCACGAAAAAAATTACTTACCTATATAATTTTTTGAAACATGGTAGGTATGGTTTTTCGCTATATCATCTTTTTACACAATAGCACAAATGTTTCTTTCAAAATTCGCTCTTATAGCCATGCATGCATGACTAACTTTAAAAAAAAAATACATATCTCTAAAAGAAAACTATGAAGGAATCTCACTGAACCCACAGACCCCGTTTTTTCAGCAAAAATTCATATTTTACGAAAGAGATAAAATCATGGTTGTTTCTACACCATTTTAGGTTGACTCGTGTAAATGTTATTTTCTTGGTAAGATTTATAATTTATTGCTTCAGTCATACAGTATGAATCTATCAGGTAACGTACCTAGAATTTTTGGTTTATTATTCTGTGAATAATACACCTATGTATTCGCTCAGCAAAAAATTTTTATAACACCCCCTCAAAATTTTTTCTTTTCCGTTTCAAGGTGCGTAGATTCCAAAAATGGAATGTCCGTCCGCCGTCCGCCGTACGACGTCCGCCGTCCGCCGTATCACGTGTACAGGCTTCAATTTTGGTCTAAAAAATTCGCTCTTTCGCACACATGCTCCATTTGGGCCCTATTTGTGTCCCGAAACTTTTCAGCCCGATCGGAATATACCCAGGGGTGTTATGAGTGAAAATGTGTGTAAAAATAGGTACTTTTTGCGTTTTAGCAACATGTTGGTAAAATGAGCTTTTGAGGTATCGTTTTTCATGTTTTTGGGGACGAGAAGACCGAATATGAAGTCGATTTTGACCAAAGAGTGGAAAATTGAGGTTGTACCAGATGTTCAGCTCCCAAAATTGATTTTTTTTTAAGTCAAAAACCTGGAAAATCGTCTGAAATCACCATCAATTTGTAGAATAACACTAGAAAAAGTATCAAGAGGTGGATCAAGACGATTAAATGGTACTATCAATGATCAAAGATAATTTGAAAAAAAAAAAAGGAGCGTACCTAATTCGTGTTTTGGGGGCCAAAATTGGTGGAAACCACCAGAAATAGCTATTTAAATTATTTTATATGAAAGAAACAATAAATAAACAGCCAACGTTTCTGTAGGTATGTCCAATAGAATAATAAACCCCGAATGTTTTGGCTCCTTCTAATAAATTATGTGTGAAGGAGGTATTCTGAAATAACTTCGTTGAATAATAATGCATCGCGCCTTGAGTGATACTTAGTGTGAAGTCGGGTCAAAAACTCAAAGGTTGTCTAGGTATCGATTTCGTCAAAATCGGTAGGTGGAAAGCAGTTAGGGAAGCAACTTGGACGGTTACGACCCCGTTTACGATAGGAAATAATCCATTGCTTTGCATGTCTCGCTCTCAACGTGAACATGAATATCTTAACAGTGGATACTGAGAAGTTGTACGGGTAGGCACAATGTGTATATGCGGGTCGAAGGAACAATGACTGAGTTAAACAAGAAATACCTAGTCTAGCCATATATTTAGTAGATTTTTTTTAAATTATTTATTTGGCACATCACATAACTATCATATGAAGGACAATATAACAACAATAGACAATGGGCAATATAAATCCTTCGAATTCATATTATTGTTGATGGACAATATAACGTGAATAAACACTGAGAACCCCGAAGTAAACATGACAAAACAGGGCGAATGTTCCTCGACTCATATAATAGTATATTACGATGTTACCAATATTTTATATTAAGAAGAGGTACCTATACCTACAGGTTAAAGATTATAACTTGAAAAAGCCGCACGTGTTTTTCTGTTGGAAGTTATGGTCGCGGATCGAGAATCTGAAATCCGTTTAGGTCAATCTAGTGAATAACAAACAAAACAAAATAAAATAAATAAGCGCGTTTGAGGAATCCATTCAATGGCCCGAAATCAGATAAGAACGCTGCAAAGTCCTTGTCACATGGGTCTATTATTTTATTGGACATATACAGAAATGTCATTTATTGTTTCTTTCCTGTGAAATATGAGTGAAATAGCTATTTTTGATGGTTTCCACCAATTTTGGCCCCCAAAATCAATCAATCAATTTATTCACAAATTTCCCTTAGGGATTGTTGTGGGGAATAACACACTTGTTTGTGTATATGTTGTGACAAATTATCTTTGATTGTTGATAGTGCCATTTAATTGTCTTGATTCACCTGCTGATACTACTTCTAGTGTTATTATAAAAATTTATGGTGATTTGATTTTCCCAAGTTTTTGACTTATAAAAACCTGAACCTTCGTTAAGACCTCAATTCTTCACTCACTGTCAAAATCAACTTCTCATTCGGCCTTCTCGCCCTTAAAAAAAACACATGGAAAACGATACTTCACAAGCTCATGTTCATTAACACCTCGAAAAACCCTATTTTTATACCCATTTTTCGCCCATAACACCCCTTAGTGTATTCCGATTGGGCTGCCGAGCTCAGGAGTGCGGAAGAACGACGATTTTAGACCAAAATTTAAGGTAAATTTAAGGCTGAAACTTTTTTTAAACCTCAATTCTTCGCTCGTTGGTCAAAATCGACTTTATATTTGGTCTCCTCGCCCTAAGAAACATGTACAACGATACCTCACAAGCTCATGTTACTAAAACACCAAAAAACCCAATTTTTTCGCCCATTTTTCACCCATAACACCCTTGGGTATATAGTCCGATCGGGCTATGAAGTTTGGGGGCACAACTTGGGCCCAAATGGAGCCTGCGTGCGGAAGAAAGAATTTTTTAAACATCTCAACGAGTCGACATGGAATCCCTCAAACCATCTCAGCGAGTTGACATCTCCGCGAAAATTACAAACACAAAACACCAGTAGTTTGCAGGAGCGGGGGTGTGTTCGAATAGATATTATTAGCGGCATATTATTATTGCAGCCCCATCAGCCCGAACCAGCCTGAGGCCCTTCTATTTTCAAGTCGTTGGGGGTCCCCAACTTCGAACACTTATTCCTGGAGGTAGCGGCGAAACTCGCGACTTATTTACGAACGGTGATGCTATATTTAAATAACTAATTCTCCCTTCCCGAGGCTTCGGTGTTCCTGACATTTCCGTCATAATATAACTTCGAAAGCAAAACAGGAGCAAGAAAGTTTCAGTACGATTGTTTCAGCAAGACACCGTGTCTTACATAACATAACCTGGTTCGGTGAAAGTGGTTAAATGCTGTCAAACTTACATGATATAATTCCAATGAATTTATATGAAACAACACTAGGGATCGACCAGCATATCCACACTCACAGTTCATTAAAATCAAGGTTCAGTGATGTATGGAAAAGAAGCCCTCTGTGTCTCATCACTTAGGTCCATATCTCTATAAATACCTATATATATTATGTGTTGCTAGCACAGCGTGTGATCAAGCATTGTAAATACAACACAAGCTGGAGATCGGAAATGAATTTAGGAGAAAAATAAGATATTTCTACAGGTCTAAAATTTGTAGTACACGAAGTTTTGAAACATTTTTCGATTCGAATCCGTTTTAGGACAATCTACGTGCTATCAGTAGGCGTTTACATGGAGAAGGAATACCGAGATGATGAATAATATGCCTGCGCCCGCCACACCCCGTCGTTCCCTTCGCAGTTGAAATACATAGACAAGAGATTCATACCTACTTAAACAGATACAGGGAGACACATACACAAGAGATTCATACCTAGTTATTACATCTAGCTCTGAGCCTCTGACCGAACTTATATGAGCTTTGGTCGCACAGGCCTTTCCAACAGTATAGTTAGAACTGACTCCTAGAAAATCTTAAGAAAACATCCATGATCCAATACCTTCTAGATGAGGATGAGCGTTTGAGAAGGGTTTGAGTTTGATGTTTGGGAATCGAGAAGGCAGTGGTCAGTTTCCCATCCGCCCTATCATCTGTGTACTGGAATGGCGATCAGAAAACCGGCGTTGGATAGTCAGGAAAACACTGCAAACAGCCGGTCATGGGTAGGTAGGCGCTATACAGTCAGAAAAGAGTCCGAGAATCACGGCCAACTCCAAACGCCTTTCTGACGGTCAGAAAACATCAGATGGTCACTTCGAACAAACCGATGAACTGCATGAAACTTACTTCACACAATTCTGAATTTTACTGTTTGGGAGTTATATCTTTATTTTGTAAGTATGACGCCTATTTTTAATACCTACATATAATATAATTTTATTATTTATTTAGATACCTACCTTATTATACTTGGAAGTTTGTCAATTTGACAAGTAAAGCAAAAAATGTTTCCCTTTACCACCTCCGTCTCCATGAAACAAAAAAAGGTATCTTGCCCATAGACACGTACTCTGCAAAACCAAAAAACGCAAACAACACGCGTAGGTAGGTACATCTACCCTACATAAGTAAGACATTTTGGTTGCGCAAACTTTCTAAAGTTTCATATTCACATTTTGCGAATACAGTTGATTTGTTTACAGTTGAGTACCTGGTACGTTCAATTTACTTTTCAGTTGTTTCCTCTCAAATATTAATTAATTTATTTATTTATTTAATACGGGCAAGCCCAATTTACAAGGTGGAACAATAAATACAGAGAAGAAACAGAAAGAGGGAAAAATAAATACATCACTTCTGCGAGAGCCAAGAAAAAACTAAAATAATAATAACAGAGGTCAAAATACAAGAAATACAAGAAATGTTAGTTAGAAAATAAAATACTGAGAGAAACATTTTTCAGAATGATGAAGGGGAGGAAAGAATTATTGATTTGAGGGAGGATAAAGAATTATTAAAAAAATCAAAATCAAGATGGAGATTTAGAAAAAGATTAGCTGAACGGGGGATTCGGTTGAGAGGGGAGTTGATTAAGTAGTTAGTGGGTGAAAATGGGACATGAAATGTCATGGGATGGCGACTGGTCGGACGAGGGACTGACAGCTGGATCCTGGCAAGCAGAGATGGGCAATCGATATCGTCGTTCAACATTTTATGGAGGAACACTAGATCAGCTAGATTGCGTCTTCTTTCCAAAGGCTGGATACAACAGATTTCCATAAGGAGAACGTAGCTGATCTCACTCGAAGGGATGCCCAACTTGATCTGTTTGATTTCTCGTTAATTTGAATTTTGTTCGAACTTCGTTCACAGTCCCTCGAGTTCGGAATGATGATGTATGATGATGATCATCTATACAAATGTAGGTACCTAGGCACACTGCGGAGTATCCCACAGGAGTTATACACATTTGACAATGTTCTATAAATCCGCAAACGGTTCAGTACTAACGGGATCTGCCGGTTGCCAAGCCTTTTTTTTCTCGCTGACGACTTCTCACCGACGGGGAAAAAAACTGTTTGGCTCAACTTTGAAAACGCGCCAAAGAAGAATTTGTATTCGTTTCCCTCGTCCAATCCCATTTTATCTAGTGCCCTTCATGAAACAACGACCCAAAGGGTTTTACGATTTGTGTATACGAGGACAACCCGTTGTGGGATCCCTTGGCACCCGTAGGCGGTTTTTACGAGGTAGAGCAAACAGTATAGCTGGGCCGTCATTCAAGGGCAGGCGCTAACCACCCAAGCAGCGGGAAATATTCACAATATGAGAGGAGGCTCCGCAGTGTGGAAATTTGTGACTTGAAACGCTTCGTAGGCTGGCACTCTAAGCCGATTGGAATATCGAAGGAATTGACCTATTTTGCAAGTATTTCCTTACCGATAATAGAGCTGTAGGCCAGCAAATACAGTATAAATCGATTAACTACCTACCTACTTTTAAAGTCCGAGAAATTAGCTCGTTCTTACTTGCTACGTCCAACATTTTTTTGTGTATGTGTATTTTGTGTTGTTATTAAACTCGATTTTATTTTCGAGTTCGCTTTCAGGATTATACAGGGTGTAACATGAGTGATGCAAAACCTCTCTCCCACGTGTTCTACATCTAATTTCCGACCAAAGGTGTCCTATAACTTTTTTTTTACTCCGCTTTAAACCCCACTTTTTTCATTTTTAAATTTTTTGAGTTTCCGACCTCGTCTCACTAAAGCAGATATAATTTCCTTAATTTAAAAAATAAATTCAAATTTAGAGATACCGCTGGAAAGAGCGTTAAATTTCCTGTCTCTCTAATGCCTAACAAACAATTTTTAGGAGGATTTGAGGAGTGAAAATGGAGTTTGAAAAGTGAATTTGGTCAAAATCTTAAAATCGTCTGTTTTTTCAAACCCTTTGTGATCCTATTAATTCTTGTAGCAGAATGGTGAAGGTAAGCTAAAAAATGCGCCAAAACGTCAGCTTTCCAACGGACTAATCAAAACGTTTTTTGGATTTGATTTCAAGAGAGAAAATGAGGTTTGAATACGAAAAAACGTGTTGTTTCCGGCTAAATCGTGGGTTTTTCATGAAAAATTGACCTTTTTTGAAGTAGTGAGTCAACTATGGGGTAATTTTCAAATCGAATGGTGACACCCTCACATCATCTCCCAGTAAGTATTTGTTCGTTATTTTCATTTTAGTCCAAGGGTGTTGGCATTACAAAGAATGGAACTATGGAAGTTAAGCGGGACTCTGTTCAATCCTTTATTTCCTCAAAATGACCTCCGTTTTAGAGAATACAGGACCGGTTCGTTTGTGAAGGGACCAAAGGTGGCAGCGAAAAAGATAAGAACTCATCCCAATCATTGGTAGAGGTTCACAAACAACAGTCGTCTCACGGATCTTTCAATCCTCTTCGCTTAACTTCCATAGTTCCATTCTTTGTAATGCCAACACCCTTGGACTAAAATGAAAATAACGACCAAATACATACTGGGAGATGATGTAAGGGTGTCACCATTCGATTTGAAAATTACCCCATAGTTGACTCACTAACTACTTCACAAAAGGTACATTTTTCATGAAAAACCCACATTTAGCCGGAAACAACAAGTTTTTTCGTATTCAAACCACATTTTCTCTCTTGAAATCAATTCCAAAAAACGTTTTGATTAGTCTCTTGGAAAGCTGACGTTCTGGCGCATTTTTTAGCTTACCTTCACCATTCTGCTACAAGAATTAATAGGATCACCAAGCGTTTGAAAAAACAGACGATTTTAAGATTTTGACCGAATTCACTTTTCAAACTCCATTCTCACTCCTCAAGTCGTCCTAAAAGTTTTTTGTTAGGCATAAGAGAGACAGGAAATTTAACGCTCTTTCCAGCGGTATCTCTAAATTTGAATTTATTTTTTAAATTAAAGAAATTATAGCTGCTTTAGTGAGACGAGGTCGGAAACTCGAAAAAAATCTTTAAAGTGAAAAAAGTGGGGTTATAAGCGAAGTTTAAAAAAAAGTTATAGGACACTTTTGGTCGGAAATTAGATGTAGAACACGTGGGAGAGAGGTTTTGCATCACTCATGTTACACCCTGACCAACATGTACCAATAGACACCTACACTATGTACCACTTAAATACCTATCTTTTTTATAGCGACCTCGTAGCTCAATAACCTCCTTCCATACCGGCTTAGGGTTGAATCTATAATGTGTGGAAATGGTTATGGTATGATGATTGCTATTACCTATTATTGACGAATTGCACTCATTCATAGCAGAAACAAATCACCAGTTGCAACTAACAAGTAACCTGGTATCTGGACATCCAAATGTATGTTCTTGGTTAATCCATACCAAGAACATGCATTTGGACGGATAGACTACCGAATTATAGATATCGACTCAAATCTACGTGAAGACGCCTCTTATACAGCACTTAGTTCGACACGTTTGTTGTTTATATGAGGCCATGTGGGTGCTCTAAACAATATGAGCTCAATTGACCTTTGATTTGCCACGTCTGGTGATGCATGCCAATACGATTTGTTGGAGTAATGCAGCTGTCACCACTGGCAGACAGAGAAATAATATCCAACAGGTGCATCTAAATGCACACCCGACTGGCGGGTGTTTGATTTGGATCTGACCCTGTCCTTCCAGTATGCAGGAATAAGCAGCCTGTTCCTCGTGTGTAGGACTACGGGATCAATTGAGCTATATAAATAATATCAGTTCCATAGCGATGTGCCGTGAGCGATCCATCCGAATCACTGCCTACCCAGTACCCATCCAATATCGAATAACAGCGACAAAAACCCACCGTCGGCTCTTCCACCGCGGCTTTTTATGACGAGCTCGTGGCTTTTCAATTTGCCCCCCCAGCATCCAAAACGGCTTAAAGTTGAAGCTACAGCGTTATTACCGTGGAAGCTGCTACGGTCTCCGAAGACGTTAAGCTGAGGATGTCGAAGGGCGGCGAGGGGACTCGCCTGGCGAGGGTTGTGGGGCACAACTCCTGCGGGAACCCCCTATATTGATCCTGACCAAGCGTTTCGGGAGCCGTCCACCAGACAGCGCTGCCGTAGGGAGTTGACTCGTCCGAAAAACTTGCAAGTGCGGATAAATGGTTGACACATCCCGCCCTTCAACTGGGGCAGTAGGACCCAGGCAAGGGCACCCTTTTCACAAAAACGCTGCAAAGCCCTTGTCACATGGGTTTATTATTCTATTGGACATACGTACAGAAATTTTGGCTGTTCATTTATTGTTTCTTTCATGTGCAATTATTGAAATGGCTATTTTTGATGGTTTCCACCAGTTTTGGCCCCCAAAAACACGAATTAGGCTCGGCTTTTCCTTTCAACAGATTATTTTTTATCATTGACAGTACCACTTATTTGTCCAGGTTCACCTGTTGATACTACTTCTATTGTTACTATACAAATTGATGATGATTTAAGACAATTTCCCATATTTTTGACTCATAAAAAATGAATTTCGGGAGCCTGTCGTTACAACCTCAATTCTTCACTCTTCGGTAAAAATCAACCAAATATTCGGTCTTCTCGCCCTAAAAACATGGAAAACGATATATCACCAGCTCATGTTAACTAAAACCGCAAAAATCCCTCGAAAACCCCTATTTTTACACTCGCTTTTCTCCCATATCACCCCTGGGTGTTTGCCTATCGGGCTGTCGTGCTTCGGGGAGCAACTAGGACCCAAGTGTGCTCCCAAATGGGGACCCAAACTGTGTGCGGAAGAACGACGATTTTAGACCAAAATTTAACGTAAATTTAAGGCTGACACTTCGTTAGAACCTCAATTGTCCACTCTTTGGTCAAAATCGACTTCATATTCGGTCTTCTCGTCCCCCAAAACATGGAAAAAGATACCTCAAAAGCTCATGTTACTAACATGTTACTAAAACACAAAAAGTACCTATTTTTATACACATTTTCACTCATAACACCCCTGGCTATATTCCGATCGGACTGAAAAGATTCGGGACACAACTAGGGCCCAAATGGAGCATGTGTGCGAAAGAACGAATTTTTTAGACCGAAAATGAAGCCGGTACACGTAATACGGCGGACGGCGTACGGCGTACGGCGGACGGACATTGCATTTTTGGAATCTACGCACCTTGAAACGGAAAAGAAAAAATTTTGAGGGGGTGTTATAAAAAATTTTTGCTGAGCGAATACATAGGTGTCAGAATAATAAACCAAAATTGAGGCCTGCACTACATACCACAGAATGATAAGACGTCGCAAATTCTTCCTCAACGGTTAACTAAACTTTCTGTCTAGTTAACTGCTCTTTACGTCATACCATCGTAAAATGACTGCCTAAATGAACTCGAATGTTGATGGTAGGATGCAGGTTGGTCCCTAGTAGTTCCCACTCACAATTCATCAAAATCCAAATGAAAGAGGTTTATTAAGTTTTCTTAAAACAACTATTTTTAAGCTCAAAGGAAAAGTTAATTGGGAACTGGCTCACCGACGTTCAAAAAATAATTATCGTTCTTGGTTACGGGCCACTCAAGAATGTAACAGACTCAGATGCCTGGAGTAACAAGTACCTATATGATGAGCACATGCCTATTCAAGTACCAACTTGTAACAGTTACAGTCACTGATGAAGTCAGTTACTGAAGGAAACATCAACAATATCTCATATGTATCACATGGTAAATCAATTCCATAATGATTTATGGAGAACAACCGGTGAAAATGGTTGTGCTTTGAAAAACGCTGCAAAGTCCTGGTCACATGGGTTAATTATTCTACTGAACATACATACAGAAATGTTAATTTATTGTTTGGTCCATGTGAAATAATTGAAATAGCTATTTCTGATGGTTTCCACCATTTTTGGCCCCTAAAACACAAATTAGGTACGCTCTTTTTTCTTTTTTTTCGATTCATCTTTGATCATTGGCAGTGCCATTTAATCGCCTTGGTCCACGTGTTGATACTACTTCCAGTGTTATTATACAAACTGATGGTGATTTCAAACGATTTCCCAGGTTTTTGACTCATAAAAAATCAATTTTGGGAGCTGAACATTTGGTATAACATAGATTTTCCACTTTTTGGTCGAAATCGACTTCATATTCGGTCTTCTAGTCCCCAGAAACATGGAAAACGATACCTCAGAAGCTCATGTTACTAACATGTTACTAAAACACAAAAAGTACCTATTTTTGTGCACATTTTCACTCATAACACCCCTGGGTATATTCTGATCGGACTGCAAAGTTTCGGGACACAACTAGGGCCCAAATGGAGCATGTGTGCGAAAGAACGAATTTTTTAGACCGAAAATGAAGCCGGCACACGGGATACGGCGTACGGACATTGCTAATAAAATATAATAAAATAAAATTAATTAATTAAAAATAAAATTAATTTATTAAAAATTCATCGAGTTTTAAGCCAAGATATAAATAGGTATAAACAGTGGATCATGGATTTCTGTTGGAAAACGCTGCAAATCCCTGCACAACGGTTTATTATTTTGTACAGAATACCCTTCTGTTACAGATCACAGCTCTCTGTATAGATAAACCCGTCTATATAATATAATATGTACTACTCTATACATGTTATGTGGATCGCAGAACCTCCGTAGGTTATTACCTAACCCCGTACTCGTTACTTGGTACCTACCTAAATCACGAGTTAAATGTTGCTAAAGTAATTATTCTGTCGATGACAAACAGTACCCAAAATGGCGAAATGAAATACAAATAATGAAGTTCTGAAGTGAAATTGTTGATGTGGAGTGGAAAAAGTTGCAAACGTACCTACCAACAAACAACAGCCCCTTCTACGTAGATGGTATAATGAACCGTTGTGTAATAATTTACCGTTGTGTAATAATTTACCATTGTGTAATAATTTACCCATCAATAATACTTCAACGTTTGTTCAAGTTTCACTACCTACCAACAAACTCCAAAAGAAATCAAAATCACCAAATGAAATTGGTAAAGAACAACCAACTCGACTTCATACTCTGTGAATATAATCTGGTGATCCCTAGCAATGATTTTATCTCGGGCCAATTCCCGATTGTTAGCGCGTCCCTGGTGAAGACATTTGGGTAAAATGTATACAACTCGAATTCATTCACCCTTCTGTTGAAATACTCGTTACTAGGAACGTAATCACGAGTTAAATGTTGCTAAAATAATTATTCTGTCGATGACAGAATAATTATTTCTTTTCTTTAGCTAAAATGGCAAAAAAAACGAAAATAATGAAGTTCTGAAGGAAAATTGTTGATGTGGTCGACGCCCCTTCTGCGTAGATCACTGTTTTCTGTGGTCAGTACCTACCCTCTGGTCAAGTATAATTAACCGCTGTGTAATAACTTGCCCATCAATAATACTTCAACGTTTGTTCAAGTTGCAAAAGTACCTACCAACAAAATCCAATAGTCCATCACTTATCAAATGAAATAATATCGCAGAACAAACAGCTCGACTTCACACAGCCATCCTTGATTATAATCAGGTGCTCCCTAGTGATGATATCTGGGCCGGATTTATACCGTTTGATTCACGATCATGTTGACGAAGCTTTTTGGTGCACACGAACGGCTGGACGTACAATGCTCCGGGTGGTCTCAAAAAATTGTTTAGCTCAAGACAAATTTATTAACGTAAAAAAACCATACCCTTCAATCGAAAGTTTTCGAGATACGGTGTTCTGAAAATTTCAACCCCTATTTTGAACCCCTTAGAGATGACTGACAGTAACGCCGAGCTTCGAGGACCAACACTTGACCCCGAACGGAACCTATAACCCGAATTTCATCAATTTTTATTCATGGTAACTAAGAAAAGTGGCCAGTACGGCGTACGGCGGACAGACAGAAATATTTTTATTGCAGTTTTGGATTCTACATACCTTGAAACGTAAACCATCAAATTTTGAGTGGGGGTTAGAATTTTTTTTTTTTTTCATGCTCGATTCCAATGGTTCATTTTTTACACTGGACATTTTTTACATGGGGAAAAATAAGACATATCCATCTACCGACGTATCTGCATGTAGCGTAGATACTCATCATCAGTGTACTGAAGTTTTTAGGATTTCTGGGGGAAGCACGAGGGTTGGTACTGTCCACAGAACACCGTGATTTACTAAGAAATGGGTCTCTACGATTTAGAATTTCCTGTTTTCGAGTCAAGCGATTTGTCGTTTTTCTTTCTGACTTGGTGTCTGTTTGTACGAGTAAGAGTACAGGCAAAATTCCGTTTTTCTGAATTTGAAAATTCAACGAGACTATTTTTCAAACGCTGGACATCCATAAAATGCGCCGATGATGTAAATAAAGCACACACAGGACGACTTCACGAAGTTTTACACAATCGTTTTTTTCGAAAAGATGCTCCCAAATCGTGAAAGGATCCGAGAAATGGATTAGGCTGAAAATTGATATCCGATCTCCACTGTCTGCGCGATATATTACAACATTTTAGGCATCAGTCCAACGGAGGGAAAGAAAACGTAGAGGTAGTATATCTATTGCATTATTGGACCTCTTTCAAAATCTCTGTTTTAATCTCGAAACCGATTTCTTGGGAGCTACTAATATTTGACCACCACAGCACCATACCTACAACCTATGGTATGTTATTAAGTATAAAGATGCAGCATATGGTGAACTTCGTTTTCGTAAGTACATGTTAGTAGGTACCTATTCGAGATTTCATTGGCCCTTCGCAAACATAAAACGTGAAAACTGAGATTTTTTTAATGAATTAAACCAGGTAGGTAGATACCTTACTTCGGATATGAAAAATAACACATTCAGTTTCCCACTGTATTGCACTTTATTGTGAAGCTTCTTTCACCTTAATTTAAGGCATCATCAGACCCAATACACAGGTGCACAATATAGGCTTCACCTAGGTACCTAACACATAAATTACGATATGTTAGGTGCCTACATGATTGTCAGGTATGTTTTGTTTTATTATTCTGTGAATAATAGACCTAAGTATTCGCTCAGCAAAAAAGTTTATAACACCCCCTCAAAATATTTTCTTTTAGTTTCAAGGTGCGTAGAATCCAAAAACGCTGCAAAGTCCTTGTTACATGGGTTTATTATTCTACTGGACATACCTACAGAAATTTTGGCTTTTCATTTATTGTTTCTTTCATGTGCAATTATTGAAATGGCTGTTTTTGATGGTTTCCACCAGTGTTGGCTCCCAACAACACGAATTAGGCTCGGCTTTTCCTTTCAACAGATTTTTTTGGTCATTGATAGTACCATTTAATTGACTTGATTCACCTGTTGATACTACTTCTAGTGTTATTATACAAATGTATGGTGATTTCAGACAATTTCCCATGATTTTGATTCATCAAAAATGAATTTCGGGAGTTTAACCTTCGTTACAACCTCAAATCTTCACTCTTCAGTCAAAATCAACCAAATATTCGGTCTTCTAGCCCTAAACACCATGGAAAACGATAACTTACAAGCTCATGTTCATTAAAACCTCAAAAATCCCTCGAAAATCCCTATTTTTACACTCATTTTTCTCCCATATCACCCCTGGTTGTATGCCGATCGAGCTGCCATTTTCGGAGCACAACTAGGACCCAAATGTGTTCCCAAATTGGGACCCGAACTGAGTGCGGAAAAACGACGATTTTAGACCAAAATTTAACGTAAATGTAAGGCTGAAACTTCGTTAGAACCTCAATTTTCCACTCGGTCAAAATCGACTTCATATTCGGTCTTCTTGTCCCGAAAACCTGGAAAACAATACCTCAAAAGCTCATGTTACTAACATGTTACTAAAACACAAACAGAACCTATTTTTATACCCATTTTCACTCATAACACCCCTGGGTATATTCCGATCGGGCTGCAAAGTTTCGGGACACAACTAGTGCCCAAATGGAGCGTGTGTGCGAAAGAACGAATTTTTTAGACCGAAAATGAAGCCGGTACACGTGATACGGCGGACGGACATTGCATTTTTGGAATCTACGCACCTTGAAACTAAAAGAAAATGTTTTGAGTGGGTGTTATAAAAATTGTTTGCTGAGCTATTACATAGGTGTATTATTCACAGAATAATAAACCAATATTCACAGAATAATAAGCCAAAATTCAATGTCCGTCCGCTATATCACGTGTACCGGCTTCATTTTCGGTATAAAAACTTCGTTCTTTCTCACACCTGCTCCATTTGGGCTCTAGTTGTGCCCCGAAACTTTGCAGCCCGATCGGAATATACCCAGGGGTGTTATGAGTGAAAATGTGTATAAAAACGCTGCAAAGTCCTTGTCACATGGGTTTATTATTCTATTGGACATACCTACAGAAAGGTTGGCTGTTCATTAATTGTTTCTTTCATGCGTAATAATCGAAATAGCTACTTCTGATGGTTTCCATTAATTTTGGCCCCCAAAACACAAATTAGGTAGGTACGCTCTTTTTTTTTTTTTTTTTTTTTTAACTATCTTTGATCATTGGTAGTGCCATTTAATCGTCCTGAACCACGTCTTGACACTTTTTCCAGTGTTATTATACAAACTGATGGTGATTTCAGACGATTTCCCATGTTTTTCACTCATAAAAAATCAATTCTGGGAGCTGAACATTTGGTAGAACTCAATTTTCCACTCTTTGGTCAAAATCGACTTCATATTCGGTCTTCTCGTCCCCAAAAACATAGAAAACGATATCTCAGAAGCTCATGTTACCAATATGTTGCTAAAACGTAAAAAGTACCTATTTTTACACACATTTTCACTCATAACACCCCTGGGTATATTCCGATCGGGCTGAAAAGTTTCGGGACACAACTAGGGCCCAAATGGAGCATGTGTGCGAAAGAACGATTTTTTTAGACCGAAAATGAAGCCTGTACACGTGATACGGCGGACGGCGTACGGCGGACGGACATTGCATTTTTGGAATCTATGCACCTTGAAACGTAAAAGAAAAAAGTTTGAGGGGGTGTTATAAAAATTTTTTGCTGAGCGAATACATAGGTGTATTATTCACAGAATAATAAACCAAAATAGGTACCTACTGTTTGTGTTTTAGTAACATGAGCTTTTGAGGTATCGTTTTCCACGTTTTTGGGGACGAGAAGACCGAATGTGAAGTCGATTTTGACCAAAGAGTGGAAAATTGAGGTTCTACAAAATTTTCAGCTCCCAAAATTGAATTTTTTAGGAGTCAAAACCTGGAAAATTAAACAATAAATTAAATGGCACTACCAATGATCAAAGATAATTTGAAAAAAAAGGAGCGTACCTAATTTGTGTTTTGGGGGCCAAAATTGGTGGAAACCATCAGAAATGGCATTTAAATTATTTCACTTGAAAGAAACAATAAATGAACAGCCAGCATTTCTGTAGGTGTGTCCAGTAGAATAATAAACCCATGTGACAAAGACTTTGCAGCGTTTTTTCCCCTGTAGGTAATGTCTGTAATATTTGAAAGATAAAGCCCAAGAAGTTCGAACATGAAAGTGGCAAAACCTGTTTCGAGAGCCCCCCTAAACATCGCCACATAGGCAACTTAGTCTTTGTCTTCAGTGTTCCTGCCGCTCACAGTACATCCTCCCCTCACAAGTCAAGGAGCTCAGGAAGCTAGATTAGCCGTCTTTGTCTTGGGCCTGAGATTGGTGAAGGGTCATAGTGGCGGTCTTGATTCCTCCTAAGAAGAAAGGAGACGCACCAAGTGGTATTTTATTCAGTCGGATTTTCTTCCCTCCGTCCAACTATAATACTTCGTAAGACCCAGGGCTTCCGCGTGAATTTTCATCAATTTGTTGTAACTTCTCGTCTTGTTCATTTCTCGAACTAGGAAAGGAAATTTCCAGTATCTCAGAAAAGTTTCTTTTTTGTGGCACGATGTCGCTGGTTATACCATCTCTTCCCGCTTTTCTCTCTCCTACTCAGCGAACGCCCGTAGTTCTACACTTCTCACACCATGTACCTATAACTTAAATCCCTTGCGGCGGAGTAGTGGAAATCCATTGCAAAAAACTACAGGATAAAAATAGAAATAGTCTATTTCCACACAAATTAACAAACTGTAGACCGGTTTCGGTTGTTACACCATCATCAGTACACGATGGAACTGATGATGGTGTACTGATGGTGTAACAACCGAAACCGGTCTACATTTTGTTAATTTACGTGGAAATAGACTATTTATATTTTTACCCTACAGTTTTTTACCATGTACCTAAATAAATTTTTTGAAAACTCGCTGCTGCTCAAACTTAAGGGATCACTGTAGAAAAAATACCGTCTCAGATCTTGGAATCGGCTAGACTGCGGGGGATCAAAGTTATATAATTTTGGTATTTTCGGAAAACATGCATTAAAGGAAGAGTTAAAGTCCATTTCCAGCTCAATACAAACCACCAGTCAAAACTGGCCAAAGAACACTTTGTGAAATATTTGATTTTGCTCATTGAAAGAAACTGCAATTCGAATGATCCTGCCAAATTTCAAAAATGTAGAGATCATTTAAAAGCTCGTCTAGTTGAAATTGAAAAAACAAGTTTAAATCGTCCATTTGTGTTTACGTTTTAGTGCCAAAAGTTGACCAGAAAACATCTGTTTTTCAGGAAACTGTGAAAATAAAGAGATCATCCAACCTTTTCTAATATAGAGAAATATTTTTCTAGCCCTCGATTCGCAGATCTGAGACAGTGTTTTTCGACGTTTATCCCTTAATCTTGTGCAGCAGTGCACAAAATGTCCCGCAGCCCACAGAATCCTCGATGTCCCTGGGGCCCTCACAACGATGTCCATTTTTCGATACATAGGTACCATCCTAAAGAGATAGCAAACTGATAAAGTTGGAGCAAAAATGGTGAGTAAGTAAGGTGTCTCTTAAAGATGGGAGTGAATAAAAAACAAGACACGAGATTCAGAGTTAACAAACACCAAAAACCATGTGAAGGTATCATTTAGGATACCTAGTCATTAAAATTTGAAAAACCTCAACTTGTGCATTTTGGGCACAGTAAACGCCGCCTATTTTCTGTTGTAAAAAAAAAATCATTTTACGTGTTTAAAAAAAAATTGCATATAATGGTAATGAGCAATTGAACATTTTGGGTTCCTATTAAAAATGAAAATAAAATAAAAAAGTTCCAGCATGCCTATCAGAGCGAATTTTCAAAGAAATATTCTACTACGAGAAAGAAATATTCTACTACGTAAAAAGATTATATACTTAGCGCAAAACCTTTTCGTAAAATAATATAATTTTTTCGTGACATTAGCCATTTTTACCGATTTTTGACCCTTATAAAATCAAATCTGACCCTTTCTTTTTTGGGAAAAAATATGTTTATCATCGAAATAGTCCCTCCGTCGTGACTCACCATCCCACACAACGTCAGAATTAATATTGATTTTAGCTCTTATTACCAATTTTTGAACGCCAAAAATCCAAATTTGAGCCTTACTCTGTATGAAAAACAACTGAAATGGTCATTTTCTGCCTTTGCTCACCCGTCCATACCATTTTCAGAGTTTTAAATCAATTGTTCGCAATTTTAGCAGTTTTTACAGATTTTTGACCCCTAAAAACTAAAATTTTTTTAAACACAACCCCTTAGAATTTTTTAAAACTGCTTACCTTCGAACATTTCGCTGTTTGGCAAGAAGAACTGTGATGGCACCCCAGAACCCAGTTACGAATATCTGTGTTCATGTGGGGCCAGAAGTACCGCGTCTTGATAAGGTCTCGGCTAGCCCGAATGCCAGGATGGTGAAGGGAGTGATAGTGGAGGAACAACTGCCGCCTCAGTTCCGGTGGGACGTAAGGGCGCGGTGTATCGGCCGTTACGTCACACCAGAGGTCGAGGGGCGGCAGCTGTTCCAATTTGGAGGCGGAAATGAGACTGGAGAGGGCGGGGTCGGAATGTGGAGTTTGTTTTGATTTTAGGATTTGTGGTGAAGGGAAAGGCAGTAACTCCGCCACCGGCGCGGGGGTAGGGGTGGGCCGGGATAGCGCGTCCGCCACGCAGTTGTCGGCCCCCGGCAAGTATCGGATATCGGACGTAAATTGCCCGATAAACTCGAGTTGCCGGAGGCGACGCGGGGAGGCGGATTTGCGATTCTGTAGGAGGGCGTGGGTCAGGGGCTTATGATCAGTGACGACAGAGAACTGCCTGCCCTCCACGAAGTCACGAAAGTGCTTGATGGCTTCGTGGATGGCGAGGAGTTCTCTGTCGAACGTGGAGTAATTTTTTTGGGTGGGGGATAGCGTTTTGGAGAAGAAGCCTAGGGGTTGGGGGGTGGCGCCGGTGTGCTGATGGAGCACTGCCCCGATGGCCCAGTCGGACGCATCGGTGGTGATGGATAGTGGGGCGTGAGGATCGGGATGGGCCAATAGAGCGGCGTCTACTAGGTCCTGTTTGCAAATTTTGAAGGAGGAGATGAGTTGGGGGGTCCAGGTAATGGGGCGGTTGTCATTTTTTTTGGAGGGTTGGGGAATGGCGTGTATGAGTTGATGTTGTGCTGCGTGTTTGATGTGTCTGCGGTAAAAGTTTAACATACCCAGGAAGCGGCGGAGTTCCGTCACGGTGCGGGGTTGCGGGAAGTCACTAATGGCGTGTACCTTGTCAGCGAGGGGTTTGATGCCCTCGGACGAAACGTGGTGGCCGAGGCAGCGGACGGAGGGTTGGCCGAGAACGCACTTGTCTGTGTTAACCAAGAGGCCTTCGGAGGAGAAGATGTCAAGGATCTGTTGGAGATGGCTGAGGTGTTCTTCCGGCGTCCTGGAGGCTACCAGGACGTCGTCGAGGAAGCAAAAGACGAACGGTAGGCCTCGCAGGATGCTGTCCATATAGCGCTGCCAAGTTTGTGCAGCGTTCCTTAACCCGAAGCCCATCTTAACATACTCGAAAAGTCCGAATGGGGTGATGATGGCGGTCTTCTGGACATCGGGGGGGTGAATGTTGATGTGGTGGAATGCCCGTGAAATGTCGAGGGTAGAGAATATATTAGCGCCATGGAGGTGCGACGAGAAGTCCCGTAGGTGGGGAACATTATAAAGGTCCGGCGTGGTCTTGGAATTGAGTCGCCGGTAGTCCCCGCAGGGGCGGATATCCCCATTGGGCTTCTGCACGATGTGGAGCGGAGAAGCCCAAGGGGATTTTGAGGGGCGGACGATACCGTCGGCTATGAGTTTATTAAAATGTTGCCGGGCTTTAGATAGTTGCAGGGGGTGGAGTCGTCGGGCTTTCGCTGTGATGGGGGGGCCGGAAGTCTCAATGTGGTGTTGAATGGTGGAGATGTGGGCAGAGGGGCGGCGCTGGGGGCGGTAGTTGAGGAGGAGGCGTTCAAATTGCGTAGGGGGGTGGTTTATGGCATGGATGAATCCGGGTATGGGTGTTTTTGTGGCGGGGTCGATCAGGCGCGCGTTCCGGACGTCGACCTGGAGACCGAAATATGCGAGAAAATCGGCCCCCAGGATCGCCTTCTCCACGTCCGCCACGGTAAACTCCCACTCGTACGCGAGCCCGCTCATATAAACAGAGGAGCGGTACGTCCCGTACGAGGGGATGGTGGTACCGTTGGCGGCGTAGAGAAGCTGCCGGTAGCAGCGCGCCTGACGACGGAGGATGTTGTTAGGAAATATCGATAGCGCCGCCCCTGTGTCCACCAAGAAAGGCACATTGGTTTTCCTGCAGCGCAGGAAAAGTCGCTGGTGGGTCGGGAGGGCGTTGGGCACAATTGCGGAGGTGGGTACGTTGGTCGGTGTAGGCTGGTCCGCCGCGAAGGAGACGCGAGGCGGTTTCTCGTCGTTCCGGAGGGGGGGAACGGCGGAGTCTGCAGGGGGGCAGGCCAGTTTGGTAGGAGGGGGTTTCGCCTTGTTCCGGGGAGGGGGAACAGTAGTGGTGGGCTGTGTGGTGGTTGGAGGGGGTTGTGCCCTGGAGGCGGGCGTGGAGGTTCCGTTCCGTGGTGGGGGAACGGATGCGGCGGCGTGAGTGGCGGCCGGGAGGTTGTCTGCCCTGTTGACGGGCAAGGAGGGGCGGTTCCGGGGTGGGGGAACGGGAGCGGCGGCGTGAGTGGCGGCCGGAAGGTTGGCTGCCCTGTTGGCGGGCGTGGAGGGGCCGTTCCGGGGTGGGGGAACGGTAGCGGCGGCGTGAGTGGCGGCCGGAAGGTCGGTTGCCCTGGTGGCGGGCGGGGAGGGTTTGTTCCGTTTGTGGTGGGGTGAGGGTTTTGGCGGCGCTGCAGGCGCGGCCGGGAGGTTGGCAGCCGTGGCGGCGGCGTAGGAGGGGTAGCGTGGCTTGGTGGTGGTGGCTGTGTGAATGCGGGCGGGGGGGGTATGCGCATGGTCCCCCCCGTGTTGGCGAGGAGGGGGGCCCGCCGGATTTACCGGCGGGCGTCTGCGTTTCCCTGCTTAGGGGCGAAGGAGCAGGGGGGTTGGCACTTGCGGGCCTCCCCACCGAAGTTTACGTGATAGAAACAACGGTTGGGGTGGTCCGCAGGTAGGTAGGCGGAGTTGGTGGGGCGGGTTGAGTTCGATGCGCGCGCGGCTGCTGGGGATCGACCTCTGCGCTGGCGGGGAGGGGATGCGTTGCGGCGCTCGGGTGAGCGCTGGCGGCGGCGGTCGGCGGACGAGTCGCGTCGGCGATCCGCCGAAAGTGGTCGACGGCCGTCGAGGGAGGGTGCTCGGCCGCGGTCCCGGGATTTTGTGCGGTCCCGGAAAGGCGGGGGGTGGCGCGGCGTACGCACCTCACTGACGGCGGCCGCAGCGGCTAAGTCGTGCACGGTGTCCGCGAGCCGTAGGAGGGGCTCGTCGGGACCGTCGAGATGGCTGGCAAGGGCCATCTGGATGGGGTGGGGGAGGGCACGTAACCAGAACGTGCGTGCGATGTCGGCGGTCATAATTCCTTGCAGCTGGTGTCGCAGCCGTCGGTAGAGGTGGGAGGGCTTCTGGTCGCCGAGGTGTTGAGGTTGGGAGAGGGCGGCGACTCGGGCGATCTTCGACGGCTGGTAGGTGTTGATGAGGCGGCTGCGGAGGTCGTCGTACGCAGCGGCGGCGTCGGGGGAGATATCAGAGGTCTGCAGCAGGATCTCGTAGGGTAGCAGCGAAATGATCCGGGAATATCGGGTTTTCTGGCTGCGGATGTTGGCGGCCGAAAATGCTGCGTCCACTTGGAAAAACCAAAGTGCCGGGTCGTGCGTGTAGAAGGGGGGCAGCGACAGAGGGAACGCAGCGGACGCCGTCATGACGTTGGCGGCGGCTGCGGCCGTAGCGGCGGCGGCGGCGGCGGCGGTGTCCGACGTCGCAGAGGTCGGCGGGGAGAGCGTGGAGAAAGGGTTGTCGGCCAGTGCGTCGGATGTCGCAGCGGCGGGCGGCTGCAGTGTGGCTGGTCGCAGGAGCGGCGGCGTCGGTGAGTTCGGGTCCATTTCTGTAACGGAAATTCAAAAATTTGACGTGGTTTTGAATTTCGAAATTCGCAATCGGCGGGAGCGGTGGTGCGTTGAGTTGAGAGGTGAGTGTTGAGGGTTGGGCCAAGAATTGCGAATTTAAACTGACTGGTTAAAATTTTGAATTTAAAATTTGGGACACCGAACTACTTGACTGGGGCGACACATGAGGTGGGAAGGTGGGAAGGAAGAAGGTTGAGTGAACGTCGGGTTCACCACTGTGATGAATTTAAAACTCTCATCACGGTGGCGTGAAAAGGTGAGTGAGTGAATTTAGGTAAGGAGAGAGAAGGAGTAAAAATCGCAGGCGGCTGTAGTCAACCGAACATCTACGACTTTTGGAGGAGAGAGAGGTGGTGTGGAAAGAAGGTGAGGAAAAGTCGCAGGCGGCTGTAGTCAACCGAACATCTACGACTTTGGAGGAGAGAGAGGTGGATGAGGGAATTTCACCTAGGCGGCTGTAGTCAACCGTTCATCTAGGTGAAGGAGAGGAAAGGAGAGGTCCCTTGTCTAGGCGGCTGTATTCAACCGATCATCTAGACAAGGAGGAGGAGAGAGGAGAGAGGAGGTGAAATTCCCAGGCGGCTGTATTCAACCGATCATCTGGGAGGTAAGGTAAGAGAGAGAAGAGAGAGCTGGTTAGAGGAAGTGTCGAATGAAGCTTGAGCGCCAGGATCCGGGGTTATATAGTACTTGGGGGCCTCTCCCTCCAGCTCCTTGCTGGGAGCTGGTAGTGGGGCCCCAGGTTGAGTAACCCTGGGTTCTGTCGCCTGTCCCCACTCATGTCTTTATTTACGGAGCTTTAGTTTGGCGTTTGAATATTGGTGAGAACTTAATATGATAGGAGTGTTCCCGGGAGGGACTCACGACAAGAACGTTTTGGGGAAATCTGAAATTTTTACCATGTACCCAAGGACAGCTATCGTCTGGAGTAACACAAACAAATATATGTATAATATAAGTACATAATAATAATATATATGCATATAAATTTTTGTTAAAATCTAGGGATGAATTCAGGATGCTCTGAAACGGATTTGTCTTTAAACAAATTTCAAAAATTCATGTTCCAATAATTTTGGACCCATTGCAATAGCTTCATTTTCTTTGAAAATTCGGTAATTGTTGTGTAGGGGTTGCACATGCGCAGTAGCTTGTTATTTGAATTCTAAATGAAATACCGCCATTTTAAATTGACTTCGATTTTCCCTCAATAAGGAATCTATTCAGGTGGGCCTTAAATTTTGATCTGGTACGTACGCGCCATATCGAAGATCAGCCTGCGCAGTTGTGGAATTAATTTATACAAAAATGGTTACCTATTTATTAGGTAATGAATGACCGAAAATTGAGTAGGCACTCGGTGTAAAGTCGGTTCAAATCTTTCTGTTTGCTTCTGTCCAGGAGTCAGGCAAGCTGGCCCACCAATTCTGGTTTTCGTACCCGCCTGGCGGCGGATCCGGGCGCGGGCAGACCGACGAAGAGAAGAAGGAAAAAGCTGCTCAACAGGCGGCAGCCCTCGCTCACGCCGAGCAGCATCATGCGGCCGAGAGCAAAAGGCTCCTGCTCGCTCAATCCAGGTAAAACTGTTCCGGTCAGACACATCCAGTTATCAATATTTGTCTACAAAGTTGTTTGCCTGTATCGATGCGTAGGTAGGGCTGAAGGTAATAAAGCTGAGCATCGCCAGTTTGCGAGTGACACTGGGAGCAGACAGCTGATACAGGTATGAAACATGCAGTAACGGACGCTCAGTCAAACAATGTTGAGCCTGGAAACACAGCCGGTTTCACGACAGGTGGATGGATGCAAATTTGAATTTAGTTTGCACATCTCAGGCAGTTGGATAATTTGAGTTTAGCATGGCAAATTCTAGGAACTAGACACTAGAACAGGGATTCCCTACCTGGGGTGCGCAAAGGGTTTCCAGGGGAGGCGCGAGCGGGGCCCATAAACTTGACAAAAATCTAGGAAAGTCAGCCGTAATCTCTGCTCCAGATTCCACAACAGGTTTTTCAGAGAAGATGCGTTTGTGGAAGCGACGACTGAAGGGCCCCACCCAATTTCTCGTAATTCCGTCGTGTGAATGAACTTTTGGACGATAAACCGCTCGAATTAGTCACGGAATGTAAAAAAAAACAACTAAAAACCCATTTGTGAACACCTTGATAGGCTGGATGATGAACTTCAATGCTATTTTCCTGAAGTAAACACCGCTGGCTGGCAAACCATGTTACATCCTCGCCGATTAGTGTAGAGGTGGAATCACTTCCAGTCGAAATTCAAGAAGAAGCGTAGATTCGCAGAGCAATACATCTGGGAACATGACATTCGAAGCAACACAGTTGGAGAAACTTTGGATAGAGTACCTTCCTGTCCAAATATTTCTATGGTTGCTTTGAAAATTCTCGTGCTCTTCTCTTCTGCCTACCTATGTGCATCGGGATTTCACACTTTCTGGCATTGAAACCTAAAACCCGAAACTGCTTAAATGTCGAAAGTGACCTAAGCATCTTAGGTCACTTTCAGTGCCATTGCCTTATCGGAAATCACTCCGAACATAGAGAAATTAGTCACCAAAAACAAAGTCAAGTGTCACACTAACCACAGAACTAATAGTTATGGTTAGTATGGTATGGTTATGGGTAGTTGGTTATGGTTAGTTAATAGTTCATTACCATTTTTGATGAGGGGGAGTGTATACTTACGTAGAACAAGGGAGGGGGCGAAATGGTGCCCGCATCGAGCTAGGGGGGGGGGGCGTGGTCAAAAAAGGTTGGAAACCCCTGTACTAGAACAATACCCTCGGTTGGAAAATTTGAGCAACGCTGGCTAATTCCTCACCTTTGAATAATATTTCACTGTGACAAATCAAAGGCAGTTGATAAATCTGAATTTAGCTGGAAAATCCAAGGCAGTTGGTAAAATGGAATTTAGCTGGCAAATCCTAGTCTGTAGGCTGTAAGATCCCAGTTTGGCACTAGGATTCCTACACTGATTACCACATGGAAAGTGTAAAAATCAAGAAGAAGAAGAAGAAGAACCTTCGTATAAAACCCGAAAGAGCAATAAGATCAGGGTCAGTCGTCGAAAATCCGTGGAACTGCGCTGTTGGAAGTGGAAAGGCCCGGCCCACGGTTGACGCCTTTCCTCATGCTGTCCCGTCTTGGAGCTAGCCAGCCGAGACGTACTTACCTGAGAGGACAACTACCAGGGAGTCTCCGGGAGGAAAAGGTCAGATCTATCCATTCACAATAAAACACGCCAAAAGCAACCGGTCGCGAGTGCGGATTCGGGCACCGAAATAAATTAATTCCTAGTAGTAAATAAGTCTGGTGAGTACGATAGCATAAGAATACATTTTCATCAATTAAATGCCTCAGTGAGACCTGTCCTTTTAATATTTATTCCTAAAGACACCCGAGTAGATACCTCATGCATTATAGATAATGCTCACAATGGTTACGTGGTTATCCCAACGTTTATTCTATAACGATAATTACCCGGAGCCTCCACCAATTGTCAGTGTGGTGGATGCATAGGTGAGGGGGGAGGTAGGTGTATGAGCCTGATGCCCCGGTTAATATCTAGAAGGTACCCACCACTGGAAGCGTCAGGAGGACCTAACACCCCCAGCTAATACCCCTCGGATATCCACCACTTAAGGTTAATACCCAAAGGATATCCACCGCTGGTTAATCTGCCAGTGGGCATCCACCTCTTAAGGTTAATAAACAGAGGGATCCACCACTGGAGGCGCTAGGAGGAGTTTGTGCCCGGTTTGGTTATATCTGGTAGGCTACCACCATGCCCGGGATCTTTTAGATGAGGAGAGCGAGAGGAGGAGCGAGGAGAATGAGTAGTCAGCTACTAGAGGAAGCGTAGAATGGTTTGGAAGGCGAAGGAGTCGAATTTATATAGCCCCTGGGGCTTTCTCCCTCCATCCTCCATACTGGTGGAGGATGGTGGGGATCCCCACCAGGTTCCCCGGGTCTCCTGCATCTGCCGTCCCATTACTATGTTTATTTGTGAGATCTTAATAATAAGGAGTGATGTTCAGGGAGGATATCACGACAGCCAGCATTAGCTAAAATGCAAGAGGTTTCGACTCGGGTGTCTTTAGGTATAAATTAAAAGGACAGATCTCACTGAGGGATTTAATTGATGAAAATTTATTCTTAAGCTATCGTACTCTCCAAAATTATTTATTACTGTGGGTTAATTTATTTCGGTATCCGAATCCGCGCTCGCGACCGATTGCTTTTGGCGTGTTTTATTGTGAATGGATAGATCTGACCTTTTCTCAGAGACTCCCTGGTAGTTGTCCTCTCAGGGAAGTACGTCTCGGCTGGCTAGCTCCAAGACGGGACAGCGTGAGGAAAGGCGTCAAAGGTGGGCCGGGCCTTTCCACTTCCAACAGCGCAGCTCCACGGATTTTCGACGACTGACCCCGATCTTATTGCTCTTTCGGGTTTTATACGATTTTTCTGTAGCTTCTTCTTCTTCTTGATTTCTACACTTTTCATTTGGTAAGTACTCAGTGTAAGAATCCTAGTGCCAAATTTGAGTTGTCTGGCCAACCACTGCGAGTAGGATAATTCTGAGTTGTAAATTGGCAAAAACTAAAGGGGCCTAACTGAAACCACGAGGACCTTCCTTCGATTCCAACTAGCCCACAGATGAGTCCCAAATCACGAATAATAAATGACGGCCATGAACCGGAGAGCCGGAGTGGTCCATGATATGAGCTTGTCGTCAATAAATCAAGTGACAAAACCGAGGCTGAATCCTAGGTAGATTACTCTAAGTTTTGAGCTAGAATGAATCTAACATCGGAAGCTACCGAATTTAAATTGAATTAAAAATAAATAAAATTATTGCTGGGTGTTGAAATGAACTGAGCCAAAATTTCGAAACCAAGAGCTTGTATGTGTAAGTATAGTGAACATGGTACGAATATAAAAGCTAATTCTGTTTTACCTCAAAGAGCCTCAGCTATACCATGTTTACTTTCTGATGTAGAAAAAGCAGTATTTTTTTCCCTTCAAACCGACAAATCCCTTATCGTTTTCCTTTGTATCCAATAATATCTAAAAGGTACGCGTTCCACTGAGCACAGCGAAAAAATAAAAACCTATACAAACTTCTTCCTTCGAAAGTATAATTAGATTTAACGGTAAGGGGAAGTTATTTTCATTTTGTTCTCTTCTTCAAAGCTACACCGTTAAATAGTTCTATTTTTGGAGGCCCATTATCAGCTTACAAGTATTGGCCTACAGGGGTTGGCAGTGTCGACGGATTCCTTTTGAAGATACAAATACAGAAATTTAATCTCCTATATCGTATTTAATTTATATTGTTATATTACCTAAGCCTTTTTTACTATGCAGTTTTTGGGAGTTCAAAACGGGAAATGATTGAATTTATTCAAATATTCAATATAGGCATGAACTGCAGAAGACACATCAATGAAAGTAGGTTTATCATTACAGTGAAACCTGGTTATAAGGAATCTCAAGGGAAAGGTTTTTTCCCCCTATACACATGATTTCCTTAAACCCAAGTTTTTCTTGTAACAGGTTTCTTGCTCCTGAAATTCCTTGTACAGAGGTTCTTAGAAGTTTGAAGAAAACACAATTTTCAAAGCATGCACTGTAATTTGGAGTATGCAAATGTACACGTCGTCTAACTACAAATCGTCAAATGGCCTGAAGAAATCGGTTAATTCTGTTTGTTTCACTTCCAATGTCCCTCAATACACTCGCTCTGAATGCATAATTCTGCATAAAACTGACTCCGAAATTCCGTAATTCTTGGCGAACATTTTTTACCAATTTACCACTTTCCACTTGATGAACAACTGATAATTTATGACTGAAGGAAAGGAACTTGCGTTGAGGCATCGTCACTACGAGAAGAGAGCCCGTGGTGACTGACTTGGACAAGACAAGGACAAGATCGGACAATGCACAATGTTGACACTTCGGAACTTCATTACAAAGAGGTTTGAGCTGGCTCGTCTTCCTTGTACGAAGGTCCTTTTTCCTTATATTATCCTGGTTCCGCCTCAATCATCTTCCTTTCACAGACAGGGAGGGGGGGGGGGGGTGTTATCGGAAATCGGAAAAAAATTCCTGTCATGCAGCATGGCTATAAGAGCGAATTTAAACAGAAATATTCCTGATATTGTGTAAAAAGAAGATATAGCGGGAAACCATACCTACCACTTTTCTAAAAATTATATCATTTTTCGTGATTTTAGCCATTTGTACCGATGTTTGACCATAATAAAGTCCAATTTGACCAACTTGTTTTTGAGAAAAATAGTTTGATCATCGAAACAGTCCGTGATTAATCGTACCACACAACGTCAGGTGAATTGATATTGATTTTAGCAATTTACCGATTTTTTACCCCCAAATCAAAATCTGACCCTTACTCTGTGTGAAAAACAACTGAAATGGCATTTTTCTGTCTTCACTCACCCTTCCATACCACTTCCAGTGATTTTATATAAATTGTTCGCAATTTCAGCCGTTTTTACCGACTTCTGACCCCTAAAAACTCCAATTTGACCCCTTGGAATTTTTGAAAATTGATCATCTTCGAACTCATTTTTTCGTTTGGAAACACAAACGTTTTGGAGAAATTTGGAATTTTCACCATGTACCCAAGGACGGATATATACATTATTATATTTATTCATATAAATATATTTGTTCATGTGTCACTCCAGACAATATCTGTCCTTAGGTACTTGATAAAAATTCCAGATTTCCACAAAACGTTCGTATTGCCAAACAAAGCGATGCGTACGAAGATGAGCAGTTTTAAAAAATTCTAAGGGGGTCAAATTTTAGTTTTTAAGGGGTCAAAAATAGGTAAAAACTGCTAAAATTGCGAACAGTTGGTTTAAAACTTAAAACCACTGAAAGTGGTATGGACGGGTGAGTGAAGACCGAAAAATACCATTTCACATGTTTTTCACACAGAATAGGGGTGTAATTTGGATTTTTGGGGGTCAGCAATTGGTATTAAGGGCTAAAATCAATATTATTCACCTGAAGTGTGGGATGGTGACGGTGAGGGACTATTTCGATAAGCATTTTTGTCAAAAAGAGTGGATCAGATTTTTGGGACAGATCGTTAGTAATCAAATAAACGTAATATTATTTAACTGTATCAGTTTGATTTACCGTTTAATCTTTTATTGTTGTTTTTGTTTGGTACTTTTGTGATTATTATCATTCTTAAGATTTAATTTTAATTTGTGATAAAGTTTTCGAGCCAATCTGGGGGGGGGGGGTATGACCCCACTAGCCCCTCCCCCCCCCCCCCCCCCCGGCTATGCCAATGTTCACAGAGGTATAGAGTGGCCAAATTAAATTCCATACACAGGGGTAACAAACTTCCTTACATGCAGGTTGTCAGCCTCCAAGCAGGAGGGACCGCGAAAATTCTTTCTTACATAGTTTTTCCTTGTAGCCAGGTTTCGCTTATTTTCCAATAAATTAAAAGTTGATCTTGTGATAGTTTTGAGAGAGTTTTATCTTTGAATGATGGAGTTATTTAACTGTTAATTAATTTATAATGTTATGGAATCAATTACATTACGTGGACATAGGTAAGAAAACAGTACAAATCAATATAATACCTACACCTACACAAAATACTGAGCAACAGTGGTGGAATTGAATGCAGAATGATGATTTGAAGAGATTCTGGGTGTTTTTTTTGAGAGGAGTTGGGGGACGTCGACATAAAAATTGAAGTTTTATCGGTTAAACCGGCAGAAATGATATCTTTGGGGCACTTCAAGACGTTCATGTAGTACCTACGTAGTAGTTCCCAATCTTTACTCAACATTCAACAGCTCGAGATGGATAATTTCCCATGTTTCTGTACCTATTTACCATGAAACATACAAATTAAACATATAGGTAGGGGGGTATAGGTAGGTGGGTAGTGTATGAGATAGGCACATTCCTACTTGTAGGTAAGTCCTTATAATAAGGGTACAGGGGGAAAAGGGTTAGACTCCACATTTTAACGATTTAGAGCTTATAGCGCCATCTAGTGGCTTTCTGGGAGTAGTTTCACGTTGGTACTTCGACATTGGGGCAAAAAAGATTCCATTGCTTCAAAACTATCGGAAAAACAAAACCCGTAAAGGGGAAAAAGGGTTTCATTCCATGCGGTGGTCGGGAAGAAAGGTCAGACACCAATCTCCCTCTCTTCCGTGAAGGGCAAAAAAGGAGCGATGAAGTTTGCTCAATGCTACACCATTTTTTTACAAAAATACTCTCGGCTGAAATCCGTCAATTAGTAATATTTTGCGATTCATATGCCGGGCAAAACAAAAATTATACAGTTTTGAGATTTTTACATTACCAGATCACAAAAGAAATTCGTTTCGAATCAGTGAAAATGGTTTTTCCAATCAGAGGGCACTCATACCTCGAGTACGACCGAAACATGGGTCTAGTAAATGCAAAATCTTACACTGAAACACCCGAGGACTGGCGAGAAGTGTTGCGGACGAGCAGAGTGAAACCTTCTCCATTTCACAGTAATTGATTGCGAAAAGGATAACATGATTTTTCATAACTGGACCGACTTCTTGAAAGTTCTATATCCGAAGAAATTCCCTCTTGCTACGCGACCTGTAAGGGAAAGTCGAAAAGATTCTCCCAAATTCATGGTTCATAAAAATTCTTACTCAGGTGAGTAACTTCAGCTCTGTGATGACCCCACAGACGAGCAAGAGAGGAACAAAACGTAAAGGAAGTACCCCAGAAGATGCAAATCCCCCAACCCAGCTAAAACCTCTTTAAAAAAACCAGTCATGCAGCATGACTTAATGAGCGAATTTTCAAAGAAATATTCGAATTAATGGCTATGGTTTTGTTTTGCTTCGAACTCTCGTCTTCAATTAATACTTCTCTCACATTTTTCAATCTGACCACTCTAAGGGGGGGGGGGGGGGTAAGAGTTTAAGGATTATCCTAGTTTTGGGTAATATTTTGCGCACTTTAAATGCTCTAATTTAAGAACGGATTTAGATATCTAAAATCCGATTTAACCATCGTGTTCAGCGTGCAAAAACCTTTAAAATGAGGGGTCACTTGTTAGAAAATAACATTTTGGGGATTTTTGGGTAATTTTTGCGCACTTTAAATGCTCTAATTGAGAACGGATCAAGATATCTAAAATCCGATTCCACCATCGTGTTCAGCGTGCAAAAACCTTTAAAATGAGGGGTCACTTGTTGGAAAATAACATTTTGGGGATTTTTGGGTAATTTTTGCGCACTTTAAATGCGCCAAAACCCTCCTTAGAGTAGGCCAATTTCGCCCATCTTCGAACTTAGCCTTTCGATTGCCAAGATAGATTTTTTGTGCAAATTTGAGCTGTTTATCTCAATTCTATCGAGAGTTATCGTCTGGAGTGACACATATATAAATATATATATACATATAAAAAAGTGTTAAATTTCAGGAATCGTTTTAGAATGGTCTGAAACGGATTTCTATGAAGAAAATTTCCAAAAATTTATATTATTTAAATTTCGAAGCCATTGCAATAGCTTCATTTTCTTTGAAAATTCGCTAATGGAAAACTCCCCATCAAAGTGGCCAAATTCAATGTCTCGACCTTTCTATGAAAACTTGGAACCATGTCGAAATGTCAACGAAAGCGAAGACGAATTTGTTGATGACGTCCCGATCGATGAAGACCAAAACTGAAGGGCTCAAAATGCGGGGAATAAATCTCATTCCACACTTTTTAAAATTATAATTTTTTAAAATCATGTACATTTTGTTATAAATTATTCATGACAACTAAAATTCAAAAAAAGGGGTTATATGGTTTTGGTGACAATTTATGGTAATTTTAACTTGAATAGTGTACCTACCATGAGTTATTAAAGTTTATTTTTGTGTTCCTGAACAACTTTGTATTTTGGAGTCTTACCTTTTTCCCCTGTACCCTTGCTTATCTCCTTTTCACGCTCTCGAAGGAGTCTGAATTTTCAAATGGGAGGATTTTCAGTCGAGATCTGGATGATTCCCTTTACCCCAATCGGGTCAACATAATAATGTTTTACCACACGTCTACGAAATTATACATATCCGTCAGATAGTTTATTTCCCGTAGGTACCGTCTGCCTAGTACATCTGTATCTGTATGTAGCTGGGTGGAAGTTAGAGATATTGGTACGATCTACCGAGGCTTCGGCGAACTAACTGCTGGGTCGACCCTCAATCGGGCTTTTCTAGAGGACGTTCGAGTTGCCGTTTCTCTTCGGTTCGAGATGACTGCTAATAAATTCAGTAGTTCGATACAAAGAAGTTACAAACTAAGTAGTTACTATTGCGTGGACATTCGATTATGAAGACTGAGAAAGATTCTGAACCTTATAGTTCGTATTGGATACCTACACAGGTGGCTGTCCATTCAAGGCGTGTTAGTAGGTAGGGATGTCCGAAACTTCAGAAGTATCGATATATATATCGTATCGATACATCTAGAAGTATCGATACGATACTTTAAAAAAGTATCGATATTTTGAAGTATCGATACTTTTTGATACTTTTTCAAAAATGGGTGGAAATGTCGTTTTTGTTCTCTCTCCATCAGCGTGGCAGTGAATATTATATCACATCCCACGTTTTTACTTCATCTACATTGTATAGTATAAAATAACATCGTCAGCCGATCGAAGAATTATTTCAGGATAATATTATAAAATGAACAATACAATAAATCACTTCTTTCCTTATTTGAAACTTTTTGTTTGTTTGGGCGCTTGTTTTTCAAAATTATTGACAAGATAAGGCATGAAATTATTTCGTTAATTCGGCACAATCACATCAGAAAACAAGAAAGAACAAAGAAAATCCAACCAAAAAACTATTGAGTTAGGTTGGTTCTTGGTTGGTTGTTTGGTTGGGTTTAAACATTTTGTTGGCCCTTCCTACTAAATGGAGGACAGCTGATTTTCACTGAGAACTGGAGGTGGTGGTACATCAACTTTCTTTAATTTGTTGAAGTGGTTGGTCTCCCAGCAATCTAGTTAGAGGTAATGTCAACAGTACCAACTAGGTGTTGAAACTGATAAAATGTTAGGGATAAAAAAAAAGTATCGGCTCCGATACTGGGAAAAAAGTATCGATACTACGATATAATATATCAGGGGGGAAAAGTATCGATATGTATCGACACTTTTTTCAAAAAGTATCGATACTTTTGGGTCATCCCTATTAGTAGGTACCTACCTACTTCGAATAGGCATGGTGGTATATCGTTAGAGTCCAATCATCAGTACAGTACTACCACGATAATATTTCCATTAGGTAGGGAATGCAAGACCAGAGAGAATGTCTTTCAAGAACCGCCAACTCAAATACCTGTTATCGAACCATCGTTCGAAGGTGTTGAGCTCTTCATCGTTTTTCTGGTATGCATTGTGCATTATAATTTAATGATTAGTGGCGTTTTATTCAAATGATTTGATATACATCCACTCACTTAGGTAGAGACACTTTGAACAACTTCACTTTTCTATACATGCTCACCCATCTAGGTATATGCTATCCTAGAACTATGTGCCAAGATACAAGTACGTAGGTACCATCAGTACGATAGTATCAGTATTCTATGGGTACCATTTCCATGGTTATTAAGCGTTCTTTTTGATTCTTGGATTGGTGGCGTGCGCATGCGCCAAAACTTGGACGATTTTCCTCACCACTTCTAGTTAGCTTTTCATAATACTACCCATATATCAGCAATAATCAGCGTATCCAGCGGTGCTGGCGCGTATCATATCAACAAGATAAGTCACTGTCAAATCAAATTATTGAATTTCGCAGGTTTCTTTTTCTTTCCCTGATTTCCGAATGAGACAGGGTTGTCGGAAACAGGTGTTGTATTTATGGTAGAAGGTTTGCGTACACTTACGGATGGTCGTTGCACTGAAGAATAAAGTCAACTCAAAAACTGCTTTTACATCATGGATATATATATTAAGAAGAACGGTGAATTTAATTATATTTATCAAATTCATTGAAAAATTCGTAGATTGAGAAGTTAGCAGACAGATCTGAACTTGAGTTCTTGGCTGGCAACACAGGGTGTCCAAGCTATGGTTTGAAAGATACGCGAGGAAGCTGATCTACGGTTAGTATTATAGATGCTAACCTGATCCAAGTCTTGGCGCTTGCCGCATCAATCAGTCCTCCAGTCCTCCAGACTCTCCTGTACCTACTGTGTCAATAATATCGTTAGTAAAATTAATTTTTAGGTACCTACTAAAGAGTAACTTCAGAACTCTTGCAGCACATTTGATCGATACATAGGTAAGAATGAAAGCTTGGTTGATTTCCACACTTAACAATAGGTACCCATCTAGTTTCTAGGTACCTATATATCTCTCCAAGGAATCTCTGGTTATCTATCTCTACTTGATATTATATCTATGCTAAGTTTTCGGATTCAAAACTCGACAGTAGACATCTAGTTCATGTGGAATGATGTTGTAAGTGGCAAGTGGACCCTCCGGTTAACTGACTTTCGTCTTCTGCCGGAAGGGTCCTGCCCAACACCAGAAGGAGGAGGGAAAAGGGAAGGGCCACCTACCTTCTAGCAAAGTTCACGACCACCACGAATCCAACCTCTGTTGGAGGGCAGACCGGTGGAGCTTTGCCCTACGGCGTTGCTCCTGTGGCCTGGGGCTCCCTCCGCCCGTGGTACCATTTTGAGCAACCCGAGCCTGCAGAGGTCCAGGCAATCTCAAACCCAGACCCCCCCCCCGTCTCGAGCCTCTAGGCCTAGAATGGTCGCAGGCCCGGCCCTCCTTCGGATACCCTCAGGAGGACCTACCGCTTTTCATGCCTCAGTGCGTTGTGGGATTGGGCTTGCCCCACTAACACCAAGCCATGCGGGATACGGTCCCAACAGACATCTAGTTCAGTAGGTATCTAGCTACTTGGTATATATTATCTTCATTTCGAACTCCATAGTGCAGGTATGGTAGTGTTTCAACTGGGGAAGACCCGCCAAAACGCAATCTAACTAGCTTTGTTCGTGCAGTCCCTCAGAGATTGTTCAGAGCAACCCGGGCATGCGCAGTAAGGGTGAGGCAAAGCTGTTCGTACAGACCCCTGGCGAGCTCCGAGCCAAGTGGTCCGGTGTTCGTGCTGTCCCGGGGCAGATGATCCGGTGTTCGTGCTGTCCCGGGGCAGATGATCCGGTGTTGGTGCTGGCCACGGGGCTTCCTCCGAGCTGCTCTGAGCAAGCCCCCTGGTGCCCCACGAGAAGACCAGGGACACCTGAGCACTGCTATTCGGCGCATGCACCCTCCGAACAAGCTCCAGGCCCACCCTGATCCGAGCGAGCCTGTTCAGAGCTCACCCTACACCAAGCCAGTTCGATTCAATCAAAAACTGAACTTGCTCGGAGCTAGGCTGCCGGGGTAGTTTGGATCGGTACCTGCATTCATGTCTAATAATCATTCAAGTGGTGAAATCGTTGAGTTGATGGCGTGCTCAAGGAGCATTCACCATCAGGATCGCGAAGGCCTTGTACATGTCTTTCGGAAGAAGATAGGATAGCGAAAAAATCGTTTGTTTTATTTATTTAGTTAGTTCTGGCCGACTTCATTCTTAATTAGAAATTTTTGTCAAAAAAATTTACAAAAAACATTCGGAACTCTTGGCTAAATCGTAGTCTGAATCCCATTTTCAAAAATAAGCGTTATTTTTTAAATGAGAGGGATTAAAAGTAAAAATGCGGCAAAAAATGACGCATCAGATCGATTGACATCTGATTGGCTGTTGGCCCAAGGAGGCGGAGCAAAGCCTCGCAGGCCAAGGTTCTCAATGCTGCCAACAACCCAAAATCTCTAAGCCGGATTTGAGTTGAACTACTCACCAATTTTCCTGTTACATCATTTCTAGTGGGAACTCACAAATACAAATTTTACACCCGTTGTCTGCCTAGAACTTCCGACATAAGCACCTCATTATATGGTCGGTAAGTGTTAATTTCCGTTAATGAACAGAATTTGGCTAAAAAATGAGAATTCGTAACCCTCGAAAATTGCCCGTTTTAGTGGCTTAGCCAATATTGTCCTTCTGTATGTGTTGGAACCATGCTTGATCTAAATTTAATGATCATCCACATAATGGGACCTACACATAGAAAAAATAAAATAAATCATTTACTCCGCTTTTACGGAAAAACTGGATTATGGACATTTTTTGGAAGCATGAATTGACTGTACCGTATTGCATTTACCCAGATTTAATGGTTATTTGTTAAAACGGTGAAAATGTGGTTTAATTTTTTTTTTACCGACCATTGGTATATACCCAGCTACTTGGTACCTACCTCTTTTTTGGTGTGTACTTGATAGTATCCAGCTAACTGGACGGATTCCAAGCTAGGCATTAACTCGAAGGAATCCTCTCTCACTTTACTATATTATTTACTGTATTACTGTCAACATGGTAGAGAGGTAGATTTATTTTTATTTTTTAAATTGTTTGCCAAGAAACTTTATTTTTGGAAGACACCCTAACGGTGGACGTACATAGACGTTCCTCATGGCCCTAGTTTTGTCAGGTTAATAAATAAACCGTTAAACATTCTCTAAGTAGTATCTACCTCTTTTTGATAACAAACTGCAGATACCTACGCTACTTGGTCGGATTCCAAACACGACTGTAGGTATCTAGAGCAGAGAAGGTGGCGGCAGTTGAGGGATGGGGCTGGGGGTAAAGGCTGAAGAGAGGGGATGGAAACCATCGATTGTTGTGTTCCACCTTCTACCCTGCTCAACCGGCTACGACGCGGCAGCAGCAGGCTATTATAATATCACCATATCGCACTCAAAGAATAATAAAAACAATTAACCGATAACATAACCATAGTTACCATTAACCGGTTGGGTATTATCGAGTTTTGAACACGTCAATCGAACTAATTTCGGGAATAGTGAGCGACGAATCCTCTGCAAATTAAAATTCTTTACTTGAGGCTGGTTTCGGGCTGTCTCACCCATCAGCAGTCAGAGAGTTAAATGTGTATAACCACAGGTAAAACGCTCGGTTATATAAACAGTCAACATCTCTGACTGATGATGGGTGAGATAGCCCTAAACAAGTCTCAAATAAAGAATTTAAATCAGCAGCGGATTCGTCATCCAATATTCCCCAATAGAAACCCCTCTGCTTCATCGGCAAACAATATCACATTTTTCAATCTTTCAGAAAACATGAGAAATGTATTCCAACTACGAGATGGAGTACTGAGATGAAATGATATGAATAACATTTTTATTTCCACATTTATGCCAAAATACGTGTACATATTTTAATTACGGTAGCAAAACTATATAGCTCCCAGTAAGGGTGTCTGTGGTGAGATGAGTTTGACATAGAAATGAGGTCTTTTATTATTAAAAAGATAAAACAGCTTGTAAACTTGTAATGACTAACTCGAAACTTAAACATTCGCCTAGGTAGGTACTGTAGGTATTTTAATTGCCTATCGTAAAAACTCAATGAAAAAAGAGGGGAAAACTGCCAATTATTACACAACGGTTTATTATTTAACTGTATAGGTAGGTACCCCTTCTACGTAGATCACTGTTTTCTGTGGTCAGTACCTAAATCGAGTACTGTGGTCAGTCCTAAATCGAGTAACTGGAGCCGGCCCGGGAATTACAGTTTCATAAAAATGCGTAGGATTCAATAATTCAATCATTAACTATATGTCGTTATTCATGAAGCATAAAGTTTGTTCAGGTTACAAAAGTAGGTAGGTACTTACCAAAAAAATTCAAAAAATCCAACATTTTTCAAATGAAATAATATCACCGAACAACCAACTCGACTTCATACAGCCATCCGTGATTATAATCAGCTGTTCCCTAGCAGTGATATCTGGGCCGGATTTATACCGTTTTATTCACGATCATGTTGACGAAGCTTTTCGGTGCAAACGAACGACTGGTCGTAAAACGCTCCGAGTGGTCCCAAAAAATTTTTAGTTCAAGATCAATTTAAAATTTTTCGAGCTACGGCGTTCTGAAAATTTGAACCACTATTTTTCACCCCTTAGAGACGACCAACGGACCAACTAGACCCCAAGACCTACAAACCAAATTTCATTAATTTTGGTTCATGGTAACTAAGAAAATTGCAAAGTTCGGCGGACGGGCAGACATTTTTTATTCCATTTTCAGATTCTACATACCTTGAAACGGAAACCATCAAATGGGGGGGGGGGGGGGGGGGGGATTTTTTTTCCATGCTCGATTCCAAAGGTTCATTATTGAAAATAATAAACTAAAAGAGATCCTTCTACTTCTGCATATCCCCTAATAGTGGATAGCATTTTTCAATAAATAAATCATACTTCTTACAAAAAAAAAAGAATAATTGTGTATAAAGTCATGAAATAATATATGTTTAACCTGGACAATAATATGCAAACATCGTATTCTAAAACTTATTTGGACAAGAAGTGTTCATTCAAAATAGCACACGTACGCTTCGGACAATTAAATTAATAATATATTTGTTTTTGTAACTCGTTGCTTGCAACCTGTTACAGGAAATTATACCTTTGTAAATATGTAAGTTTGAGCTGCGGTTGTACTGAAAAATGGAATTGACATGCAGTTGTTATGTTGGTACCTGGTGTTGAATTCATGTTGGGGACGAGTGCATAATTTGTCTTTCAAAATTTGTTTAATATAATTAATTTCAAGCAACTTGGAATAATTAAGAATTTTCAACGTTTTAAAAATCGGTTTCGCACGAGCCAAAACTTGACTTCCAGTGATTATTCGAATAACTCGATACAAGTACATTTCAAATTTCAAACACAAAGGGCCTCTAAGTCAAAAGACATCTTCCGAATGCATCATGATACAAATAATTGCGAAAGTAGGTGCTAGAAGTAGGTAAATTCGGATTGTACCATTTTAAAAAACATATAACTGTAGAAGATCACGCCTATTTATGGTGAACATACTTCTGTGTAACGCATTTTAAGGAGCAACTGACCTCAGCAGACGACGAGCAGATGAGATTTCCTACGTGATTGGGAGGTTCGTGGTTATGAATTCCGTTTGAGTCGGTTGGTAACAGCTTCCCACCTGTTGACCCCGGAGCCCAGGGTATACTCGGACCCGCACGACCCAACTACTTTGAAGGTGAGGTAGCTCTCAGTGCCGTCCTGGAGGCCCGAAAAAGTGGCAGCCCCTCACAGCAGCTGGACCTTCAGCAGTTGTGCCCTGTCGCTTTTGATTTACGTAGGAGGAAGCTAACGATACACTAAGAAAATTATATTTTTAAATTAGAAATTTAATTCAAGTGAATAAGACTGACCAAAGCCATCCAGCCAGCCCAAAAAGAAAAATCCATTTAGAAAAATAGAAAAGTCCTTTTAAAAAAAAGCCATCCAGCCCTAATTTTTATGGTGATACTGTCTGTGACTCTTGGCAAACCTATTAAAAAATACTATTTATTATGTCAACGTTTGGTAGAATATAGAACTATTTAGGTAGGTACCTACCTTTGGTCTCATCACTAAAAAAAAATATGAAAAACGATACCTCACAAGCCCAAGTATACATTATTACCTTGTATTCATGCTACAACCAAAATAAGTATGTACCCACTCCAAAACTAAAATTTTCTCCTCGTGAACAACTTTATACTTGATACCAAGTCCCTATTCAAGTATTACATTAATATTCTTAATCCAAGACATACTGCAAATCACAAGCGTAATCCAGTGATCACATACCTAACTGACTACTAGGTCCTGTATTATAACTCTACCTAGAAGAACAATTTTTTAAAAAAAATATTGGTGCTATGATGTGCCGTAAACTGCTTAAAAAACGCTGCAAAGTCCTTGTCACATGGGTTTATTATTCTGTTATTTTATAGGTCTACAGAAATGCTGGCTGTTTATTTATTGCTTCTTTCATGTAAAATAATTGAAATAGCTATTTCTGGTGGTTTCTACAAATTTTGGCCCCCAAAACTTGAATTAGGTACTACGCTCCTTTTTTTTTCAAATTACCTTTGATCATTGATTGTACCATTTAATCGTCTTGATCCACGTGTTGACACTTTTTCTAGTGTTATTATACAAATTGATGGTGATTTCAGACGATTTCGCAGGTTTTGGTTTATTATTCTGTGAATAATACACCTAGATATGTATTCGCTCAGCAAAATATTTTTATAACACCCCCTCAAAATTTTTTCTTTTCCGTTTCAAGGTGCGTAGATTCCAAAAATGCAATGTCCGTCCGCCGTACGCCGTATCACGTGTACAGGCTTCATTTGCGGTCTAAAAAAATCGTTCTTTCGCACACATGCTCCATTTGGGCCCTAGTTGTGTCCCGACACTTTTCAGCCCGATCGGAATATATCCAGGGGAGTTATGAGTGAAAATGTGTATAAAAATAGGTACTTTTTGTGTTTTAGTAACATAGTAGTAAAATGAGCTTTTGAGGTATCGTTTTCCATGTTTTTGGGGACGAGAAGACCGAATATGAAGTCGATTTTGACCAAGGAGTGGAAAATTGAGGTTGTACCAGATGTTCAGCTCCCAAAATTGATTTTTTATGAGTCAAAAACCTGCGAAATCCTCTGAAATCACCATCAATTTGTATAATAGCACTAGAAAAAGTGTCTACACGTGGATCAAGACGATTAAATGGTACAATCAATGATCACAGGTAATTTGAAAAAAAGGATCGTAGTACCTGATTCAAGTTTTGGGGGCCAAAATTTGTAGAAACCACCAGAAATAGCTATTTCAATTATTTTACATGAAAGAAACAATAAATAAACAGCCAGCATTTCTGTAGACCAATAAAATAATAGAATAATAAACCCATGTGACAAGGACTTTGCAGCGTTTTTGACTCATAAAAACATCAATTTTGGGAGCTGAACATCTGGTACAACCTCAATTTTCCACTCCTTGGTCAAAATCGACTTCATATTCGGTCTTCTCGTCCCCAAAAACATGGAAAACGATACCTCAAAAGCTCATTTTACTACTATGTTACTAAAACACAAAAAGTACCTATTTTTACACACATTTTCACTCATAACACCCCTGGGTATATTCCGATCGGGCTGAAAAGTTTCGGGACACAACTAGGGCCCAAATGGAGCATGTGTGCGAAAGAACGATTTTTTTAGACCGAAAATTAAGCCTGTACACGTGATACGGCGTACGGCGGACGGACATTGCATTTTTGGAATCTACGCACCTTCAAACGGAAAAGAAAAAATTTTGAGGGGGTGTTATAAAAATTTTTTGCTGAGCGAATACATAGGTGTATTATTCGCAGAATAATAAACCAAAAACAGTCAATCTTGAGTTATGAAAGTTTGTGGGTCTAACTGCTCGTTATACCATCAAAGTTTGCAGTAAATGTTTATTACGTTGCGTGCCAACACTGCTGGTACGGTGGGAAGGTGCAGCGATGGCGCCGCAAAATGCAAAACAAGCTGATTTTGGACTTGAAGGCGTGGAATTCGGAGGACGAACCCTGTATTCCTCGAAAATACAATATAACTTAAATCACTCGCGGCGGAATAGTGGAAATCCATAGCAAAAAACTACAGGATAAAAATAAAATAGTCTATCTTCACGTACAATAGCAAAAACTGTAGACCGGTTTCGGTTGTTACACCATCGTCAGTACACTATAGAATTCTACAGTATAGTATTCTATAGAATTCTATAGTGTACTGACGATGGTGTAACAACCGAAACCGGTCTACAGTTTTTGCTATTGTACGTGAAAATAGTTATTTTATTTTTATCCTGTAGTTTTTCGAAAATACAATATATTATTGTTCTGTCTGTGTCTGCGTTGAGGGCTTTGATTTTTCAGAGGCTTCAAGCAGTGGTCCACACTGATTAACGGAGGTCTGCATTGCCCGGTTCTCCTATCCAGGGTAAACCTCAATGTGCCAAATTATGGTACGGGCCATGGCTCTCTCTTCAATGTACCGTTCGCCGCTCATAAAATTACCTTACCAAATTATGCATTCATCCTTAGACTTCCTTTTTGGATCTCTCGCCAGCCTCAAACGCCAGCTCATACTTCACCTAGACAGTGACATATTTCCATTATCTTTGAACTGTCTTTCGCTTTTCCTTTTTCAAGTGTAATTTCCGTTTTAGCTTCCTCACTACCGAAGATAGGGAAGCCTTGGATTCGCGATTGAGTAAATAAAAATTTATGTCCTCCAAAATGAAAATTTCCACAACCATTTTGCGTTTCAGACATCGAGGAACAATTTTGGTTCCTCCAGATCCATTGGTGGTAATGGATCTGGAACAAGCGTTCATAATAATTGAACATTTCTCTGAGCGTGTTTTTGCTCCCTCACTCCCAAAGGTAAAGGGAAGCTTTGGATTCTTGACTGAGTAAATAAGATGTAGATGTAGATTTGACTTTATTGGCAAAATATATAAACAATTTTAGGTAATATTACAAAAATTGCCCACCGAAGAATAAGTTCGAGAGAACTTGTGCTCTCCGGAGGAGTTCAAGTGACATTGACTCATTGAGATAAAAATAAAAATAAAAATAAATAAAAATTTATGTCCTCCAAAATGAAAATTTTCCCCTGCCATTTTGCGTTTCAGACATAAAGGAACATTTTTGGTTCCGTGTCTGTCTGTATTTCCTTGTAACGCCCATAAATACCCGAAATAATGATCGAAATGGGCTGAAATTTAGAGGGTAGGTGCGGGTTGGGTCACAGGTGGTCCCATACCAAAATCATTTAAAAAGTACGGTAGCTTTCGACTGCGCATGCGCAAACGTGAAATAATTGAAACGCCCATAACTACCTTAAATATCGTTAAAATGAGTTCAAACTTAGAGGGTCGATCAGGAATAGTAGTTTGATAGTTCTAAATGAATTTCATTGTAATCGTACCGTAACTTTCGCCTGCGCATGCGCGAACATGAACTGTTGTCCAAATTTCCTTGTAACTCTTCTAACTACGCGAAAAGTAGTCGTAGAGAGCTGAAATTTTGAGGGTACACGCGGGTGTGATCGCATATATGGTCCCGTTCCAAAATCATGGAAATCATTTCGTCTTCGCATGCGCAAACGTGAAATAATCGAAACGCCCATAACTACTTAAATATTCTTGAAATGAGTTCAGATTTGGAGGGTCGATCAGGAATAATGCTTTGATAGTTCCATATGAATTTCATTCGTCTGCGCATGCGCGAACATGAAATGTTGACCGTTTTCTTGTAACCGCTTCTAACTACGCGAAAAATAGTCGTAGAGAGCTGAAATTTTGAGGGTACACGCGGGATGGTCCCGTATCAAAATGAACCTACCCAACTACTCTACACGTTCATGTGATTCAAGTAAGGAAGCTATACTGCCTACTCGAATTGGCAGACGTTTTTCTTATTTTGTGCACATGTGAGTTTACAACTCTAAAATTTTCGTACAGTTTTAAACTGGCGTCAGCCGTACTATATCGAATAAATAAAATAAATACGTGAAGCGGATTCTAGTTGAAGCTAAGCTGACCACACCGATCGGTTCGGGGGTTTTGTCGACAAGTTCCCGGGCTTCCGATAGGTCATAAGTCAAATCTTATCCCGAATACCAAGTCAGCCTCGAGCCTCCCCAACGGAGGAAAACACCTACCCATTTCCCCCACCACAACCCCTCCCCTCCACTTCCCCTCCAATTGACCGCATCACTCCCGGCAGTTCCGTAGCGGCCTCGCTAACGAACGCGTAACTCCGCCCCTCATTTTTTCGCCGCCTGCCTTTGATTTTTGATTTACCACCAATTTTTTTCGTTTTTTTTTTCGAAATTAATTTAATTTTTTTTCGTTTTTAATTTCGCCCCATTTCACAGCGATGAGTATAATTTTCGTAGTCTATAATAGTTAATTAAATTAATTCTACGTCAACTCCAATTTTTACACGTTATTTCCTTTTCCTCGACGAAAATCGATCCCACTCTCAACCTTTTCTGTCCTACATCCGTCCCTTCCAGCGAACCCTGAATGATCTCACACGACCATGAACCGCACTTCGTCCTCCCTTCAGCACAATGGCACCCAAAATCCCTCCGATTTCGAAAAAACGGGAAACAAAATCCACGACCAGTTATATACTCGTATTATTGAGTCAACGTTGACTTTCGAAACATAAATAAGTACCAATTTTATTTTACGCTCATTTTTCGAGAATTTATCGCGGTTTATATGAGGTGAAAGATGTCGCAAATTATGTTATGCTCCCTCGGGGAGTCAGTGGCGCTGTATAACGCGAACAACAACAACGCTAGCAACGATACGAACAACAATCGGGCCAATTCGCCACCGGTACCGACGATATATCGGTAAGTAGGTAATAAATATACTAGGTTCAGGTTAGCTTAGCTAAATAATATATATATAACATTATTAATCATGTAATATTCACAACATGCACATCCGAAATAACAAAGGCAATGCCTAATACGAAACGATGCTTTCACGTTTATTTCAACTTGTATATATCCGAGTAAGAATGCTTGGACAGATAGCATTCTGAAGCTCATGCCTACCATACACAGTTAATTTGTGGATGGAAATGATTTCTTCACACATTCATTCATTATGCAGATACGTACGAGGCGAAGACTCGCCTACCAACACGCTAATTACAATATACTGGTGCATATAATTACCTAAGTAACTATAACTGTATTGGGACATTAATGGAAATAGCTCCATAAAAGGGCTGGCTGACAGCAGATATTTTGATCTATGTTATAGCAAATGAAACCGGAAATCAAAATTACGCTTCCAGTTTTTTATTTTACATAAACCTACCAGGAATAACAATAGGACAGATAGCAATTTGTTAGGTACTTGCCAATTATTCCGAAATCATAACAAAATCCAAGTTCAATTTACAAGTTAAGGGTATCAAAATTTACAGGTTAAGGGTACGTTCATGAAAATGCGTTGTAATGAGGAAGGCTACGAAAACAGGTAGGTACCCAGAAGCATAAGAAATAATACACAGCAGAGCAGATACAAATGCATAGAGAAGAGATAGTCCCAAGAGGGGTGGAGATTTTTGAAGCTCAGTTGGTGAATTCACAGTGATTCTTAGATTCACCAAAAGGTACATAATTTTATAGTAACTAAAGCATGAAAACGTCATAGGAGACCAAAAAAAGTATGAAAGGCCTGCTATTTACAACTGTACGATAATATCTACTCGTACAATATACCTACCTAATTCTGGTGGACACATATGCACCTGTCTGACAGAGAACAGTAAATACACCGAGTACCTACGGGATACTCCATAATGGTAAACATATAGGTATGAAATAAGCATGAATCGTAATTTTATTTATCATGCTGTAAGCAAGAATGGCCACACTATTAGTTATATGTAGGTACCGGTTTTGAGTTATGGGTGCTTACCTATAACTCGAGAATGAACGCATTACCACTGCAAATAAAAAATAATTACATACAGTAGTACATTCTCTTCCCTATTTTATTTCACCATCAAGTTCAGAAAAAATAATAAATAGAAATACATAACGAATAATACACTGGAAGTACCTAATGAATGAGGAGGTATTGTAACCTATGTTTATAATAATAATTATTATTATTTGCGTTATACAATTAAAAATGAGGAGATTAAATAAATTATTACTAAGGAAATTAAGCTAGAATATTAAGAATTAGAATATACGAAGTATGCTCTCAGCGAATGAGGAATACATTCGGAAGAGATGATCCCATAGCTTGACGATGGAGGGGGGGGGGGGGGGGGGGTTGCGACAGCCCGCGGCAAGTATCATAATGGTCGTGTCATTCACGCTTGAAACTGTTTCCGACCGCAATCAATAACCTCATTCCTCGGAATTCTCTCTGAACACTTATAAGTGGGTCAAACACATTTCACAGAAACGATCTTCACAAATCACGTCCAAAGATTAATATTTATGTAGTCTCACAAAAAACTGGACTTAACCCAGATAGGTAAGCCAGAATTTTCTTCTTCTTTTTTTCTTCAAATTCTGTTATGTACCTACTATCTATATTTATTGTAAACATTACATATTCATGTTTTTTCTTAATTATTTACATCGTAGGCTCAAAAAATAAATGTCCTTCTGGAAGGATTGCAGGGCAATGAGACATCACTATTACAAACCGTTAGAGCCACTTTTATATGCCCATTTTGGAGTAGGAAAATACCTATTTCAAAAATTACTGGGGGCATCAAAAGGAGAACTAGGCCCTGTTTTGGCCAGAAAAATTCGAGTGACGGGTAATTTTTTAATGAAACTTCATGTAAACACAGAATCTGAAATGAAAATTGGGGGTGGTTACCATTTTAATAAACCAAGTTAGAGCACGTTTAGCGCATGCGCCCGAGCTCGAAAATTTCGTTTTTGAAATCTACGCATACCGCAGCTTGTTGGCCACGCAGTCCGCAGTGGTTAACGTAGTATGGTTAGGTAAATCGAGAGCTATCCAACGAGTGGTGAACGATTTTTGTACGATGATAACTGGCGAAGATAAAGTTCCGTAGCAACGAATCGGTTGTAAGCGAAAATCATCAGAAATATTTTCGTGACGTTGTTTCCGTTGCATGTCTCCGTTGCATGTCCCGCGTTTCATTTTCGAGTTTATGTAGCAAAGTAAAGACATAAAATGTCAAAAAACTTTATTTCATTTGCAACATCAAGCATACTAAAACAAGAATGATGAATGTTAAGAAAAAATTTGAAATAACCAAATCCTCTTTGATTCAAGAATTAATTGTTTAAAAACGTTAAATATAAAAGTTCAACACGTTTTTGTATGATATGGTGCAAAACAGTCCACATGTAACGCCAAATTGCACTTGACACATTTTGTCGTAGCTTTCTTATTACCAGAGTTCGGATCGATATCCAAAAAAAAAATAGCTGAAATATGCAACAAAAGTTAGCAAAATATGCAAAAACATGCAAAAAATTCAAAATAATATGCAAGTTGAAATTTTGGTCCAATTTTTTCGGTTTTCAAGTTTTTATTGAGAAGTCTAATATGGGAATGAGCAATATAACCCCAAACTCTTAATCATTCATCTATATTTTATAAAATAACAGCAAATAAAACTGTGCAATATTAAATAAAATTTACATACAATGATTAAAATTTCAATGTGTAGGTGTAGGTATAGATTAATTTCCCTGGACTATCAACACTTTTTCGAGGTTTTCGACTGTGAAATTCCTCCGTCGGTCTGACAGAGTCATTTTCAGCGTGGAAAAGGATCTTTCAACGTCGCTGCTGATAACAGGAAGGAATTTTAACTTGGCAATTTCTCCAGGAGTGAGATATCCCGGAGAGATCGAAAGGACAGTCATACAAAGGCACATATAAGACCTTTCACATGACCGGAGATCGGAAATTTCAGTGTAGGTACGCAGATATTTCTTAGAAATATGCCATTTATATGCAAAACTCTGTAACATATGCAGGTGCATATAATATGCAAAAAATAGCAAAATATGCACGAATATGCTATTTTAAATTCAATTTTAAATGTCCAAACCATCTCCAAATACCTTAATTCGGATAAGTATGACACTTTCTATTGAAAAAACCTGATATGCGAAATATGCAAAATCCGACCTCTACGTTTTACACACTCTGCATACTAGTTGTCTTTTTTTTAACCGGATTCCAGTGTCATTTTAGCGAAGCGATCAGTTTTGTTCAATTTATCGTTGTCACGCACATGTAAATACGACATGATATACTGGAATCTATCTCTTGAGACAGCCTTTGATTCAAGGTCGTTATGTGAATCTACTTCATTTTGCCAATACATTCTCTTTCTTGGCACAGAAACATAGCCACTTAGTAGCAAAATACCAATAAAAATTAGCGTTTTTGGTGACGTTTGGAAGGTGAGTTGCGTTTGGCAGCATATTGGTTGGTATAATTTTACTCTTGGTTGATTTTTTTTCGGGAAACTCTCGTTTTACGAAAATTATGTGTGTCTGGGCCACTCTCGCGATATTGTGAAGGAAGACTGGTACTAGTGCTTGGTTGGTGTAGGTCTATACTATTAGTAAGAACAGGGTCCAAAGTCGAAATCACATCCATATCGTAGTCACATCCTGTGATACGATTGCCTCTGAAATCTTCATCAATGACATCGTCAGTTGCATTTGTAGGCGGTAAAACGGTCACATCCAATCCTCGAGATGGTATTTCGGCTTCTTTTTCATCAAGGATCTCCAACAATTCGAAAAGAGTAAGCCTTTTGCTGAAAAACAACAAGATGAACGAAATGATATCGCTTTGGCCTATAATCCTTCCAGAAGGATATCAAAGTTTGATCGCATAGTGAGATAAACGATAATCACAAACTGTCAATACTAAATTATCAAACAATCTAATAACATCTCTAGATAGTGTTTTTCGCAAGAAAATTAATTCTACAGCAAAAACGAAAAAATAGACTTACTTATTCATGATGATGTCTGTCAGCTCATCCGTGTTCACATAAGACACCACTTTATTTGCCTCTCACGTGGACTCTAGTCGTTCTTGCGCTCAACTGATGTCATTCTGGGTTAGGTGCACTAACATTGTTGACAAAAATCAGAGCCAGGTCCGACGGGAACATCGGGAACTAATTGTAGTAACCAAAAATCATGTCAAAGTCCACCGTCCTTCCAGAAGGGTTGTAGGGCTACCAGGAATATTGTGGATGGAGTCGGTAGGACCACCTATTGAAAATTAACTTGGGTTATTTTATAAGGTGTCTTGGTATCCTCCCAGAACCACTCCCTGTAAACTTAAGATCTCGCAAATAAACTCAGAAGTGGGGATGAAAGACGCAGGAGAGCTGAGGGACAACCTTGGGATCCCCACCATCCTCCACTACCTGGAGGATGGAGGGAGACGGCTTCCAGGCCTATAAATACTCGCCTCCTTCGCCTTTTTAACCATTCTACGCACTCCTCTAGTCACTGACTACTCTCTCCTCCTTACCTCGGCTCTCTCCTTTACCTAAAAGATCTTGGGCACGGTGGTGATTCGCTCATAACCAAACCAAGCAAACTCACCCTAAAAGATCTCGGGCATGGTGGTGGTCCGCCCATAACCAAACCGGGCACATCCCCCCTCACGCCGCTCGTGGGGGATGTACGCTCAAACACATTCATCAAATAAGGCCTCTGCTCGATTTTAAGACAGCAAATTAATTTTTCAATCTGTAGAACTCGTTATGACCCCATAACTCATTTGCATTCTATTTATTCTTTCAGTTCGCTTTTATGCTTAGCATCCCCTTCCCACGGTCTTTTACACTATAATCATCTCGAGTAAGTTGGTGCTATTATGCCGTTGATATCGGTATGCACGAATGAGCATGAAACTGGTGGAAATGACGCGATGAAACGCGGCAACATTCATGATAAGAATGAACAATGACGCATGCTTGTTTCATCAAGATATCTCACATGAATTTTGGCAACTATGCTAAATTGTTGTCATCTGCCATGTTTTCATTGGTACGACATCAAGACAACTAAAACTGTAATTTTGCACCGTATTTTTACAAGGTTTTCTCGGACTAATTTTTTTTTGGCTCAAAATGTTAGAATTTGAACATTTGACATTACGTATTTACCAAAGTTAAATGGAATTTATCGAATTAGTTGTTCTTTTCAACACTAGTTTGCTATGAGATGTTTGTTACAGTAGGTACGTCAAATGCACCCTACGCTGAGACAGAAAGGGTTCACAAATCATTCACAATTTCATTTTCTATAACAATATTTTCCTTAAACAGTACGGGAGCCGTCACTTCCTGCGACATATTCCAATGGGTGTGCAATTACATGGTAATCCGTGATTCTTCAGTTTCGTCAGAACATGGCATGGCAGAATGAGCTATTTTTGAAGCCGTGTTTAATTTATTCAATACAAATCAAATACCACTGTTCTTTTAAATATTACTGTTCTTTTATAACCTACTATCATGTACTCGTATCGCCTATTCGAGGCTTTTGACACACGGAAACCCGAAGTTGACGTCATTGTTTTTGTTTTTTCCAAATAATTGCTCATTTCGAAACTTTGGCATTTGATGTTGTTGAAAATGTATTCATTGATTCATTAATTTATTCACCGTTTCATTGATATGATATCAAGATAACTGAAATCGTAATTCTGAGCCGTATTTTTACAAGATTTTCTTGAACTAATTTTTTGGCTCAAAATTTTAGAATTTGAACATAATATGACAGTACTTACCGAAGTTTACTGGGATTTATCAAGCTTACCGAAGTTTACTGGAATTTATCAAGCTAGTTATTCTTGTCAACACCGTTTGCTATGGGATGTTTATTAAAGTAGGTACACCAAATGCACCCTACGCGGATACAGAAAGGGTTCACAAATCCTAATTTAGCTTTCTATAACAATAATTTCCTCAAACAGGTAAACTTGGTTATCATCAAAAGTTTAGCTCTATGGCAGCCTGCCAATTCCTGCGAGATATTCCAATGAGTGTGAAATTTTTTGGTAATCCGTGATTCTTCAGTTTGGTCAGAACATGGCATGGCAGAATGAGCTATTTTTGAAGCCGTGTTCAATTTATTAAATACAAATCAAATACCACTGTTCCTTTATATATTACTGTTAAAAATATTACTGTTCTTTTATAACCTACTATCACGCACTCGTATCGCCTATTCGAGGCTTTTGAAACACGGAAACCCGAAGTTGACGTCATCTTTTTTTTTCAAATAATTGCTCATTTCGAAACTTCGGCATTTGATATTTTTGAAAATTTATTCATTGATTCATTAATGTATTCACCGTTTCATTGATATGACATCAAGATAACTGAAATCGTAATTCTGAACCGTATTCTTACAAGATTTTCTTGAACCAATTTTTTGGCTCAAAATTTTAGAATTTGAACATATGACATTACGTACTTACCGAAGTTGACGGGAATTTATCAAGCTAGTTATTCTTGTCAACACTGTTTGCTATGGGATGTGGGATGGGGTGGGATGACCAAATGCACCCTACGCGGATAAGGAAAGGGTTCACAAATCCTAATTTAACTTTCTGTAACAATAATTTCCTTATAGGTAAACTTGGTTATCATCAAAACTTTAGCTCTATGGCAGCCTGCCACTTCCTGCGAGATATTCCAATGAGTGTGAAATTTTTTGGTAATCCGTGATTCTTCAGTTTGGTCAGAACATGGTATGGCAGAACGAGCGATTTTTTGAAGCCGTGTTCAATTTATTCAATACAAATAAAAGATTTACTGTTCTTTTATAACCTACTTCATGTACTCGTATCGCCTATTCGAGACTTTCGAAATCCCGAAGTTAACGTCAATTTTTTTCTCAATTAATCGCTCATTTCGATTTTTTGGATTTGATGTTCTTGAAAATTTATTCATTGATCCATTAATTTATTCACCGTTTCATTGATATGACATCAAGATAACTGAAATCGTAATTCTGAACCGTATTTTTACAAGATTTTCTTGAACTAATTTTTTGGCTCCAAAATTTAGAATTTGAGATTTAGAATTTAGAATTATTTATTCAATACAAATAAAATATTTAATGTTCTTTTATAACCTACTGTCACGTACCACTCGTATCGCCTATTCGAGGCTTTCGAAACATGAAATCCCGAAGTTAACGTCAATTTTTTTTTCTCAATTAATCGCTCATTTCGAAACTTTTGGATTTGATGTTCTTGAAAGTTTATTCATCGGGTTAAACTGCAAGAATTTTCCTTCATACTCCCTGCGAAATACCGGGAAAAAAACCGACGCAGCTTTTATTCCTCACTTCAATGACGGTTGCCTGTACAAATAAACATTCAGTGTCCCAAATTAGCTGTCCCGCTGTGTGTGGACGTCGGGGAAAAAAAAGGTTTTAGGAGGAATGCCAAACGGAAAATATCACTCACGGCCTCAACTTTGTAAATATAGGTAAGAGCTACCTTTTGTCCGTTTTGTGACCAGTTTCAACGACTCGTGGCATCTTTCTGGGGCGTGTCAATACGAGCGTATTTTCGGATGTTATCACAAAACAAGTGGCGAGAGACGCCCACTCCCCGATTCTTCAATACGTCGAGTTAGTAATTACCTATCTCTCCCTGGAGCCAGTGATTAAATGATGATAGTTTTCAAGAAAAGAACAGAAAAGTTGAAGTTCAACTTAGTACGTTGTCTGAGGAAAAGTGGGAAACATTGTGATTCTAGCGGGACTTGAACCTGCAACCTTCTGCTTCGTACGCAGTGTCATGTTTGAGCCATGAAATCAACAGTCAGCCCTCATCTAGGTACTGAGAAGGAGGACAATTCGGCATGTTAATAATATGTTGCTGTTGTACATATTATTAACCGCCGTATCACGTGTACAGGCTTCATTTTCGGTCTAAAAAAATCGTTCTTTCGCACACATGCTCCATTTGGGCCCTAGTTGTGTCCCGAAACTTTTCAACCCGATCGGAATATACCCAGGGGAGTTATGAGTGAACATGTGTATAAAAATAGGTACTTTTTGTGTTTTAGCAACATGTTGGTAACATAAGCTTTTAAGGTATCGTTTTTCATGTTTTTGGGGACGAGAAGACCGAATATGAAGTCGATTTTGACCAAAGAGTGGAAAATCGAGGTTCTGCCAAATGTTCAGCTCCCAAAATTGCTTTTTTATGAGTCAAAAACCTGGGAAATCGTCTGAAATCACCATCAATTTGTATAATAACGCTAGAAAAAGTGGATCAAGACGATTAAATGGCACTATCAATGATCAGAGATAATTTGAAAAAAAAACGTACCTACCTAATTCGTGTTTTAGGGGCCAAAAATGGTGGAAACCATCAGAAATAGCTATTTCAATTATTTCACCTGAAAGAAACAAAAATGAACAGCCAACATTTCTGTAGGTATGTCCAATAGAATAATAAACCCATGTGACAAGGACTGCAGCATTTTGACATTTTATGTCTTTACTATGGCACATAACTCAAAAAGTGTGACGTTACGGTGTGACGAAGAAAGCGTTATGAAAATTTTCTAATGATTTTCACGTACAACCGATTCGTTGCTACGGAACTTTAACTTCGCCAGTTATCATCGTACAAAAATCGTTCACCACTCGTTGGATAGCTCTCGATTTACCTAACCATATTACGTTAACCACTGCGGAGAGCGTGGCCGACAAGCTGCGGTATGAGCGTGACTGTTTAAATAATTATTGTTTACACACAGGTGATCATTCTCAATCATTTATATTGTGAACACGATTGCAAGCTTTATATAAGTAAAGACATAATTTTAAGACCAAACAACCGATAAACGAATTATCTCTTGGAGATGTACGAGTCTTGGAGATGAAGCTCGGACTGTGTTTATGTTTAACAAAATTTTTAAACAAAAAAAAATAAAGTACGAGGTACGTGGTACGTGGTGTGGGTGCGGGAGGGGGCGCAAAGACATAAAATGTCCCACGTGGTTGCGTACTTGTACGAAAGCTGTTTTAACAATTTTAATAAAGTTACTGAAAAATCAAAATTTTCTGTGGTCAATACCTATAATGAACCGTTGTGTAATAACTTGCCCATCAATAATACTTCAACGGTTGTTCAAGTTGCAAAAATACCGATCAACAAAATCCAGCCCCTTCTTGGTAGATGCCGTTCTGTAATAATTTTTCAAGTAAAATATCAGTACTGGGCCTCTGCTAAGCCAGTTATGCTGTTCGATTTCTAGTGCTTTGACAGAATTGCACGATTAGACGGCAGACAAAAGCATGCCAAAGACTCCAGCCCCAATAATGACGGTATCAGTACTTGGTATCATGAGGCATATTACTGAGGTAGTATAATAGGTCACTATCGGCGTTCGCATAGAAAAGTGAAGGTGCCTAGGTAATTTTTTTTAAAATATTTGAAAATCCTACTACGAAAAACGCACTACAATGTGTATAAAGTAATCATAAACACGTTTTCGAAAATAATTTTTTTTAAATAATCTGTTGATCGCACTAAAAAGCAAAGACGCTGCAAATTATTACAAAACGGTTTATTATTTACCCTTATAGATGCCCCATCTGCGTAGATCGCTGTTTTCTGTGGTCAATACCTACCCTCCAGCTCCCCCCAAGGAAAGCCCTAAATCGAGTACTAGAACCGGCCCGGGCATTACAGTTTCATAACTAATGTGCGGTAGACTCAATAATTCTATAATTAATTATTTATCGTTATTCATAAAGCATATCGTTCCTTGTTCAAGTTACAGAATTCCAAAAATCAACAAAATTCCCGAAGTCCACCAATCAACAAAATCCAAAATAACCATCATTCTTCAAATGAAATTAATAATATCACGGAAAAGCCATTTCACTCAGCCATGCGCGATTATCGTCAGCTGTTCCCTAGCAAAGATATCTGGATACCTGGATTTACATCGTTTCATTCACGATCATGTTGACTGCTTTTCGGTGCAAATTTCAGGGCCTTACTGCGAACGAACGGCTGAAGGCTCCGGGTGGTCTCAAAAAAATTCCTCAGTTCGCGACCAATTTAAAAACGTAAAAAATTCGACATAACGGCGCCCTGGACATTTCAACCCCTGTCTTTCACCCCTTAGAGATGGCTGACGGGAACGCCGAGCTTCGCGGACCAACTAGACCCCAAATGGAACTCAAATACCAAATTTCATTAATTTTTGTTCACGGTAACTAAGGAAAGTGCGAAGTAGGGCGGACGTACAGAAAATGTTTTAATATTCCGCTTTCGGATTCTAACCAGGTACGCTGAAACAGAAACCATCAAATTGTGGAGAGTGGGTTTTTTTTAATGCCAAAAGTATAAACAAAGAAGAACCAAAACCAAAGAAGAACATTTTTGGTTTAAGAATAAACCAAAATTTAAAAAAAAAATTGCTTAAAAAAGCTGTATGTATAGAACTAAAAAGTAAAGAATAATTTTTATGCTGAACAAACATACATAATTTATTCAGAGCCATTACAACAAAATTTTTGGGGTCAGAAATGGGTGAAAATGTTTAAAATTATGTTAACTAAACCAACCACATTGTATCCCTTCTTTTTTTATCATTTATATATTTTACTTATACCTACTTACAATTATTTGACTTTATTATTTATACATTTTACTTGAAATTTGGCGCCGGCTTCAAAAATTTTGTACCTATCGGCTTTGAATGAATTATGTACGTTTGTCAGCATAAAAATTATTCTTTACGTTTTAGTTTTATAAGTACAGCTTTTCTGAAGTTTGTGTTTTTTATCATTATCATGTACAAATTTTGGTTACTCTTGTCATGTTGTTTACAAAAAGTACCTACCGTTGGGCAACGAATTGACAAGTGACGATTTGACAGTATTAGAGGAGGCTGAATGTGCCCAATAAGTGTTTTCTCGTTTTTGCTTCCGAAATTGCCGATTCGTTACCAATAGCGGAAGCCTTGTAAACATTAGGAGAACAGACCGGTTTTGATCACGTTTCAGAGATCAACGGGTTATCGATAGTCCAACACGAGTGACGAAATCATTCGACGATCTGGTCGAAATGTGACGAAATCATGTGCTAAAAACGGTGACGTATACTTCAGACGTAGGTAATCCTAGTCCAAGATTCCGGCCTCTACGAACATAGTAATATATTTCTGGTTTCGACACTCGTTTTCCATTCACCCAAGGGTTATTGAAGATATTGAAAAAGAAGAAGATACTGATAAGTATTGAAAAATAAGCTATCCATTTTAATTAAAAAATAAATATTTTTTAAACCGCCTTAGCACATTTTGACATTTTTCTGAAAGCATTTCCTCTTGAACGAATGCCCATGAATTAGGTTACCTACTCTTATAACACGAAATTGAACCAATTTCGTTGATCCAATGGCATAAAATCACTTGTACCTTCCCAACTATCCTAAGAGAAGTGAATGTTTCAAGTTGCCCTCTGATTTTATATTCAGTCTAAAAAAAACTCGCGTGCCAACTAAAAGCGATATTTTTTTTAAACTACGCCAGTAGAGTACGAGAAATAACAAGATAGATAATACAAGCAATCCAGCAGTACAAGCATGAGAACCAAATAAACTAACAACAGTATACACATTAAGAACCATAACTAGTGTAAATAAAGTAATATAGTTACATAGAGATCTAGTCAAGTTCAGTGAACAGCCGTCGGCAGGAAGTTGATAAAATACTAATTAAAAAGAATTTGAGAACCTTGAATGAAATGTTGAATGAGTTAATTTATTTAAATCTAGATTTAGTGAATGAATTTGAATTGTGAATGGGTTTGTTTACAGAAATAGAGACCTTGATTTGAAGGGCAGAGTGTAATTATCTATGAGTTGGACTCACTTAATTCAATATGTTGTTGTTACCTATTACAAAATGTTTAATAAACGCTTTAACTCTCATTCAATTCAAATAATACAAGCAGATAATCAAGGATACCAACTACCCATAGCACTGAGCCACGCCATATCGCCTGAATGTGGACACAGGAACTGGTATTTTCTTGAACCTCCCCCTTGAACCTCTGGTATTTTCTTTTTATTAGACTAAATATTTATGAAAACACTGTTTCATTAATAATTAAGAGCTTCTTATAATTAAATTTTCCTATGTTTTACCTTAATACAATGCCGTCGAATCTGCCCCGTTCCAATACACGTTCGAAAGAAATCTAACAAGTTGTTATTGAGGCAAAGGAACTTTCAGGGGTGTGAGGGAGCGATTGAGGTGTGAACTTGTAGGAGAGATACGTTTCTCCATTTTTCGAAAGAAATCTTTTGGAAAGGTACATCACAAGAATTACACCGAAGAAAATTCAACGAAGTAACAGTCGATTATCCCCAGTCTTCTTCTAGTGTGGAACTGTTGTCCAATACCCACAACAGAAAACATGCGCAGAATGAAGAGTCACTAATTTGACTAACCAGATCGAGTTCATTACATAACAGGTTGTGTGTCAAGTTGGAACGATGCACCTACTGGGAGAATTCGTGAAAGTAACAGCTCTAACAGCTCTTTTTCTTTTCATCACTGTCGACTCTATCAGTTACTTATGACTGCTATATTGACGTTATGAAAGGTGTAATATTTTTAACAGATTGTTTATTAACACTGTTGAGAGGCGGAGTCCTTCCACCTTTAATGTGAGCCGTTTTTCAGTTGCAGGGCCCCCATCGCCAGTATCGAATTCATGGAAGAGCTGTCAGAAACGATGGGAAACTCCCGACAGCTGACTCCCGGTCTGAGGTACAGGAACTTGGGCAAAAGCGGTCTACGGGTATCGAACATCGGTTTAGGTGAGGTTAACATTTTACTCTATTCAAGTTGGTTTATTCAAGTTCCTGGTCAGCATTCAGTACTTCCGTTCCTACTTCGTCATTTTCATCCAGTAGTATCTGACAGGGGCTTCATGTCGAATTTCAACATTCAGGACTGCAACCTGACTCATCTGATCGGGGTCGATCTAGGTAAGGTTAGTGGGGGTCATAAGTCATAACCCCCCCCCCCCCCCCCCCCATTGGCTCGAAAAGTTCATCACAAAAATTTATGTATTATGTATATATATTTATGTGCCACTCCAGATGATATCTGTCCTTGGGTAGGTACATGGTAAAAATTCCAGATTTCCCCAAAACGGTTTGTATTGCCAAACGAAAGGATGAGTTCGAAGATGAGCAATTTTCAAATACCAAGGGGATCAAATTGGAGTTTTTAGGGGTCAAAAGTCGGTAAAAACGGCTAAAATTGCAAACAATTGCTATAAAATCACTGGAAGTGGTATGGAAGGGTGAGTAAAGACAGAAAAATACCATTTCAGTTGTTTTTCACACAGAATAGGGGTCAGATTTTTACTTCTGTGGGTAAAAAAATTGGTAAAATAAGTATTAATTCACCTGACGTTGAGTGGGATGATTAATCACGACGGACGGACTACCACGATGATAAAACTATTTTTATCAAAAGCAAGTGGGTCATATTTGACTTTTGTAGGGTCAAACATCGGTACAAATGGCTAAAATCGCGAAAACTTACATAATATTTAAGAAAAGTGGTATGGTTTCTCGCTATATCATCTTTTTACACAATATCAGGAATATCTCTTTGAAAATTCGCTCTTATAGCCATGCTACATGACAGGAATTTCCCCCCCCCCTCTATTTTCGATAAACCCCCCCCCCCCCCCCATTAAACAATCCTGGCTACGCCACTGTGGTCCACACTGGCCCCTCGGATAAGTCTAATATGGGCAACGTAAGTCTGAACAAAACATCCTCAGGACTATCAGCTGATCAGAGTTACTTCCCAGATATTCTTTCTCGGCAGTCCCACTGGTCCATTACGAATTGAATACTGAAGAGAAGAGCAATGGGCAATTTCCGTGGGTTACAAATTCTCCTTCTGATCAAAAACGGAAATGGGCAATTTCACCGGTTTTTTCAGTGGGTTATAAGTTAGTTCTCCTTCTGTTCAATAACGGAAATGGGCAATTTCACCGGTTTTATTTTATTTTCTTAAGTAGAAAATCTCGGCGATTGCTTTCCAAAAAGGTGCTATATAAGGGGTATCCGATGATCGAAAGTGGGGGCGACAAACCAGTAGAAAGAAAGCGAAATGACGTCATAGGTCTAAGCCCTCAGTGGGGGGAAGCCTCAGCGCCTTTCACTCATGACGTCATTTCGTTTTCTTTCTATCCGTTTGTTGTCCAAGCTACACGGAATTTTGAGATGAATGTTTTCAAGGGTGCTAAATCCGATGACAAGATCAAAAATAAAACATTCTTACAAATGGAAATTGCCTACTAACAATTACCTACTGACCACACGATGAGGTGTTTGTCAGAAAGTCGAGGCAGAAAACAACTGTGGAATTTGAATTTCTGAGTTCCCGCTAGAAATGACGAATCAGGTAAATTGCCGTGTGGTTCAACTCAAATCCCGCTTAGAGTGCTAATGCATCAGTTCAAACGATGTACAGAACAGCAAATTTATAAGTAACTTTAAAAACGTGCTAAAAATCAAATCAAGGTGACTGCAAAGGTTCTAGAAGGTTGCCACGAAGGTAGGTTTGTCATTATTTCTAATGTTGGGTTGTTGGCAGCATTGCGAGCGTTCGCCTCCCAGGCTTTGCTCCGCCTCCTTGGGCCAACAGCCAATCAGTTGTCAATAGACGCCAATACGTCATTTTTTGCCACATTTTTACTTTTAATAACCCTCATTTAAAAAGCAACGCTCATTTTGGTTTATTATTTTCAATAATGAACCATTGGAATCGAGCATGAAAAAAAAAATTCTTACCCCCCCTCAAAATTTGATGGTTTACGTTTCAGGGTATGTAGAATCCAAAACTGCAATAAAAATATTTCTGTCTGTCCGCCGTACGGGCCACTTTTCTTAGTTACCATGAAAAAAAATTGATGAAATTCGGGTTATAGGTTCCGTTCGGCGTCTAGTTGGTCCTCGAAGCTCGACGTTACTGTGAGTCATCTCTAAGGGGTTCAAAATAGGGGTTGAAATTTTCAAAACGCCTATACCATTTTTTTACGTAAATATTTTTACGGTTTTAAATAATTCTTGAACTTGCGAGTTTTTTAAGACCATCCGGAGCATCGTCCGTCCAGCCGTTCGTTCACAGTAAGGCCCCGAAGTTTGCACTGACAGGCATTTTCGACTCCAGTGTGAATGAAATTGTATACAATTCAAACCAAATCTCGTAACCAGAGACGCGCCCACAATAGGAATTTGGGAATACGGCCAATCATTGGTAGGGATCACCTGATTATATTGGCGGAGTATGAAGTCGAGTTGGTTGTTCTGTGATATTATTTAATTTGAAAAATGATGGCTCTTTTGGAGTTTGTTGGTAGGTAGTGAAACTTGAACAAACGTTGAAGTATTATTGATGGGTAAATTATTACTACGGTAAATCATTACTCAACGGTAAATTATTACACAACGGTTCATTATACCATCTACGTAGAAGGGGCTGGAGTTTGTTGGTAGGTACTTTTGCAACTTTTTTCACTCCTCATCAACAATTTCTTTTCAGAACTTCATTATGTGTGTTTCTTTTTGTTAGGTACTGTTTGTCATCGGCAGAATTATTTTAGCAACATTTAACTCGTGATTTAGGTAGGTACCTAGTAACGAGTACGGGGTTAGGTACTAACCTACGGAGGGTCTGCGATCTACATAATTATGCATAGAATAGTACATATTATAAAATATAGACGGGTTATCTATACATAGAGCTGCGATCTGTAACAGAAGGGTATTCTATACAAAATAATAAACCGTTGTGCAGGGATTTGCAGCGTTTTTGAAACGGGCTTCAAACAAAGATTTTTCGAAGATTTCTGAATATTATTTTGACAAAACAAATGTTTGACGAAAATCCCCATTGGCCGCAGGGCTCACTGTCAGGACATCATCAACGCAGGCACTGAGAGTGGAGTAGGAATTATCACTTGCCCTCGTCCATGATCTGTACTATCCAAGTTTGTGTTAGGACACCAGTTGATCTCGTAGTGGCCTCAAAATTTGACAGGATGGAATCTGAAATGCTAAATTGGCGAAAGAAATCCCAGAAAAATCAAAACCCATCTTCATCCCATTATAGAAATAAACCCCATTGCTGCAACCTTGGAATCAGGCTGGTTATCAGGAAAGGATATCAGGAAATCGAGTATTTTGAAGAAAATTTCAAACAATGATTGCAGGAGCCTGGGTGACTTTCGGAGGCGCTGTGAGCGAATCAGAGGCGGAAGCAGTGGTGGAAGCTGCTTACCTGGCAGGGATCAACCTCTTCGACCTCAGCGAGGCCCACACCGGGCCCAGGGCGGAAATCCTACTTGGGCAAATACTCAAGAGGAAACCCTGGCCACGGACGTCGTACATCGTCTGCACCAAAATCTATTTCAACTCCAAGTGAGTGAGTTTCTGTATCGTAGCGAGCATTTATCCCGACTTCTTGATCGCAAGTTTAAGAGAAAACAAATCGTGTAAAGCACAATGTACTCAATTATAATGATGAATGAGCGAAACATTTATGGAGACTCATCGACAAACATGGTATCTATAAAGATAAAGAGTTAGATTTTTACATGAATCTACTTTCACCGGAAGAAGGCCTTTCCAATACCTAATAAAGACTCTATGGAGACTTTTTTCCTTCCATGGCAAAGACCACCTTTCGGTGTTTCCCTCTCAATGGCTCAGATATCGAGTATGACTAGCAAAGTATTTGGAAGACTGTAACAACTTAAGAATGTCGCAAATGATTTCCCTCAATATGTTAAAGCACAACATTTACAATAATTAATTTTCCCAATTTTTGATTACGCGAAATTGGCATTCTGTGATCTATCAAAAGAAAAAAAAAAGTGTTAAGCTGGGTTCACATGGTCGCGTAAACGCTCAAAAGCGTAAAGTGTAAAGCCTCCTGATTGGCTACCGACTAGTTGATGGGGGGGGAAGCGTCAACGCCGAGTTCACTTTTGGAGGTGACTGTAGCGTATTGGAAATGTAGATATTTTGAGCGTTTACGCGCCGTAAAGCGTGCGCAGTAGACCCCCCGCGCAGGGCCCATCCAAAATGGCGGATCCGTCACAGCTGATCTCCCACATCTTCCGGTAGACGAAAGACTCGAAAGACAAAACAACGCGGGAAAACAACAGCTGGACAGTTCTCCCGAGGCGCATTGCGCATTGGCGTTACGCCTCCATGTGAACCAACACTCGCGTTTTCAGCTTTTACGCGCCTCCCACCCTCGCCGCCTACGTCGATTACGCTTTTGAGCTTTTGAGCGTTTACGTGACCATAGCAGTAATGATTTTCAAACTTTTAAAATTTAACACTCCTCCGTATCTTGCCGTACGGCTGATCCAGCGGGATGCTGTCCATTCTAAAAATACACGTAATGCTGCAAAATCACTCGAAATACCCAAACATAATACATCCTTCTATGGCAGGTCTTTTATAGTAGGTACAAGGTATTAAATTTTACAATGATCATCAATATTACTTCGACACTACTCAATCAGTAATAACATTACGAGAGGGGTGCAATGACGTCACAATTGGTTTTAAATGTGAAAAATCATAGAAAAATGACTACTGATCGTAGGACAGTGCGGTTAGTGTCAAAATTCTCAAGATGGTGTCAAAATTCTCACCATTCTACTTTCATTACAAAAAAAAAAAAATCCAAGCGCATACCCCATTGTAAAATGAATTCGTTAAGTAACACCCGTCCATTCGTTAGACTTACTTACTTATACGGCAGATATTTTGTTCAGAATTTCCCAATTTGGATTTGTAATAATGATAAATCATGTTCCTTAGTTGAACCAAATGAACCAAATTAATGAACTGACCTTAAGGTCATACAGTGAACCAAAAATCTAGGATGCGGAATCTTGTGTGACCAGAATTTTTTCCTTACGCCTTCTGCTGCTGGTGATTGCTCGGGCCTTAATTCGCAAACCCTTGTCTAAATTACATAAATATAACAATACTTAGCTAACTGATCGAATTTTTATCGTCACCCAAAGTCAGAGGTTGGCGGAATTTCAAAGCCCTGGTTGGAGGTGGCCACATACGCGGGGGCGGTTTGAAATCGATGGGGTTCGACCCTGACCCGGTAGCCCCCCCTTCACCGCAGTACTGGAGAAAACATGCTCCTTATAATTATTCTGCCGTTTCCCAAGTCAAATGTAAACATCCACCAAATGGGTGGGCAGCACAGATTCCTAGTAAACATCCACCAAATGGGTGGGCAGCACAGATTCCTAATTGTTTTAAATCGTTGAATAAATTGTGATTCATGCAATCAGCGGACGGTATCAAATATTTTGTCCGCAGTACGATCCGTGTACATGAATAAACCACTCCCCTCTACCAATTACCGTTCAATTTCATGAATCGCATACCGATTTCATCAAATTCCGACTGTAATTTTCCCCTTAACGTGCACAGAAGTGTTTTTCCTTTGAACGCTCTCAGGCACCCGGAGAAAAATGGTCGCAGAGCTGAATTTCGGGCTGGACGAAACTTGGATGGTCCTATGTGAGTCTCTTCAAAGTCGGACGGTCACTTCCGTATGCAAGTGATTAAAAGTTTACCAACTGACCCAAAACCTAGGAAACCGGAAATAAGCTGGTATATGGAGTTTGTGGCATGTTGTACATTCATTTTGGTTTATAATTTTGAATAAACCATTGGAATCGAGTATGAAAAAAAAAAAAAAAAATTACCCCCCCCCCCCCCAAAATTTTCATGAGTTACGTTTCAAGCGTATGTAGAATCCAAAACTGCAATAAAAATATTTCTGTCTGTCCGCCGTACGGGCCACTTTTCTTAGTTACCATGAAAAAAAAATTGATGAAATTCGGGTTATAGGTTCCGTTCGGGGTCTAGTTGGTCGTCGAAGCTCGACGTTACTGTCAGTCATCTCTAAGGGGTTCAAAATAGGGGTTGACATTTTCAGAACGCCGTAGCTCGAAAACTTTCGATAGAAGGGTATGGTTTTTTTTACGTTATTAAATTTGTCTTGAGCTAAACAATTTTTTGAGACCACCCGGAGCACTGTACGTCCAGACGTTCGTGTGCACCAAAAAGCTTCGTCAACAGGACCGTGAATCAAACGGTATAAATCCGGCCCGGATATCATCACTAAGGAGCACCTGATTGTAATCAAGGATGGCTGTATGAAGTCGAGTTGGTTGTTCTGCGATATTATTTCATTGATAAGTGATGGACTATTGGATTTTTTAAGTAGGTACTTCTGAAACTTGAACAAACTTTGAAGTATTATTGATGGGTAAATTATTACACAATGGCAAATTATTACACAACGGTAAATTATTACATAACGGTAAATTATCACAGAACGGTTTATTATTTTGTACAGAATACCCTTCTGTTACAGATCACAGCTCTCTGTATAGATAACCCGTCTATTATAATATAATATGTTACTACTCTATACATATTATGTGGATCACAGATCCTCCGTAGGTTAGTACCTAACCCCGTACTCGTTACTAGGTACCTACCTAAATCACGAGCTAAAATAATAGCTAAAAAGCCGATGGCAAACAGTAACTAAATGGTAAAAAGAAACGCAAATAATGAAGTTCAGAAGGGAAATTGTTGATGTGGAGTGAAATAGATGTCCCTTCTGCGTATATCAGTTTTCTGTGGTCAGTACCTACCCTCTGGTCAAGTATAACGAACCGTTGTGTAATAACTTGCCCATCAATAATACTTCAACGGTTGTTCAAGTTGCAAAAGTACCGATCAACAAAATCCAGCCTCTTCTTGGTAGATGAACCGTTGTGTCATTTTTATAAATGTCATCAAATTCCGAAAATTCTACGAAGTGTCTGGTTCTGTATTTTGGTTTATTATTTTCAATAATGAACCTTTGGAATCGAGCAAGAAAAAAAATTCTTATCCCCCCCCCCCCCCCTAAAATTTGATGGTTTACGTTTCAAGGTATAGCCTGGACGGGTCATTGACCTTAGGCTCATAAACCAACATAAGTTTAGATCTTGTATTATGTATACAGACTCTCTAAAAATCATTATATTTGTTGTATAAAGTATTTGCTGAATAAAAAAATTGAATTGAATTGAGGTATGTAGAATCCGAAAATGGAATAAAAAAAATTCTGTCCGTTCGTTCTGACGTTCCTTATTTACCATGAACCAAAATTAATGAAATTCGATTTTTAGGTCCCATTTGGGGTCTAGATGGACCGCGGAGCTCGACGTTATTGTCAGTGAACTCTAAGATGTGAAAAATAGGGTTTCAGAACGCCGCAGCTCGAAAACTTTCAGTAGAAGGGTATGTTTTTCTTTACGTTTTTAAATTGATCTCGAACTAAAGCATTTTTTTTGAGACCACCCAGTCTTCGTTTGCAGCGAAAAGCTTCGTCAACATGATCGTGAATGAATAGGTATAGTATATAATATATCCAGCCCAGATGTTATTGCTGGAGTACACCTGATTATAATCCCGCATGGCTGAATGAAATCGAGTTGATTGTTCCGTGATATTATTTCATTTGAATAATGATGGTTATTTTGGATTCATTTATAGGCAATTTTTAAATCTGAACAAACGTTATGCTTCGTGAATAACAACAAAATAATTAATGACAGAATTGTTAAATCCACCATTTATGTAACTATCATTCCCCGGTCGGCTCCAGTACTCGATTTTGGACTCCCCAGGGGAAAGCGCGAGGGTAGGTATTGGTCACAGAAAACAGTGATCTACGCAGAAGGTGCAGCTGTAGGTAAATAATAAACCGTCGTGAAATAATTCGCAGCGTTTTTAGTAGTATATTGGTATTACACTGTAGGAAGCGTAACTTCATGTCAAACCCCCTAATCCATAGATTACCCTATACCGAATGAATTTGATACCAAACCGCTGGACCCCCCCCCCCCCTCCCCCCCGACCTTTCTTCCTTTCACTCCCACGGCCAACCAGAATCGACCCGCTTCACTTTGCTCCTTTCTCCTTTTCTTCACAACCAATCCCGATCGACCACTTTTCTCTTTTTGGGACTATTTATATGGGTCACCTCTCAACAATATGCCTTCAGTTATTTTTTATTACTGAAGATGTTCTATCACCGAAACCGGTATAACAGTGTATTTTTTCGTGTTTTAGTGGAAATAGGCAACCTTTCAGTAATTCCGTTTTTATTCTTTGTAACGGGTTTCCACGATTTCACCGCGGGTGATTTAGTTCGTAGTTGTCAACAAATTAACCTATCGCGTGAGAATTCACTCTATTTCACCGACACCCGTCCACAGCCAGCTTCTTAGGTTGTAATTCGTCGTGTACAAGTGTTGTAAAAGGTCAGTTCGACGAAAACCATTGGAAACCCTGTCAGGAGAAAAAAGGGCGCAATAGGAGACGGAGCGGTCGAAGAATCCGCCGTTGTTTACCTCTGCAATGCGGAACCTCCCGCCTCCGGCACCTCAGAATCTCATCCATTTCAAAACTTGATATTTTTCCGAAGCTCGGGAAAATCGCGTTTTCCACAGTATGTTTCGACCTTTCCACGGCTCGTGATCAACAACAAAAACAAGTTGGAGGGCGACACAGTGGGACGAAGTACTAAACACGCCGCAAATCCCTACACAACCGTTTATTATTTCGTATAGAACGCCCTCCTGTTACAGATCACACTGTATAGAACGAACACCCTTCTGTTACGGATCACAGCTCTCTGTAACCCGAGATCCCTTCTGAGAGCCCTTCTATGTAGATCACAGACCCTCCGTAGCTTAGTACTGACCCCGTACTCGTTACTAGGTACCGCCCTAAATCACGCCTTAAATGATGCTAAAATAATTCATTATTGTTGATGTGGAAATACCTGTATTCTAGGTACTGGTATTTTACCCTACATACCCTCGAGCCCCCCCCCCCCCCCCCCAGGAAAGCCCTAAATCGAGTACTGGAGCCAGCCCGAGAATTACAGTTTCATAAAAACGAGTATGTAAAATGGCAACATTCAGATGTAGTTCTGAAGGTAAATTGTTGATGTAGAGTGAAAAATATTTTCCTGGTCCCGGCTGGGATCGAACCTGCGACCTTCAGCATTCAGCATGGGATTTCGACCCTTAGCCAACTGAGCTACGGGGCAAGTGATGTGCGCTCTCAACCCAGGTTGATGCCTGCGTGCACGCTGCTGTTAAGGGCAAATTCATTATTTTATGACAGCATCGTAGAATGCTCCGGATGGTCTCAAAAATTCAGAGAAAAGCTAACTATTTAAAAATGCGAGAAAATCCCCATCTCAAAATAAAATTTTCCCAGATGGGGATACTCCGGATATTTCAACCCCTATTTTTCTCCCCTTAGAGTTGAGTGACAGTGACGCCGAGCTTCGAGGACCAACTAGAGCCCGGACGGAACCTATATACCAAATTCCGTAAATTTTGGTTCATGGGAACTAAGGAAAAAGCCGCGTACGGTGGACGGACGGAAATTTTTTTATTCGATATTCATATATTCTACATCCCATGAAACGTAAACCATATATATTGGAGGGGGGGGGGGGTTAGAATTTTTTTTTACGGCTGATTTCAAAGGTTTATTACTGAAAATAATAAACCAAAAATTTTATATAGGGACGACATTTTGTTTTCTATTTCGAGAATTGTTATGTTCTCCTGTTACTTTGGAGGTGTAGCCTCGAATATTTCCGTCGTATTTGTTGTCCTGCTTGAAGAACAAAGGTCAGAAAATGCCAGAACTACTCACCCCCACTTCACGTCAATACAGGAAGTTATCACAAAGTTACTCAAAACGTAAACACTTTATGAAAAAACTCACAACAGGTAGTCTGAAGTCAATTTGAACTAATTAGAATACTAGAAGGTGTGTGCCGGAAACCAGAATTTATATTTGATATCGTGTAAACTGGGGAAGTGGCCTTGGGAGCCGCCATGGTGGGTTGGTTACAGGCCCGGCCGGAGGCTCTTCCGGCTGGGCCATTCGGTTGGTGCGTATGTAGCCAGCTGCGCGCTACCAACACTTGGGCTGCATGCAAAACCGTTTAGAATTATTTCATTATTTTATCTACTTGTTATAGATATAGAGCAAACATGTAAGTACAAAATGCCGGGCGACCTCAGGAAAACATCTGGCAGCCTCAAACCCCCAAATGTTAGGATTTTTTTTTTCAGTTTTTAATGCTCTTTAATTTTATTGGGAGTGCATTTTCTTATTTATTAGGAGTGCATAATAAAAGTGCATTTTTATAAGGAGTGACCCAGAATTTAATGCTTTCTACTTTTATTAGGAGTGCACAGGGACCGCTCTAGTAATACAGGCGCCCTAGGCAAATGATAAAAAAAAGCGCCCCTAAAAAAATGACAGGCGCCGACCGCGCGAATTTTTGTTATTGCTATCTTTGATATCATAACAGGTACAAATAAACAACAAAGCATTTTTTATTAGAGGATAAATATTACTTTAATTATGTTATAATGACATAATTTTATATATTTCATTTTATATAATTTACTTTCTATCATTAATATCTTGTTAATACTTAATACATTGCTGATAAGCTTTATCGTGCATTTTTTTTTTTCAATTTTTTTTTCTTTTTTTCCCAATTTTTTTTTCTCTCCACTTGCCATTTTGGCGCCCCTCAAATTTCGGCGCCCTTCACTTTGCCTAGTTTGCCTATATGGTAGAGCGGGCACTGGGAGTGCATCTTACAGAAAATGCAATCCTAACCTAATTAAAGAGCATTAAATTTTGGGTCGAATAGCATCCTCAAACATTTAATTTGGTTCGACGGTTTGGTCGGAATCGGCAGTCAAAATAGTCAAATTCTTCCATTTTGACTGAAACGTTGGATACGCTCAGTTTCACACGCCTGTAACTAAAAAAAAACTGTCATTCCAAACGAAAAAGGTCATGTAACTAAAGTTGTAGAGAATCAAATTCTGCGTTCTGAGCACGCCTATTTTAACCGTTTTTTAGTTACAGGAAACTGAGCATAACACAGTTTTCAGTCAAATGGACAAATCTGTCAAATTTTGACTGCCGATTCTGACAAGACCGCTAACCCAAATTTAATGTATTTTGGTACAGGTACCCTTTTTTGTAGATACGATGCACCCTCCAGATGTTGTAAGCCAAAATCTGAAAAAAGTGCCAAAAGTGTAGGCATTTTGTCTGCCAAATTTGTCACGAGGTGGCCTATGTTAGCATTTTTTTAAACATGTTTCCACCCATATAATACAAGTTTAAAAAATAAAACTTGGGGTGACCGTTTCCATTTGATTGCCCTTCAATTTTCTGACCCCACACTAGTATGCAGCATTGATGGTTTCGCTCCTGGGGAGATAACGAGAAAAAAAGAGAGAAATAAATAAATAAAATCGATGAAACCGTTGGTGAAGCCGGTACATTAGAGAGTTTTTGCAACACCCTCGCACCGAAACGAAACGGAAAACGACACCGAAACGGAAATGGCGGATAGGACGACCGAAGTCAGATGCTAACCTTCTTCGGTTCAGTTTTCGTTCAGCTTTGGCATCTACCGGCTGGTGAAGTCACGCTAACGTTATGTTAACCTCTCTTTCGTCCTTTTTACTCCTGAATGAATTTACTCGTGAATAAAAATCTATGTTCACACATGGCGTCCAGTCTAAATAAACACAGAAAGACGCGAGGAAGCAGCTGTGAATACGACGCTCAACATTTTTATTTTCCAAGGAAAACAGAAGAAGTGTTATACAGATGTAAGGTTAAATTACGTTTCGTCATCTCAACACGTCAAAAGCTGACACCGTGAGGTCCCGGTATTTGTCGTCGTCACGGTTCGTCAAACTTTTCGGTGTCTTAAGTGCGCATGCCCAGCACTGCTTTCGTTTCGTCGTGAGTGTGTTGCCAAAACTCTCTAATACTAATTAATAATGGATATCCCGACAAGTTCCTCCTTTCTTGGGCAAAAAATGCAATGGCTGGAAGTTTGGCCAATGGGCCAATTCCATTAAGGTGTGCTCCCTCCCGAGCAGCACCAGGATCTGAATATTCCACCTTATTCAGAGTTGAATGTTTGCTATGTTGGAACAGGTCTGACGAGCGAGGACTGTCGAGGAAACACATCATAGAAAGTGTCAAAGCGTCCTTACTTCGACTTCAACTCGACTACATCGATGTCGTCATCCTACACAAATGCGATCCAATGTGCCCCACAGAAGGTACCTAACCAGTGAAACGTTTCTTCTGACTGCCGGATGTCGAGCTGTCATAAATTTTACCGATCGGACGATGATTTTTCTTGCAGAAACGGTCCGAGCGATGAACCACGTGATTACCCAAGGGTGGGTGATGTACTGGGGGACGGCCAAGTGGAGTCCTGTCGAAATAATGGACGCATATTCCAACTGCAGGCAGTTCAACTGCATCACGCCGATAATAGAGCAGGCGGAGTACCACATGTTCTGCCGTGAAAAGACTGAGCTGTACATGTCTGAGCTGTACAACAAAATAGGTATGTACTTATTTAGTAGGCACATATATTTTATATAAAACAGAATAGAATAGTTTATTGCTTTGCGAAATTACAGTCATAGCAAGGAGTTTGTGTGTAAATACAAAAATAATTTTAAAATTCTATATGCATTGCCAATTTAGGTTTTAAGAACAGAAAAGTAACATTCCTAGGTTCTCAAAATCTAGAGGTTAATCTTAACTGATCTTCGTACTAGAGAATTAGCTCTTGTACCTCTGCTGCTTCACGTAAGTAGTAGATTCTGTTGATGCTGGGTGTTGCAGTTGACTTCAAGACATGCAGGTACTGCTCTCTAGCTGTTAGAGTAGGCAACAGGCTGTGCAGGAATTTGAGTCTGTGGGTAGCTCGCAATTAAACGAGTAGGGCTGTGTATGTCCTCCCAATTGCATATGGGTGTGATTTATCGGCCCGGCAAAATAGAGGTTACTCCCTACATAAAAGGCGGGCATAACAGCTTTTAATTCAAACACACGTCCAAAAAATACATCGCACATCAAAAAAGGGAATCGCACGGCTAATTTGGGAATCGCACGGCTAATTTGGGAGACGCCCGTCTAATAAGGTGATTCAACGTTCAAATTTGTTATTGCCCTTCCAGAAATTGATTATAACGGCAGAAGAAGGATTCTCACAGTAGAAATGTGTGAACCCTGGCAACACTGAGGTAACGCGCGCTCCTTCAACTTGAAATAGCTGTGCAAAACCCCTTTTTTGCTGTGCCAACCCCTTTTCTGATGTGTGATTGAATAATACGCTGGTATTGATCACCTATTTAGCCGTGATTGGAGTCAATATTGACGTTTACTTTGTGCTGGGAGTTTTACTTTTTCTGAAGTGAAGATAATCTTTTTAGATGGAGATTCGCAGAAGGGAAAATACCTTTTTTTGCCGTGCAGTTAAATATATCCCATTGCATATAGGGCATGTACAATCAACCCGAAAGTTGAGGATTTGGCCAGCTATTATTATAATACGCCCACACCATTCACCCACCATTCGGAGCTGCGAGAACCGATGAGGGACGTAATAAAAAGACCGGAGTGCATTGGGTGAGGTAGGGCTGTGGTTGTAGGGGCGTGTTCGTGACAGTGGAAGGACAGTACTTGCTGTATCTTGTGAGTATCCAACTCCGGTATACCCCCGCCAGTCACTCGTCCAGGTGCACCAGTTCCGCAGCTATGAGAGCTCTAAGGTTCTTAGTAGAGGAGGGGAGAGTTGGTGGGACGTTTGGGTGAGCCAGTTATATTCCGGCGTATTTGATGGGCTCACTTGGAGTGAGATCAGCCGGTACAGACAAATACTAGGAAAGACGTGTGATGTATACTCAGCATCTTGAGGACCAGTTAATAGCAGACCTTGGTGTCAAAGGATGCAAGCTGAGGGACACCTCAGCATGGATATAGGCATTAGGGGTCGATTTCGGGTGAAACAGGATATACTTGTAAAAATTCGTTTGGATCTTCTTTAATAAATTGCTCTGAGTACCTCAAGGCCCAAAACTCTGAGCAGTAGAGCAGTATGGATTTTACTGAAGCATCAAAAATGCGTGCCCTTGCTGACCATGAGGTAATCTTGGCTTTGGTCATTAGGGCGACAGCTGAACCAGTGACAAGCATTGGCCTTACTGCTGAAGTGTTTGCTTGCCTTAGCAAATATGCCGGAGAAAGGCAACCCAAGGTAGTTACAGACTGAGACCTGCTCTAAATCCACAGCTCCGTACTTGATAGGGATTCTTAATATCTTCAAACCCCCTCCCCTGCAACGCATGAGCTTGGTCTTCTCCCAGTTGACAGTGAGTCCATTTTCTGAGCAGTAGCTCTCCAAAACCCTGAGCTTGCGATTAATAGCTACTGCAGACTGCCCCAGCAGGACCATATCATCCGCATATAATAACAAAAGAATGTCAGTTGTCCCATTCATGTCCACTCGGATGTTGAAGTCTCCACCTAGTATCATTGTACTAGCGCTGTAATCATTTTATACTGACTGAAGCAAAGAATTCAAATCATCCAAGTATTCACCATTGACTCCTCCAAGTTTAAAATAGAAACCACCGACCAGAAGATGAATAATATTTCTGGCACTGGACGCTTTAATGACAGTGGTATGACGCAACATTCTCAGCTTTTTCCAAGATTTAAGCAAAAATAATTCTTTATTTAACTTTATGTTTCAAGGTGTCGGGCTGATGGCGTGGTCGCCGATCGGGATGGGGCTCGTTTCTCCCAGAACAGACGACAGCAACTCTCAAGTCCTCACGAGATCAGCCCTCAAAGTAAGGAGGTTTTACTGTCAAATCATGGATCGCATTTTATGTAGTTCTTTTCTATTGGAGCATGCAGGAAACACCACACCATAATATTGAGCGCAGACAGAGGAGGTACCTACCTATACTTACTGCCATAGGTACCCTCTACGTCTTGCCTTTGAACTGCCAGTTGGAACTTGAACAGGTTATGTTCTGATGTTTGTTATGAAAAAAGTGGCTTCTAAACCATCAAAATTGTCTATCATTCGATAGTCTGAACTACCTAGGTACCTATCGACCTATTAGCAAGGCAATCAGGGTGTTCACATGCGTTTTGTTTTTGATTCACGCAGCACAATAAATACACGTCGTTCAGTTGGAGCGAGGATGAGACACTGCCGAGCAGCAAAGACTCCACGAGAGATGTAAGGCTCGTAAATAATTGTGAGGCTTACCGCTGAATAATCGCTTCGCACGTTGTATACGGCCTTTGTAATTAAGCATGTTTCGTACATTGAAATTCTCACACGATTCTCACGGAATGCGGTGTTTGTCTGAATCCGGTGTGCAGGGGTGCTGGACCAAAGAGAGGCCGACGGCTCTGGAAAAGAGAGAAGGGCAAGCGGAGAAGCTGAAGCAGGTGGAGCAAATCGCCGAACGGTTGGGCTGCTCTTTGACTCAGCTGAGCATAGCCTGGTGCAGCAAGAACGAGTCTGTGCAGTGCCTCCTACTGGGCGCCACGACAGTCCAACATCTGTACCATTGCATTCACAGTCTTCAGGTGAGCTATAGTTGCAAACAGGTGAAATGGTGTAGCTGTATGCGTGAATATGCAACAGCTGTCAGGTAAAATGGACAGTCATTCGAATTTAAATTGAATAAAGAGTAAATTTCGAAATTTAATTTAATCTCATTTATTTAGAATTAATTATGATAGTCATTATAAAACTTAACCGCAAAATATTATTTCGTCGTCTCCAGAGCGTATTCATTTTGGGCGAAATAGAGAATCCAGCAAATTTTTCGAATTTTAACCATCCAACGAAAGTACCATACTTAATACTGATTCAGCACCTCTGGTGCTCCAGGGGCGAAGATGCAAAGGTGTAGGTAGTGAGAGTAGGAGGGTATGTAAGGTGTTGAGATGGTTCAAGGCATAGGTAGGAAGTTCCTGACTGAACTACTCATCAAGAACTAACTCCGTCAACTGAACTATTAATTTCTTGAATTGGTTCACTTCACTGAACGTTCTTCCACTAGGAACAGGTAAAAGAATCAAGTGTTCTTTTACAGAGTAAAAGAATCAAGGACCCAGTGTCTGGAGATGGATGTAGGAAGGAGGAACTAAAGAACTATCGTTCTGTGCACTATGAACTAAGAACTAGTAACTCACTCACTCACAAGGCGACTGAGTTAGTTCTTGTAATTTACAGGAACGGTGGACACTACATGAGAAGTTGACAGTATCCACTGATTGATAGTTCCTTTAGTTCAGCAGAAGTTGTTCAGATAGAGTGGATACTACATAAGGAGTTCATAGTATCACGAAACAACAGTTCAAGGGAATAAGGAACTAAGTTAGTCGTTCAGCTGTTCCTTCGCCCTGCCGTTAGGCCTGTAGGTAGGCAATTTATTTTCAGCCACAGGTACTTAATAAAGATTTTTATGCGTAAAAAGGTGGAATTTTAATTTCTTCTACAACATGGAGCTGCTGTTTTGGTTCAGATTGACCACTCTGGACTGACACTCTGGATTTCTGTGTATATTGCACCACCTGCTAGATCGTAACCTTTTCCAAGCAGCAAGCTGTCATTGGTCCATTTCCTGGTTATGGCCCTCAGAAAAGGAGGTGCAAATATGTGTGGTGCGTAAGCATCCATTGTGCCTCAAGCGATGCAGCAACTAACAAGGATCTCTTTTTTCAGTTGGTCCCAAAACTAAACGCAACGATCATGTCCGAACTGGAGAAAGTGCTAGGGAACAAACCCGCGAGGGCTCCTATGGTGTCGACTTTGGCGCTTAGATGACAAACAATGCTGCCCCCTAACGGACAGGGGGCAGCACCCGAGTCGCCCAAGACGGACGAGTCGCCGACAGAAAGCAAGCAGCAGAAGATGCCTTTCTGTACGATACAGTGACAATATGCCCATGGCGACGGTACACCATAGCTCGCATGTGAGTATCGATTTATCCGTGTATACATAACAACGTAGGCTTTAGTTAAAGTCATTAACCACCACACGTGCCACCAGTTGCCTGGCAAATTCGAGTTGGTTCCCATCAGGTTATTCTGGCGTCTTATACCATGAAAACCTTGTAGAGCCCAACATGGGCCGTGGGGACTCATCCCATCCGTATTCTTATAAATTTCTCTATCAGTTTCTTACATTATTTGCAATGTTTTTCCCACCTCCACAGACAGAAAGATTGGAAAACTACCAAAACGTCTGCCAAGTTGGGTGGGCAGTATAGCTTCCTCACTTATTGTAACATGGATGTGTAGAATCAGTTGGTAAAAAAAAATGATGCGTCAAAATGATTGAATCGCAATAAATGGAGCAGTAATAAATTACCTAACATGCGTAATAGGATCATACAATTCAACATTTCATGTTCGCGCATGCGCAGACGAAAGTTACAGTACGATTCCAATGAAATTCAAGCGGAACTATCACTGAACTAGCACTATTCCTGATCGATCCTCAGTTTGAAATCATTTCAGCGATATTTAAGGTATTTACGGACGTTTCAAGTATTTCACATGCGCAGAAGAAAGTTAAGGTACGATTTCAATTATTTTGATAAGGGACTATCTGCGATCCAATCCGCGTATACCCTCGGAATTTCAGCTTTCTACGACATTTTTTTCGCGTAGTTGACAGCGTTACAAGGAAATAGTCAACATTTCATGTTCGCGCAAGCGCAGACGAAAGTTACAGTACGATTCCAATGCAATTCGTACGAAACTATCGAAGTATTATTCCTGATCGACCCTCCAAGTTTGAACTCATTTCAACGATATTTAAGGTACTTGTGGACGTTTCGAGTATTTTACGTTTGCACACACGCAGACGAAAGTTACACACTACTTATTCAATGATTTTTATATGGGACCATCTGTGACCCAACCCGCACCTACCCTCCAAATTGCAGCCTATTTCGGCCATCATTTCGGGTAGTGATGGGCGTTACAAAGAATTGCCACAGACAGACAGACACGGAACCAAATATATGTTCCTTTATGTCTGAAACGCAAAATGGAAGGGGAAAATTTTCATTTTGGAGGACATAAATTTTTATTTACTCAATCACGAATCCAAGGCTTCCCTTTTACTTTCGGGAGTGAGGAAGCAAAAACACGCGCCCAGAGAAATTTTCTATTATTATGAACGGTTGTTCCACATCCATTAAATTTTGAACAAGTTGAAGCAAAATTCGATGTTCCAACAGGACTCAACAGTGTTCAAACAAGATGAATTATTATTTTTTTGTTCCTAAAAAAGTTTCAAAGTATGTATGTATGTATGTAGTAGGTACCTACCTATCAACTCACACTAGGTAATACTCTGTTCTGACGTAACTACGATCACCGCTCATAATAACAGAAAGTAAGTATCCTGTTTAGCACAACCCAAGACCGTTCTTTTCATGAGCGATGAGCTATGCTACTACAGGGATGCAGTACTGTAATCCATGGGATATGCAGCTGGAAACTCGCCAAAGAATAAATGAAACTGGAACTTCTCACAGCTATCTGACCAGCAATGGCATTACATAGTCAGTAGAGTCAGTAGTCAGAGAGTCACATCTTGGTGCTGGATTAATGCTTGATGGCCAGAGAATCGGTAGGGTGTCATCCTTCAGGTACCTTGGAACTATTGTGAATGAGAAGTGGGATCCTCAGGTAGAAATCCGGAGTCGGATAGCACAGGCCAGACAGAGTTTTCTCAAGCTTCGAACTTTGCTGTGTGATAAGCCCCTCTCTTTTGAGATTCGCTACAGGCTGGTGAAGTGTTATGTGTGGTCAGTTCTCCTCTACGGAGTAGAGACGTGGTCACTTAAAGCAAGCTCTGTGAATAAGTTGGAAGCTTTTGAAATGTGGGTTTTGCGCAGAATGTTTCGACTCTCTTGGGTGGATAGGGTTCGCAATGAGGAGGTTATCTCCAAGGCAGGCATCACCCGTGAGCTGCTTGATACAATCAAGAAGCGGAAGGTTGCCTACCTGGGCCCATATACTTCGAGGGCCTAGATATGTGATTCCCCGTCTTATTTTGGAGGGCAAGACTGTGGGGAAGAGGGGAGTGGGCCGGAAGCAGCTTTCCTGGCTGAGGAATATTAGGGCTTGGACAGGAGTATCGAGCTTTGGTACACTGTGCCGAGCTGCCGAGGAGAGGACACTTCATGTGATATTTTGAGATCGCCGCCGACGCATGGTGTTCGTGCATGGCACCGGAAGAAGAAGAAGGCATTACACTGATACTTCGATCAAATTCTTACTTCGTGTTTTACTGTCATACCAGCTGTTGCATTCCTTTCGTTACATTATTTTCACCGCTATAACAGTAATCCGACGTTTCCTACCCGTTGTTTTTACGCGAATTTTCGAGGAAAATTTATCTATTTGGCTCGATCGCACTGTGCGCAGCGATCCAAATTTACAAATTTTTAGTCCAAAAAATTAAAACAAAAAGAATTTTAGCAACATAGGCATGCGGCGTTTGGTAAATAATGTTTTTTGGGGGCGCTGAATCTAATGCAACTAGTCCCAGTCCGATTAGGCGCACCCAGCGTAACAAATTTACAAAATTGTAATTCGAAATCCAAACAAAATGCATATTTGTTATGTAGGCCATGTTGTTTACCGTGTTTTTTGGTCGCTGAATCGATTGCGAGTAGTTTCAGCACGTTCAGACTGCATCGAGTGATCAAAATCACAATTTTTTGGTTCAGAACACCCTAAAATGATTTTTTGACATAGTAGAGAGTTTTTCCTTACTACGGTGTCGGGACACCGTGGTAAGGAATCTAGGGGAACGCATCATGGATGCTAACTTTTTCAGGATGTCACGTGGTCTTAGTACGGTGTCCTTGGATAAAACGCACGGTGTCTTATCATAACCTGACGCCCAATGTTTTGAAGCATGATGGCGGATTCTACTCGAGTGTTACTTACCTCATCGATCGAGGTGAATTCCTATCAGCAGTGGCTTCTAGGTAGAATTCGAACGCAGAATTCAGGTCGTCGCCGTCAATCAAATCGTTGGAATACAGATCGATAAAATCGTTCAATTCGTCTTCCATCATAAACAAATAACAACTACTGCTAAAAAGCTAGGTTGATTGAAAGAAATAGTTGTTATATTTTGTCTTGATGAAGAAATAGGATTGAGTCAGCTTTAACCAGCTGTTATCAGTGAAACCTTCCAGGGGTTACACGGAGAAAAGTAGGGGTTCGTATGGCCCGGGTGAAGCTCTGCTACCACGGTGAAGAAGGCCGATCACACGTCCCGTTTAGCTAGTTCATGCGTTCTCCGCCTGGTTCGCGGTAATCGGACGGTGTTAGGACACCGTGCTAAGGTCGACCGTGGTAAGGAAAAACTCTCTAATTTTTCTGCACGACGTGCCACTTTAGTCTCAAAAAGTGCCTCGTCAGGCCTCAATGCAGGTCTCTGGCAGATGACCATTAATTTAAGTTCTCAATTTCCCAAACTATTTCTTTGAAAATTCGCTCCTTAAGCCATGCTGCATGACTGAATTTGTATTATTTTTATTTTATTTTTTTTCAGATTGGCTTGTATCGGTATGTAAGCAGATTCGCCTTAAATGCCTCGTCTCTTGCTTTGCTAACTGTCAGAAGTTGACAAATCATCAACACAAATACAACACAAGCGGTAAGATGTCGCAATAATAAATATTTTCAAGTATCCGTGATATTATTTTTTAAATCATACTGCGTTGGCTGTTGCCGCTCATCGACTCTGGTTCAGGGGTTATTGACACGAGGGTGAAGACAGTGTAAAACGGCTTGTTCCTCATGCGTTATTCTGTCCAAGTACTTTCGCCTAAGGCCTCTCCAGGGATATAATTATACATTATATATATATATATATATATATATATATATATATACGTTTTTTTTTATAAAGCAGTTATAGGTTCTTAATTGACTTTAAAACTCGTATTTAATGCTAGTTGTAGGTACATAATTATTATTTTTGAGATATTACTCACCTCAAAATTACTCATTAGGTAGTAGTTAATTATCCCAAGTGTGAAACATAATATCCAATTTAAAAAATTGTAACAAAAAAGTACAGACTTGAAAAAAAACTGTATAAAACTGAAAAGTAAAAAATCATTTTTAAGTTGAACATACGTGATTTATTCAAAGCCGAGACGACAAAATTTTTGAAGCCTACGCAAAATTTTAACAATGTACAAAAATCAAAAAACCAAGGGATGCAATGTGAAGGCTGTGAGGGATTTTAAGTTGAAATTTGGCGCCGACTTCAAAAATTTTGTTGTATCGGCTTTGAATAAATTCCGTTTGTTCAGCATACAAATTATTTTTTACTTTTTGGTTTTATGCACCTTTTTTTATTTTTTATTTGTCATATTTCTTGCAGTTAAGTGCGATCAACGGATTTTTTTTAATTTTCAAAAAGGTGTTTATGAATTATTTTATACTTTTTAGTGAGTTTTTCGTAGTTTTTTCAAATAAAATTTTTTTTTGTTACGTACACTTTTCTACGTCAATGCCAGTACTGACTTGATACTAGCCCAGTACTACAGGGACCTCATGCTATCAAGTACTGATACCATCATTATTGGGGCAACCACAGTTTTTTTGCAAGCTGCTTTCCGTCGTCAGATATCTGCCAGCCAAAGCACCAGAACTAATTTTCTATTTAATTCTACTTTTTCTACTTACAAAATCGGAACGGGACCCCCCTGGGGATGATCCTTTTTCATTTGAAAAAGAGATTAATCGAAATAGGTCCACCAGTTTCGGAATAATCGCAGGACAAACATTAAAAAAAGAGCATTGAGAAACTCCTAACGAATTTTCAAAGAAAATGAAGCTATTGCGATGGGTTCAAAATTTTCAAAACACGGATATTTGAATTTTTTCTTACAGGCAAATCAATTTGGGTTCATGATAAAAATTCTAAATTTCGCCAAAATATTTGTATAGCCAAACAAAATGATGAGTTCGAAGATGGGCGATTTTCAAAAATTCGAATGCTGTCAAATTTGAGTCTTTAAGGGTCAAAAATCGGTAAAAACGGTTAAAATCGTGAACAATTTATTGATATAAAACCATTGAAAGTGGCATGGAAGGGTGAGTAAAGACAGAAAAATACCATGTCAGTTGTTTTTCAAACAGAATAGAGGTCAAATTTGGATTTTTGAGGGTCAAAAATTGGTGTTAACGGCTAAAATTAATATTAATTCGCCTGATGTTGTGTGGGAGGGTGATTCACGACAGAAAAGAAGATAAAAATATTTGTCTCAAGAAAGAGTGAGAAATTTGACTTTATAAGAGTCAAAAATCGGTAAAAATGGCAAAAATAACGAAAAAAAGTTATGTAATTTTACGAAAATCGGTAAGTATGGTTTCGCGCTATATCATTTGAAAATTCGCTCTTACAGCTATGCTGCATGACGAACGTTTTTACAAGTCTGTTAAAATGAAGAATAAGACCTAAATAAACACAAGAGGAACAAGCCGTTATACACTACCCTCACCCCCAGCCCCTGACCCATGAAAACCGCACATTTTCAAATTATTTTAAAAATCTGCCAAATGTTGCGCCATTTTCTTTACTCAATTAAAATTATTTGTCGACGAATTTTCAAGGTTTCCACTTCTTGACGTGGCGCTCTAGAATTGAATTCTTTCGGGAAAAACTCATAAGATGGCTGAAATTTGAATCGTTAACTTTTTTCTGAGATGGTTCAAAAATTCCAAGTGATTTCGACAATTTTAAGGAGTGCTTAAGTATTTACGAGAGCTGAAACCCAAGATAGAATTTGGATGTAACGTGAAATTCACCAAAAAACCCAGCATTTTATCTTTAATCGTAATCTAATCATTATAATCTATACCTACTCATCTTTACAATGTTTACAGGTTAGCGTTAAAGAAGTCGCTCGCATAACAGAACCCGTAACCTACCGCTTTTACCACTCTATCTATAGCCTGCGCTTTATTCATATAAACAATAACTTTAAACAATAAACTTTGTAGAAAAATAATGGGAAAAAACACTTGAGGAGAAAAAAACATATTTATGTCATAGAACAATAATTCAACGCATCATAACGTTCATATTGAATTTTACAAGAGAACATCGGGTGCTGATCGATCAGGATCCTTGAAACGCCCATTGAACAAAAATCTTTCATAATTACTATTATAATCGTTATCCAAGCCAATTTAGGAGACATTTGTTCTCAATTTCGAATAATTCGATTAATGATTTTTAATAAAATCGTAGGTGTTGAAATAAAAATGGATTTTCTCATTTAAAAAAATTATACTGTACTTAAGACAGCATAAAGCGTAGACTTTGAAAGAAGAATAAACGTACCTTGATACTGTAGATAGGTTTATATTAAAGATAGATTTTCAATAATTGAATACCTACTAATATAATATTTATTGAAGGGAAAGAAATGAAATAATTTCAATTCAAAAAACTTCGTGATTTTTTTAGAAGTAGATTTAGATGAAAATTTACTTTTAGTTTTCAATAAGTTAATCCACTATTTTTGGTAAAAATTATTATTTATTTCATGACAAAAATTGTATTTATCACGGTATTGCTCCTGTAGTGTTGGTTCCTATTCGTACAGATGGAATGATGAAAGCTGTTTAAATTTTCCTACGCGGATTGGTCTGAAGTTTTTTAATCGTTATCTAATTAATTTATATAATATAAAAATTATCAAAAATGCCTATAATCTGAAATTTCAATGTTAAAATATTTCATAAGTTGATTCTATATTTCAAACGTGATTTCTAGTCATACACTAGAATATAATAGACGTAGTCAGGGTTTAGGCAGAGGTGTGTATGGATACTAAAATATCACACTGTCCACCCAAGCGTATCTCTTCTCAGTGGCTGTGGTCTGTGAAACCCACGTTACGAGCGTCGTGTCGTAATGTTCGTATCCGGTTAATTTTCAGTGAGTTTATAATTATCTTCATGTGAAATGGGTAGGATTACTTGGTTGTTTATATAATTAAGTGCCCGTAGGTATGGTTAAAGGATATAAGAAATGCCCAGTTCCAAACAGTAATCAACCCAATGGATTCGCCCAGACCAGGGATGTTCGATGTTCAATGTTTAATGATTGAAAAGGTGATTGTATAATTCTAACGTGATTTATAGTCATACATAAAAACGGGTGTATAAAACTATGGTCGGGTTTAGGCACAGGTTCGTATGGATATTAAAATACCACACTGTCCACCTAAGCGCGATCTCTTCTCAGTGGCTGTGGTCGACAGGACTATTTATAGGGATGTTCGATATTTGAAAAATGTATCGATTTTTTTTAATTCTTTTTTTTTTCCCGCAGAAATGTAGTAGTTGAGTGAAAAATCATCATATTGTGAAATGAAAAAACATAGTTTTGATAAGACAGACATGAATATTATCATAATAATGCATGATAGACGAGATTCCATGTCACGTTATGGCTTCACGAACGATTTTCAGCAATTCTTCGCGAATCAACAATCAAGATCAACTGATTAATTGAAAACCAAAAGAACTATAATACACTGATGATCGATCGATCCATGGTGTAATAGCCCTTATCATAAAAGGAGCAGGATCAATAGAGTAAGACGACGTCTATCTGTTTACCAATTATTTATTGTGGCTGGTTTCGGCTTATTAAGGCATCGTAAGAGAAGAGTATTAAGATAAAGATAAGTACCTACTAGTGGGTCTGCTGGCCAGGTTCCTCACGCCATTTTGAAAATAGGCTCAAATTCTGTCGATGTAGGTACCCTCAATAATAGCTATGTTTCGTAATGTTTTATGGCTAAATATTCATCAGTCGCTGTAACGATTACTGATAGAGCTTTGAAACTGATTTTCGATTCAGCGTGCTGGAAAACATGAAAAACAATAACAGACACACATTTTCCATACAGATGGCACCACCAGTGCCAGTGTGGCGCCGTTACCTGGCACCATGGTGGCACCAAAAACGATACAGCGAATTCTTAAGGCCTAAGGAGTGTCAGAATTTCAAGTCAAAATACCCGTAACTGCGGCTTGCAGCGCGGTACAGACATACAGAAGTAAGAGCCCTTATGACGTTCGGCAAAAATGAGAACTCAATTGAAAATGATGAACAAAAATAATTGAGTATGTGAACAAAAATAATTGAGTGTGAGATGACATTTTTGAAAATGATGAACAAAAATAATTGAGTATGAGGTGACAAATTTTTTGAAATACCTATAAGACTAGAAGGTGATTGATATACAGCTGATAGCAGGTGCAGTTTGGGGAAACGTGGATATTACAGAAAACGGAGCCTCACCTTCTCAAACCAATTACGATCTGATTTGAACATAATCGTCTTAATGATCAACCACTGACCTAATAAGCCGAAACCAGTCTTGAATAAATAATGATAAAACTAAGTGATTACGTCTTACTCCAGTGAACGACCTCCTTTTATTAAAACAAAAAAAATCGCTACTAATAATGGAAATATCCACTATTCTTCGATGTTTTCAAATTAAAAAATAATGAAAAAGTACCCAAGACTATTGAAAAGTATCGATTTTTTACATCGATTATTAATCGATACTTGTTGACATCCCCAGACCAAACTCAAAATACAAACCATCATGAAATCAGTTAGTCATGAAATCAGAGCTCCCTCGCAAAACACGGAAGGGTTTTCAAACAAGATAACCATACAGAGAGGTTTCAGATTAGAGGTCTACAGAGTGGATCACGGGAACAGGGCCAAAAACCGACTCGCAGTTATCAGCTAATTGTCAGGTCTATAAATGTCGATAATTTTTAACATCGAAAAAACATCATTTTGTATAGATTATTTGAAATATCTAATGGAAACTGTCGATATAAAAATATCGATATTTTCCAGTATCGATAATCTCGTAATGGCCCTCCTCCCACTGCTGTCGTCGGGGTAGGGCTCCCTGTGGCCCTATTCCCGTGATCCCCCTCCCCCGTACTTCGAGTACTAATTTTCGAGTCTATTAAACGTCGATATTTGAGGCTCATACGATTTTTGTGCCCTTTTGTATATTTCAAGATTTTAACAAGTTGTACTTAGTATACGTAAAAACTAATTTATTTAAAGAAAAATGTATTATATTACTGTAACTCGTTTCGCTCTTCTGTAATCTAGTCGGCAACGCATTAACTTGATAGGATTTTATTTTTAATTAAAAAAAAAAGTATTTGTAAATGTACTTAATTACATGAGAAATTACTAGGATAATAACGAAAACATTCATCCCGCAGGTGGTGACGTAATATTAGTCCGTAGAAGTCTATGAGGCGAAGTTAACATATATTCTAATAATATTGTAGTCTCTTTACAACATCTAATTCACTTAATGCTCGTCGATACAGTAACAAATTGAATATCGTGTGCCTATAAAATAGATTAAAATAAAAACCTCAATGTACTTGTACATAATATTATGTAACAGGAACGAACTAAATCGCGGAAATCCATTTCAGAGAACGGATGTGGTACTGAAATGTGGATTTCCACTGAACGAAATACAGGTTCGCCGTTGTACGGGTTTTGGTGATCACAACATCGTCAGAAACAATAGGTGGAGGTACGTGGGAGAGAGGTGAGCTCGTGCAGTACAGAAGTGAAAGGAAGGGGCGTGACCGGCGGTTGGAGTGAAAGGCATCAATGGGGCGGGGAGAGGGCAAAGTGAAAGGGATCCAAATGGGGAGAATGTCAGAAAACACTGTTACAAAAATGAATGCAGTAAAGGAGGAAAAAAACTGAGGAATTACACCATTCGAAATAAAGAGGTACTACGTATATAAAATTATTTTCAAATTCTTCATGGACCTCTAACATTCAAGTGCGTCTTTCCTTAGTAGTATGATAAACAAATTTGTAGGTACCGATGTGTGAACAGGATTTAGCTGAAGGAAAGTCGACTATAAGCACTCTTTCACACGGGGAGCCGCACGGCTCGTGGCCCGCAATCAGGAGCGTTTTCCGCTCTTGACTCCCACCTTTCACATTTGAGAGCCTTTTTGGCCCTCGAGCGCTCAGTCGCTAGTTCCGCCCAGTTGAAGAAGCATGGCATGCGTACTTTGGCCATTTACCTTCTTCATCGTCGACGCCGTCTTTGATGCCAAAAACGCCGAAGTACCAGACGGTGTTGGGTCCATCCTATCAACCAACGGCGGGATGAAGCAGGAGCCACACTTTATCAACAACTTCGACAGGATGGCAACAAATTTCGATTACACACGGAATTAATTAACATTTCCACGTCTACATCCATATTTGAAATCAAAAAGAAAGCAAGAAAGAATTTTGACGTGACGAGAATCCTTCGATGGATAGCAGTAAACTGAGGAGCGAGAGCCGTTTTCGCTCTTCGTGTGAATACCCGCATCCTCCCCTTTGCATTTCATGGAAGAGCCTGAGGCGCGTGGGAGAGCCGTGATCACTCGTGGCTTGCGAGCCCTATAAGCTCTTGCTCCCCATGTAAAGCCCCATTGCACTCAATGCGTTTCAGTCTCACGCGCCTTCCTCCTGCTCGCGAGCGCGAGCCGTGCGGCCCCCGCGTGAAAGGGGCCTTAGAAGCAGCTGAAGCTGAAGTACGCAGGGGATGTGCAACAGACCTCTTTGAAACAGCATGGAATCGGGTTCTTGAGGGAAGGGTTAGGAAAGGACATTGACTGGCGGTTAAGTGAAAGGAATCAATGGGAGGGACGGGGAGGGGACAGAGTGAAAGGGATCCAAATGTGGAGAAAGGTCAGGAAAGACCAAACTGTTACAATAATGAACCTACTAATGGGGGGAAACGATCATTCAGACATTCACCCAACTTCTCATCTCACTCATGATTATTAAGAACGTGGTCAAGTACACTCAACATTCAAATGCGTATGAGTCCCTTTCACTTCGCCTCATCCTGGTCCTTTCACTTTGACGGTCAATCACAACTGACTTCCTTTCACTTCTAGATATTCTAAAGTGTTCGAAGTACACTTTAACAAGTATACTCAACATTCAAATGCGTATGAGTCCCTTTCACTTCGCTTCCTCCTGGTCCTTTCACTTTTACGGTCAATCACAACTGACTTTCTTTCACTTCTAGATATTCTAAAGTGTTTGAAGTACACTTTAACAAGTATACTCAACATTCAAATGCGTATGAGTCCCTTTCACTTCGCCTCCTCCTGGTCCTTTCACTTTGACAGTCAATCACAACTGACTTCCTTTCACTTCCAGATATTCTAAAGTGTTCGAAGTACACTTTAACTTTTAAGTACAATACAACTAGAAATAATCTCAAATCTCCATTAGGTTCAGTTGAAGTATTGTGGTCAAACTGGTAGGAAGAGGAGCATGAAGAGGATTTTTAGAGATAATACGGGTGATTCTGCCTTTGTAACGTATAGTCTTCAATTTTGAATCAACACACAGACAATTTATCGACTTTCTCCATTTCAGCCTAAAAGAAAACAAGGTGGAACTTGAAAAATTTGTTGAGTGAACGTCAGAGTGATGCATTTCCTCCAAGTTTCTCTCAGTTATCATTTCGGTTCAGTCGAGACTTTCTCTTCCCTTCCCCTCACGGATCTCCTTTCACTTTGCCCCCTCACATTCACCATTCGACCTCCTTTCACTTCTGGACTATACGAGCTCACCTCTTTCGGAGTACCTTCACTTTTATTACGACGCTGTCATAACAGAACCTGTATAACAGCGTATTTAGTTATTAATGGAAATACGCGACGCCTCAATAACTCAAGTTTTTCACTTTCATCTAATATAACGTTATCCTTTGTTGATCTGAGATGAACACAAAGATGTTAATTGGATGTTACGCTAGGTTTGTAATTGTTTTGATCGAATTTTAACATATCCTACCTTAACTTAATAGTTTTGGTTCAGCTCAGGTACTGAGAGAAAGGAAGCAATTATCTGAAATTAGGTGCACATCACATTAATCACTTTCTTTGTATCTTGTTCGATTCGTCATTTGGTAAGGTTTTATTGTAAGTTGGAAGACAAAAAATGACGCGACGGGAAGGTTTCATTTCGTATAGGTTACAATTTCAATTCGAAAGGCGCTGGATGGGAAACACCACTTGCAAGGGAGGCAGCAAGCGCGAACAAGTCTACCACAAGCCAAGGCCTCCAAAATCACCGCCTTTGATAAACTTACCACATCAAAGATAACTCAAAAGCAATACAAACATATCTCATTAAAACAAATCAACCTTCCTGTGCGGCATTTTTTCATTCCACATTGTTGTTTCATTATAATGATTCAAATCGATTGTAATCCACGTACCTTTTCAATCGCAATCAATTGTGATATTTTGACTTGTGTGTTTGTTTCAACGTTTGACGTACATTATTGACTAAATTTGGTTAAGGAAGAAAATAATTTATCAAGTGGTGAGTGTTCGTAATGTATAATTATTTTTTAAAAAAAGAAAAAAGTACAACTGTTATAAAACTGTCAATCCAATCATTCACTGTCCAATTACATAATTTTTTGGTCAAAGCACAGTGCAAGCCACTGTACTACTACTTTCTTATGATTGATATGTACCTATGCGTTACAATACATCATTTTGAAAATTGAAATTTCATAGTTACAACTTACATAAAAGCTAAAGTAGAGTCGCTATTTGATAAATAATTGAACTATCGCTTGTAAAAATAGGTGAAATCTATGACTTTGGAGTTGAAATAACAGTATATATTGTTAGAATACAAATTTAGAAGCAGAACATCGTATTTGGTTTTTCTTACACAAGCACTAATTAACGGTTTGTATGGACAGACAGTTCTGAACTGTTAGAACTGACCACACCCCCTTTTTGACCGTTTGGAGAGGCAGTCCGGAACAGTTCAGAACCAGTTCTTGTAAGAGTTCTGGATTGTTTTGAGAACCGTTGACCCTGAGCATGCGCACTTGTCGAGGACACTCAGCTTAGAATGTTCTCATCCCCCTCTCCTTTGGGAACGCAATTATATCTGGAAGGGTTCAGAACTCTGTCCAAACAAACCTTATGTGATTTGAACTAGTTGGTTCTCGATTTGTAGCTCTCGATCGATCTATATCTTTGCATTATGACTGACTACAAACAAGTTAATTTACGTGAGTTCGTTTGGAATTTTCTATTTTGAAAAATAATCTTTTCACGCCTTGTCTGGCGGGTGGTGAATTATTTTTTAGCACGTTTTCCAATAATTGTTCACTATTTATACATATTATGAAAGCAATATACGTCCTTACGTCCTAAAAGTGTTCGTTCATTGTGTACCATTTGTGACGGTATATGAGGACCCCATCCACAATGGACCGGGGCTCTTCTCGAGTTTTTGCACACGCGGCAGAAAGGATACAAGCGGTGTGCGAAAATTAACATCAACGTCAGCTTCTGGAAGCACTGCGTTATTACTCTAACCAGCGTCTTACCACAGGGACTTCAAACCTCCCCACTCTACAAGTGATGTGTAACATGCGTTCAATTCAAGGGGTTAACTCCCACGAGTTCACTCACTTCTGGTACACGTATACAATCAAAATTTGTACCTATCTGGGAACATTACGCACATGTGCAGATATGTCCGAACATGCTGACCTTTTCTTGGACTCTAACTCATCGTTTCTCATATATTCCGCTCTTGGTGATGCTGTCACGAGCCATCTCGTTTCTCTTACAATCCAAGCGTCGTTCACATTAGAATTTGCTCGTTGCCGAATGGTTCATCAAACGAATTTGGGGATGAATATACGTGTTCAAATTTTCGAATTATTGTTCCGCACTTCTCGGCCTCTTGGCCGATGAATTCTGCTTTCTTTGAGTGACTTCCCCCAGCCTACAAGCGTCCAACAGTTCCAGTTTCAATAGTTCCAAGTTCCAGCCACCAGAACTAGTTTTAAAAAGTTTCAAACCAGAACTGTTTTTCTGCAGGGTGGTTTTCTGTGGGGATGAGTTTTAGAACTGTTACAGTTCGAGAACTCATTGGCTGGAACGCCATGGAAAAGTGCCAAACAACTGCGATGAAGGGCTGAAAAATAGGGGAGTAGGTATCACAGAGACAAAATATCCGTTCAGCATGAAGGTTGGAGGGAAATGAGACTTTGGGAAGGTTCCAGCGGGGTTATCTTCAGCTCTGTTAGAAAAACCCATCCGGAATCGGGTGTGAAAAGTTATTAAACTCAGAGAACTCAGTTCCTGCATCTGACACGGTTGGAACACTATCGATAAAACCTTGAACTGTAAAGTTTCAACACTCCGTGTGGTTGGAACACAGTTTTTGTGGGTTGTGCACTGGGTGTTCCAATCAGAAGTGAGGCAATCGACCACTGCCACCGACTCCATCACTGCCGCCTCCCACGCTGAAGCCAACACCAGAGATGATACCACTCCCGACGACGTGGCCAACGACGACGCCTTAACAAGAAGCCATCAAAGACTTAACCGGTGATAATCTCGCTGGTCTAGAAGGGGGACTCTCGAGGGTCCACTGCCGCATAGTAGCAGATCGTGGTTTGGTAATATGCGCTGAGTAATTCACCATACTCCATCCACTTTTTGTGGGCTTACCAAAAGGATAAGCCCAAAGGTTTTCCAGAAGGATTCCTTTACAAACAATCCTTTCCCTTTGATAATACATACATCTATTGGCTTCCCCACCCCTTCCTGTAAGGTACCCGATTTGTTCTAGTATAAATCTAGCCTGTCTTCCTGAAGCTGATGGCTTCAGGAAAGTTCGAGCACTTACTAGTATGTATTATGCCGCCTTTGTCGTGTCACTAGGAGAGACAAAGGGCACTACTGAAATCGTAATTCACTTAGGTTTATTACTGTGCAAACTCACATTATAATATATTATTGTTATTATTATACCTGTTACTATGCTATAATTAGTCTTTATGGGTCCCTACGCTCTCCAGTGCATTGTTCTTTCATACGCGACGCGATTCGTACTTGGTAAGAGGCGCAACAGTAGGAAAGTTCGCTTTACCTCGAGTGGGGCGAGTCGGTGACGTGAGGGCGGCAGGTATCCCGAGAGGCTGGCTAGTTCCTCCGTGTGACGGATGTAGAGTGAGGGGTCGTCACGTTCCTCAAGTGGCCCACGGCGAAGATCGTCCTGGTATGGCACTTGGTACTGTGTGTGCTCATGCCACGGCACGATGGAACTTCGTCTTCGGTGACTATCGGGAACAAAAGGCCTCGATTCCTATCCTTCGATGGTTTTTATCACCTCTGTTGATGGTGGCGATAGTTTTGGTGAAGTTGGGCACAGGCGCGTGGCTTCAGGGTCCCAGCCGTGTTTTCTTGCTGATCCGAGCAGGAAATTCCGTCAGCGGGAGATGCTTTTTGTGGTGTTTCTCACGCTGGGTTCGTTCGAGATACTGCTGAGATGTGGGAATGGGCCATTTCCATTCGCGCACTTCCCCCCTTTACAGTGTCAATATAATTAAAATATATTGAGCTCATTTGAAGGCGAGCAATGCCGTGTCCCAATTTACAAGTCCCAATAGTTGTTCCACCCTAACGATGGAGGTTGATCACCTAGAGGTTGCCCAGATGACCACAATTCACTGGACAACAACCTCTGACAACCTTTTTTCTCCGCCCATACTCATATGAAGGAGCTTTGTTCTCCACCAGTAAATATTATTGAGGTAGTACCAGTACGATGGACGTTAGTCACCTTGAAGTTGTTCAGACGTCCTTTCCTGAATCAGAACTTCATACTACTTTTCATTCCCCCTTTTCCCTCTCATACTTCTTGCTGGATTAGAGGTCTTCAAGTAAGACACCTACTTCCTCCATAGAACCAGTTCCTGACACAGAGCAGGTATGGAACACTGTGATTCATAACGAATTACATATTTCCACATACATAAATACTAGAAACACGCAACTAGTATTTACTGTGATAACACATACAAGAATAGGCTGATATATAATCATGCGGTAGGTACATTAACACTGCTCTTTGTTGGCAACACTGCGTCTCCTGCCTCGGCTCTTCCAGCCTTGTCCATGAACCCCTCACTTACTTGCTCGCTTTCTTTGATAAGCGCATTTCTAAACTTGATATTTCTTGAATATATCGAGTGTTACTCATCAGCGTTGTTTATTAGCCTCAGTGTAATACTATATGACCATAGGATATTCCTGCGATGAGTTTATATTTCCATAAAAGTATGCATCTAGTTTCGCATGTGTCCTCAGAAGAGTCATGTGGGGAGGAGTGTGACGGTGAGGCTGTTCTCAAGTCGTTTTTTCTTCCGGTGGAGACGGGGTCGTTTGGTGGAAGCCTAATCGATATCCCTTCTTAAATGGGGAGAATATCGCTGGTCTAGAAGGGGGACTCCCAAGGGTCCACTGCCGCTCTCCTCACAGTCTGTCACAAGATTTAATTGATTTTTAGAAAATGTCGGCGTGTCAGAAGCCTTCACCACCACTGCTGTGGGTCGACTCGGCAGAGCAGTACCTCTGGGAACGGCCCTTATAAATAATTAAATTCTATGTACAATCTAGTAGATGTCAATTTTTAAAAAAGTCAATAATTCATACTCGCATAACACCCATCAACAAATGGATTCGTTTTAAAATGAATGACAGATTTTGTTAATTTGATGGTTCCACTTTCATCACATAGAAATAACAAATAATAAATAAAATGAATCAATTTTTTTATTGAATCGATTAAGCTCGTGTCCTCACAGAAGCAACACAACGCATGCAAATACACAAAAACACAGTAAAATCACCTGATATTTGATAATTGTTCAGATGGAGTTCAGAGGCTGGTGATTGTGGCGACTTCGCCTTTGTTACGGATCGGATCGAAGAGGTAGACATTGTTGCAAGGCTCCTCCAAATGGGTGGCGGCCTTGACGACTTCCTTGGCCACCATCGACCCGATGATATGGCATATGATGGGGACGGGAGGTCCGAGGCTGAGCCTGGAAAATAATGGAGCGGCAAATCCGTTTCAGAGAATCCTGAATAATTCATCCCTAGATTTTATACATTGATATATATTTATTTATTTATGTGTCACACCGTCACTCCAGACGATAACTGACCTTGGGTACACGATAAAAATTCCAAATTTCGCCAAAACGTTCATACTGCCAAAATAAAAGGATGAGTTCGAAGATGAGCAATTTTCAAAAATTCTGAGGGGGTCAAATTCGAGTTTTTAAGGGGGTCAAAAATCGGTAAAAACTGCTAAAATCGCGAACAATGGTAACAACAAAGGGTGAGTTCGAAGATGAGCCACTTTAAAAAATTCTAAGGGGGTCAAAATTGAGTTTTTAGGGGATCAAAAATCAGTAAAAACTGCTAAAATCACTGAAAGCAGTACGGAATGGTGAGTAAAGACAGAAAAATACCATTTCAGTTGATTTTCATACAGAAGACGTACAATTTTGATTTTTTGGGATACAAAATTGGTAATAAGGGCTAAAATCAATAATAGTTAACCTGAAGTTGTATTGGATAGTGATTCACGATGGAGGGATTACTTCCATGATAAAAATATTTCTCATGAAAGAACGGGTCAAAAATCGGTAAAAATGACATTATTTTACGAAAAGTGATATGGTTTCTCGCTATATCACCCTTTTAAACAACTGCACGAATATTTATTTTAAAATTCGCTCTTATAGCAATGCTGCATGACTGGACCTTTCTTTTTTTTTCCCAAATACCTGGCGCGAGTGGAGAAATGTCTCCAATATTATCAAAGACACGGGAAGCAAATAACAGGGAAATCCAGCTTAGTGTCGACTACTGGTGCTTTTACCTTAACTGATTTCCTGAACGAATCCCAATATCTATGCAGGTGAATTGCTGTTTGATAAATATAAGTCATTCTAGGAGAGAGGTCGTTAAAAACTGTGCGGGGGTTGTCCTTAGGGGTGCGTTTGTTCGATTTAGTAGCAACACGTTGTACATTATAACTACCTACAACAGGGCTACGGAAATTACTTGCGCAGTATCAGGTACTGCTACAACCTGAGCGCGATCTGGCAGCTCTCAAACCAACTCCGTTCCCTTCGGGATACAACCAAACACATGGATGAAGTCAGGGAAAATTTCAACAGGGCCTTTCTATTAGGTAGGTCATAGATTAATCCCTTGGACCGCATCCTCCCAGCACCAAAACAACAGTTGCCTGCAAACCTCGTCATCCCCCACTGTCATCGCCCATATCGTCCGACGTCTGCCTTCCAACCCGGTAGCCGAATCAGTTCAGTTTCCTACTACGATTTGCCGACGCCGAACCTCTGCAAAACTTTCTGTCTAATTTGCACGTGCAGCACGCAAATTTCGACCGTGCTTACACCATTTATAGTGGTTTCGCATCCAAATATTGCGAAATCACCACTAACTTCGATCTGCGGACAACTGAGCGGCCGCGTATCAGAATTTCTGGCGAAAATGCTTCCCCCTTGGCAATTTATACGCCTCATTCAAGGAGCAGCCCACCTGCAACGGACTAACTGGGTAAGGTCTGACCATTTCCACCTATTTTGTCTACTCATCCTTCGGATCTGAACACCGTCAACTTCATCTGGGCCCCAACAAGCGCTTTTTATTTTTATGATTTGACTTTTCAAGTGCATACCTTTATTTTACATCAACTTTGATTTTGGCCTCTGTAAATATAACATGTGCTCATAATTTTCAATTCTCTTGTGGTTCTTATCGCAATTCCGAAAGGCTCATATTTACTAGTTCTGAAAACAGGGGAGAATACAAACCAGCTACCTGCTTGTGCAGCGCTGATAATTTGCTAAGGTCCTTCGTTCAATGCATAACCTATTTCGAAGAAAAACGGAGTTATTGAAAAATAGTCTAATTAGACTATTTTTCAATAACTCCGTTTTTCTTTGAAATGGGTTTCCACGATTTCGTCGCGAGTGATTTAGTTCGCATAACCTATGGATGATAGGGAAGTTGAACATAACCAATTTCAACTCAACTATCCAACACATGCGCATTACGGGCCGATCGAAGGGACGGCGCGGACTTACTGGATGTAATGGTCGGGCACTTTGGTGTCGTCGCGCCTGTAAGCGGATTCCACTTCGTAGTTGATGAGAAGTCTGACTGTTCCGAAATCCTCTTCGCTTCCGGTCGGGTATCGGCTGAAAGTATCTCTAAACTTCATCATCCCTGGAAAACGTATGATAAACGTATCGTAAACTTTCAATTTACATGTGGTAATTTCAACTGCTGTAAACAATTTCAAGGGTGCCGTCGTACATAAGGGTGCCGTCGTACACTTAGGACCATGAATCGAAGGGATCAAGAGCCCTGAGAGGAGTCCTAGTGTCTCCCTTCCCCATGCTCCCGTATTGCTCGGGCTGCGGATTCGCAGATAGGGGATAGAGTGGTAGCTACAGAGTCACCTTCTCTGATGGTGGGCCTGCGACCGGCCTGGCCTCTGGGTGGGATGCAAAGCCAGGCAACTGGGATCTTGCTCTTACCAAAACCGGTACCACGGGCGGGGGGAGCCCCAGGCAACCGGCACCTGTCTGCCCCCCCCCCCCCCCCCCCCCCAGTTGAGGTTGGATTCGTGGTTGTCACCCAAGCACTGGAATTGATCCAGATGTGGTGGGAAGCCCCCCCCCCCCCCCCCATGGACTGTATGGGTCCATTGGGTAGGCTCCGGCATGTGAGTTTTGTGGGAAACCAAAAACTCGGGAACCAACCTGCTAAGTTGGTAGAGCGAGCTAGAACATTCGCCTCCACCTGTAGGTGTAACAGGAACTTGGGCATATCCAAGGACACTGACTGAATTTACAGTCGCCTCCTACGAGGCCTTCTTCCCTGTCTGCTTGCAGCAGGGGGGAGACCGTAAGCCTTGGGCTGGGTTCTCCTTTAAACCATTGGATATTTTGCTGTAAACAATAAATTATCCTACTACCTAAGTCTACTATTCATCGTGTTTCTAGTTGTTCAAGATCCCACAAGTATGGTCTCACCTCTCATAACGAAGTACCAGGGGCTGAAGTGGAAGAAATCGTACAACTTATCGAACTTGTAATTCAACGCCAGATCGAAAGGAACGAACTGCTCCCAACGAACGACCATGTTCTCATCTTTACCGCCGTACGTTGAATATATCCCTCTTACAGGTCTGTAAAAAATAAATAAATAAATAAATAAATTATAATATACGTGACTAGGGAACAGTAAGGGCCGGTTTCACCACTAAACCATGAACTCGGTTTATCGGAAACCCAGTTCAACGTAACCGATGGATTGATCTCAGTTTAAAAAGTTTTGGGTCTCCAGTACTTGAGGATATCAGAGGAGTTTTCACGTTAATGCATATACCGACCTACAAGACAAATGACTTACCAAAACTTATCGTAATGATTTCAAACTTATCTACTCACTTCCTGTAAGCATGTTTGTCGAGGAGGTCCGAGAAGAAGTAGCCAAACAGTCCGAAAACGTTCGAAGCGAAGAACTTGATGCCGAGGATCCTGCAAATCGTGTTCAACTTGAGGATTTCTTTGGTTTCCAATCCAGCAGCGACGACGACATCCCATCTGCAATTTACAATTCCAACTCCGCTCAACGGGGTAAACTCTCGAGAACTCCTACAAATTCAACGCCCAACTCTTGTGCAGTACAGTACTCCCTCTGTAATCCGGCAGATATCGGACCAGAGCACTGCCGGATTACTGAAAATGCCGAACTGCTGGAAAATATCGAGAAAAACGCAGTTATCATTGAATAATCAGTTTTAATTACATACATTGTACTGCCAAAATACAGTACCTACTTATATGTACTTGTGTACGCGGACAGATTGAGCACTAAACGCAGGGCGATCGTGACTAAGACTGACGGAGTGAGTGAGTGGGGCCTGAGTCGTTGCTTTGTTTACTCAGACACCAGTCCAAAGTCAAATCAATTGTTGAGCTCATACCCGAATACAAAACGCCGGATTACTGGGAGTGCCGGAGAGCTGAGATGCCGGATTACAGAGGGAGTACTGTATATGCAATGTGGAAGAACCCGACGGCTCGCCGCACTTCCTCCAGCGATGCCTCATCCTTGAGCCCTACGGTATACATTACATTTCCAGCTATTTGGGGGAAAGTGTTGTTATAAATAAGTTTAAATTAGGATAAAAATACAAATCAGCCTTCGCAGCATCAAGTGTATTTACTAACTACTTAGGAATAACCTGTAAATACTGTTGGTTCTTGATCAATGTAACTGAACAGAAATGAAGCGCCTACCTCTTATTTACGACTCCAAGCAACCAATTTCACCAGCACATACACACCGAATTGTCTCCTGTTGTTGTTTTGTTCCCTCATCACCAATATCATTCATCAATCATCTATAACCTTAGTATTGCCAACCACCGATTTGATAAATTCACTAGATCTCACGTCAGCAGCACGTGGGAATCGGCTGTTAATTTCGTGGCGCCACTCGCTCTCCAAAATTACATGTCATGCTAATATAGTACCCCCATTATTATTGCAATTAAATTCCCTTAATCTACCATGCCACTTAAATATTGAAAAAAAAAGATATACCCGTTTTTCTCTCTCTGATTACTATTCTGCGAGCTATACTGCAAGCAACAAGAGACCGCCTAACGCGCTTTTCTAAGTTTTTCATTGTGGATACCACTGATTGGCCTTGGTCGACCAGGATTTAATTCGTCTGGCCCTTTTCATCTTTTGAAGAAGGATTCATCGTTCTTCAGGCGGATTTTTCTGCAAGAGGTACCTAATTGTGGATATCCCCCTGGAGCTGGCATTCCCTTCCACCTTGTCTCTGGACCTCTGGGGATTCTGGACGCATGAATTGGACCCAAGGACAGCTCGATTTGACGCCACAATAGAAGCTCATCACCGGTATCACCGTTTAAATTGTTTTTCTATGGCCATAGAGTTAGGTAGGTAGCACCTTGTTGAATTAATTATTTTGTTGTTAGCTTTTGCCCAATACATACTTGCCTTTGACCATATGTATGCCTTCTATTTTCATTTACCTTGTAAGCGCATTAATTTCTACCGTCAGCAATAATTTCAGCCATCAGGGCTGTGGTCCTTCGAGTTACTCATCAGTATTTTCATTTTATCTTTTTCTTTGGGGATAGGTACCTGCCTACTGCTAGCTAGTTAGCGCTCCTCCCACCGTCTTTGTACCTATTTGCCCCGAGTTGCATTCCACATACTATTCCAGAGTGGAGTAACAGGTTAGCGCACTTAGTACCGCCCCATTCCCTCTCAGTAACTCATTCTCCAAACACTTATGGTGTGTTTTGTCAATGAAACTGCTGGTAGGTACATACATAAGCAGTAATGAATAGCAGTGGAAGAGACGATCCTGGACGGTTCATTGACCTTAGGCTCATAAACCAACGTAAGTTTAGAACTTGTATTATGTATATAGACTCTCTAAAAATCATTATATTTGTTGTATAAAGTATTGCTGAATAAAAATTTTTTACAAATTGAAATTCTTCGGGCGTGACACGCCCATCATCCGCTGTCTTGTTTGCTGGATATTGGAGAAGTCAGAAGAAAAAATATAAACGTGTTTCGTTTTATAACCAGCTCCCTTCTTATTACAGCCTTCGCCGCAAATGAATAAGTTCAGTGTTTCACGTAACACCACCATAAATTACTCCCACTGAAATCAGTCGCAGGCTTTTGAGTAGACTACAGCCCTAGCACGTGAGGCTTCCAGCTATTTATTCATTTAATTTATATTTATAAGCGAGCAAATCGATTTACTATAAAGTGGGTACCTAAATTATTTACTTGGAGTGCCTACCTTTTAATGAGAAGATTTGTATCTACGTACCTTAATTTAATTACTGTTTGAAGCATGATAAGACCCACTGTGATGATTTTTACTGTGATCTTCTATAGGCCGTGCGCAAGAATATTGCCTTCCGACCCTGCAATCTATAGGAGGATGGGAGAAGCTGAGGGTTCGGCAGCCTGAGTGGGATGCAATGTTGGGGACTTTTACTCTGTTATGTTGGCAGCCATGCTGCCATTCCAAGCCAGCTCATTCCGTTCTCGTATCGTGTTTTCCTCGCTTGCATCTTGCTTTTCGTTTCACCATCCTACCTATATCGCCGTATTAACCCTTCTTATTTTAACTGTGAGTATCATCACAATCCCCGTCATCCTATTTTTGAACTGTGAGTATCATCACAAACCCCCGTACCCGTCAATTTCCGTGTGTCGCCTACACAAATCTCGCGATGGAAGATCAACCTTCATCGTCGGCAAGAAACCGGAAACCTGCTATCGCAAGAGGCAGGGCTCTAAGGAGTCAGGCACGAGAAATTGTGTACAATGTGTGCCGGTATTTTACGAGGAAGAAAAAAAAGGATGACGCGAAATACGACGTTCGCGATGTGACTAGTGCAGCAACGAGAGTCTCGGCGAGAACAGTCGGCAACATTATGAAGGAAGCTGGAAACCAAACAACATCAGATCGGGCGAGACCTTTGTTTGGAGATCGATCGTTCATCGGAGATCGATAGTTTCATCATTAATGTTGGGGGGGGCTTCTGATACTGATAGCAGTTCCGATGAGGATTCGGATTTTTTTGATTAGAAGTTTTATGTACCACAGTTAAATTACGTAAGTACCAAATAAATTAATGATATGTACTAATTAAATAAATAATAAAATAACATTTGTTTCCAATCTTTCCTTTTATACCTACCTACCTTCAAAAAATTTTCCTTATTTACCTCATTGTACCTTTTCAAAAAAGTACTCCTAATTTTCAAGAAAACATTTCATAGAAAAATCCTATTACACACGAGTTTGTCTGTCAGCTCAAAGGAGTCACGCTCAGGGGTCCGATTTTACAAAAACGCTGCAAAGTCCTTGTCACATGGGTTTATTATTCCATTGGACATACCTACCTACAGAGATGTTGGCTGTTTATTTATTGTTTCTTTCATATAAAATAATTGAAATAGCTATCTCTGGTGGTTTCCACCAATTTTGGCCCCCAAAACTCGAATAAACTACGCTCCTTTTTTTTAAAATAAATTATCTCTGATCACTGATAGTACCATTTAATCGTCTTGATCCACCTGTTGACACTTTTTCCAGTGTTATTATACAAATTGATGGTGATTTCAAACGATTTCCCAGGTTTTTGACTCATAAAAAATCAATTTCGGGAGCTGAACATCTGGTAGAACCTCAATTTTCTATTCTTTGGTCAAAATCGACTTCATATTCGGTCTTCTCGTCCCCAAAAACATGAAAAACGATACCTTAAAAGCTCATGTTACCAACATGTTGCTAAAACGCAAAAAGTACCTATTTTTATACACATTTTCACTCATAACACCCCTGGGTATATTCCGATCGGGCTGAAAAGTTTCGGGACACAACTAGGGCCCAAATGGAGCATGTGTGCGAAAGAACGAATTTTTTAGACCGAAAATGAAGCCTGTACACGTGATACGGCGGACGGCGGACGGCCATTGACATTTTTGGAATCTACGTACCTTGAAACGGAAAAGAAAACATTTTGAGGGGGTGTTATAAAAATTTTTTGCTGAGCGATTACATAGGTGTATTATTCACAGAATAATAAACCAAAATCGGGAAAATGCTACGTTCATTCACTATGGTAGGTACCTATGGCTTTTATGACAGTATCATTTTTTATAACGAAAAAAGTTGAAGTTTTTATGACGGTTCACACTCAGCTGGAAAAATTACAGGGAGAAAGTGCTGCCACTGGACAGGGGCAAAAAAAGGGGAGAATTCCGTGTTGAAAATGATTTCCACGTTCTCCGTCAGATGGCAGGGTCGGAAGGCAATATTCTAGCGCACGGCCTATACTACAATAAGTTTACTTACTAATACTTGCTTATATCGAAGTGACAGAACAGATCACTGGTTGTTTAGTGTTGTCCAAGTTTCAAGAGTAGACAGGTACAAACACTAACTATTGCTAATCTTGTTGCAAATTTGAGGATCGCTATGACAAGAGTCATCGTTAATATTGCTGTACATACCGATTTCGAAAAAAGGTTTCATCAACTTCGGAGACTCGATTCGTTTCCACGTGAACTTCTACTTGATGGTTCAGAGTTTGCGCCCTCTCGACCGAAGCTTCAGCTCGCTGTGAACATAAGGTAGGAACAGCTCATATATGAACTTCAGCAGTATGTAGGATTGGCGGTTGGCACCGCTTTCTAATAAATACTTTCAATTATCCTAACATGGATGGAGTAGTAGTTTCTAATAATTTTCTTTTTTTAAACGAGTGAAACAGTGGGAAAATCTTGAAAAAGACGTACGCTTTGGAGGGTCCGCACTCCGCAGCCGTGTCAGGTTTCACTCACTAAAAACCCACTAAAGGTTCTCACACACTAGGCGGGAACAGGACGGGAAACAGCCGCGGGACACGGGTCGTATTTTTTCGCTTCTGTGTATTTGAATGGAGATGAGCACACTATGTGGGACGCGGCGGTCACGGCATGGGGTAGGAACAGGACGGGTTCCGCCGCGATCGCTCTCAAAGCAAAAAACGGCGTTTCCTGGCACGGGACGTTCTCCCTCCACCATCCAATAATATTCACCTTCCCCACGTTTATGCACGCCTTCCCCTCTTGTGACGAGGGGAGCATGGCGAGCGGTGGGGGACAGTTGAGGAATGTCCTGCCTAATGTGGGCACAGGCGCAGGACGGGACAGCGGCGGCCGGCCGACATCCCGCGTCCTACCCACGGCGTTTCCTGTCCTGTTCCCGCATAGTGTGTGAGAACCTTAAACCTGATCCTCTTGACCTAATCCACCCAGGAATCACTTGTTCAGCATTAATTCGGAGAGAGGTCGATAACTGGGCGATGTCACTCCCTCTTCTGATGTCTTCTTGCAGTCTCCAGTTTATTGTTCACCTGACGAACAGGTCGTCCAGCTTTTCTCCCTTGAGGATTCGGACTATGTAGGACACAATCTTCTCCCAGGTTCCCTGCCTGGAGATCATCTTCCCAATCATTAATTAATTTGATTTCATCCTCCTGTTCTTACGATCCATCTGGTGCAGTGGAAAAACGTGTTCGGCGTCGCTGTTTGGTGCATTACAGTACTAGCACTTTGTGGTGTCTGCTAGTGCCCATCTGTGCAGATAGGACCCGAAGTATACATGGCCCGACAGGAACACTGTGATGTAGTTTCTAATAGATACTTTCAATGCTCCTAACGTGTATGGAGCGCCGAAGTGGTTTCTAATAAATACTTGTAGTTGTAGTTTCTAATAAAAAAACCCTCCGAAATTCAGAACAGGCGACCAATGGGAATGGAGAACGCTGTGGTGCCATTTGCATTCAGGCGACATCTTGGGCTGAAGAAACTGAATACTCTCAAAGGCTGCCTCGACTGCGAAAGGAGGAGCAGCGAATTCCCACTGGTCATCTGCTTGGAACGTTCATTTAGGTTCTGGTGACCTCACCAGGAAGTGAACTTCTAACATTTTTTGTGTGTGATTAGGCCTTAAAACTTGGTTTTGTTGCAGCGGAGGGGCAACAGTGTTCTCCAAAGACTCTGAATTATATCTGCTGTAGTACTCCATTATTTATAGATGGAGGGTGCAGCAAGGTCCCAGTCCAACCTTGAAGTTGACAGAGATTATAGGTTTGCTGGCAGTGACTACCTGACGGTTATCCAGCGTTTGGCAGTTCAGAGCGGTTCTCGGACTCTTTTCGGACTGTATAGTATCCATGACAGGCTGTTCAGTGTTTTCCTGACCAACTGCCAGTTTTCTGATAGTCATTCCAGTACACAGAAAACAGGGTGGATGAGAAACTTGCCATACACCACCTATGACTTCTCAATTCCCAACCCATTATCAAACTCAACCCCTTCTCAAATGCCTATCAAGACGGCGCTGGATCACGGATGGTTTCTTACGGTTTTCCAGAAGTCAGCTAACTCCTGCAAAGCTGTTACCAAATAAGTTGCGTTATACATGCAGGCTCAGCAATTCAGAACAGGCGTCCATAGGAATGGTGGTGGTGCCATTTTCGCATTCAGGCGACAAGTTGGGCCGAAAAAATTGAATGCGCTCACAGGCTGCCTCGACTGCAAAAGGCAGGTGAGCGGTCACAGACATGGCGCAGCTTTTTTGATTCCCATTCGTCATCTGCTTGGAAGGTTTAGGTTCTGATGCCGTCACCACGAACTGAACTTTTACAGTTGATTAGGCCTTTAGCCTCGGTTTCTTGCTGTAGAGGGGCATTAGTGCTTTCCTAAGGCCCACTTTCACCAGAAAATTATTAACGGTGTTTAGCCAAACTCCGTTTAAGTTAACGTCGAGGTTTAAACTTGGAAAGGCAGCTGGCGTCTTTCACCAACCCAAATGTCGGTTAAACCCATTTTGAAATAACGGAGTTTGCCTGACGGAGTTTAGTTTAAAATGTCCAAGCAAAAGTTGGACAATATGAAGCGCTGGGACTATAAACTTGTCATAACAACAACAAAAACCGCTCAGCTGATGTCGATTCCCGCTTCCATTGTTCCGCTGTAATAATAAACCGTAAATTGCCAAAGTGATTTCTGATTTACAACGACTCCAGCCACGAGGTAAGGTACCTATAACATCATTGTGGAATACATAGTACAGAATAAATACCAATACAATGCCAACTCGCGTTAATTCATTTCACAGCTGTATAACAACGGAACGGAAAATCAGCTGTGAGCTATGCGGCCATATTGGGATCTCAGGGCTAACGGAGATTAGCGACGTTAACTTGCCGGATTTCGGGCGTTTAAACTCGAGCCGCCTCGGTGGGAGTTTAAACTCGCACAGAGCTCTGGTGAAAGACAGTGAGCGGTAAACTCCGTTAATTTGCAACCTCTTCCGGGTTAAACTCGTTTCAAATTTTTGGGGAAAGTGGGCCTAAGGCCCACTTAAGGGAAATGAACTCGCGAGAGTTGGCATTGTATTAGTATTTACTCTGTACTATGTATTCCACAATGATATTATAGGTACCTTACCTACCTCGTGACTGGAGTCGTCGTAAATCAGAAATCACTTTGGCAATTTACAGTTTATTATTACAGTGGAACAATGGAAGCGGGAATCGACATCAGCTGAGTGGTGGTTGTTGTTGTTTTGACGTGTTTACAGTGCCAGTGCGTCATATTGTCCAACTTTTGCTTGGACATTTTAAACTGAACTCCGTCAGGCAAACTCCGTTATTTCAAACCGGGTTTAACCGACCTTTGGGCTGGTGAAAGACGCCAGCTGCCTTTCCAAGTTTAAACCTGGACGTTAACTTTAACGGAGTTTGGCTAAACACCGTTAAATAATTTTATGGTGAAAGTGGGCCTAAGACTCTGAATTATATCTAAAGTTAACCTGCTGCAGTACTGCACCAACCCATAGCACGAACATACGATTTCTTTCTCCCACAGGTCTCGTCTGCAGTGGAGGAGTTCGGGCGCACAGAAGGTTTGAGAACTCGTTTGCCCCCAATGCAGCTAACGAAGTCAACTTTCCTGAATCAGTTCCAAAGTTACACATTCATCATGAAGATGTTGTTTTATCCTTACGTTTTCCGGTTCTTCACTTTCAGGAGCGATAAGGAACTGCGACGGGCGATCCTCTTCCGTCCATTTCTCGTGATCCATCATCGTCACAGACATGAATCCAGCTTTCATGGCCTCCTTCACGACGACGGCACCGAGCCCGGTCATGCCGACCACCAGGAGTCGAATCTGGCTCACGCTGGAAAATAAATTTTCTATATGAAACAAACGTTTGAAAAAGAACCGGCAAAGCAGTGACAGCAAACGGAGCTCGAGTGTTTGAGATTTCTACTGCATAGTTGACTTTCATGCTTGAAACCATCAAACCCGGCATGCCGTATCATCCATATCTACTTTATTTTGGGTCTAATAAATTTGTTCTTTCGCACACACTCCATTTCGGACCTAAATTTATGCCTTGAATTTACATTAAATTCTGGTCTAAATTCGTCGTTCTTCCGCATACAGGCTCTATTTGGGTCCTAGTCGTGCTCCGAAGCTCGGCAGCCCGGTCGGAATGTAGCCAGAGGTGTTACAGGTGAAAAATGGGTGTAAAAATAGGGTTTCTTGGTGTTTTATTAACATGAGCTTGTCAGGTATCGTTTTCTTCTATGTTTTTTAGGGCGAGAAGACCGAATATAAAGTTGATTTTGACCAGAGAGTAAGAATTGATGTTGCAACAAAGGTTCAGCTCCCAAAATTCATTTTTTAAGAGTTAAATACCTGAGAAGTTGTCTGAAATCACCATAAAATAACACTGGAAGTAGTATCAACATGGTTAATCAAGACAATTAAACGTCACTATCAATGATCAAGGATAATTTGTCAAAAACAGGAGCCTAATTAGTGTTTTTGGGGGCCAAATTTGGTGATAACCTTCAAAAACAGCTATTTCAATTATTGCACATGAAAGAAAAAGTAAATGAACTGCCAACGTTTCTGTAGGTATGTCCAAGAGAATAATAAACCCGTGTGACAAGGAATTTGCAGCGTTTTTGAAACGTACTAGATTAGGTATATCGTGGAGTTGCCACATAAATTCAGAAACATAGTCAACTTTCAGTATCAGAACTTACGCTTTAGCGGACTCTACGTCCTTCCGACAGTCGTCGTCGAGTTTATTGACATCCGGCTGGTGCATCGTATTACGTTGGTACCTATAAAATATAAAATGAAAAATTGGTACGCAAGACACAATTACTTAGGTAGACACCTACCTAGATCAGTTATTTTATGACGCCAAACAGATACCTTTCCAAAGAATAGAGCTTATGAATACACGCACGTCGGCTGGCAGTGTCACATCTCCCAAAAATTCAATTTTGAGATTTTCACATGAATATGTTCCAAAATACATCTTCTTTCATGCCCGAAGAGAGTTTCAAGTTTATTTCAAAAAATCACCGCGTGAGAGCTGTTAAAACGGTATGCTACGGACCGGAGGGTCTCGCAGAGGGTTTCAACACGTGCCCTTCTCAGTGCCATCTCAACTTTTTTAATTGTGTTTATTCTAGAATTTTAAAAGATGTGAATTTAGAGACTGATTTTTATTAGTGCTCATCAGTTTGCTGTTACAACTTTCTTTAGACGTTTATAAATTAGACGTTATGACTGATTAGTTTTACAATTTTATAATAAATGTACTCTAGTTGGTAGTAACTTCGGTGCTGTGGTTAATTTTTTTTTTTTTTAATTGCTATACGGGTACGATTATGTGAGTCAAAACATACTTCTACATTTAAAGGCCGCTCCACACATGCGGTACTCGCCAAGTACCGAGTCGATACTTGCCGATTTCCTAGTAGTGTGGATGGGTTACTTGGTACTCGCCGAGTCACGAGTAACCGTACTTGGGGAGGCTCCGTCCAGAGTCGGTTTTTTCCCCGCTTCAAAGGAGACAAGTACGCTCGCTTTCCCGAGGCAAGTCTTGCGCGGGACGATCCACGAATGTGTGGAGCAAGGAGCTCGTGACTCGCCAAGTAACTTGGCGAGTCACCGAGTTACTCGGTACTTGGCAAGTACCGCATGTGTGGAGCCGCCTTAAGACTGCTTACTTTTTATGAATCCGTAGGTGGGTCATTCTCATACTATTTGACCATTTGATGTCCGCAGTCTTTAACATCGTTTTTTTACACGGGTTTTCAGCTTCAAAAAAAGGTTTTTGGTATCAATTTGTAGGTTTTTTGGAGAGGAATGCAGTGGTATCGTTAAAAAGAACCTAGCACATCCTCAAGAAAAAAATATTTCAATGTTATGTTTGAAAACGTCACGAGTGTTACCTACTGTCCCAAGGGGGTGGGTGTGATGTTCATCACCATCTGAAATGAAGCACTCACAGATGAAAAAATTTAAACCACGAGGGATTTCACTGTTATATGATGCTGTTTCGAATTATGGAGGTTTTTTTCAGTTACCTCTAATACTTTAAATGTAAAGCAGAAAAACAGGAGTGTCCCACTGTTTGGTGAAAAATAAATCACGAGTGTTACCATCAGTTCTGGGCAACACTGTTCATTGAAAATGGCGGGAAAGAGTCAGGTTATGTTTGTTTGTGCTACCAGCTATCAGTCCACCTGCAGCCTTCGCCCAGGAAAGAGCTGGCAGGCCATTTCAGCATTTTTCATCGAAAAACATTGTGTCACAAAAATTAATCATCATGAGTGTTACCACTATTGTATTTGACATAGTTCAATTAAACATGCGAGTGCTAACTGCAAAAGACATAGGGACATTTATTTTTGGGTGACCCCTCATATCTGTCCAGCACTTCGTTAGGTTAAGATTAACCTTTTTGTGTAAAAACATCACGAGTGTTACCATCATGAGTGTTTCTATAATACTGAAGTAATCCTGTAATGCTGAAAAAACTGACAATTGATGCTCAAATATGTTATTCTGAACATCTATAGTAACATTCCAGATAAAATTTTATTCAAAAAGATGCTTTATTTTTTCCCCCAACTTGAAGGTCCAGAAAAGCCGAATGGTCAAATTATTAGGAGAATGACCCAGGTGCGTTGTATGTTACCTTCTTTAGATAATGCTTTAATCTTGAGATTATTTTTACAATTTTATACTAAATAATGTACTCTAGTTGGTAGTAACTTCAGTGCTGTGGTTAATTTTAAGAAAAACATTGCCCACATTGTACATGTGGGTACAATTATGTGAGTCAAATATACTTCTACATTTAAAGGTTCGTTCGGAGAAACCTGCCCTCGACTATCCCGAGCAGCCCAGAGCTCTAACAATCCTGGACTCGTGACGTCACCAGAGTAATTCCGGATCGTCCCGGTTTCGTGCCTTGTCCGAACGCTTTTTCTTTGTCCAGGACTGGAAGCCATATTAGAACCTCCCACCATTTTGTTTACAAGCTGTCGTGCGTTCTCATCGATTTAAACTAAAACTACATTTACTACTACCTACATCATTTAAACTAAAACGTTTTCAACTTTTTCAACAATAGAGAAAAAAAAGTCACTTCTTTGTCCTAAAGTCACTTTGTCCTTCCAATTAGCGCCTCTAAGTGTCGCATAGGTTTTTTTCTTGAGACTGATGTTTACCTGTCTCAAGTCTCAACCTGATGACCTTTATAAAGTCAAATCTCAGTTATGTGGTTAGTAATAAAATAAAAGGCTGTCATTGTTATAAGAACTATATTCAGAAGGCACCTAGAATCCAAATCACCACCACTCAGACAACATCACTTGACACAAATCAGACACCACTTGCTCAATATAATTTTGATTTTTTGGTCTCAAATTCGGGAAAAAAACCTCCCTTAATATCATTTCTTCTTCATCGCCGTCCGAAAAATTGATGTCACCCTCATTATCATCGTCGGAATAATCCGTATCAGACAGCATAATTATTATCTAACTTAATCCGTAACTGGAAATTATTACACACAACAAAAAACTGTAACGCTTACACTGCAAACAACTGTAAAGCATACGTAAAAAAAAATACGGGTTTGGCGTGTGTTGGTTTGAGTTGTGCTTCGCGGGAAAGGAAAACATCGAAGTGAGCAAGTTAGTGAGGAGGGGTAAAAATAGACCGATGCGCATGCTCCGGACTTTCTACTCCACGCCAGAGCTGGAGTAGCCCCGGACGATCCCGGGCTGCCCGAATTCACAATCCCCGCTCTCTCCGAACAGCGGGCAACTCGTCCGGGATCGTCCCTTGTCTTCTCCGAACGGCCAAAAGTGGGGAGGGGGCAATCCTGGGCAGTCCCGGACGGTTCTCCGAACAGACCCTAAGGCTTGTTTCACACGTATACGGTTTCATTCGGTTCGGTCCGTATTCGATTCGTTTTCGATTCGATTCCTGCCGCCGTTCGTTCGTTCACATGCATGAGGTTCCTATCAGGTTTGTATTCGTTCAGGGATTTGATTTCCGAAAGTTCAGTCCACAATGGAGACAAGTAGGATTATTGCCATGTTGTTTCTCCACAGAAGAATGAAGAAAAAAAGAAGGAATACCAGAATTCATTGGGAGCATCCTATAATCACCAGACGAATGGAGTTTGGAGTGTTTTACACAATTTTCCCTAAGTTGAGGGAAAATGAAGATAAATTTTTCTGCTACTTCAGGATGTCAACAAGATCATTCGATGAGCTGCACGTGAAGCTGAAGTATCATCTACAACGTCAAAATACAGTTATGAGGGATTGTATTCAACCAATTCAGATGTTGAACGAGGAAACCGAAACTAAACCTTACCTGAACCTTGCAAGTGTGAACGCGCGGTGGACTTTGTGTACCTTGGACTCGAATACGCTCCGAATTGAAACCGAGCGGAACCGATTCGTGTCGAGGGGGCGTTCGGTGCTATGAGGTTTCTATTAGGTTGCTGTTCGGTCAGAATACGCACCGAATGAATCGGTTCACACGCAGTCGGCACTGCCGAAAACGAATCGAATACGGACCGAACCGAATGAAACCTTATACGTGTGAAACAAGCCTAAGACTGCATACTTCTTATGAACCTGTAGGTGCGTTTTATGTTAACTTGTTTACCTGTGCTTCAATCTTGATTGTACTTTATACAATGTGATTTGCCTAACGTCTGTCATATTTTGTGATTTATCTAGTAAGTTATCTACGTTTCGTTGTTTCATTTGCCACGAATAAAAAGTTGTACACCTCAGAAATAAGTAGTACGGTGTTTTAATGCTCATGAAACCAATTTCCAATTGCCAAATAATTCCCTGTCGTTGAATTATTTCTGTGTTCTTCCATAACTTTCTCTCAAACGACCTCAAAATTTCAGCAATCCTTAATTTAGCCTCAATCCATCAGACATGAATTAATATAAGTAACATTTCACATGATTTCAATGGTTTTCAGTTAATCGCAGACTGTTACGTAGGTATCTGTTTGTTTTTTCAATGGTTTTTAAATAGTCAGACCTAAAAAAAACATTATCTATACAGAGAGCTGTGATCTGTAACAGAATGGTATTCTGTACAAAATAATAAACCGTTGTGCAGGGATTTGCAGCGTTTTTGAAATGTTTTAGAGCAGGCGAATCAGCAAGATCAATGCCTTATTGATAGGTTAAGAGAAAAAGAACAAAATGCATGAGACTGCACTATACAGATGACAAAAACTGCAGATTTTCAGCATCGATTGCTGGAAAGTTGCATGCGATATAAGATTTAATTATTATTTAACCTAAAATCTACTGAGCACTGAGCTAGTTTTACTAGCTAGTTTTACTAGCACTGAGCATTAAAAGCGTTAATATTAATATTATAATATTTATATTACGACTATCGGAGTTTGTCACATTATTGGTTGTTCAGCTCAGAAACTGAGTCACATACTACAACGAAATCAACCAACGTTTTCTACCAAGGTAGGTATGTACCTACTTGAAATGTCTTGGTCTACTTACTTGAAAGGCCTTGGGAGGTACCTACTCGTATTTCACGCAGGTGAAGTTTTCAAAATGACCGATTAATGAACAAATCACAGCCTTTCAAACAAAATCGGAACAGGGATAACCGGAAAAATAAATTTCACTATCCAAACAAGAGCGGGACGAGAACTTGCAACGGGGAAGTGGAAGGGGAAGCTGGAGGATGGAGGATCAAGGATCAGGGATACGCACAGTTCAAAAATAAATCAGAATATTGGATTCAGATTTACATTTTTCCTAATTTGAGTAATTAGCAGTTGCTGAACATCTGCACAATCTTGCACAAGGACACAAGTCGAATGAATAAATTTATTTATTTTATTATTATTTATTTAATTATTTAGGTAACATAGACATGCAATTATGCAAAGACGTCAGGCCTGTGAGCTCTTCTTTAGTTCCTCTCAGATCCGCCAACTACCCTAAGCGCTCGTAGGTGAATGGTTGTCATGTCAACAAACTGTCTTTCAAGTTTCAACACTAGTCTTTCAAAATCCTTGACAACTTCTTTACCTTTTCTCTACAGAACAGCATAAACGTTGGTAACATACAAACAAATAAAAAACCAGTCATGCAGCATGACTTAATGAGCGAATTTTCAAAGAAATATTCGAATTAATGGCTATGGTTTTGAATAAAGGAAAACTTCGGTCTAAAATTTGGTTTTCTATGTATATTCTCTTCGTATTTATTTTAATTTGTACGTTTTGTCCATCCTGATTCTACCGTTTGTTTATTACGTAATTGTACTAAGTGCTTATTTATTTGATCGCTGTGGGTAAATTCAAGGAGTTGTACTAATCGTTTGCCTCCCCCTTTTTTGCTTCGAACTCTCGTCTTCAATTAATACTTCTCACATATTTCAATCTGACCACTCTAAGGGGGTGGGGGGGGGGGTAAGAGTTTAAAGATTATCCTAGTTTTGGGTAATTTTTGCGCACTTTAAATGCTCTAATTTAAGAACGGATTTAGATATCTAAAATCCGATTTCACTATCGTGTTCAGCGTGCAAAAACCTTTAAAATGAGGGGTCACTTGTTAGAAAATAACATTTTGGGGATTTTTGGGTAATTTTTGCGCACTTTAAATGCTCTAATTTGAGAACGGATCAAGATATCTAAAATCCGATTCCACCATCGTGTTCAGCGTGCAAAAACCTTTAAAATGAGGGGTCACTTGTTGGAAAATAACATTTTGGGGATTTTTGGGTAATTTTTGCGCACTTTAAATGCTCTAATTTGAGAACGGATCAAGATATCTAAAATCCGATTCCACCATCGTGTTCAGCGTGCAAAAACCTTTAAAATGAGGGGTCACTTGTTAGAAAATAACATTTTGGGGATTTTTGGGTAATTATTGCGCACTTTAAATGCTCTAATTTGAGAACGGATCAAGATATCTAAAATCCGATTCCACCATCGTGTTCAGCGTGCAAAAACCTTTAAAATGAGGGGTCACTTGTTGGAAAATAACATTTTGGGGATTTTTGGGTAATTTTTGCGCACTTTAAATGCGCCAAAACCCTCCTTAGAGTAGGCCAATTTCGCCCATCTTCGAACTTAGCCTTTCGATTGCCAAGATAGATTTTTTGTGCAAATTTGAGCTGTTTATCTCAATTCTATCGAGAGTTATCGTCTGGAGTGACACAGATATATATATATATATATATATACATATAAAAAAGTGTTAAATTTCAGGAATCGTTTTAGAATGGTCTGAAACGGATTTCTATGAAGAAAATTTCCAAAAATTTATATTATTTAAATTTCGAAGCCATTGCAATAGCTTCATTTTCTTTGAAAACTCGCTAATGAAATTAGCAGCTTCCTTCTCATAAGTTGTGGGGTGGAAAATGTGAATCGATCCGTTGGAAAGCAGTCAAATAATGTTCAGGCTGTTATATTAGTTGCTGATTATCATTCGTCTAACCCTTCTGTATTCTGTACAAATTAATACCAAGTTGTACGAATAAACAATAAAACGCTGCAAATTATTACACTACGGTTGATTATTTACCTGTGTAGATGCCCCTTCTGCATAGACCACTGTTTTCTGTGGTCAGTAACTACCCTCGTGCCCCCCAGGAAAGCCCTAGATTGCGTACTGTACCCGGCTCAGGAATCACAAGGTTTGTTCCATCCGAGCGAGTTCAGTAGAACGTATTATGCGCAGATCGATCAGCGCATAAAACTGTGTTCCTACCGTGTCGGTTCCATGAACCCAAACTTCTACTTTCTACATCGACTGTACCGAACCGTGTTCCTTCCGCGTCAAGTGCAGAACAGTCCCGTACCGAGTGCGACACTTTTCCGCACTCACGGCGATCGAGTTATTTGAAGTGAACCCAAGAGGTAACAGTCTGTAACCTCCCCAAAATTCATTTGTTCTGTTGGTGCCGTGTCGTGACCGCCACTACCGTGACTTGTGCTCCAATTCAATTTTTTTAGTGAGAACCAAATTTGCGTTCCTACAGTCATATTTTCGAACTCGCACTCACTCGCACTCGTATCTGCACCTACCCCCACCCCATTCGGTTCCGTACTGGCGGGTGTCGCACTGATGAACTCGCACTGACGCGGATGGAACAAACCTACAGTTTCATAAAAATGTGAGGGATTCAATAATTTGATAATTAATTCTTTGTTGTTATTCATGAAGCGTTGCGTTTGTTCAAGTTGCAAATGCACCTATCAACAAAATCCAAAAGATCCGTCGTTTTTCAAATGAAATAGAACAACCAAATCGACTTCATACAGCCGTATGTGATTATAACCCTCGGGCACCCGCGCCTCTTGGACGAAGCAATTAACCCGCGGACGGTACTCCATGCCGCCCTCACGGAATTTACTCCTAAATTGATAATAACTAAGTCTATTCAGTGTTTTGAGGCCAAATAGATTATACCACGCTATTCACCATAAAAAAATCTAAGAAATGGCAACTTTGGCTTTATTGTTATTCGTAAATTAGTGCCGCGAAAAATCACAATACAAAAATCTGATTTCAAATAATTTGAATTTCTGGTGAGATTGATTTTTGCGGGTCTCAATGCATAGTTTAATACTCAGAAATGAATGTTGAAACCACAGAAAAATGGTCCGGTTCTTTTCTGAAAAAACAAAAACACCAGGGATATGAAATAAACATTTTTGAATAATAGGTACTTTTTATTCATAACATCTCAATAAAACTTAAGTAAAATAACTCATTTGTTATAAACGTTTCGTGAAGGTAGTTACAAGTAGGTACCTAAGAATGATTCTTTCATCATAAAACCTTTGTAGAACTGTGCTGAAAGCACTAAAATTTACTACCTACATCGAGATCCTTCAAACTAGAAACTAATGACAAGAATTTTAGGAATGAACATTTCAAATAACTAGAGGGTAAATAAAAATATCATGAATAGTTAGGTATCTCTGAGATTCTTCGAAAGAGGTATGAGCAAAAAACTTCAAAATCAAAAAATGACAGTTGTCATGAAAACGAAAAGCTAACCCGCGGACGGTAAACACAATAACCCGCGGACGGTATACAGTACCCCTTGGTGACCTTTCCACTTCGCCTGAACGAAAACAAGTGATAGGAGTAATAGAAAAATCGGCACGTACGGGCACTGATGGCCAGACAGTTGAAGGACACATACCTAGGTGCGATATACCGGAAATGTTACGCATTAGTGATTTACTGTACTGTTTACAGAGTTGCGGCATGGAGTGCCGTTCCACGGGTGCCCGAGGGATAATCAGGTGCAATGATACGCCCTAGCAATGATACGTGGGCTTATTTATACCGTTTGATTCACGATCATGTTGACGAAGCTTTTCGGTGCAAACGAACGACTGGTTGTGCAATGCTCCCAGTGGGGTCAAAAATTAATGTGTCAAGATCAATTTAAAAACGTAATAGAAACCCTTCTATTGAAAGTTTTTGCGCAACGGCGTTCTGAAATGTCAACCCCTATTTTTCACCCTACGGCAGTAACGCCGAGCTTCGCAGACCAACTAGACCCCAAACAGGACCCACAAACCAAATTTCATTAATTTTGGATCATGGTAACATGGAAAAGTGCTAAATACGGCGTACGGTGGATGGACAGAAATTTTTTTATTGCATTTTCGGATTCTACGTACCTTGAAACTGAAACCATCAAATTTTGAGGGAGAGTTGAAATTTGTTTTCTTGCTCGATTCCAAAGGTTCATTATTGAAAATAATAAACCAAAATTGGCGGCATTAAGTACTGCTACGAAATAAATCACTCACGACGAAATCGTGGAAACCCATTTCAAAGAATAAAAATGGAGTTATTGAAGGGTTGTCTATTTCCACTAATACATGAAGTAGTTATTGTTTGTTACTGACGATGATTTGATCACTGGGTCACCGAAACCAGTATAACTGTGTATTTATTTTTCCTCCAATAGTGGAAATACAAAACTTTCAATAACTCAGTTTTTATTCATTTTATTACTGCTCCCATTCGGCGAGTCTGCCCAACTACAAAGTAAGAGTAGGCCTGCCTGCGCTTTCCCCATAGGTAGGACTCTCAGGGCTCTCAAGTCTCCTGTATGGGTATCAGTACTACCACAAAACAGGAGACCATGGAGTCCATGGTCCATGGAGGATGATAAGAGAGTTTCCCTTCTTCCATCTAGGGATGTCCGATACTTCAAAATTATCGATATATATATCGTATCGATACATCTAAAAGTATCAAAAAGTATCGATACGATACTTTCAAAAAGTATCGATATTTTGAAGTATCGATACTTTTCGATACTTTTTTCAAAAATGGGTGGAAATGTCGTTTTTTTTTCTCTCTCCGTCAACGTGACAATGAATATTATATGACATCCCACGTTTTTACATAAGATAAAATACTATCATCTGCCTATCGAAGAATTATTTAAAGATAATATTATAAAATGAACGAAACAATAAATCACTTCTTTTTTTATTTGAAACCTTTTTTGTTTTGTTTGGGCGCTTGTTTTTCAAAATTATTGACATGACAAGACAAGGCATGACGTTATTATTAATGACGTTATTTCGTTAATTCGGCACAATCACATCAGAAACAAGAAAGAACAAATAAAATCCAATCAATAAGCTATTGAGTTAGGTTGGTTGGTTGCTTGGTTGGGTTAACATTTTTTACTTCCTACTAGATGAAGGACAGCTGATTCTCACTGAGAGCTGGAGGTGGTGGTACATTAACTTTCTTTAATTTGCTGAAGTGGCTGGTCTCCCATCAATCTAAGAGGACTGTCAATCTCAGACACGCGGTAGGTGTTGAAACTGATGAAATGTGAGGGATAAAAAAAGTATCGGCTCCGCTACTGGGAAAAAAGTATCGATACTACGATATATATCAGAGAAAAAAGTATCGATATGTATCGATACTTTTTCCAAAAAGTATCGATACTTTTAAGTATCGATACTTTTGGGACATCCCTACTTCCATCTTTTTTTTTTTTTTTTTAAATGCTTTATTTGTTATAGACAATACATAAACTTCATAAAAGTACATGGTGAATGTAGGTATTTGATGTACCATAGGTCTTCTGTGCAGTCCCTCACTCTGCCTCTTGTTCCAACATTCTGGTCTGCGACTTGTTTTTAAAGTTACTTGTTTATGTACAACACGTTGATTGTAAAACTACCTACAGCTACAGAGATATACGTGACTGACAGGAAAGGTGAAGTTGTGGTGGTAGGTTAGGTACGCCTGGAAGTCAATGGTTATGAGGTTGTTTATGAGGTATGTACCCAATACATTTTTCTGTTACATAATAGTTGAAATATCATTTCAATAAAAACCACAGAGAAAAATGGTTTTGCTACTAGAGGTACCTACATTTATTAAATATTATTTACGTAGCTACCCATTTTTGCCGGGGAAAAATGAATGAAAATAATAGTTCCAGTCTGAAAATATTTTACGATATCTTACCTACTAAGTGTAAGAGTACTTGAACTTTATTACCGAAAATTATTTATATTTACACTAAACATGTTACAATTTCACTGAGTGTGAAAGCTGACAGGGCTGATTGAACAACAAAAATTCATTGTCGGATAACACGCTACATAACAAAGAAAGTAAATTTTAGAGATCCTGTTTTACAAAAAACAAAAGGTTAAAGAAGGAACTTGTGTGCACCAGTGCCTTTTCAATCCGTCCTTACGTTGTCTGGCCCTTCAGGACCACCCGAAGTCGAGCTTATTTTTTGCTTGATTAGACAGAAGAAAATCATTCTTATTTAAGAAAAACAAGTGTATTTATTTGACAAGAATTTGACGAGCAAAGCACAAGCAAGTAAAACTCACGTCCTCGCAATTCGTACTGCTATAATCAAGGCGAAAAACAGCACGATATTGAGTACTACGAATGGTATTTGGTATGCGGACTTACGGAGGGAGAAAAAATTCATTACGAGGATTATAGGTGTGAAAATTTTCATCGACATGTACAGAAGAGCCCAGCTCACTGTGTACAGGGAATGTGGAGTGTTTATTTTAACCAGTGTGTGTAGAGTTACGAAGTACAGGGCAATGCCCAAGGATCGGCATATGATCTCAGGTAGGGCGTAGTTGGTAGTGTATTTTGACGCAGCGTGGAGGCTGATGAGGCGGTATTTGATTCTCAGGTGGACGTCGCCTGCCCAGACTATCAGGACATACTTGGCGCCTTGGAGTGGGTTGAACTCGATGATATTCTTGTTGTGGTTGAAGAAGGGGTGGAAAATCATTTGGATAGAGACGATCGTTCCTGTTGAAAAGGGCAGACATTAGGCGCTTTTACACGGACGAGCCTGATGCCGGTCCAGATTCGTGGGATCAGGACCGTGGGCCGGCCCGCACATCTGATCCGTCGGTCCTGGACCGAGGGTAAAATTTCGATTGGAATTGACCTCGGATCAGATCCGACGGATCTGGCGCGTGCATCCTGAAACTCCATGGCAACGATCCGTCTCTCGGATATCCAACTCCGTCAGACTTTCCCGCCCTGATCTGCCGGATCTTGTGGTTTTTTTTCATCTGTGTGCCGCGAGTGTATTTGTTTTGTGTGGGGTTCCTTGATACCTATGTCGAACACTGGAAAAGCAAGAATTCACGCGATTGCTAGCGTGGCTGCATACGTGATGATATGCAAAACATCACGTAAAACCCGTTCGGGAAAGAAATGGATTAAAGGAGTGTAAATGTCTTCCGACCCCGACCCGCTCTTCATACTTCCCAACACTTTTCTCAGTTCTTTTTGGAAGGCACTCCGCAGTCCTTGAATTTTTTTAATCACAAAATCCTTGTCCGCTGTGGGTGTCACATTTTAGATGCAAAACGCGACCAATTTGTCGTAAGCCTCGTTTTTCAAATTTTTGTTTTTATAATGATTTGATTTAATCTTCCATAAGCATGGTTGCTCGCAGTATAATGATATAAATTTTTCTATCGCTTCCCGGTTCCATTCCATTTTAAGGGGAAGACCGAAAACACCATAAAAAGACCGAAGACCGAAAACACAGTAAAAAGCACGCGCGAAACGCTTAGCTGTTTTGATCTCGGATCTGGACCGTTTTCCCGCCGCGTCTGTTTTCACAGCTGGACCGCGGATCAGATGTGGCAGCTGGAGGGCGAATCTGATCCCTCACATCTGAAGCATATTTAAACGCACGGATCTGGACCGAAGGTCGCTCGCGGTGTACCGTCCAGTCCAAATCCGTTGAAATATCCGTCCGTGTAAAAGCGCCTATTGGCGCGAGAAACATTGGGGTTTGTAGTCACCGGCAATTTGAGTTAATTACTGAGGGTTAAACTGCAACTTAACCATCGCAAAATCTCGAGCCGTTGTCAAGATCACTCCTCAGGTTGTCTTGAGGTTCGTTCCAACCGCGCCGAGTTCATGAAGAATTTCGGCGCAGAAACCACAAGCAGGGCAGATGGTCAAAATGACGTGTTCCAACCGTTTTGAGTTCATGAACTCAGTTGGATTAACTGTGTTCCAACCGGGTGAGTTCATGAACTCGAGTTCGGCGGGTTCATGAACTCAACTGAACCCAACCAGGAGTGAGTTCACCTCCAGGTAACCTCGGCGTAACCATCCTGAAATCATAACCTCCTAAATTTTTTCCGACATCGCCTGACAGACATTTGTCCATTATTAAGCTGTTTTCCATTATTAAGCGTAGTCCAGATGGTCGAAATGACGCGTTCCAACAGTTTTTAGTTCATGAACTCAGTTGGATGAACTGTGTTCCAACCGGGTGAGTTCATGAACTCGAGTTCGGCGGGTTCATGAACTCAACTTAACCCAACCAGAAGTGAGTTCACCTCCAGGTAACCTCGGCATAACCATCCTGAAATCATAACCTCCTAAATTTTTTCCGACATTGCCTGACAGACTGTTGTCCATTATTAAGCGGTATTCTCTTCTCTGGCGACCCATTTCAATATCACTTAACTTTTGGGCGTTCCAGGTTTCATGAACTTAGGACCCAATTCGACTCCGTCGAATCCAGTCGAACTCGCTCGGTGAACTCATCCGAACCCGAGTTCATGAACTCGGCGCGGCTGGAACGAACCATAGGAAAACGTAGGTCTAGGGTGTTCAATTCAGATGTCATAAGGACAGTCGCCGCAGAAAATGTGGGCCTAAATGAACGTGGCGCAGTAAAGAAATAGTGTGGTCTGCCGACCCCAACAGCCTGTAGGTACATTGAAATTGATGGAGATGTTCAAAGTGGGGAGATACATTCATACCTAATAAGGAGGTACTTTTTAGCGACTTTTCAAAGAAAATGAAGCTATAGCAGTGTGCCCACAATTTTCAGAACATGAATTTTTGACATTTTTTAATAGGCAAATCCGTATCAGAGCATCCCAAGTTCATCCCTAGATTTAAAACAAAATACAATAATATATCTATTTTGTCACTACAGACAATATCTAACGTTGGGTAAATGATAAAAATCCAAATTTCGCCAAAATGTTCGTACTGCCAAACAAAAAGATGAGTTCGAAGATGAGTAATTTTCAACAATTCTAAGGGGGTCAAATTTGGTTTTTTTAGGGTGTCCAAAATCTGTTAAAACTGCTAAAATCCCGAATAATTTAAATAATTTATAAATGACCACTTCAATTGTTATTCATACAGAATAAGGGTCCGATTTGGATTTTTGAGGGGCGTAAAAATTGTTATTAAGAGTTAAAATAATTATTAATTGACCTGAAGTTGTGTGGGATGGTGATTCACGACAGAAAGAAGGAATATTTCGATGATAAAAATATTTTTCTCAACAAAGACTGGATCAAAATTGACTTTATGAGGATCAAAAATCGGTAAAAATGGCTAAAATTACGAAAAAAATTGATATAATTTTACGGCAAGTTGTATGGTTTCTCGCTATTTCACGTTTTTACACAATAGCACGAATATTTTGTATTATACGAAGGCACTCAGATGCCATACACAGCAAATTCTGAGGATCCATCTCCTAAACTCATTTGATCCATTAGTTTAAGGGCAATAATACAGAGGAAGCTTCATGTTTCAACACGCCAATACCTACCTGGTGGTATATCGATCATAGTGCCGTTCCCCACTTCCATCAAGTCCAATTCTTCCATTATTACACGCTCGTTCATCTCGCCAAAAATCCATATTCTAACTCTCGCTTCGCACCATGGGAAGAACTCACCACTCGACACGTTCTTGGGGCAAATGAAAGCAATAGTTGGCCAAGTGACGTAGGAAGGGTCACTGATGACTCTGAAAAAGTTCTGCTTCAGCCCAATGGCCGACAGCTCGTGTGCTCCGGTCATCGTCAGCACGAATGCCGAGGTGCTTTGAGGTTTAACAGCTCTCACCAAATCGTTGTTCACGCCGTAGTACAGATTGAAAATACTGAAATTCACGTGCAACATTCCGTTTTTTGGATTGTCATCGGTTATTAAATAAGCTTTAATCGATGCCGCCGGTATCCTGGTCATAGGGAAGCCCTGCCCCTTTACATAAGAGTACGTGTCGAGAGAGTTTATCAAATATACGCGGGCGTTGTGGTAGTCCAACCTGGTCGGATGTGTCGATTCAGTTTCATTCTGCAGCCACAGCGATAGTATGCAGGCCAAGCAGGTGAACAGGTAGGAGAGGACAAGCATTAGAGAGTAAATTGGAATGTAAGAAGCAAATTTGATTCTTCTTATGAGTGGAATTAATACGTACTCCGTCATTGGGATGAGACTTGCAGTAATCAATGTGCTCATAGCATTAAACTCGACTATTTTAAATATGCCAACGTGTTTTAGAGCAAAGTATTGGAACATCCAAGGGAGGTCCATTAGCCGTGAAAGTGTACAGTTGAATGACATAGCGAGAACAATGACAAAGATTTTCGTAGCCTTTTTGCAGTTGATGACAGTAGTGTAGTCGAAGTAGTTCAACATGGTTTCAAAGCACGAGCCTGACGTGAAATGGCGGATGGCTCTACTGAAGCATTTCAGCGCCATAAATGTGTCACCAGTGCGGGACTCGACTTTCCAAAATTCGCCTCGCTTTATGATGGTGATAGTCATGAACGTGCCCATTAACACAGGGTAAGTGGTGACGAGGAGGATGGATAATATGTGGATGGACGACCTCTCGATTCTGTAGCTCGTCCAGCGCATGGCGACTTGTATGAAGCCGAATATTGTCATTGACGTCGTGAAGAACACCGTGAAGAAGAATTTGGACGGAGGGCCAACGCGTTCGGGGAGCTGGAGTGTGGCGTACGAGACGAGTATCGGCTTTGTGAACTGTGTCAGGCTGGACAAAGCGAACACGGAGGATTGAGAAACCCTCTCCCACGGTGGCAAGAAAATTGTGTACGTGTAGAAAATCGATAGCAAAGATATAGCGCCGTGGCAGACGAGCAGTGCTTCCTGATGGATGCGGTAGTTGTCGATAAACGGAGCGATCAAAATGCACAGCAATGATCCAAAGTAATCCACACAGATGAGCCAGTTGACTTCTTCCCAAGTGGACCGTTCGTTCAAGTACAGACTCGTTTGGGGTAGATAATATACAAATTTTTCCACCAGTTCAAAATATACTGAAACATAAGAAATAAATCAATAAAAATAATTGTGTTACATAGGTACATATTTATCGGTCAGGGATGCCAACAATCCGAAAGTAGGTATATATAAAAAACTTGAAAACGGGAAAACACTCTTGGTGGTTGTATAGTATATGAAATTTGGTGACAAAGGGTGGAAATTTAAGGATCAACAGACAAAAACTTAAACAAACTAATTTCCCCAATCTTCGGTCGAAGACGCCGGCAGGCGAAATATTCCCTCTGAAATTATTTGTAACAGTGTGGGCTGTTCTCGATACATTTTTCCTTCCGGTGGAGACGGGGTCGGTTTGGGGAAGCCTAATCGATTTCCCTTCTCAACAGGTGATAATCTCGCTCGTCTAGGAGGGGGACTCTCGAGGGTCCACTCCCACTGTTACACTCTGTCACATGGCAGCAGAGCAACGTTCGGTAGTATGCACTGACCACTTCACCGTACTCCATCCACTTTTTGTGGGCTTACCAGAAGGATAAGTCCAAAGGTTTCCCAGAAGGATTCCTTTACTAACAACCTGTCCCTTTGATAATGCATACATCTATTGGCTCCCCCCCCCCCCCCCCCCCCCGAGTGTCAGTATAATTAAAATATACTGAGCTCATTCGAAGGCGATTGATGCCATGTCCCAATTGACAAGTCCCAATAGTTGCTCTATCCTAACGATGGAGGTTGATCACCTAGAGGTTGCCCATATGAGCACAATTCACTGGACAACAACCTCTGACAACATTATCCGCCATTACTCGTATGTAGGAGCTTTGTTCTCCACCAGTAAAATATTATTGAGGTAGTACCATTGCGATGGAGGTTAGTCACCTTGAAGTTGTTCAGACGTCTTTTCCTGAACCAGAACTTCATACTACTTTTCATTCCCCTTTTCCCTCTCATACTTCTCCTACCCAGAAGTATGTCATGTGGGGAGGAGTTTAACAGTGTGGGCTGTTCTCGATACATTTTTCCTTCCGGTGGAGACGGGATCGGTTTGAGGAAGCCTAATCGATATCCCTTCTTAACCGGTGATAATCTCGCCGGTCTAGGAGGGGGACTCTCGAGGGTCCACTCCCACTGTTACACTCTGTAATAAATTGTTGTAAGTTTTTTGGTTGTTGATCCTTAAATTTCTACCCTCTTGCACCAAATTTCATATATTATAAATATATTATATACATATATATATATATACCTCACTGATGCGTTTCACCATTGCTTTATTGAGGTAACAATTTGTATAATAAAAATTTGTGTCACTTTGGTTGTCAACCTCAGGAAATAGATTTTTTTAAATGACACTTATGTAGACGTTAATACGCTATCAGAAACTTGAAAAATCGTATCACATTCGGGTGTCTGCCCCAGGAACGAGAAAACAGTATCTCATTTGGGTGTCCCAGGAACTAGAAAACGGAATCACATTAGAAAACGAAATAATACTTGGGTGTCCAATGCCCCAGGAACTATAAAACAGTATTAACTAAGAAACGGAATTACATTAGAAAATTATATAAACAATGAAAAGTATGGGAGAGGTAGGAGAAAGGTTATGTACTGTTAGTTACTCCTTCTTCTTCTTCTACAAGTGTGTGTCCTCGCTGGAGGCCACAGTCGACAGGTGATGAGTAAACAATTAATTTCGTTTTGGCTTGTGTGGATTAGGTAGAGTTAGTAGGTACAGGAATCGCAATAAAAAATTGTGAGGGCCTCACAATGAGCAAAACCAGGACATTTCGCGTCCTGGTAACATTTTGACCAGGACCCAGGACAATTCTTCTAAAAACAGGAATCAGGAAACAGGAAGTGTGGCAACCCTGTTATGGGTACAAAAGCCTAATTGCGGATCTAGATTCACTTGTCTGTGTCGTTGCATTGGGAACTCGTTAAGTGCTGAGTTATGTTGAGTGATTATCGGACTGATATTAGAGAGTTTTCGCAAAGGTTTTGCTACTAGCACGTTGAGGGGCTAAGTCATACGTACGAAGGAAAGTGCGAACTGCGCATGCGCACGTTTGGGTGGGAACGACCTAACTTAGCTCGTCAACGTTGGATGCCACTCGTCTAGGTAAACGACCTAGCCCTAGGTCGTATGGGCCGTTTCCCGTACTAACCTTCCACCAAGGAAACCTCATCGCATGAATTGCCTTCTTCAATGGCATTTGTGATTATTTGTTTGTGTTGTGTACGTGTACCTGATAGCGAGCGTCTTTTTTCTCTCGATTTTCGGTTTTTCTGCTGCATAAAAACCCTACATTTCTATATTTTTTTGAAAACAGTATAAGGAAATATTTCTGTGACCCTTGAAGACTGGAAAATTTCAATAAATTATACCTGGCTAATTTCTCTATGTCTATGGACAACTTTAAATTTTTTGGCTAATAATGTCTACCTATTAGCCACTAATTTTTGCCAAGTAACTTTAATTAACCAAACCTTTAGTTTTTTGGCTAATTTGTCTCATATCTATGGGAACCCTACATTATTTTCCACTTGAAAATAGTAATAGGAAATGTTTCTGTGATCCTTTAAGACTGGAAAATCTTAATTAATTGTACCTGGCTAGTCTACAAACAACCGTATAATTCTATTGGCAAAGATGAAAACTAAAAACGGGTTTTTAAACTGAAATCTTCAAGTGATGAGAATATGATGAGAACAGTTCAACGTTAACGTGTCACCCATCGAATTAGCTTAGGTCGTTCAACGACCTAACTTTCACGACCTTAGATCTTTTCACGATCTAAGAGGTTAGCATCCGAGTTTTTTCCCTTAGATCATTAGACCGGAGATCCTTAGTCCGTCAGCGACCTAGTGGCCAAACTTTTGCGAAAACTCTCTATTAGTGTACGTACAATGTGCACATGCTTTTGCTATGACCTACCAACTGAAAAACGCAGGGGCGCTCAGTGCTTACTGATCTAGTATTTAGTGATAGGCTACCTAATCTCTGCTTTGCACAATACTGAGATTTGACTTGGCTTTTTGTTGTCCGATACTGTGGATGGCACTGGCTTGCGAGTATACAAAATATATTTACTGTCTGCTACAGGTGGAAAACCTTTTAAAAATTAAACCTGTAACCAACCTGCGGCGGCAAAGATCAAAATTAATTTCCACTGCTTCGGCGGATCCCCGAAGGCTAAGTCATTGAATTTATTCGAGAAGTAATTCCTCACTCTGTCCATTCCTTCTTCACTGACAGCCTAGAGGAAATCAAAGATCGAATGCTGCACCGTCTAATTACTAATGTCTCACTGATCGTTTCCTCTTTCATATGTCTCGATAGTTATTCTCGTGGTGGGCATCTTTTCAATTCGGCTTCACCAAGCTACCGGGTAGTTACGATGGGAACCCATGAGAAATACTCATAATTTCTGGATATGAGTCGAAAGTTCGCAAAGCTATACTGAGTTGAGAAAATCGAAAAATTTCCTGCGCATACGTAACTGGTTAGCTTCTTAATGGATTCAGACACAGCTTGAAAAGCGACTGCGTGGTCGTTCAACCACTCGACTATATTTGAACCTTTGGAATCAGACTCCTCTAGTTCTGTACTACCTACCTAAATTTTAAACGCACATGATTAATTTACTATGATACGCCATAATCAATAGACCTGTTCTTAGAAATTTTTTGTATTTCAATTTACAAATGTAATTTTTGGTGTATCCAAATTTATCGTGAGTCCAATTTAACTGAATCACGTACCGCCATCGCTTTATCAATGTGTAGCGGCAGCAATGAACCCAATTTCAGCTTTGTGTACTCGTACTACACCGACCCCAGTAAGTAATTATATATATATATGATGCCTAAGAATATCACTACCTAGTGGGTCTCTAGTAAAACGAATACAACGTCCACCTGCCATGAATTAGCTGTTTTTGGCTCTAAAGGTGGGTTTTCCAATCGACGGGTTTTTTCCGCCGCGTGGGACGGAAGAGGCTGGCGGATCCCGTCGGGTGGAGAGTGACGTGCCTCGCAGCGTGTTATGTTTTCCAAGGCAGCGTGTTGAAAGCCGACGGGACAGCCATTTCGTCTTGAGCTCTTGTTCAAGAATGTCTTCCCGCGTGAAAAAACTGTGTGTTCTGGCGATCATGGAGTATTCCAATAATATGTTGGAGATTGAAGAAGATTTAATTTTATGTGAACTCCCCTCACGGAAGCCAGCGGACAAAATTTTTCAGCGAAGAGAAGATGAAGGAGCCTACAACATTCTATTTACGCGACATCTCCTCGACAATGGGGTGAAATTCAAAGAATTTTGTCGGTTCAAGCCCGATCAATTCTTCTTCATGTTGCACACACACAACCGAAATCGAAACACAACGAACGACGAGTCGACTCTGATTCCAAATACTTGTCAGCGTCGAGCGTGACGACTCCTTCTGAAGCACGCACGCGTTTTCCGTAGGCGGAGTCCGCCAGCGCATGACGTCCTCCGCTTTCTAGGGAAACGGTAGCTTGTTTTTCCATTGAACGAGTGGCCTAGGTGATCCCGTCGGCGTCTTCCGTCCCAGGCGACGGAAAAAACCCGTCGATTGGAAAACCCACCTTTATGGCGCGACTTCCGGCGCCGTGGTGGCTCTCGCGGCGTGGTCGAGACCAAAAATTAAGCTAGGTTCACATGGATGCAGAAAGTGCGGAGCGGAAAGTGCGGAACGCCACCTGATTGGCTGGAGCAAAGGATCGAGTGGGGGGGGGGGGGACTCCTTCCGCAGGTCGACTTTTGGAGTGGACTGTTCGCGTTCTGGAGATTTTGATATTTTCCGCACCGCATGAGTGCGCAATTACTTTCTGCGCCGCCCCACCCCCCACCCACCCACCTACACCGGCACGACAATAGGTTTGTTCCATCCGAGCGAGTTCAGTAGAACGTATTATGCGCAGATCGATCCGCGCATAAAACTGTGTTCCTACCGTGTCGGTTCCATGAACCCAAACTTCTACTTTCTACATCGACTGTACCGAACCGTGTTCCTTCCGCGTCAAGTGCAGAACAGTCCCGTACCGAGTGCGGGACTTTTCCGCACTCATGGCGATCGAGTTTTTGAAGTGAACCCAAGAGCTAACAGTCTGTAACCTCCCCAAAATTCATTTGTTCTGTTGGTGCCGTGTCGTGACCGCCGTTACCGTGACTTGTGCTCCAATTCAATTCCTATTCAATTTTTTTAGTGAGAACCAAATTTGCGTTCCTACCGTCATATTTTCGAACTCGCACTCACTCGCACTCGTATCTGCACCTACCCCCACCCCATTCGGTTCCGTACTGGCGGGTGTCGCACTGATGAACTCGCACTGACGCGGATGGAACAAACCTAATGTTGTTTCTTGAATGATTTCTTCAATAATTAGTAGGTACATGGAAGAAGTCTACTTCCACTACTACTCTCTACTTCTTCCATGTAGTAGGTATTTGGTGTGTGAGAGTTCGTGGTGCAGGTGGAATTTCCATTTATACGTTGGGCTAGGATTTCCATGTCGTGATGGTGAAATATTTCAAGCTACCATCATCCATGTTATCATTCCTTCTCATGAAATATGCGAAAAGGGCCTCAGTGTCTTTTTCATGGGATTCGATTTTTTACGGCCTTGTGTCCGATATGGCACGTTGTTAGAAAAAACGTGTTCGAAAAAATGGCCCTCAGGCCCTTTTGCGTATGTTATGCGTTTTTAAAAAGAATATATTTTTTTTTTCGATTGCAGGCACGACGTGAGGTCTTCCAGTTTTTGTTTTATTGTAAAACATACCTACAGAATGTTTTTTCTATTATAATATTATTATACTGAGTTTTTGTTGTATTATATCGAGTTTACCTACTAGTTAACAGTATAGGGATGTAGCTTGTCAGTAACCTTACAGAAGACTTGGTTGAGGTTTCAATGTTCTCATTTGATCCTTCCTTTAGGGCTCTTGTCATAACGCAAAAACAAACGTTTTGAACAAAAACTATTTTAATCGTAAATGCAGAATTAATGATAATGGAATATGAAACGAAAAAAAAAATCAACCGAAATATGGGGTTCATGGTCGTTGGAAGTCTTGGCTTGGAAAAGCTGGGCGGGACAAAGCCGATTTGTTTATCATTGTTGTCAAGGCTGCGGAAGTTTCCGCACCTCCTTTCCGCATCCATGTGAACACATTCCGCACATCCGCAGTTCCCCCACTACTTTTCCGCACTTTCTGCACTTCACGCATTTCCGCACTTTCCGCATCAATGTGAACGCAGCTTTATGCAACGAATTCTGGAGGCCCAAGGATTATACTGTCAGAATTTCGTATTTTCTCGACGATTCCAAGGACTCATATAAGTATATATTTACCCACCCGCAAATGTCGCTCGAGACCAAGTAAGAGGCTCACCGACGTTCAGCAGCAAATGTCTTTATACCTACCTATACATCATAATTATGCGCATATTATAATAATTTTACAATATCTCTTGTTGAATGGGAGGGTCACAACCTGATTGATTGTATCCTTCTAGGGGTCGTGGAAGCACAGAGGGTCCAGGAAGAAGTGATATCGCACTGCAAACACAATGTAGAGATGCTCACTAACGAAATGACCGAGCTCAAGACCATTTTGGCGGCCATCACAATGAAATACAAGGTCGCCGAAGATTCGAGAAAGGTAAATTTTATTGGTTCTCCTAAAAATAATTAGGTACTAGCTGAATTAGGTCGTGAACAATGGTATCTGATGATAATTATTTTATCAAAAGAAACTTTTCCGCAGGTCATGTTTAAGAGGAATTCCATACTGATGGACGATAATGCCTTTCTGCAGCAAAAGTCAGTGAAATTGCATACCTACAAAAATAATACTAATAATCAAAACGCTTAATTGTACTTGGTGGTCCATAATATTATGTTCAGCGAATAACATGAGTAATTACTAGTAAACTGAATATGTAGGTAAATTAAATGAAAAGTACAACAAGGAAAGGTATTCACAATAATTGAGGAGAGGGGATGAGGTTGCGCTGTAGTCCGTTTGCTGAAGTTGCTTCAATAATTGACTTTTGGATCTGCTGAGTGTGGGGAGACTCCTGAGGGGGAGGGTTATACCATTAAAATCTTGTCACGGTTAGGCCAAATGAAAGGAACGGGGTATACGCATGAGTCACAAAAGCGGTTTATATTATTTTTAATGAAACTAGATTCCATTTTGAGAACTTTGACACGAACCGCGTTGTCCTAGGACAAGCAGTTATTTTTCTATGATTTTTCAAAGTTTTCAGAGGTTTCTACGTCACAGTCCCCTGTCTGGCGAGAGGTGTGCAGTGACGTAGAAACCTCTGGAATCTTTGAAAAATCGTAGAAAAAGGGCTACTTATCGTAGGACGGTGCGGTTGATGTCAAAATTCTTGGGATGGAATCTACTTTCATTTAAAAATATAGAATAAATGCGTGAGCAGACCCCATTGGTGAAAACCCTGCTTCGATGCCCAACCATAAAGAGATCGGTCGATCTCTGGGATGACGCATTGAGGAGAAGGTTGGATAAATAAGGTGAGGAGGGGGTGGAATACCTTTGAGAATTTTTAAAATAAGGAGTAGGTGACGGAATTCGTAATAATTTATTAAATTTAGAACGAATAGTTCGAAATTGGTCACTGGATGTCTGGGCTTAATGTTGAAGACGTATTGAAGGTAGTATGTGTTACGAGCAACTCTGAGCTTATTCATGTTAGAAGAATATAAAGAAAGGACGAATGTGGAATCAAAATATAGAAAATGTGGGTTAGTTAATTAGGGCTGTTCCTGGTTTTTTCGTTAGCTTATCTCGTGTTAATTAGGCTAATCTCTTCAGCGAGTGCAAGCCGCCATAGACCCTTTTACTAATCTGAGCAACTTGATAGTCCCAGGTTAAGTAACAACTCAAGGCCGGACCCAGGTAGAGTAAGGAGTAGGACCCCATTCACAGTAACGTGAGGTATGGGGTCGGTAGGTACTTTATCTTTGATAAAATGAATAACGCCGCTGTGGGCGCCAAAACTTACCCAGCAAATTACGATAGTCCACCGATCCCTCAACATTTCGAGTAGTACGTAATAAATAATAAGCTTATTTTGCATTTTGATTATTTTTTTCCAAAAAGGGGGCTTCACTTCCAGTTTCCTACTGATTTTTAGGCTCAAAGAAACTGAGATTCATCGCGCTGTGGCCGAAAAAGGAAAGATTCTGGCGGAAAAAGAGCTGAAGGACAAAGAGGAAACGATAAAAAGGTTGGAGACAGCGCTGAAGGAAATCATCAGCGAGGGCATGCAGGACAAAAAGAAACGTCGGGCACTTCTAGTCCGGGAAAGGGCGACATCGACAACCGATATACCAGCGTTTTTGGTAACGGCATTAAGTAGTTTATTTCCTTTAGATATCAAAATAAAATTATCGATTTAACTTTATTTGAAGGTATACAACATGGTCGCCTCAATGATGATTCCGCTGATAGGCCGTGTTATTCATCATTCTTACAGGTTCTACCAACCTTTTCGTAACCTTTCGTATTCTTGTCTCTTTGTAAAGGTTTTTTGGCCGGTAGGTTGAACATGAAAGAATATTTCTGTTGCATTCAGGAGGTTACCCCTGAAGGATCTGGGGCGATGGCGGAAGAAGAATACGTACAAACTCAAGCCGAAAAACCTATGGAAGAGTAAGTAGGTAGTAACCTAACGACCGTTTTTGTGGATGAATGCATATGCCAGATGCTGGATTTTGCAGTAGCACCTTCTATGCCTCCGGGAGCCTCACTTCATATTTGGATGTAGGCCAACTCGTTTGGTAGGTTGGAGTAGTGAAAATTCAAGTTGAAAGGCCCAAAATTAGTTTTCTTACATTTGGCGGCACCTCTGCTCACACTGTTGTGACGTCAAGAACTATACAGTAAATAATTCTGATCCTGCACATGTGCACTCAATGCTTCTACCTTCAGCTTATGTGGAAGGTTAACATGCTCTTCAGGTTATCCGCTCAGAATCGTCAGCACGCGTTTGTACAGACACAGTTCTGGACTGAATCCTGGACGGTTCTGTCCCCTCATTTTCAGAACACAGTAGTTCCATCCTGAACTGTCTGTCCAAACAAACCTATTGGTGTATGTTTGATTCATAGCAGATGACTGCCTTTACAAAAGCTCGCAATGAGGTCTAACACTATGCCCTAATTGGGACGTCATCGTACAACCGTGCGTTCAGCGATGGTCACCCGTATCATGTGGTGATCGTCCAGTCGAAATATATGTCCTAATTCGCGCAGCCTATTCGCACGACCAGGCGTTGCGCTATCCGATCGTACGACCAGTTCATGCGTTCCTGCGGTCAGTTCATGGCGGGATTCGTTGGGTGGTTTATTTTTTCTTTAAGAAAAAGGGGAAAGATGGACGAGGACGCAGAATTGTTGTTTGGAAACATTTACATAAATGCTGTGGAACTAGAGCCTTCAACGAATAATAGAAGGAAATCAGTTAACAAAATGTACAAAACGCGGGGGAGACTCGGTGAATTTCACCACCTATATCATGAGCTGCGGAGTGAAGAGGACGCGTTCTATCAGTACACCAGAATGTCAAAAACAACGTTTTACTACATCTGCAAGGCGACTGAACCAGAGTGCAGACACCAATATCGTATTACAGAAGATGTGGTTCCTGTGTCAGTATAAACATGGTGCACCGGAGACGGGAATGGAGTACCAATCCGGGAAGCGGCAGAAGAAGCAGTTGACAAGAAAGTACAGGTGATTTCATCCGCGATGAGATATTGGATTTTGCTTCGCAATCGCAGTTTCGGAGCAGGATGCAACCCCTTAAAAAAGGGAGCCAGCGTTTTTAAGAAACAAATGTCTTAACCTCCTCACTTCATTGATGAGTTCCTCTTCAAAATTCATTGTTAAAATTTTAAAAAATAAAATTTTAAATTATCAGAATCGTTAGAACGAACACAAGGTTGCCCGACCAAAATGAAACTGGTTGAACTTGTACGTTCATCCGACTGTGGATCTTGTGAACAAGTGGAGTTCCACGACCGATTCGGACACATCCCTTCTGGGAAAAGGTTTGTTTACCTGCGTTCATACGGAGTTCGAACGATCTACTCGATCCGATCACGAATCAAACCAATCCATCCCTTCCCGCGACCGTCTTTATGGTTCAATCCGGACACCTTCATATGTTAACTACTTTTTTTCCACGATCGTACGAGCACCTGACCATCGCACATCGTATGGCCGTGCGATGACGTCCCAATTAGGACATAGTGTAAGACCTGGTTGGACGATGTAAAGCAGTAGTAGGCAAACAGCCAATTTAGGCTGGGGCTTTACGTCCGCCTGCCCTGGTAGCTTTGCAGGCATCATCAGCTGTCCTCCAGTGAGAGGATCGGAATTCGTTCTGATCATTTCGCTCTTGGCTACTCATTGCCTCGCCTCCTTGAATGGCCCAGCAGCCATCCACGTCCACCCATCCAAGTGCTAATTACGCTTGAGGTATCTCAACTTCTGTGATCTCAGTGGAACAGGTTTATTCCACCTGATAAGGTCATTGAGCACAAAACTGAGGTGGCCGACAAAACAATGATTAGTTTACGCGTCAATCATATCCAACGACTGCCTTCATGAAAGCTCGCAACAAGATCTAAGACCTAATTTGGACTAGGTTTTAGGTAGGATCGAGACCTGTACGGTTATTTATGTGTAAACTCATACTGTATTACAGTGAATCGGACGAGGAGGAGCACGAACTCGTTCAGGTCGAATCCGGTAAGAACATTGAAGACAGAGCGGCTGGAGACGCGAAGAAACTTGCAAAGTCCCACTCGAAGGAATCCGCCCCAGCCAGGGCACTGGACAGAGTGAGGCATGTCAAGTTGGTCAAAGTGAGTCAGGAACTCGAGCGGCTGAAGCACATGAATTCGTGGAAGACGTCGGAGCTTGGGTTCAAATCTCGAGAGCTGAAGGTGAGGAAAATCGATTCGAGTTCCTTGTGGTAGGTCATCATTATAGTTAGGATTATAGAAGGTATAATAATGTGTTCAGGGACTAAAAATCGATTATAGTGGACCAGTAGGTACCTACACACTCCTCAGTCCTCAAGATGAAGAAATTTTGAGCAATTCAGACTGAAGATGTTTTTACAGATGAAAGATGCAGAATTAGCTGAGGCCAAGAGGGAAATCATGGTATTGAAGAACAAGCTGAACCAGAATTCGTAAGAACAAAATTATTTGCCCTTCTAAATGCCGTTCTTTTGATTATCGTTTTTGTACCGACTCATGCGGGTGTACCATCACAAATTCACCAGTTTGATAAATCGTTAAAACTCCCAGTTAAATCCCATTTGCTTGTACTGAAACGCTGTCTTCAGGTTGTTGAGGAAACGTGTCAACGCCAAGAAGTGGATTGAGAACGCGGCACAGAAAAGGATAGCATTCAAACCCCCTCAACCGAAGACGCCCAAAAAAGATGAGCCGAAGGGTTAGAAGCGGGGTTTGTTTTCTCTAACGAACAAAAAAAATGTCGTATTTAGATGTCGGTAATGATGAACAGGTCGGTTCAAAATAGGAATCGCCGGAATTTCGAAAATCCGGTGGGATTTTGAAGATGTTAATAAACATAGGGGAATCTTAAAGTGACGTTATTTCTTTAGAACAGCGGATTCAATAAATAATGATTTGATTAATACAAATTTGAAGAATACAAATTCAAATTTGTATTCACCCATTTGAAGAAATTAATTAAATTTGTATTTCATCCAAAGAAGGAAAGTGTTTGTGTTTCACTTTTATTTATTGAAGTGCTTTTGGATACAATTTTTTTCCATTTCTTGTATGTTTCTACTACCTGCGTTAATTTTTGTTTTTGTTAAAACCTTGTGGAACTCTCCTAACTGGGGCCTCAGCCTATGTTGGGGACTGTAATCCCATATTTGAATGGGCAAAAAATCAGGAACCTTCGTGGTGGTGAATTTTCACAATTAACCAAACTTTTTATCACAACCTTCGTGGGCGTGCGCACAACAAATCACCGAAGTTTCATCACAAGCATATGAACAATGAGGATATTATATAGGAACGCAGAAAGGACGAAGAAAGAAAGAAACATTCATTTTTATATATAAATGTGTAAGGTGATGGTGGCTTTTCGAAAATTCGCTCATTGGATCATGCTGCAAGGCTGGATGTGGGTTAATGACTTCAGCGATGTCTGGTGGTTGGTGTTGGTATTCACTGAACCGTGGTGAAGCTGTCAAACGCTTCTCCCTTCGCAATGAAGGAAATGGCGTTTGAATTTGAAATTTGATATCAGTTACGAGTGCGCGGGTCGTTAAGGATTTATAGACTTTTTTTTAACGTTTTTTCTTCCAAATGATTTTCACTGATAAATCGACGTCGAATTAGTTGTTAATTTTTCCCGCATTTTCTTCCCATCGACAACGATTGGGTAGGTACCTACCTATTAGAAATAACCTCCTTCGTGCTACTGTAATTTGGACCTAACGAGAAGGTTACTTATGTAATAAGAAGTGTGTTATTTTGAGAGTATGGATAGGTAGCAAAAAAGGCTCGTCACGAAGCATTACCATATGAGGAAATTTTCGAAGCAGGTTCTAATTTTAAGCATAGACAAATTTTCCGTTGTCCACAAAAAATTTGAACTCTTGCTCATTGAACTTTTTAAATTCAAACTCTGTCACAATTGTTCATTGTGACAATAATTATGACGCTCAATTGAAACAATAGTTTATCAGCGTATATAATATATATATATTTTTTTAAATATAGCTAGGTATTTGTGAAGATTTAAGCGAGTGTGGCCCCACTGAAATTCAACTGTTTTGTTTTATATATGTAACAGTAATGATTTATCTGTAGTACTGGTGGTAACTATTTTCGAGAATGTTGAGCAGTTTGGCCCACAAACTCGACGCACGTTTTTATTCCAAAAATGACCCACGGTTTGTATTCCAAACACAACAGCCTGCTATTGTAATATCAGTTACAATAGTTTGTTTTGTAAATTCGCTAAAACGAATGAACTAATCGAATCCAAAATAAACCACGTTTATGAAACGAAAGGAATCTCAGTTATTACTGTGGAAATGAGGATGAATACGGTTTCAATAAGTAGCTGGAATCTTGGGATTCGTTTTGAATCCTTTTATGTGCAGACTGGAGTAGTAGCCGCTGTTCTTCACTCGGAGGTGGCTTTGTGCGAGTTCCATAGCGTCGTCGAATGCCGCCATCACGCCGTTGAAGAGACGGGCGTAACTGCAGTGCGTGGTGAAGTTGGTGATGATGCCTGAATTCAATAAGAATTAGATGTATGATTGATGTTATATATGTGGTTTTGGTATTAGTGTGAAGGTACTGGGTTGGTGTAACAACTTGTAAGGGGGTGGAATAAACCGGTTCCCGTTAAGATACCTCGAGCACGGTTAGTACTACATGGATGGGTGACCACCGTGATACGTGGTGACATGTCCAAGTATGACCCATGTAGCTGTTGGGCCAGCCCCTTTCCACTTAAGGGGGTGAGGTAATGAGTAGACAAGATCGAAATGATCAGGTCGAATTCTGATGCCCTCATTGGAGGACAGCTGATCACGTCCACGACTCTGGCAAAGCAGTCTGACGAAAATTCCCAGCCTGGAATGGCTAAGTCCAACTCGTTGGTCTGAATAGTCGAAATTCAAGCGGAAGACCCAGAATTGGCTATTAACCGACAGGAACAAGGTGATGAAAATCAATCCAGCTAATTCCGCAACAACCTTGCATATGCAAAAACAAAATTTTGGGTCTTCCAGCCGTTCGATCGCCAAAGTTTGCTGTACCTACCCACAGGTTTCAGTACCACTTTGGCATTACCATTACCACAAAAAAGCTACAGAACTGGGTGATCGGACTTGAAATGACAGCATCTTTCAATGGTAGTTTGAGGGAGGTGAGAATCACACCTGGACCTCAATCGCCCCTTAGACTCCCTTTGAATATTGAAAAGAAGATCCCTGCAACATTAGTAGAAACATATCCTTCAGTTAGCCACCTGCATGAAATTGAATTACACCAACGTATTCGGAACAAGTGGTGTTTTATGCCTATCTGTACAGGATGGGTCAAGTCAGTGCTCATTCATTCCCTCCTGACAGAATAGTTGTTATACTGGGTGATAACATACATTCTAGAGGTTCGTTCGGACGGACAGTCCCGGACCGTTCTATCCAAGCCATACCCCTTCATGTGTTCGGACAGTGCCAGAAACTGGTCCTTGATCGAGAGTGCTGTTCAGACAGATAGTCCAGGACTGTTCGGGACTAGTGACAGTCCTGGATTTTTTTGAGGACTGTTTGCCCTGCACATGCGCACTCGATGCTTCTAACTTCAGCTTATGTGGAAGGTAACAATGCTTCAGTTATGTATCCGTTCTGAATCATCACAGACGTTCGGACAGACACAGTTCTGGACTCAATCCTGGACGGTTCTATCCCCTCATTTTCAGAGCACAGTTCCATCCTGGACTGGTCCATGACTGCCTGTCCGAACAAACCTAAGGACGCATAAAATGGACTGTGGATAGGAGTATATTTGCTACTAAATGCTGTCTCCAATGGTGGCCCTATTGGTCGTCGAGTTGCAACTCATTATTAGATGTAGCTGTTAGCAAAAATTGATCTTGCAATGCCTGAACTCTCAAATGGTCTACAAAAGGGAGGCACCGTACATGTAGAGGCTACGAATTCCATACCCTTCACCTGGAGCTCCAAACGAATTGCGTATTATCCAAGCCATATATTGCCCAAGGGTAAGTAAAGCCTAACGTCTATGTTTTATAATGCACAAAACATTTGATCACTGAAGAAGGGCTTGTGAAACGATGCTGTACCATACGGTTGCAAAATTATGGGAAGCTGCAAGAGAACAACCTCACTGTCAGCGACCAAAAAACCGTGTACATGCGAACAGAACGAAATTTTCCTCTATTTTCCTGTGTGCCGCGAATTCGAGTAAGTGCCTGGGTTCCTCGATAATGGCAAATATGGCGTTTCAGCCGAAATCACGGCAAGATTAGTAGCTGGCAATCGATGCTTCTGGTCCATCCAGAAACTCATCAAGTTCAAGGCACTCTCTAGAAAAGCCTGTGACGTTGAATAAAAGAGTGATACGCCCAGTGGTCACTTATGACTCCGAGACTTGGGCCCTTCCTGAGGAATGCGGGAGGAGTTTGAGAGTGTGGGAGCGAAAAGTTCTCCGTCGCATCTATGGTCCCACTTTTTATCAGACTTTACGATGGATGATCCGCACCAACGAGGAGCTCAGGATTAATGTATGGAGAACCTGAGAACCTAGCATAATTAGTGTGTAATCAAGAACCCCTCAATAGAGAATTTTTGCAGCACCCTCACGCCGAAACGAAAGCAGTGCTGCGTATGCGCACTTAAGACACCAAAAAGTTTGACGAACCGTGACAAAGAAAAATACCGGGATCTCACGGTGTCTGCTTTCATCGTGTTGAGATGACGAAAGTACGAAACGTAATTTAACCTTACATCTGTATAACGCTACCTACCTTCTTCTGTTTTCCTTGGAAAATAAATGTCGAGCGTCGTATTCACAGCTGCTTCTTCGCGTCTTTCTATGCTAATGCAGACTTGACGCCATGTGTGAACATAGATTTGTATTCACCACGGAGTAAAATGGATGAAAGAGAGGTTAACATAACGTTAGCGTGACTTCACCAGCCGGTAGATGCCGAAGCTGAATGAAAGCTGAACCGAAAAAGGTTAGCATCTGACTTCGGTCGCCCTATCAGCCATTTCTGTTTTGGTGTCGTTTTCCGTTTCGTATCGGCGTGAGGGCGCTGCAGAAACTCTCTAATGAATGATGTACGGTAAACGTGGGGGGAAGAAGAGGCAGACCACATTTGAGGTGGATGGACGACGTGAGAAGCAGTGGCGTCAACTGGCCCAAGTCAGGAGCGAGTGGTGGAGAATCATTGAGGAGGCCATTATGTGAAGGTCCATCGCGCTGGGCAGTAAATAAGTATGTGGCACGCTTCTAACTTTTGAATATTAGAAGTGTCTCATGTAGTAAGGGTCAGGGCCATATAGAGTTCTTAGAGGATGAAATATGGGCTTTGGTACCTAATGCAGTCGGTGCAAGCAACATCGAGGCGTTATCTTGATGTGTATTAGATAAACTAGCTGCTGTCACAATAGAGAGAAAGAACGAAGGTTGAAGGCGACAGTAGATATCTTAATTTCTGGTGGTGTAGGAAACCTCGTACGCCTCAGTGAGTGAAGTTCTCCGTAGGCTCTGTGGTTGATATGCCTGACGTGAGCCTTCCATGTAAGCCCAGAGGCAAACCAGCTTAACATCACTGGAGTTTGATAAAACCACGGAAGTTCTTGGTTAAAGCACATTAGGCCCCTTTCACACGGGGAGCCGCACAGCTCGCGCTCGCAAGCAGGAGGAAGGCGGGTGAGACTGAAATGCATTGAATGCAATGGGGCTTTCACATGGGGAGCGAGAGCTTTTAGGGCTCGCGAGCCGCGAGTGATCACGGCTCTGCACTTCGAGCCACGCGCCTCGGGCTCTTCCATGAAATGCAAAGGGGAGGATGCGGGTATTCACACGAAGAGCAAAAACGGCTATCGCTCCTCAGTTTACTGCTATCCATCGAAGGATTCTCATCACGTCAAAATTCTTTCTTGCTTTCTTTTTGATTTCAAATATGGATGTAGACGTGGAAATGTTAATATTAATTCCATTTGTAATCGAAATTTGTTGCCATCCTGTCGAAGTTGATGATAAAGTGTGGCGAGAACTCCTGCTTCATCTCGCCGTTGGTTATAGGATGGACCCAACATCGTCTAGTACTTCGGCGTTTTTGGCGTCGAAGACAGCGGCGACGATGAAGAACGTAAATAAATGGCCAAAGCACGCATGCCATGCTTCTTCAACTGGGCGGAACTAGCGACTGAGCGCTCGAGGGCCAAAAAGGCTCTCAAACGTGAAAGGTGAGAGTCAAGAGCGGAAAACGCTCCTGATTGCGGGCCACGAGCCGTGCGGCTCCCCGTGTGAAAGGGAGCTTACTGTTGAGGTTCTCATTCCAAAGGTTCAGTGACGTTCCACCTTGTTGGAACTGGGATTCTAGAACCCCATCGCTGTCCGGAATGTCTTAAGCGCTTCCCCCTGTTTAAGCAATATTCTCCAACCACCTTGTATGGGTTACCTGTATCAAACATTTCCTACCTAGCCCATGAAAGAACTCCTATTTTTGATTTGCGACTTGAACCACTTACCCATGATGCCGCTCACAGTTCCCATATTACAGAAAACCGGCGTGCCAGGCACCAGGTCGCAGATCGGAACATTATTCGTACCAGTCAAGCAGTAGCGGTGGCCTTGGACGTTCTTGTTGAAACATTCTTCGTACTTTTTGGGTTTGTATGACGTCTTGCCGTCTTTCATAAACAGAGGGCAGACAAGTGGAATGCATAGGTGCCAGTGCTAGAGCATGTTGATAAAATCCTTGTTATTTGTTATTTTATTTTCGATAAATTAACAACAGCTGTATTCATGAATCATCAGTTATACCTAAATGTGTTCATAACAGAAAAATTTGCCCGAACGAATTGAAATTTGGAAGTTCCGTACGTACGGATCGGTGTACAGACACAGGTGCCTACAGTTTGCATCAAATTCGGATTGTACCTTACATCTGCACACGCTCAAACAAGTTGTCCTTAAAAGAGCTGAAATTTGGAGGGTTATAAGTTATCACTCCTTAGAATCAGGAACTTGCCTGAAATTTCACTGTGTACCGCTGGACCTCCCAAGTCGAGGGTCCGCCTGGTTCAAAGATCGACTCCCTCCATCTGTATTCAACAGTGACTTTCTAAATTAAACAGATAAATTACTTTTCGCAATTCTCAAATGACTGTTGAAGACAAAATAAAGAATTTTAAATAAAAGTTACATGCGCAACATACCCCACCAATACGTATTAACACATTAACGCTGACATCAGCAGCAAAACACTATAAAATCCTCGTGCCTTCAGCTCTCAGCAGTTAGTATCCGCCCGTCCACGTCACAACGTCACGCGCAGTGCTCTTATTCCCAAGTCATATTTCTGCTGTCACGTGAAATAAAGTGTTTTTTAAAACTCATCTGAGACTCTCCATTCCATAATTTAAATAAATCGAAAAATGCAGCACCAGGTACTGATAGGGTGAAGTACTACATGCCTTAAAGCAGGTATCTCCAAACTACGGTCTGCATCCGGCCCGACAAAGGCTTAGGTCCGGCCTGCCAATATGACAGGGTTTTTTCGCCTCTCCAATATTGGCTGGGTACTCGATACAAAAGTAGTTCTAGAATGCTTCAAAAACTGAGTCCGAAGCAGAACTCTTGCAAACTCATTCAGCAATGAACTTGAATCATTGCCACCAGAGCAGCAGCTTGAAGTTATCCTGCTGAAATCAAATTACCTGCTCAAAGAGCGTTACAATATCTTCAGAACTGTTACACCTGAGAAGACCTTTTGCAATTTTTTTAAACATCTTTCGCGTCAGGTGTTGCCTGTGTTAAGCTCTCTTACTATTGAGCAGACTTTTTCAAAAATGAAATGACAACGAATTTTAGTGATTAACATCCGCAAGTCTGAGGCTTAGAAGAAGCGAGTTTTATTCAAGGTGGGAACCCCTTTTACCAACCTGGGGAACCTTTTATGAAGAAAGCAATTCCACATTCGTTCAAAAGTTATTTAAATGTTTTCAAGTCAGTTGAGGCGTCTCTTGACAACTGCATTCTATTTGGACAGTAAAGGATATTATCCTTCTTGGACTATTCAAGTCAGCGTACTTGAAATATTCAAGTCCAATCTACTGTCGGTGTTAATTTATGGCTGTGAGACGTAGAGAAGCACTGCCAGAATGAATCTGAAGCTTCAGGTCTTTATTAACCGATCCCTCAGGAGAATACCCGGCATTCGGTGGCCTGAGGTGATTCCCAGTGATGAGTTATGGAGGAGGACGGTTATGGAGAAAGTGGCTTGGCAGATTATGGGGAGAAGGAAGCGGCCCCTGAGTTGGACAGGAGAAGGAAGCGGCCCCTGGATTAGACACCCCTCGACCTTAGGCCTCATTCGCACAGGACGACAGTCACCGGGCGGAGACGCGGCACGGACGTAACAGAGACGTGGCGGAGACGTTACAAGTGCAATGTACACAGAATGGGCGGGATGGTGATGAGAAAACTCGTTGGTGGACTTTTTGGTTACCGCCTGGATTGGAACATGGAATTTTCAAGTAGTGATGAAGAAAAAACCGGAAGATTTTGGGTTCATCCATTGTGGCTAAAGAAGGGGAGAACCGGTCGAACGTTCGACATTATGCGTGAATTGAATAGTTATCCAGAACAGTTCCAGAATTTTTATAGGATCTCCCTTGAGTGCTTTTATTGGCCTATAATCATACTAACACGGATATCTTTCAACTTCCTCGCAAAATTGAATGTTGAATTCAATATCGTCTCACATTTTGACTGTGAGACCAGAGGAGAGAAACGGACGTTCCCCTTCTTGTAAGCCATGAGAGACGCCAAGGAGATGTGGCCTTGGTGGGACGGCTGCTGAACGTGCCACGTCGCTTCTGTGTACATTGGACAACTTGTTTACGTAGGAAAGAAGCGGAAGGGGCATAAGTCCGTGCCTCGTCTCCACTGGATGTCCGTTCTGTGCGAATCGGGCCTTAGAATGGGACCTAAAAGGGCGGCAGAATTACATGGAGAAGCGCCATTGAATGGCAAGGCCTATGCTGGAACTGCCTCAAGACACTTGCTTTAGATTGCCCTAGGTGGTGGAAAACTGTTGAGGCCCTACACATGCACAGACCTGATATATATAAGCCTGGTTTTGCTATTAGGTATTATATAAGTGGAAGTAATAATTTTAAATTAAGAAAACAGCCGTTTCGGGACTTTAAATCCAACTGCCGTGCGGGCGTCGCAGACATGATTGGCTGTAGGTGCTCTCAAGAGGATCAGAATTTGATCTGATCTTTTCCCTTATGGCTACCTTCCTACCACGCTAGGTTGATACGAAGGGAGTTGGGATTCGAACCAATGGAATGCAGTTGCCGTCCCAGTCAGCATGTGAGTGTTAACGCTCTGGCTGACCGATGGATTGTAGCACAGTGAAAAAGGTTTGGAGACCCCTCCTTAGAGCTTTGACTTTTTATATTGACTGTGTGAGATAGCATCAAGTACTTAGGTATATTTGCAATTATGGAATATTTATATGAATTCCTCACCTCAGTATGTGGCATTCATCGCTAACGGCACTGGCAAAAGACACTACGTTGATCTGATTTTTTAGTTCTTCATAATGAGGTGAGTTGACCCAAACCAAACGGGATTTTTTGTGTTTCTTCTGGAGCTGTAGAAGGGCGAAGTCGACTTGGAACGTGGCATCGCATCTGAAAGCAAGAGTGAAAGAGTTTTCAGTGAGTCTCCCAGTTCGACTCAGTCGGCACTCGACCTTTCATTTTGCGACGTTTCAGACTCGAACTCATAACTGTAGTCGGTTTCACCAAATTGTAAACTTGGTTTGACGTGGCAAGTAGACCTGCAGTGCCTAACTATCCAACCACTGGAAGGCATTACATTTGGGACGCCGTTTCTGCAATACATGCACATAACCTAAACTCGTTTCTCATCTGCGAATTTTCAACTCAGTTCATGACTGGTACTTAACCTATGCCTTTTGGTGAAATTTATAGGGCCCGATCCTCATCTTCCCTCCAAATTTCAGCGTGTCACAACCATTGCACTATTACCAGTGAGCCAATTTTAAAGGTGGTGATTTGTCCAATCAATTCAATTAGCCAATAGGGAAGTCCAATGAGTCTAAAAGTAAGATGATTTTTTTTGAATATTTTAATTCAAGTAACTGAGAAAAGGACGTGGAGTTTGGGAGAAGGTGATAATGGGCTATTTGCGTGGGCCACAAAAGCAGTTTATATTTTTATATTATATATAAATGAAAGTAGATTCAATCCTGAGAATTCTAAGACCAACCGCACACCTACACTAAGTAGTTCTATTTCTATGATTTTTCAAAGTTTCCAGAGGTTCCTACGTCATTGCACCCCTCTCGCCAGGGTGGGACCCCCCTGCCCATTGTGACGTAGGAACCTCTGGAAACTTAGAAAAATCATATAAAAAGAATACTTATCATAGGACAGTGCGGTTAGTGTCAACGCTTTCAGAATGGAATCAACTTTCATTTAAAAAATAATAAAATAAATATGTGTAAATAGCCCACTGTGTAATATAAGGAGGGAAATGCGAAATGAAGATATCTGATGTTGAAAAAGCGCGTCTACATCATGGCTGGGCTATGTGTGAATGTGCGTGTGTGTGCATACGTGAAAGTGTTTAGGTATTATAGTATCCATAAGGATCTTGGCGATCATGGTCTCGACTCAGTATTATCGTTAAGCTGGGATTACACTAGTGAAACTCCCTCGCGAAAGTCACTTGGGCGAAGTTACTGGCTTCGAGTGAAATTTCACACTACCCAAAACAAGAGCAATATTCAGAGCAAAAAACTGCGAGAGTAGGACGAGCCGCCTTCATTTCTGGTTTCGCAGCCAACATGGCAACTTGTTTTGTCCCTCCGGCGGCTACAGCTGCGTTTTCCGTCACGTCAATGGCATTTTTGACCAAGAAAGGGAAGAAGAAAAGTTGCCACCCTCGACTATGGTGGAGCACACAATTATTCCTTGGAAGAAGCCAATATGGAAACAACCTTATGAGCTGCAAGCACTGTTCTTGATTCATCCCTCGCGCAACTGCGGCGACCAAGTTTACACTAAGCGAAACTCGACATGCGAAACCCTTTGATGCAAGGATAAAAACCGACTGAGCCCCGGCTCGCAGCGAGAGCCCTCACCCCGCAATTACTCAGGGATGGGGGCAACGTCTACACTAGGGCTATTCCCTCGCGAAATTATTTCGCACGAGGAAGTTTCGCTAGTGTAAACGCAGCTTTAGAGGAAACTTAAGCTGTTATATTATTTCCAACTCAATCTTGTTTATTCCGTTTTAATTTGTCCCCGATACTCTGTGCGTTTTTGTGAAGCTTGAGGAGGCAGTGAATTATCTCTACGTCACTCCCGCCTTTTTTCAAATTCCACTTTCTATTTGCTTCTCTAATTTTATGTTAACATTTTCGTCGAAGAACAGACCCGATTTTTGTTAATATACTGCCAAAAAAAAAAAAAATGACTGGAATACCCCCATCGGTCCTTTTTACACTTTTTACAAAAATAATAGTTTTACAGAAATAATCGGATATTGAGGCAGTTCCGATTCTATAGGTTGGGTGGCTGGCTGGGGCTTTACGTCCAACTGCCCTGCCGGCGTCGTGGAGGTGATAGGTTGTCCGTTCAGGAGGGCCAGTGAATTATGTTTATGTTGACAGACTACTTACTCACTTTCGATGGAGTCGAATCCACAACACGCCCACTTCCTCCCCCTTTGTTGAATGTTCGTCAGCCATTAGACCCACCGATATGTCACTTGCTGATATGGCTTTGAGCTTTTTGGAGTGAGACGCTTGGTACCAAGCAGAAGCCATTTCCGCTGCATAGGACCACACCAACAATAAACAGAAGAAATACACGGCTTCAGCACAGATTAAATTTTGTATAAAATGGTGGTAAAATATTAGTAGTACAAACGAGTTGGAATTTGTCAATTTTTGTTTCTTTGTTTTGGCTTTGTAACGGAAAAAAAGAGTTTGAAAATAGGGTGATTTCAAAATCAAAACAGATCAAATTTGAGTATTTTGTAGTTAAAAAATGTATGAAAATTGCTAATAATTTCTATTAAGTCACCAAGTGGTATAAAATGGTGCAACATTTCACCAAAATGCTAGTAATGCGAACAAAACAAAGAGTTAGAAGATAGGCAATTTTTGAACTCCGCAAATGGGCCATATTTGAGATTATTGGGGTCTAAAATGGATGGCTAAATAATTAATATGAAGTCATCTTAAGCGGTGTAAAATGTTGGCAAAACGACGGCCGAATCTTGTAATGCAAACAAATGAAAGAGTTTAAAGATGGGCAATTTTCGATAAGTAGGCCAAATTTGAGTTTTTGGGTCAGAAATCTGTGAAAAATGGCTAAAACTTTATACATGAAGTCACCTAATATCAAATTATAAGAAATGTTCACTAAAAATATGTTTGTAATGGCAAACTAAAGGAAGCTTCGAAGATGGGGAGTATTCAAAAAACAAAAAGTGGGTCAAAATTTGAGTATTTTGGGGGCTAAAACTCAGTCAAAATGCTTACCGTCGTCAGCGTAACCGACGCAGCTGCAAGGGAGGACCGCTTGTTGCCAGTTTATGAGAGCCCCATAGCAATTATTTGGCTGCCTCGGCCAGTCGCTCTTCCTGCTTTTATATATGAGTCTGATAACCCCGTTCTGTTGAATGCCTCCGTAGTAATCAATTTGGAAATCGCTATCCTGGAAATGAATCAATCCAATTATAAGTGGCATAACTATAGCTTTGTTCCAGCGCCGTAAAAAGAAAATGTACTAGTTCAGTGCGAGAACCGAAATTGTGGAGACGAGTTCACGTATTTTTCGGTTTATGATCTGAACCGCTGGAACGCCTGAACTAGAATCCTTCCTAATAAACTACTACAACAAAACGCAAGCAACAATAAATTTTATTCCCGTGAGAAGACCAGATACGTGAAACTTATGGGGAGGTTATACACATCAGCAAGGTTATCTTCAAGTTTTCAGTTCACAACAACCCTGCCCTTCGCTTGGAGCAAGAAGTTATGTAACAGCTCAAGAACTCGTGGCGGGTAAAACAGTACGTGAACTGAACCTTATGCCGAATTAGTTCACGACCTCAAGCGTGCTGGAACGAACCTTATGATTGCGTGTGTGGGGGGGGGGGGGGGACTCATGTATGAGCCTGATTTGGGGCTTCCTCCGGATTTTACATAATAATAATAATCCACTTAATTAACACGAAGGGCCCCGACACACCATTGAAAACCCACCCCGATCGTGGGGGGGGGGGGGGGTCGGCCTTGAGCCCATTCTGAACTGAACAGTAGGTTCGTTCCAGCACGCTTGAGTTCATGAACTAATTCGGGGCAACCGCTCTGCAAAGGCCTCAGCGGACTGTGAAGCATTCCAGCGAGTTTGTGAATTGGCACATGAACTCCAAACGGAGGGCAGGGTTGTGAACTGAAAACTCGAAGATAACCTCACTGATATAACCTGTATATAACCTCCCCAAAATTTTCATGTATCTGGTCTTTTCACGCAAATAACAATTATTGTTGCTTGCATTTTGTTATAGTCTTTTATCAGGAAGGTTTCTAGTCCAGGCATTCCAGCGGTTCATTTCATAAACCAAAAAATCATGAAATCATCCCCACCACTTTGGTTCTGCACTGAACTAGTACATGTTCTATTCACGGTGCTGGAACAAACAGTTTCCAGAATCCGGATCGAAAAACATCAGGATTATCTCAAGGCCGGGGCCTGCACAGGCCGATCGCAATGTGTTTAGCCTACTCAGGTCAGCGTTGAGGATTTTTTGAGGCAGTAGCTTTGTTCCTGCAGTCCCTCAGAGCTTGTTCAGAGCAACCCGGGCACGTGCAGTAAAGGTGAGGCAAAGATTTGCTGTTTGTGCAGACCCAGGGCGAGCTCCGAGCCAAGTGTTCCGGTGTTCGTGCTGTCCCGGGGCAGATTCGGTGTTGGTGCTGGCCACAGAGCTTCCACCAAGCTGCTCTGAGCAAGCCCTCCCGTGCCCCATGAGAAGACCAGGGGCAGCTGAGCATTGCTCTTCAACGCATGCATCCTCGAGCTGCCCGTGCTCCGAACAAGCTCCAGGCTCACCCTGCTCCGAGCGAGCGTGTTCAGAGCTCACCCTACACCAAGCCAGTTCGGTTCAAGCGAAAACTGAACTTGCTCGGAGCAGCACGAACAAAGTTAACAGTGGCTGTGGACGCGTACTTGTTTGGCTATCAGAGGGGTGACTAGTGACAACAGATGTAGGTAGCTACGGTCTTGGTCCATTCTTATGAAAATCTTCCAAGTATCCTTCCAATTCTGACAGGAGAATAGTGTGGAACTTTATCCTCCCCAGAAGCCATGGTTTGACACCATATTCTTCTCTTCAACTTCTTCTTTTCTGGTGGTTTCAGAGAGTTCGCAGGGACCCAACTGCTGCCAAAATGTCATCAGCCATCGTCACAAGTAACTAAGAACTGACGTAAAGCCTTGACAATTTCCTATACCGTGTGTGGATGGTGGGTCAGTTAAGAAAATCCTCAAGGATTTCGCCTTGAGGATTATCCGTCCGTGTGTGGCTGCCTTTATAGATCAGTTGGCCCATACACGTGTAGAGAATTACGGGGAAGCGGCATAACAGAATACAAAATATTCAAAGAAATCCACCGGTGAACATTTAAATTTCTGTTATGATAGCTACACAATATACTCACAGAGCTCTGTGCCGCTGAGGTCGCAATGAACACCACCGTTGCCATCAATATCTCCATTACTGAATGCAGTGAAGTACGTAGCAGTCAGTACAACGAAGAAAAGCAGCTTGTGAACTCCTCTGCTAGGATACCGCCACCAACATATTTTCAAGCGTTGTCAGGTGAAATAATGCACTGGACAAATCTAATGAAAAAGATAGGTACGTCTACCCATAGTGAAACCAGTCATGCAGCATTATCATATGAGCAAATTTTCAAAGTGCTATCGTCCTACAAGTTTTGATGATTTTTAAGTGTCCCCCCAAAAACTCCAATTTGACCCCCTTCAAATGTTGATAGTAAAAATATTTACCAGTGTTGTGGCGGACTTCGTTTTGCAATGAATTGCAGTGGGTCCAAACATTTTAGTCGGTAGGTAAGTATCTAAATGAACAATTTTTCGGTTCTTTACTTCTGAATCCATCCTTAGATCAATAATAGACCAGCAAATGCCTACCTGCAGAAGATTATTGGTAAGGCAAAATCCATGTATAAAGTTCCTGTCATGAATTATGAGCTCATGAGCGAAGGCAGTGATGCTTTCCTCTCCCTGTGATTGTGATAACTCGGCTCACCGTCACCACCTTTATCCACTTCACTTGATCGCCCTCAAGACTAGGAGCTGTTAGAGGTAGTTCCCTTCTGTTAGTTGTCAGGGTTTAGATGAAGCCCCTCTTTTGAACACCATTGTGGCATGACATCTAGGGCGCCTTGCAATCGTTCTGACTCGGTGCAGTCAAACTTGCCCCTGACAATGATGTTTATGTCGTCTGCATAAGCTACTACTTGGTAGCTTATGATAAAATCTCACGCAGTTCATCAGCTGCCAATAGCCACAACAGGAGGGAGAGAAATCCTTCTTGGGGCATCCTCTGCTGGCCACTGCGGTGGTGCTTTCCTCTCCCTGTGTGGTTGTGACAATTCGGCTCACCAGATCGACTTATCCACTTGATGGTAGGGTTATTGCTTCCGAGTCTGCAAGGCAGCGGAAGCTTTGTTTTCAGTTTCGAAATGAATAATTTGTTGTGCTCCAAAATCAAAATTTCCACTTGCATTTTGCGTTTCAGGGCCTCCTGAACAAACGTGGTTTCATGTCTGTCTGTCCGTCTGTCCACATTTCCTTGCCACAGCCATAACTTCCACAATTTTGATACGATTTCAATCAAATTTTCAGGAATTGTGTGGGTTTAGCGCTAGATGGTCCCCTATCAGTTTCATCATGATCGAATTAACGGTAGCCTCTGCGCAGGCGCTAACGAGATTTTCTTCTTACGGTCATAACTCCATCAATTTTGAACGGATTTTTGTCAGATTTTCAGGGATGATGCGGTTAAGGTCCCTTGAGGTCCCGTACGACATTCATCATGATTGAATCAGCGGTGGCAGTGGCACGTGCCACTGGCACCGCGTACATTCCAAACATCGAGCATTCCAGACCATCAAACTATAAACCTGGAAGGGCCTCTGCGTTGACGAATAAAATTATGGACTCCGCACCCTGCTCAGCTGATGTGCTAAATTCTCTCCTGTTCACCCAAGGAAGTTGAAATATGATAGGGACTCTTTGCGTTCTCAGTTCTATACGTGGACTAATTACTTCATCTTAAAGCATGAATACTAACTTCGAATTAGGTACCCTTAAATAACAGCTAAATAATTCCGTTAATTAATCTGAATTTGTATGTTAATTAATCCATTAATTAATCTGAATCTTTAGGTATGAACAATTAATGGTGACATACTGTGAAGGCCACGAGGAAGCTTCTGTGCCATGTCCTTGGCAGTGTATTTTATACTGTCATTCAAGTAGCAAGACTAGAACACATGTATTTCAGGCCTCACAGCTTCTCGGAACCAAAGTAGGACCTTTTTTTTATATACACAGAATTAATTTTTTGAGGAGATAGGCGAATTTATTAGTCTTCCTTCATTCCTGATTCTTCCTAATGATTCCTGTACAAACACCTCAGGATTTTCTTCTCCCCATTCTCTTAACAGCGTTGACGATGCTCCCAGTTTTACTCTTCTTGAAACCCACGGTTTCACCCACCAACGTCTTTGAGCAACAGCCAGTTGTCAGTATAGTTACCTACTGAGTTCAATTCATGTAGGTGTCATTCCTCGTAAAATTAAGTCAGTACCTCCGAGTGTAGTCCTTGCATTTCTTCTCGAACGAGACATCCTGCCATCTGGTGCCACAAGTTGTCCTCACACCAGAATTTAGACACGAACAGGGAATATAAACCTTAAGCAGAGCTGAAACCAGGACTGGATGAAAATAATATTAACAAAGATGGTTCATTCTGGCCTTAAAAATCTATGTTAAAATATACCAATTGGTTCTAGTGACCACACGACCACTCTTTAAAGTATTATTACCGAAAATCCTATGTCTCCAATGATACCAATCATATGACTTCAACAACACCATTTTTTCCCATCAAACTCCGTACCAACTCACACGACTCATTCCAAACAAAATACCGAAATTTCGACAGCAGTTAAACCGGGTTTTATTTTTCACCGCCAAGTCCTCACGCAATGGTCTCGGAGGAATGAAGGATGAACACGGCGTACTACAGTATCGGGATCGGGGTGAAGAGGGCGTTCGAGAGAGCCGGTTGGAGGGGTGAGCAGAAGGTCGTGCGGATGCTGAGCTACTCGTGCAGATGTAGGAAGCTGAAGCCCTGGTCGGTGATGGCCCTCGGCATACCGTTCTTCGGCGGTGTTGGCGGCGGCGGAGACGGGCACGGCAAGTTCAAAGGTAGTGTAACGGAAAACGTGGTACCTAGGGGAAGGTCGTGGACCTTGGGACGATTTTGGTTTTTTGATTCCTGTGAAGTATTGAATAGAAAATTTGGAACCCTGATTGCTTTTCTTGTAATATTATCTAATACTGAAGCTCTATGATTTATTTAAGATTTTTCAGAACACTCTAAATATTTTTAAAATGCATTTTTCGAAAACAGTTTTTTGTGCCGAGGTACATGATCAGTCATGTTCCATGGGACACCCTGTTCTCTACCTCGGGACATGTTTGTACGTTCGGACAGGAAGGCTAAATTATTCAAAAAAGCTTCAAAACTTTTCAAATTGTGTATTAAAATATAAATGCAATAACATTCAGCCCCATTTCTCCTCCAAAATGATGTTGACGGTCTTCTCTATCCCCTTTTGATCAATGGGAGCAAGGGTTACCCCGTGAGCTGAACGCGGCATCTGAAAACAACAAAAGTTCCATGAAATAAATGATTTATGTTAGAATTGTTCACCAAAATAATATAACAGTTTGGCGCGTGTACCATAGGACCATAGTGTTCCACGGTACAAGCACCAAACTTTCCCGAGGTACAAGAAAGACAACTTTTCACCAAAATCGTTTCCAGGGCGTGAAAAGTGACACAATCATCCTGGAAACGTAATCAACACTAGGGCCAACCTCAAGGAACAAAATGAGATCAAAAGTAATGAAATATTCAACTTGCTGTGACTGTGAACGGCGATTGATCGCAGCTTCATAGTTTTTTCTGACAACCCGGAAATCGAAAAACTGTTATCAGTCCGATAAGGCAGCAGATAATCGAAAAGGCGGTCTTCACCCAGTGTTGCCCTTGCCAGGGCCTGCTTCTAGTGTCCTTGGGGGATTTTCCCCCTCTTTCCTTCATATTTATCCGGCGTCTGTCCCGAGGTACAAACATCCCAAGGTACACGACTTTACCCTACTGGTGGGATGACCCGTACGTTGCATAGGATTGAATACATTTTGGTGAGGCATACTGATTACAAACAGAAACCTCCTAATGAAGCTGGGATGTAGTATCTACAACCTACATTTACCTATCTTGTAATAAAAGCCAATCAAATTAAACTTAATTTTTATGCGTTTCTGGGTCATTGCCTTAAATTCACACTAAACTGCACTGACCTCATGAGAATCAAATTGGTTTTATAATAGAAATGTCGATACCGATAAGTAGTTCAAAATGGAATGTATGATCCCTGTGTTGCCTCCATGGAGGTTACAGCAACAGCCAAGCTTAAGCGGGTTACACTGTATCACTCTGTATGTAGTAGTCCAAAGTTAATCCTCAGACTGAAATCATCCAGAACAGGTTTAAGTCGTCTGTGAAGTACAATATATTTTCATCCAGTTCTGTGGTTTAACCTTTCACGGGCACTGTCACTGTTTCTTATTTTGCGTCAAAATTCTGGCCCCAGGATAACTTGTGGTGCCAGATGGCAGGATCTCTCTTTCGAGAACAAATGCAAGGACTACACTCAAAGGGATTGACACAATACATGAACTGAACTCAATTATATCGACAACTAGCTATGCTCAAAAGACGTCGTAAGGGGGGGGGGGGGGGATGAAACCACGGGTTTTTCAAGGGGAGAAAATCTGGGAATTTTCTCAACGCTTCTAAGAAAATGCATGTTAACTAAATATCTTACTAAATAATCTACTAGTGAATGGGACGGAAATGAACGGATCTTTTGTTTAGATTTTTCACTGAGCCTTCACTCTGGATGATTTGTTCGCTTTACCTTGCTGGTATCTACCTGGTTGAATAGAGCATCAATGGAAAATTTTCGTTGGTTACGAATTCGCCTTTTTTTTGTCAAATTCTGTTCAATAATGGAAATTAACACTCCTTGACCTCTTATGTCGGAAAGTCTAGGTAGAAAATGAGTGTGAAATTTGAATTTCAGAATTCCCGCTAGAAATGACGTATTAGGTAAATCGCTGAATCATTCAACTCAAATCCTGCTTAGAGCGCTAGTGCATCAGCTTTAAACTATGAACAGAACTGCCATGAATGGATGGATGAGACCACAAATTTATAATTAAATTTAAAAACACGTCCTCAAAATCAACCAGAGGAGACGTTCACGAAAGGTCTCAGCAAAGGTTTGCTGTTCTAATGTTGGTTTGTTGGCAGCATTGAGGAACTTTGCTGCCGAAGTTGGACTCCGCCTCCTTGGGCCAACAGCCAATCAGATGTCAATAGATCTGATACGTCATTTCTCGCCACATTTTTATTTGAAATCTCCCTCATTTAAAAAATACCGCTTATTTTTGAAAACAGGCATCGATCTACCATTTTTCCAAGAGTTCAGAATAGTAAAAAAATTTTAAAAATTGACGAAATTCCCCATTAGTATCTTTCTTGACTTGAAACGCTTTTGAGTGTTTCAATAAGATCATCCCTGGACTGGTAGGTAAGTCCTATTGGCAGGTGAATAGTTGATTCTTCTTCTTTAATTTACCGTCTCCTCTCGGAGGTCGGGGATCTGAATAGCCAGCTCTTCATTGTTGGTGGCAAATCTAAAAACATCTGATGAGCTGTAAGACCTCAGGTCTTACAGCCAAGAAATTTGCCGTCTTTCAATTGAACGCCTTTCCAATATTTTTCCTTCAATGGTGAGCTGCAGCAACTCGTAACAAGGACTAGGTAACTAATTGATAACTGGTATTTAATCATACATCTAGCATAGTAATTATTCGGTTATTTTGTGAGAAAGTAGGTAGAATGAATCACTGAATGTGAATTTGCCGATGACCTGCAACTATCGCTTATTATTTGATCTGCAGGTTCGGACGTTCAGATGCTTAGCAACGAGGGGACCGAGAGTGGGGAAACACAGCAGCAGCAGCCCGTTGGCAAGGAGCCAATTGAGAAAGACAGGAAATTCGTGGCGGGTGGAAATTTCAAAATGAACGGCAGCAAGAAAGACATAGAATCCGTCATCGGTTACCTCTCAAAGGCAAAATTAGATCCAGACGTCGGTAAGGACCCAGGTTGCCGTAGGTTTGTTTGCAGTGACCGTCTGACGGTTATCTGAGTTCGAGTGATTCTCAGACTCTTGTCTGACTGTATAGTATCCATGACCGACGTTTGCAGTGTTTTTCTGACTATCCAAAGCCAGTTTTCTGATAGTCATGACCAGTCCATAGAAGATAATGCGGACAAGACCTGACCACGCACTGCCTTCTCGATTCCCAACCCTTGCCAAACTGGCTACCCAACGCTTATCAAGATGGTATTAGATCATGGATGGTTTCATACGGTTTTCTAGGAGTCAGCTGACTGAAAAAGCCAGCACGAACAAACCTCATGAGAGGACTGTAAAAGCTTCTCTGGCCTTAACAAAACAAAAATAATCACAATCATAATTATTTGACGTAATAGTAATAAGAAGAAGTACCTAATAATAACAGTACCTACCTACTCAACTAAAAAATATAGATGGGATGAACATGCAGCAAACAAAGACTGAATAAACAATGGTTTGTCATTGCCCACTAAGAATAAGTTCATCAGGACTCAGATTTTCATCCAGACCTCATCTGATTCCCTAGGTATAATAATTCCTAGGAAAACAGTTAAGAAAAGCAATTCAAATTAAATTAAATCCGTCATTATAAATTCGAAAGAAAAGGTATGATAGCCTGTTTAAAGACCTTCAGGCTTTAAAAGTCACTGATGTTTATCCTATTATCTTAAAAGAAGGATAATGCCTTATAGGAATTGTGCGTTTAACACATTCAACTCGATCGGTTTGGACCAGAAAAATCCAGAAAACCGAAATTGATTTTTTTCCATTTTTAGTATGTTAGAGATGTGGGAACACAGCAACTATGATAAAAATTATTGTTCCATGCATAGGAACGTAATTATAGGTGAATTAATTATGGACGCGGATCCGCGTCATGTGTTTTGGCTTGTCCGAACACAAATCATCGAGAAGTGTTCGAATTTCTTCATCTGAATATACCTGCGATTTCAAAGGATTCAAGTAAGAATGCAGGATGAGGAGATTGAACAGAAAATACATTGGAGACATCGGAAGAAAAAACAAAATAATAGAATAACATGAAGGACTTCCCTTTCTGGTTGGACTTAGGCTCATTGTTGTTGGTAGAAATGGCTCAATCACAATGATAAAAAGTGCAAAGAAACAGTAAAAAAACACTTTGGGGTGAACAGGTGAGCTGAGGGAGCAGACTGACGTTCAAGGCACAGGAACTCGAAAACTTGTGGAGGGGGACTAAAAAACGAACTTTGCCCTCTGAAAGCTTACAATCCAACAAAGGTTTCCGGAGAGTTAGGAGACTATCCGACCGTCCGGCTATTTTCAATGCCGCCTTTAAAACACACAGAACGATGACGCTGATCCGCGTCATGCCGGTGTTTTGGCTTGGGAAGGATGACGCGGATTCGCGTCACGTCGGTTTGAATGTGTTAAAGAGCTGTAAGTTACTGTCACGCTGGTAGTCCTGGAGAGAGCTGATGACTGACATACTCACATTGACGAGGGAAATAAGGTATTGTCAGCGACATACCTGAGTATAATTCTTGACGTAGGCGTTCAACGAATTCGTGAGCTTTGAGTAAAAACTGCCTGGGTGCCACAGGTCGCTTTTTCCCCGCCTTTCCATTTCAGTCGTGACCCGGAGCCTGAAAGCAATACGGGTGAAGGCGTGTGTACTTACTTTACTGTTGACTCCCTGGGTGCCCAGCACAGGTCCCCCGACGTACGTCTTCACCTGTAGAGTTATACGTAGGGATGGCAAATTTTTTAAGTAAATCGATATATTAGTTTTCCGATATATCGCAAGCAACATATCGATGGTACAAAAATTACGGGTGAAAAATATCGATATATACGATATATCGGAATTTCGATACATCACTAAATATAAGTCAAAACTGAGGGTTAAATGAGTGATAGAAATATCGTACAATAAACATAATACATTCAATAACACATAAGTATTTAGTAAAAGTATCAAAATAAGCCTATTACATTTTTCACTTTCTTATTTACGTTACTTTAGTGCAACATGATAGTACAAACTGACTACAGGCCTACACACTCTACAATAACTGTAAAATAAAATAAAAATGAATGAAAGTTAGTCATAATAAAGTTAGCAAAATATCGGTACCTATTATAGGCCAATCAAATCATAAGTCAAAACTAAGTGTTGAATCAGTGATCAGAACCACGAAACCCCACTTTTTAGAGTCGAGTGGTTGTAGAATGTGCGAGTTTTTGTACATCACTGACGACATCTACTAGGCCGATATCTCGTTCAAAAATATCGATATTCCCCATACTATCGAAGGTCAAAAACCGATACCAGTATATCGATATATCGGAACCTAAATATCGATATTTCCGATATATCGATATTTTGTTGCCATCCTTAGTTATAAGTACCAACTTTTCCTAATGGATGGTGACCGCATAATTCATCGCTTTTTCAGAAGTGTTCGTGAGCCCACCAGCAGTTTACATGGAGCTGACGAAAAAGCTGCTGCCCAAAAACATCGAACTCGCGGCGCAAAACTGTTACATGAAGGAGAAAGGGTCCTATACCGGTAAGAAAAAAATCTGGGTGAATAGGAAGCGTTCTACACCAAAAATGTACAATTATATCAGTACTGTGAGAACGATGACACCAGACAAAAGGGACGCAGAGTTCGGGGCAATCGACACAGTTCTGGAGGCAATGAAGATGTTTCAGTTGTTTTTAATAGTTAGGTAGGTAGGTATCTACCTACACAAGGGGAAAAAATTAAAGGATTTTAAAGATGGTTACGAGCGACCTATAACACCAAGAAGTATGGGTAACAATCTATCAGTAGAGTCAGGACGATGACATCAGGGGAAAGGGACATCATAATAATTCTAACTAAATAAAAAGACAGGTCTGCTTGTGATATGCAGCACTTACCTGAATGGTGGTTCATATTTTGTGGCTTTGCCAAAGCTATAAGTGGGATGTCGGAGTCCTGACTTGAATAGGTAGCATTTCCAAATAGAATTCAACATTTTCCAAGTAGAATTCGATATTGTAATATTACGAAGGAGAAAATAATAAATAAGAAGGGGGAAAACTATTTATACTGAGATGAGATGAATAATCTCTACTGGATGCTCTACCAGCGTTGTTTTGCATCCTCCTACGCGACACCCATCAAGAAGAGACAAATCTACTGTACCTATGTCTTCCCAGTGCGCTGAGCAGTCTCTTCTTAACTGAAAGAAAGCAATATGGGTGCGGACTGTGCAGTTTTGTGTAGCTGTCTAAATCCGCGTTTACACCGGAGTTGGCAACCAATGATTGCCGACCTTTATCGGCAATTTTGAGTCGCAAGCATTAAAACAACTGCAACTCGCATTGCCGACCGGTAGTTGCAGACCGATTTTACGAGTTGGCAACCGAAATTTGGTTTTCCGACCGGAGTCGGTAAAGATCAAAGGCGGTTGCCAACCCCCGTCGGCAATGCGAGTTGCGGCACCAACTTGAGCTGCGACTTGAGTCTGCAACCAACTCCGCTACCCCTCCCGCCTATCGGCTCCACGTGGTTCCAGTTATCTAGTCTAGTGAGTTGTTGTGTATGATTGTTGTTTGTGCTAGTGCAATGGAAAATCTGAGTGAAATGGAGTGGACAAATGATCAGGTCATTACTTTGATAGAGTTGTTTAGAGAGAAGCCTGTCTTGTGGAACCAAGCCCTTTCGGATTTTAAAAACAAAAATTTGAAAAATTATGCTTGGAATGAAATTTCCCAGGACACACGCTGCCGCAGCAAGAACAACCTCTTCAGCACTCGACATTCTACATACTGTCTGATTTTTTGGTTGCACGTTGCAGACATCTGTACAACGCAATCTGTACTGGGTTGCAGGTACAAGTTGCAAACTTCCATGGCAACTAGCGTCTGCAATCAAAGTTGGCAATTTTTAGGTTGCCAACTCCGGTGTAAACGCGGCTTAATAAATTTATTTCTATGTACATGGAAAACGCTGACTTCTATTTGGATGATGTTGAATTTCATTTGGAAAATTTATTTGGTGCTACTTACATCATTTTTACGACAGTAATATTCTTCAGGCGAAATCAGTCCCGGGATGATCAAAGACGTAGGCGGCACTTGGGTCATTTTAGGACACTCGGAAAGGCGCCTGCTGTTCGGTGAATCGGATGATGTAAGTTTCACGTAATTAATTATTGTACGCCTACATAATTATCTCTTACTGTTGTTTTTACCTTCTATACACCTAGTTCAATTTATGTAATGACAAAGTAGGTATCAATTCAGTAAGATTTCATCGTCCACAACAAACACTACACGCAACAATGTACACGTCCTATGTAGGAGATACTCTACATACTAAGGCTGAGGCATCCGTAGCAAACTATCGATTTTCACCATCGAACGCGTGGATATGATGAAAATCACTTGAACTATCAAAAATTGTAGAGGGGTGGCGAGTTTACCTCAATAAATAATTAATAAATCTAATCGCAAACATGTTTTGTGCATAAAAATTTGCATCTTATTTGAATTCTGCTGTTTTGAAAATTCAAGAAAAATTGTCTGTTGTGATTGGGGGGGGGGACCTTGGCTTCCTCAACAAGCTTTTGCCCAGGTGCCTCGATCCTTCGCCGTCGTCCTCAAGCCTCTACAATCCATCATGCGAAGATCCTTCTCGACTCCATCTTACCTTGGAACGCCCGCATCCCCTAAGCACTCCAGGATCCCCAGCAACGAGCTTTTTGGGTACCTCGGTCTCCAGCATTCGCACCACATGACCAGCCCATCTCAGTCTTGCTGACTTCCCTCCCCCCCCCCCCCCCCCGCCCCAAAGGGATGGATACCGAGCCCCTTGTCAATGAGACCTAAAAGATCTATTTTGACATCTGTCCCTATTTTCATTTAAGAACCCGGTTGATGGCCTCTTCTCTCACAAAGTGGAGGAGGCTTACGGGTGATTCTCCAACAGCATCGGTGGCATTAATGAACCCCTTCCCGAAGTGCCGGAATCGTGTTGATGCTACATCAACACATTCACATAGGATGTGCTCTGCTGTTTCCACTGCCTGAGTACAGAGGCGGCAGACATCAGTCCTGGCTTTGCCAATGTTTTCAAGGTGGTTCCTTAGGGGGCAGTGGCCAGTGAGTAGACCGACGATGGTACGAAGGTCTTTGCGCCTCACTGATAAGAAGGCTTGCACCCGCTTTTTGGAAAAGCTTGTCAGCCGCTTTGATTGTCGCAGCCCACAGGTGTTGCTCCAATAAGCGGCCCTTTGTTTGTCTTCCCAATTGTTTTTAACTTGTAGAGCGATAAAGCACCTGGTTATCCTGAGCTGTGGTTCGGGACCGTATGGGGTCTTGCTGACTTGATAATGCGCGAAACGGGAGGATCGTTATACATTTTGTATAACCCCCGCGTTGAACCGCCTTCTCCATCTCCCTTGTTCGCATACTGGTCCATTGACTCTGTGGAGAACTTTTCTCTCAAACCGGCTCAACAGTTGCAAACCTGCTTGGTTAAGGGCCATGTTTCTGAGGCTCGGTGACTACCGGTCGTACCAATACCTTGTATAGGTTGAACTTCGTTTCACAGGACAGATCGTTGGATTTGAAAAGCTTGATCATGGCAAAATAAGATCATTTAGCACCCATAAGCTGTTCTTTAATTTCAATGCACGTGTAATTCCTTGAGGTGACAGCAGAGCCGAGGTATTTAAACTCTGTTCACGCTTTCATATGAATACCGACCAAGGGTAAGCTGTGATGGCAAATTCTCCCTGTAAGCCAGACCAGCTGCCATATTTGTGTTTCGACTCACTGATGGTCAACCCCATTTCGCGGCTTCAAGAGCAGCAGAGGCTCGTTCCATATCGTCGTCAGCATAGGCTAACATTTGAAAGCTTCTATTGTAGATCGTCCCTCTTTTTTGTACGTCTGTGTCACGAATTACCTTTTCCAGCACTACGTGAAGAGCAGACACGCGAGTGCATCACCTTGCCGCAGGCCATTCTTGATGCCGACTGATTCTGATGAAGCACCATGTGCCTAGATACCTATATGTACATTGCATTGTTTTTGCCAATAAAGGGATAAATGAACAGGAAATCTGATAGATTTACCTATTGAATTGAGAATAACTGAAATAAGAAATTGAAATCGTCTAACTGGAAAACTACTGAGCAAACTTTACGGACTGAAATTTGAAATACCACATATATTCGATACACTTTTCTTTTCGCTTCATTCAAATCGGACCTCAAACCTTGATTATCTCACCCCCCACCCCCCGAATTCCCGATCCATTTAGGGAACGGGCAGTTTTCGTGGGTTACAAATTCCAATTTTTTGTCTAAAATCATTTCAGTAACGGAAATTAACACTTACTTACCACATACCACATAGAGGTATTTGTTGGAAAGTCTAGGCAGAAAACAAGTGTGAAATTTGAATCTTCTGAGTTCCGGCTATAAAAGAAGTATCAGGTAAACCGCCAAGTAGTTCAACTCAAATCTTGCTTGGAGCGCTAGTACGCCACTTTAAATGATGTACAGAACTGCAATGGACGGAACCGCAAGTTTATAAATAAATTTAAAAAACCTCTTCTAAAAAATCAAACCAATGGGAGGTTCACGAAATGTCACTGCAAAGGTTCTTAAAGGTTGCCAAGAAGGTTTTTCTAATGTTAGGTTGTTGGCAGCATTGAGAACTTTCACCTCCGAAGCTTCACTCAGCCTCCTTGGGCGTCATTTCTTGCCTCATTTTTACTTTTGGTCACCCTAATTTAAAAAACATCGCTTATTTTTGAAAACTACCATTTTTTCAAGAGTTCTGAATATTTTTTTCAAAGAAAATTTGTTGGCAAAAATTCCCCATTCTGATGGTCTCTGATCTTAAGTTAGACTCACCCTCAGTCATATTCCTCAGAGTTTCATTCAATTCCATTCGTCGTGATGAGTTTAAGTACACATAGACAGACCTTGCAGATAGAGAGTAACTAAGATAACTGATGTCACACATCTTCGAACGGTCAAAAAACATGAAATTTCGAGATTCGGATTACTTTATTCCATGTATAAGACAGAATTACGTTTTTATTATTAGACAGTCTTACAGTTAATGTTACCTATATAAATTGTTTATAGTTGATTGGCGAAAAGATCTGTCGTGCTCTCCACGACGGCCTCAAAGTCGTCGCCTGCATAGGAGAGACTCAGGAAGAGCGGGATTCCGGAAAAGCCGAGGAAGTCATTCTTGAGTCAGCTTTGAATTATACGCACCAATCTATAATCAGATTCACTATAGTAGCTTTGTTCGCAGTAAAATTTGGAACCGCTCAAAACTGACTGCACATGTGCAGATCAGTTTTAGCGTTCATAGTGCATCAGTTCTGAATTCCCAGTTCCAGTTCTGTGTTCACACTACATCAAGAACCCAGTTTGGAACGGCTCAATTCAGATTTTTTTCATAATTCGGAACAGTACAATATTCGGAATCGTTCAAAACTCACGGCACGGGCGCTAATCAGTTTTGGCGTTCACAGTACAACAGTTCCGAATTCGCAGTTCCCATCCTAGGTTCATACTACATCAAGAACCCAGTTTGGAACCATTAGATTTCGTTCGGGATTTTTTTCTGAATTCGGAACAGTACAATTCGGAACCGTTCAAAACTGAATGCACATGCAGAGAACAGTTTTGGCGTTCACTGTGCAACAGTTCCGAATCCGCTGTTCCAGTTGAGTTCACACTACATCAAGAACCCAGTTTGGAACCATTAGACTTCGTTCGGGATTTTTTTCTGAATTCGGAACAGTACAATTTGTAAGGCTACGTCCTAATTGGCAGTTTTCGTACGAAAGGATTAGTGCGAATTCGTCCCGAGCAGATCGCCCCTAATTTCAAACTTGGGTAATGCAGGTAGTGGCCTAATTGGTCGGTTTTCCCGTCCGAGGTCGTCGCCCGAGTAATCCGTACGAACCCCCTCGGTTTGTTTCGCCAACCCTTCGTGCGAGCCGTGCGAAGAAGGGTTTTTCAAACAGTGCTGAGCAGGTCATCTGTCCACTTCTGGTTTTCTCTCCTGCCTGCGAAGTTTTCGTGCGTCGAAAAATCAAACAAGTTTGTTTTTTGTCATACGGTATACGCGATGGCCTACGAGGAAAATTTGATTGTGGAAGTATAATCGAACGTGGCTGTCGACATTCTTGTGTATTCTTAAAAAAGATGTTCACTTTCATGCAGCTTAAGGTAAAGGTGGTGAAATTCCCCATACTTGAGGCGTTCTTTAAATATATTATTTGGCGATTTACATTTCTTTTTTGGTAAGTATGTTGTTTTCTTCAGATGACAAGAGTAGAGATGTATTTGTTGAAAATAAGAACTCGGCATCCTCTTCGTAGGACATCGTGGACACGAATGAAGTTTTGTTCGCACGAATGGGTCTGGCTACCTGGGGCTCCCACTTTCGGAAGTCATTAACGAGTTCAATGAGGACAGGCATTTCGATCGTACGAAAAATTGAGTGCGAGCGTTTTTCGCACGAATTTTTCGTACGAACTCGTTCCGTGCGTCAACCTCCAATTAGGACATAGGCTAACCGTTCAAAACTGACTGCACATGCGCAGATCAGTTTTGACCTTCACAGTGCATCAGTTCCGAATTCGCAGTTCCAGTTCTGTGTTCACACTACATCAAGAACCCAGTTCGGAACCGTTCGATTTCGTTTGGGTTTTTTTCAGACTTCAGAACTTACGCATGGGTATTGCATATTCTTCTTCAGGTTACAAAAGCATTCACAGTGGGATTCCGTGGCCTCAGTTCCATTAACTTTAAATTAGGAACAGCCGAGTTCTCGAACTGTTCAATACTTGCAATGTGAACAAAGCTAGTATAATATATAGATTTATACTACCTAGATTCATGAAAACCACAAAGTTTTATCTAGTACCTTGAGAAATAACACTAACAAATAACAACACTTTGAGACATATCCATGGTCAGAGCTAATTGTCAAAATTATTCATGTTGGTAATTAGTTAAACTCGCTACTCACCCATTATTGAATTTGTTCCATATTTTCAGCCAACTGGATTCGATAGCTTCTCACTGCTGCGGGAGCTGGGCCAACATCCTCATCGCCTACGAACCCGTCTGGGCCATCGGCTCCGGCAAAGTTGCCACTCCGGAACAAGTACGTAGGTAGTAGACGATATAAATCGTTCGGTCATTCATATATTAGGGGAGTCCTACGTTACGCTCCCAGGCCGGGAAAACCATTACGATGCGCTCCTGAGAAAGTTATATCATACGCTCCCACTATTACGATGCGCCTCGTCAAATGAAATAAAAACTACGAATTCCGAATATCCCAATATCAGTGGCTTGAGCCACCTCGTGCAATGGAAAAATTGCAGTTTTGAAGCCAGTAAGTACGGAAGTGAAGTTTGGAGGACAGTACTTTGAGGTGCTTGTATACAGAGATATCTGTTTCATTAGCCTCGAGCAGGGAATTTAGTTTAGGATAAATTTCCGCTTGTACCTGCTGCAACTCATCAAAATACAGGAAAATGTTCGGGTGAGGAGAGTTGAAGTCTTTGTTATAGAAAGCATGGAAAGATTCACACGTTTGTGGTGCGTGTGACGTCGCTTGACTTGCGTGCCCAAATCTGAGATGGAAAAAGAGAGTTGTCGGCGATGTAGGTGTCGTGGATGTACTCTAAGAACTCTTGAGCCTTAGGTAGATCGGGTTTGTCCATTACGCATTCACAGAAAACATCGTCAACTTCGTGCGTATGACAATAAGGGAACCCAAAAACCCAATGGAGCCATTCGCACTACTTGTCTCATCTTTGTAAACGGATGTCATCCCAAGACGTTCTATTCTTCTATACCTGCAATTTTAGTTGTAATATGTTTAGTCGTAGTTGTATACCTATCTTATTGTAATTGTTTATTTTTTATTTATCCATTGTAACTGTATTTGTATTTTTACCATAATTTTACCTACCATGCCTGATGAAATCTGCATCCCACCAACACAACCTCAGGCCAAACGAGCCTCACTGCGTTCTGATCTGCATTATCCGCATATTATCTTATTGGGAGCGCAAGATAAAAAGTTCAATAGGTCCACTCTAAACGAACAGGAGCGCATTGTAATGCGGCGAAATGGACTTTCACTTCGGAGTGGCCCAGTGGGAGCGCAACGTAGGTCGCCCTAAATTAGGGTTTCCTCACGCCGAAACGAAACGGAAAACGACACCGAAACGGAAATGGCGGATAGGGCGACCGAAGTCAGATGCTAACCTTTTTCGGTTCGGTTTTCATTCAGCTTTGTCATCTACCGGCTGGTGAAGTCACGCTAACGTTATGTTGACCTCACTTTCATCCATTTTACTCCGTGGTGAATACAAAACTATGTCCACACATGGCGTCAAGTCTGCATTAACATAGGAGACGCGAAGAAGCAGCTGTGAATACGACGAAGCAGCTGTGAATACGACGCTCGACATTTTTATTTTCCAAGGAAAACAGAAGAAGGTAGGTAGCGTTATACATTTGCAAGGTTAAATTACGTTTCGCCATCTCAACACGACGACAGCTGACACCGTGAGATCCCGGCATTTTTCGTCGTCACGGTTCGTCAAACTTTTCGGTGTCTTAAGTGCGCATGCGCAGCACCGCTTTCGTTTCGGCGTGAGGTTGCTGCAAAAACTCTATTGCAGACACCACTAAATTATGCAAATAGCCTGCTATTTTATCCCTCCATTTTAACCCAACCCTAAGTGGAATTTTGCTTTGATTTAATTCGATTTTGATCCAGATTCAGTCAAAAAAACTCTTTTCCGTTGAAACCATTCATTGAGCTGCAGGTCTGGAATAGTCAAAAATGTTCACCTTTCCCTCTTGGTCTGACTGTGACGTGAAAATCGAATATAGCTTCTATTTATTAATTTAATCAACTCGTTTAAAAAACGAAAAACCTTTTCGTGTAAAATATGCATGCCAAAGCCAATAAATGTTCTTCTTCTGAGATATAATATAAATTTTACATCAACAATAAGCCGGATTTACAAGCTTATTTGAGCAAAATAAACAAAAAAACAGTGAGCAATGTAGAAGGCAAATTATGGAACGAATGTATGAAATTATTTATTGTTCAATATGATATAATTATTAGCCTAACATTAACATAAATTATCCATCACATGTTCGGCTCAGTTCTGGGCATTTATGGATGACAAGCTGTGATGTTCTCCGTTTTGGGCATGTTAATGTTTCTCCTTTAATTTTAATTTTCGAAAAAGCCTTCTCCACATTTTTCATTTAGAATAACCTCTTTTTTTCTTTTTTTTTAGTTAAAGGAGTGCGAAACGGAGCGTAACACACTTTTCAGTCAGAACTGTGGAAAATGTGCCTATTTTTGACTGCCGACTCTGACCAAACCGCTGAACCAAATTTAATTTTTAAGGAGATCATTCGACGTAGAATGTAATGCACTTCAATTTTGGTAGGAGTGACATTTTCATTACGATGCTTTTCAGGTGGTCTTTGGCCAATAACTGAAAAAAATGCCAAAATTGTGTTTTTTGTTTTGTTTTTTTTGGCTCCTAGTTTGGCTCGACTCAGCTGTCGCCAAACATGAATTAATCTTTGTAGGAAACAACGCCCCCAAGTGAAACAACGTCATTTGCAGCTTTGTCTAAATTTACCGACACCAAAAGTCTAATTTGACTGGGCTAATGATCTGTATAGATAGATGATTTGTATAGATATCGTTCTGAATACAAGTACATTATACGTCGAAAATTCCGTTCGTTGCTTCAGGCTCAGGAAATGCACTGTGTGATCAGATCCTGGATAAAGGAAAACGTCAGCGAATGTGCCTCAGACGTCGTTCGGATCATCTACGGCGGTTCCGTCACCAAAGAAAACTGCCGGGAGCTCGCCAAAATGGTGAGAAATAAAATTAGAGCACAGTTAAGTAGGTGACGTCATTGCAAACCGCTTGGTGATTTGAATCTCCTGCTGCAAGGAAGCCAACCCTGCAAATTGTCTGTAGGTGCTACGAGTTATCATAAGTCTACGTAAACTTTTGGAAATAACCTCTGATTCTCCTGGTTTCATCATGAATCAAAGATTTCATGAGTTTCCATCGCTGAGGAGTAACAAAATCACCAAAAGGCCGTAGCGGTGGCACGTATGGCTGACGGTTTGTTCGGACAAACAGTAGAGAGTTTTCGCAAAGGTTTGGCTACTAGCCCGTTGACGGGCTAAGGCCTACGTACGAAGGAAAGTGCGTATTGCGCATGCGCACGTTTGGGTGGGAACGACCTAACTTAGCTCGTCAACGTTGGATGCCACCCGTCTAGGTAAACGACCTAGCACTAGGTCGTATGGGTAGTTTCCCGTACTAACCTTCCACCAAGGAAACCTCATCGTATGGATTGCCATGGCATTTGTGATTATTTGTTTGTGTTGTGTACGTGTATCTGATAGCGTGCGTATTTTTTTCTCGATTTTCGGTTTTTCTGCTGTATAAAAACCCTACATTTCTATATTTTTTTGAAAACAGTATTAGGAAATATTTCTGTGCCCCTTGAAGACTGGAAAAAAATGTCAATAAATTGTACCTGGCTAATTTCTTTATGTCTATGGACAACCTTACAGTTTTTTGGCTAATAATGTCTACCTATTAGCCACTAATTTTTGCCAAATAATTTTAATTAGCCAAACCTTTAGTTTTTTTGCTAATTTGTCTCGTGTCTATTGACAACCCTACATTATTTTCCATTTGAAAATAGTAATAGGAAATGTTTCTGTAATCCTTTAAGACTGGAACATCTTAATTAATTGTACCTGGCTCGTCTATGAACAACCGTATAATTGTGCTAGCGAAGATGAAAACTAAAAACGGCTTTTTAAACTGAAATCTTCAAGTGATGAGAATATGATGAGAACAGTTCACCGCTAACGTTAGTGTCACCCATCGAATCAGCTTAGATCGTTCAACGACCTAACTTTCACGACCTTAGATCTTTTCACGATCTAAGAGGTTAGCATCCAGGTTTTTTTCCCCTTAGATCGTTAGCCCGGAGATCCTTAGTCCGTCACCGACCTAGTGGCCAAACTTTTGCGAAAACTCTCTAGTTTCTGCGTTCTGAAGACGAGGGGACAGAACCGTCCAGGATTACGTCCAGAACTGTGTCTGTCCGAACATGCACTGATGATTCCGAAAAGATAACCTGAAGCACTGTAATGTAACCTTCGTAAGCTGAAGGTAGACCCAGGAAGTCCGGATATGCACGATCAACACTTCAACAGTCCCCGAACGGTCCTGGACTGTCTATCCGAGCAGCCAACTGTCGATTCAGGACTCTGTCCGAACAAACCTTGTGGCATATCCCTCCACCTTATTAATTTAAGGTAGGTAATCAGTGGTTGGGCACACCAGAAGGGGTGGAAAAATTTCGTTTACATTATCATAATGACTATATTATTATATACAGTTCTTGATTGAAATCGAAGGTACTGGTGATCATATTCCTTGTTTCCACTGCAACTCACGAATAACCTGAAATTTGGCCAAGGAATTCACGTAAGGAGGCAGTGGGCCGATTCCCAACTACCCTCTGCATTTATGAACAACCCGTAGCGTTGTAGGTACTTATTTTAACACTGTTCTCTAGCCCGACATCGACGGCTTCCTCGTCGGCAGCGCGTCTCTCAAAGAGGAATTCGTCGACATCATCAACGTCATCAAAGACTACAACGATCAGGTGGGCGGCGGCAAGAAGCCCGAGGTGAAAGGGAAAAACAAAAAGGGGGGCAAAGGCGACTCCAAAGCGAAAGACACGAAAAATAAAAAGTGACAACGTTCCATCAGCAACAGACGCGTGATACCCAGGTGCCGGCGGTACCAGCAGTGTTCAAGTCCTCCCCTCTGCGGTGAATAAATCGCTTCTCACAACGGATTTCCATGATTTTTGTTGTATTCTCGGTCAATATGGACCCTTTGAATACCTAGTTGATTAATTAAGAGACTGGAGAGAAATCGATGAGAACTCAACTCGAGAAAAACGCATGTGATAAGTAACGTTAACACGTTGTTAGAATAAATGGGAGGTAGTCGGAGGGTTACAATCCCTTCGTTCTGTAACTTCTCCGTGGTCCGTGCAACCACGTCATCATAAGAGTAGTACTCTTCACAACACTTTTCCATACGTAGGTCGATTTCATAGGAAATTGCGCTTCCCACAAATCACAATTTGCGCTTGACAAATTAAGCACACACACAAAAATTACGTGAAGCTGGAAATGATTTTAAATCACTTTGTGCATCCCAATTAAGAGTAATACAAGTTTTCGACGGTTTCTTAGGTGAGCTAAACTACTGGAAGCCAAATAACCGCGAAATTTGGCACCTTATCAATTATTACTGGCTTATAACATCTAAATGGTGCGGCATCTTAAAGAGCATTTCACTCCGTAAAATGACCTCCTCAGACATAAAATTTGGTTCAGCTGTTCGGTCGGAATTGCTCCGGAATGCTCCGAAACGGATTTGCTAATAAAAAATTTCAAAACTTCATGTCCTGAAAATTTTGAACCCATTTTAATAGCTTCACTTTTTTTGAAAACTCTCTGAAAGACGACGTCGCATAATATTGTTCCCCCAAGTTCTCTAAAAACACTGATTGATGCCCAATTAAACCCATATCTGATTTTAAATTAGAACCAATAAGATCATTACTAATGCGAATCTAATATTATTAGATTTATTACCTATTAGCTAAAGTAGCTTATTAAGCTACTTTAGGTAAGTACACTGGGCCTATAAAACTGGCTAAATTCGGAGTCGCAGTCTACACAAAATGGCCTATCATAAAATGGCCTAACATAAACAAGATTTTGTCAAACAACAAAAACACTCGCTCACACCTGGGGCTGAGCTATTTTCATTCCCCATCTAAAACATCTATTTCTAACCCAAGTAGGGAATGAAATAAATAGTGGTGAAGCGATGTAGGCATTGCAACAAAGCCGGTAAGTTAACAACAAACATCAAGTTTATTTCAGTTTGATACTCTTGCTCACGAATTTATTGATACCGGAAGCCTCACCGCCGTACTTTGTAAGTTCCTTCCTCACCTCTCTCACCTGGAAAATGAATAACATACGATTTCAAACAATTCGATATTATTTAAACCTTCATTTAAAATATATCAAAGTGGCAGTGGTTCCTGTTTAGATTTCCTCAAATGTGGTTTGATAAAACACTATTACTTCTCCATGTAATGATCATTTCTGATAAAAGCTTTGGGATGCTTTGATGCACATTTATAAGCCCAATGACCTTCTATTTAATATTTATCTGACTAGCTGAAAGTGAAGCTGAAAAAAATTATTAAACTACCTACACCTAGGTACTTATTTTATTATCACAAAACATAAGTATTCCTTCTCCGTGTTTCTAGAATATGATATCAGCAGGTTGATCCCTGGGAACAATTTCTTTCCTATTAAACTTACGATGCCAAAATTTGACTATGAGTCCCAAGTACACTGAGATAAGACGAAGCATTTGAGTAAGAGCATTTGACATAATATTACATACTTTAAAAAGCGGTACTGGGTAGGTAAATGGAAGTTTTTGTTATCAGTAACTGCCTACTGTAAACAAGGTTTTATCAATTTTTTTGATATTTCTTGTGCCTAATGTTAATCTTATATAAATTTTGACACTTACTTGTCCCCTCCTGTTTTTGACAGCTTTTTTGAACTTGTTCTTGTTCCGGACTCTGGGATTCCTCACGTCCTTTTTCCTCTTGGGTGTCAAACCCTTGTTCTTCATCATCTGGTAGGTAATCGGCCGTTTGTCGTCACCATCTCCATTTTCATCTCCCTCGTCGTCCTCGTCTTCTGGGGACACAACGCGGGGGAATGAATTCTTTAGAAGGTTATCGCTCGAGCAAAAAGGTTATAATAGAGGAGGCGGTGGATGATATTTTCTTCCCTGAAATTGGCATATGAGTCGCGTTGTGCGCCCACACTAGGAATGAGCATTTCTGTTCTTTTTGAGAAATGAAACGAAACAGTTCGTTTATTGTATGAAACAGTTTCGGGAAAGCTGTTTCAAAATAACTGCTTCGGCAACAATTCGCTTCAAGAAATTTTGGCTCTCGGGGGAAAAAAACAAAAACACGAAAATGTTTCTTCGTTTTTCCAGCTGCGAAGCTGTATCTCGCAACAGAAACGGTTTCGTAACACCCGTTTTTTTCGTTTTTTTCGGAATCGAAAATGAAAAAAAAAGCCTAACCCCCCTCAAAATTTGATGGTTTACCTACGTTTCAAGGTATGTAGAATCCAAAACTGCAATAAAAATATTTCTGTCTGTCCACAGTACGCCGTACGGGCCACTTTTCTTAGTTGCCATGAAACAAAACTGATGAAATTCGGGTAATAGGTTCTGTTCGGGGTCTAGTTGGTCCTCGAAGCTCGACGTTACTGTCAGTCATCTCTAAGGGGTTCAAAATAGGGGTTGACATTTTCAGAACGCCGTAGCTCGAAAACTTTCGATAGAAGGAGTATTATTCAGAGAATAATAAACCACCAACAATCATCACGAGTAAGCTAAAATGCTTTAGCAATCCTTATGATAACATATATTTATGATAACTTAATCTTGAAAGCGCAAGAAATGATCAAAATTTTGGCGAGTGGAAGGGTGCAGAGGAGGCGAATTCGAGTGCCGCCACTGCTTTAAGACTCACACGTGATTTCGGCGGTATTTCAGGGAGTATTATAATCCTTTACTTAAAATGAAGCATGCCGATACGTGTACAAATTTACCTTCTGGAAGGTTCTGTTGCTCGAAGAGTTCGTCGGCGAGCTGCTTCTCCATTTCTCTGTTGAGCGAGTTCAATTCCACGTCGTCCTTCCAACTGATTTTCTTCTCTTTGTCCACAATCGCCTTATCCAACTTTTCCTTCTTCTGCAGCAGCATCAGCTTCTTCTTCCTCCTTTCTTTCCTGCAAATACCGTCATTTCAACACAGTTGTCAATTCGATGTAGAACAGAATATTTGTAAGCGGAATATTTACACGTACAAGAGTAGATAAATACAACGTAAGTAGCGCGTCCTTGATCTTATCGCACAGTGCAAGGTGCTAAGCTATGTCCGTGACCTAGAGCTTCATGTGAATAGCCCATTATAACCTAATCGCTAAATAAGTCAGCTCCGTACCTATTTTTGCCGGTGATCTCCTCGTCTTGCTCCTCTCCAACCGGGACAACGCCTGTCGTCACTAACGTCGCGCCTTTGGCTTCTTTCTTGACGAGTTTCTTCATCTGTGACGTCATCCCTTTCTCGGCCATCAGTTTGTCCATCATCCTGAGCATCGTCAAGTACTGCCCGATGATCTTGACTACAGGGTGACGGTCCGAGTTGGGGACCTGGCTCAGTTTGACGTTAATGAAGAAGGAAACGTTCATCATGAATCTGGACAAGTTGGACAAATTCAAATTAGAAACGACGGAGGAGTCGAATAATTGGCGCAAATATTCGCATCATTGGTGGTCAGGCAAGGAGAGCCACTGTGGGGTGTGTCTTATCAGGCTAGCGCATGGCGCTTGAGGTACTCACACTGCCACCACTCAGTCACTACAGGTATTTTTATATGTATCCTAAGTAAGTATTGCATTCTGACTTGTTTACTGATCATTTTTGTCACAGAATAGTACTGAGTACTGACTTCTGTATTGACGAACTAAGGCCATGACAATTCTGAGAAAAACACCAACTGACCTTAGACAGGCCTTAGGGACTACATCACGCTTTTCCAGTGCGGTACTGCAGGAGCCAACGCGCGTTGATTTTTCTCAGCAGCTGTACCTACCAGTGTTATGGCATAACTGCGGAGTGGGGAACCTCTCCCAGTTCAGTTTGCTATTGTCATCACGACAGTAGAGCTGTTATGGACGAGTATAGGAGAAAATTTGTGGCTGTAGCTCATGCAGATGCTTCTGTTTTATTGGACGAGCCTTGGAGGGCTTGCATTGTATTGGTAGGTATACAATGTAAACCTATGCACTGGAAAACGACCACCTACCTACATAATGTTTTACAGGTCCGAGTTTTTAATGCTAATTTTTCCGTGGCTCCAACCACAACATTAAATGAAACCACACCGCAATTTTTTCGTAACATTTTTGTTGTAACAGAGCAAGATGAAGGGTAAACGTGTAGTACACATAGTATGTTGTACTGTGAACTAACCAGCGAGGAAACCTGCGAGCGGGTAAGAGAAGAACAATGAAAACTGTAAGGGTGGAAGGAAAGAACGGTACGAACGTAGAGTGGTGAAGGGAGCGGTTGATGAACGGATGAACTGGTGGGACTGAGGAGCTGTGAAAATGGGTTGAGGTTAGGATCACTGGTTCAGTGAGAACATCAACTCTTTGGTCATCCGTTCAGTTCGGATACGTTCAACTGAAAGATCCGTTCAGTGCTCAACGCCACATCCCTAACATCCAATCCTTTCTGTACTCCGTTTGACTCCGGTGAATAACGCCTACAGACCGTTGATACCATAATCATTACTTAACTAAGGATTCATATAAAACTACGCAGTAAGCAGGTACTTACATGTTTACACAGGTTGTAAATAAAGAAGTTTTTATTAAATTATTATCCAATGAAGGTATCCGTACTCACATGGAGCAACAATCTTTGTAAGTCTTGAGCAACTTGGTCGCTTGACATTCGGGCACCTCAAGCTTCTCGCAGAGCGCCGACATGGGCAGGATGTATTTCTTCAATTTCTTACAATATTCTAAAGAGAAAAAAAGAGTCTACAGATAGAGATGTACGTAATTTTCTAGAGTTGCACACGTACAGAAGAAAACAGCACATAGTAGTGATGTAAATAAAATCGTTGTACGTCTAAAATATCCTGAGTTATGTCCATCTGTTTCTGGCCCTATTCCAGTGACCAACCCTGTATACTTGATGCCCCCAGCAAGAAATTCTCAAGCCCACTTTTGTGATTCTGAGGAAAATGAGGTTAATAGAGTTCTTTTGGTTTATTATTTTCAATAATGAACCTTTGGAATTGAGCATGAAAAAAAATATTCTAACCCCCCCCCTAAAAATTTGATGGTTTACGTTTCAAGGTATGTAGAATCCGAAAATGCAATAAAAATATTTCTTAACGTTTTTAAATTGAGCTTGAACAAAAGAATTTTTTGAGACCACTCCGAGCATTGCACGACCAGCCGTTCGTGTGCACCAAAAAGCTTCGTCAACACGATCGTGAATCAAACGGTATAAATCCGACCCACATATCATCACTAGGGAGCACCTGATTATAATCACCGATGGCTGTATGAAGTCGAGTTGGTTGTTCTGCGATATTATTTCATTTGAAAAATGATGGACTATTGGATTTTTTGGTAGGTACTTTTGAAACTTGAACAAACGTTGAAGTATTATTGAAGAATTATTACACAACGGCAAATTATTACACAACGGTTCATCTACCTAGAAGGGGCTGGATTTTGTTGATAGGTATTTTTGCAACTTGAACAACCTTTGAAGGCAAATTATTACACAACCGTAAATTATTACACAACGGTTCATTATACTATCTACGTAGAAGGGGCACCTATACGGGTAAATTATTACACAACGGTATATTATGCTTCATGAATAACCACAAACAATTAATGATTGAATTATTGAATCCCGCGCATTTGTAGGAAACTAGTTTGGGAGCCAGCTCCAGTACTCCATTTAGGGCTTTCCTGGAGGGAGCTCGAGGGTATTGACCACAGAAAACAGTGATCTACGCAGAAGGGGCAACTGTACAGGTAAATAATAAACCTTTGTGTAATAATTTGCAGCCTTTTTCAACATCAGAATACAGCTCAACTCATAGGCTGGGTCTTGTTGAACTGAATAACCTCTCGGAAAAGAAAACAGGCGGTGTAGATGGTATAATCCTGTCAGCTCCACAGAACGGTTACAGCAAGTCACAGCTCCCCCCCCCCTCTTCCCCACCCTCCACGACCCACAGCTCCGATAAGACCGACAGAAATGTCAAACCTTTGGTGATGTCCATAAGCTCCAGAAACCCGGGAGACTCCCGCTTCAGGATGTCGAGGAGTTCCTCCCTGGACAGCTTGCTCAGGTCTTTGGCGACGATCTCCTTCTCTTCTTCGGGTTCCATTGCGGCCCTCCGTTCCATCTCCTTCTTCTTCTCTTCGACCGACTCGAGCAAACCCAAAGAAAAATCGGTGCCTTCGAGCTCGGCGAGCAGCCGTTTCTGGATCTCGTTGGCCTCCCGCTCTTCCATCATGGCCGCTTCCTCGTCATCAAATCCTACAGCAAGACATTCGTAAAGCAACTTGGTTTTCTTAATCTTCCTGTGATGTCACTGTAATGATTGAAAACCTATTCCTTTATTTCAGCCTGATGAAATTCAAAATACGCTCATACCTAAGTAATCTTGGTCTACGTAGTCAGTGCTGTAGTAACTGTGTTTTTTGGAGCCCCAGGCTTTGGAACTCGGTAGGCCCTCGTCCTCATTTTTTCCTTCTATGTCTGAATCCATTTCGCTCCCGATGCTCCCTTTTTCACCTCCGTCTTCATCCTGGTTCTGCTCCTCCTCCACCTCCTCTTCGTCGTCCTCATCAGACGACTGATAGACACGGTACACCTCTTCCTACAACAACAGAAAACAATACAGATTTCACAACTACTCACGTTCCAATAAACGTCTCTTAACAATCACCCGAACTAAACCAAATCATGCCGCCCCGCACAGGCTGAGTGGCAAAGCGTAATAAAGGCCTAATTACACCTATCGAGTGCTGGGCCGAGTACTCGGTTGAATGCTCGGCCAAGCAACTTCGGTGGGGCGAGCGTGTGATTACATTCAGTCGGGCAGTGGATGAGAGAGTCGTGTCGTGTGTGTTGAAAGAAAAACCAGAAGAATAGGCAGACGCGTCCACGACCCTATCACCTGATTAACTGGCAGAGCAAAGGGCAAGTGAAGAAGACCAAGCGTAGTGGACGAGAAAATAGAAAGCGGGTCGTCTCGCTCAAATCACTCGCCAGTTGCTTGGCTTATTACTGACTGTGCCGACTACATTACAGCCTTTTGCTGATGACTCGGCCCAGCACTTGGCAAATGTGATTAGTGCTTGAATGTGATTGTACCTGGCAACCTTTGTGAACAGTGAAAAGCCAGGCAGGGCCCGAGGAGCTACTAGGCCAAATCCTACCGAATACAACTCGTGGAGAACAGTGGTTTTATTTGACAAAACAATAAATTGCAAGACAACAGTCGGAAGTACAATATAAATATAAGTACGATACATTTCTAAGATAGATGACATCACGATTAATCCATTAACAAAGAACAAGGACATTCAACATTTCTTAAAAGCCAAAATTAAATGCAGCAGGAATGAACCCACCGAACGCCAGCCGGCGTGACACGCCCCAGAAAGCGCACAGGGCAGCTCAGCCGAGGAGCCCTGGTGATAGGATAAAGGCACCAGTAATGAACACTTTAGCGCCATCAAAATCAGGCTTTTCCATTAAAAAAACAACTGCGGTTAGTTATGTTTTGTCTGGCTGGGACGCCTGCGCTTAGGCGCCTTTCCACAGCCACTGCGATTGGGTTGTGGATTCGTGATGATGCTCCATTGTCAATGGGTAATTTTCGTGGGATAACAAATTCTAATTTATTGGCCAATCGGCCGGGCTGTTCAGTAACAAAAATCAACTCTTTTTGACCACATAAGGTAGTGTTTATGTCGGAATGTCCAGGCAGAAAACGAGTGTGAAATTTTAAATTCCGAATTCCTCTAGAAATGGCGTATCAGGTAAATCGCCGAGTAGTTCAAATCAAATCCTACTTGGAGCGCTAGTGCATCACTGAACGACTCCACAGAACCACAACGGATCGATGGACGGAACTGCGAATTTACAAATAAATGTAAAAAAATCCTCAAAATCAAATTGAGGGCCGGTTAACAGAGGTCACAGTAAAGGTTCCTCAAGGCTGCCGGCAAAGGTTTGCCATTTCTAATGTTGGGATGTTGGCAGCACTGAGAACCTTCACCTTCAAAGCTTTGCCTCCTTGGGTCAACAGACCTGATACATCATTTTTTGCCACAGTTTTTACTTTGAATCATCCCTATTTAAAAACTACCAGTTATTTTTGAAAAGGGGTTCTAACTAAGGCACCATTTTTCCAGGAGTTGTAAATATATGTACATATTTTCTTTTTAAAAAACTGTCAAAAATTCCTCATTGTACTTACTGGATTAGTTTATAGAATGCAAAAAATCATTCATACACGAATTAGCTAATAGCTTTGTTGTGCAGTCCCTCAGAGCTTGTTCAGAGTAACACGGACATGTGCAGTAAGGGTGAGGCAAAGATTCGCTGTTCATGCAGACCCAGGACGAGCTGAGCCGAGTGGTCGGGTATCGCGCTGTCCCGGGGCAGATGATTCGGTGTTCGTGCTGGCCAGGAGGCTTCCTCCGAGCTGCTCTGAGCAGCTCTGAGCAAGCCCTCCCGTGCCCCACGTGAAGACCAGGGGCATCTGAGCACTGCTCTTCGCGCATGTACCCTCGACCCGTTCGAGCTGCCCGTGCTCCGAACAAGCTCCAGGCTCAACCTGCTCTGAGCGAGCGTGTTCAGAGCTCACTCTACACCAAGCCAGTTCGGTTCAAGCGAAAACTGAACTTGCTCGGAGCTAGCCCCAAGGGGACATCACGAACAAAGCCACTACTATTACCCATTTTGAATAGCTTTGTTCGTGCAGTCCCTCAGAGCAACCCGGGCATGCGCAGTAAGGGTGAGGCAAAGATTCGCTGTTTGTGCAGACCCAAGGCGAGCTCAGAGCCAAGTGGTCCGGTATCGCGCTGTCCCGGGGCAGGTGATTCGGTGTTCGTGCTGGCCACGGGACTTCCTCCGAGCTGCTCTGAGCAAGCCCTCCCGTGCCCCACGAGAAGACCAGGGGCAGCAGAGCACTGCTTTTCCGCGTATGCACCCTCGACCCGTTCGGGCTGCCCGTGCCCCGAACAAGCTCCAGGCTCAACCTGCTCCGTGCGAGCGTGTTCAGAGCTCACTCTACACCAAGCCAGTCCGATCCAAGCGAAAACCGAACTTGCTCGGAGCTAGCCCCAAGGGGACATCACGAACAAAGCTAGCAGAAGAACTAACTAGCCAAGTTCTACTGTTTGAATATTCAAACACAATCAGCTACCAAACATAATTGTATAAATCTATTCAGATCGCTACCTCTTCATCGTTGGTTTTCCGTCCACGAGCGTTATCAAGTAGGAGCCTGCCCTCATCGTCGAGGCCGTCGTCAGATTCCGAGGCGTCGTAACTGTCTACTGGGCCTCTCAGATCTGAGTTCGGATCCCTCCTCTGCCTTCCCCGCCTTATTCCAACAAAGCAGAAAATAATATAGAAAACCAAACAATATAATACAGCACAACAGGTTGTCTCAACAAGTCGATAATACGACGAATTTTATTCAAAAATACATCTTTTTCCTCTCGTTTCCTTCTGACAACTTTGATTTTTCTTAGACCCCCAGTAGGTAGCTGTATAACAAATTACTTATCATAGGTACATAGCACTTCTCAAGGTGTAGGTAACTTTAACCATGCTGCTGATAGAAGTATATTTTTTGTTCTTTATATTAACGTGAATATTATACTAAAAGGATGTTAGAAACGGACCAAAAACTGTTGCATACTGGTATCGAACATGGGAACTAAAACCTTGAGACCTCCTGGGATAAGTACAAAACTCGAGGACATGCAGTACCGGAGTGAACTATTGATTTCTCCATACTCATTTCGTGAATTGTTTTCATAATATGCGTTTCACGGATCAAAATCATCACACAGTATTAAACAAAAGAATAATATAAGAATTCGATTTGTAAAAACTGCTATCAAGATTCACCTAGTTAATTTGAATTAGAATGTCCCCTTGTCAATTTCCTATCCTCTGACATCCCAATATCACAGGAATAGTGTAATTTCCTGTTATGGACCTAATAAATGAATTTACGGGGTTGCTAGACAGCAAAAATGTACCTACATACCTAGGGAACTAACCATGAAAAAAGGCACTTTGTCTTGGGTGGGTGTAACAACTCACATCATTCTATAATAAGCCGACCTATAATTCTATAATCCTTACCTTCCTTTCTTCTTCATTTTCGATCAGAGAAAAATACAGGTACCTGCACAAGAAAGCCTATGAAATTGGTTTCAAATTGATACCAAACGCTAAAACAGTAAATTCACCTCTAAACACCCCAGCAGCGTGGCTCGAAGTTGACTTAACGTTAGCGTCACTCGTTCGTAGGGTGTGTGTGTGTGAAATTCTCCATTCATGTGCCTCCGGCTTTCAAGCCATGCGAGGCATAGGTAGGTTCTTCGTTATTCTTGTCTTCTTGGTAAATACAGCTTCAATTCTATAAATTTTTATTTTTCAAACACACATTTCATCATGAGCAACAAGTAAAAATAAGTCCAAATATAAAAATCCAATAACAAAAAATACATCTAATGGTGGTTTGAAATCCCAGGAAGGCAGAGCCTGTTTAGGCAATCTTTTTTTTTCTTTCCCCAATCCAATTTTTTCTTAAGCCGCATTTACTAGAGGTGTGTAAACCCAGTTCACCTGAGTGAGTTGACTCCCAGCAGGTCACTCAGTTCGAAGACAAGTTCAGTGGGAGAAGGTCACCAGTTCACTTGAAGTGAACGCGCAGGACCTGCGACCTGCTAGGAATTTCTCAGTACGGGCGAACTCTAGCCTCATTTATTAACATTTTTCTGCTGAGTTCATAGAATTATCTAAAGAGAAGCTTTAGTAAAAAATTGTATTCATATAAATATTTTTTAAAGCTTACCTAGTAAGGTTAAGTAGGAAAATCAATAAAAGTACTAAGACCATTTTCTCAAAAAGAAAAAAATAGGTATATTTTTCAATAACGAAATTAGGAAAATAACAAAAATCACAAATTTTTGGGGACTGCAAATGAAATACACATCACAGGACTCTTTACAAAAAATGAAATTTCAGTTAGAAAAGTATGAAAAATCACAGAAACCTTCGAGATCATAATACACAAAATACGCGTAAATATACTCTACAATAACAAATATTAATAATGCAAATTTTTCCACAGGTTCTCGTACATACCTACAAATTCACGTGTTATGGTTCAAAAATAATATTTTAGACAAATTATCTGAACGCAAACGGCTTCTCTTTTCATTTTTTATGTTGCCTGCTTTACAAAAAATACGTTCACAAGGAACGGAACTGGCAGGGATACACAATCTTTTCAAAATCAGTTTAAACTTAAGTGGATAAATCTTTAAGCATAAGTGGATAAGGATAAGATGAGATAAGGGGACACTGAACTGTCAAAAGGAACGGCGAACTGGTGACCTGCTACCTGCTCCGGTTGGTGGGATGGAAGGGCCCGAAACCTTTTGAAGGGGGGAAACCTTAGTGAACGGCGAACGGGTGAACTGCGAAATTCCCTCGGCAGGTCATTTGGGACCAGTTCACTTGAAAGAGAAAGTCTTTGAGACAAGGTCACTCATGACCGACACATCTCTAGCATTTACACTGCCCGAACATCCTCGAGCATCGAGCATTTGCGCACGTTTTCGCCGGTTTTCAATGAGCACGAACGTTGAAAATGAAGTGGGTTCCCCACTGCTCACACTGCCTAAGCATTTCTGACGATCAGTTGTTCGTGAGCACTCCCTGTGAACAGATGGCACCCGGGTTGTCGAGAGTTGTGGTTACCACTGCGTCAGTTCTGATTTTAGATCATCTAGAAAAGGAAAAGCGCAAAAGAAAAAGGCGCCGCATGTGGGAGTCATCGTTTCTGCGGGGAAGAAATTATTCCTCATTGCTGAAGGATTTGAAGGATGATGACAGTGGGCTCTTCAGCAATTTTAGTCGCATGTCGCATGAAGATTTCACACCTTCATATTGCACAAAATAGAAGGAACCATCTCCAAAACCTACACCAACTTCCGCGAGAGCGTTCCTGCAGCAGTTCGGTTGGCAATAACACTTCGATTTTTAGCGACTGGTTACTCGTATGGCAGCCTCATGTGTCTCTTCAGGGTTGGCACACAACAACTTGGCAGGAACTAGATTGGGCGAACGAGGACACACCGAAGCGGCGTGTTTACACAGAGCGAGCGGCGAACGACGTCCCTTAGATGATTCGCCGGAAAACCGACATCGGGTGGATCAGCCCCGAGCACCAACGAGCCTTCGCGCGAACCTTGTTCGTCCCGATGCGACTGTTCAGACTGCCCGAGCCTCGAACGAATGCTCACTCGAAACCCCTGTTCGCTCGAAACTAATGCTCGGGCAGTGTAAATGGGCCTTTAGAGTTCCGGGAGTCTCAAAACAATGTTACTTATGTATTATAGGTACGTATGGCGAAATGAATTTATTTATTTATTAAATTAAACGGCTTTTCTTCGTTGATTGGTACTGTAGGTTTGACTTCCTGCAGATGGCTTTGTAAGTCGGACTGGATAGTATAGTAATGTGAATGGGAGTGCGGTTTGGGTGTTGACGAAGGGGAGAAATCATCTGCTGAGTTAAACTGATATTGATGGACTAGTTGATTATATTTATTATCCCTGCTTTGATTATGAAATCAAAAATAATTTTAAAGGTATCTTGGTTAAGGCGTGTCTTGATGAATTCCTGAAGGGTCAGCTCAGAAATGTTATTGGCTGTTTTAAAATTCAAGAGCGTTGAAATTTAGGTCATCGGTTGAGTAAGTGGTCCATGTTTCCTATTAAGGAACATTCATCACAATAATAGCGAGGTGTTCCCATGGCCCAATAAAATTCCGTTAATGGCGTAGAATTTTGGTGGCTGAAAATGAGACCGGTAGGTACCATGGAGTTTCTGTTGAGTATGGGATTAGGTTTTTGGTCAAATGGCCTGGTGCCAATTCATCATGCTGGGATTTCCCCATTGTCATTCTCTCGTGTTTTAAGTTTTATTGTTAGATCCACCTTCAGACCACTTTATTACTTCGTGACTTTCATGAGGTGTTATCCAAAATTCGATTTTGGTGTGGAGGAATAAATATTTTGAATTTTTCCAGAGTATAAAAATTATTATTTACATTTGATGTTATAAACTTGAAGAATTTAAAAAAAATCTTTTTCAGTATTCAGTTTCTCCATTTTCAAGTCCCTTCAACCATGGATTCTGTAGGCATAATGTACACTTTGAACAACAACCACCCCAAGCCTTTTTTGATAACCACAAAGTAGGCTACCTTGTACTGTGGTTTTTTCGGGTTTTCTTGTTCTTGGAAAATCTGTCGTCCTTAAGTTTGAATTAAAATTAAATAAATTTTCACCTGTTTCTTATTTTACGTCGTATTTTGCATTCATGTGGGTGTACCATTTCAGTTGCTTGCATATTTGCACTACTGCCATGTAAAATCGTAGACGATTGTAAAATCACCCGTTTTGATGGTTCACCAGCTACAGCATTGAATTTCATATCTCCGAGGTTGAACATCGACTAGATCTGGTGTACGAAATGAAGTTTCTCGTGCCTGAGTTGAGATGTTTGATTGTTCAGTCGGTAAGGAAGTATTGCAGCGAAGCTGTGCAGACTGCGAATCCCGGTAAGCTCGTTACATTCAAATTTCCTTAATTCATCAAAGAAGTAGCGGATTATTACATAAAACATTACAAACATTAGCGAGATAAGTCTTCGACGTATCAGTGCAAATTAAATCTGGGCGTATAATTTTTGTGGAACCCACAAGGCTGCGCCTGTGTGTGGGAGACTATTTATGTACATTTGGTGTGAATTAATTACAAAAAACCACAGTACTGCAGCATGGCTATTAGAGCGAATTTTCGAAGAAATAACGGATTTTATGTAAAGACTGATGTTTGGGATATCCCATTCAAATATGGGCAATCTTAAACTTATTGGGTAATTATAGGTATTCAAGTATGACGCTATTCGGTTAATTCGGTATGCATCAAATAATGGGCATACGTAACAAATTTTTTGTTCCATTTTTTGCCGAGTAACACCTCAGTTTGTAGATAGTCAGAATTGCGATATCCCATTCCGTTATCAGATTAGAGCAGACGAACCAGGAAGAACATCTCAAGAAATAACCACGTTCCTTCATCTTCAAAGTGCTCCAGTTTGAGAACGGAATGAGATATCGCAATTCTGATTTCACCATCGTGTTCAGCGTACAAAAACCTTTAAAATGAGGTGTCACTTGTCAGACTGTTTCATTTTGGGAATTTATGGGTAATTTTCCCCCCTAAAACTCCCCAAAACTTCCCCTTAGAGTGACCCGATTCTGCCCATCTACGAACAGCCTGTCGATTGCCAAGACAGATTTTTCGTGCAAATTTGAACTTTTTATCTCAATTCTTTCGAGAGTTATCGTCTGGAATGAAACATACATATATAAATATATAAATATATATTTATAGTTATTATGACAGAAATAAGGTTACATTAATTTAATACAAGGGAAACAAACTTAGAATCTAAGTTTGTTTCCCTTGTATTAAATTAATGTAACCTTATTTCTGTCATAATAACTATATAGTTCAACAGAACAGTTTTCTTAGTGAATCAAATATATATTTATAAATATATATAGATATAGATATATATACCTACATATAATTTTTGGTGTTTTTCGGCAGTGAATTCAGGATGGTCTGAAACGGATTTTGGTATAAAAATCTTTCGGAAATTCGAGTTTTAAAAATTTTGGACCGAGAACAATAGCTCTTTTCTTCGAAAATTCGCTAAAAAAAGGAATGAAATTTAAATAACACTGTGAAATCCCTATAATAATAACTTACTAACATCTCCAGCCCCTAGGGCCCTCGCTCACTCTAATAATTTATTTTAATTTTAAACAAAATGATCAAATATTCATGGGTTCTCTAGAAAATATCCTATAAAATCAGCGTGAATGAATGAATGTTTAGTTTATATGAATATTGATTGATATTCATTCATATGAATATTGCTTATTCTCACTCAAGGGGGGAAAAAAATAATACAGCATCACAATAGAACTTTTCAAAGGAATACATTTCATTGTTTAGGTAGGTATATAATAATAAAGAAAACTAATGGAAAACACGGCGGGCAAAAACTATCTTTTTCCTGTTTTGCGCATGTTGATTTTAATGATTAATTTATTAAATCATCAAAATATAATAGCAAATGGTACTTGAAATTGTGGTTTTGACGGTAGGTAATAGAAATTGAAGATTATCATCTAATTGTTAGTTGAAAGCTTGGGAGTTACGTCATTACCTTGGATCTAGGATCTGCTAATGCTGGTATTGATATTTTTATATGATTTTAGCGAATTTTCGAAGAAAAGGAAGCTATTGTTCTCGGTCCAAAATTTTTAAAACTCGAATTTCCGAAAGATTTTTATACCAAAATCCGTTTCAGACCATCCTGAATTCACTGCCGAAAGACACCAAAAATTATATGTATATATATATTTATATATATATTTATATATTTATATATGTATGTGTCATTCCAGACGATAACTCTCGACAGAATTGAGATAAAAAGTTCAAATTTGCACGAAAAATCTGTCTTGGCAATCGACAGGCTAAGTTCGTAGATGGGCAGAATCGGGTCACTCTAAGGGGGAGTTTTAGGGGGGAAAAATTACCCATAAATTCCCAAAATGAAACAGTCTGACAAGTGACACCTCATTTTAAAGGTTTTTCTACGCTGAACACGATGGTGAAATCAGAATTGCGATATCTCATTCCGTTCTCAAACTGGAGCACTTTGAAGATGAAGGAACGTGGTTATTTCTTGAAATAAAACAGTTTTACATAAAATCAGTTATTTCTTCGAAAATTCGCTCTTATAGCCATGCTGCATGACTGTGGTTTTTTTTAAATTGATTTGAAAACGGGAGTGAAATTTGGTAAAGGAATTGTATAGTCAATGTATGTAATTCCTTTCGTAAAGGAATTGTAAAGGCAATTTATGTACTTCTGTTCTGGTTGAGGCAAGTGGTTTGGCGGGCTGTTAAGCTAGGTTCACATGGAAGGGGGATTCCGGACGGCAGCCGGTACGGCAAGTCGTTCTGCAGTGCTATTGGCCAACGCCAAATGGATTATCGCAACGCAGTGTCATGGATACTATATCAAAATCTCCAGATATTTTCCGCTGTCGGATCCGTTGCCGTATCTGCGCAGAGGTTACCGTGCACACCTCTCCTCTTTGGTTGTTCAGCCATATTGGAATTCGACGTTCCTGGTTGATTTTGCCGGTTAGATTTCCACTGCCATGTGAACGGCTCTGCGGCAAAAATTCCTGCAAACGCGTTGCCGTAACGAATTGCCCTTCCATATGAAGCTAGCTTGAGTCTCAGGTTCCATCGAGGGATGACCAGCTTTCGTTTTTCATGGAGCGAGATGTGATACATCGGTATTATGTGATTTGAAATTGAAATTCCAGGTGCAACGCTTCCTGTTAGTACAGTTCCACAACGTCAAGTTCCAATCGTCAATGTGGGCGATCGCAGACTTCCTTTTCTTACCGGATACGAGAAACCCCGACAGGTTGGTGATTGTGCTGTGCTTTAATAATTCTTACATTCGTACGCATCCCTCCTCTCATCGGTACGGCAGTTCAGAACTCTGTTACCGAATCGTTTTGACCAGCTGAAGCTGTATTTTACGGAAGAGAGGGAAGGAAAGATTACATGTTTAGTGTAGGTAAATACAATACAAAGAAAACTTCCACTCAAAACTACAAGAATAGACTTTAATTATGTACTTATATGTACAGTTAAATTAAATCTGTAGACATTGAATCAGGGGGGCCTATTCACTAAGCGAAAGAGGCATCTCTTTTCGGCCCGACTCTCTTTTGGCAGGAGAGATTTGTATAGTATCCATGACAGGGTTATTCAGTAACTTCTAAAAGAGAGAGTTGGTGGCCATCTTAGCATTTTCAATCTCTTTCAGAGAGACACCTAATTAGGTGTCTTTCCTCGAAAGAGAGAGTCTATTTCTCATTTGTTTTCATTTCATAAAGGCAAGAGTCAATTTTCATTAAAAATATATACATATTATTGATTCATGAGTAAAAACGTCGCAAGTACGGGTTGAGGTAGGAACCTACCTACCTAAGAGTGGCCGTTCATTAGGTGTAGATATAATACAAGCATTAAGCCCCCTAATTCGAATTTTTCTGTTTATAATTGTGACTTTTTTTTCAATTTCATTTAATCTTTTATCCAAATCATGAGTAAAAACGTCCAAGTATGGATTGAGGTAGGTAGGTACCCATTGAATAGGTATTACTAAGAAATGCATTCATTATTAAGGAATGAACTCCCGGGGGCACAAACATCTCGCACTTCATGGATACTATGGCATTTTCGCGTATTAGGATCCATATCTCTTTCTCAAGGTCACTGGAGCTATTCTGTAAAATAGACGAACCCCGGAGACATTGGAAGAGACTGTCCTCTCTTTTTTCAAAATAGATAATCTCTTTCCACTATCTATTTTAGTGAATAGGCCTGTCCACTCTCTGTAAAGGCCTGTCCACGGACAAGATATCATGATATGAGTTGTCAATTTGTCGTTTATTCGTAATACATTCTTAACAGTGCGGCAAACTTGAATCTGACCTGAAAATCCTACTCAGCTGTATAACTTGAAATCGGTAATCGGCAAATTAGAGATTAACCGACATATCCTACTCCCAAAAACCAACAACAAAGGCCACTTGATGGCAAATCAAAAAATTGTTTCCTTCCAAAATTCCTAGCTATGCGGAATTTTGCGGTTCTACCATTCCAGGTTTTTCCTGTACACTAAATTGCGATTTATTTTTCTAGTAAAACTCTTGGAAATTAAGTTTTGGCGAATTTAAAAAAAATATTGGAATGGTTCCAAAATTTTCGGAACATGAATTTTTGAAGAATATTTCTGTTGAATAGAAAGAGTATGATAGAAATAGATTTTATTGCGAGAAGAGAATTTACGTTCTACTCGTGGACCGCAATTAAATAACATGGTCACTAATAATAATAATAAAAAATACACTGCCAAGGTGATGGCACAGGAGCTTCCTCGTCACAATCAGAGTGACCCATTATAAAATAGAACAGACTCGGAAGCAAAATAACATAACATTACATTACATTACTTTACGTGAAATATACATATTACATAACATTACATTACATTACATAACATTGCATAACATTACATGAAATATACATATTACATAACATGACGTCCATAATACATTACGTCCATTATACATAATTGCGAAAGTTATGCGTGTTTGAAGAATTTCACGTTAGCGCATGCGCAGGGCGAACCGCTGGCTCTATCATGTTGAAATTTATATGGGACCTCAATGGGCCCTACCCGCTTAATCCCTGAGAATTACATTGAAATTGGGTGAAATCTTTGGTTACTACGGCTGTAACAAGGAAATTGAATCTATTTCACGCCAGCGCATGCGCAGAGCGCACCGAGGGTCCGATCATGCTGAAATTCATACTGGAACTCACTAGGCCTTGTCCAAACAACCCTTGAAAATTTGAGCGAAATTGAATCAAAATTGTGAAAGTTATGCGTGTTTGTTGAATTTAACGTTAGCGCATGCGCAGGACGTACCGCTGGATCAATCATGTTGAAATTTGTATGGGACCTCAAGGGGCCTTATCCGCACCATCCCTCAAAATTTGAGCTGAATCAATTCAAAATCGTGGCAGTTATGTTTGTAACAAGGAAATGCGGACAGACTCACAGACCCACAGACACGGAACCAAATTTGTTCAGTAGGCTTTGAAACGCAAAATGCAAGTGGAAATTTTGATTTCTGAAGTCAAAAATTTTTTGGCTCACGAAAGTGAACACAAGGCTTCCGCTGCTTCGCAGACTCGGAAGCAATAAGCACAAATAAGCATAATAATAATAAATATAATCAATAAATAATATAAATAAATAATAATAATAATAGACCCGACTACTGAGCCCTCCACATGCACTTGCGGGTGGGAATAGGCCTTGGGCCCCCCACTCGTGTCACCCCGTGGCACTTTATCCCCCCGCGGGTGATGACCACCCAAATAATAGTAGTAATAAAATTAAAATAAATGAATAAATGATAAATAAATAAAAATAATAATAGCAATAAATATAATAATAAATATAACATGGGCACAAATTAATAAACATAAATAGTCATTATTGGTAATGCCTAGGTATATTTTTGAATTTGTCGTAATTTGATGCTACTTGGTGATATCTGCTCAGTACAATAGGCACCTTCATTTCTCAGGCGTGGGTAGAGAGTTTTGACACCGTCGAAGAGAAGAAACTCGGCCTCGTCGACATGCATCCCTCGGTTTTTGGCGAGATGCCTCGCATCGACATAATTCACGATAACGTCAAGTGGCAGCGCCTGTACAGATTCGTCTCCTACGCTCACACGAAGGTAACAAGTTGGCTGTTTATTGCTGTATATCTATAAAAAGTTGTTCATTTTGACCAGAATTTGTTTCTAGTGAACACCAATATCTTTACATTGTAATTGAATGGATCCTTCTCTGGTTTATCCAAGTTTTTCGAACAGGCAGGTGTTACGGACGAAGTGACCTGTTTAAAGATCCTCACACACTAGGCGGGAAGAGGACGGGAACACGGGTCGTCTTCTTTCGCTTCTGTGTATTTGAACGGAGATAAGCACACTAGGTGGGACGCGGTGGTCACGGCATGGGGCAGGAACAGGACGGGTTACACCACGATCGCTCTCAAAGCGAAAAATGGCGTTGCCTGGCACGGGACGTTCTTTCTCCACCGTCCAATTTTTCTCCACGTTCACGCTCGCCTTCCCCACGCTCGCCCTCACACCAGTCCCTTTCTTTCTGATGCCCTCCCCCGACATCTTTGTTCTCATAGATTAGGTTGTTTGGTTGAGAATGGAATTTACTGAAGAAACCCTCATTGTAGGGGCAGAAAAATACAGAGTGCTGTATGATCTATCACACCGTTTGTATTACGATACGAAGATCAAAGAGAATGCCTGACAGGTTTGTATTACGATGATGATGAATCACTCATGAATTAAACTTGTATGACAGAGGAACACAATAACCACTCTCACCCTGAAAAGCAAATGGGAACTAGGTAGTACCTTGTGGACAAAAATGTTGTTTGATAACCAGGAGAGCTTGAAACGAGGGGAGTATGGCGAGCGGTGGGGGAAAGAGGTGAGGAAGGTCCTGCCTGGTGTGGGTATAGGCGCAGGACGGGACAGCGGCAGCCGGCCGGCATCCCGCGTCCTACCCAGACACGCGTCGTATTTTTTTCGCTTCTGTGTATGTGAATGGAGATAAGCACACTAGGTGGGACGCGGCGGTCACGGAATGAGGCAGGCACAGGACGGGTTACGCCACGATCGCTCTCAAAGTGAATAAAAATGTGGTGCCTGGCACGGGACGTTCCCCCTCCACCTTCCAATGTTTATGTTCCTCATGTTAACACACGCCTTCCTCGCTTTCACCCTCACACCCTTGCTTGAAACGAGGGGAGCATGGCGCGCGGTGGGGGAAAGAGAGTTGAAGAAATAGTGATGGGCTAAAGCGTTATTTTCTAATAACGTGTTATTCGCTAACAGTTATCGGTCAGTAACCGGTTCCGATAACTGGTCATTCTGGTAACTGGTTACCAGGTTACGGATGGGGCTGCTGTTCAACCACGGAGTAGAGATACAAACATGAGAGTTCACTTGAGAGCAGATGAAGAAAATGTTGTCCTACGACTCGTCCCTACCTTTTGGTTCATCTTGTCAATCTGTCACTTGCAGATATAATAGAAATAAATTGTTGATAGATGAATAAAAATATTAGAATTTCCTGATCTAAAAAAAAAATCCATCTGTGACCCCTCCCTCGACCCCCTTCCCATAAAATTGTTTAGTAGGTCAGTAACTATGGGTAGTTAGTTACCTATTTACAGTTTAATGTGATTGGTAGAGAAAATCTTGAATTAATTATCAGCAGTATGTTTTAGAACTTCCTACATCACAACAAATTGGAACGCAAAACATTATGGGACTAGTTACCTTTTAGGTAGGTATGGAGTAGAGGGCAAAGAGTGATCGCTACAGGTACGCTGTGTCCTATAAGGTACAACACCATCTCATGTCAAAGGGAAGTGGAAGGTCCTAAGGTGATGGATAACTGTTAGGAAGTCGGTAACCTTTTACGAGGTAAAGCGCTGTAGGTGGCAGGTAGTTACTCAATACCATCCTCACGTCAAAGGGTGCGAGAGAGAGACGTTTAATCTTTGTTGAGCTAGCCGGTAGGCACCGTCTCTTTAGTAGTGCTGCCCAAGCCCAATGCCCAGAAGAAGCGAAGTAGTTATTCCAATAACCTAGGTTTTCTCTTAACCAGTTCTTGGTCGATAACCGGTTATTTTGAGCGGTTCCGTTATTCAACGCTTATCACTGTGAGGAACGTCCTGCCTAGTGTGCGTATAAGCACAGGGCGAGACGCAGTCGGCCGGCATCTCGCGTCCTACCCACGGCGTTTCCTGTCCTGTTCCCGCATAGTGTAGCTTTTTTCCCGCAGTGGTTTAGGAACATTTCTTACTCTGTTTATTTGATGGTTTGCAGGTTCGAGCCGAAGTTCGTGGTGGCGGCAGGAAACCCTGGCCTCAGAAGGGTTTGGGTAGAGCGAGACATGGCAGCATCAGATCACCTTTGTTCCGTGGAGGTTAGTTATTATTATTATTTAATTAGATAGGTAATAGCGCAAATATTATCTCATTTTATTAGTTAATAATAATAATAATAATAATAGCGCAAATTATTATTATTTTATTAGATAATATCGTAAATAAGATATCTGATGGGCAATTTTCGTAGGTTAAAAATTCACCTTTTGCTTCCTCACTACCGGAAGGTAGGGAAGCCTTGGATTCGTGATTGAGTAAAAAAAAGTATGTTCTCCAAAATGACCATTTTATGTCCTCCACTACCATTTGCGTTTCAGACATTGAGGAACATTTTTGGTTCCTTGTCTCTCTGTCTATGGCCAATTCCTTGTAACGCCCATAACTGCCCAAAATAATGGGCGAAATGGGCTGAAATGTGGAGTGTAGGTGCGGGTTGGGTCGCAGATGGTCCATTATCGAAATCATTGAAATCGTACCGCAACCTTCGTCTGCGCATGCGCAAACGTGAAATACTTGAAACGCCCATAACTACCTGAATAATGGTCGAAATGCGCTGTCTGTGGTCAGTTCCTTGTAACGCCCATAACTACCCGAAATAATGGTCGAAATGGGCTGAAATTTGGAGGGGGTATTATAAAAAAAATTTTGCTGAGCGAATACACAAGTGCGTTATTCACAGAATAATAAGCTGAAAGTCCTCAACATCAAGCTGAGGGGAGGTTCACAAAAGTCACAGCAAAGGTTCTTGAAGGTTGCCAGGTAGGTTTGACATTCCTAATGTTGGGTTGTTGGCAGCACTGAGAAGCTTCGATCCGCGTCCTTGGGCCAACAGCCAATCAGATGCCAATATACCTAATACGTCATTCCTTGCCGCATTTTTACTTTTAATCTCCCTCATTCAAAAAATACCGCTTATTTTTAAAAACTGGCTTCAAACTACAATTTTTCCATGAGTTTTGAATGTTTTCCAACAAAAAATTGACGAAAATGCCAACCAACATCCAGGAATCGAGCCGACATCCTTTTGCGAACATTCGGCCAGATTCTGTGTGTGTTGCCGTTTGTCGCATACATCGCAAACCAAATATTGCGTTTCCCACGATATTACGAAGGTTGATATAGATTTTCATCAGGTGGAGTCGCCCACGGCCCGCGATCCCCGACGTCACACTTCTACATGCTGCCCTTCTACCAGCGAGTACTCGGCCTGACTTCGACTCTGTCCATCAAGCTCGCACAGGACGACCTGCACATCATCCCGGACCTCGAAATCCCTACGGACGACCCTGGATTTATCGAGGTAAGAATTCGCTAAGTTGGATCCCTGAAAACTGGGGGCCTATTCACTAAGCCAAAGAGACATCTCTTTCAGGTCCGACTCTCTTTTGGCAAAATAGATTTTTATAGTATCCATGACAGGGTTATTCAGTAACTTTTAAAAGAGAGAGTTGGTCTGGTGGATTGGCCATCTTGGCAATCTCGATCTCTTTCAGAGAGACAGCTAATTAGGTGTCCTTCCTCGAAAGAGAGAGTCTATTTCTCGTTTGTTTCACAGTGGTCGTGTAATATCCTCGTTCATCCGCAACCATATCGGTAATTTTGATCGTGTATTTTTTTCATTTCATAAAGTTTTTCATTTCATAGATTAAATTTTTCATTTCAATTTTAATTAAAAATCTATTATACATAATTATTGATTCATGAGTAAAAACGTCCAAGTATGGATTGAGGTAGGTACCCATTGAATAGGTATTACTAAGAAATGCATTCATTATTAAGGAATGAACTCCCGGGGGCACAAACATCTCGCACTTCATGGATACTATGGCATTTTCGTGTATTAGGATCCATATCTCTTTCTCAAGGTCTCTGGAGCTATTCAGTAAAATAGACGAACCCGGGAGACATTGGAAGAGACTGTCTCTCGCGGGAGATTTTCAAAATAGATAATCTCTTTCCACTATCTATTTTAGTGAATAGGCCCCCTGCATTGCCGGGTGATGAATTTCAGAACCTCGACGAACTGTAGCGATGGGGAACTGTCGATGGTTTTCTGCCTCGCCATTTCCCGGTGTTCCTACCTTACTTGCAGTTACAGTGAGGAATGGACGTGCCTTTTTCTATTGTTTCACACTGTACGTCAACAGAGAGCTCTCCAAAAAGGTGCTGTGTGATGTGTCGGAAACAGCGGACGGAAAAAGAGGAAGGAAAACTCGGCAAATTATTACACAACGATTTATTATTTACCTGAATAGATGCCCCTTCCGCGTAGATCACTGTTCTCTCTCGTGCTCCCTCCAGGAAAGCCCTAAATCGAGTACTGGAGCCGGCCCGGGAATTACAGTTTCCTAAATCATGGAGGACGATACCTCGCAAGCTCATGTTCACTAAAACCGCAAAAAACACTAGTAACAACCCTGGGTGTATTCCGACAGGGCTTCGGAGCGCAACTAAGGCTCAAATGGAGCCCGTGTGCGAAGGAACGACTTTAGACCAAAATTTAAGGTAAATTTAAGGATGAAACTTTGTTAAAACATGGATTCTTCACTTGTTGGTCAAAATCGACTTCATATTCGGTCTCCTCGTCCTGAAAAAACGTGGAAAACGATACTTCACAAGCTTTAATTTTACTCCCATAACACACGGCGTTTATTATAAAATCTGTACATATTTTAGGCCGTTGCCCACTCTTACAATATGTATACATAATTATTTTTCCCAAAGAAGAATAAGGGATCAAATTTGGATTTCATTAGTCAAAAATTGATATTAAGGGCTAAAACCACTATTGCACGTGTGGGATGGTGAATCACGGTGATGAAAATATTTTTCTCAAAAAAATAATGGGCCAAATTTGACTTTATAAGGGTCAAATGTCTGTAAAAGAAATTGCTAAAATCACGCAGAAATTATACAATTTTACGAGAAGTGGTATGGTTTCTCGCTATATCGTCTTTTTACACAATAACACGAATATTTCTTTGAAAATTCGCTCATAGCCATGTTTTACGCATTTGGGTGCCTCTATCAGAGGAATTTTCTGAATACTTTTTCAAGAATTGCTTTAATTGCTGAATTTTAAGAATAATTCAGGAATTGCTTTTTACCAGTCTAGTCTTGTTTTTGATGGTTTTTTAAAATTCCCACAACGTTTCTACCCAGGATCTGGGTCCTATTAATGTGGATTTGTGGTCCAAAGGTAAGTATGATAGGTGGATAGGTGTTGATTTCCAATTTGATTCACTGACCAGAGATAAAAAGCAATTTGCTTAAAGTAACATGTTACTTTAAGCAAATTGCTTTTTATCTCTGGTCAGTGAATCAAATTGGAAATCAACACCTATCCACCTATCATACTTACCTTTGGACCACAAATCCACATTAATAGGACCCAGATCCTGGGTAGAAACGTGGGTTTTAAAAAAAAAAACATAAAAAACAATCCCTCAATCCTGAATATTGTGCTCATCAACCTAGTCATCAGAATCAACTTGTTATATAGATATGTGATAGACTTGCGATATAGATTTTTTTGCACTACCTAGATATAAGTGCATAATTTTGTGAAATTCGAAGAAAAATATAGGAGTATAATTACCTACCATTACCATGACAAATTTCCCTTTATCAAATCTCTTCCTCCTGTCCATTTCTTCTCCTGAATTCATGTTCCTATCTATACCTTGCCCCAGTGTGAGTTCCAAGTGTCATTAATTGAATGAGTTGTCACTGGTCCACCTGCGGGTCGAGTTCCACGACGGCACCGCTCCTGGAACGCCCCATACCTGCTTTCCCTGCTGTTAAAATCACACTGAGCCTTGTCTGCATATCTGTTGTCCAGGACCTCATCCAAACCCGCAACTGGGGCGTCAGCGTTTTGATCGTCGACGCCGATGACGTCATGCCGCGAAACATCACCATCGCCACAGACGACATCAAGCAAGTCAACCTGATGCCCGTCTACGGTCTCAACGTCTACAGCATGCTGAAACATGAAACCCTCGTCCTCACCCTGTCGGCCCTCGAAATGCTCGAAGAGCGCCTCCTCTACCAGCTCAACCGCATCGACGGTATGGAGAAATGTAAAAAATTCAGAGTTAACCAAGTCTAAATGTCAATACCGCATTTTTTTAGTCTTCTTTATTGCAATCTTCATGTTTTAAGTAATTAAAACGAATTAATTAAAATGTCAAGATATTTTTAATGGGCAATTTCACCTATTTTATTTTATTTTAAGTGAAAGACCTCGGCGAGTCCTTTACGAAAAGTTGTTATATGAGGGGTATCCGGTGATCGGAAGTGGGCGAAAAACAAGTGGAAAGTAATCAGAATGACGTCACAGGTAAAGGCGTCCCCTGCATCCGTCTGGGGGAAGCCGCAGCACCATCTACTTATGACGTCATTTCGATTTCTTTATCGTTTATTGCCCAAGCTGCACTGATTTTTGGTATGAAAATTGGCAGTAGGGGGGTTTTCAAGGGCGCTAAATCCGATTCTGATATCGGATATGAAATCTTAACAAATTTTTTATAGCGGACTGAGATGTCACCGGTTACCACTCACTGTAACTCAACTGTTCGCGTCAAGCACTTGGAACGGTACTAAACCGCTTCACAGTGAGGTTATGTTCCAAGGGATGATCAGAGCTCGAACGCCACACCCCTTCGTAAGATATTAATTAATTCAGATTCGTAAGATAATTAATTGTCACCTGTTCGATTCGCTGTTGATCCAAAAATTGCAAGTTTTCTGAAGAAGAAAAAATTGTATCAATATTAATACCAAGAAGTATAAATTACATCTGGTTCATAGGTTCCTATGTACCTGTGAAACGAATTTTCAAAGAATTGAAGCTATTGCAATGGGTCCATGATTCTCTGTACAAGAATTTTTGAAAAGTTTTCTAGACACATCCGTTCCAGAGCATCCTGACTTCATCCCGATTTTAATAAAAATGTATATATATTTATTTATGTGTCAGCCGGACGATATCTGACCTGGGGTGCATGATAAAAATTCAGAATTTCGCCAAAATGTTCGTATTGCCACACAAAAAGGTGAGCAATTTTTAAAAATTCTAAGGGGATCAAATTTCAGTTTTTAGGGATCAAAAATTTGTAAAAGCGGCTAAAATCGCTAAAAGTTGATATTAAATAAAATTGGTATGGAAGGGTGAGGAGTAAAGACAGAAAAATACCATCCCAGTTTTTAAAAAATACAGAATAGGGGTCAAATTGGAATTTTTTGGGGTAAAAAAATGTTTATTGGTAAAATCAATATTAATTCACCTGACGTTTTGTGGGATGGTGATTCACGACGGAGGGACTGTTTCGATGATAAAAATATTTTTCTCACAAAAAAAGTGGTTTTGAACGAAATTTGACTCTTAAGGGTCAAAAATGGCTAAAATCACGAAAAAAATACATATAATTTTACGAAGTCGAATGGTTTCTCGCTTTGTCTGTTGTCTTTTTACACAATAGCAGGAATATGCTTTGAACATTCGCTCTTATAGCCATGCTGCATGATTGGAAATTTAATAATGCGATTCAAGTTATAAATGAAAGCTCTCTTTTACTGGAAACCGTGTAATTTCATAGGCCAAAGGGTTGCGAGACTGTTTCATGAGGAGATTATATTCATTATTTTCTTCTAAAAATCCCTGAATCCTGCAACGAATTACCATTACGGTTAGTAGTTATCAACCTGATATCACTGTTTAAACTGGAGTAATAGTTGTGCATGCGCTAGGTCCACGGATTTCTGGAAACCTGGACGTAGTAACCATTCAAAGCTCGATGACAAGTGCGGGAATCCTGCCAGGCTTACGAACGTCTGTTTCCGTTACACATCACTAGAACGTTTAGCACTGTCACCAGTTGTAACAGTTAACGTGTGGTTACTGTTCCATGGAGTCCGTTCCCTGTCACCTGACTTTGGGAGCCGTCGCTTTTTTCCTGTGGGCTGTCAATGTATCAGATGAACAGAGTAACGCACGTAATGCCAATTCAAATACCACGATCTCATCAATCGAATCGTTTCACCCGCGCATTTAGATGGGAACGGAAGTCGTGGAGCAACAAACACAAGTTTCAATAAAGCGTTATATCATAATTTAGTGTATTTCATGGTACAAGGCACATAAAAAATAGCTATATATTTCCGGAACGAAAAGTCAAATCCATTCACAAACAAAACCACATACGACGGTATTTACATAAGGCTTAATGGTTATCGTATCAGCACAGGAATGCCAACCTTACATTAGCGACACCGGCCAGGGTTAGGTTCCAAGACCCCACACAAACAAAAAGTTGTCCTTCTAGTACCGCTCACTCCCCAGTTTTTTACGATTTAGGACTTTTTTCGACCTTGTGCCAGTAAAACGGTCATAACTTCCTTAATGTACAGGTAATGTCAAAAACTGTTGGACAGAGCGTAAAATTTCTTATCTCCGTGATGCGAAGGTCGGAAAATGTGAATCTCAGTTCAAACAGCTCTCCTGCCTATAAATGATTATGATTTCCAAGCTCTTAATGTACCTAGCTGTTTTAAATAGTATCCACAGACTATCGATTCCATGGGCTACGGCTAGGGTATTTGACAAATTTCACTTTTCAAACTGATTTTTCCCCGATCAAACCTGTTCCAAAAATTTTGAACAGCCATCAGGGAGATAGGACATTTTACGCTCTTTCCAAAGGTGTCTTCAATTTTGATTTTACACTGCGAATTAAGGATCAAGGCCGGAAGAGGTGAATTTCGGTCAAACAGCTCCCTCCTGCCTATTAACGATTCCAAGGGCTAGAAAAAGACATGGGCACGCTGAAATGGTGCCGGTTTCAGATCCAGCGTTAACAATTCGTGGGGTTCTCCTACACTTGAAAACGTATTTAAGTTCATGAGAGATTAATCACCATTCGGTAAAATTCATTTTTATGTGGTAAGGTGGTAAGTCAATGATTTTGCTTAAAATGTCGATTTGTCACCTTAAAATCCACGTTTTTTCGCATTCAAACGTAATTTTTGTTCTCGTAAAAATGACTATACCGTGGCAAAGTTGAGATTCTGGCGCATCTTTCATGCCTACGGGCAAAAATTACTGTGAAGAATTATTTTGTTTCAAGAGACTGACTTTTTAAATTAAAAACAGGCTAAAAAAACCCCAAGATTGACAAATTAAACTTTTCGAGCTGATTTTTCCCCTATCACAAGCCTGTTTGAACTGGCATATCACGGAGATTTTACGCTCTTTCCAAAGGTGTCTTCAATTTTGATTTTACACTGCAAATTAAGGATGTTATCCGTTTTACTGACTTGAGGTTGAAAACATAAATCGAAAACATAAATCTATATCGGGAAACAAGTGATTTTAAAAAATTGCAGAGAGAAATTTTTTGCTCAACTTGTCATAGAATCAAACCCTGGTGGTGTCACGTAAGGTTAACCTCCTGTATACTCGTAATGAAAAAATATTCAAAATATCGAAAGCCACCGAGTAAACGCATAAATATAATGATTAAATAACTTGAACCAAAGCCGTTGAATGGAATAAATAAATTGCGCCGTGATACCAACGTTCCGTGATTTAATTTGACGGCATCACGGGTGGACGTTGATGAAATGGGTTATCCCACAAATGCAGTTCGGATCTGCGGAGAACTGATTAGGTTTTAAGTTACCAACACTTCCAACCTCCGCAAGATGGTTCGGCGCCTTCCGTCGTCCCGTCGACCGAAATGGTTTTCCTGGCGTCGACCGAGCTCCAGAGGCTGGGCGTCTGTATGATCTGGAACGAAGAAAACGGTTTGTTTGAGGATTTTAGAGAAGTATGTGTGACGCGTGGAACGTCTTCGTGGCCCTAGCAGGGAGGGTGTTGTTGAACGGGGATGCACGTCAACCTGGGGCCTGTTTCACAACGCCGCACGCGGCAGTGAGGTTTTTTTCAAAATTTTGAAGTCCTTGGTTAAGGCACTCAGTTCTTGGTTAAGGGTAAAGGGGAAGGGTGACTAGTATGATTCTGAGATAACGGATGGCACTAGTGGCGCACCAAAGTATATCCAGGCGATCTATAAATCTGTACGCAATTTTTTCAAATTCAACTAGTGCAATGTTTCTAGGACGAGATGAATATTCAGGATATCATAAAACTTCTTTTTTTTAAAATAATTTTTCTAATTTATCATTACTACTTGAAATGTTTTTGCAATTCAGGAATTAACGTACATAGTGTGTTTGGAAACTATTCAAGTTAATTTAGGAATGACCAGGGACATTTTTCACAGATAATTAGAGGCGGAAAGCGGAATATGGTGCATAAAAATGTGGTCCTGGGAAGAGTTGACTGTATCTGAGGGGGCAGTAGCAAAATCAGGCTCATCGTTGCCTAGCAACACACATCCGTTGGCCGCCCTCCCTTGACCCACCGCTACCTTCCAACCACCGTCAAGCTGGGAGGTTTCGTCTCTACACGAAAATGGTTTTTTTGGGAAAGGATAATAGTTCTAAAGCCCCTTTAACACGGGAAGGCGCGGAAGACTGAAATGCAGAGAGTACAATTGAGCTTTCACATGGGGAGCATGAGACTTCGGGGCTTGTGAGTAGTGATGGGCGTGCAATAACGGAACCGCTTAGAATAACTGGTTACTGAAATAACCAGTTACTGGAACAACGTTATTGGAACAACTACTTCGCTTCTCCTGGCAAGGGAGGTGGTTGACTCCACTACCCAGTACCTATTGTGTGAATGACCACACACAGGTAACTGTCTCGCTCTCGCACCCTTTGATGTGGGGATGGTATTGAGTAACTACCTGCAGCCGATAACGCTTTACCTCGTAATCAGTTACCGACTTCCTGTCAGTTATCCATCAGCTTAGGACCTTTCGCTTCCCCTTGACTTGAGACGGTATTGTACGCTGTAGGACACAGCGTACCTGTAGCAATCACTCTTTACCCTTTACTCCGTAAGTAACAGTTTACCTACCTATTTTAGGATGGTATCCCTCAGCTTAGTGCCCTTCAAAAAATTAAGAGTTATTCCTCATTCCCTCAGTTCAGTTCTAGTTATCTAGTAATAACGTTAAAAATGTTGAAGGACCTAAAAACTAATCCCATAATGTTTCGCAATCCAGTTTTTTGTAATGGGAAGTTCTAAATCATATTGCCGATAACTAATTCAAGATTTTATCTACCTATCACATTAGCTATAGACAGGTAGGTACCCACCCATAGCTACCGACCTACTAAACTCAATTTTATTTCTATTATATTTATGTTCAGCATCTGCATGCAAGCCCCATCAGTGTAAGTGACAGATTCACAAGATGAAGCAATAGGCAGGTATCATGCTACGAACTCATCATCAGCTAGGTACCCACCCATAGCTACCGACCTACTAAACTCAATTTTATTTCTATTATATTTATGTTCAGCATCTGCATGCAAGCCCCATCAGTGTAAGTGACAGATTCACAAGATGAAGCAATAGGCAGGTATCATGCTACGAACTCATCATCAGCTGTCAGGTGAACGTTCATGTTTGTCTCTCTACCCCATCAGTAAACCGGCAACCGGATATAAGAATAACAGGTTATCGGAACCAGTTACTGACTGATAACTTTTAGCGAACAACGCGTTACCAGAAAATAAGGCTTTAGCCCATCACTACTCGTGAGTGACAGCCGGTGAGGCTCTCGCAACTTGAGCCACGCTTTTTGAAAGGGGTCGCGCATCTCTTCACCGAAATGCAACGAGAGGGTGGGGGCATTCATAAGACGGGCGAAAACGGCTCTCGCTCCCCAGCCTCTCGCGCCCCTGTGACAGGTGAAGATGAAGGTGGATATTGAGTTATTAATAAATGAAGCGTGAACCCGCCCTTTGGGACAAAAGTAGGGAGTGGTACAAGGACCGAAATCAAGTGGCCAAAAAGTGGGGGGAAATTTGTGAAGTCTTCAATGGGGAATTCAGAACATCCCATCGATGTTCTTGATAAAGCGTGGCAAAAACTCCCGCTTCATCGGGCCTTTAGTTGATAGGATGTACCCAATACTTTTGGCGTTTTCGTCGTCGAAGAAGGTAAATGGCCATAGCCCGCCTACAATCCATCACGACTGACATGACGCAAAAGCGCCATGCCGCAGTCAAAAGGCTTACCGTGTGGAAGAGTGGGAGTGGAAAAAGCTCTAGCTCGTGAGCATGAAACTTGTGGCTCCTCATGTGAAGGGGGCCTAAGGATGCTAGTTCTACGTACCCTCGGTTATTTGTTTGTAACTTAGGTATGTACCTACATACATTACAGGTAGGCACATGTAAAAACGCTATTATACGTATTATATAATGGGCAGTATGTATGTATCTAAAATTAATCATAATTTACGATTTTCACTTTTGATAATGTGTACAGCAAATTTGAGTGGCATTGTCTCCTATAAGTAAATCAATGCAATCGGCCACTGTACCTGCGAAACCTGCAACTGTGCCCTTCATCCCCTCTTCAATTATGGTGCACGACGCTTGTTATGACACCATGTCAGGAACCCACAACACTATCTAGCGATGAAGAAATGCTTCGACTGACTTCTGGATAGTGACTGTCTTACACCAAGGAGTTTTCGATCCCTTCAAAGTAAATGGACAGCCTATGCATTTTTTTTTTTTTAACGAAACCCCTCAAAGGCGGAGGGAGCACACCATAAAACAAAAATAAATTAATTAATCAAATAATGGGGAGACGCCCAGCACTACCCGACGCCGGCCCATGGGGGTAAGGAAGATGAAGGAAGTTGGGAAGAGGAAGTGCGATGAAAGGAAGTGCCCCTATAAAATGACCACCAGTTAAGATACGAACCGCGCAAGACGCGGGTGGTGATACCACGGAGTACTCCCGCAGAGATGCCCAGCTCGCGTAAGTCCGTGGCACTTTTCCCGCAGCACACCCCGCGCCATGACAAGGTCGCTGCCAGTACCCTGATGTTATCAGCCGCCACTCCCTCGTGCCGGGACACTGATTGCCGCAAATCATGTCTCTTGTACTTGCTTTTCTTAGCCCTCCAGGTCTGCTCCATGTCCACGCTGCCATTGACAACCCGGACATCCAGGATAATTGCAGACCCGTCAGGCTTAATGGCAACCATGTCCGGCTTCAACCCACTGCTACCTGGCACATGGTACAGCCTCTCCCTCTCAACATCCCAGCCGCTAGATGACAACGCACCTGCCACCTGCCTGGCAACCGCATCGTGACGGTGGATGTGGCCACCATGAGGTCGTGGACAGACTTGCACCACATGATAGAGGTTCTCATTTGCACCCCGACAGACATGGCAAAGGGGGGTTTATTGCCCCTCCATGTGAGCCTAGCTTTACACGTGTCACTTGTTTTTCGCGATTACCTACCAACTAATTAATCATAATTTACGATTTTCACTTTTGATAATGTGTACAGCAAATTTGAGTGGTATTGTCTCCTATAAGTAAATCAATGCAATCGGCCACTGTACCTGCGAAACCTGCAACTGTGCCCCTCATCCCCTCCTCAATTAGGTATGGTGCACGACGCTTGTTATGACACTCGTGTCAGGAACCCATAACACTACCTAGTGATGAAGAAATGCCTCGACTGACTTCTGGATAGTGACGTACTTACGTCAAGGAGTTTTCGATCCCTTCAAAGTAAATGGACAGCCTATGCACCTAAATTCGTTTCCAGCTACGTGTAGCTGTGGGGATTAACTTTTTTCTCGAAGATATGTCTCCAATGCCCAGTACCCCACAGATATTTCACGAGTGATCTATTATAATCAGCCCTTTTGGTTTGGATGAGTAAATCAGGGCAAACGCATTCCTGACGACTAAATACACAGCGAGTTTTACATGCAACGATTCCTTAGACTACAATAATCGCAAAACGAAAACCTGCCGACGTTCGTCGTTTGAAAAAATCTGTTACTTACAAATTAAGAGATACGAGGTAAGAAGATACGAGTTCAGTCTTGAGGCCAGTCATGAGAAATAACAAGTGGAGAGAGAATCCGTTTTTTCAATGGGGCTTTGATGAATAGTAAAGTCAAACACGTATTTATAAGGAAAACTATAACCTACCGCCTGTGATCATAGATTTTTACTTTTGTTGCTATCGTTTATTCGGCATGATGAAAAGGTGAGGTACACAGAAAATATCACTTGGAATAGCAGAATTAGTTGGTAGGTAATCGCGAAAAACAAGTGACACGTGTAAAGCTAGGGTCACATGGAGGGGCAACTCCGGATGGGAATCCGGTACGGCATGTGTTCTGCAATGCTACGGGCCAACTCAAAATGGATTACTGCAACGCACTGTCATGGATACTATATCAAAGTCTCCAGATATTTTCCGCTATCGTATCCGTTGCCGTATCTGCGCAGTAAATTCTCCTGTTTGGTTGTTCATCCATATTGGAATCCGACATTCCTGGTTGATTATACCGGTTAGATTTCCGGTTATGATTCCACTCCCACGTGAAAGCCTCTGTGGCAAGAGTTGCCGTCCGGAATTGCCCCTCCATGTGAACCTAGCTTCAGCCGGTTGGTGTTCGGTGTAACCGTCACGACCTATGCGCCATCCATCACCCTCGTCACCCCTCACCGTCTTGTGTCTCAACTCCGATTTTGCGCTGCGTTTTCACGGCAAAAATTTCTCTTTTCGATAGAATATCTTTATAATATTTTTCGTATACGGCTCTAAAACCTAGCCAACATCTGCAAAAATGGGGACGCGGGTTTTTTTGCCAACAAAAAAAGGCCATAACTGAATTACGGAAATAATAAAATGATGGTATCCGTCCACAAGTCAAGAAATCCATGCATTAAAGTGGGCGGTGTGATATTACCTTTTGAACCAATTCTTCAAACGCGCACTGAACCCCTTCCTTGGTTTTGGCACTCGACTCGATGAACAGTGTCGCATGGCGGCGGGCGAACTTCAAACCGTCTTCCCTGCTCACTTGTCTCGTGTTCTGCGACAGAAAAGCAATTTACATTAGTTTTTGAAAGGATTTTGATGAAATTCAAAAGGAAATCGAAAGTTTGGCTGTTTCAGATGTGGTTCAGGAGGGATTCTGAGGGGCAGGGATAATGTTGACAATACGATGATGTGCCACACCCACATGGAAGGCGTTTTTGCTCCCTCGCTACCAAAGTATATTAATTTGTATTGGATTCTGCTGAAATTCGGAAGGTAGGTGGGGACTGCTCTATAGAGGGTCCTCAATCAATTTCACCACATGGAAGACTTGGAAATAAAATGAAAAAGGAGAAAAGGTGTTGTCAGAGGTTCACAAACCTCTGCAGACAGTTGGTCGGAAGAGATGAATAAATTCAAACAGCGCACCGATGAGGAATCAAATTTAGACATACACAGGTATCAAATTTTGTTGGCGAGAAGCAGAGTGTTACTTAAGGGAATATACAAAAGTATATTCCCATTGAAACACATGATTTTTGTCACGGAAATCAAAAGACAGGGAATTTTGAAATGTTGATTTGGTGGCCACCGTAAACGGGGTATTCCAGTCTTTCTTCAATCCCCCCCCCCCCCCCCCCCCCCCCCCCCATATATTGCTTGTGGTTAACAAAAATCGTGCCTGATCGTCGACCAAAAAGAAAAAAAAACGGTAGACCTACGGTTCTACAGACAGATCATTTAATAACGATTAATTTTACGCCATTTTTTCCCTCAAACTGAAACGAGAAAATAATGTAAGGAAAGTGAAGAAACGCGATACACTCAAACCTCAGAAGAAATTGGGAGAAAACGTAAGGTAAACTCAACGATACCGCTACACCCAGAACCACCTATGTTGTCAATTCTGCTATAACCTGTCACAATAATTCGTCTGAAACAATCGAACCTATTAATGAAGACTCTTCAATCTTGACGAGGATATTAATATTTTTGAAAGTTTGAACAACCAGGCGATTTGGGAAATACCCAATACAAAGATAGTGCCCGTAAATATGCTGGAAAATGTGAAGGTGCAGTGGACATGTACTGAAGCATTTTACAAGAAAGAATGTTTGTCTGAAGAACTGAAAATTACCACGATAAAGAAAGCTCTGGAGGAACACCAAAGCGGCTGCAGGAGCTAAACAAAATGAAACAGCAGGCAACTATGAATATAAAAATGTTGGGGGTCTATATTTAAAAAAAAAAAGAAGGAATTGAAGTAAAATGTTTAGGTCCACAGCAACAGCAATTTTTGTGAATTTTGTTAAAACAATAAGTTTTTTATGATACTGTAGTTTAAATAAATACATTTCGCATAATTTTTGATTTCATTATATTAACCTAAAATTGGGTTGAAATACGGTCATAAGTTCCTACGGTGCTAACCTATGCATACCGAAGGCATGTATAGTTGTTCTATACATACTTCCCAAACTTTCTTGCTTTTATCTGCTGGCATAAAGAAATATGTTAATCTCGTCTCTCTATTATATCGTGACGTGACGGTCGTGAAAATCGATCGCGGAACTTCTAAACGTGACGATCGGTCGCGAAGGTGCGATCAAATTATAAAATTATAAAATCAATAAAACATCCGCATATGTTGTCATAGTAACCAAGGAATTTCGCCGTGACGTGACGGTCGGAAAAAAATGGAAACGTCCTGTTAATCATTATCAAATGATAAAAAAAAATTGAAATTAGAGAAGCAAATAGAAATAGGGAGTTTGAAAAAAGGCGGGCTGTGACGTAGAAGTAATTCACTGCCTCCTCAAGCTTCACAAAAATTCACATAGTATCGGGGACAAATAAAAACGAAATAAACAAGATCGAGGTGGAAATAATATATGTAATATGTAATGGATGAGGAGGTGTAACTAGCCGACAATACAGCGCAGGTTCCCCTTCTCCACTCTCAAGAAAGGTAGGTAGACATTGTGACAGCTGCCCCCGGAGACATTGGATTGATTATTGTGCAATGCCTCCAGGAGCTGACGATTCGTTTTAGCGAATCGACCGCCCTTTCAGCCGCGTGTCAAAAAGATCGGGAACAGCCAGGATCCAATGTGGACAGGATTCCCATATACCGTCACAAATAGCAGAAATTTTCCTCTAACGTTACTTTCACACACACACACACAGCCCTGCAATGACGTAGACGTAGGACCCGCGCTTTATGAACATCCACATTTCCTTCCTTATATTACACTATTATCACATTTTCTCACACTACATCTTCTTCTATGCTACTTGAACTAAAACATTCCAAAAACCATCTTATTTTTAGACTCACTGGCGTACCACATTATGCTGGGGATCCATACCTGGTCAATTTTATTGCCGACCACCATTTTCACGATGTTGGTATTCGAGTAGGTTTCGACCTCTTCAAGCCACGTGCCCAATTTGTTGAAAGTCTGTTGGTTCGTGACGTCATAGACGAGAATGGCGCCTTGAGCTCCGCGGTAGAAGGTGGGGGTCAACGCTCTGAATCGCTCTTGCCCGGCTGTGTCCTACGAAAGACCCAGAAAAACGTCATATAAACCGTTAAATTTTAGAACAACAACGGATCTATTCATTAATATATTTAATTCTTGTAAATAAATGCATCTCTAGGGATGGGAAGTGACGGAAATCTCGCAGCGATGTGGACCCCTGGTCCAGGGGCGGCTATCCACACAAGGGCGATACATTGGGTGTTGGGGCCTGTTCCTTCACTCACTATACTGGGGGCAGCCCGCTAAAAATAGCTGCGTGGCCCCAGGAGCCACCACCGTGAGCGGGTCCGGGCCCGACTGGCGTTGCATATGCGGCTTGACGGGCAGCTGTAAATCTGCACCCAAGCCATGAAAAATGTGTAAACCTGCACCCCTACGTTTGTTGAAAGCCTGCACCCGAATGTATACCTGCACCCCTAAGGGTAATAAACTGTAATCTCGTCGTCATCAAAATCATGCATAAACTGTTAACAACACGACTTGAAAATTGTCGTCAAATATTTCAGAAAAAATCATCTCATCGTTATAGAAACACCAACAAAATCATGTAACATGAGGCTGCACTTTCCACGATTTAGTTTCCATAAACTGTAGAATAGTTAGTCGTCGTTCGTAGAATTTTCTAATCGTTGATTCTACCCATTTCTCCTTCTTTCTTGTGTTTGTGCGGCAAACATCGCGTGTACAGATTTCGTTAATTTTTACATACACTTCACTCTGGAATCCTAACAGACTATCCAAAAACGTATATATGTTGGAGTGAGGACTGTCAAACTCTTTTTTGAAGTGAGCGTGAAATGACTCGCAACAATTGGTTGTTACCACAGGTGCAGGTGCAGATTTACAACTCCTCGTTGGGACACTTACATGTTACGGGTACAGACCTACATTTTCAGACCGGCGCACCTTTCACTATCGCTCCGCTCGGGTGCAGGTTTACCGTCGCCCGGCTTGATGGCTTCAGCCTCTGCTGTTTTATTACTAATGACGATGCAACGTACTTTCAGGTGCCAATAAATTTGATACAAATAGGTAAAATAATCCGCCAGTGTTATACAGGGTGACCCAATTTAAGCACCGTGAAACTTAAGGATCCATTCTTCAACTATTGCAACAAAAAGTTTCTCACCGACATTTTTAGGAAAAACATTTCGTTTTCGAGTTATTTCGATTTTAAGATTTTGTTCGTGTTTTCGACCCCTCGCTAAAACGGCCACAACTCCCACAACATACAGTGTAAAATTTAAAACCGTTTTACATTTTACTCACAACTATTACAACCTCAGAACAGGCCACATTTCCAACAGGTACCTACTATTCACTATTTCCCACGGTGAATGATGGTCTCAATCTGAGCATGAATTATTAGTAAATCCAGTAAACACATGTAGTGTAGGAAAAACCAGGTTGAAGGTGGTCGTATGCCTTGAAATGTACTATTTTCGTCAATCAAAATGAATCAGGAGTGTCAACATTCCATTCATCGTGGAAAACGACACCTAACTCCTATGTTCAGGTAGTGCAGAGTGGAATAACAACTTGAAACACTCGATTTCCTTACATAACCCGCGTTTTTGCATCCAAACGTAATTTTCTCCCTCAACTAGAACAGTAAAATTAAAAATGAACATTCACTTGGAAAGCTGAGATGAGGAAGTTTCTCCTGCAGGTGATAAGCTCGGTTCACATTGCCGTGTAATCGACGTAAAGCGCGTAAAACACAAAGGCCATAAAGGTTCGCGTAAAGTGTGTAACAACATAGAACTGTTCACATGGACAACACTAGTTACGGACGTAAAGCGCGTAAAACACAAAGGCCATAAAGGTTCGCGTAAAGTGTGTAACAACATAGAACTGTTCACATGGACAACACTAGTTACGGACGTAAAGCGCGTAATCGTCGAGATACAGCCTGCGCTCCATCCTCCACCTGCGCAGAACCCACGCGCAGATACGTAAAGCGCGTAAATATCTGGATTTTTTTTTATCTTGGACACTGGTACAAAAGTCGTCGCGCGTAAAGAGCGTAAATCTGTTGATGAGCCAATCAAACTGAATTAAGCATTGAGTTTTTCCCAGCTTCAATCACCCTTTTTTTAATTCGCAAAGCCTTTTGAAAAAACCGTGATTTTGCAAACAAGAAAATTTGCTTTTCAGACCAATTTTTTACCCACTGAATCTGGTGTACAAAATTCATGTAGCATCAGGGAGGTAGAAAATTTAAACCTCTTCCCAACGGTGTACTCATTTTTAATATTACACAGTAAGTTAAGGGGGTTATGGCCACTTTAGTGATGTAGGGACGAGAACAAAAAAAATTTTAAAAAATTAAGTCAAAAATGGAGGCGAATTGAATCACTCGCGAAGAAATCGTGGAAACCCATTTCAAAGAAAAACGCAGTTATTGAAAAGTTGTCCATTTCAACTAATAAACGAAAAAATACACTGTTATACCGGTTTTGGTGGTCAAACCATCGTCAGTAACAAAAAATAACCTATTGTTTGCTACAATAAATTATTCTTTATTCGACGGTTTGATCACCCAAACCGGTACAACAAGTGTATTTTTCGTGTATCTGTGGAAATAGACAACTTTCAGTAACTCCGTTTTTCTTGAAAAAACGAAGCATTTTTCGAAAAATGTCTACAAGAAACATTTTTTTTTGCAAATTACGTTGTTGAAAAATCGACCCCTGGGGTTTTGCGGTGCTTAAAGTGGGTTATCCTGTACAGTACGCAACAACGGCGCAATTTTATTTACCCATATCGCCAACTGGACAGTGTTGCCATCTATGGTCAAGTTCTTCTTCTTGAAGTCGTGGCCGAGAGTGACGGACTGATCAGCGTTGAATCTGTCCTCGGTGAACCGGAGTAGAAGACTGAAAGAAAATCAGAATTTGTCACTTCAGAATGTGTCACGTGTCATGTTCTAGGAACAGAATGTGTCATGTTCTGGCGGTCACATCACTCGTCACAACCAGACCAGCAATATGTTGGTTTCTTTATGATTGCATATCCTGGAAGCATTCCAGGGGCCCCGTTTCATGAAACATCAAGCAACAAGCGTACTAATCTACAAGTACATTTGTCCATAGGCCCTCCTTCCAAGGAAAGGATTGCACATTAAGGAGAGCCGATCCATTCAGGACTAAGCTTCTCCCCCTCCCCTGCAAGCAGATTCCTACCTCAATTGGGGGGGGGGGGGGCAGACCAGTGGTGCTTTGCAGAAGCGGTGCACCTGTGGCCCGGGGCTCTCCCCCTCCCTGGTACTGGTTTGGAGATGGAGGATTCCCAGTTTCCTGGTAAACTCTCTGTCTCCTGAAGCCTGACCAGATAACAGGCTCGGGGTCAGAGAATCGGTGCCTGACCCCTTTCCGCTCTTCTCCTGACTGAGGTCGCACCAAGGTGCTCGCCTCAGCCCACGGATTATGGGTGCTCAGGAGAGGGAGACGCTGAGCGCTACCGTCAAGGTAAGGGCATTTCTGCCCTTGCTGCTCTCGGGTCATTGCTTGCAGCGTGCGTCGGTCCCCGTATGATCTACAAGTACAGGTGTACTTACACAGAGTAGAAGTGTTTCACCAAAAGAAAAGGTACAAGTTAAAAACAGTTACAATTAGCTTTGCGTAATGAGTTTTGCATACAGCCCACTGCAGAAAAACTGTGTTCCAACCATACAGAGCGTTCAAGCTGTTCACTGTTATAGGTTTTATCAATAAAGTGGTCCAAACACGTCACATCCGGGAACCAAGTTCTCCGAGTTTCGTAACTTTCAGCACCCAATCAGGGATCGGTTTTTCTACATAACTGAAGATAACCCCGCTCGAACCTCCCCAAAATTTCACTTCTCTCCAACCTTCATAGTAAACGTATCTTAAGCTAGGTTCACATGGAGACACAATTCCGGACGGCAGTCCGGCATGGCTACGCGTTCTGCAATGCAATTGGACAACACAAAATGGATTACTGCAACGCAATGTCTTGGATACTATATAAAAATCTCCAGATATTTTCTGTTGCCGTATCTGTGCAGAGGTTACTGCGCACACCTCTCCTGTTCGGTTGTTCAGCCACACTGGAATTCGACATTTATGGTTGATTTTGCATTTGAGTTTTGTTATGATTCCGCTGCCATGTGAACACCTCTGCGGCAAAAATTCCGGCAAACGCGTTGCCGTGCCGGATTGCCCTCCAGAATTGTGTCTCCATGTGAACCTAGCTTTAGTCTCTGCGGTACCTACCTGATCAGCTACTTTTCGGCCCTAATGATCGCAACTGTTTGGCGCGTTTCCAAGGTGTTCTAGCCGGTGAGTTCCAAAACTCATCCCCACCCTTCTGAATAACTTAGGTTCTGGTTTCGGTAGATGGAACATACCTGTAGGTTTTATCGATAAAGTTTTCCCACTGTGTCAGGTCCGGGAACTGAGTTCTCAGAGTTTCGTAACTTTTCGCACCTGACTGGGGATGAGTTTTTCCAACAGAACTAAAGACAACCCCACTGGAACCTTCCCAAAATCTCATTTCCCTCCAAACTTCACACTGAACGGATCTTAGTGTCTGTGGTACCTACTCAGCTATTTTTTGGCCCTAAAATCATCGCCCTTATTCGGCGTTTTTCCAAGGTGTTCCAGCCGATGAGTTCTCGAACTGAAACAGTTCTAGAACTCATCCCCACCCTTCAGAATAACTCAGGTTCTGGTTTTGAAACTTCTAAAAACCAGTTCTGGTGGCTGGAACATACCTGTAGGTTTTATTGATAACGTGTTCCAACCGTGCCAGGTCCAGGAACTGAGTTAGAGAACTTGTAACTTTTCGCACCTGATCGGGGATGGGTTGTTCCAACAGAACTGAAGATATCACTATTTTATATGTAATTTTTGTAACGAGCACACTACCATAAGGTATTACACATTTTCTGCACTGATTTTTTAAATAAATAACCCTGCTGGAACCTTCCCAAAATCTAATTTTCCCTCCAAACTTCACAATAAACGGATCTCAATGTCTATGGTACCTACTCAGCTATTTTTCTGCCCTAAAATCATTGAAGTTGTTTGGCCTGTTTCCAAGGTGTTCCAGCCGACCAGTTCTCAAACTGAAACAGTTCTAAAACTCATCCCCACTCTTCACAAAAATTCAAGTTCTGGTTTTGAAACTTATAAAATCGTATACATTCAGCCCAAATATCATCACTAGGGACGCGCTAACAATCGGGAATTGTCCCGAGATAAAATCACTGCAAGGGAGCACCTGATTATATTCACGGAGTACCTATGAAGTCGAGTTGGTTGTTCTGGAAGTGGAGTTTGTTGGTAGGTAGTTTAACTTGAAACAAACGTTGAAGTATTATTGATGGGGAAATTATTACTACACAATGGTAAATTATTACACAACGGTTCATTATACCATCTACGTAGAAGGGGCTGGAGTTTGTTGGGTTCTTTTCGGTTATACCCCCCCCCAGTCAAGAGCCCACCGTTCCTGCTCTACTTGTCTTGTTTTCTGGAATTTTATACCTAACATTACATTCCACTAATCTATTCAGAAGTCCCAAACAACCTGCTCATTCACGGGATAGTTTCTGGGATTGTTTATCTTTTTTGAGATGCGAGCGCCAGCGAGCATCCAGATCGCTTGACAATGCGAGCGGCAGCGAGCAGTAGGTACTTTTCGGTTAGTGGAATGTAATGTTAGGTATGTAACAAGACTGTTTAATGCCTTCGAAAATACCAGAAAACAAGACAAGTAGAGCAGGAACGGTGGGCTCTTGACTGGGGGGGGGGGGGGGTATAACCGAAAAGTACCGTTTGTTGGTAGGTACGTTTGCAACTTTTTTCACTCCATATCAACTATTTCACTTCAGAACTTCATTATTTGCGTTTCTTTTTGCCATTTTGGGTAGTTTGCCATCGACAGAATAATTTAAGCAACATTTAACTCGTGATTTAGGTAGGTACCCAGTAACGAGTACGGGGTTAGGTACTAACCTACGGAGGGTCTGCGATCTACATAATACGTACCGATATAATAGTACATATTATATTATATAGACGGGTTATCTATACAGAAAGCTGTGATCTTTAACAGAAGGGTATCATCTGTACAAAATAATAAACAGTTGTGCAGGGATTTGCAGAGTTTTTCTAATGGAGATGGCAAATTACGGCGCAATCACAGTCTTCAACCAATTATATATTATTATAAATTATATTTATATTGGTCTTCACAGACCAATTTAAACCCTATTTAAAACTACGACTCGAGCAATCACAGGATGAGCAATCGACGGCCAATGTGACTGTTATCAGGATAACGTCATCCACCCAAAGATGCTGCGTAGAATTAGCTCCAAAGAAAATTTTACAACTACCTAAACTACCGCCGGTTTGAACTGTACGTATGTTAAACGTCTCGAATACGGGAGACTCGTATGAAATAAGAAAAGGTCGACAGTTACAAAGGAAAGTGACTAACCTGGATTTTCCGACGCCGCTTTCACCGATTATGAGGATTTTCAAAGTGGTCAAGATTTCGTCTCCCATGGCCTAAACGACTCAGGAACACTTGACGAAATGAACGGTACAGTTTGAACGGAAATAACTCAACGGAAACAAGAAAAACTCAACGCAATTTATCACAGAGAACCAAAATGACAACAATGAACTTCCTTTTCCTGGGATTTACGATTAGGGATGGGATGACTATCAATTTTATATCGATAACTTCAAGTCCAATTGTTTATATATCGATGTTTTGATAACGATATATCGACACAACTATACACTGTTTTATTGTTAATGGGGGGGGGGGGGGGTCGCTAATTTTATAAAAATAAATAAATAGAATTATTACAGAAAGCTCCATAATAAAACTTATCAGCTATCATTGTATCAATGCATGGAGTTCACGCCATGTGTTCATTATAATTCAAATAACCTTATTGTCATTATATCTGTCCAAATAAATTCCAATTAAACCATAACCTAAATTACATGTTTTCGCCAATCAACCGTACCTAGGTAGGTATATCGTTTTCCTTATGGAAAACGCCAAAATTTGCCATTCTTTATCAAAAAATGTCTTACCCAGCAACTGGATTTGAATCGATATTAATATAATCGATTCGCAAAACATCAATTCTTCCCAACTATTTTCACCCTGGCAATTGCAGTGTTGGACGTATATCTTGATTATTGTATATTTTTTGTTTCAAAAGATTTTTAACGTCAGTACATCTGCCGAAAATCTTGAATGTCCGAGGTGTTGTAATTAGTAAAGAAATTCCAGCCATGCAGCATGATAGGATGAGCGAATTTTTCAAAACTTCTGCTCTACTGAACATTTTTCTAAGAAAGATCGTCAGTTGGATCATCAATTACTTCCAGTAATTGATGCCAATGCAGCTCAAGCCTTCAGAGGTTCATTTGGGCACTTAGCGAATTTTCTGAGAAAATGAAGCTATTGCATTGGGCCCCAAATTTTTCAAAACATGAATTTTTGGCAATTTTTTTACAGGCCAATCTGTTTTAGAACTACTGAATTTATCCAGATTTTAATAAAAACCAATTTAATGATACAGCACAACAACAGTAACAACTATAACAAAAAATATATATGTATATTTATTTAATTATGTGTCGCTTTAGACGATATCTGTCCTTGGGTACATGATAAAAATTCCAAATTTCGCCAAAACGTTCTTATTGCCAAATGAAAGGATAAGATCGAAGATGAGCAATTTTAAAAAGTCCTAGGGGAGGTCTAGTTTGAGTTTTTATGGGCCAAATATGGGTAAAAATGGCTAAAACCGTGAACAATTTATATAAAATTACTGAAAGTGGTGTAACATTTCAGTTGTTTTTCATACAGAATTGGGGTCAAATTTGGATTTTTGGGGGTCAAAACTTGGCATTAAGGGCGAAAAATCCATATTAATTCACCTGCTGTGTGGGATGGTGAATCACGACGGAGGGGCTACTTTGGCTACGGAGGGGACAAAAATTGGTGGGTCAAATTTCACCTCATAAGGGTCAAAAATCGGTAAAAATGCCTAAAATCACCAAAAAATTGTATTTCTCATCTATCTAGAATAATAATCTATTATCTACCTGTCATCAGTAGGCATTCAATTCAATCCATTCTCCGCTTAGGTAAGTAAATTCATTATATTTTTATAACTCCTTTACCAATAAAACCTATATCAAACACAAATTATTTAGGGTAAGGTGGGGTAAATGCGTTTCTGGGGTAAGTGCGTCTTTCTCAAATAACTTCTGTTTGGATCGAGCTCAGAAATTATTATTGTTCCTTTTCAATTGCAACATATGTCTCCTATCAGCTGCAAATGAGTTTTTTTGATCATATGGCGCTAGCATTTTATTCAAGCGTCATTTCAGTGAGGCTTCGTTCCAACCTTCCAACTCGAACGTCGAGTGAGAAGGTGAGCATTTTCAAGTGGAATTAAACAAGGAAATCTCCTCAATTTCATCGCATTTTTCATTACAATAGTTTACTTGTATATTCTAGTTTGTATTCTTATAGTAATATTCGTTTAAAGTTGAAAATTATATTTCTAATTCACAAAACGCACTTACCCCGTGGTTTTTGGAGGGCCGGGGTAAGTGCGTTTTCTAACCTGGGGAAAGTGCGTTCGACGTTTTGCGTCTGCTCTTTCACGTTTTTTTTTTTCAATGTGAGCTCTGAGTAGGTGGCGCGCGAGAAACACCATCGCTGTTCCCCTCTCTGACACAGGATCATCTACCAACCCTGCTGCTGTTTCTTTTCATGGCTCAGGACCTTCCACCACCGCTGCTTCTGATTATGGCCAAAGTCATTTTAACGGAGCATTTCCTCTCGATGGTTCAGGACCTTCCACCAGCATTGTTTCTCTTCATGGACCAGTCGTAATTGATGATGATGTTGACATCCCAACCACTGGCGATGCTTGCCCGCCAGAAGGAACAGTTCAAGTAGTAGCGATCAGAGACGGAGCAATCGCCCTTGAAGCCCAAACACCACAACTAACAGAGCACGCTCTGCCCTGTTCAAGTTCAACGGCGCCAAATTTCGAAGACTGTCTCTTGAGACTCGTTAAAAAGGGCGAACCTGGTCCTGCCACACCAAAACGGAAGGTAGCCACCGGTTCTGAAGTGCTGACCTCTGAAACCGCGCTACACAGACTGAAGGAGCAGGATGCAAAAAGGAAACCCCCTCCCAAAGGCAGAGTCCCAAATAAAACAAACAGAGGCGTCCAGATCCTGCCAGTTCAACACCGGCAGCAGCAGGCAAGCACTTCAGGGACATCCGTCAAGAGGATGAGGACGATGAAACCAAAGGATGAAGTCGCGAGAATCCCCCCAGCTCCCCCGACTCCTGAAGAAGAGGAGGTGCTCAATAAAATTCTCGATTCACCGGACGATACAAACTTTTCTGGATCTGGGGTAGATTCTGAGGAATCACTCGACAATTTTTTAAATTCATTACAATCCGCAGGGATCAAAGTTTGCTCTTAAACTTATTTCAACTTTTGTTTGATAATTACCTAGGTAGCTATATATTTTTTTTTTTTCAAGTAAATTAAACAATATTATTGTGTTTAATGGTTAAATTAAGTATTTAAAGGAAAGAAAAGGCTTTATTTTTCAGAAAATTAATAAAACGCACTTTCCCCGGGGTCATAACGCACTTACCCAACAAGCCGGGGTAAGTGCGTTTCTGGAAGGATTTTGAAAATTGCTATTTTTTCACTATTTACGGTGAGAATTAGTGCTATATTAAAGAGGCACTGAACTCAAGATGAGCAGCTGATTGCAATGGGATGTTTTGCAGTTGAAAAAATATACGAGTTTAGATATGGCACGCTTACAAAGTGACACCATATGTTTTTTGGGACGCACTTACCCCACCTTACCCTACATTATTTTGCCGGATCCACCTCTGAACCTCTCAAAATTCTATCCAGCGTGAAATAAAGCTCATTTTTCAAATCAAGTTACCAACACTCGACTTACCTGACCCGTTAGGGTCATTTGTGATAATTTGCAGTTTGAAAGAGTCCAAAAAAATTTGACCATATCGCTGGAGTTTTCCCTGTAGTACGAGATTTAAGCTGGTTTAACCCTCCAGTAGTCGCAGGAGCCGCAAAAGGACCGCATTTTTTTCTGACGAAGTGGTGACAGCTCTGTATTTCTAAGGGAACATACATTCCAACGCCCTCTCTGTATTTCCAGTGAAGCAAAAATATATTAAAAAATAAAATAATAGAGTAAATTAAGATGAAAAAAAGTTAGGTAGGTAATATTCCTATATTTTTCTTCAAAACCCACATATCTAGGTAAGGGTAGTGGAAATGAAATAAAAATAACTTCAATACAAATGATTCATTTTTGAGTATTCAGAACATTATAGAGGTACCCAGGTGGACTACAGATATTACAGATTAAATTATAGAAATAATTTAAGAACATTCAGTCACTAAGATCAATCTGGTAACTCAGTAAAACTATACTAGAACAATTTTTTCCCAAAGAAGTTACCTATTTTAGCTATAGGAGCAGGATTTTGGTGCATAAACAATAGATACCTAGCTATTCACTTAAAATTACACAGGAGCTATCAGCGACGTGATAAAACGAAGATTGAGGTGATTTGGCGCAACAGTCCAATCTCGATAGTCCGACGAGTTCGGTAGTACGACAAGCTCGCAAAGGAAATGGTAGGGGAAATAGCTGCGTCTTTATTCTTGTCGCAACAAGCGTCTGCAGCGGTGGGTAAAGCGGGGTTCACATTGACGCGTAATCAACGGGAAGCGCGTAAAAACGCGAAGGCCGTAAAGGTTAACCCTTTGTTGCATCGTGATGCCTGCAGGAATCATATTATGTTTTACACCCCCAGCACATTCTGTTGAGATTATTTTGAGTTATATTTTGTTTCCTCCAAGCATCAACATGTCCTTGAACTCAAGAAGAGACTTGGTCGCTGTACTTTGAACCCAAGAAGAGATAATCAAGTCAATGTTGACAAAACCAGCAGTCACGTTGTTGACCCGGAGGGGGCTCCGTTCGTGTGTTCTCTAAATTATAAAAGTGTTCATTTTCTCAATAAAAAAATATTTTTTCATTAGTTTATATTGTCCAGTTTGTGGAGGAACAGTTGTTTTAGTTGAAGTTTCATTTCTATTGCCGATTTTTGTGGTTCAAACCTTTGTTTCCTGCAGGCATCATTGTGCATTTCTGTACTTACATAGTTGAGAGCAATGGATGAGGACGACGATATATATTTCATCGAGGATGGCGAGAACATCTACCAATAATTTTTTAAAGATTCTTACATGTTTCAATAAATTTTAATGCTTGTTAGTATCGGATTTCATTAATGAAAACACCCTTCCAATGCCCAGGGCCAGGCGCCGCCCATAAATATGCTCAATGATGCCTACAGGCATCTTTCAGTTTTTCGTAGATTTCCAGGAAAAAACGGTGACTGAATTTTTTCCTTATTTTTCCTGCTGCCCTGAGATCTATTCCTACCACTCAGATTTTTTTCACATCAATAGAAAAAATCATGCATCAAAGGGTTACCGTAAAGCGCATAAAATCGTCAAACCGTTCACATGGACAACACTGGTTATGGACATAAAGTGCCTAATCGTAGAGATATAACCTGTCTTCCAGCCTACGCCTGGAAGAGCGGTTAATATCTCTTAAAGCGCAGAAATATCTCGATTTTTTTTATCTTGGACACTCCGGTTCAGAAGGTGTCGGGTGTAAAGAGCATAAACGTGATAAGCCAATCAAATTCAATTACGCGTTGAGTTTTGCGCATTTTACGTCCGTTGCGTGACAATGTGAACCCAGTGGATGAGCAATATTCATTTGAGGGACAAAATTTCAGTGAGTTCACTTCTTGAAAGGAGTAGTTCTTTTGAGTTAGTTCAGTAGTTCATTCCAGTTCCTTTTCGTTTCCTATCACACAAGAACAACTCCTAATGAACTAAAGGAACTATCGTTCGGTAGATACCATCAACTCCTCATGAAGTATCCACCGTTCCTATGAACTACAAGAAATAAATCAGTCGCCTTATGAGTTACTAGTTCTTTAGTTCTTAGTTAATAATGCGCAAAACGATATTTCTTTAGTTCCCCCTTCCTACAACCATATCTGGTTCTTGATTCTTTTACTCTGTGAACGAACGTTCAGAGAAGCAGTTCACTAGTAGTGAACTCTCGGTACTCCAGATAATCCCGCTTATCGGTCCCATATCCGTCGGGTTATCAACAATGGACTGTATTTACATCTTGAAGAAGTTCAAAGTCGTTACTTACCAAGTCACCCCACTTCATTTTTGTATACAAATTGGTACTTAATGCAACAGCTTTCGTCATGGAAATAAAACGTAGGATTGTCATAATACTGGAAGCTTCGGTAATAAGCTCAATATAAATTGTCAGAGCGATTTCCGTTGAGGTAAAATTACCTTCAGTGAAATTGAGGGTTGAGGTAAAATTACCTTCAGTGAAACTGAGTGAATGTTATGTTAAAAATCCAACAGTTACAACTTGCTAACAGATTTCGGACACAGATTTTGTGGATCCACTTTCTTTGTCCCTTCCCCTCCAACAGTCACATTTGAGAAACCCAATTCCAAATGCCACTGGACGAAACAATCGCCCAAGCAAAGCCCTGGGCGATTGGGGCACTGGCCGCAGCAACCTGAAACGTTTTTGCACTTTCTATTCTTCCTGCACTGTTCACATCTGAGGTAAACCTTTTTCTTTCCTTTTTCCGTCTCAAGGAGCTCCGGCTCGAGAACATGCCAGGTATCAGATGCGGAAACCGGAGCCACCTTCGTGACCGGTGCGCAAAACACGGACTTGTTCTTCAACAGTTTTCTAACCAATTCCCGTCTGAATTCCGCAAAATCCATCCTGTTTGAGTCCATCTTTTTGTACAAAAGGTACGCATTGTACACCGCCATTTGTATAATATGGACACTTATTTTCACGTGGTTGTTCGTATGTTTTTGTACAGCTCCGAATTCTGTTAGTTTTTGAAACGGCTTGCCAAACGCGGAAACTTGCTTATCGAAAACAGCAACAGCCTCTGGTTTTAGTTCCTTGTCCGACTTGTAACTCGTCTGCACAAGGAACGGACTGAATTCAGATGAAACAAACAGAACTTCTTCGTTTTCGTCTCGCCATTTTAAAAGAACAACACCGTGATTGCTTTTTGCGTACACGACATGTCCCGGTTGAAGTCTGGACTCCACAATTCGCTCAGGTATGTTCTTCCTCAATGGAGACAACGGCCCAGAAGAGTGCGTGTCGCACGATAATAATTCATGACACAAATCAACACTGCTATAGCATTTATCCATAAAAACAGAATGACCTTTACCGACGAAGTCCTCCAGAAGTGTCCTGACTACTTTGCAAGAGTTTGGTTCGTGGGAGACGTCCACCTTGTCCGCCAAAAACCTCAAAATCAAACCCTCCGGGTTGGTCAAACAGTGCAGTTTGATCCCTCGTTTCTTATCGCGTAGCGAACTCCACGGAATCAGTTGGCTCTGCACCATGACCATCGGCTCTTCAAGGAACAGCTCTCTCTCGGGGGAGTACATTGATTTCATCTGCTCGTTGAAACATTTTATGAGCGGTTCGATCTTGAAGAAGGGTTTGGGTGGTTTCGATGCTTCCGCCTTCTGAAAGTGCAGCGTCTGCATGATCCCGATCCACCGGTCTCTCGACATCGTCGACGAAATTTGGGTGAAAAACGAGCTCCTCCAGTAATCGGTGAACGAGGGGCACTGAATTCCACCCATATGAATTAAAATTCCTATCCAAATTTCGAATTCGTCCATCGCTATCGGCTTCCACTGTGAAACAATAGATGGTATACTTTTTCTCCGGCGAGTTTCTCTAAATCCTTTCGCCATTTCGGTTCCACATTCATTGGCCTGCTCCACGAAAATGCGGCAGAAGTTGTAGTTGAGAATCAACCTGAAATAATCGTCCGGAGCACCTGAATGTTTATACTGAATGCCCGATTGGCCAGTGAACGGTATTACGGGGTTAGACAGCTCTTCGCCTACCCAGAAGTACGGGACGTCATCCGGTGTATTTGGTTCAATGGGAGCAACCGCGGGCGGGCCAGTCTCAATCTTGACTCCGGACGCGTTTAACATCAGATTGAGAACCGGAGCCCTGTCGTTGGGGGTATACGGCTGGATAATCTGCTCCTCTTCGTCGGACGAGCATAATATCACCTCGTCGTCCGACAGGCATGTAATCACCTCTTCGTTCGACGGGCATGTAATCACCTCTTTGGATGGGCATGAAATCATCTCATCTTCATCAGAAGAGCATAATATCACCTCATCGGGGCAGCTGATTGGAAGTGACATGGTATCGGCTTCAGGAGTCTGTAACACCTCATCCTGCCTCAACCTCTTTATCTGCAAAACTGAAAAATGTATCACAAAAGGGTCATATAACACTACGTGAGTAGGAAAGTAATATTTCTACAATAAAACAATGTTATATTCATCAACAATCAACAAACTCAGATGATTTGCTACCTTCGACAATATTTATAGCCTCTACAACAAAGTGTGACTAAACGACAGACCTTATGATGGAAGGAATTCTGAAGGTTAGCTCGAAGGGTACCCTTGGCAAAAGGTAGAGTTGAGGAACGTTTACTAATACAGTGAATTTGTGATACCAAATTAGTGTTAGTAGACAGGGTTAGGACACTCTTAAGGATGTGGCGTTCAGCACTGAACGGATCCAAACTGAACGTATCCGAACTGAATGGATTACCAAAGAGTTGACGTTCTCACTGAAAGGGCGATCCTAACCTCACTCCATTTTCACAACTCCTCATACCAGTCCCAGTTCTTCCGTTCATCAACCCCTCTCTTTGCCACTCTACGTTTGTACCATTCTTCCCTTCCCCCCTTGCCGTTGGCATCGTTCTTCCCTTCCCCGCTCGCCGTTCCTCCGTCTTGACAACTCCTCAGTTCATGAGTTCACCCGTTCATCCGCCTCGCTCGTGTTCCTAACTCGTCACGCTCCCCTCCGAACTCCCACCAGTTCATCCACTGATCGGCCCCTCCCTTCTCCACTCACTGCTGATCGTCAGTGAGGCTTCTTCTTACTTATTAGATTCCAGCAACATTCGCAACTTTTTTATTGTGATGGATTTTCCAAACCACTGTGATTTTGTATGAAAATATATGTTATTAAACTATTAAATTTGTATACATTTTTATTTACTCAAACCTATCAAAACCCCATTTTTGTGGTTTTTAGGTCGGGATAAGTAGCATTTGGATTAGGGACTTGGTTGAACTGGTGAACGGATCCCAAAGTACGCATCTCAGAACTGAGTGAACTGGTGGAAGTTAACTCCTGGAACTGAACGCATCTTACACATCTCTAGACGCTCTAGCTTGTCACAGTATAACATAATCCCGTCCACAATGTCCCGTCACACTCTTCTCGAGTTTTTGCACACGCAGCAGAAGAGATGCAGGCGGTTCGCGATCGGTACATCACTGTAGTGGTGGGCGATTCCTAATGAATTCAACTATCGAATACTATATATATTGAATTATCATTCGAACGATTTTGCATCCTGTTTGGCAACGGTCACACGTCCGATTTTCTGAACTCCTAATACATATTTCCCTGTTAGCCGGCCGGTTCAAACACTTATTATACCCCCCCCCCCCCCCCCCCCTTTCACACCATCACCAGACATCATCCTGTTTTTATTTTATTTTTATTTTTTTAATGACACTTGAGACCCCCACCGATCTAAATGAAAGTGTCAAATAAACGAATATAATACGTCAAAAAAAAAATGCGTCGAATAAACGAAGATATATAGGAAGATATTGTTCGAATGATTCCGCATTCGGACTGCAGACTGCCACGCTCCTAGCTGTATGAAGCGTTGTAATTATCAACCGAATCGAAATCATTCGAACTATGAATTATTTACACTTTACCTACCACTGCAACAGCCATTGAGTCTTCTGTTTGTTGAGAACCTTCAGAACTAAAACATATTTCCCCGAATGCCGTCTCAACACTGATATTATCCTCCCCTGATTTATACAACACTGATGTATCTCCTATTTTGAGGTCCAACTGACTTTGTCCGGGCGGGCCAGGACTCCGTCCCGTCCCCTCATTAGTCAGTGGCATCGGCTTAAGAAAATTATAGGATTCTGTCCCGACCCACCTGAGTCGGCTTAGCAAAAATGAAGGACTCCGTCCGAAGAGGCTAAAGAGAAAGTAAGGACTCCGTCCCTCCAACATCTGCCTTTGAAACTTGATTTTTATCAAAAATAGAACCATGTCACGAAAAAACCAAGAAAGTCACATATTAGGTAATAGTACACGTATCAATGGTGCAAGGATTCGCCATAAAATGTAGCCACAGCGGACACAAAGTCCGCTCTAGGAATGGCATGCGATTTGTACAAGTCAATTTGAGTTTGCGCTGCGCTTTGACGAGCTACAGTCCGGCGGTCATGGAATACATGATTCAATGTAATGCTGTTCAAATTGATGTAGACTTCGTTCTGGAGTTTTTTTCAGTCAACAAAGTCTCAAGTTGCCGAATCGACATCGCACACATTGAAAAACAGTGACATACTGAAGTAGGAACTGGGCCAGAAACGATTATTTATCGATAAGATTGCTAAGTAACGGAAGCAAAGTGCATGGTGATATCTAGTTTGTTTATTTTTGAAGCCAGTAGCAGGTTTGTTGACGCCAATCCTAAGTTTCTCCCATCGCAGCCCCCGGGCGGAGTCCTCACAAATTACTTGGCCGATCGCAATCCTACCGGACGGAGTCCTCAAAAAGTTTTAAGCCGGTGTGATGTGGAATCGACTAGCGTCCCTGATTTAATAAGGTGGTGGGACGGAGTCCTAAGCCTCCCCTTTGTCCAACCTTCATATTCCGTCCGGGAAATGAGATAAAAAAGTATTCGAATGCATCAAGTATTCGAAATATTCTTCGAAACAAATGATTCAATCGGAAACCTGACATCTTGCATTCGAATTTTAAGAATGAATTCAATACCTAATCGAATACCACATTCGATTTTTCTTATCTCACTGTGACTGGATCGTTTGAAGTGCTGTAGTCAATCAGTTACAGGTGGAACAAGCAGTAACTCAGTACTTCCGGAGCCATCTCAAGGATGAGAAGCTTATGGTTCCTTTGTACCATTTCAATGTCTACAATAATGAACGTTTCATCTTCTGGCTAAGGCCACTGCAAGACCGGTGGAAACTCTCAAGGGTGGATACTTGAGCAACATTCTACTATCCACAAGTACGTTCAAAAATCTATGCCGATATTTGAAATGAGGCCCCTCAGATACAAATCGGTCAAGTTCCAAGATTATTATCTTTGTGGAAAGAGGTACTGGTCTGTTATACGTCCCTCGAGGTCTTAACTCGAAACTATCGACATCAGGAATCACACGAGTGCGTAGGTGTATTGATAGTAAACACAGAATATATCGATTGTTTCAATAGCTGATAAGACGTTGGTAAGACCCCTAGGGACATATAACAGACCAGAACCCATTAAGTTGGTAGATAATGAAACACACCTGTGTGATCGGTACATTGAGATTCTGAACAGCTGCAAGGCCCCATTTTAACTCCCAATATTTCGTTAGGTTCCTCAGTTGTTCCACCTGTAGGGTTTGAAATTTCAAGATATTAAACCTAGAAAGAGTTACATCATGGAATTTAATATGTGTGAGAATTAAATAATTATGTGGTTACAGGAAAACAGGAGGATATAATGTAAGGTGCATATATATACACCTCCTTAGATATCTGTAACTGTGCACCTACCTACCTACACTGAGTACATGAACACCAAGGTTTGATCGCAGTAACGATCTGACCATCAGAAAGGTATGTTCCAGCCACCAGAACGGGATTTTAAAAAGTTTCAAAATCAGAACCCAAGTTTTTCTGAAGGGTGGGGATGAGTTTTAGAAATATTTCAGTTGGAGAAAGCAGGGTTCACATGGACAAGGAAACTCGTAATGCGGACTGCGCAAAGCAACCTGATAGGCTGTTGGTAAACAGGGAGGTATCTTTACGCAGGTCGGCTTTTGATGCGGAGTGTACCGAATACTCTACAGAAATATCCTTCCACAATTATTACGCAATGCCGCATCTGCGCAATGGGCCACCGCACAGCCTCTGTAACCTTCCAGCATGTTTTCTCGTCTCCCTACCATTCTTTCGCCCTCCACATTACACATTTCCACTCCGCCATGTGAACGGGACCCTCCGAAATGGCGGAATCTACCCCTCCATTATTTTACACAGTCCGCACTACTCGTTTCCTCGCTCCATGTGAACCCTAGAGAGCTCATCGGCTGGAACACCTTGGAAACGTGCCAAACAACTGCGATGATTTTAGGGCCAAAAAATTGCTGAGTATGTACCACAGAGAGAAAGATCTGTTCAACATTAAAGGCTAGCGTCCACTGGAGACGGGCCGCATCGGGGCGGGCCTCATCGCAAAAAGCGGGCATTTCGATCATGAGTGTTTGCAAGGAGGTGCGTCCACTGCAGGCGGGCCGCATCGGGGCGGGCCTCATCGGATATTTCAATCGCCCCCCAGGCGGATTTTTGCGGCTGTGCGAGGGGTCCCGGCCCGCCCCGATGCGGCCCGTCTCCAGTGGACGATAGGCAGACGGATTTCACATTTGACATCGAGGAGGGAATCTAATAAACAGGGGTGATTGTTTTATTTCATTAATTTTATTCTCGGTTTAATTATTTTCTTTCATTGTTTTCATGGGTGTCGTCGGTACACGCGAATAGTAGCAACAATCATGTGATAACTTGGAATTAAATGTAGGTACACTGAATGACTTGAAATAAGGTATATATTTTGAGAGAATCCGGAGGTGTAAAAATATAGGTAAAACATAGAGCCATCGAATAGAATAGAATAGTTTGGTGGTGGTTGTAGTGTTGGTTACACAACAACTTTGTGTTTTGATTTGAATTTTCGTCAAGTTTGCGAATCTGCCATCAGTGAGACAGTGATAAATTGCTGTTGACGCCCGGCCATTCTCTAATAATTATTAGGTAAGGTACGTATTTGTAATTATATATTTTCATTAGCGAGCATTTTGTAGGTAGTAGAATGGAATGAAATCCGGAAATACTGAAAGAACTTGGTCCCGTCATCCAACAAATCCGCAAATAAAGAATGGTACTCCCCGAACACTCTTCTCTTCAAACAGATGTCGTGGACCCAATAGGGGTGCTTCCTTTTCCGCTGTTTTCTTTTCGCATTATCTTCATTTAATGCCAGCATTAATAGAAGTTCTTCGTCAGAAGAATCCATGGTGGAACGACACAAACAAACAAAACACGGAACAGCAGAATGAGCACGAAACCGATTCAAAATCCCGCCTTTTTTCTCGTTTCCGCTCAATTTTTCCGATGCGATGCGCCCCGCCCCGTCACCCCCAGTGGACGCACTATCTATTTTGCGATGAGGCCCGCCCCTATGCGGCCCGTCTCCAGTGGACGCTAGCCTTAAGGCTAGAGGGAAATGCGATTTTGGGAAGGTTCCAGAGGGGTTCTTCGTTGTTTTGGGGAAAAACCCATCCCTGATCGGGTGCGAAAAGTTACCTGACGCGGTTGGAACAGTTTATAAATAAAACCTAAGTTTATAGAAAAAACCTTTTCAACATTCGGTGTGATTGGGACACAGTTTTTGTGTGCAGAACTCATTACAAAACTCGCGTCGGCTGGAACAAAGCTAAAGGCCATTCCCAGTGATTCTCGGACTCTTTTCAAACTGTATAATATCCATGGCCGGCTGTTCACAGTGTTTTCCTATCCAACGCCAGTTTTCTGATCGTCATTCCAGTACACAGAAGATGGGGCGGACGAGAAACTGACCACACACCACACTGTCTTCTTGATTCCCAACCACAACCAAGCTCAAACCTTCTCAAGACGGCAGTGGATAGTGGATGGTTCCAGGAGCCAGAAAAATGTCAGAAAAAGCTTGTTCGAACAAAGCTCAACTACAATGATGATTGCAGTAGCTTTGTTCGTGCTGTCCCCTTGGTGCTAGTTCCGAGCAAGTTTAGTTTTTGCTTGACTCGAACTGGCTTGGTGTAGGGTGAGCTCTTAACAGGCTCGCTTGGAGAAGGGTGAGCCTGGATCTTGTTCGAAGCACGGGCTGCTCGAAGGGGTCGAGGGCATGTCGACAGCGCATGCGTGGAACAGCAGGGCTCAGCTGCCCCTGGTCTCCTCGTGGGGCACCGGAGGGCTTGCTCAGAGTAGCTCGGAGGAAGCCCCGTGGCCAGCACGAACACCGGATCACCTGCCTCGGAGCTCGCCATGGGTCTGCACAAACAGCGAATCTTTGCTTCACCCTTACTGCGCATGCCCGGGTTGCTCTGAACAAGCTCTGAAGGACTGCACGAACAAAGCTAGTGCGACTAAATTTTCTGTAATGGTGGCCACTTTTAAATAACAGGGTGTGACGGAACTGACTTGGACTGCAAATCATAAAACATACCCATCACAAGAGGATCAAATTCGTGGCCATCGGTGCTCGGGATGACAAACTCGTGCTCCATCTCCTCCTTGACAACTGCAATAATTAAACCATCGAAAGTTTACCACAACAGAATAACCTGTGTATTCGAACTTTACTCAAATCCATTACTTCGGTGCGACCACTTTCAGATACTTACCGGATGCATTATGAGGTTCTTGTTTGATAGCATTTTCATTAAATCCTGCTCTTCCTTTTGCATCAACCAAGTGATACTTGTTGGTGGAATCGTTCATGGCTATCTTTGATTTTTTCATTTTCCTCGTGGATTCAGGCATTGAGGTGAGCTTTTTCTTCATACCGAAGTCGATTTCCTAAAGACATGTCATCAGATATTTCAGCTAAATTGGGGCTGCCCCTCTTTCATGATTCCTCCCACTCACCAAGTTGTTGTATATTATCCATCAAGTGAGCAAACTAATTAAACTGATTGAGAATCCTTAAATCGATACATCACAAACCAATGCGGTTCTCTACAGCAGACCTATTTCGTATATCACACTTTATCAATCAGAAAACTATATCTACAAAAAAGTGCTCTACTCTTACTGAGAAACCTAGATAAATTTGAACAAAGAAAACACATCTCGCTCTATGAAAAATATATCCAAGTTTGTCATCCCTCAGCGGAACCGGAGGCTAACAGCCCGCCATGTTGATTTTATAGGTCCTAGAATATTTTCTAGAGAACCCCTGAACACTATGAATGTCTGATAATTTTTTTAAAAATAATAAACTTGTCAGAGAATGTGCGAGGGCCCTAAGGCCAGGAGATGTTAATAATAAGTTATAATTATAACTTAATAATAACTTGTGATTATAAGACAAAATCATACAGCTACACCCACATTTTGGTTTATTATTCTGTGAATAATACATCTGTGTATTCGCTCAGCAAAAAATTTTTATAACACCCCCTCAAAATTTTTTCTTTTCCGTTTCAAGGTGCGCAGATTCCAAAAATGCAATGTCCGTCCGCCGTACGCCGTATCACGTGCACCGGCCTCATTTTCGGTCTAAAAAATTCGTTCTTTCGCACACATGCTCCATTTGGGCCCTAGTTGTGTCCCGAAACTTTTCAGCCCGATCGGAATATACCCAGGGGTGTTATGAGTGAAAATGTGTATAAAAATAGGTACTTTTTGCGTTTTAGCAACATGTTAGTAACATGAGCTTTTGAGGTATCGTTTTCCATGTTTTTGGGGACGAGAAGACCGAATATGAAGTCGATTTTGACCAAAGAGTGGAAAATCGAGGTTCTACCAAATGTTCAGCTCCCAAAATTGATTTTTTATGAGTCAAAAACCTGGGAAATCGTCTGAAATCACCATCAGTTTGTATAATAACACTGGAAAATCGCTGCAAAGTCCTTGTCACATGGGTTTATTATTCTATTGGACATACCTACAGAAATGTTGGCTGTTCATTTATTGTTTCTTTCACGTGAAATAGTTCGAATAGCTATTTCTGATGGTTTCTACCAATTTTGGCCCCCAAAACACAAATTAAGTAGGCTCCTTTTGGTTTGTTATTCTGTGAATAATACACCTATGTACCTATTCGGTCAGCAAAAAATTTGTATAACACCCCCTCAAAATTTTTTCTTTTCCGTTTCAAGGTGCGTAGATTCCAAAAACGCTGCAAAGTCCTTGTCACGTGAGTTTGTTATTCTATTGGACATGCATACAGAAATGTTGGCTGTTCATTTATTGTTTCTTTCATACGTAATAATCGAAATAGCTATTTCTGATGGTTTCCATTATTTTGGCCCATAAAACACAAATTAAGTACACTCCTTTTTTTAAACTATCTTTGATCATTGGTAGTGCCATTTAATCGTCTTGATCCACCTGCTGATACTTTTTGTAGTGTTATCCTACAAATTGATGGTGATTTCAGACGATTTCCCAGGTTTTTGACTCATAAAAAATCAATTTTGGGAGCTGAACATTTGGTAGGACCTCAATTTTCTATTCTTTGGTCGAAATCGACTTCATATTCGGTCTTCTCGTCCCCAAAAACATGAAAAACGATACCTTAAAAGCTCATGTTACCAACATGTTGCTAAAACGCAAAAAGTACCTATTTTTACACACATTTTCTCTCATAACACCCCTGGGTATATTCCGATCGGGCTGAAAAGTTTCGGGACACAACTAGGGCCCAAATGGAGCATGTGTGCGAAAGAACGGATTTTTTAGACCGAAAATGAAGCCGGTACACGTGATACGGCGTACGGCGGACGGGCATTGCATTTTTGGAATCCACGCACCTTGAAACGGAAAAGAAAAAATTTTGAGTGGGTCTTATAAAAATTTTTTGCTGAGCGAATACATAGGTTTATTATTCACAGAATAATAAAGCAAGTGTCAACACGTGGATCATTATGGCACTACCAATGATCAAAGAGTTATTTTTAAAACGCTGCAAAGTCCTTGTCACATGGGTTTATTATTGTATTGGAGTTCTAGAGATTTTTGTTGGCTGTTAAATGTATTGTTTCTTTCATGCGGAATGATTGAAATAGCTATTTCTGATGATTTCCACCAATTTTGGCCCCCAAAACATGAAATAGGGACGCTTTTTTTTTTTTAAGATCATCTTTGATCATTGGTAGTGGCATTTAATGGTCTTGATTCACCTGTTTACACTTTTTCCAATGTTATTGTACACATGGATGGTGATTTCAGACAGTTTTCCAGATTTTTGACTCATAAAAAACCAATTTTGGGAGCTGTACCTTTGGTAAAACCTCAATTTCCGCGTCTTTGGTCAAAATCGACTTCATATTCGGTCTTCTCGTCCTCAAAAACATGGAAAAAGATACCTCAAAAGCTCATGTTACTAACATGTTGTTAAAACGCAAAAAGTACCTATTTTCACACACATTTTCACTCATAACACCCCTGGGTATATTCCGATCGGGCTGAAAAGTTTCGGGACACAACTAGGGCCCAAATGGAGCATGTGTGCGTAAGAACGACTTTTTTAGACCGAAAATGAAGCCTGTACACTTGCATTTTTCTGCATCTTGCTGTGCATTTTTGGAATCTACGCACCTTGAAACGGAAAAGAAAAAATTTTGAGGGGGTGTTATAACAATTTTTTGCTGAGCGAATACATAGGTGTATTATTCACAGAATAATAAACCAAAAAAGGAGCGTACCTAATTTCTGTTTTAGGGGCCAAAATTAATGGAAACCATCAGAAATTGCTATTTCGATTATTTCACATGAAAGAAACAATAAATGAACAGCCAACATTTCTGTAGGTATGTCCAATAGAATAATAAACCCATGTGGCAAGGACTTGAAGGTTGAAGACTTATTTCGGTATCACTTGTAACATGTTATGTAATAATGTTTGTGCTACTTTATGTATTTAATAATGTTCTATGTAATAATGAGCTACTGTTTCATGTAGTAATGTGGAATAAAAGGAAATTTGAATTTGTATTCTGCACACAAAATTTGCATGCTTAGATTACTGATAGGTACTAATCCATTCGCTAAGCAAGTATTTAAGCGTTTTGGATGGTTTTTCCCACTATATTACCTTCACACTCCTCATACCGACAACAAACTCAGTCTTCCATGGTATACGAAAAATTCTTCAACGAGAATTGAAGCTGCGCGTTCGACATGACGGGAGCTGGTTGCTCTATAAGATATTATTGCGAAGAAGAGATAAACCGGTATTTAAATAGTTATTTACAAAAGAGAATAAACCTATGAGTCACCCAAACATGGCACAACTTTTTTTTTACTTTTATTTGTTCGCTGTTGCTCAGCTGTCTTTTCAACCTGCCATGGTTACGAAAATGAGAGAAACCACACTTCTTTTCCTCCGACTTTCTTAGACTTCGCTGTATTCTGTGTCGGACACTAACTTGTATGAGGAAGTTTGGTTATCAAGAGAAGAAGAGAAACCTCAGACTCAGAGTACCGTTTTAGGCACCTACCCAAACCCAAGGAATGAGTAGATAGTACCTACTAGAGAGTAGAGACACTGGAATTACTTGGAAATTATTTCCAATATCTCTAAATCCAATATTCCTAAATCTTGAAATTGCTCATTGCTGTATTACACTGTATTTATTAATGTGTACACTCAAAGATAAATGATACAATAAATTAATAATACTCAAATACCCTATAATGGTAGTTTCTTCACAAAAATTATCCTATTCTTATTTTATATTAATTTGTTGTATCATACAGGTTGTATTTTATTTTAAATGGTGTTTCTGTGATAAAAATAATTCTTTTAAATAAATTGTTTTGAAAAGGCAAGAACGTACACCCTATCCAAATATTTTGTCTGTGGACAGGCATTGCCTTTGCGGATTCAGCGTGGCAGAATCCAACACTTGATATTTTACATTTGTTTAGAACATGTTATTTTAGTATAATTATGTTGATCTCTTTATGAATATTGTATTTTCCTACCTTGAATAAATCAATCGTTCTCTCTCTCTATATATATACCTACCCATGGCCATGGGCACAGAACAGGAGACTTACATGGGTATGAAATGCTTACCTCGAATCCGTTTCTTGAGTTGATCTGACTGACGAATAGGTTAATTACCCACTGGTAATTAATTTAATTAATTAAACTCTTTATTTGTGTGTTAGACATGGTTGTCCATTAATACACAAGGAATTACCAAAAAAATATATACAAAATATCAACGACATGGTTGGAGATTAAGAAATACAGAAGGTTACATAATTATTTTCAATACGAGGTAGGGAAAAACAAATTGAATATTTTTAAAACTATGAATTAATTGAGAGGTAAAAATGAAAATTATGAGAAAAAAAGAGAAAAAGAAAATGCGCTCAATCGTTCCTCAACAAATGCTCAAAAACGAGGGACTGAATCTCGGAAAAGTGGTGAGAGATCTAAGGGGAATTTGTTATTTTGTTTTTCGGTTTTCTTTTCCCTTTAATTTAAATTCTATGTTCTTTTACAATAAGTACATAGGTATATAAGTTACTTTGAGCTTTCCAAAGCTAGGCGGGAACATTGTTCCTATTTTGGAAATAAAGTTATTATTATTATTATTATTATTATTATTATAAGGGGGTTGGGGAGGGAATTCCACATTCTGGCCCCAACCACGCCAAATGAGTTGGAACATATTTTTGTAGAATGGCGCACAATCATTAGGGCATTAGAGCGTTAGGATGAAGCTTTAGAAAGAAGAGAGCAGAGTGTGGAGAAAGGGAGTGTAATATCTTGTAGATGAAAGCAAGATGGCGAAATTTGTAGTAGTTTGCCAGAGGGAGGTTGAAAAGAGTATTATCCTGAATTGAGTGACGGGGTTTAATATTGCAAATATATCTGATGCAAGCATTATGGGCAGTATTTAATTTATTGAAACAGTGTGAACTAAGAGCATAGGAAAATATTGTATCACAGTATAGGAAATATGGAGTGATTTAAGGGCAGTTACTAGGGATCTTTTCAGGTTGGAAGGAGTGAACTTGGCTAGTCTTTACAGAGGATGCAGACTGCCATAAATACGCTTGCAGATGAGATTGATGTGTTGCTCCCAGGAAATTGCACTATTGATAATAAGACCAAGATTACGTACTGACGTTGAATAGGAAATAGGAGCACCATTGATCAGTATCGGAAGAAATTTCTTTCAGTCTTCCAAAGAAGACGTCACACTTTTTACTATTCGAAATTTACTTACTTTTACAACGATACAACATCAAGGAAGACATGTCGAGAAAACATCACAATCTATACCTTTGAGGATAGGTATTTCGTAAAGAAGAACGTGATAAAACATGGACAGTCTGATAATTCATATTTTATTTTGAATAAGTCAAATAAATAGGCATTACCTATTTATAATCGTTCTTCTGATTTCGGTACACTGGTTAGAATTACTAAAGTTCTCCTTTATCAAGTTCTGTCTTTGAATACCAAAAATTCATAATTTACCTATTCTATTCATGTCTTTAGAATTCAAATTCGAGCGTTCAATTCTATCATGGAGCGCTATCCATAATCAACTGTTGGCTCTATAGTATCCATGATACTACTAGCCTCCATACAAATTGTTGAATCAGTTAATTCCTTTTCTCAAATTTCATAGTTATTTATCGAAAATCAATAGATTTTTTCGAAAATTATCGTACATGAAAAATAAATTATTCTTTCTTTTACCCGATTTTGTTTTCAGTTTTTCAACTGTCCAGTGTTTCCAAAGCCTTCAGAATCGCTAGTCGCCATTTTCCCGACTGAAGTCCCTCTTTTCGTTCCTCGCACTTTCACACGTGAAGTTGGTCTCGCGAACCATTTAGATCTTAATTTTTTCGCCAATTATTTAATCGAAAACCTCGTTTCATTACCGCACCGACCGCATCTAAATGCCACCTGGGTCTTTTACGCATAAATCCCACTGAATCGGCAGTTCACCAAATTCGACCCCGTTCCGTCGTAGGTACGTGTTTGGCTAGTGATTTTCCTTCGCGCAACCGTTTCTTTCCTTTGTTGTGCCTTTGTATTACATTTTCCCCGTATTGTAATCCATTGCGCGCTACGTTTTAGTTTATTTCAAATTGTGATATTCGCGTTTTAATTTTCAAATTCCGGTGTTTCTCGTTCCGGTGAAGACAGAAAATGCCTTCGGACGCCAAAAAGAAGCAAGCTGCCAAGAAGAAGGAACAGGCGAAAGCGAGGCAGACTGGTAAAAAACCGGCGACAAATTCGAAAAACGACGAAAAAGAATCCAGCCCCGTCTCCGTCAACGGATCTGGAGAAGGTTCGAGCAACGGAATCGAATTATCAACGGAAGGTTAGCTAAATTGTTTACTTCCTCATTGTCTAATACATCTAACCTAGATTATCTTACATTTTTGGCAACGTTCCTATCATCAAAACGGAGTTTTCATTGTTTCATTTCGTCCTGAGTTTGGCCTAGAAATGGATCACTTATGGAATATCCAGCTTGCATGGTAGGTTGACCCGGGTCGGGAAGGTCGTGGAAATCTTCCATTGGGTAACGTGGCCATTGGCTTATTAGCCGTCATTTGATACCTTCCCTTTAGGAGCGAAATATAGGTATAATATGTAGTTTTCCCTTCCATCAGTGTGAGTTCGATATTACGAGTTTATAAGTATTCAAAGATACCGGATGGGTTTGGGGAGAGAAAATAGATTAGGTTTATTTATTCTGCAAGATACATCATCTATCAGGCTACTATTTCCAACGCAATGTTCAACCCCGAATTGGGTTTTTTTCTCCATAGGTATACCATATTCCGTGGCGTCACTATCTTGGTATCCAAATCTATAAGTAGTATCGTCCTGAGTTTGGTCTAGAAATGGGCCAATTATGGAATATCCAGCTTGTAGGCAGGAGGGTCGGGAAGAGGGAAGGTCGTCGAAATCTTCCATTGGGTAACGTGGCAATTGGCTTATTAACCGTTTGATACCTTCCCTTATCGGTGAAATCTGTCATTTACTCTCCATCAGTACGAATTCGATACTACCAGTTTATAGGCTCGCAAAAGTATTGAATGGGGTATTTAGATCACTGTTCCCTATGCAGTACTCAGGTCGTAAACCCCTAATCTCTAATGGACGTTTTGGTTTATTATTCTGTGAATAATACAATACAAGAGCAAACAACTTTTATAGCTTTTATAGCACCCACTCAAAATTTATTTCTTTTACGTTTCAGTGTGCGCAGATTCCAAAAGTCTGTTCGCCGTATCATCCATATCTCCTTCATTTTCGGTCAAAATTCGTTCATTCGCACACAAGCTCAATTTGGGATGTTGTGTCCCACAACTTTTGAAGTCCGATCGGAATCTGGGTGTTATGGGTGAAAAGTGGGTGTTCAAATAGGGTGTATGGTGTAACATGAGCTGGTGAGGTATCATTTTCCATATTTTGTAGGAAATGAAGAGCGGAAAATTGGGGTTCTAACGAAGTTTCAGCCTTAAATTTACGTTAAATTTTGGTCTAAAATCGTCGTTCTTCCGCACACGGGGTCCCCATTGGGAATACACTTGGGTCCTAGTTGTGCTCCGAAGCTCGGCAGCCCGATCGCAATACACCCAGGGGTGTTATGGGAGAAAAACGGGCGTAAAAATAGGGTTTGCGAGGTTTTTTTGAGATTTTAGTGAACGGGCGGGAAGACCGAATATGAAGCTGATTTCGACCAGAGTGAAGGAATTGAGGTTGTAACGAAGGTTCTGATCCGAAAATTCAATGTTTATGAGTCGAAAACCTGGGAAATTATCTGAAATCACCATCAATTTGTATAGTAACACGAAGTATATTAACAGGTGAATCAAGACAATTAAATGGCACTATCAATAATAAAATATAATTTGAAAAAAACGCTGCAAAGTCCTTGTCACATGGGTTTATTATTCTATTGGACATTTCTACAGAAATGTTGGCTGTTCATTTATATTTTCTTTCACATGAAATAATTCGAATAGCTATTTCTGATGGTTTCAACCAATTTTGGTCCCCAAAACACGAATTAGGTAGGCTCCTGTGTTTCTAGTGTTATTATACAAACTGGTTGTGATTTCAGACGATTTCCCAGGTTTTTGACTCACGAAAAATAAATTTTTGGAGCTGAACCTCCACTCAGTTTTCCACTCTTTGTTCAAAATCGACTTCATATTTGGTCTTCTCGTCCCAAAAACCTGGAAAACGATACCTCACAAGCTCATGTTACTAAGATGCAAAACGTACTTATTTTTACACACATTTCACTCATAACACCCCTGGGTATATTCCGATCGGGCTGCAAAGTTTCGGGACACAACTAGGGCCCAAATTGAGCATGTGTGCGAAAGAACGGATTTTTTAGACCGAAAATGAAACCGGTACACGTGATACGGCGAACGGACATTGCATTTTTGGAATCTACACACCTTGAAACGGAAAAGAACAAATTTTGAGGGGGTGTTATAACAATTTTTGCTGAGCGAATACATAGGTGTATTATTCACAGAATAATAAACCAAAAGGAGTCTAAATTAGGTGTTTTGGGGGGCCATAATTGGTGGAAAACACCAAAAATAGCTATTTAAACTATTGCTGATGAATGAAACAATAAATGAACACCCAACATTTCTGTAGGTATGTCCAGTGGAATAATAAACGAGGAATTCTCAGCGTTTTTGCATAATAAGAAAGCATAATATTATTCCATATTGCGTGGCGCCACTCCTAACCTGCGTTCCTCCTTTCCTGCACATTTAAAATTGCCCCAAAATCAGATGTGTTCAAAATTTTACAACCCTTCGGTTAGTGTACTTGATTTTGTGTAGTTTCTACTCTTGAAGTGACAGATGCGTGGAATTTTCCGCGTTATCCCCGATTTCGCAAGCTTTCTCTCGATTTTCCTTACCGACCCCTGGTGAAAGTAATCAGGCACAGTCTCCTGAATGATTCAAACTGTTTTCGTGTCAGTTAAACCGACACCTTGGCATGAGATTTCCCTTATAACGTGGTTTTGACATTGAAACCCTTTCATTTTGATGGGAAAGAACCTTTTCGAACGGAAAACGGTTTTACGACCTATCCATATGTACAACCTTGTCTATATTTTAATCTTCACTATTTATTTACTATCCATATACATACCTACTAGTTATAATTCGAACTGTTCCCATAAAACTTCTGAACACATTTAGGACTTCAAATACTCGACTGTGCGTGGAAAATTGTTGGGGGTTTTCTCTGAAGACTTTGTTGGGGGTTGTCTTCAATTTTTCAGCCAGAGCTGGAGTCGTAGAAGCCGACGTTGTTTCGTGAAAAACCTCATCAGACACTTTCTGTGCTAACTATCAAGCGTTCGAGGCACTGAAGTTTCAAAAATACCTTTAATATTAATAATTATTAATATTTACGTCTAAAATTGGCTTTGAAATCTCGGGTTGTTGGTAAAGTACACCCTGGATAGACAATTACCCTGTGGTCAGCTAAATTAGAGAAAGATACATTTATTATTATTTATAGTACTCGCACTGTGGTCCTGTAAGTGATACTTGCTCAATATCTACTTACTTTTTTGGCGGGTAAATTTTTAAACTGGGGGGTATCACGTATTTTTGAATTGTTTGATGAAGTAACCTACCTATATAAGTATAGGTATATAAGTACCTAAGTATTAGTACCTAAGTTTTACACACACGCACATTTATGTATATGTATAAGTTACCTACTGTAATTATATATAAGTATACTGTAATAACCTGTATTGCGCAGTATTGCATAGGGACAGTTGAGTATCTTATCGGGGTCGTACGAGAATAGGGAGGGGGGGTATGAGTATCGATCTCATAGTGATGGAGGGAAAATTACCGATTTCCCTCATAAGAGAAGGTATCAAATTACGGCTAATAAGCCAATGGCCACGTTACCCAATGGAAGATTTCCATAGCCTCCCGACCCTGCTGCCTACAAGCTGGATATTCCATAAGTGGCCCATTTCTAGACCAAACTCAGGACGATACTACCTATAGGTTTGGGTGCCAAGATAGTGACGGAGTGGCGCCGTGGGCGCCACGCAATATGGTATACCTATGAGAAAAAATACATCAAAAACAAACAATATAGATTCGGGGTTTACAACTTGAATATTGCGTTGGAAACAATAAATAGATGATGTATCTTGTAGAATAAATAAACCTAAGCTCTTTTCTCTCCCCAAACCCATTCGTTACCTTTGAATACTTATAAACTCTTAGTATCAAACTCACACTGATGTAGGGGAAAATGAGGGATTTCACCGATAAGGGAAAGTAACAAATGACGGTTAATAAGCCAATGGCCACATTAACTAGTGGAAGATTTCCATGACCTTCCCTCTTCCCGACCCTCCTGCCTACAAGCTGGATATTCCATAAGTGGCCAATTTCTAGACAAATCTCAGGACGACATACCTATAGGTGTGGGTGCCAAGATAGTGGCGCCATGCAGTACCAGTACCCCTACCACCAATACCACTAATACCAGTCTTATGGTGTACAGTGCCACTACTTGAGTGCGTGGTACTGATTAAGTAGTGGGTACTATGGTACTATCTGCTCTGAATCATTTCGTGTGAGATAAATGATATGAAATCATTCCTTTTTTCCCCACAAAATCAAGCACGTTGTTTTCTCCAACGGCTGTTCAAAATTTTATGTAATTTGTCTCATTTGATCATTCAGAGTAGATACGGAACTCTTTGAAGCCAGGTCTCTGCCTTACCTCGTATCCTACGTTTGTTGAGTTTCATTTGACGAATTTATTGTTTTGATGCGTATATGTCCGAAATGGGGAGTATTCGTTTTTTTCTTTTCTGAAAAGGTATTCAGAACTCTGGAAAAATGGTAGTTTGAAGGTCGTTTTCCAAAATAAGGGTTAGTTTTTAAATAAGGGTGATTAAAAGCAAAAATGCGGCAAAAAATGGCGTGTCGGGTCTGTTGACATTTGATTGGCTGTTGGCCCAAGGAGGGCGAAGGTTCTCAGTGCTGCCAACTACCCAACACCAGAAATGGCAACCTTCAAGAACCTTTGTTGTGACTATGTGAACCTCCCCTCGGTTTGATTTTGAGGACATAATTTTTTAATTTACTTACAAATTTGTGGTTCTGTACATCGTTTAAAGTGATGCACTAGCGCTCTAAGCGGGATTTGAGTTGAACTACTTGGCAGATTGCCAGATAAGTCATTTCTAGCGGGAACTCAGAAATTTGGATTTCACTCGTTTTCTGCCTAGACTTTCCAACATAAACACCTCATTATGTGGTAAATAAGTTAATTTCCATTATTGAACAGAATTTGGCACACACAAAAAAACAAGAATTTATAGCCCACGTTCATTGACCATTGCAGAAGCGCTTTGTTTGAAACTCGAGGCCGACGCGAGGCTGAATGCGGAGGCGCGGTCCTGCACCGGCGCTCTGGCCAGTCACCCGCGCTCCAGGGATATCAAGCTGGACAACTTCAGCATCACATTTCACGGCTGCGAGCTCCTCCAGGACACCAAACTCGAGCTGAACTGTGGTCGTCGCTATGGCCTTATCGGCCTCAACGGAAGTGGTGAGTAGTCGATTTCAAAAGATGTGCCCTTTTGCGTTTCCGAATCCCCCTCGAGTTCTATGGCATCCCACGACGTATTCATTGAAATAACTCCAGTAAGCCTGGGCTTCACAAGCTCCTGCAGTTGTATGGCTTCTCTTGGTGCCATTTGACAACTACACAGTAATTTATTTATGATGCTCCAACGAGAAAAACACTGTAAATTTCAAGTTTTACTTCCAAAACGTTGGTTTTTTGCGGATTTTCAAAGAAAATGACGCTATTGCAGTGGGTCCAAAATCTTCCAACTTGGATTTTTGAAAATTTTTTATAGGTAAATCCTTTTCAGAGCATCCTGAATCCACCCGTAGATTTCAACATATATGCATATATTTATGTATCACTTCAGAGGATATCCTTGGGTACATTAAAAGTTCCAAATTTTGCCAAAACGTTCGTATTGCCAATCAGAAGGATGGGTTCGAAGATGAGCAATTTTAAAAAATTCGAAGGGTCAAATTTGAGTTTTTAGTGGTTGAAAATCGGTAGCAACCGCTAAAATCGCGAACAGTAGATGACAAAGTGGAATTGGAAGGTCGAGTAAAGAGCGAAAAATACTATTTCAGTTTTTTTCATACAGACCAGGGGCCAAATTAAGGTATTAAGGGCTAAAATCAATATTAATTCACTTGGCGTTGTGTGCGATGGTAATTCACGAAGGAGGGACTATTTCGGTGATGAAAATATTCACCTCAAAACAGAACGGCTCAAATTTGACTTTATAATGGTAAAAAAAAATTGGTAAAAATGGCTAAAATCACGAAAAAATTACACAGTTATACGAAAACTGATACACTGTTTCTTGCTATATCATCTTTTTACACAATAGCGCGAATATTTCTTTGGATTCGCCCATATAGCCATGCTGCATGACTGGTTGTACTTCATGATGAGCGAAGGACCCATTTCGAATTGTACTGTTACAACTTGCTCGATTGGATTTTAAACTGCATGAATCAGCCTTCATTGCTATAGTATATATATATATATATATATATATATATATATATGCTGTGTATATGTATAATACCCTGCTTGAAAAGTCGCTGACAGCCCCAAACTCCAGCATTGCTGCAGCTGTTGCCAGCTGCATAAAATTCCAAGGACGAATGTAGAACCACTCCTAAGATTTTTTGTTGCGAACTATGGATTGCTGCCCTGCTGCAAGGCAAGCTGGCACAGTAGCATTGCTGCTTCCCTGCTTGTCCTGCAGTTCAAAAATTTTGGTAGAACTAAGTTCCGGAACATTCTATCTGGATAATGATTATAGCAAATTCACGTAGCTTAGTGGAAGTGAGTTTGAAAGTAGACATTGAAGGCTCATCATATTGATCATTTCTTGATATCACAGGAAAATCAACTCTTCTGGCGGTTTTGGGCAACCGCGAAGTTCCAATCCCTGACCACCTCGACATCTTCCATCTGACGAGGGAGATGCCCGCGTCGGATAAGACCGCCCTCCAGTGCGTTATGGAAGTCGACGAAGAGAGGATTCGTCTTGAAGAACTTGCAGATAAGCTGGTCGCTTGTGAGGATGATGGTAAGGATTGGTGAATTTCAGTTTACTTTCATGTTCCGGTTTACGCTTTAAGTGACTTGTCGTCACCGCTCCGGCCCTTGTGGATCGGAAGGCAAGGTACGAAATAGGTTTTGCATATGAACGCGATTGCCGGACGGTGTTGACCGGGTAGATGACCACCTCGTTTCCCTTGGCTTCTGATTGTTGGCACTGTCACAGCTCCTGTGTCTATGTAAATCACTGCCAGCCTTGGCTGTCACCTTTAAAAATCTCTCATTCCATACAGAATCCCAAGAGCAGCTCATGGACATTTACGAGAGGCTGGACGACCTGTCTGCTGACACGGCTGGGGCCCGTGCCGGCAACATCCTCCACGGTCTCGGCTTCGATAAAAACATGCAGAACAAGAAATGCAAAGATTTCTCAGGAGGTTGGCGTATGAGGATTGCCCTCGCTCGTGCCCTCTACGTCAAACCGCATCTGCTGCTTTTGGACGAACCGACCAACCACTTGGATCTGGACGCTTGCGTGTGGCTTGAAGAAGAATTGAAAACGTTAGTATGCAATACTGTAACGGCCGTTTCGCAATTAGCACCTCGCTCTATGCAACATGATGTTGGCAAACAACCACATGATGTTTGGTTGTTTTCTGTGGAAGGGCACACTAATTAAAATAACAAGATGATGTGCCTTAATCGACTTTCTGTCCAATATTTCAGGTATAAAAGGATTCTAGTGATAATTTCGCACTCTCAAGATTTCATGAATGGAGTTTGCACGAATATCATCCATTTAAACAAGAAGAGATTAAAATACTACACTGTACGTATAATTCCAGCATTTTTTCCACGTACATAAAACAATACAGTTTGGTTTACGTTGTCGAGTATTTGATTTAATTGCTCGTTATTTTCCAGGGTAACTATGATGCTTTCGTTCGAACGAGATTGGAACTTTTGGAAAACCAGATGAAGCAGTACAACTGGGAACAGGACCAAATAGCGCATATGAAAGTGAGTATTTCTGTGTCCGTCACCACAGACTACGTATTTTTCTGGTCTCAGTGTGTTACTGTCTGCGATAAGGTCTTGTTTTGTTGGGTATGTTGGATAGAAACATGAAAGCGTGTATGTCTTTACCTGCCATCGCAGACCACGTCTAGCTATGATCTCAGAAGGTCATTTATCTACAGTTTGGTCTTCATTGTACATACATCTAAACCAGTGGATTACTTGTGGTTGGATGTGTTTGCGGGATTTCCACTGCAATTTCTGTTGGATGGCCTCAAAAAGTTAATAGATAAGGTCTCAAAGTGTTAAGCTGCGGCGACACTGCCACCGGACTTGACTTGACTGGAGCCTCCGGACTGGTGACCGGAGGGTGGTGCGTCACTGCCACAGGACTTGACTTGACTTGACCGGAGCCACCGGAGGGTGGTGCGACACTGCCACAGGACTTGACTTGCCTGGCGTCACCGGACTCCAACCAGTCCAGTTTGTTCTTAGTCGTCACAAGAGTGTGTCCTCCGAAATGGAAGCCATTCTTTGTGATTTAGAATCAAAATCCGATTCTGATGAAGAGATAGAACTAGTGACAAGTGTTCTTTCTTTGAATAAGTCGTGGATGTCACCATTTGTTTCCAAACGGGCACAACACGGTGAATTTCACACCCTACTCGCCAAATTGAACGATGTTCAATTTCAAAACTATTTTAGGATGAGAAAAGAGCAATGGGGGCTGCTTTGGATGGCTCGAGGGGTTGAAAATCGCAGTATAGGGGGGAACGGAGTCAAGTCTCAACCCTTGCAGACCGGATCACAACGGAGTCCGGTGGGTGGCTCAAGTCAAGTCAAGTCAGGTCCGGTCGCAGTCTCGCCACTCCTCTTTGAAATAAGAAGGATGGGTTCAGACAGGCACGCAAGTGAGATAAAGTCAAGTCCGGTGGCAGTGTCGCCGCACCTTTATGGATTACTGTTGTTGCTACAGCGGTCAAGTTGGCAGAAACACTAGTTGTTCTATTCTACGGATCCACAATTGGTTTGCTGTGGCGAACAAACCATTAACTTGAAAGTCACTTGGGCGTTATATCTAGCTTCGGTCTCATGGGTGCGCGTTGTTTGAGCTTCCTCGTTGTGACCAAACCTGTTTGCAGTGCTTGTGATGTTCAAGTGGCTTCGAAGTGGATGTCGGTTGCGCAAGTGCACTGGGTGTAAACCCACAGTGAACAAACCTATTTTAATCGTCCACTCAACTCACGTGCACTTGGGTGGTTGGTGCAGTATGGGATGTTAGTGCATTGGTTACGACTTATAAATAAAAAGTCATTATAGAAACAATAATCGTGTTTCCACGTAGTTCCACTTACATCTTGCAATTAATATTTATATTTTTCAGAATTACATAGCGAGGTTTGGTCACGGATCAGCCAAACTCGCGAGGCAAGCTCAGTCCAAAGAAAAGACGCTCGCCAAGATGGTGGCTCAAGGTCTAACCGAGAAAGTCATCACCGACAAAACCGTCACATTCTATTTCCCGTCCTGCGGAACCATTCCCCCGCCTGTCATCATGGTCCAGGTAAGGCAGATGTTCGAATGGCACTAGGTGTTAATTTAGCTTTTCCAAACTAGCTGGGGTACCTAAATAACGTTGAGCTCACACGAGTGTGTAGAAATGGTTAGTGCCGGGTGGAGGGAAGTGGGTAGTAGATGAGCCGGTACTCGCCTCGTCTGAACACGTGCACTCTCCCGGTAAGTGAACTAACCTGGGGATTAGATAGCCCTAGGGGCTGTTTACTAACCCACTAGCTTACCCCCTCATCAATTTCCTTCTAGCTTATCTGACTAGCCCCATCTGAACTAGTGGGCTAGCATGCCAGTTCTAGTCCAAAATTCCCTTCCAGGTTTGTTTTTCTGGTGCAGACACAACTTACACTCATTTTCATCTCATTCAACAAACAGACGGATGCCCCCAAGTTGGATCGCCAGTCAATCAATTTTCTCCCCCCACATCTTATACCTATTAAACAATTTCAAAAATTAATGTTCTGAAAATGTTGGGCCCATTGCAGTAGCTTTAACTTCTTTGAAAATTCGCTAATTAAATGAAAAATATGATATAGAAAGGTGCCTAATACCTGTTACAATAATTGTGGGGAGGGGATGAGGGTGCACTCTAATCCGTTTGCATAAGGTGCTTGGAATACTTTATTTTGAAATCTGTTAAGGGAGGGGGAGTGGTATGCCATTCACCAGTATTGCCGCTGTTAGGTCAATGGAATGGGCGAAAACCTTAGTTCGGTGCCAAACCATAAGGAGTTGTTTAAATGTACTTACTTAATCTTGTTTATTTGTGCTTACAGAACGTCAGCTTCCGGTACAATGAAAGCACTCCTTGGATTTACAAGAATTTGGAATTCGGTATCGATCTGGACACGAGGTTAGCCCTGGTGGGACCCAACGGTGCTGGCAAAAGTACCCTTCTCAAACTCCTGTATGGAGACGTAAGTGTTCCAGTGAATATAAACCACCATCCTTGTGACGCGCGCGATTCGTTTCAAAGCACTGAATGATTTTGATTTGAATCGATTACAGCTGGTGCCGACTGAAGGGATGATTAGGAAAAACTCTCATCTACGGATCGCCCGGTACCACCAGCACCTGCACGAGCTTCTAGACCTGGACATTTCTCCGCTGGATTACATGTTGAAGAGTTTCCCCGACGTGAAGGAGAAGGAGGAAATGAGGAAAATCATCGGTCGCTACGGGCTTACGGGGCGGCAGCAAGTGAGTTTTCTTGATCAGCTGTGCGTCTGTAGAACCTTGCAGCTCGAATAACATTGAGTTCAGTAAACCTTCGGATGTGTAACTTTAGCGAAACCCGTTTTTAAAATGGAATCTGGCGGGCTTAGTTGTGGTAGAGACCTCCAGGTGGTGTCATCCTTTCAATGGCTACTGGTAAAGTGTGCTGCGGCAGCACCATATTATTTGTCTTGTGAACCCAACTTGTGGCACACATCCTTGATTTCACTATTTCTTGATGAAGCCGCCAAACCTGTGGTGGAAGGTAGAAGGAACATGACAGCGATTCAAGTAATACACTGTTTTGGAATCCATTCAGGGAGCCTGTTCACTAAAAGATATTATCTCTCTTGATAATCTCCCGGGAGAGTCTCTCCTAGATGTCTCCCGGGTTCGTCTGCTTTAATGAAGAGCTCTTATGTATATAACTCCTTCAACTCGTAGATTGAGCCGCCTGGGGGCCTATTCACTCAAATATATTATTTTAAAAAATCTCCTGGGAGAGATAGTACCACCTCTCAGGAGACAGCCTCTTCCAGATGTCTCCCAGGGTCGTCTATTACTGAATAGCTCTCAACCCGTACGTTTTTACGTATGAATTGATAAAACGTACATATTTTTAATGAACAATCAACTTACCTTTACGAGATGAAAAAACACATCAAAACGACCGAATGTTAGCCGCAAAGGATGATACACGATCACTATCAGACAAACGAGAAATGGGAAAGAGACTCTCTTCTGAGAAAAGACACCTTATTAGGTGTCTCCCTGAAAGAGATCGAAAATGCCAAAATGGCCACCAACTTTCTTTTAGAAATTACTAAATAATCCTGTCATGGGAACTATAAAAATCTCTTGACAAAAGCGAGTCGGACCGAAGAGATGTCTCTTTGGCTTCGAGTATAGGCCCCTAGATCTTGTTTCATTGAACCTATTTAGTTGAATAGATGTTAGCCGCTCGAGTGCCCCATTGATGCGCGTAGCATCTGTTGATACGCTGCTCCCCCCTCCCCTCAGACTTCAGTCTTCGTAAAGTGAACATAGTGCAGCACTTGTAGCAGCTGCCCACATTTTCGTAAATGCTGTGATTTCAAGGAAGAAAAAACGAATGCAATGCTGGTGGATTAGGAACATGTATGGGAATTGTGAATTTTAAAGTGGCTGCAGTTAGTTGGTAGATTTGCGGTTCCACCAAGTCAGTGTGCCGTACATCAATTTCACTCAGATGCATCCGGCAGATGCATTTTGCAGTTGGTTGGGCTGAAAATTGCAAAAGCTGACACCACAATGACATCAACACTGCAGCTGCTTGAAGATTATGATACACAATGGGACGACACAATAGAGCAAAGTGCGGCAACGCTGCCCCTCAACTTGTATCGTATCATTCCTATGATGTGACAGGGAAAACCCGCATTTTGAGCGATCAGGTCATATTTGATGCAGGGCGTTGCCAGTTGACGTCATAATTGCTACACAGTGGTGATACGATACTGCGATTTGATGCAAGTGTGTACAAGCCTTTAGAGGTGTTACGGTATTTGTTGGTGTTGACTGTTATTCTCTCACTTTTTTTTTTCAGGTATGTCCTATTCGTCAGCTGTCCGACGGGCAGAGGTGCCGAGTCGTCTTCGCCTACCTGGCCTGGCAAGCCCCCCACCTCCTCCTCCTCGACGAACCGACCAATCACTTGGACATGGAAACCATCGACGCTCTCGCCGAGGCCGTCAGCGAGTTCGAGGGCGGGATGGTCCTCGTTTCCCACGACTTCAGGCTCATATCGCAAGTGAGTTGAGGCTTCGGTCGACATTAGGCAGTTAGCCCGCGAGAGTTCCCTGTACATAGGATCGTCCATGGCGCCATAGGATTTGATGTTTCTGGCAAGAAATGGGGATGCTAACCTCAGCTGGAAGTATCCATGTACATCTTGGTGTACGCGGGTTGTCCAGAGGCAGTAAGAGGGCATTCGTGATAACGCGACCTCCTCAAATTGCATAGACGCCGATTTCCTTGGTACAGTTACCAATTTGTCCACATCCGTGTCTATTTTAAAGAGGAATAACTGCGACTTCTGTTTATATTGGCAGTTTCCAGGGTTAAAAGTAGGTTCGATTCTAGGGGCCGGTCTCACCAAAGTTTTTGATCACCATTTACTCATTAAACCGAAGGTATCAGGTGTTTAACACTGGTGCCGAGTTTCACCAACCTCGTTTAAGACAGATCGATGATCAAAAAAGGCAAATCGACGATCAAAACTAACCAGCCGATTTTGGGTGGTCAGCGTTCATCAACCGTTTACAGTTTTGCCATTTTGACAGTTTTCGTGCGACCCATTCTTCTATTATTATTATTCTTGATATTATTATCATTCTGCATCCGCAAAAATTAGTAGGGGACTGATTAGGGCATTTCTGTTGGTACTGGAGGACGAAGATTTCACAATTCGCCGTCTTCGATGGATGAGAGAGACCTCGATGATATCGATTCTGTGACGAGGTACCTACAATATAATCAGCTGAAATGGCTTTCAGGTTTTCTCGTTTGTTTAAACTGATGGGGGATAGAAACAACTTCACCTACTTATCAGCAAAAAGTTGTAGTCAATCATGCAGTTCTTTGGATAATTAATTCTGCCATTTGTTTCTAACCATTTTCGGTTTGAGAGATCGGGATTTCGCATTTGCGCAAGCATAGTTGAGCTATACGATTGAAAATTAGCAATAAAACTACAATTCCAATCGCAATCACATTCATGGAGGACAGTCTACTATCTGCCCATCAAATTTGAATGAAATCGGACCATTTGTTTGTGAGAAAGTGTGTAGGTACATAACCTACCTACCTTGGGGGGGACATTGATTGATGTGCTGCATAGAAAATATATTTTATTACAGGAACGACAGATAAAGCACTGTCGGTTTTCTTACACTCAGTAATGTAAGACTGCACGAACTGCGAAATTTGTAAGGGCCTAATGAGGAGTACATGAGTCTGAAGTTGACTGTTTTTTGGTTTATTATTTTCAATAATGAACCATTGGAATCTGTAACGGTCCGCGTTTTCGTTTTCCGACGCTGACTGCTGGTTTCCGCGATTTCTACAGTCAACAAGCTTTCTTTTTAAAAAAAACAACGTAAACGCCAAAAAAAAACACGAGTAGGTACTTTACCTCACACATTGATAACGCAGTTGCTGTTAATCGTCCCCAGTACCCCCATTTTGGCGCCGTTAATTGCACTCGTGAAGCCCACATGTCCTTAACCAACGCTTGTAATCTTTGATTCGATAAAACAGTCATCTGTTTTATCCATGTTCAGGTAGGAAGTATTGGTGAAACCTGCCCTAAGAGTTTTGAGACCAACCTCACTCTCTCCTACGATGAATAATCCTTTTTCTATGAGCTTCCAAACTTTCCGCAACAAGTGACGTCTTTGGCGCGACCCTCTTGCCAGTGTGACGTCACTTGTGGAAACTTCGAAATCCCATAGAAAAAGAACTATTTATCATAGGAGAGTGGGGTTGGTCTCAAAATTCTTAGACTGTAACCGCCTTCATACAAAAGTATTAACGTCCATGGGTACTCGCCATTGCTAAAATGTTTGAAAGCCACTCACCATTGTCTCTCACAGTCCAAATCATCAGGTGGACATCGTAAGGGACATATTTTGGTGATTTGCACCAGTTTTGACGTTTGAACAGTTGAATTTTTGATACAGGGTCAGAATGCCTTGAATCGAATTTCATTGCAATTTTAATAATCCATATTTTGAAAATGCCGGATTCTGTTGCATAGGAGGATTTTCTCCAAAAATTTGATTAAATTTAAATAGTCTGAACTCCGTCGTCATTTTCAAGCCTGAAAAACGTATCCTCAACTTGTTTTTACTTCCCCAAATTTTAGTCTTTAAATCCCTAAATTTCAACCTTGAAATCCCGTCAATTTCATTCTTGAATTCCCTTAATTTAAGTGTTGCAATCCGTGAATTGCGGTATTAAAATCCCTGTATTGCACTATTGAATCCCTACGTTTCAGCCTTTAAATCCTTTAATTTCAGCCTTCAAATCCCTAACTATATTGTAAGTATTATAAAATTCCCAAATTTTAGTTTTTCAATCCCTAACCTTCAATCTTCAAATCTATTAATTTTTCGTTCTTGAAATTCCTGAACTTTGGACTAGAAGTCCCCATATTTTAGCCTTGAAATCCCTTAATTTCAATCTTAAATGGCCTAAATTTTGGTCTTAAAATCCTTTAATTTCGCCTTGAAATACCTAAATTCCAGTCTCGGAATCCCCAAATTCCCTTATATTTCACTCTTAGAATCCATAAATTCCCTCGTTTTTTAGTCTTGAAATCCTGAAATTCATGTGTTGACAGCCTGTTCGTCAAGCCAGGTGATTTGATTTGGACGCTTTTTGCTTTTCCCAGGTCGCCGAAGAGATCTGGGTCTGCGAGAAGGAGACAGTCACCAAATGGAAAGGCGGCATCCAAGAGTACAAGAACCACCTCAAAGCGAAAATCATCAAGAAGAACGCAGCCGAAGAGGCCAGCCGGAAGAAATAATTCGGACATTTCCGAGCCCGCAGCTATGGAATCCAGAAAGTTTGAGAACCAGCAATCAATTCGACTTTCCGGTTATATCGCAATCAATAGATGAAATAAACCTGAACCCGTTTGTATGTGATAAATTCGCAATAACATTTTTCGTTCGCGGGAAACAAATTGAACCCCTAGAAACCGATAACCGCAACAAAACGCCAAGAATTGTGTTTCCGTCATCTCAAATCTTAATATTAGAAGAAGAAAAAAAATTCTAACCACCAATACTGAACACCTTATTATTTTGATTTCGAAATTTTTCGAGAATTGGTACGATTTTGCGAAGTTTTATGGAATTCAATGGGGTTTTGATACTGAGGGTGTGATGAAGTGCGAGTGAATCGAAGAGGTGTTTTTTTTTTCTTTCAGTTTTCGATTATGTTGAAAATTGTAGTTATTTCTTTAAATGAATTCTATGATGACTAATTAAAAGAAAGAAAAAAAACCTACATCCAAAATCCAGAAGTGAGTTTTTGTCGTTATTGCCTGGCCCTCAGTTCGTGCTAGTTTTCTTTTTATATTGATCGATATAACTGGCTGAATAATTTTGGTCTCGGGTATGAGACTTATCAAGCTAGTTCCAGTACTTCGACAAATCTCACCTGCCGCTTCGAAAAATCGGATACTAACACCAAGAGTTCTTTCGTAAAGGGGCTCATTTTTTACAAATTTTGGAGCAAAACTCTGCAAATGTAGTGTTTTTAGACGATATTTTGAACAGAAAAACATGAATCAATTCATCGAATTTAATAATACACCTTTCGTAGTTAGCCATCGTACAATGTGGAATAATCCGTTAAAAAACAGACCTTCAACGTACTACCAATTTATATTTAATACAAGGCTTTTCGCTCACATCTGTGTTTATGTGAGTACCTATCTGTGGATATAACTTAAATCACTTGGGGCGGAGTAGTGGAAATCCATAGCAAAAAAACTACAGGATAAAAATAGAGCAGTCTATTTCCACGTAAACTAACAAACTGTAGACCGGTTTCGGTTGTTAAACCATCATCAGTACATAATAGAATGAAACTACTGGAACTTGAGCTCCTATTTATACAACTCGAGTGAATTGAAGTGCAATCTCATTGGCTGTTGAGGCCAAGGAAGTGAAAGGGAGGCGGAGCCTTATTGGGTGGAATACAACACTAGTGAAAGGTGGTACATTCTGATTGGAAAGGAGGTAGGGCAAAAGGAAAAGGAAATAAATCGATTAAAGGTGAATGATTTTGGAAATTGATTTCATTTACAGAAGAGCCTAATTTATGAATTTTCAGCATTTCCAATTGTTCCAATGCATCCAGTTTCGAACCTTTATTACAAAGATGAATTATCCCAACTGATGAATTGTTCCTATCAATACTGAAGTTAAATCCATGACCCTCCTCCCTTGGATGATTAGCGAAAGCCGAATTACCAGAACCATCCCTAAAACATCGTTCGTGTTCCCTTAATCTTTCCCTGAATTTACGTCCCGTTTGACCACAATATTTAACTCCACAATCGCATTTCAAAAGATAAACCCCACTCCTGTCCTCTACAGGAATTTTATCTTTTACTTTACCAAGAATTTTCTTTATAGAATTTTGAGAATAAAACCCCACCCTAAACCCCCCCTTTTACATTATATTTCCTAGTTTCTGTGATATCCCTCCATAATATGGCAAACTAACCCATTTTCTATTATTTCCTCATTAGTCATTACCTCCTACTAAATTTTAAACAGCCCCTTGAAATTTCCTATTAGGTAGTACTAACTACGCCGTATTCTGTCAATTGACTGTTTTTTATAACCATTGGACTCCGATATTGCATATATAATCTCTCTCTCTTTTTGAAAGTCACCATCGTTCATAGGGACAGACAATGCTCTATGAATCATACTATAAAAAGAAGCAAATTTGTGAGATGGCGGATGATTTGAACTATTATGAATAACAACATCAGTATATGTGGGTTTTCTAAATACAGAGAATTCATGTGCACCCCCTCCAATTTGATAGTTATTATTTAGTTTTTTTTTATTTGAGGATGTTCAGAATTTGAGCGAAAACCTTTGTTTTTAATATAAATTGGTAGTAAGCTGAAGGTTTATTTTTTATTTGATTATTCCACATAGAAAAACATGAACACTTGACGCCACAAAATGGCCCATTATCGTACTCATCCCAATATAATTGTGGATATTTTGGAGAAACGTGGTTAACTCATCTGGAACGAAACATACATACACGTTTATCATGTTGTTGGTGCCAGCCATTTAGTATTACTCGCGGGGTGAAGGTGAAGATTTGAAACAGCTCTCTGGCTGGATACCAACCAACTGGTACTGTCTAGACAGGCATCTTCTCTATTCCAACAATCCCAGGACGCATTTGACCCAAAGCCAGGACAAACACCAGGACACGATGAACTCAAAGGCGTAGAATCAGCCTTTCAAATGAACATCAGGGACTTGTGGAGAATTTGGAGGTCCTTAATTTATCACGCAGGCCGAGAATATCTTGTGTAGGTCCTACCGTTTGTCTGGCCCTTTAAAGGAAATTGGAATTTAAAAACTTCATTCTACATTTACAGAGCCCTATGACATCATGCATAGTAAATGCTTAGTTAACCTATATCTAATGAACCTTGTAGAAGCCCTCCCACCAGAATATTCCCTGCCGAGGGCATTCTGCTGGAGCGTTCACGTTACTTATCAGCTGAAGAATCCCCAGCTACTTATCAGCTGGAGAATAATGCAGGTAACATTATTTTTTATGGAATATCGCGCAGTCAAAGTGATATTTTAAGGAAATAAACTAGAAATATGCAATGCTAAACAAAATTGTGGTCGTCAAATCTTTCTCGACAATTTCTCACCTTGAGAATGGGCAGGGCAGCCATCTTCACAACATAGATTTCCCACGGGATTCTTAAAAGCTGGAAGGTCCGTTCCGATAGGCATTCCTGGACCATTCTACCCAAGCCACGCCTCTTTTTATGAGTTTGGATCACCAGAACTGGTCCTGGATCGAGAGCTGGCTGTTCAGACACTGTTCGGGACTCGTTGTAACAGTCTTGGATTTTTTCAAGGACTGTTGATCCTGCACATGCGCACTCGATGCTTCTGCCTTCACTTTATGTGGAAGGTTACAGTATTTCAGGTTATCCATTGGGGCATCAGCACGCCTTTGGACAAACACAAAGTTTGTCCTGACAGACAGTCCAGGACTGGTTCAGTCCTGAATTTTTTCGAGGGCTGTTGATCCTTCAAATACACACTCGATGCTTCTGCCTCAAGTCTGTGTGGAAGGTTACAATATTTCAGGTTATATATTGGGACAGCAGCACGTGTTTGGACAGACACGAAGTTTGTTCCGACTGACAGTCCAGGACTATTCGGGACTAGTTGTAACACTCATGGATTTTTTCGAGGACTGTTGAACCTGCACATGTGCATTCGATGCCTCTACCTTCAGCTTATGTGGAAGGTTACAGTTTATCCGTTCTGACATCAGCACATGTTCGGGCAGACACAGTTCTGGACGGTTCTGTCTCCTCATTTTCAGAACGCAGTTCCATCCTGAACCAGTTCAGGACTGTGTGTCCGAACAAACAAGGACTTATTAGGACTTATATATTAACGTTGTCTCAATCCCTGTTTCTGATTTGACCTGGTAGAGGGCAATGTCGGCTGGCAATATTCTAGTGGGAGGGACAGTCAATATTGTATATGATAGATTCAACAGTTACCTTGCTCAGTAAATTATTATACCAGAATAAAGTGGCTGACGCTGATCTCATCAATCAACTCTGAAAGGTAAAACGTTCATACGTAAGTATGTTTTTCACTAGTTGTAGGGACATGAGAGATTTTAAAGCTGTTTTCACAATCTATTACAAGATCGAGGTTGTAGTATTGCACAATTCCAAAGTTTCGTTATTAAAAATTATAGATCAAAAACAGGTTATCCAACAAGAACTTGAAAATTTAGAACTGAGGAGAAACAAGAAGGAAGAAATGGCAATAATAATAATAATAATGACAGTTATTTATAAATAGAAATTGAGAAAGGCAGGACAACCAAACCAAACAAGTCCTGGTAAACCATGACGGATGGCAACCCGATATTTAGGAACATACCTACAGTTTTTATGGCAATATACGTTGGAAAATTTAAATATACGTTTTGGCTTATAAACATGGTTTTTTACTCGACCTACCCATGAATTGGAAAGAACATTTATGTACTGTCCAGAGCCTTGATGGAGCTTCTTTCCACTTGTTCATCATATTACGAAAATGGTGATCACTGCACAACCTCTGCATGGTAGTTTACGTATGAATGTATAGTATATTTATATATGGCACATCTATATCGGAAGGATAATAGTGCAAATAATTTCCACAACCTTCTTGTATTAATACTGTTTTTTCGTGGTTTTACAGCTCCAAAAAAAAGTTTTTTGGTACCAATTTGTAGGTTTTTCAAGACTATGGATGTTTTAAAAAAATGGACCATCTTATCAAAAATGGCTATAGGCGAGATCAGCGCCGGATTTAGGTTTGTTGCGGCCCTGGGCCTACCTATATCTGTAAGTGGCCCCCTGGGTATAATAAATTCAATTATTTTATATTCTTATTATAAATGTATATTTTATAATACAAAATCATTAATATTCTTGAATTTTACAAATTAAGTTGTCTTGCCTTCCGAGACGAAAATTCTACAATTCATCAAAATCTAAGATTTAAAAAGCTCCGCGTTTAAATCTAGCTAAAGCTGGATAGTCTTGAATCTGAGCAAGTATTTCTCGAGTAATTGCGAATTCTTTTCAAAATGCTGAATGATCTTTCGCCAGATGCATTTGATGTCCATATATGACCAAATTTCTTTCGTTCAAAACCCTGTAGGTATGTCAAAATAACATGTACTAGCCGTTGTATATATTTTATTTATTTATTTAAAACTGTACATAGGGACTTTGTTTATATATGCGTTTCTTAAGCCAGGTTTTTTATTTATATCCTTAATTTAAAAAAGCAAAAAAATCCTCAGCTTTGCGGCCCAGTGGAAAATCCGCCGCTGGGCGAGATTGAAGAGATTTGAAATTTTTTTTGATCAGGCTCGAAATATGAGACCGGAAACCGGGATGGCGCACCTTCGATGGGCCACCCAATATTTCAGGAACACGTTATTTTATGTCTGTGCAGTCTGGAAGTATCTTATGGATGGGAAGATTCTTAAATGTAGGTAGTTAACAAGTAAGTACATAGTGGAAGAAGTAATAATGACTTTCTTATAAGTAAATGTAAGAATTTGAGAAATCCTGTAGATTTTCTGGAAGTTCAAGAAACCCGGAAATGTCCCCAGGACGGGTCAAAAGACAGGAAAATAACCAAACAACGCAAAAATTCAAACATTTCCTGGGAATCCAGGACGGATGGCAACCCTAAATTAGCACTATCAGACATCTATTACATTTTGGTTTATTATTCTGCGAATAATACTCCTATGTATTCGTTCAGCAAAAAAGTTTTTGAATATCCCCACTCAAAATTTCATCTTTTGCGTTTCAAGGTGAGTAGATTCCAAAACGCTACAAATTATTACACACCGGTATATTATTTACTTGTATAGATGCCCCTTCTGTGTAGATCAGATCACTGTTTTCAGTCGTCAATACCTACCCCCCAGGAAAGCCGTAAATCAAGTAACTGGAGCCGGACCGGGAATTACAGTTTCATAAATCACTGAAAACTATACCTCACAAGCGCATGTTCACTAAAACCTCAACAACAAAAAACTCGAAAACCCCCCATTTTTACTCCTATTTTTCACCCATAACACCCCTGGGTATATTCCGATCGGGCTGAAAACTTTCGGTACACAACTAGGGCCCAAACGGAGCCTGTGTGCGAAAGAACGAATTTTTTGGGCCGAAAATAAAGACAGATGGATGATACGGCGGACGAACATCGCAATTTTGGAATCTGTGCCTTGAAATTGAAGCATGAAAAAAAAACGCTGTAAAGTCCTTGTCACATGGGTTTATTATTCTATTGGACATACAGAAATTTTGGCTGTTCATTTATTGTTTCTTTCATTCGCGATAATTGAAACAGTTATTTTAGATGGTTTCCACAAATTTTGGCTCCCAAAAATAGCCTCGGCTCTTTTTTGGTTCATTATTTTGAATAATGAACCTTTGGAATCGAGCATGAACAAAAAATTGTTACCCCCCCCCCCTCAAAATTTGATGTTTTCCGTTTCAAGGTACGTAGAATCCGAAAATGCAATAAAAAAATGTCTGTCTGTCCGCCGTATCCCGTACTCAGCACTTTTCTTAGGTACTATGAGCCAAAATTGACGAAATTCGGGTTGCATGTTCCGTTCCTAGTTGGTCCTCGAAGCTCGGCGTTACTGTCAGTCATCTCTAAGGGGTTCAAAATAGGGGTTGCAATTTTAAGAACGCCTATACCTTTTTTTTACGTGAATCTTTTTACGGTTTTAAATAGTTCTTGAAATTACGAGTTTTTTGAGACCACCCGGAGCATTTTACGTCCCTCCGTTCCTTCACATTAAGGCCTCAAAATTTGCACTAAGTGTCTTGGTCAACAGGAGGGTGAACCAAATCGTATGCATTCAGCCCAGATATCATCACTAGGGAGCATCTGATTATAATCAAGGATGGCTGTGTGAAGTCGCGTTGGTTGTTCCGCGATATTATCCCATTTGAAAAATGAAGGCTGTTTTGAATTTCGTTGATAGGTACTTGTGCAACTTGAACAAACGGTGAAGTATTACTGATGGGCGAATTATTACACAACGGTTCATTATAGTATCTACGTAGAAGAGGCACCTATGCAGGTAAATTATTACACAACGGTTTATTATTTGCCTTATGCTTCATGAATAACTACAAATAATTAATGATTGAATTATTGAATCCCGCGAATATGTAGGAAACTTCAATTCCGGGGCCGGTTCCAGTACTGGATTTAGGGCTTTCCTGGGGAGGAGCACGAGGGTAGGTATGGACCACAGAAAACAGTGATCTACGCAGAAGGGGCAACTGTACAGGTAAATACCTAATAAACCTTTGTGTAATAATTTGCAGCGTTTTTTTCCTACAGACTATCTTTGAACATTGATAGTGCCATTCAATTGTCTTGATTCACCTGCTAATACTACTTCTACTGTTATTATACAAATTTATGGTGATTTCAGACAACTTCCTAGGTTTTTGACTCATAAAAAATGAATCTGGGGAGCTTAACCTTTATTACAACCTCAATTCTTCACTCTTTGTTCAAAATCAACTTCATATTCGGTCTTCTCGCCCTAAACAACATGGAAAACGATACCTCACAAGCTCATGTTCGCTAAAACCTCGAAAACCCCTATTTTACACCCATTTCTCACCCATAACACCCCTGGGAGAGAGAGAGAGAGAGGTTGTTTATTCAGAAAAAATAAGTAAATACAAACATTTTTCTAGTTAGTAGGTACATACAAAAATATTGTAAAGATAGGTAGGTTTTTCAGGTATACAACACTATTTCTAAGTTGAAAAAAATATGTAGATACTAACTATCTTTCTGAACCCTTGAAGGCGATGCCTGTGTAAGGGCAAGACAAAATTTGTATAGGTACATCCTTGTTGTGGAGTATTCCTTAATGTTCATAAATAAAACAATACAATGGTTAATAGAAATATGATAAAATAGTTAAAGCAATGTATGTAATACAGTTATTAGAAAACTGTGACTGCGGTTAGGTGCTATTTCAGTTTGGTCTATATAAATAATTTAGATTGTCTTTGTTTTGATCCAATAGCCATCTTTTAATTGTTTTATTCCACTTTATAGTGATTTTTAATATATCAATTTTGGTTTTTATTGTTTGGGGTATTTTATTAAAGATTCGTGGCCCAGTATAATTTATATTTTTTTGACCCAGTTTTTTATATTTGAAAGGTAGGGGCTGAAGGCATTTGTTCCTAGTATCATATATCTTGCTATTTGATATTGTTTCGTAATTTCCTTTATTACGTAGTTTAATGAAAAATTTAAGTACTTGTATGACATATAGTTGTTTTGTGCTTAGTTTATTGGTTGATATAAATAACTGATTTGTTGGGTATCTTCTGGGTAGTGAATGTATAATTTTAATAATCTTTTTATGGAGAACCTCAGTAGGTTTTAATATGTTGTCTGAACAATTGCCCCACACCACGATTCCATACATTAGAACAGACTGGATCAGTGCGTAGTATATACTGTTTAGGGTTTTTGAACTAACTAGTTTTCTGATTCTAAGGATAATGAAGATTGAATATCTTAAGTAATTGTTTACTTTGTTGAGATGGTGATCCCACCTTAAATTCTCATCAATTATTATCCCTAGATATTTCAGGTTGTCAGCTCTTCTAATTTCACTACAATTGCTACAGGGTTTTGAGGGGAAATCATTCAAGTGGAGGTCACAGGGCAAGGACAGTTTGTGTGATTCATCTGGAGAAGTTTTTTTATTTGTGCTGAAGGCTAAGTAATTGGTTTTATTTTCATTCAAAATAAGCATATTATCAAAAAGATATTGTTGTAATAGAGCAAGGCATTTAGTACTATTCTGATAAGTGAGCTCCCAATTTTTTTCGGGTGTATTGCAATCGGGCTGCCGAGCTTCGGAGCATAACTAGGAGGTAAATGTGTTCCCAAATGGGGACCCAAATTGAGTGTGGAAGAACGACGATTTTAGATCAAAATTTAACGTAAATTTAAGACTGAAACTTAGGTTTTATTGAACATGAGCCTTTGAGGTATCGTTTTCCATGTTTGATGACACTGTAATTCCCGGGCCGGCTCCAGTACTCGATTTAGGGATTTCCTGGGGGGAGCTCGAGGGTATTGACCACAGAAAACAGTGATCTATACAGGCGAATAATAAACCGTTGTGTAATAATTTGCAGCGTTTTCTGTGGCTGGAACGCAACATTTTCATTTTACCCTTCGTGCTGTCTAAGGAAAGTGAAATGTAGGTACGTCTGGCGCCCCTGGTTTCGATTACATCTCGAAGGATTTTCGTCAAATCTGATTTATAAATCCGCGGTATCAAACGGCTCGGGTCGTACAGACGATGCCGTATCATCGGAAATCCAGGTCGCTCCCTGGTGGGAGTTCGACCTCGGCGTGAAATCCTCTCAATCTGAACGTCTTGTTCGAATTTGACAGCTCAACTGACAGAAACGGACTCGTTTGACATCAGCTCTCAGCTGACATCATCCGCGAAAAACACCAGTGAGTCATCGAGACCACAAGTCCTATGCGGCAAAAGGAAAACCCCGGCAGTACAGTCCCTTCCAAACGAGCGCCAGAGATCAAAATTAAAATCGAAATTACCCCTTTCTCTGCAGACCAAGGTTTCTTTACACCCAATACCAACGTAATTCTATATTAACACTTTATTTTATCGATATTATAATACATACCTATATAATAAATTATAACGTAGCGTCTACAATATTGGCTTGGTTTGGAGACGAATACGATTTCGAATTTACGAGGGTCTGGAGACGGCGGTGGTTGTTAAACTATCGATAGTCAAGATTATCGATACAACATCGTTTCAAAATCCACCGCCAACTTTCAAAATATTCACACATTCCTTTTTTTTCTCAATTTCAAAAAATAACCTTTATTTTATTCTCTTACAAAAAAATTGGGTCAACACATTTTTCTTTTCTCATAAATTATATGATATCAAGGTGTCTACCTATTTATGGCCTTGATTTATGGTCACGCAGGTTGTGTACCTAACTGATAAATCAAGGCCCATAAATTTGGCAAGTTTCTTGGCAAGTGTTTTCACGTACCTGCCTAGGTACTCTAGTATACTAGTTTAATGGCAATTTTATGCTATTGTCAGTGAAACAAATATTTACCTACATAGTTTTTTGGTTTATTATTCAGTGAATAATACACCTACGTATTTTTATAACACCCCCTCAAAAATTTTTCTTTTACGTTTCAAGGTGCGTAGATTCAACAAAATGCAATGTCTGTCCGCCGTATCATCCATACCTACTTCATTTTCGGTTTAAAAAATTCTTTCTTTCGCACACATGCTCCATTTAGGCCCTAGTTGTGTCCCGAAACTTTGCAGCCCGATCGGAATATACCCAGGGGTGTTACGGGCGAAAAATGGGTGTAAAAATGGGGTTTTTTGGTGTTTTAGTAAAATGAGCTTTTGAGGTACCTTTTAGCGAATTTTCGAAGAAAAGGAAGCTATTGTTCTCGGTCCAAAATGTTTAAAACTCGAATTTCCGAAAGATTTTTATACCAAAATCCGTTTCAGACCATCCTGAATTCACTGCCGAAAGACACCAAAAATTATATATATATATATATATATATATATATATATATATATATATATATATATATAATTCCAGACGATCTCTCGAAAGAATTGAGATAAAAAGTTCAAATTTGCACGAAAAATCTGTCTTGGCAATCGACAGGCTAAGTTCGAAGATGGGCAGAATCGGGTCACTCTAAGGGGGAGTTTTGGGGAGTTTTAAGGGGGGAAAATTACCCATAAATTCCCAAAATGAAAAAGTCTGACAAGTGACACCTCATTTTAAAGGTTTTTGTACGCTGAACACGATGGTGAAATCAGAATTGCGATATCTCATTCCGTTCTCAAACTGGAGCACTTTGAAGATGAAGGAACGTGGTTATTTCTTGAGATGTTCTTCCTGGTTCGTCTGCTCTAATCTGATAACGGAATGGGATATCGCAATTCTGACTTCACCATCGTGTTCAGCGTTGGAAAATCTACAAACCGAGGTGTTACTCGGCAAAAAATGGAACAAAAAATTTGTTACGTATCAAATACCTACTCTTCTGGTATTCAAAACATTTTTGATTTCCCCCTCCTCCTCCTTCCACCCCAAATTTTACTTTGCGTAAAACTACTCCTGTTTTAATTTTGTATGGTATCAAGTTGGGAAAACATTGGCCGAAAATTAATTTGCAGAAAATTTTAGGCGGAGGAGGAAGATGCCGAAAACTTGGAAAATTCGCTCTTATAGCCATGCTGCATGACTGTGGTTTTTTCCATGTATTTTAGGGCGAGGAGACCGAATATGAAGTCGACTTTGACCGAAGAGTGAAGAAATGAGGTTGTAACGAAGGTTTAGCTCCTAAAATTAATTTTGTGTGTGTCAAAAACCTGGGAAATTGTATGAAATCACCTTCAATTTTTATAATAACACTAGAAAAAGTGTTAAATGGCGCTATCAATAATGAAAGATAATTTGAAAAAAAAAGGATTGTAAATCGTATTTTTGGGTGGCCAAAATTGGTGGAAACCATCAGAAATAGAGCTATTTCAATTATTGTACATGAAAGAAAAAATTAATGAACAGCAAATTTCTGTAGGTGTGTCCAATAGAATAATAAACCCATGTGACAAGGACTTTGCAGCGTTTTTTGATTTAAGGAGTAAATTATTGCTCAGCCAGCTCCTCATAGTAATAATTTAATTAAAATTTAAAATTAGTAATAATTATAATTTTCTTAGCTAGGTACTTCAACGGTTTCATTCCAAGCAGCTCTCTGGTTAAGGTGTAGTGGTATGGTCAGCAAACGACCCTATTTTTCCAGGAACCTACCCAAATACCTACTTTCAAATTACATAGGTAGTAAGCACTAAAGTACAGTGCCCTGTGGTATACCTTTTGATATAAAGTTATGTCAAATGCAGTAAATATTTATACAACTTTCAAATTTTAAAATTGAGCGTGATTAATCAAAATAAATATTAGGTATACGAGGTGCAGAAAAGAAAATTCTGCATCTCGTATAATATTTATTTTGGTTAATCACGCTCAATTTTAAACAATTTAACAAAGATTGTTTAAAGTTTTACAACAAAGAATATTCTGCAACACCTTCTAGAGAAAAATTTAGGCTTCCTTATAAAATAAAATTTTACGCTGGAAATGATCAAAAAATAATCCAATAATGAGGATTTAGGAGGTAATATTTTTATAGAGCCCTCTACTTGGTGCTTGATGAAGAATTTTAAAAATGTTTTCATACATTTAGGTAGGTATACCTAACTACCTTGGTATTACGTGTGTGCCTATTTTTCCTTTTTTTAAAAATCGCTTGGTACCTAATATTGAATTCCGTAAAGCTCCAGATGCCTCTCAGATGTCAAGTTTCAAGTTTTTAAATTGCTTTTATTCATGGAAAATACTAACTAAATAGTTATCATTGCATTATTAGAACGAAAATAGAAAAAAATATTATTAATAATTTCTTTCATATGTCAACAATATTTTTCCATAGAACTCACAAAGGTTGTACCTATGCGTGGGGGTGGGGTATCAATAAATAACCAGTTTTGTTCACGTTTGTCGATTTCCGTTATTATAATTGTCAATTATTAAAATTTTCAATTAAAGCTTAAAAGTTAGGCAGAATTCGATCCACATGTTTCTCAAAACAATCGAAATACACGGAAACACTCTTCGGCAGTCGAATCGGCGTTCTGTCTACAGTAGGTACTATACAGACATTTTCGAAAAATTTGCTAAATTCAAAAATGACATTTACAATATACATATCCGCAACTCGTCCAACCTGCTATAAAAAAAAAGACAATAATATTTCTTGTATACCCAAGTATTCATTATTTTCAAAACTACAATCTAACTGTAGTTACAATGATACCAATGTTACAATGTAAATGTTCTGAAGTATAATATTTTTGAAGTATATTTTCGATGTTAACTGTCATCTCTGTACAACTGGGTCTGTTAAATTTAAAAAAAAAAAATAAAGTGCTACAAGCTACAGGAAAAGGTGTTTTGTTCGATATTAGTGGATATCGATAGTATTAATCGATAGTGCCTCATTCCCCCTAGAACGGACTGTACGTTTCATATCGATCCCACCGCGGATGTACTGACCGAGTCAGCGGTCGTCTCACGGCTCTCAACGCTTTTTCAAGAAAAAAAACCCAATTTTTTCTCTTCCTTAAATCGTACGAATCGCGCAAATTTAATTCATCTTACAAGTGAATACGTTTTCAATATAAATTCCGAAAAATTTCGAGGTTTTCGGACGTTTCAAAAAATCGAAAAAGTGTGTATTTGACTTGGGCGGTACTTGAAAATGACGTCACGAGTATATATATCGCCGCGCCCTGTTGTAATAATCCACTCTCTCCATTTCGGTATCATCTGTTTGGAACTTGTTCTCGAAGAGAAGCGATCCTCACCGGCTTTTCAACGGGAGCTTGACCGAATTTACCGACTCGACCACCTCAACAACTACACATCAAAATGGTAAGCAGTTTAATTCAGTATTTAGTTGCTATTAGTGAGTAATACAATTTGACGTTTTGTAGATATCACGCAGCCCGTGTTTTTCCTACGTTTCGATTTCGTCGTGGGGTTTGTGGCCTACGTTCAAGGTCGGCGGGCATCAAACTTCGTTTTACGTTTATACATTGCATTCGTTGTTTCCTTAGTACAATTATTTCGGCTGTAGTTTTGATCGAAACGCCTTATCATATCGAATTTCGAGTGCTTCTCGATTTGTAGCAGAGAACAACCCTACTACTTGCCTAGTACCTACACAGGTTAGGCCTAAACCTGCACCCTGGCAGTTTCCGCCCGTGTTCAGAGCTGTACACGTACAATTTTTATAATTTTTTCACCTCTAAATACGTGGTGGTCGTTTTGGCTGTATGTGGGGATTTATGAGCGATTAGCGTTCGTGTTGCTGACAACCTGCTTCGTCATTTATTGCAACTGGATGGTGAATCTGCGGGCTGGTGCTATCTTAGTACCGCATCATCTACTTTGCTTATCAACTATAAACGTGTGAATCTGCAGTAGGTATATGATCGATTTTTCTATTATACTGTTTTTGAGTCCATCGTCGGAGCCGGTAAGATCAGAGGACGCATTCATGAAGCCGTGTCAAAAACAAATTTTCCTCATTAGTACCCTAATTTTGTTGCTGTACTACCGAAGGTAGGGAAGCCTTGGAGTCGTGATTGAGTAAAACAAATTACGTCCTCAAAAATGAAGATTTCCACTACCATTTTGCGTTTCAGACATCGAGTAACATTTTTGGTTTCGTGTCTGTCTGTGGTCATTTCCTTGTAACGCCCATAACTACCCGAAATAATGGTGGAAATGGCCTGAAATTTGGAGTGTAGGTGCGGGTTTGGTCGCAGATGGTGCAATACCAAAACCATTGAAAAAGTGCTGTAATTTTCGTCTGCGCGTGCGCAAACTTGAAATACTTGAAACGCCCATAACTATCGTTGAAATGAGTTCAAACTTGGAGGGTCGATCAGGAATAGTTATTTGATGGTTGTAAATGAATTTCATTGGAATCGTAAAGTAACTTTCGTCTGCGCATGCGCGAACTTGAAATGTTGAACATTTCTTGTAACGCTCATAACCACGCGAAAAATAGTCGTAGAGAGCTGAAATTTCGAGGTTATACGCGGGTTGAATCGCAGATAGTCTCCTATCAAAATCACTGAAATCGTGCCGTAACTATAGTCTGCGCATGCGCAAACGTGAAATACACCTATAAGTACCTTAAAAATCGTTGATGAGTTCAAACATGGAGGGTCGATCAGGAATAGTACTTCCGATAGTTCCATATGAATTCCATTGGAACCGTACTGTAACTTTCGTGTGCGCATGCGCGAACATGAAACGTTGAAATGTTTGATTCTATTACACATGTTGTCATTTATTACTACTCTGTTTATTGCTATGCAATCATTTTGACGTCATTTTTTTACCAACTGATCTACACGTCCGTTTTAAAATAACTGAGGAAGCTAATACTGCCCACCATCTTGGCAGGTAATTTGGACGAATAAACGAGAATTTATTTGTCGTCTTCCGTTTTGTTATCGAGATTCAACAGTAATCTCTCGGGGGGCCATAAGGAATTGAACGTGGCATTATCAGTTTGAGGGCATCTTTGATTGCGCTCCTCAAGGCTTATTTTTATTTATTTATTTAAAATTTACGGGTAGACCCCATTTTAAATACAATAATTAAAGATAGGATAATGCAATTAAAATTCCCTACACAAATAAACTAGGTATGTGCTAAATACAGAGAACAGCAATGAATATGCAAAAAGGATAATAGATCAAGCATAAGTGTCAAGCGATCCCCTCAAAAAAGATTTAAATTTAGAAAAGGATAAGGAGAAATCTAGATCAGGACAATTTAACAAATTAGCAGAACGTTGCATACGGGATACTGGAGAGTTTTAAATAATTTGTTGACTGGAAAGGAATATCGAAAAGTTTGGGGAATCTACTGGAAAAATAGGGGATGTGAAAATTCAAAGAATTTAAAATGTCCGGACAATCTAACAAGTTGTTAATGATTTTGAAAAGGGTGATCAAGTCAGTGAAGGTAAACTACCCGAGATCTAACGAGAGTAATGTAGAGAAGCTTCAGCACGAATTCATTAGTAAAATCACTAGTGTTTCTACAAATAAAACCCAACATTCGCAGTGCACTGGAGGTGATTGGGTTGTAATGTTGTTTAAATGTAAGGCCTGAATCGTAAATTACACCCAAATCACGCACAACTTCACATCGGGGGACACAGAATGAATTTATATTATAATCAAATATTAAAGGCGAAGTTAGCTTATGAAATGTGATAACTTGTCACTTCTGCAGATTCAAGTGAAGACCGTTACTCGAAACCCAATCAACAAATTTATCGATATTAAGCTGTAACATGGTAGAACCATCAAAGGTAGAAACGCATTTAAAAATTTTCACGTCATCAGCATAGATCAAACGATGTGCATCGGAAAAATTGAAGATACATCATTAATGAATAACAAAACCTCTTCTCTTCCCTTCTCCTTCCTTCTCATTATTTTCTTTTCTCTCTTTCCTTTCTTTACATTCTCAATTCTGTTCTATTTCTCTTACTTTATAAATCCAGTCAACCTACGACAGTCGTGCATTAATTAAAAACCATTGTTTCATAATTCTAATGCAATATAATTACTTAAGTTTTACTTTTCTTATTCATTTATAACAATTTGTTTATTTGAGTGTGTAATATATATAGCATTTTATTATTGTACACCATGAGGGGACAAAAGTTCCTATGTACATAAGAAATAAATAAATAAATAAATAAAAAACAATATTATTCATAGCGGCAATGCCCAGTGCTGGTGCAGTTCTGCGTTCTGTTACCCACATTATTGCCTATCCAAATCGCCCCTACAGCATGTCAAGGGTGTTATTGAGTGTTCATTCCGAATAATATTCGTAAAACAAATTTTCGTCTTGGAAACTCCTTCAGACCAAAGACATCAAAAGGACCTTCGTGTTAGGGTTGTCAGATTTTCTCGGACCGCAGTATTTTTGGCCGGAATCAGGAAAAAAATTTATAGTACTAGCAGAATATATATTATTATTGTCGCATGATGATAAAAATAGGTCATCAGTAAGTAGAAACATGAACTCTGTTGATAAATCCCTCTATGGCATTATCTCCTGGAGGTGCAGGGGAGAATAATTGATCCCAATAACTTCAGCAAGAAACTGTTATTAAAACAATAGAGTACGAGTATGTGTGATCGAAAAACAAACTTTATAAAATGCAGCTTTCAGTGTTTAAAAAAATTCTTTCAAAAATGAAAAAAAAAAATTTCAAAAAATAAACCAATAATACAGGTAACGGGTGTTGTTCCGTAGGTATGTGTCCCCACTTTGAAACCAATGGAAATCTGTCATTATCCAACGAAAAAATGAATTTGACGAGTGTTTCGGAAACCTCAGAACCTCCTCTTTCCCATGGTTAATGATGGGATGGTTAATGGAATAATTGACTGTCTCCTGCGGGTACATGAGAAATGTGGAATTGGAAAAAGTGGGGACATGCGGAACTATTACCACAGTCAAGAAGTTCCGTATGTATCCCCACTTTTTCTAATTCCGAGACGCTTTGTTTTCTCATTTACGCGAATTCATATGTAGAAGGAACCTCCCTCGCCCTGTCCAATGCAGATGCGTTCGACGAATTTCTTAAATTAATTTTAAAAAAACAGCCCTGATCCAGTAAATTTAAATGATGAATAAATACTTATTCACTTTATACATTTCATTTTATGATCCATTAGTCCAAAGTTGAATATAGCTTGGGGACACATACTGAACTTTTTGATCAAGCAAATAGTTCTGCATGTGTCCCCACGTTTTTCAATACCGACGTTCTCATTTTTATCGTGGAAAACAAACATTCATCATGAAACCATGGGAAAGAGGAGGTTCTGAGGTTTCCGAAACACTCGTCAAATTCAGTTTTTCACAGGATAATGACAGATTTCCATTGGTTTCAAAGAGGGGACACATACGGAACCACACCCTAAGTAACTTTTAACCTTGACAGCTACAGATTTTCATGTTATTTAGTTTACAATAAAGTAACTGGAGGTCATTTACTCTGTGATACTCATTTTTTGATATTTTACAAGTCATTAGGTAGCATAAAAATTGGGTGACGCCAATCTGATCTCTCATTGGTTCAGAAAAAATGCAGAGCTACAATATATTTTTTAAACAGCATAATTAGGTTTAACCAAAAATATTGCAGTCTGCTATACATTTATTATAGCATGTCCGGTTGTCCGGCAACCCTACTTCGAGTGTAAATTGTTTCGTATATGTTGCTAAAACATGGATTATTCATACATCTTCGAGTGGGACGACTTCAAAGAAGGTATTCGGTATTACGCCTTTGAATCGGGCGAATAATAAAGAATAGAACTTCTGTTGAGAGAAAAACGAATGGAAGAATTAGAAGAAGGTTGGCCTGATATCGAGTAGGTTCTAGTCCAGGGAAATCGTACCGAAGCCGCCTTGCACCTGACGAGGTAGTTCTGCTTTTTTGGGATGAAATGGTAAAGACAGACACAAGTTTTTGAACTCGAAAGCCCTCCGGAACGTTGTGAAATACTTGAAAAACCGTAAATTGTCGGTTTTTTTCCATTTTTTGGCTTATATCTGAAGGGTGCGTCCTACAGAAGATTTTTCTCCCTCATTTGGTTGAACGGCAAAGTGTACTATTCCCCTGGACTATTGTAAAATATATTTATGTTATGTATGACCAAACATATCAGTAACTGAATATAATTATAACTTTTGTTTGGAATTAGAATAGTAAAAATAATTGATGTTGACTAACTCCAAATTTCTGAAAATGATCATTTTGTCCTCTCAATCGGGGACATCGAGGGCTCAAAAAAGACACGTCCGGTACCTACCAGGAAAAATTCATTGGGAAAGTTTTGTGATGGCAGAGGATTCTGAGGTTGGTTTCACAAAACGTTTGTTCGGACTGACAGTCCTGGACCGGTCCAGAATGGAACTGCATTCTGTAAAAGAGGGGATAGAACTGTCCGGGGTTGAGTCCAGAATTGTTGTCCTAACGCTTGTTGATGATTCTGAATGGATAACCTGAAGCATTGTAACCTTCTGTATAGCTGAAGGTAGAAGCATCAAGTGCGCATGTACAGAATCAACAGTCCTCAAAAAAATCCAGGACTGTTGGAACTATTCCTGAACGGTCCTGGGCTGTCTGTCTGAGCAGCCAACTCGGTGCAGGACCAGTTCTGGTGCTGGACGAACGCACAAAAAGGGGCGTGGCTTGAATAGAATGGTCCTGGAACGGTTCAGGGCTGTCATGCTGAATGCGCACTGGTGATTCTGAACGGATTACCTGAAGTATCATAACCTTCCGTAATAGCTGAAGGTAGAAGCATTGAGTGCGCATGTGCAGAATCAACAGTCCTCGACAAAATCCAGGACTGTTGGAACTATTCCTGAACGGTCCAGGACTATCTGTCCGACCATACCTTTAGAACTAGTCCTGAACGGTCCTGGACTGTCTGCCCGAGCAGGCAACTCCATGCAGGACCAGTTCTGGTGCTGTGAGCGCACAAAAAGGGGCGTGGCTTGAATAGAATGGTCCTGAAACGGTTCAGGGCTGTCATGCTGAATGCGCGCTGGTGTTTCTGAACGGATAACCTGAAGCATTGTAACCTTCTGTATAGCTGAAGGTAGAAGCATCGATTGTGCATGTGGAAGATCAACAGTCCTCGACAAAATCCAGGACCTTTGGAACTAGTCCTGAACGGTACTGGACTGTCTGTCTGAGCAGCCAACTCGGTGCAGGACCAGTTCTGGTGCTGGACAAACGCACAAAAAGAGGCGTGGCTTGAATAGAATGGTCCTCGAACGGTCCACAACTGTCTGAACGAACCTAAAGATAACTTGGTGAATATTTTGCTACCGTTTGTGGTCTTAGAGGGAGACTTCTTTGGTTCAAGTAACCAAAGTACCAGCTCTGGTGCTGTCCGAAGACACAAAAGGGGCATGGCTTTAATAGAATGGTCCGTAACGGTCCAGGACTGTCCGAACAGCCAACTATCGGTGCGGACCAGCTCTGGTGCTGTCCGAAGGCACAAAAGGGGCGTGGCTTGAATAGAATGGTCCTGGAACGGTCCACAACTGTCTGAACGAACCTAATGATAACTTGGTGAATGTTTCGCTCCGGTCTTGGAGGGAGGCGTCTTTGGTTTAAATAACTCCATTCCGTTTTCTGTCAAAACCCACTTTAAAAAAATCGCACGAAACGTTGAAAACACATACAAAACCTAGAAATACGTGAGACATTCAAATGACCGACCGAATCGCACATGAATGTGATTAGTCGCTGCAGACTACGGTTTTGCCAAGGATTTCGAGAGCAACAACCCTCGGTTCTCGAAAAGTCAATAAGCGCGTCCGATCTCCGGTGAATTTCCCCTCGTATCGAGGGTGAACGAGCTCGTAGCTGCGTTTCGGTATGGTAATGAGGACTCGATCGAATTCATTGAGGAAAACCATCATTACTGCGTGCACCCACACGTGTCTCACGTGTGCGCTTATCGCCCCGGAACACCTCTCGTTTGTCACGATCCGAATGGCATGAAAGGAACCAGTTGCTCCTTCTCGTATATCACAACTGTGATGACAGTGTTATAGCAGTTGTTACTGAGGAGAATCAACAAGTTCATTCCGGTCGAATAAATCTGGAGAGGAGCCATCAATCTGTCCTTTGTCAGGAAATCGATCAAGTTGACTGTTGATTCATCTCGAGGAAAAAACTCAATTATTGGCATCGATCATCGATATCTTGAGCGATTCATCGCTTATTCACCAAGACTGCAGTTCCTGTTTATCCCCCTTCCACCAGGCTGAGGTGACTGCAAAACGCTGCAAATTATTACGACACAGTTTATTATTTACCTGTATAGATGTGTAGATTATTAGATCAATGTTTTCTGTGGTCAGTAACCACCTGCTCCACCAGGAAAGTCCAAAATCGAGTACTGGAGCCGGCCGGGGAATGACAGTTTTGTAAATATTCGGTGGATTCGGCTAAAATTGATTTATATATATTTGTTATTATTTGTGAAGCGTAACGTTTGTTGAAAAAAAATGCATGTCCTCCAAAATGAAAATTTCCGCTACCATTTTGGGTTTCTGACATCAGGGAACATTTTTGGTTCCCGTGTCTGTCTGTCTGTCTGTGATCAATTTCTTGTAACGCCCGCAACCACCCGAAATAATGGTCGAAATGGGCTGAAATTTGGAGGGTAGGTGCGGACCCAGATGGTCCCATGCCAAATTCATTGAAAAAGTAGTGTGAATTTCGTCTGCGCATGCGCAGTCGTGAAAACTTGAAGCGCCCTAACTACCTTAAATATCGTTGAAATCAGTTCACACTTGGAGAGCCGATCAGGAATAAGACTTTGATAGTTCCACATGAATTTCACTGGAATCGTACTGTAACTTTCGTCTGCGCAGGCGCGAACATAAAATGTTGACTATTTCCTCGTAACGCTTATTAACTACGCAAAATATAGCTACAGAGAGCTGAAATTTTGAGGGTACACGCGGGTTGGATCGCAGATGGTCCCTTATCAAAATCATTGAAATCGTAGGTAACGTAACTTTCGTTTGCGCATGCGCAACCGTGGAATACTTGAAACGCCCGCGACTACCTTAAATATCGTTGAAATCAGTTCAAACGTGGAGGGTCGTTCAGGAATAATACTTTGATTGTTCGGTACGAATTTCATTAGAATCGTACTGTAACTTTCGTCTGCGCATGCGCGAACGTGGAATACTCGAAACGTCCATAACTACCTTAAATATCGTTGAAATCAGTTCAAATGTGGAGGGTCGATCAGGAATAATACTTTGATATTTCCTTACGAATTTCATTAGAATCGTACTGTAACTTTCGTCTGCGCATGTGCGAACGTTAAATGGAAAAATGTTGAAATATTTTACCCTATTACGCATATTAGGCCATTTATTACTACTCAATTTATTGCTATTCAATAATTTTGGTTCATTGGTTTTACCAACTGATTCTATAGGTCTATGTTACGATATAACTGAGGACCCCATTTTGGCAGTCGTTTTTCATACATCGGGTTGTTGGACGATCCCATTTGAAGCGTGGGCACCGCAAATAGCTGTTATCCTGTCATCGCTATCAGCAATTTCGCAATTTCCTCTTCAACAAGGACGACCGTAGGTGGTTTTCCTGATCACTTGCGTATGAACGAACTATAACCGGCCTCAATGAGACGATTCGAGTCGAGCTTCCCGTTTCTCGCTAACCGTGCGTAGGCTGAGATGAGTTTTTCGCAGTTACATTCGGCTTGAAACGATTGAGGCGTTTCCGTATTGAGTTGAAGAGTTTCCATATTGAAGATGTCGGAGGAGTCGGATTGGGTTTTCATTCGACCGTCCACAATTTCTCCATAACTTCATATACACATTCGACTAGGTTCGTTCGCAGTACAAATCGCGACTCCGTTCCGTACTCGAGGAGTTCTGGAAAATGGCCGCCGCAAGTTCTGAACCGGGTTCCGAATTCCGCAACACTAGCTTCGTTCTCAGTGTGCGTTCTGCCAGTTCCGAACGGTTCTGGGCAAGCGCAGTCGAGTTTTGTCGTTCGCAGTGCCAGAACGCCCAGTTCCGGAACGCCGAGTTCTGCGTTCGCAGTGTTTTGCGAATCCAGTTCCGAACGGTTCTGACAGTCCCCGATTTTTTTCGGAACTGTCAGAACTGGAACTCAAGAACGTAGGTGACGCATGCGCATTTATTTCTTGCGCGGTTATTCCACTTCCAGTTCTGAAATCGTTCGCAGTGCAGAACGCGGTTCCTCAAGTTCCGGAACGCCCCGGGATTTTCCGTCACAGTTCTTATGAGTTCGAGAACCAGAACGCCCACTAAGAACGAACCGTGAACGCTCAGTGAATCTTGAACTGTCAACCTTACTAGAGGATAACCTGCATCTCTTCGTAGATGACAAGGTAAAGCGCTGCAAAGTCCTTTTCAGAAGGGTTTATTATTCTGCTGGACATACCTACGGAAATGTTGGCTTTTCATTTATTGCTTCTTTCATGTGTAGTAATATTGAAATATTTAGCTATTTCTGATGGTTTCCACCAATTTTGGCCTCCAAAACCACAAATTACGCTCCTTCTTTTTTTTCAAATCATCTTTGATCATCGGTAGTGCCATTTAATCGTCTTGATTCACCTGTTGGCACTTTTTCTGGTGTTATTATACAAATTGATGGTGATTTCAGACAATTTACCAGGTGTTTTGACTCATAAAAAATGAATTTTGGGAGCTGAACCTTCGTTGCAACCTCAATTCTTCGCTCTTTGGTCAAAATCTATTTCATATTCGGTCTTCTCACCCTAAAAAACATGTACAGGTACCAGGGTAAACCTTGACTACATACAGAATGGAGTCAAGGTTGACATGACCCTTTCTCATTATTTTAGATCGTTAACAGGTGTGACCTAGTCATTAGAATGTGATTGCAATTTGTTGAAAGAATTTGATTGCAATTTTGTACGATGGTTTACTGTGATGCAGCGGATCCTAAAATGTTAAACGCCTAGCCACTGCTACTGCTAGGATTTTGCATACCTACCTACCTACTTACCTACATTTTTTTAAATTTGTTTTTCTTCAATAAGTTCTTAATTTGTCCTTGTTAATTCAAGAAAGAGTAGGTACCTACTCCTTCCTTAAAACTTCCAGACAATAGTCCCGTTTTTGGGTTTGTAAGCTAATTTTATACGGGAGTAGGTAGTACCGATTCCTCTGCATGCTAAGCCATACCTAGTTGTCTCATCCCAAGCGATTTCAAGAATGGTTTTTTGAACAATCGCTCTTTTGACCATCCTGTATGGCTGGAAACCGTTATAAGTGAGTAAAAGTGCGTTGGTCCCTGTTTGACAATTTTATTTTGTTGAATAACAACAAATTGTAGGTACCAAAAAAAAGTACAACAAGCCACAACCAAACTAAATGAACATTACAGGTAACCTACTAATGGTACGTTAAAAATAATAAATAATACCTATAATAATAATAATAATAAAAATTATGATAAAGATACTTTGAAATAATAATGAAAATTATAACAGCAAAGCATCAATGATCACCACCACACGAGTAATAGGGATGAAGTGATGAGCCGGGGTTAGCTCTCATAGTAATTTCCCTCCTCACCAGAGCGCTCTTGCGTAGTTGTCCCCCCAGTTCTAGAAAAAAAACCCGAACTCCAGAACTGCGTTCCGAACGTGTTCCGGACTTTGAGGAAAAATTACTGTGAAAAGCGAACTCAGAACTAGAACTCCGAACGCTGTAAACACTAGGGCGCCTGCGCGGAACGTTTTAGAACTGTCTGGAACTGTACGGAACTCCACTGCGAACGAAGCTTAGGTGATTGTTGGTGCACTTCTCCAAGTAAAAATTTTATAACACCACCTCAAAATTTTTTCTTTTACGTTTCAAGGTGAGTATTTTCCAAAAATGCAATGTCTGTCCGCCTTATCATGCATAACTACTTCATTTTCGGTCTAAAAAAATCGTTCTTGCGCACACAGGCTCCATTTGGGCCCTAGATGTCTCTCGAAACTTTGTAGCCCGATCGGAATATACCCAGGGGTGTATATCCGGGAAAAATGCCGTGCAAAAATAGGGATTTTCGGTGTTTTAGTACATATAATGAGCTTTTTCGGTATCTTTTTCCTTGTTTTTTTTAGGGCGAGAAGACCGAATATGAAGTTGATCTTGACCAAAGAGTGAAGAATTGAGGTTATAACGAAGGTTCAGCTCCCAGAATTCATTTTTTATGGGTCGAAAACCTGGGAAATTGTCTGAAATCACCATAAATTTGTGTAATAACAACAGAAGTTTTATCAACAGGTGGATCAAGTAAATTAAATGAGCTATCAATGATCAGAGATGATTTGTTATAATTCAGGGGCCTAATTCGAGTTTTTGGGGCCAAAGTTGGTGGAAACCGTCCAAAATAGCTATTTCAATCATCACACACGAAAGATACAATAAATGAACAGCCAACATTTCTGTACGTAAGTCCAGTAGAATAATAAACCCAAGTGACAAGGACTTTACAGTGTTTTTTTAAATGAGTAAAAACCTGGTCTGAAATCACAGTAAATTTGTATAGCACGAGATAAATTTGTAGTATCCGTAGTGGTATTGGAAAAAATCCGATCTTATACGGATTCTTACAGGAAATTTCACGCTGATCACGAATATTCCAAATATGAGGGGGTCTAAAATAGTGCTTTCGTGAGTTAAAATGCAATAAAACGCTGCAAAGTCCTTGTCACATGGGTTTATTATTCTACTGGACATACCTACAGAAATGATGGCTGTTCATTTATTGTTTCTTTCATTATGTGATAATTGAAATAGCTATTTTTGATGGTTTCCACCAATTTTGGCCCTCAAAAACCGAATTTGATTCGTGATCAGCGTGACATTTCCTTTAAGAATCCGCATAAAATCGGATTTTTTCCCACTCCGACACGTACACTCGATGCACCCTGGAGCTTTACGTTTTAATATTAAACAAACAGATTTACTCGTAAAATTTGTATAACTTATTTTATATATTGATAAATTTATGCAGGCATAATTAATTAGGGTTAATTATTATATTATTATTAGGGTAATAATATATTTGGTTGATATAATTATTAATATAAAAGTGTTTATACATGTATACGTGTATTATGTGTGTGTGTGTGTGTATACGTGTTGGGGCTCCCGATATAGCTTTCCCCCGAATAAATAACATAAGATTTTGACTAAGTCTCAATGAAACAAAAAAGTAATTTAATTCATAATTTTTTATAAAAATGAATACACGGTATAAACCATTAAGTACAACTCCAGGAAGCCCAGGCTTGTTAGGTTCGATCCTCCTTCGTCTAAATTCCCGTGTTTTCCGTGGTGAGAAAATCTTCTGTCTTCTGATAGACCTCGCGGTGCAGGGAGTATTGATTCGTGACGTCATAGGGGGCAATTGCCTCCGCCCAGTCCGCCCTTAGGGCGTCGTCCTGTGGCGCCGAGACGTCCGACAAGTTTCGATTTGTGGGAGGCTCATCTCTTCTTTGTGTAGAGAAAACCGAATTTTTTACTGTTTTTTTTTTAACTAGAAATTTTTTAAAGATTGAAAACTTGTTTTAAAAAAAATTTGAACACGTTTTAACCAACACCAATAATTGGTTCGATGAAACCCCGTGGTATGTACTGTTCGAGGCGATGCCACATTCAACAAATGGCAACTTGTCTACGATGTTGTGATGTTTCTTGAAATTATGATAAGAAAAATAACAATAACAACAGATTTTAAATCAACGATGAGTATCTGGGGGATTCATTGAACCAAGCATTCGTGTTGGTTAAAATGTGTTCAACTTGTTTAAAAAAAAAAACAAGTTTTCAGGTTTGAAAAATGTTTAAAAAGATCTCGTTTAAAAAACTGTAAAAATATAGGTACCGTTGATTCAAAATTTGTTATTTTTCCTATCTATTTCAAAAAACATCACAACGACATCGTTGACGAGTGGCATCGCACTGAAAATACCAAAGGGTAGGTTTTTCAATTTTCAATCCGGAAAAAAGTTCTGAACTCTGAAAAGAAAACTAAAATATGGTCAGCTGGAATTTTCAAATTCATGATTGCGTGCAGTTTGATAAAATTCCCAGTTTTTTTTCATATAAATCTCTAGTGACACGTTAAGTCTTCGTATGCAAAAATCAGATCGAAAATTGGTTTTTGCCGCTTTTACTAGTTTTGAAGCACATTGTGTTGGTGGCTTTTGGAACTAGAAACGGGGTGGTGGCGGCTTTTGGAACTAGAAACGGGATGATTGGCTTTGAATGGGGTAGGTTATCTGCCTGCATTTAAATATGTTTTGTGAACCGATTTAAAAAGAACTCCCGAACTCGTTTTTCCACGGCCATCATTTTCACATTTTTACTAATGTGACATCTCTCTGTGTCGAGAGGTCTACAGCGATCCTGTTTTACATCCTGCTGAATGAAATTTTAAATTCTCCCGATTCCATTAATTCAAGACATTTTATTAGGCCATTTTCATAATTATTTCTTTATTTAAATACCATTCAACATTGGTTGACACAGTTAAGAAATACCTAAGTATGTCTTCTCTGTGTTAAGATGATGAAAAACTGTTCTCGGATCTCGGGCGGGCTACATCTTTGGTGCGATGAACCCTCCAGATCTCGTCTTCAGATCCCACTAATTGGAGTTGCCTCATCATCTGATAGCGTAACAAACTACCCGAGGAAAAATATCAGCCAGTTTCATATCGTTGGGACTCCATTGAATAGGTACATTTCCTTTTTAGGGCATCATATTTCTTTATAGTGGTGGGTAGGAGTAGTTATTTTGAGTTAGTTCAGTAGTTCATTCCAGTTCCTTCTCGTTTCCATTCACAGGACACGAACAGTGAACTAGAACGAAGATAAATACGATACTAACTCAATTCCTGAACGATAACAACTTATTTCCTGAATGATACCAACTTAGTTCCTTACGCCTTTGAACTGTCGTTCCGCGGTACTATAAACTCCTTAAGTAGTATCCACCCCATCTGAACTAACTTCCATCTAAATAACTCGAATGAACTAAGGAAATATCGTTCAGTGGATACTATCAACTCCAAATGTTTAGTAAGGAACTATCGTTCAGTGGATACTATAAACTCCTCAGTATTAATTCACCCCGTCTGAACTAAAGGAACTATCTATCATTCATTGGATACTAACAACTCCTCATGTTGTATCCACCGTTCCTATGAACTACAAGAACTAACTCAGTCGCCTTGTGGGTGATTAGTTACTATGTAGTTCTTAGTTCATAATGCACAGAACGGTAGTTCTTTCGTTCCCCCTTACTACTCTTGAAGAACTAACTCCGCCAACTGAACTGCTCCTCGACTTAGTTCACTTCACTGAACGTTCGTTCACTAGGACCACAAAGTAATCAAGGAACCTGTGTCTAGAGATAGATATTGGATGTAGGAAGGGGAACGAAAGAACTACCGTTCTGTGCATTTTGAACTCAGAACTAGTCCTAAATCTAATATCTGTCTCTAGACACAGGCTCCTTGATTACTTTGTGGTCCTAGTGAACGAACGTTCAGTGAAGTGAACCAAGTCGAGGAGCAGTTCAGTTGGCGGAGTTAGTTCTTCAAGAGTAGTTCAGTCAGGAACTACCCACCTCTCTTTCTTTAATATAAAGATGAAATTGTGTATTTTCTCTGAAGCATAAAACTGCACAGTTTTTGTGTTAACACTACGTACCGTAAAATATAGTTCTGTTGATCCTCATTTCTCTAATATAATATAGGAGCCTATTCATATCTTCTGGGGCTTTCCCCCCTCTTATCGATCCCCTTTGAATTCTCATGAAAAATAAATTCCCTATCGCGTGCGGGCTATCCATTGACTTATTCATGGAAAGTGTTACCTTCTGTATGCTGACACGGCTTCGCCTCTGGTCTAGTCCTTCGTGACTCATTGGTACTGAAGGACTTTCCTCGTCAGCTCTGATTCGTGCTGAATTCGGAAGATTTACAGATTGTTTTTGTTGAGTAACTTCCATTTTGTTACTCACGGATACATAAAAGAGTTCCTTCGGCGTTTGTTGCGTCTGTCCCTCTATTTTGCGTTTATTATTCTTTGAATAATACAAAACAGTATTTGCTCAGCAGAAACAATTTTGGAACTCTCAAAACAATTTTCTTTTACGTTTCCAAGGTGCGTAAATTCCAAAAATGCAATGTCCGTACGCCTTAGCATCCATACTTCGCAGCCCGATCGGAATATACTCGAGGGTGTTATGGGTGAAAAATAGGTGTAATATGGGTATGTCTTTAGTAATATGAGCATGTGAGGTATCGTTTTTCATGTTTTTCGGGCGAGGAGACCGAATATGGAATCGATTTTGACCGAGGTGTTGAAAATTGAAGTTCTAACGAAGTTTCAGCTTCCAAACCTCATTTGTTTATCAATCAAAAACGTGGGAAATTGCCCGAATTCACCATAAAATTGTATAACACTGGAAGTAGTATTAACAGGTGAATGAAGACAGCAAATGTCAAAGATGATTTTTCAAAAATAGGAGCCCAATTCGAATTTTTGGGGGCCAAAACTTGTGGTAACCATAAAAAAAGCTATTTCAGTGGACTATTTTTTTGGGTTACAAATTATCATTTTTACAAGGACGGAAATTAACACTTATTGGCCACATGAGGTGTTTATGTTGGAAAGTAGGCAGAAAACGAGTGTGAAATTCGGATTTTGAGTTCCCGCTAGAAATTACGTATCCGGTAAATCCTTGAGCCTTTCATCTCGGAGCACTGGTGCACTGGTGAACAATGTACAGAACCGCAGTGGATTGAACTACAAATACGTAAATAAATTTAAAAAACGTCCTCAAAATCAAACAAAGGGCAAATGTTCAAGACAGTTGCCAAGAAGGTTTGCCATTTCGAATGTCGGGTTGTTGGCAGCACTGAGACCCTTCGAGGTTTCACTCCGCCTCTTTGGGCCAACAGCCAATCAGATGTCAGTAGACCTCGTACGTCATTTTTTCCCGCATTTTTATTTTTGTTCGCCCTCATTTAAAATATAGCGCTTATTTTTCAAAACAGGTTGAACTACCATTTTTCCAAGAGTTCTAAAAAGTGTTTTTCAGTTAAAAAAAAAAAAAAAAAAAAAATTGACGAAAATTTGCCATTATTGCGCATAAAATAAATAAATGAACAGCCAAAATCTCTCATTTCTGTAGGTATCTCCGATAGAGTAATAAATCCATGCGACAAGGACTTTGCAGCGTTTTCTGATTCTGCTCGTTGCAGCGTTTTCTGATTCTGCTCGTTTTTTCAGTTTCAACGTGGTTCGCGTGCTTGTCTGTTCTGACTGTTCAGAATTCGTTTACCAGTGGTTATCAAACACGAGAAGCTTTTGGGTGGGGAGGTTGACCTAGTTGGGGGAGATCGTGTCAGCTGGCGCCAAGCACTTCGGCCCTCAGATACGCCGAGTGGAAAAACATTTGATTGGATTTGTAAACACATTTTGGTTCGAAGGAGGCGATATTGAGGGACTGACGTCTCCTCTCTTGATTCACACTGGAAGGAACCTTCCTACCTGAATGTGGTGACCCTCCTTGTTCAGTAGAATCTGAATCTGCAGTTACCTAGGTACATAAAAATTTGACAAGGTGGGAATTCCGACCGTTCTTAGCGAATTTTCAAAGAAAATGTAACCGTTTGACTCGTTCCAAAATCTCAGAGATGCTCCCTTTGCGCCGGAAAACCCTCCAAAGTCCGTTGTATGCAGTGGAGATCGAATTTGTAGATTCTCAATTTTTCTTGTGTGTATGTGTCATACCTCACAATAAGTCCCTTAATTTCCACGGTAAAAATTCCTTCTTGCGCAGAAAAATAAGTCTCCGCAAGAGTAATGATGAGTTCTTTGCCCGGCCCGGTCGCCCTGCGCTACAGTACAAATTTACAAATTTTTAGTCCAAAACAAAGCAAAGAGAATTTTAGTATAGACGTGGGTAGTTGCCAAACATGTTTTTTTTGGATCGCTGAATCGATTGCGACCAGTCCCAGTCCGATTAGGCGCACCCAGCTTATCGAATTAACAAAATTGTAGTTCGAAATCTAGCAAAATTGCATATTTTTTTATGTAGGCATGTGAGTTGTCGTTTGCCATGTTTTTTGATCGCTGAGTCGATTGTGAGTAGTTTCAGTGCGCCCCTACTGCAGCGGGTAATGAAAATCACAATTTCTTGGTTCGAAACACCCAAAAATGATTTTTTTGATGTACAAGTGCCCAGTGATCGCTGAGTCGATTGTGAGTAGTTTCAGTGCGCCCTGACTGCAGCTGGTAATGAAAATAACAATTTCTTGGTTCGAAACACCCAAAAATGATTTTTTTGACATACAAGTGCCCAGTGATCGCTGAGTCGATTGTGAGTAGTTTCAGTGCGCCCTGACTGCAGCTGGTAATGAAAATAACAATTTCTTGGTTCGAAACACCCAAAAATGATTTTTTTGACATACAAGTGCCCAATGATCGCTGAGTCGATTGTGAGTAGTTTCAGTGCGCCCCGACTGCAGCGAGCGATGAAAATCACAATTTCTTGGTTCGAAACACCCAAAAATGATTTTTTTGACATACAAGTGCCCAATGATCGCTGAGTCGATTGTGAGTAGTTTCAGTGCGCCCTGACTGCAGCTGGTAATGAAAATAACAATTTCTTGGTTCGAAACACCCAAAAATGATTTTTTTGACATACAAGTGCCCAATGATCGCTGAGTCGATTGTGAGTAGTTTCAGTGCGCCCTGACTGCAGCTGGTAATGAAAATAACAATTTCTTGGTTCGAAACACCCAAAAATGATTTTTTTGACATACAAGTGCCCAATGATCGCTGAGTCGATTGTGAGTAGTTTCAGTGCGCCCCGACTGCAGCGAGCGATGAAAATCACAATTTCTTGGTTCGAAACACCCAAAAATGATTTTTTTGACATACAAGTGCCCAATGATCGCTGAGTCGATTGTGAGTAGTTTCAGTGCGCCCCGACTGCAGCGAGTGATGAAAATCACAATTTCTTGGTTCGAAACACCCAAAAATGATTTTTTTGACATACAAGTGCCCAATGATCGCTGAGTCGATTGTGAGTAGTTTCAGTGCGCCCTGACTGCAGCTGGTAATGAAAATAACAATTTCTTGGTTCGAAACACCCAAAAATGATTTTTTTGACATACAAGTGCCCAATGATCGCTGAGTCGATTGTGAGTAGTTTCAGTGCGCCCCGACTGCAGCGAGCGATGAAAATCACAATTTCTTGGTTCGAAACACCCAAAAATGATTTTTTTGACGTACAAGTGCCCAGTGATCGCTGAGTCGATTGTGAGTAGTTTCAGTGCGCCCCGACTGCAGCGAGTGATGAAAATCACAATTTCTTGGTTCGAAACACCCAAAAATGATTTTTTTGACATACAATTGCCCAATGATCGCTGAGTCGGTTGCGAGTAGTTTCAGTGCGCCCCTACTGCAGCGGGTAATGAAAATCACAATTTCTTGGTTCGAAACACCCAAAAATGATTTTTTTGACATACAAGTGCCCAATGATCGCTGAGTCGATTGTGAGTAGTTCCAGTGCGCCCTGACTGCAGCTGGTAATGAAAATAACAATTTCTTGGTTCGAAACACCCAAAAATGATTTTTTTGACATACAAGTGCCCAATGATCGCTGAGTCGATTGTGAGTAGTTTCAGTGCGCCCCGACTGCAGCGAGCGATGAAAATCACAATTTCTTGGTTCGAAACACCCAAAAATGATTTTTTTGACATACAAGTGCCCAATGATCGCTGAGTCGATTGTGAGTAGTTTCAGTGCGCCCCGACTGCAGCGAGCGATGAAAATCACAATTTCTTGGTTCGAAACACCCAAAAATGATTTTTTTGACGTACAAGTGCCCAGTGATCGCTGAGTCGATTGTGAGTAGTTTCAGTGCGCCCCGACTGCAGCGAGTGATGAAAATCACAATTTCTTGGTTCGAAACACCCAAAAATGATTTTTTTGACATACAAGTGCCCAATGATCGCTGAGTCGGTTGCCAGTAGTTTCAGTGCGCCCCTACTGCAGCGGGTAATGAAAATCACAATTTCTTGGTTCGAAACACCCAAAAATGATTTTTTTGACATACAAGTGCCCAATGATCGCTGAGTCGATTGTGAGTAGTTTCAGTGCGCCCCGATCGCAGCTGGTAATGAAAATCACAATTTCTTGGTTCGAAACACCCAAAAATGATTTTTTTTGACATACATAAGTACCCAGTCAGGCATCAGCCGCCCATATGGAGTCATGTATTTAATCCATAGCATAATTTAGTAACGAATCAGACCATTAGTTTAAATTCTATTTCCCAAACTATTTCTTTGAAAATCCGCCCCTTAAGCTATGCTGCATGTCTGGATTTTTATTTTATTTTCTTTCTCTTTTTCTTTAAAACTTGAGCCCTCACCGCCACACGTGTTTCGCCGAATCTGTGACACATGGGCCTCTAGGGCTTAGGTGGCACATCATGATCGCTACCTAATACTATGAATAACCGTGTACTGCATGGAAATATTACTATAATAAGCTGATTTTTTACATTAATGAAATCTATTAAGCCACACCACATAAAACACGCGGTTTGTTTGGAACAAAACAAAGCATGATGCAGTGAAAAAAGTGGCAAATCAAACACAACCAACATGTGTAACGGTTGCTGGTAATCCTCAGTCTCTGGGTAGACCGAAGTGAATATAAGTGGAAGAAGTGTGGCTCAGAGTGGCGAAGGTGTCCCCAAAAAAACAGAAATTCAATCTTCCCTTTGGGCCTCGTGAGTTGAAATTAAACCGTGGAAAACTGACAAATTTAAAGCAAAACGAAAAAACTAGTGATCCTAGTCCAAACTATGCTATCCCAAAGTTAGCCCAATTCTAAGAGTTGACAGTTATTGCCAGATAACTTTTACCTATGGTAAATATTTACCATACCTACTATATTATACATTTTAGAAAATATAGTTTGAATTTCAAAATTTTCGAAAATCTTGTGGGATTAAATCGAAAAAATTTCTTGAATAGGTAGCAGCTAGTAGGACCTGTGGTAGTGACCTTATTTGAAAATTTAAGAGCCAAAATGAAACTAATGCGATTTCATCAAATTAGTTGAAACTCCTGCATTAGTTCAAATTGTTCAGTATAAAGGAAAATTCATTATTTGCCTGTGAAAAAACCCATAAATTGTCTTGAGACTTACACAAGTGGACATTTCATGTGTACTGCAATAATTTTTAGTGTTGTGTGCAGCCATAATTATGAAGTTTAAAACTGCAGCTGACTCCTAGAAAACCTTAAGAAACCATCCATGATCCAGTGCCATCTTGATAGGCGTTTGAGTTTGATAATGGTTAGGAATCTAGAAGGCAGTGCAGGGTCAGTTGTCTCCATCCGCCCTATTTTCTGTGTACTGGAATGACGTTCAGAAAACTGGCTTTGGATAGTGTTTGCAGTGTTTTCTTACCCAAAGCCAGTTTTCTGTCCGTCATTCCGGTCCACAGAAAATATGGCGGATGGAGACACTGACTGCACTGCCTTCTCGATTCCCAACCATTATCAAACTCCTCTGGGTATTGGATCATGGATGAAAACACTGCAAACAGCCGGTCATGGATACTATACAGTCCGAAAAGCGTCTGAGAGTCGCTACAAACCGCCAAACACCTTTCTGACTTTCAACTAACCGTCAGATGGCCCTTGCGAACAAGCCTCATAAATTGTCTAACGGGGTTCGTGCTGTAGTAACCTAATGCCGGTACCAGCACATTTCCATTAAAAGAAATATTCAAGTGAAGCCTGTAGTTGATTATGATGTCCTCGTATACGTGTTTATTTGCGAAAAATTATAAATTGGCTTGGATTTTTGTTTGGCTGTCACAAACCTTCTGTATGGGGAATGTACTCCTAGGCCTGATTTCCTGCTTGCATAAATATGTACTGAATATACCAATCTAATGATTATTACTTTTGTGCCAGAGACATATAATTTTTGTCGAGAATGAATGAAAATTGGAGACTACATATATCATTTTGTGCCGTAGTTGAGATCACACAGTGTAGTAATGATGAGTATCTCTACTCAGTGACGTGTTTGCTCTACTCATTATTTAGATCGGTTCATTTGGTTCAGTTTATTTTATTTTTTCAAATAGCTCTTCGAAATCATTACTAAACAACTTCATGATGGGTAGGTGTAAAGCTAGGTTCACATGGAGACGCAATTCCGGACGGCAATCCGGCACGGCAACGCATTTGCCGGAATTTTTGCCGCAGAGGCGTTCACATGGCAGCGGAGTCATAACAAAATGCAATCGCAAAAAACAAACAATTGCTCGAACTCGAAACCGCAATATCAACCACATAAATGTCGAATTTCATTATGGCTGAACAACCAAACAAGAGAGGTGTGCGCAGTAACCTCCGCGCAGATCCGGCAACGCATCCGACAGCGGAAAATATCTGGAGATTTTGATATAGTATCCAAGGCACTGCGTTGAAATAATCCATTTTGCGTTGGCCAATAGCATTGCAGAACGCATAGCCGTGCCGGGCTACCGTCCGGAATTGCGTCTCATGTGAACCTAGCTTTAAAATTCATCATCATGACGTCACTTCCGACGGTTTTCCTTGAACTTCATGACGCGCCCGTTGGCCTTTAGGTGTGGTTACCGAGGAAACTCTTCGTAATATCTAAAAATACCAGGGACCGTCCAAACAAGTGTTCTGTTCGATTTTTTTGTCCACTTCACTCCTTCCCCCTTATCTCCATATCGATATTATCTCAATCGATTTTTTTTATCCACTCAAAATCGCCTTCCATCTTCAAGTCACTCCAAATAACCTTCGATCTGCGATCCGTTCGGCACGCTTTTAGCCATTCGATTTTATTATACCTAAATTTTTTTTATTGCTCATAAACGTATTGTTTCGTCGAGAACAAATTTTTCGAACGGCGTAGCGAATCGAGGTCACCGCTCCCTACTAACTCAATCCAATCGACCACAATTTCAGTGTCCGTTGTGTCTTTCGGCCGAACAGTTTCAATTCCGCTGCGCTAATACATATATTTTCGCTCCCTGCGCTAATTTTTTTCGCGCAGGTGTTAACATAAGCCCCAACCGGTGAAATGGGCAGGTTTTCCAAGTCGCGGGTGAGTTACACATACATTTATATACTTTTCCATCGATTTCCTCAAGAAACTATTATTTTGAGGGATGATGATTGACAAATTTTTGTACTACTAAGTCAAAATATATTTATACACCCCCATTTCGCGTGTAGACCTTTTCGAGCTTGAGCGTCTTTATACATTGCAAATTCTCTACCCTCGAATAACCGGTTATATTGAATCGATCCAACTGCAGTTCGCCGATTTTACGAGGGGCGCTTGGATTTTGATGAAATATTCAATTTCATCAAAATTCAAGCGTAAAATAACTTGAAAAAAAAAAAAATGGCAGGCATTACGATCTTTTTATTCCAAAACAACGTGGAGCGTATTACGTTGAACCAGATTTTTGCTACTATAACAGCAGTGTAGCCTTTTCGTTCGTGGTGTTGTGCTGTTACGTTCACCTTATAGGTACCTACCTAGTATCTATAGAATAGAACAGATAGAATACTGTTTATTGGCAAACAACCGAGAACATCCTTTGTGTGGGGGCAAAAAAACTAAGTACAACCAGGCTTTATAGGTAATACGAAATCTTATTTATTTTAAAATAATAATATTATTTAAATCAAATGCACAGTAGAAAATATACATAGTTTTTTTTCACCCACCTAGAGAATAAGTCGGTCTTGTGACATTGGGTGGAGTCTAAACGCTCAAATTGATAATTTATATTTTAACTAAGAAAAAATTGAGATGATAAAGATTAATTGAATGAATTAAAGAGAGAGAAAATGTAATAAAAATCAAATAAAAAATTGAAGAATGCAATAAACTGAAGTTTTTAGACAGCAATATTGTGTGCGTGGATAATTATTATTGCAAGGTGTGACTTGAAATGGCTAAGGTTAGGAAAATTTGATGGTTTAATATTGAACTTGATAAATTAGGTGAAAATCCGAAAGGCTTCCTTAATAAAAATCTTAATCAGCCCATTTTGAATGGGTTATATTAGGCTTAAGGTACGATTTGAATTTACCCTTTTTACTGTTATTGAATTACTTCATCAATGTTGCCTACTCGTGTTCCGCCATTTGTTAGTTTTTCGAAGTCCTACTCGTACTGCGTCGTGTTGTGCAATTGATTTGAATAACTCTCCGAAAACTTGGACGTACGTAAATACACTGTGAAGTTAGTAGTTAGGTGTCCAGGCGCCACCCGTGAATTCTGATAGGTAAATGCCGCATTGCTGCATTTCTGATAGCAATTAGTATTTACGGCATTTAACTGGCAGAAATGCAGCAGTGCGGCATTTAGTATTTACCTGAGAGTGACGTTAATTGCGGAAGAAAACCCGGGAATGCTTACACATTTTGAATTTCACACTCCAAATATGGTCTTACCTACCTTTGAGCGCTTCGAATATAAAATAATTGAAAATATAATACACTAAATAACCTTATTTCTGTTGAAGTTCTACAAAATACGCCTCTGTAAGTCATTGCGGTAGCGAAAAGGTCGGATTTCGCGAGCGGTAGGGCGTGGCGGGTGGTTTCAACTACGCCGCTCACTGGATCCTCCATGAAGAAGTGATGCGCCTTTGATTGATTACTTCGTCATGCTTACGACGCCAATAATATTATAGCTTCTCTCCGTCAAACACCCCCTCCTCCCTCCTACCTCCGGTCTTGTGCCCATATTGAGGATTAATTTCTACACATAAATCAGTGAAAAGTGGAATTTATGTGCAAATTGAAAATAAAAGAATCATTTCATATCAAGCCTACCTTTTCTACATCTGAAATCATTTGAAAACTTAACTTTTAATTGGAGAAAAAATAATCTAAATGAAATAAAACGAAACTGTTCTCAGTTTGCATAAATAAATAAATAGCCTTTCTACTGATTTTGTCAGTACTTCGGACTAATTATGGGTTTTCAGGTGCATTTTTCTCGGCTCCGAAGCCACCGATTTCAAAATTTTTTGTTTTGTTTATTGACTCAAGGACTGTAGAGGTATAAGGTTTGTTCGCACTGGATTTTTCTTACAGTTGGCTGAATCCTAGAAAACTGTAAGAAACCGTCTGTGATCCAGTGCCTTCTTGATAAGCGTTTTAGAAGGGTTGAGTTTTGATGATGGGTGGGAATCGAGAAGGCATTGCAGGGTCGGTTTCTCGTCCACCCTATTTTCTGTGTGCTGGAATAGCGACCAGAAAACCGGCTTTGGATAGTCAGGAAAACACTGAACTGCCGGTCATGGATACTATAAAGTCCGGATAGAGTCCTAGAATCACTGCGAACGGCGAAACGCCTTTCTGACGGTCAGAATAACCGTCTTGGTCTCAGAACAAACCTCATACGAACTTTTTTTTTTTATTAATGAAAATCATAAAATCTTCAAAATCGGTTCAGTGGTTACCGGGAAAATTAAGGTGCCAGTAGGTAACTTCGAAAACTGAGAAAAACTCGTTTTACTGCACGACGCCATCAACTCAGTGGGCGCAACTCTGAAAACGTCTCGGATATTATAAATCTAACCGTAAGCAAACAAGGTAGAAGTAGAAGATGGTATTTTGTTTATTGTGTACAATAATCTAAAATACAGTCTTCTGAATTTGAAATATTCTGCTCTCTGTTCATAATTTTTGCTACGAACTTGCTCGTGTTTTTTCCCAGTAATTCTGTTAGTTTGTTATTGTTATTATTACTATAATTATGTGGTACGTGTTGAAGAGTTCTCAAGAAAAGGAGAAATTTGTGGTTATTATCTACTCGTACATACTTGTAGCTGCATTGGAAGGATATAGCTTTAGGAGTTGAGCGAGGCCTTGGATCTAAGTGAAGAACGTTACTCGTAATTGGCAGTAGCTGTTATCGTAGTAATCGATTGTTATATACCAAAATGCTCAGAAACCAATGGAGAATTTATTGGGACAAAAACATTTGTTCGAAATAATTTTCATTTAGGGATTTTTAGGTAGGGACAGACTCCCCTTCGCCCCACCTCCCACTGATACTCATGGAATCTCTTTCCTGTTTTCAGCGTGAATGTATCTCTATCCACGTTGGCCAGGCCGGAGTCCAGATCGGCAACGCCTGCTGGGAGTTGTACTGCCTGGAGCACGGGATCCAACCCGATGGGCAGATGCCGTCAGATAAGACCGTCGGAGGAGGCGACGACTCCTTCAACACCTTCTTCAGCGAGACCGGAGCCGGTAAACACGTGCCAAGGGCGGTTTTCGTCGATTTGGAACCCACTGTAGTCGGTACGTAACTTTTTTCTGTGGCTAAGAATAAGAAGCAAAGGTTTATTACCAGAGCCCTTCAAAACATGGCATTCATTTTTGCCAAAAATGGCACTTAAAAACATGGCAAAATGGTACTTATTTTGGCCAAAAATGGCACTTAAAAACATGGCAAAATGGTACTTATTTTGGCCAAAAATGGCATTCATTTCATGGCATTTATTTTTCGGGCTTCCTTTTCTCCGTCCCTGATTTTATGGGAAAATAGAATATTGCCGTTCGAATAACATTATATTTATTGTATGGGAAGGTCGTGTACCTTGGGACGATTTTAGTTTTTTGATTCCTGTGAAGTCTTGAATAGAAAATTTGGAACCCTGATTGCTTTTCTTGTAATATTATCTAATACTAAAGCTCCATGATTTATTTCAGGTTTTTCAGAACACTCTAAATATTTTTAAAATGCATTTTTCGAAAACCTTTTTTGTCCCGAGGTACCTGACCAGTCATGTTCCATGGGACGCCCTGTTCTGTACCTCGGGACATGCTTGTACGTTGGGATGGGTAGGCTAAATTATTCAAAAAAGCTTCAAAATTTTTCAAATTGTGTAATGAAATATAAATGCAATAACATTCAGCCCCATTTCTCCACCAAAATGACGTTGACGGCCTTCTCTCCCTTCTGATCAATGGGAGCTGAACGCGGCATCTGAAAAAAAAGTTCCATGAAATGAATTATTTATATTAGAATTATTCACCAAAATAATATAACAGGTTGGCGCGTGTACCATGGGACACTGTATTATGCGTGTCCCATAGTGTTCCACGGTACAAGCACCAAACTGTCCCGAGGTACAAGAAAGGCAACTTTTCACCAAAAACGTTTCCATGGCATGGAAAGTGACACAATCATCCTGGAAACGTTATCAACGCTAGGGCCAACCTCAGTGAACAATATGCAATCAAAAGTAATGAAATATTCAACTTAATAGAGAGTTCCTAAGAGATAAGTTCATTAGGGAACGGCCATATCTTTTGGCCACATCTAAGGCGAGCTAACTTTGGATGCTAACCAATAAGTCCGGTTTGACAGAAGTGGTGGGGGTAGGAGTGAATTAAAAAGTAACGTCACTTAACTTAGCACAACGCGAAATCCATTCAGCTTCAGCTGCCTCTCTTTCCTGGTCGTTCCGTTTCCATTTCATTTTCAGTTTATTCTATTTTATTTCAAGTTCATCATGGAAGAGCTTGAAAATCTTTTTCGCCTCTACCTCAACGGACAAGGACTGTTGTCGGATGACGATATTATAAGTGCTTTTGAGGTGTATTTTGAACATCAAAATCACTTTTTTATCCTAAGTTGATATCGCAACAATCTAGCAAATTCTTTGAAAGACGCTTGGAGTAACTTTGAAAGACGCTGGCGATGGCGAGGACCGACGACACATGACGCGTTAAAAAAAAGACAAAACGCGGCAAAAAGCTGTGCGCTGTTACCCCTGAGTAAGGTTAAAGACGATTCCTAAAGTTTGTGCTCTGGGAGATAACGCGCCTTATGTATAAGGCCGAATAAGTCGAACTTAAGGAAATAAGTTTGAACTTGGGTGACGCGCATGCGCAGTTGAGATAAATCCGAACACATCTTCCCGACTTTAGTCTTTAGGAACTCTCTACTGTGACTGTGAACGGCGATTGATTACAGCTTCATAATTTTTTCTGACGACCCGGAAATCAAAAAACTGTTATCAGTTCGATAAGGCAGCAGATAATCGAAAAGGCGGTCTTCACCCAGTGTTGCCATTGCCAGGGCCTGCTTCTGGTGTCCTTGGGGGATTTTTTCCCTCTTTCCCTCATATTTATCCGGCGTCTGTCCCGAGGTACAAACGTCCCAAGATTCACGACTTTACACTGCTGACTAAAACGATGTACAAAACTATAATAAAAACCAGCATAAAAAAATTATAAATGAATTAAATTGTATCGGGGTCACAATTGTTGTAAAATAATTTCAGGTGGGCTGTGATACTGCCCATACAAAAACCAAGGCGTCGGTCCCTCAAAATATATTTCAATTTGGAAAAGGTGCGTTCCACGTCTGGTAATGTTGCCGGTCCGAATTTCATTGAGGACGTCGGCAGCTTCCCAGTCTTCCTTGAGGGTAGCTTCTTCCCCTGACAGATTGGCAGCTGTATTCTTCACATCTTCAGATTGGAATGAAAGACGTGGCGAAGGGAAGGGACATATTTACAGGAACAGTCGATAACATGCCTGGAAGACCTGGCCCCTTTTCCCCAATATGGGCTTTTAATCCCTTGACACGAATAATACCAAGTGACTGTGGGATTCGGGAAGTCCATGCAAGACGCAACGTCCTTCTACCTGTAGCTTTACCTTTTCTACCTGGAATCTCAGGATTCCACTTGGTCACAGACTAGGTTTATACAAGTATGTATATCATACAGGAATTTGTTTGGCTAGCCTGTTGATGGAATGGTTTTTCGGGTTGCAGAGGCAGGTTCCAATCTGTAAATGGGAGGCAAGACGATGATTTCTGTAGAGCAGATAAGGCTTACCGAGATTCACCAATAATACATAAAGAACCTGTCATGGGAAGGATCTGTAATTTAACAGAGGAAACTTACTGTGTTGCAGATGAGGTCCGCACAGGAACCTACCGCCAGCTGTTCCACCCTGAGCAGCTCATCACCGGAAAAGAAGATGCCGCCAACAACTACGCCCGTGGACACTACACCATCGGCAAAGAGATCGTCGACCTTGTGCTAGACAGGATCAGGAAACTTGCCGACCAGTGTACCGGACTTCAGGTGATTTGAAACGATGATTGAGGTTTCGATTCGTTCGGAGTAGCTTAGTGTCAGCGGATATCACATACCAGTAGTCTCCTGAATGATATTGTCGATTTTCCAGCCTGGAGATATGACTGCGGTATTAATACGGTTAAATGTTGGTTGTAGGGATTCCTGATCTTCCACTCTTTCGGCGGAGGCACCGGCTCAGGGTTCACCTCCCTCCTCATGGAGCGCCTCTCCGTGGACTATGGAAAGAAGAGCAAACTCGAGTTCGCCATCTACCCGGCGCCTCAGGTTAGATCCGGCTCCGCCATTTGTAGGATATGCGGCTATCGCGCATTGACGGGGGCCTGACTTATAAATCGTCAATCTGTTTCCAGGTCTCCACCGCCGTCGTCGAGCCCTACAACTCCATCCTGACCACCCACACGACTCTGGAACACTCCGACTGCGCCTTCATGGTCGACAACGAGGCCATCTACGACATCTGCCGAAGGAACTTGGACATCGAGCGGCCCACATACACCAATCTCAACAGGCTCATTGGACAGATCGTCTCATCGATCACAGCGTCCCTCAGGTTAGTTGGATGTAACCCAGACAAATATGCTGTTCCACCTGCTTTGTCGCTGTAGCAGCGAACCCAGACATGTCCACTTTCTGCCAAAACAGCTTTTCAGAAGACCTAGTGGCGCAAAAAAAAGCGCCATTACGTCGTCTGCAGAGTTGGGAACAGGAGAAAACTATGTTCATCCGCTCGAGTGGCTACGTCTATAATAGCCCAGTAAGTTTATACTTCCTACCTTGTGTACCGAAGGAAGTGCTGAGGTAAGCACCGCCGGGAAGAACGAGCCTCCGAAAACCCGTAGAGCAGTTCCGATCAAGCCACCCTGGGGCGCCAAATATGTATCTGTACTGGCCGGAATGGAGAAGAAAACACGGCACTTGAACGTAAGGTATGATTTATTAAGAAATCCTTCGCAGTCTCGATCGGAACTGCTCTCACGGGCTTTCGGAGGCTAGTTCCCGGCGGTGATTACCTCAGCACTTCCTGCGGTACACTTGCAGCAAAAATGATATAGTTCCGTTGTCTTTTTCGTTGTGTACGTGATTAATCCTTAACATTAAATCCAAGTTACGTTTCGCAATGTTTACAATATGAAAAATTAGGGAATTTTTGAACTGCTGCCTCTCGCCTACAATTGGGTCTGCAGAGGCCGGTTTGGTCTCAAATTGTGGCAAAGTTCTTCTAATTTGTGAGAGAGTATATTAGTTAGTGTATGATAGTTTGTGTTCTTGGCCAAAAAACTAGTCCTTACCTCAAAATTGAAAATGGTAGGAAAAATCTGGGTTTTTCTTCTTTTTTTAAATTTTTTGTCTTACTAAATTCTACTAATTTTTTTTTTTAGTAGAATTCTACCAATTTTTTAAATGCTAAAATGATTTCATTACTAAAATTTTTCTAGTAAATTCTGCTAAAAATTTAAATGATTCCTACTTAAAAAAACCATGTTTCAAAGGGCTGCCGAATTGGAAAACTTGGATTTACCGTAAGGGATCATGTACACAGTGGAAAAAAAGCCTATAACGGCGACCGGCAAAACTAAACCTTGAAATCCACGACCACCCACTCAGTTGACAGTACTCTGGTGGTGGTATATATACGAGGGTGGATCTAATATAAACAGGACTTTTTTAAATTTTATTCGTTAGCTAATAAAAACGAGGTATATGTCACTTTTCTACATAGTCTCCTGCTTTCGTGACGCATTTTTCTCAGCGAGTAGGAAGTTTTTTAATCCCAGCATCAAAAAACGATGAAGGTTGCGTCTGAAGCCAATTGCGCACGAACCCCTCGACCCCCTCATCATCCTCGAATCGTTGTCCGCCTAGCGCTTCTTTAAGCGGCCCAAACAAGTGAAAATCACAGGGCGATAGGTCAGGGCTGTAGGGAGGATGATCAAGTGGAGTCCAATGCATTTCTTCCAATTTTTGAAAAGTTAGAGCTGCAGTAGGTATGGGGCCTTGCATTGTCGTGGAGGAGGATGACGTCACGAATTGGTTGATTCCGTCTTTTGTTTCGATATGCAGCCCTCACCTGAGTTAGCAGCTCAAATAGTAGGCAGCATTGATTGTACTTCGCTCATGCAGAAAATCAATGAGCAAAACGCCTCGATAGTAGAAAAAAATAGTTGTAAGGACCTTGCCAGCAGACAGTCGAGTTTTTGCTTTCACTGGGGCTGTCTCCTCCTTCCTCCACCACTCCATACTGGCTTGCTTCGATTCGGGTGTGTAATGATGGACCCATGTTTCGTCGGAGGTGACGATGCTAGCCAAAAATGCTTCCCCTTCTTCCTCAAACCTTGCAAAAAGCCTCTGACAGACCTCCAAACGTCTCAACTTCTGATCTGCAGTCAAAAGGCGACGGACCCATCTGGCACACACTTCACGGAATCCGAGGTGCTCTGTAATGATCGTTTGGAAGCTCCCATAACTTATCCCTACCTGCTCAGCAATTTCGGAGACAGTCACACGTCGATCACCTTCAAGAATGTCACGAACCGCTTGAATGTTCTCATCCGTAATGCTGCTCCGGTGACGACGATCGTGTTCCTCATTCTCTACTCGTTCTCTTCCCTCCTGAAACTCTGTGCCAGGCAAACACACGGGTCCTAGAGAGGGTTTGGTCCCCGGTCAACCTTTGAAAAATTTCCGAAGGTTTGACACTTCAGGGGCAAGAAATTTTATGATAATTCGTTGCTCAGTGGAAACGAGCATCTTTTGTTCAGATATCGCGATCACTACTCATGGAAGGTCCTAAAGGGGGAGACGCCCCCCTCATCCACCTTCTAATGAACCTGTCCATACAATCTCAAAGAAGGGATGTCGATTAGGTTTCAGCCTGACTGCCTCCATCTTCACTGGAAAAACAAGCGACTGGAGAACTGCCACCGTCACATGGTGTGTCTGATGCTGCAAACTGGTGTTGGTAAAAACAATGATGGATAAATAACTACACTCTGTACATTATCTTGAAAAGATTAGGGCTGATAAGGTTTTACTTGGAATGGAAGTGGGTTTGGTACTACCTTGTACCTTGTGTGACATCCAGCAACTTGGAAATACTCTATCCAGAGGTTACCTTTCGAATTTTTCATAATTTGCTGTTTGAAAAACGAATTCTCTTTTGAACGTCTGTATTGTGTTTCAGGTTTGACGGTGCCCTCAACGTGGATCTGACTGAATTCCAGACCAACTTGGTTCCCTACCCGAGGATCCATTTCCCACTCGTCACCTACGCTCCGGTCATATCAGCTGAGAAAGCCTACCACGAGCAGGTACGTCCCTACCAGTATTCCCATGTCACATTACTGTGAAACCCTCTTAATGGACTTTCGGCCATGGTCCTGGCGTAGAGATTGGACATTCAGTGTATTTGAACCTCTGGCAGTGGACGGTAGACCCGTGTAGAAAGGTTTACATCTTTCTCTCTGAGAGCTATGTTTGATCTGACTGAGTTGATTGTCTTACTGTTTAGGACTGCATTTGCCATCGTTCGAATTCATTTTGGTTTATTATTTTCAAACAGCGGTTTATTATACTATACGACAATGGGGCATCTATACTGGTAAATTATTACCCAATGGTTTATTATTCATTTACCTTATGCTTCATGAATAACTACAAATAATGAATGATTGAATCCCGCGCATTTGTATGAAACTTTAATTCCCGGGCTGGCTCCAGTACCTCATTTAGGGCTTTCCTTGAGGGAGCTCGAGGGTACTGACCACAGAAAACCCCGTGATCTCCACAGAAGGGGCATCTGTACAGGTAAATAATAAACCGTTGTGTATTAATTTGCAGCGTTTTTTATTTGTTTACATTAGCCATCATTTGTATTCATCTGACCGTGACCCACTGTTGTAAAAAGTACCTATGTACGTTCTTTCCGTCACCAGTCGCATGTTTTCACTCGTGAAAACTGTCAGTGCATCACGAACGGGAAATGGCCGAATCAAAAATGAAAATACTCTTTGATTCCCCAATTATTTCATACAATTATAAAATTTTATTTATTCGCGCATTTGTCCATTTATTCTTGTATTTCTGGCGTAACAGTACCCCGAATTGTTGTTGTAATATTTGTACATATTAAAGTTTGTATGACCTATTTTTGACAAATTTTACGAATTTTTTGGGTGTGCTCACTAAATAATGAAACAGTATTTTTAAAAATAGGTTGGAATTTTTTGATATCCCTTTATAGTGGACAATTTTCTTGGTCAGGCTCGTGTCCACCACTTATTTTGGTCCCGTGGGTGTCCACTATAGAGGGATTTCACTGTATTTAGTGGTAATCCGTCATTCGATATTGACTCACGTTCTCTGCAGCTTTCAGTCATGGAGATCACCAACGCCTGTTTCGAGCCGGCCAACCAGATGGTGAAATGCGACCCCCGCCACGGCAAGTACATGGCCTGCTGCATGCTCTACAGGGGCGACGTCGTACCCAAGGACGTCAACGCTGCTATTGCCCAGATCAAGACCAAGAGGACCATCCAGTTCGTCGACTGGTGCCCCACTGGATTCAAGGTACCCGGCTCGTCCTGAAAACCCGTTGCTGGACTTACAATTTTCCTCTGCTCGGAACAGTATCACGCAACGTGGAATTCGTTATTGTTTGTAGGTTGGAATCAACTACCAGCCGCCCACAGTCGTCCCAGGCGGTGACTTGGCCAAAGTCCAGCGAGCCGTCTGCATGTTGTCCAACACGACCGCCATAGCCGAGGCCTGGGCGAGGCTCGACCACAAGTTCGATCTCATGTATGCCAAGAGAGCTTTCGTCCACTGGTGAGTTACCTTTTTGAGTCTGTTACTTGACCTATTTGGGCAAGGCCTACTCGATCTTCCTCAACCCTGAGCCGAAGATAGCCACTCTACTGAATCATTCTCACGTCAGTCGAGTGCTGTTTCCAGAAGATTATAGTAGAGAAATCTTCTCTGCTGAGTTCCATTTTTTCTTTCTATTCTAATCCCATCAGTTTGGCTCTTCTATGCCTTGTCTATTATAAAGAAAAAATTGAAAAAGCCTTTACTTAGTTTGTCCTGTGTTTTGTTGAAGGAAATGGGAGAGGTGTTGTCAGGGGTTTGAAGATCCGGATGAGTTTAAACTTGTGATGAGAATGTGTTCCTGAGTCAGTGAACAGTTACTTAGCGCAGTGTCACCGTTGCTCAAAAGCAGTGATCGTCTAATGAGGGATACCATAACTCCTAGAACAATGTTCGTCACTTCTCATCAAGACTTGCGTCTGTTCCCTTCTTCCAACTCTACTCTGCAGAGGTGGTAGAGTTGGAAGAAGGGAAGAGACAAGTCTTGATGAGAAGTGACGAACATTAATCTAGGAGTTTTCTCACTGTTTTGTCACTGCTGTTTTGTGTCACTGCTTTTGAGCAACGGTGACACTGCGCTAAGTAACTGTTCACTGCCTCAGGAACACATTCTCATCACAAGTTCCAGATCTTGAAACTCCTGACCCTTTCACTTCTTGCTTCCTCATTTCCATTTCCTTCAACAAAACACAGGACAAACGAAGTAAAGGCTTTCTCAATTTTTTCTTTATAATGCACAGGGCACATAAAAGAACTAAGCTGATCAGAACAGAAAGCAAAAATGAAACTCAGCAGAGATTTCTCTACTATAATCTTCTGGAAACAGCACTCGAATGACGTGAGAATGATCCAGGTAGAGTAGAGTCGTTCCAGTGGAGTGGTCGGTAGAGTAGAACGCACTCTACCCTACCTCCAACTACCAATGTGAAGCTGGGTTCACATCCATCCGTTGTACGTTCAAGGTCATGCGTTGGAGCATCTGATTGGCTCATACCATGAAGTGGTGGGGGGCGATTTTTGACGGATACACACTTTTGGCGAAGACTGTCCGCATTAGAAAAATTAGATATTTCAACGGATGAACGGACGGCGCAGAAGACCTCTGCGCAGATATTTTCCGCTCCGCATCTGCGCAGTTCACTACTGCGCATACGGAATGGCGTCGGCAACCGAAACAGCTGTGGGAGGAAGCGCGGGAAACGAGTTCTCAGCCAAAATTCCGGATGGTTATGAACGCCTTCCCAACTTCCGCGATTCCCCTCCACCCCTTCCACTGCTTTTCACTAGCTTCCCCTATCCGTATTTCCAGACGGCTCCGGATGGATGTGAAACCTGGTTAAACCCGGCTATGGCGCCTTCCCAGAAACGAGTAGAGTTCAGATATTGGTAGTCAGTAGAGTCACTCTACCACCGTGCTAGTCGCTCCAACTCTACCACTTACTAGCCAGTCAACACTACTGAAAATGTTTACATGAGTTGGGTAGAATAATTCTACTCTACTCTACCTTCAACTCGACCAATGCAAAACCTGGCTTATGTGCGCTACTCCTGTTAGACGGGCCCAGCTGCGCCACTGCACGTGAACTGCATCACCAAGGGCTGGGACTCGTTTTATGGTGTGTGTTTCTCTTTTTTTTTTGCCTTCAACGGTAGTCACAGTAGGCATAGGTAGTCATGATGTTTTCCTTTTAGTAGGATGATTTGTTTCTTCTGAACGTCTAATGATTTGTCGACTCACCCGGACTCCCCATATGATATGGGGATTATTGGGATTCTATAGAGATATGTCGGAGGGCTGGATGAAATTATGAAATATGTTTTTAAATGTGTCGAATTGGAAGTTGAGTTTGATGAATTGTTGTATGGATTGGTCTTCGGGAATTTGATTATTATTTCTAAAGCAAGTACGGATTGGGCGGAATTTAATGCAGTTGTTTAGGATATGGTCGACGTCCCCTAGCTGTTGACATTCACTGCAATTTGGTGATGTCCTGCGAGTGGAGTCCATCATGGCGCAAAACAATGGTGTGTTGCCATGCCCTAAGATAATCCTGTTGGATATCGTGAAGAGTGTGGCTGACCCATCCATGTTCCGGTACCATGGCCGCGCAGTAGGATCTTTTGTCCAGTGGCCCCTGTCAACGGTATTGCGCTCGTGTCCAGTTTTCCAGGCTTCGTTTCTTTTTAACTTTATATGCTTAACGTGCCTCGTTTTATGGAAGAAATATGGTACAGACCATCCAGTACACCATATTTCTTCCATAAAACAGGCCTGGTCCCCATTGTGATGCAGTTCAGGTGCAGTGGCGCAGCTGGGCCCGTCTAACAGGAGTAGCGCACATAACACTTGCGCAGAAACATTTGGTTTAAGGATGGTCCTTTTGAAGACCTGCATCAGCACTGGTGCTGAGGCCTGTTTTATGGAAGAAATATGGTACAGAAAATGTCTTACGCCGAGTTCACATGGATGCGGAAAGTGTGGAACGCCACCTGATTGGCTGCCAGCTGTTTGGAGCAAAGGCTCCAGCCAATCAGGTGGCGTTCCGCACTTTCCGCATCCATGTGAACTCGGTGTAAGACATTTTCTGTACCATATTTCTTCCATAAAACAGGCCTCAGCACCAGTGTGATGCAGTTCAGGTGCAGTGGCGCAGCTGGGCCCGTCTAACAGGAGTAGCGCACATAACACTTGCGCAGAAACAACATTTGGTTTAAGGATGGTCATTTTGAAGACCTGCATCACACTGGTGCTGAGGCCTGTTTTATGGAAGAAATATGGTACAGAAAATGTCTTACACCGAGCATATTGTACAATTATTTCTTCCATCAGTGTTATGTAGTTCAGGTGTAGTGTCCCAGGCCCATCTACGAGGATTAGGGCACATAAAGCCTTCCCAGAAACAGCCTTGGTTTAAGGTTGAGGCAGAACACCATGTTGTAAGAGCAAAAACGCATAAAAATGTTTATTCCTTCAAAATGAATGTTCCTTTTGAAGACCTGCATCAGCACTGGTGCTGAGGCCTGTTTTATGGAAGAAATATGTTACAAAAAATTTATGATGGTACACCATATTTCTACCATAAAACAGGCCTCATCACCAGTGTGAGTAGTTCACGTGCGCACAAAAACGCGTAAAAATGTTTTTTCTTCAAAATGAATGATCCTTTTTGAAGACTAATCATTAGAAGTTCCCTTCACGCACCATGGCTGTAAGAGCTAATTTTCAGAAAAAAATATTCGTGCTACTGTGCAAAATTTACCGATTTTTGACCCTTAAAGTCAAATTTGACCCACTGTTTAGAGAAAAATATTTTAATCATCGAAATAGTCCCTCTTGCGGTCGTTAATCACCATCCCACACATCAGGGGAATTAATATTAATTTTAATTGTAGCCCTTAATATCAATTTTCGACCCCCCAAAAATCTCAGTTTGATCCCTGATCAGTATGAAAAACAACTGAAATGGTATTTTTCCGTCTTTACTCACCCTTCCATAAATTGTTCGCTTCTTCAATATTGTTCGCGATTTTAGCTTTTTTTTAAATGCCGACTTTACACCCCTAAAAAAACTCAAATTTGACCCCCTAATTATTGAAAATTGCTCATCTTCGAATTTAGCCTTTCGTTTGGCAATACGAACATTTTGCAAAATTTGGACTTTTTATCAGGTACCCAAGGTCAGATAAATCATACATATAAATTGAAGTCTGGATGAATTCAGGGTGTTCTAAAACGGATTTGCCTGTACAATTTTTTTTGAAAATTTTGGACCCATTGCAGTAGCGTCATTTTCTTTGAAAATTCGCTATATGCACCTGCCAATTTTTTTAAATTCTTATTTTGGACCCAAAAAATCTGCGAATGTTTCATTAGAGTAAGCGAATTTTCCTACTGAAATTTTGAGTTTCCTGAGTGGTACGAAATTGCTCATTTCCTGTTCTTAAATGTAAATACCTATACAATGATGATATGAACCTTTTTCAGTTTCAAGTAAAAATCTAGTAATTTGTACTTGAAATTTGAAAGGGTTCAATTCATGATTGTATAGGTATTTAGAAACGGGAAATCAACAATTTCGGACTGATCAGACAACTTTTGTGGGTGAAGGGGGGGGGGGGGGGGGTGTGCCCACTGTGTTCGGTCGTGGAATTCGCACCTTTTTTGAAAGGCGTCTTCGCCGCGCCATTTTTTGAAACGAGTCTTCACTTGATGTAAAATTTCTGTTTCTTCTTCCGTTCAAATTCTCTCAAATTCCGCCTCGTGTGTTTGACAGGTACGTCGGGGAAGGTATGGAGGAAGGCGAGTTCTCCGAGGCCCGCGAGGATTTGGCTGCCCTCGAGAAAGACTACGAGGAAGTCGGCATGGACTCGGTCGAAGGCGAAGGTGAAGGCCAGGAAGAATACTAAGCCGCCAACAAACGCCATATTCCACACGGGAGGAGTCTCAGCGGCTCCTCGAAGCTTTTTTTGTACTTCGACTTCGTGTATTTGATTTCCATTTTTAAACCAGATGTCACAGCGACGCAAGTAAAATGGATCTTTTTGTTACGTTTTTACCAGTATTTATTTAAAAGCAGATTTGATTTAATGGCGTTTTCATTAAAAATCTTGAAATGAATATTGTCGTGTGCATTTCACCATGTCCTTTTATCACTGGTTATGGAGCAGATGGTGACGATGAGCCAATCAGCAATTTTCGAGTGTTATATGCAAATTACCATTTTTTCTTGGGCAAATTCAGTTCAGTAACGGAAATTTGACACTTATTGACCAAATAATGAGGCTAGGCAGAAAACTAGTGTGAAATCTGAATTCCTGAGTTCCCGCTAGAAATGACATATCACGTAAATCGCCGAGTAGCAACTCAAATCCCACTTGGAGCACTAGTGTAGCGATAATTGAAATAGCTATTTTTGAAGTTATCAAGTTATTGCTTAAAAAATTAATTTTGGGAGCTGAAACTTCGTTACAACCTCAGGTTTCCACTCTGGTCAAAATCGACTTCATATTCGGTTTTTTCGCCCTAAAAACATGTTCACGATTTTAGTGGACGCGAGTTAACTAAAATCCCCCTTTAAAAAACCCTGTTTTTACACCCTCAACATTCCCTGGGTGTATTCCGATCGGGCTGCGGAGCTTTGGAGCACAACTAGGACTCCAAATGGAGCCTGTTTGTGGAAAAAACCATTTTAGACAAAAATGTGTTTAAGGCTGAAACTTTGTTAGAACCTCAATTCTTCAATCTTTGGTCAAAATTAAGCCCTAAAAAACATGGAAAACGATACCTCACAAGCTCATGTTTCTAAAACACAAAAAAAACTTATTTTTACACCCTATTTGTAAGTGTGTCATTAAAAATATATACGTATTATCAATTCAGGAGTAAAAACGTCTAAGTAGATAAAAGGGTTGAGAGCTATTCAGTAAAATAGACGAACCTGGGAGACACTGGAAGAGACTGTCTCCAGAGGGAGACTTGTCTCTCTCCCAGGAGATTTTCAAAATAGATAAATCTATTTTCACAATCTCATAGTGAATAGGCCCCAGAAGACAGGCCGAAGCGTTGTCCAGCTGCCAGCTACTTGTCTTGAGCTTCGGTCTTAGTGGGCGTTCTGACAGTTCTCGAACTCATAGGAACTGGGACGGAAAATCCCGGGGCGTTCCGGAACTTGAGGAACCGCGTTCTGCACTGCGAACGATTTCAGAACTGGAACTGGAACGCATGCGTCACCTACGTTCTTGAGTTCCAGTTCTGACAGTTCCGAAAAAAATCGGGGACTGTCAGAACCGTTCGGAACTGGATTTGCAAAACACTGCGAACGCAGAACTGGGCGTTCTGGCACTGCGAACGACAAAACTCGACTGCGCTTGCCCAGAACCGTTCGGAACTGGCAGAACGCACACTGAGAACGAAGCTATAGACAACGCTTTGACTCGTCTTCAGTATGAAAGGTGAATGTTCTGACAGTTATGATGGACAGCAACCCGCAACATTAAGCTGAAGAAGACGCTGTTGCTCTCTTCAAAAATGTTATTCTCATACAATATTTATTTAGAGATCATTCTTTCCAAGGCGACAGTTGCTTGGGGGGAGGCCTTGGTGGCAGTGGATCTCTGTTCAAATTCATCCACTTGGCCGCCTGAGTTTTGAACGGGATGCCGACTTTGAACAGCTCGTTTTGCCTTTCTTCTTCCCCGTACGGGTCATATCTGGAAAATTGCGTCTTTTAGATTCGACGGCCAGTACGGTTAGTATTGTAAAATGTAACACAGGCCGGAGCAACCCACCAAACTTGATAAAAGAATCAGTGCAATTATTGTACATGAGTAATCACCGTTTACCTGATTGGCGTTCCAGGGAAATCATGCTCACTGACTTTGGGTCTGTCAGTTTTCGCTCTTTGCCCCTGAAAAAGGGGGAAATTGCGTGATGCACTGAAGCCTAGTAGTTTTGGTAACCTAATATGTAAAACAACATGATTTCTGTAGTGAGTGATGTTACTTTCAATTTCTAGGTACGTGCTCATAATTTTCGCGTCAACTTATTTGGTTATGTTCCAACCAGCGAATATTTTCGAATACGCTTGGCACAAAACCTGTGTTCCAACCGTGTTGAGTGCGGTAAACGCTGGTCCAGCCGCGTTGGGCTCATGTTCTGCACTGGATCGGGATGGTCATGCGGCCATTTTTAGCGTTTTTAAACTACGCAACGTGTGCGCTGTCTGGTGGATTAGTTCAAGATGTCCCAACTCGCACCGAAAATATTCTCACACTCTCCCCCACCACCGGGAAATTTACACATTTCATTCAGCGCAATATTAATTTCAAATAATTCTATTACCGACCGGATTATTTTTATTTATTTGTTTTTTTGGTTTTGGTGCCGAGTAGAAGTGGTGGGTATACAGCGAAGGAATCTGAATCCCACGGCTGAGCTAGCCGGTTGCGGAAACCCCCTCCAATGCAGTAAATTCCCACACTGGCGTAACTCGGTAACATGCAGTTGAATACAGTAAAATAATGGAGAGTAACTGTGTTTGAATCACAGAGCTAAATATTTCTCATAGAAGTAGGGCTGGTGTGAGTGTGTGGCCAGATGTGACTGAAGCTGGCATGAACAGCTATCTTTTAACACTTCCAGTGCGGGCGTCTACCCGGGTAGACGGAAAGTCTTCCCCAGCCCACTGCCGTCTACCCAGGTAGACGGAGCCCGTTGCGTTGACTCATCGCATTCCAAGGTTAGTAAGTTACCGAAATAACCTTTACAAGCGCCAGTTGTGCGGGAAATTCCTTCAATACCTTCCTGGCTTCACGCTAGATAGCGTCGGAAGAAGATTGGAAGGTTTGAACACATGTTTCAGTCATATTTTCGAGGCGACCCTTGTGCGCTGGGTTTTTGCTCATTTTGTCGCTGTATTATCATTTATTTTATGTAGTTCATGATTATCTAGTGCTTTATCTATCATCTGTACAAAGATAAATAACTTTATTCAAAGTAAAAAGTGTTGAAATACACACTGGCGGGAAGTGATTGTGGGTTAGTATACAGTAGGACAATGCCACATGTGGCCGTCTACCCTGGTTCAAGCACGCTTGATCGGGCAGGTGGCGTGCAGTGGGTGGCATTGGACGGCTAGAGGCTCCCGCATTGAGAGTGTTAACTGAAACAGCTATATGAGCTGTAAGAAGGTTCGTTCCAGCGCGCTTGAGGTCATTAAGTAATTCGACGTAATCGATCTGCGCAGGCCTTGGTGAACTGAAGTGCTCCAGTGAGGTTAAGGTTCTCACACACTAGGCGGGAACAGAACAGGAAACAGCCGCAGGACACAGATCATATTTTTTCGCTTCTGTGTATTTGAATGGAGTTGAGCACACTAGGTGGGACGCGGCGGTCACGGCATGGGGCAGGAACAGGACGGGTTCCGCCGCAATCGCTCTCAAAGCCAAAAACGGCGTTGCCTGGCACGGGACGTTCTCCCTCCACCGTCCAATATTTACCTTCCCCACGTTCACCTTCACACCCTTGCTTGTGACGAGGGGAGCATGGCGAGCGGTGGGGGAAAGAGAGTTGAGGAAAGTCCTGCCTAATGTTGGTACAGACGCAGGACGGGACAGTGGGGGCCGGCCGACATCCCGCGTCCTACCCACGGCGTTTCCTATCCTGCTCCCACATAGTGTGTGCCGACCTTTAGGTTCACATACTGTTTTACCCACCCTCCAAATGGAGGGCAGGGTTGTGAACATAAAACTCGAAGATAATCTCGCTAATGTGTATAACCTCCCCAACATTTTCACGTATCTGGGGCCCATTCCTTAAGACTTCAACTTTTCACTTTGCAAGTCTTCATTTGTACTCTCCACTTTGCGAGTTATGAAAAGTAGGAGAACTTTCTGTTCCTAAAGACTTCGCGCTCCCACTCTGCAGTTCTACCTGAAACGAAGAGTATGTAGAGTAACCTTCGTTTTGTGGAGCAACCTCCACTAACTGTTACAGTTTATCATTGGATGTTCCGACCGTTCTATTCCGAATCCGATTACATCAAGTCTTCCGTCCTTCTGTAAGTTAACTTACAGTTAGTCCCAAAAGTATTCGTAAAAGTTGAACATATGATTACAAAATGAAAAACTCGCACTAAAGCATGGAACTTTTTCAACTTTTTTTAATCAATATTTAGGGAAAAGGTTCGTAAATAATAACCCATGAACAAGTTTGGCAGAAAAGTGAGACTTTATGCAACGGCACGTGTTTTTCAAAAAACAACAACAAATGAAGCGTAACAAAAGTATTCGTAATTCGTCAAGTCTATGCGTAAATTACCATCAAGAGTAGCCGAATAACGCAAAAAAAAAAACGCAACAACTACAGAAATACTTCTCAAGAAACAGGTAGCAGTTCAGTATCGAGTCGGATATCCCTTCGATTTGATTACACATCTCAACCGGTTGGGCATCGATCGGGCGAGTTTAGCTGTAACGTCAGGGGTGATGTTGTTCCACTCTTCCATCAATTTTTCGCGGAGTTGTTGGACGTTTCGGATGTCATGTTTTCCTAGTTGACGCTTCAGGTGACCCCACAAGTGTTCAATGGGGTTCAAATCGGGAGACTGGGGAGGAGTATCGAGGACCTGCGGGCAATTGTAGAGCAGCCAAGTTTTGGTGACGTGGGCTTTGTGCTTGGGGTCATTGTCCTGGTAGAATTTGAAATTTTGTTCGATACCCAGTTTTCGAGCACTTGCTTTGAGGTGTTGTTTCAGCATATCAACGTATTTAAATCTGTCCATAATACCCTCTATAAATACCAGGTCTCCTACACCAGCTGTCGAAAAGCACCCCCAAACCATGACTGAGCCACCTCCATGCTTCACGGTACCGATTGTATTCCTTATATGAAATTCAGTTCCAGGTGCTCGCCACACTCTCTGGTTCCCATCTGCACCGTGCATGTTAAATTTGCTTTCATCGGAAAAAAGCACTTGGTCCCAGAAGTCGTTTTCTTTAAGAATAAATTTTTGAGCAAATTCAAGGCGTTTCTTTTTATTAATTTTTGATACGAATGGCTTCTTCCGGGCTACTCTACCATTCAAATTATTACTCCTGACCGCTCTGCGCACAGTCTCTCTGGGCTTACCCTCAGGTTCATCTCGGTTTCTAGGGCCTCAGCGATTTTTGGAGCACTGATTTTGGGGTCAATCTTCACTTTTCTTACTATAAACCTCTCAAACCTCTCCTTCAAAACGCGTGGTCTTCCTGACTTATCGGCGTCGTGCAGTCTTTCTTCTTCAAAATATCGTTTGCATATGTACTGGACGGTAGATATAGGCAAGTTTGTTTTTTCACTTATCACTTTTAGGGTCGAACCCGTTTCCCTCAGAAAAACTACCCGCAGACGCGTTTCAATCGATGTGTTCGCACTTTTTCGGCCCATGATTCATACAAAATACCACGTTTGAAGGCAGGAGAACGACTGATCCACCTTGGGCGAGGGCTATGCATCAGTTATAATGAAAGAGACGCGATAAAAGTTGCCCTATGATATTTAGATTAGCTCACTACTAACGAATTACGAATACTTTTGTGGGGTCAAATTTCGCGTTATATCAAGACAAATAGTAACTGCTCTCTTCAATTGCGGTTTTCCGGACTTTGAACCCAAGGGTCTTTGATCCCTGGCCTCAAACCTGAATGAGCGAGGACCTATTTGCTCAAAAAAAGTGGAACTGACTTGTTTATTTGCTCAATAACCAGTGTGAACCATTCTTTACGAATACTTTTGGGACTAACTGTACTTGGGGTTTGGTTTCGCCTAACAAACAAACGACTCCCTGAAAGTTGTGTCGCTGACGACGAAATTAATGAATGCGGCCGACGGAGGGTCGAACATGTTCAACATCCTCTGATGAGCAGTATCGGAAAATTGCCATTAAAAACAATGAGGTATTTAGCCTTAGTGGAGCTAACTTGGGTGCTATTATATATGATTGTCCTCACACTAATCGGACCACAGTTAGAGCTGATCGAGAGGCTGAGTTCTCTTCTTTTTATTGATACTACCAAACGCTGTATTTAACGAAGAACTAAAACATAAAAACCGATTTGAAGAGTACGTCATTCTACCACACAGTCAATTTGTAAATGTAGTAAAATCTTCGTTTGCAACGCAGACTCTTCACTTTGCACTTTGTGAAAGATAACCTTTAGGAACAGAACTGTTCAAAATAGGGTAAAACTCTGCGGTTCTACACTTTGCATTTCACTCTTCCTCTTCCTATCAAGAGCGTTCTTTAGGAATGGAAATTCATTCGAAAAGTGCAGAGTGTGGATTTGAAGAGTGAAAGTCTTTAGGAATGGGCCCCTGGTCTTCTCTCGCGAATAAAATTTATTGTTGCTTGCATTTTGTTATAGTCGTTTACTGGGAAGGTTTCTAATTCAGGCGTTCCAGCAGTTCAGATCATAAACCAAAAAATGCATGAACTCATCCCCACCACTTCGGTTCTCGCACTGAACTAGTTCATGTTGTATTCATGGCACTGGAACAAAGCTACGTGACTCATAAACTGTCTAAAAGCACTTACTGCTTGGCTGTTTTTACTGGCTGAACTGGGGTAGGCGCAGGACGGGACAGCGGCGGTCGGCCGACATCCCGCGTCCTACCCACGGCGTTTCCTGTCCTGCTCCCGCATAGTGTGTGATAACCTTTATGTTCACATACCGCTTTACCCGCCCTGAGTTCCCTGGCAGTCTCCACCTCCCCTACTACCGCCCCTTTCCACTCCTGATTTACTGAACTGGACCTGTATTCAAGTCTGGATTGTGTGGTTTATCAAGTAACTGGAAGGATTAAACAATTTAAATGGATATACGTACCTACATACTTAATGGTTATACTAGGTATTGATTGATAATTGCTCACTGTTTGTACGTGCCCCTTCACTGTTCTGTCATCCTCCATTGAAATCCCACCTCGCTTCCCTTCTCATTTAAATTTTTGTCCCCACCAAAGATGACTTCGCTAGTTGCTATGAAAACCGGTATCTGTCACTTGGAGCGCTGGTATCGTATATTTCTCTGAATTGTTTAAACCTACAGTAGGTAGGTGGGTAGGTAACTAACTAATTACTGAATGAAAGGTTTACCACCAACCCAAAGGGCATAGCAGTGAAGCAGCCAAAAATCAGGGCAGTACCTGTTTGAAAGACTCGCAGCCGCAGATGCTGGATACGGACATGCAACCTCCAGTCGTGACTTCGGCCGCTTCCTCCTTCTCATGAGGGACCACCGGGTGGAGGGGGGTGCAGGTTGAAACATGTCCGAGGTGCCTGTGGACCAGCTCGTTGTGGCATTGGCAACCCAGCGGTTGCCCATGGCAGCCCTTGATGATTGCAATACCGAGATAGGACAATTATTGATTAATATGAAGCTTTGTACAGGGGAAGACATCTGCAGCAGGGCTAACAGATAGCTATCAATATGAACACCGTATTAACTTTTCACTTGATACTACTAGGTACATTTGGTATTTTTAATACTGGTATCAACTTTTAAAAAAAAGAGATTTCTTTATAAATATTTTTTTAATGTTGGAACCGATACCAGACGTTGAATGTCGAGACCACACTACTCCTCCATGGGGAGCGCTAGTGTTTTATTAGTAGTTTACTTGGTGCTTATACTGCTTATCAACAACAACAACAATTTCAATAGTTACGGTGCAATAGTTCTTCTCTAGTTTTTTTTCCTATTAGGGATGTTTAAGATCCATTCAATCCCAACCAGTTCACTCACTTCTGGTTTGCGTTCTTTGGGACACGTTCACCCGTTCATCAGTTCAACCGAGTCGGTCTAACTGTTACTCCGCTCTAACAATCACAAAAACTTGGTTTAATATGTTTTGACTCAATAAAATAGTTATACCTGCACATACTTAGCTCAATTTACATTTTCATTTTGTAACCATTTTAGTAACACGTCATATTTTGTAGTCTTCTGGAGACCAGAAGGAAAATATGAAACATTTTGAAATACCTACCTATATAAGATTAGAAAAGCTTCAGAGGCTGGTACCTAGATATAAAATGCAAAATCATTGACTAGGTAGGAGTTATGCATTGGAAAACTGCTACCTACCTACATAATGTTCTAAAAGTTTGGAGTTTTCAATGCTAATTCCAACTCTTAACTGCTCATGGATCAATATTTTTCCATGGCTCCTCCATCCGCAACATTAGAATGAAACCACACTGCACTGCTTTCTAAATATTTTTGTTGGAACAGAACAAGGTGAACGGTGAACGCACTTGCTGGAAAGGTGAACTGTGGGTACATAGTGCGTGCTATGTGAACTAGGAGGAAACCTTGCGAGTGGGGAAGGGAAGAACGATATGGAGATAGAGGGGCGAAGGGAGGTGGTTTACGAGCGGATGAACTGAGATGTGAAAACTGAGTGAGGTTAGGATCGCCGTTCAGTGAGAACGTCAATTCCGGTCATCCGTTCAGTTCAGATACGTTCAACTGAAAGATCCGTTCAGCGCTGAACGCCACACCCCTATTTTCCGTGCATTCCCTAGTTGCGAACTGTGACTGATTTCTCCGTTTTCTGGGAAAGAAGTGCAATGTGTGCGATGCACTCCTACAAGACTATAAGAGCCTCAATAGGCACAATCTGTGATTCCACAAGGATTCACAGATCCAGAGCTCCCCATACCATGGACGGTTGCATTCAACGTCTAGTGGAATCGGGTTTTTAAGCATTTTATTACGTTTGTGGGTTTGTTTGCGAAGAAAACCACCAGATATAGTTATATCAGGTAGTTTTCTTCGCAAACAAACCCACAAGATATATCAGGTGGTTTTCTTCGCAAACAAACCCACAGATATAGTTATATCAGGTGGTTTTCTTCACAAACAAACCCACAGATATAGTTATATCAGGTGTTTTTCTTCGCAAACAAACCCACAAGATATAGTTATATCAGGTGGTTTTCTTCGCAAACAAACCCACAGATATAGTTATATCAGGTGGTTTTCTTCACAAACAAACCCACAGATATAGTTATATCAGGTGGTTTTCTTCCCAAACAAACAAACCCACAGATATAGTTATATCAGGTGGTTTTCTTCACAAACAAACCCACAGATATAGTTATATCAGGTGGTTTTCTTCGCAAACAAACCCACAGATATAGTTATATCAGGTGGTTTTCTTCGCAAACAAACCCACAGATATAGTTATATCAGGTGGTTTTCTTCGCAAACAAACCCACAGATATAGTTATATCAGGTGGTTTTCTTCACAAACAAACCCACAGATATAGTTATATCAGGTGGTTTTCTTCGCAAACAAACCCACAGATATAGTTATATCAGGTGGTTTTCTTCGCAAACAAACCCACAGATATAGTTATATCAGGTGGTTTTCTTCATAAACAAACCCACAGATATAGTTATATCAGGTGGTTTTCTTCGCAAACAAACCCACACACATCATGAATTCCCTATCAGCCGGGAAGACATCTCTCAATCACGGACAGTAAGCATTTTATGGTCATTCTTCGTGTCAGTCGTAATGTTTTCAAAATGTAATGTAAGATGTAGCTAGCCCAAAGAATTCTTCACGTCAAAACAGCAGGGAAAATTATTAGAGTTTCCTATTTTCTGTAAGTGGAATCCTGTGTAAAAACATTTATGTTGCATAAAGATTAAAATAACACTCCTTCCAAAGGTAAGCAATTTCAAGTTTACGCTATAAATTAAGGGTGTTGTGACCATTTTTGTGATAGACGGTTGAGAACTCGAAAAAAGGTCTCGAATCGTCAAAAACGTCTAGTAATGAATTTTTTGTGGTAAACTAGTAGTATAATCGATCCCTCGATGTTAGTGGCTCCAAAAATGGGATACCCCGTAGGTACCTACGTTATGTAGCTTCAGTGTTAAAGTTGGGAGGTAAAGGAAGAGGAAGAAACTACATCCATGGAGTTGACATGAGGGGTTAACTTACAGGACCAGCTGAGTCGTCCACTGCTCTTGGCCCAGCTTTCGGTAGAATGACGCCCTCTGCTGCCGATTTGTCGAGTTTGCTGTTGAGATCGATCTGATGGACCGGCGATGGCTGAGTCTGACCAGGATCAAAGCTCCGATGGAAACCCGCACTTCGAGGGCTCCACTCTGCGATAGGGCAGCCATTTGCAACGCCTTTCGTTTTTATTTGTACAGGGACTTTCGCTCCTCTGAAACGCGATGACTGAGTCTGCTGGGAAGCCTTGAAAATGAGCTCCAGTATGCTATTGAGGTGGGTACCTAAATAGTGTAAAATGCGCCTGGCACGGTGACCGTCGGTTGGAAAATCCTGTTTGCCAGCCTAAGGCAGTGCCAGAAAATCCAAATAAACCTGGCATTCAAAATCTTTCAACAAATACACATATTTCTCCGATTTAGGGGTACATCAACCAACGTACCTAGTGTGGCTATCTACCATTGACAGTAGGATGGGGGTACAGTAGGTTTGTTTGGACAGACAGTCCTGGACTGTTCTATCCAAGCCGTGCTCCTTTTTGTGCATTTGTACAGCACCAGAACTGGTCCTGGATCGACAGCTGGCTGTTCCAACAGGCAGTCCAGGACCGTTCAGGACTAGTTCTAACAGTCCTGGATTTTTCGAGGACTGTTGGTTCTGTACATGTGCACTCAATGCTTCTATCTTCAGCTTATGAGGAAGGTTACAATGCCTCAAGTTATCCATTCAGAATCATAAGGGCGTTCGGTCAGACAAAGTTCTGGGCTCAATCCTGGACGGTTCTATCCTTTCATTTTCAGAACGCTGTTCCATACTGGACTGGTTCAGGACTCTGTCCGAATATACCAAGTACCAGATGAGTATGGAGAGAAAAATGAGGACGGGCATCAGCAGCAGTTGAAGCCAACCCAACACTCCAATATTGATGGCTGCCATCCACATGAGTAACAGCAGAATTTCGGTAAAGTGAGAACAATTTAGGGAACTGATGCGAAATTTTTTTTTTCTAATTCATAATTTATTATTGCTCCAAGATATATATCTTATTAACAATGTTCTTCTGACCTAATTATATTACAATACATGGCATTTAGGGCTAACGATACATCACACACTCACATCCTACACAAGCTCATGTGGTTTAGTGCGCTTAAGGCTTAAGGTCAACTCATGTACTTCGAGAAGCTGGACCACTTCTTCATTAACATGGTTTTTAAGTCTCTCAAGATGAGCGTTAGCGCGCAGCTTCATCACTTGGTCGACGCTTTCCATCTCAAGGTCGCGATGTAGAGCGTCGTTGCGGATATACCACGGCGCATTGGTTATGCATCGTAGTACCATATTCTGAAAGCGTTGTATAATCTGCCTGTTTGATGGGGCCGTGCAGCCCCACAGTTGTGCTCCGTAGACCCACGAGGGCCTCAGTACTTGGGTGTACAGAAGCAGTTAATTTTGAAGTGACATCGTTGATCTCCGGCCAATGAGCCAGTACATTTTCCTTAATTTTAAGACAAGTTCTGTCTTTTTCTTTCTCACGTGTTCTTTCCACCGGAGCTTGGCGTCTAGCGTCATGCCCAGGTATTTGGCGTGATTCGAGTAGGGAATCACCACATTGTTGAGAAAAGCCGGGATGTAGTTGATCTTACAGTTGGTGAAATCGACGTGTTGTCTCGTTCAGTTTGATTCTCCATTTAGCGGTCCATATTGCGAAAGTGATGGTTTCTTCTGAGCAAACCCTTATTATAGCCCAACGGCTTTATCATGTGGAATAAACCAGTTCAGAAGTTAAGATACCTCGAGAGTGGTTAGTACTTGATGGGTGCAGGAGTGGCAAAATGAGTGGGAAATTGATGACAGGGGGGCATGGACCCGCGTGCTCATCCCACAGATGCGCCTGTGGCTTGACAGGAGGCACGGAGAAGTGGATTTCTACGTCACAATGTTCCTGTCGGGCCATGGATACTTCCAGTCCTATCTGCACAGAAGGGCGCTAGCAGACACCACAACGTGCTGGTACTGTAATGCACCAAACGACGACGCCGAACACATGTTCTTCCACTGCTCCAGATGGAGCAGGGAAAAGGAGCTTCTAGAAGAACAGGAGGGCGAAATCACACCGACTAATGTGATCGGAAAGATGACCTCCAGCCTGGGAGTGGATTGTGTCCTACATAGTCCGAATCCTCAAGGGAAAAAACTCAGGTGAATAATAAGCCCGAGACCGCAAGAAGACAACAGAAGAGGGAATAGCAACACACACTGATCGACCCCAGTCCGAATTAATGCTGAACAAGTGATTCCTGGGTGGATTAGGTCAAGAGGATAAGGATTAGTGGGGTTTTTAGTGAGTGAAACCTCACACGGCTGCGGAGTGCGAACCCTCCAAAGCGTAAGTTTTTTAAAGATTTTCCCGTTTCCCTCGTTTAAAAAAAAAGTACTTGATGGGTGACCGCCGTGACACGTCCAAGTATGACCCACGTGGCTGTTGGGTGAACCCCTCTCCACTCAAGGGGGTGAGGCAATGAGTAGCCAAGTAAAGAGCAAAATGATCAGATCGAATTCTGATCCTCTCAGAGGAGGACAGCTGATCACATCCGCGATGCTGACAGGGCAGTCAGACGATAAGCCCCAGCCTGAAATGGCTGTTACTTTACTTCTGTTTTTGTTACCTTGTTATTATAATTACTGCACCTACCAGTTTCTACATCAACATCGTCCAGTCAGCAAGGCTGTAGAATCCTACCATCTACTGGCAGCTAGAACTGTGAACACTAGATGGACCATCATTGACCTCGCTCCTCTAAATAGACACAAGTTGGGTAACCAATTAACCATATAATATGATCTCTGTATGCTCCATACCAACCATTTATTGTCTGGCATTGCCAATTCTTTATCACCACAAATCTCTATTTCTCTCAAAATACTCATTCCTTATTTATCCCATCACCCTTCAGGGCTGGACGTCATATTTGGCTTCCCTTCTTCAACCAACAAAACCCACTCCTTCAGGAATCAATTACTCCTACGTACTACCTACGTGGTTTGTACAACAGCGTTGGCATACTTGTGGATTTCTCCGGGTATGTATCCTTGAGGGTTGTCCAGCTGCATCTCTCTGACAACATCACACTTCTCTGTGGCTGTCCGGGCGGGTTCGGTGGTGTATAGGAAGTCACCAGTATATGGTTCTGGCCCGGGTTTCATCGGTCGGCCAGAAGGATCTTTCCACCAATATGGCGGCGCCGTCTCGCAGGCATCGACTTCCTTCTCTTTGCCAACTTTCTGTGGGAATCAATGTCACTATACCCAAATCCAGTTGACTTACCCGTAAGGAGCAGCTAGCTAATAAATAATCATACATTTCTGCCTGCTTGGCAAATACGATTGTCCAGTGGTATGACGTTCCAGCTGCTACAATTCTACAAATCCTAATCTCTGTACAGCTACCTGGAACCGTTAAATGAAATGCCCTAGTCCGGTTGTCAGATAAATTCCAGCCGTAGGTAACATTTTGCCTTTACTTAAGTACCTATTCATTCAACGACTATACAGGCAAAGCCCAATTCACAAGTATCAAGTTCAAAGAGAAGTAGGTAAATAGTAACATAGGAGGACCATACATGAATTGGTACCGTAAGGTGGGGCGAATAGGGTCACTTTTCAACTTTCAACGTCTGTAGTTTTTTCCCTGTTTGAGATAGAGATTTGATTCCAACGGCAATACACAGTTCCCTGCTTCTGGTTTTCATTACCATGGTCAAATAATGAAATACTATCACAGGGAAAGTGCTATGGTTCAAAAAGGGCCCTGAACCGATTGGTCCACCGGGTGAGGTGAATAGGGTCACCCATAGGTTTTTCAAGCAAAAAATTGAATATCTCCTATTCAACACTAGCGTGGACCAAATGGGTCACGAATCTTTAAAAAAAAGTGTTTTCCAAAACCACCAGTATTTTTTTTTTTTTTTACAATTTTTTCGGGCTGTACAACAAAAAAGCGAATTTCTCAATAACTTGTTTATTTATAAAAAGTGGAATAAATATTTATTCAGTCTTTAAATGCTATTTATCACGTGAAATGACTGATATATTGAGTAGGTAAACATTAACCATGACTGAACATTATTCTAAACCAAATAAATTATCACAATCGAGGAATGTTTAAGCTCGAAAATTGGAAGGAACTAGAAGAATTAGAAAAAAACTGACTCATAAAATTAACTGACTGAAGGCACTAGAATTAAAAATCACAATGAAGAATCAAGTTTAAAAAAATCACAATGAAGAATCAAGAATGATTGAATCAATTAAAAATCACAATGAAGAATCAAGTTAAAACTTGATTGAGACTCAATGCATCACAATTGGGAAGCTCCAAATCACTCCAAATGAGTGGCATCAACCATGAAGTGGTAGTGTCCTCGTTGAAGCTTCTTCAACCTTATAATCACTCCTCAGACAAACAAAAAGTTGCTGACCCGATTCGCCCCACTTTTCCCCCAAAACTGCCTCCTGGCGAAAAAAAAATCAAAAAAAATCGAAAGGTTAATGCCACTGCTGTCAAATTCGGAGGGAATTATCTAAACAAGTTCAGGGTTGTGTTATCACAAGGACAGGCTGCCTACCTTCACACAGTTGGCGGGGTGAACAAAGTTTGTGGGCTATTGTAAAACAGCTGATTTAGGCATCGCCATTTTCATAGCCGGGTAGCACCCATGGCGGACAGTAGATCGTTAGCTAATCGATAAATTGACGCATCGATACCTAAGGAATCGAATGCCGTTTGGATCGCCTCGATATCTTTGTCCGTTGCCGATATTTTTCGATTTTAGTAATTTCCCCGAAAATTGACCCTATTCACCCCACTGACCCGATTCGCCCCACCTTACGGTACCACATTAAATTTGTTGGTTGGAAGCTGAAGGCAGTGGTACGAGAATCTACAATGTAATTTGGAATGCACATATCACTGGTAATGAAGGGGGAAAAGAGATTTTAGACAGATTATTTAAGGGAGACGGGATGAGGTACTAAACAGGGTAATCATAGGGCCAGTTGCCAAGCTCAGGTAAATGTCGGCGATTATATAAATAGTTGGTGGAAGAAAAGGGAACTTGGCAATATGTCGACACATAAACTGGTCGACACCTCCTGTCGCCATATTTCCACACCAGGTGTTGAAGAACGTCGATAACGCACATCTTTGAAACTGGTCGACGGATTTATGTCGAAAAATTTGAGATCCGTTTTTGCTGTATTTCAACAACAGGAGTTGAACATGAGCTAAAAACACCCCTCTTGAAACTGGTCGACTGCTAAACGACGACAGAAGGGTTGTTTGGCCACTACCTGTCCTCAGCCTTGGTCCCATGGGGTCTTTCAATCCGAGGATTATTCGTTATTACTGTCTGGGTTCACTTTCATTATTGTGAAGTGGGTCATTGACACTGCCTTGCCAACTGTAGGCCTCAAACAAACAGAAAAATATGTAGTGTAGGGATCACTTATTATGTGTAGGGTGTGCGCAATACATAGGATTTCCTGGTAGCTTTTTGGACGTGGAGAGCCGTAAATTTCCGTGAAAGGGACGAGGTGTTCATAAGGGATAAATTGACGACATTAACCAAATCGGCAAAATATCCCTCCAGAACATTTTCCTCGAAACCTTGGTGGAAGACGTCTTTCGCGATAAAATCAAGATCGGATCGAAGGTGCGAATTCATCGGGCGTCGAATGGTTAATATAAAGGTTAGAAGAACTCGAATGGCAACAGAGCTCAAGATAAACTGCTGACAAAAAAGTCCCCAACCTTTTTTTTTTTTTGTCATCGAATATCTAATTACAATTACTAAACCTAATCTATTTACAATTCAAAACAAGTTATATTACTCAACTATGTACAGTAGTAGGTAAAATGACTAATAACATCTCATGAAAAAACTTATTAAAGCTCGGCATTGAGCACAAGTTACCGGCTTTGGTATGTTTGTGTTGCTGTACCAAGTGCCTGTTGAAATTAATGTATTGAGGCACTCGCGGCAAATCTGCCTGTGCCCACATGGCACAGCCATTCGCGTGGCTGCGTTTTGTAGGCATATGAGACATGCAGGCTCGTCCCCTGCTGGCGGGCGAACCCCTTCTTCGTCATCGTTCACAATGCGACCAATTTGTGAAATTGTGAACGAAGGGTTGACTCGCATATTTTCGGGCACTATATGAGGCCGGCGGTCCCAGTTATCTGAAAAGAACTATACTTTGAGCAGCAATAATTTAAGAAGGTAGCAACCCTCGCCAAACCCAACGGGTACATTCATGCATTTGAAGCATGTTGTAAGTAGTAGGTACATGGACGCTTATAACACATAAATGATGTGCTTGAAGCGTGCAATTGGAAAATAAATCTTATTCGGGTACATAGCTTCTTACCAGGAGGCGTGTAGTACTCCTCTTCTTCACCATCCGAATCTCCACCGATGAACAGGTCCTCCTCCCAGTCCTGTTCAAATTCCTCGTCTATGTGGTTGCTGATGCCTTCCAAATGAAAAAATCGGACCGAGTAGTGCAAGAATCGTGAAAGAGTGATGGCCCCTCTTGACAAATCTCGGAGTTTTGCAGATATTGTTCTCTCATGGAAAGACCATTTTGCATTCCTCCCAAAGGAGACAGCAGCGCCGTCGATCACCCGTTGATGGTCACGAACGGCCGTCGAAGCCATATGAATGAGGCCATCTGTAAAATAGATCTGTATTAATCATCGGTATACATTGTAAAATCTATGGGCTCTATCATCGAGTAATTTTTAGCACATTTTCTTCTGAAGAAAAAAGGGGCTATTGAATGCACTTTGTCCGTTTATGTATGTATTTATATGTCTCCTCATAAAAGCCGTTACAATGCCATTTCCCGACATCCGATTTTGATGAAACTTGGTACTCAAGGATGCCATATTTAACGCGCCGAAGATAACGATCAATGAGGAGCCGCTGACCATGCATCACAAAGTCATAGACTTTACTTAAAAGAAAATGCGCTTTACATGTGGCTCACTATGTGAGAACTGACCTATTTCCTATTATACTTACCAATGAACTGCCAGATTCCTGGGTGGGTTTTTCCAAAACATTTGAGCAGCTGGGCATGGAACGATTCCTGGTGGTTGTTCGTCCTAACACTCGCACCATTGATTGAAAAATTCTCTGGCCCAATTTTATCCATCCAATAACTGTGGAAATATCTGCGAAAAAACAAGAAAACATCAGTGAAAACCTTAATCTTTGGGCCACCACAGTTTAGAGCTAAAACGCCCACTTTTGGTCGTTTTAAAAAGGCTAAATCGTAGTTTTAACTCTAAACGATAACTGCCGACAAGTGTAATTTATCCGAAATAACTTACTGCATTACAGGTTCAAATTGTTCCGTTAATCCGGCTGACTCGATGTTCCTTTTGGCAATGGCGAGCCCAGCTTGCACGTCTCCAGCTGGCAACAGGGCCAAAGCTATTAACATTTTGACCATGTTGCCAAAAGCCCTGTCCTGAGTCATTGCGGTTTTTAACCCATGGGTCGATATGTATTTGATGATAGCCTGAAAGTAATGATTATTCACATTTTCATCTCTGAAATATCGAAACATAATATAGTAATAGTAGTAATCAATGCAATTAATGCATTTTTCTTTAATAAGGATCGCACATTGGAATGAAATAGTAGGTACAAGTGTAATTACCTGTGCATAGTGGAACCAACACCCTTTAAGGTCGGTGTTAGGAAACACTTCCTTTATTGCGGCTCTGAGGGAAGCTTCATAGTCACTCATCACTGCTGACGGTGAAAGGCTGAATTCATTTTTAAGTGTTTCAAAAACCGCGACATAGGAGTCCTTCTCCTTGCACGGCATAATGACATATACCTACTACTGGGTACACCTAAAATTGAGATTACGTGAAATAAAGTTATTGAACGTGGTGGAAAGTAACTAGTACTAGTGGAGGTATAATGGGGCCTACGTATATAATGTTTCTACAACTACCGTACCTATTTTATAACTACTTAGACAAAGTTTTAAATAGGACGGCACCTAATATTTCGGTACTCACTTCGTCACCATCGTTGGCCATTATGGTAACTGGCTGCTTTCCTGGAGGCTGCCTAGGTACCGTTTTGAACGTGCTGTCAACGTGCCAAAGCGCGGAGGCGCGCAGCACTGGGACCAACTGCTTTGTAACAAACATGCAGCTTGTTTTGCCGGCAGCTTCCACAACCCCATGGTAGAACTGGATCCCGTCTACCATGCCGAAACGAGTCATGACGGTTCGAATTGCATCATTCAACCCGGTCATGGTAGTGGGTACCGCAGGAAGCTGGCTCTTACGGACCTTTCGCATGGAGTAGTAAAATTTAGCCCATTCCAGCTTACTTGCAATTTCCACTGGAACCCTAGAATGCAAGATTAAACAATTAATAATAGGCTGGAGAAGATTTGATGTGCACTAAACCAACACAAAACGATTACTTAACGATAATGAGAAGTAAAATTATTACCTAAGGTGTATAAGATGACGATTTTGAAAGGTAATCTATTATACATTGGACTCACTTGGCACACTCCTTTTTAAATATTTGATGCATGTCTCCACTCTCCGAGGCACATACTTTGAGGATGGTTTCTTTCAGCTCTTTCACCTGTTGGCAAGAAAGATTAACTCAGTTTCAACATTCCAAAAAAAACAGTAAATTGAAACAGAAGTCTGAGTCGATTATTTAAATAATATTTAAGTAACATATTATTATAATATTATATAATAATAATAATATAGTATTATGTATTTAAAAGACACTTACCTGCTTCAAATATGCCTCCGGGGAATGATTATGATCCTTCGTCTGGACCATAAGGGATTCAGAAAAATCGAAATCATCAGCAACTTCAAGCGGCATGCTACTAATTTTTGCTCTCCCAGGACAAGAAGCGTGATGGCACTTCATGTACCAGGTGCCGTTGCGCTTCCCATCAATCCGATACACCAAATCACTAGTATCATCCACGTAAAGGACACTATTTGCACGCTGGCCATTGAGAACGATTACCATTTTGCAAGAAAAAATTTACGACGTTATAGTAAGGAGCAGAATGTAAGAATGAAATACTCAATGCCCAGCATAGTCTTCTTATAAGAGATGTGTGATGATGGTGGTGGGGGATCATATGGCATAAGGGACTGAGCCCCTAGCCGAGGATGAGTCATCAAGGGTAGTGTCAGTAAATGGCTCTTTACCTGATGCTCATCCCGGAAATCCCAAATTCTAATAATATCAGCGCTTGCTAGGTTAATAATCCCGGTGGTTTTGTCAACCCAGGATGATTCATACCATTGTATCAGTGGTAGGAGGTACCTGTCCGATAAGGTTTACACAGAGTTGAGGGTAACTGGTAACTTTTGACCCCTTGGAGTACTCCAAAAATGCTGGCCAACGAACTCATCCTTACTTTTGATATTATTGACATTTTTAAATTGTTTTGGATTTTTTATCTCGATCCCTCGGGCAGATATCGTCTGGAGTGACACACATATATATATAAATATATAAAATTTGCATTAAAAAAATTTTGAAGCCATTGCAATAGCTTCATTTTCTTCGAAAATTCGCTAAAAGAGAAGAATGAAAATACAAAAGTGCATGTTACCATGGTCCAGAATTAATGAAATTTGTTATACCGGCCCCATTCGGGGTCTAGTTGTGCCGCGAAGCTTGGCGTTACCGCCAGTCGTCTCTAAGGGTTAGAAAATAGGGGATGAAATTTTCAAAACGCCCTAGCTCGAAAATTTCAAATAGGAAGGTATATTTTTTCCATCGATTTCAAATAGAACACAATTTTTAGCGTCGAATGAGACCTTGCGGAGCGTTTTAGGACCAACCGTTCGCTCCCTCTAAGGACTTAAGGGTTAAGAACGAAAAAAAGAGCAGAAACACGAGTGTGAATCGCAATTCTTCCCGAGTAGGCAAAATCTCCGTTCAAATATCAGCTGTTCAAATGCTACTTTCTTTCGATTCCATCGAACCAAGTTTGTTGTTTACTTTCAGAAGCTTCCTTAGCTACTGAATTTCATTAAGAATGAATGATACAACTCTCCGATAATAATAATTACAAGAAGGTACCTACTCATTTTCGCCAAGAGATGATTGTGAACCTGTAGGTGGGTATTTTATGTCAATAGGATCTTTGTAGATGGGCGATCTATACAGAAAATAATAAACCGTTGTGTAATAATTTGCAGCGTTTTTTTAATAGAGATCGTTTGACCCGTCAAAAGCGTTATCATGTTTGACATGGTTTCATTATTTTTATGGCCGAGCAGTCAGCATAAAATTTCGGCATAAATCAAGAGCTTCCCAACGAGTGGATAACGATTTTTGTAGGTGAAAAACCGACTGAGTTACATTTCCCTAGTTACATTAGTATATTAGTTAGTTGCATTCCCTAGTTAGTTAGTTGACATGAATTTTCCTTCGAACAGTCTGTATTATTTTATAGTGATTGTTTGTTTACTAGTATCAAATGTGGTAACCAGGTGGTACCAACGGCGGCGGTGGTGTGGTTCCAATGTGGTACGTGGTTTCTTTGTTTTTATGCCCGAGTAGTGAGCATAAAATTGTTGTTCTTTCATGAAATTTCGCGGTGAAGAAGTCGTGTTCCTTCGCAAGTGCTGTTTTGTGTGATACCTACCTACTTTGTGACTGTAGTATAGCTATGCCGGCGTTTTCGTTTTATATTGTGGTTTGGTATATGTCCAATTTTTCATTAATTCACTTGTAATAATAAATTATCAATGTATACCTAAGAGCAAAAATAATGGTGGTAAATTATTTTACCTACCACTTTAACTTTACAAGAACTTCCGCATTCAGAAGGGAGGGACAGGAGGACCGGGGGACACTACCCTTGATGACTCATCGCTCCAGTCCCCCGGCCTGTAGTCTAGGGGGCTGAGTGATCCCTTGCTATTATACCTTTACCAACGATAGTTTCTTTATGATCCGTGTTTTTCGGTTTGTTGACCCATAATCGGCCAGGAATAGAGTGTATGCCGTTACTATTCGAGATTTTGCAGGTATACGAAGGATGTCGATGTAAATATGTCGTCGTATCCCCATGGTTGACTTGGACGACCTTTTTCAACAAGGGGTGTTGAAAGTTGTCGACTAGTCGCTGTATTTTTGTGTCGACATATTTCCAATGCCTGTGAGGTCGACATTGGTCAACCCTTGGTGTTGAAAGATGTCGACACGGCTTCTTGCCCGTTTGTCGACAAGTTTATGTGTCGACATATTGCCCCCCATCCGAAGAAAAGGGGATGTGGAACAGGCAATTTGATCACGAGAGGTATTCGCTGTAAGGTCCAACGTGTTGAGGTCGCCGTTCACAAGTCTGTGCAGGAAAGTGACGGCAATTCCCTCAAGCCTCAACAGGCCTGCCCAGGCTGCAAGAGCACCACCGCTAAGTCCTCAGATGGTATACAGAGTTTGAAGGCCAGGTAATGTGGAAATTTCCTCAGGACGCGTTCAAGTTGCACTTTGTGACGTTGGATGAGGAAACCACACAACCGAGCAGGGGTTTAGATCTAGAAGGAACAGGATTTTGGAACTGTTCCGTCACAGGAGCACTGGAATAGTTACGAGTGACCATTCATCCTTGGAACGGTTCTCCCGATAGAAAATACCGTAAAACTGATGTTTTGGTGACATACCATAGCTTCCTGATCGATTTTAAGCTGACTCGCTTGATCCCTTTTCCTCATCTTCTTCTCTTCAAAAGCCTGCCGTTCCTTCTCCAGGGCTGCCAACATAACTTTGTGATTTTCATTCTTAATGTACTCCAATTCGTATACTATGGACCGTGGAAACAGGCTCCTCTGCACCTCTCTTGTCCTTCTATCAACATGATTGCTGTACCTGCCAAAAATTGATGATCGACATTTTGAGCACTGTTTTCCACTATTGGCGATTACTGGACAAGTGCAAGTTCCCAACTACCTTCCACCAAGTTTCCAGAAACAAGTTTGTTTGTGTGCGACCTCAAAAATCGGTGCACATAAAAATGCTACCGAACGAAATCCTACCTTTTCATTTGGACAACGAAGGCGACATCGTGGCAGGGCTATTGAAACTGTAGACAAAGAAAATCGGGGCTGTCTTCCCCGGTTACTCGACGAGTACGGAACTCTCCGCGATGAGCCCAGCGCGAGTTTTATAAACTATTAGTGCCATCCGAAGAATGGGAAAGCCGGTCGTGGCGGATTGACGCCCCCACGCCCTAGAACATCCGGAGGTAGCGACTCTCGGACGCCCAGCTATACCGGATGCCCCCTTCCCAACGCTGCTGCCGTGCCGTCTCCGCCGCCGATACGGACAATTCTCCGGGCACGAGTGCGCGGGCGCGAGTGGAAAAATGGGACTGGAGAGCTTAGGAATAGCAAGGTACAATAAAGACACATTATAGCTTCATACAATCAATTAGAAATAGTTTAAACATAAACCTGCTTTTCTTTTTGCGAACTCCTTGTCCCCGGCGATCGAGTGGGGTATCTAGTAGACTAGTAAGGTGTGGGAACTCTCCGGCAAAGGCCCTCAGCCTGCCGGAAGACCAGCCCGGAACCGAATAATATTCAGATTCCGGGATACAAATCCTGCTACTTACAGTTTGCGGGAAGTTTCCAGAGTTTCTAGACACAAGCTCTGTGTTACTGCATGCACTAACTTGTTTCTGGTAGCTTGGGGTTCAAACTTGTTTCTGGAAACCTGGTGGAAGGTAGGTGGGTACTCTTGGTTTATTATTCTGTGAATAATACACCTATGTAATCGCTCAGCAAAAAATTGTTATAACACCCCCTCAAAATTTTTTCTTTTCCGTTTCAAGGTACGTAGATTCCAAAAATGCAATGTCCGTCCGCCGTATCACGTGTACAGGCTTCATTTTCGGTCTAAAAAAATCGTTCTTTCGCACACATGCTCCATTTGGGCCCTAGTTGTGTCCCGAATATACCCAGGGGTGTTATGAGTGAAAATGTGTGTAAAAATAGGTACTTTTTGCGTTTTAGCAACATGTTGGTAACATGAGGTTTTGAGGTATCCTTTTCCATGTTTTTGGGGACGAGAAGACCGAATATGAAGTCGATTTTGACCAAAGACGCGGAAATTGAGGTTTTACCAAAGGTTCAGCTCCCAAAATGGTTTTTTTGAGTCAAAAACCTGGAAAACTGTCTGAAATCACCATCAATGTGTATAATAACATTAGAAAATGTTTAAACATGTGAATCAAGACCATTAAATGGCACTACCAATGATCAAAGATGATCTGGAAAAAAAAGCGTACCTATTTCATGTTTTGGGGGCCAAAATTGGTGGAAATCATCATAAATAGCTATTTCAATTATTTCACCTGAAAGAAACAAAAATGAACAGCCAACATTTCTGTACGTATGTCCAGTAGAATAATAAACCCATGTGACAAGGACTTTGCAGCGTTTTGTACTTGTCCAGTAATCAAGTACAGGTACCCAGCTACCTTCCACCAGGTTTCCAGAAACAAGTTTGTGCATGGAGGTACCACAGAGCTGGGACTCCATTTAAGGTTCATATTCCACAGTCCATGAGCCCCAGATGCCACCACCAGCTGGTTTAATACCTGTGACGATCCGGCTAACCCGTGTTTAGTTACTGAGGGATTTTCGGTCTCTAGCCGGCCCAACAGCAGTAGTGGAACTGTATGACTTCTCCTCAGCTGACAGTACCCATGTTTTAACCTTCCATTGCAGATTAGTAAGCCCGGTACCTGACTATAGATCTTAGACTACAGATAGGGTCTTAGATTATTTCTTGTCCTAGTTACCAGTTACTTACTGTATTTTGTCACGCTCCCGGACCCTTTGCAAGGAAAACCTTATCGGGCCGAGCGTCTTCCCCTCCTCTCCGGACCTGATTCCGATCGCCGAAACTGCCACATGGTAAGCTCGGGCAGTAGACGATGCAATCTTACCGGTGAAGTTCCCTAGAGCTCCCTCAATTAACTTGTGCGGAATTTTTACAAAGTAAAATCCAAAGATTTTCATACATACGGTTCCCTTACAGTGAATTACGTCGCAGCACTGGTGAGAGTAACCGTTTCTCCTTTATTACCATGTCCTGGGACAGATTTGCCATTGGCTTTGTATTTTTTTCCGCACTGGCGTGCAAGGATTCCTTTATTTTATATTTTTTGGGGCTGAGGTCACCTCGTTACAATTTACCCTTCTTCCTTTGCCGACTTAGTAGGTAGGTCAGAGAATTTAATATTTTCAATTCTCAAAACAAAGCCGTGTACGGGTACATTTTTCTACTTACCTAAAAACCCACTTTGCGGGTTTTTGCATTCAACTTTCCCAATTTTGATAAAATTAGGAAACCTCCACCTAATCTTACCATATTTTTTAGGACATTCTAGAGGTTTATTCCCCAGCGGAGTCCGCATGGGGCGATAATTTGCACTGTTTTGATACTTATTATTGTCCGAAACAGCAGTTTAGCACGTAACACTTACAGGCTCTTCATTTAATAGTTATTCAAATGAGGTATTCAAAGCCTACGGTAATTGATATCTACCAGAGGTTATAAACGTCTGTTCCAACTTCACTGATGGGGCTGGCATACAGAGACTTGTTGTTCCGGACGATCAGATCCCTGTTGTGCGGCGACACAATCGGCGGGATCTCGTCGTGGAGGGCGGTCCTCGCATGCCACATGGTCCTCGGAGCGTTCATGTACCTGGCATTCGAAGGTGAAGTACAGCAGCACACGTACGACTAGCTCTCCCTACATCAACCAGGTGGGGATGAAATAGGCCAATCGGAGACGTTTGAGCCCCGCGTTCGATGTACTTAGGGTAGGTGGGGGCAAAGCCCTGCAATTTTCGGGTTTTTGTCCATTGTGACCAACCAGGAGTGGATTTCCATTTAATGGGGCAAACCCCTGCAGTGCAGAGCTTTGCCCCCAAGTAAATGGACATCGATAAAAAAAAGATACCATTATCAAAAACTCACAAAATATTGGTACAATTTCTTCTGAACTTGAACAACGAAAAAATTTGCAACTGGCCAAAGGTCATTTTAATTTCTTGAACATACCTACCGATTGGTAGTATTACCTACTCTTAGAACGTAATACAAACCTATTTAATAGACATTAAATGATAAATAATGACGTATTTTATTAACAATGTTAGTTACAATGCCAAAATATGTTCCATTACTAAATGGGGCAAAGTGCTGCACTCAAGGGGTGCAGGGAATTGCCCCCAAGAACCTGCAGGGAATTGCCCCCAAGAACCTGCAGGGAATTGCCCCACTTGGCGTTTTTGGGAACGCGTCAGTAAGGTTAGGTACGTGAAGTGAATTGAAGGAAAAGTTAACCCACAGAGTTAAAGCTTAGACAGTACCTACTGTTCATTGATAATTGGTCGATAGTACCTTAAATCACTTGTGGCGGAGTAGTGGAAATCCATAGCAAAAAACTACAGGATAAAAATAGAAATAGTCTATTTCCACGTCAAACTAACAAACTGTAGACCGGTTTTGGTTGTTACACCATCATCAGTACCTAAACGATAGATGGTGTAACAACCGAAACCGGTCTACAGTTTGTTAGTTTGACGTGGAAATAGACTATTTCTATTTTTATCCTGTAGTTTTTTTTAAATTGGTCGATAGATTTGGTTCAACCCAATCTCGCACAACTTTGAACTAAATCTCAAGAAAAATCACGTCAAAAACATGAAAAAACAAATTTATCTCATTTTCTTGGCCTGCAGTGTTCCCAGACGCCTTTGCTTTGATAACAGAACACATATTGCAAAACCCCAACTGCTACCTGGTGGTCAATTCTCAAATCAATCGCGGACTATTCAAAAAGTGATGCAGGGCTTTGCCCCCCACCTACCCTAAGCAGTTCCACGTTGGGACGACAGCAGAAAGTGCACAACTTCCTGCCATCACTTCTGCTCAGAAATTACAAAAAGTCAAAATTAAAAGCCTTTTTTTTCTTCTTTAAACTCAAATACTGCTCTAAATCCCCTCATCCAATTACGAAAAGGGGCCGTGGGCAAACATTTCTACTATAAAAATCGAACTTTTATAACCTGATCAAGCGGCAACAGCGATGCTGCACTCTGACTGGAGCAAGTCGGCTTTGGCCCAAACCTATCAGTGGATAAAGTCGGTTTTGCTCTGACGTACAACTTTCCGACCTCAATTTGTACCCCTTTGAAGTCGGGTATGCATGGCATTTCACGGTTTAATAGGTAGCCCTCAACAGTCAGATCGGCACATACAGTCAAAAACTCGATTTCAAACATCTGTGAGAAAGCTCCGGACCACAAATACGGTGCAAACGGGTGTGCGGAACGGTAACTACTGTCACGAAACGGGACAAAATGCCTTCCGGAGTCTGTCGTCACTAGCTGGTTGAGTACTGGAGGCGAGCGCTTTCGATGTAAGGACATCATAGATGGATATACAGGGACAAAATGGGTTAAAAAATCGGGACCGTCCCAGAAAATCCTGGCCTTTCGGCAACCCTGCTAGCACGACTCCCTACCATCCCGTCCATCCTCTTCTGCCCAGTACTCAACTCGATGAACAAAATTCAATTAACTGAAACTTTGAATTGAATATTTTAATAAAAATAGGGGTGTTCTGAACGCAGAATTTGATGCTCTACAACTGCAGTTATACAACATTTTTCATTAGGCATAGCGTAACACACTTGCCGATTCAGACCAAACCGCTGAACCAAATGTAATGTTTGAGGAAGTCATTCGACGCAGAATTTAATGCTCTTTAATTTTTGAAAGAGTAAAATTTTCTGTAAGATGTACCATTTAGATGCTGTTAGCTGAAAACTGAGAAAATGTGCCAAAATTACGCGGTTTTTGGGCTCCCAAAAGTTCAGCTTGCCTAAGAAACCGTCACAAACTTATATCACTATTATTTGGGATGCTCAAAGAGGACTGAAATAATTTTCAGCTTTGTCTGTCTAATTTGACTGGGCTACGAAGCGTACCTCGGTTCATTGATATACTTGGGGCCGACTCCGCCGTACTGCTCTTTGGAAACACCGTACCGATCAGCGCTGGTGTCCTCCTTCGCGAGTTGCAGCCCTATGTTGGTCTGAGTGGTACGCATAGCGGACATCGGGCTGTGGGCGTCCGAGGACATGTAGCAAGCGTTCATGTTCTGGAAAAATAATAAATGGAGGTTTGTTCGGAGAGACAGTCCTGGACGGTTCGATCAAAGCTACGGCCCTTGTTTGGGCATCCTTATTCCCCATTTTTGTTGGCGTGTTGGGCATGATTTTTAGCCACGCATCGTGTAGAGATCACGATGCGTCGATCGTGGTTCGTGTTTGAGGCTCCTCATCGTGGGTAATCCTCTGCGATCACAACAATCCCCCACTGTGGCTCAGTTCTACGCCGATTTTCCTACGACTCAGCTCAGTCCACCTTGCTCGCTTGGCCAAGCACGTATACTTCACCAGCGTCGTTATCGTGGCTTTCGAGAGGTCCGCAGTATCCTCCGAAGCTCTGAACCCTTTTTCTTCAGCTGAACGGGTCGCAGCATCCCCTCAGACAACGAACTCGCCCTGGTTGCTGGACTGGCGTGCCACACTCCATATCCTCCCCCGAAGCCATCTCTTTTGCGGTACCTACCTACCCAGGACATCACCGGATCGGGTCAATCTCCTAACGGATTCGTGAGTGGCTATGCCAAAAACGCCACATTGCCGCCAGAAGGCCAGATCATTTCATTTATATACCTACCATTTTTGTATCCGCCAAGAAAAGGACATTATTTCGGTCACCATTTGTTTTCACATGGTACATTCAATTTATTTTATTTGCCCACCTATTTTCTCCAAGGAATCTGTGATTTTTCATTATACACTTCGGTATTTTTTCTAATTCGTGCCGTTTCTATCATAACTGACCCCTTCCGGTAGGAGCGATCCAAATCAACGAGGTACCTAAATGATTGTACCCAACGCCCCTTTTTGTGCTTTTGGACAGTGCCAGAACTGGTCCTGGATTTCTTCGAGGACTGTTGATCCTGGACATGCGCAATCGACGCTTTTACATTCAGCTTACGTGGAACGTTACAATGCTTCAGGTTATCCGTTTGGAATACTCAGCGCGTGTTCAGACAGACACACTTCTGGACTCAATCCTGGGCGGTTCTATCCCCCGTTGTCAGCACGCAGTTTCATACTAGACTGGTTCAGGACTGCCTGCCCCAACAAACTATCACTGAACTCGCGTTCAACTCCCATTACTTTTGTGTCACCTGCACCACCTACTCTTGAGTTCCTCCTCTTACTGGGGTTAAAGGATATTGAATTGCAAGAGTTGCGCCCATAATCTGACACCAAAACAGGTACCTAACTGGTCCGGTAACAGATTCGACCCGGAGCCTCTGCCCGTGCTTGTCCCGGCCGCCTGATGGCATAATTATGTGGCACTCCTAGATAGCACGCAACAGTAAGGCCAAGTTTGGCACAGCAACTAAGAGGTGCTACAGGCTCTTCGCCTATTGCCTCACAATAATGTTGTTTGAAATACACATGAATGGACAATTTTCGTGTTACAAATTTTCCTTTTTTTTGGCCAAATTCTGAACAATAACGTAAATTAACACTTATTGCCCTTATGTCGGCAAGCCTAGGCAGAAAAAGAGAGTGAAATTTGAATATCTGACTTCCCGTTAGAAATGACGTATCAGGCAAATCGCCAAGTGGTTCAACTCAATCCCGCTTACAGTGCTAGTGCATAATTTTAAACGATGTTCACAACCACAGTGGATGGATCAGTGGAACCACAAATTTATAAATAAATTTAGAAAACACGTCTTCAGCAAAGTTTCTTGAAGGTAGCCATTTATAATGTTGTGCTGTTGGCAGCACTGAGAACCCTTTGCCTCGAGGCTTTGCTCCAAAGCCAATCAGATGTCAACAGACCTGATACGTCATTTTTTGCCGCATTTTTACTTTTAATCACCCTCACTTAAAAAATACCCAACACTTATTTTTGAAAACAGGCTTCGAACTACTATTTATTCAGGAGTTCCGAATTCTTTTTCCACCAAAAAAAGTTCTGAAAAAAATTCTCTATCATGAATTTAAATTCTCGTAACACAAATATGTACCACATAACGAAAATAAATAAATAAACTGAAACATCATAAGTAACTCTACTGCAGGTAATGAAATGAAAATACTGTTACCTTAAGAACAAGCCCATCCGGCTCGTCGATATTCTTCAGGAGTTCCTCCTCGTCTAAATTGAAAACCTCCAAATCCATCGTGTTCTGCCGTTCACAAATTCACAATTTGAAACCAATAAAGAACCAAACGGGCTAAAATTATCGATCAAATACGTCTATCGATCTTTCCCATCCAACACCAACATTTGACTTGTTGACGTTTACACTAGCGATTCAAGCAGGGTTGTTGGATTACCAGGACACAAGGACAACTTCCACAATTACAATGAGTTTAATTATAAAATTGCAAACAAAATGTATCTCAAACCAATGAATTCTGCCAATTTTTCTGTATGAATTTCAATAGGTACAAACATATCTACTAACCAAACTAATTAACGCTACCAAACACAAAAATTGGCAAAACTGGAGCACAAAATTACATAGGTAAAAAACAAAAAAAAAATCGAAAATATACCTTATATGTTGATGTGTGAGTATTTGAACAATAAAACAATTTGAACAATAAGGCACAGAAGCTGCTTGAATTGAGTTTTTTTTAAATGTGTAGTTTTCAACAAATATGAAATATTGTGATCATTTACTAACCACCTAGTACACGCACCTACCAGGTTACTTCGGAAACATTGTGTATTTATTTATTTAAAACAAAGTTAAATCACATTTGCCCCATTAGAAAATTTTCTTTCGAACAGGGCGTACAAAATGGACAAAATTGTCTTTTAGTCGAAAAAGTCTGCCAAGTTGGGTGGGCAGTATAGCTTCCTCACTTGTTGTAACATGGACGTATAGAATCAGTCGGTAAAAAACGCTGCAAAGTCCTTGTCAAATGGGTTTATTATTCTATTGGACATACCTACAGAAATGATGGCTGTTCATTTATTGTTTCTTTCATATGCAATAATTGAAATAGCGATTTTTGATGTTTTTTTCACCAATATTGGCCCCCCAAAATCTCGAATTTATTAGGCTCCCATTTTTGACAAATTATCTTTTATCATTGACAGCGCCATTTAATTGTCTCGATTCACCTGTTCTCCCGTAACCACAAAAGCGGCTGCAGCCCATAAGAGCCAATCCGATGTAATCCGTGGGTCAAAAGAGCCTAGCCTTTGTTTGTCATTACAATGGGGCCCAACACTCACGAAAGAGCGACACCTTGGGACTGTATCTACTCGAGCTATTGGTACAAAAATGTCAACAAACTCCCTCTCTTTGTTTGTCAACTCTCAACCATACTTCCTATGAGTAGCGTGATGTGCGCCCAGTATAGCGTTAGGTTGTTAGTTATCACTCGTTCGTTCACGATGTTTCACCTGACGACTTCAAACAACGAAGCCCGCTGTTTGGTGCGGGAAAATTATTTTACATAGACAGTCTAGCGAATATTGTGACGGAAGAATGAAGTGGCGCTGCGCCAACGGCAAGTGTCCTGCAACATATGTCACCGACGGGAATACTAGCCAAATTCTTTCAGAGGTTCCATTCCCCGCTCCAATCCGTTCATGCTGTGGTGCAAACCCTCAGGCAATTACAAACTGAAACATCCATCAGCAGAAGGAACCACCAGATCCGGCCAACGACAACAACGTGCAGTGCTTCTTGATATCTGGATTTCTTACTCCGCTGGCAAATTTCAAGATCGGACTACCTAAAAAAAGTTGGAGTTTTGAAGCAGGCGTCCAAACTGAAATAATTCGATATTCCGGTGGCATTTTTTTATTGACGTTCACCAATACTGACTGCCATGATATTTATAAGTAAATATAGACTTTTTGTACTAAAATCTACATTTACTGGTTATTCCACTGGTCCTACAACCCTCTCACTAGAGAATTGAGACGAAATTCGCTCTTTTGGGGTAAAATACGCACTCTTTTATCACTATATTGGCACTTTCAGGGACTGTACTCGCTCTTGTGGGCACACGCTCTTTCGGGAGTGTTATAGTCGCTCTTTTGGTAGCAAATCTCGCTCATTTCATCCTCCGATGGTGGCTCTTCGTTGGCTGCAGCCCATAAGAGCCAATCCGATGTAATCCGTGGGTCAAAAGAGCGAGCCTTTGTTTGTCATTACAATGGGGCCAACACTCACGAAAGAGCGACACCTTGGGACTGTACCTACTCGAGCTATTGGTACAAAATGTCAACAAAATCCCTCTCTTTGTTTGTCAACTCTCAATCATACTTCCTATGAGTAGCGTGATGTGTGCCCAGTATAGCGTTAGGTTGTTAGTTATCACTCAGTCGTTCACGATGTTTCACCTGACGACTTCAAACAACGAAGCCCGCTGTTTGGTGCGGGAAAATTATTTTATATAGACAGTCTCGCGAATATTGTGACGGAAGAATGAAGTGGCGCTGCGCCAACGGCAAGTGTCCTGCAACTGTTGTCACCGATGGGAATACTAGCCAAATTCTTTCAGAGGTTCCATTCCCCGCACCAATACGTTCATGCTGTGGTGCAAACCCTCAGGCAATTCCAGCAGAAGGAACCAGGAGAACCCACCAACGACAACAACGTGCAGTGCTTCTCGATATCTGGATTTCTTACTCCGCTGGCAAAATTTCAACATCGGACTACCTAAAAAAAGTTGGAGTTTTGAAGCAGGCGTCCAAACTGAAATAATTCGATATTCCGGCGGCATTTTTCTATTGACGTTCATGTAAATATAGACTTTTTGTACTAAAATCTACATTTACTGGTTATTCCACTGGTCCTACAACCCTCTCACTAGAGAATTGAGACGAAATTCGCTCTTTTGGGGTAAAATACTCGCTCTTTTATCGCTATATTGGCACTTTCAGGGAATTCACTCGCTCTTGTGGGCACACGCTCTTTTGGTAGTGTTATAGTCGCTCCTTTGGTAGCAAATCTCGCTCATTTCGTCCTCCGATGGTGGCTCTTTCCTCGGATGCAGCCCATAAGAGCCAATCCGATGTAATCCGTGGGTCAAAAGAGCGAGCCTTTGTTTTGTCATTACAATGGGGCCAACACTCACGAAAGAGCGACACCTTGGGACTGTACCTACTCGAGCTATTGGTACAAAATGTCAACAAACTCCCTCTCTTTGTTTGTCAACTCTCAATCATACTTCCTATGAGTAGCGTGATGTGTGCCCAGTATAGCGTTAGGTTGTTAGTTATCACTCAGTCGTTCACGATGTTTCACCTGACGACTTCAAACAACGAAGCCCGCTGTTTGGTGCGGGAAAATTATTTTATATAGACAGTCTCGCGAATATTGTGACGGAAGAATGAAGTGGCGCTGCGCCAACGGCAAGTGTCCTGCAACTGTTGTCACCGACGGGAATACTAGCCAAATTCTTTCAGAGGTTCCATTCCCCGCACCAATCCGTTCATGCTGTGGTGCAAACCCTCAGGCAATTCCAGATTTAAACATACATAAAAATGCAACCATCAGTAGAAGGAACCAGGAGAACCCGCCAACGACAACAACGTGCAGTGCTTCTCGATATCTGGATTTCTGACTCCGCTGGCAAAATTTCAAGATCGGACTACCTAAAAAAAGTTGGAATCTTGAAGCAGGCGTCCAAACTGAAATAATTCGATATTCCGGTGGCATTTTATTAGACGTTCACCAATACTGACTGGCATGATATTTATATGTAAATATAGACTTTTTTGTACTAAAATCTACATTTATTGGTTATTCCATTGGTCCTACAGTTCCGTCTAAAGCAAGAAAGCCGTAGAACAAGGAAATCTAGTTTTGGAAAAACGCAGGTAGGTAACGGTTTTAGGCTGTAAATTGGGCATTCTTCAATATTTTCTTACGATTTTTTTCCAAATTTTCAATCCAAATTTAGTTTCTACGTCCTTTAGCAGCAAGGCGCACCAATTTTGGAAGAATACACATAAATTTATATAAGCAAAAAATGTTTTTCTCCGTTGTAGAAGACAGGTAAATTTTGCTACAAAAAACTATGAGAAGGATAAAACAAGGAAAAACAGTAGGTACTATCCTGATGACCATTAAATTAAATTCACTGTTCCAATGAATTAACACCGTAGGTCTGCGATCTACTGTTTTTATTTGTTGGAAGAACTACTACTGCGTTTCATCGTTGGAAAACCATCAAAAACTCGAAATAACTTTGTTAGGGAAATTTTCCCAACTTTTACAACTAGATACCAAAATAGGTCCTAAGATATGAATTTAGCCTTACCAAAATCTCCAAATTGGAAGAAATCGAGTCTACGGCTTTTTTACTTTGGAGGGCAGTACAACCCTCTCACTAGAGAATTAGACGAAATTCGCTCTTTTGGGGTAAAATACTTGCTCTTTTATCGCTATATTGGCACTTTCAGGGACTGTACTCGCTCTTGTGGGCACACGCTCTTTCGGGAGTGTTATAGCTCTTTTGGCTCTTTTGGTAGCAAATCTCGCTCATTTCGTCCTCCGATGGTGGCTCTTTCGTCCTGTATCTGAAATTGGCTCGCTCTTTCGTCCTTCACCGACAAAAGTGAACCCCGAAAAGGAGAACTCATACACCTAAAAACCCCACAACTGTAAAGACGGTGACTAACACAGTTCAGTGACTCTATTTGCATTACAGGTTGGGGAAAAAACAAACGATTATTTACGTTTCCCTAAACGAGCTTCGGATTTCCTTTCCAACTCTTCCAGATCTTCGCTGGAACTCGAGCTTCTTCTTTTCTTCGTTTTGCTTTTCCTGTCTTTCTTCGCATCTCCGACCGCCGGCTCGCTTTTAACGCCGACTGCAGACTGCGCCTCGTTGGCACCGGCCGTTCCCGTCGGCTTGCTCTCGCTGGCGACCGCTTTGTCCTGTTTCACCGATGGCGCAGGCGCAGGCAATTTTTCAGGCATCGACTGAAAGTAGTTTGACGCTGTGTTGAAGAAAGCCGGCCGATGCAGTCCGGTGTCCTTGGGATCGATGTAACGCACGTTCTTATGTTTACTGCTCTCGTCCTTGAAGAGGCTATCGGCTATCTTTTCCCTGTAAAACCAAAAGATAATACACAGATACGGACGGACTGAAGGGAAGTTTAATCATTTTATAGGCAAATCCGTTTCAGAGCATCCTGAATTCATTCCTCGATTTTAACAAATTTTTTATATAATTTTATATAAGAGATATATATATATAAACACATGTGTGACTCCAGACGATATCTGACCTTAGGTACTTGATAAAAATTCCAAATTTCACCAAAATGTTCGTACAGCCAAACAAAAGCATGAGTTTTTAGGTGTCAAAAATCGGCAAATACCGCTAAAATTGCGAACAACTTACATAAAATCACTGAAAGTGATATGGAGGGGTGAGTAAAGTCGGAAAAACACCATTTCAGTTGTTTTTCATACAGAAAAAAAAATCCAAAGTTGAGTTAACTTCGGATTTTTGGGGGTCAAAAATTGGAATTAAAGGCTAAAATCAGTATTAATTCACCTGACGTTGGTGGGATGGTGAATCACGACAGAAAGAGGGACTATTTCGATGATAAAGATATTTTTCTCATCGGTGGGTCAAATTCGATAAAAAAACAGGTAAAAATGGCTAAAACCACGAGAAAATCATATCATTTTACGAGAAGTACCACCACTGTTTTTCGCTATATAATCTTTTTACGCAATATCACGATTATTTCTTAGGAAATTCGCTCTTATAGCTACGCTGTATGACTGGAACTTTTTAGTATCATTGACGCAGAGCGTTTTTGATGCAGAGGCGAATGAATTCCCGGCTGAAGATGAGGCACATTTCATTACAAATTCTTTCGACTCACCTTCGTTCTTGGTGCCCCATGGCGTATTTCTCAGTGACCTCCAACCGGTTTGCAGTGTCCACCAAAGGAGCCAAAGCCACACCCAGGCTGTCCACATCAAGCGCGGAGCTTCTGAATCGGAATCTCTCCCACCTAGAAATGAACAATACGAGCAGAATGTACAAGGCGGTATCGGCCAGGAACGCTTGAACCGTTCTCATCGTTGCCTAGCTTAAGCTGGCCACCCTGGTTCACAGAAAAATTCTAACCTGTACAGTTTCCTGAGTCCGGCCCTCCGCTCCCTGTCCGCTTCCTGCTCTGCGCTGAGGTTTTCATCGTAATGGAAATTCTCAACAGGAGCATCGTTATCTGGAAATCAAATAACGAATTATAGCCAAATCTTGGAGAGATCAAACTTTGACTCAAGCAGCACTTGTCATACATAAATATAATATTATTATTTGTCACGATTTACATAATTATACGTATGTTCACATTACGAGTAAGATAATAATATATAATATATTATCATATAAGATAATATATAAGTAATATAAGATAATATACCTTTGCATATCATCGGAACTATTACGTAGGCACATTAATTATCCCCCCCCCCCGCCTACTTAGAATAGTAACGACAATTCAAAAGTTATTATTTTAATCACTGTAACAATAATTCGGTGTCTTCCCAGCATACCAACGATCAGGCATCAATCACAATTATTAAAATAAATTACATTTATAGACTTTGCGCAGCTTTCAACGCTGCTTGGCCCCGGGACTTCTTTAGTAAAATCTCTGAAGCCAAAATCCTAAACCTGTGTTACCCTCTGAAACCCTAAAAAAAAATTCAGCTCTTAAAACCGTCTAAACCCCTGGCCATCAGGGGGACAAAAGGGCAATTTTCGTGTGATACAAATTTTTTGGGAGACTAATTTTTTTGGCCAAATTCTGTTCAATAACGGAAATTAACACTTACTGGCCACATGAGGTGTTTGTCCGAAAGTCTAGGCAGAAAACGAATGTGAAATTTGAATTTCCGAGTTCACACTAGAAATGACGTAACAGGTAAATTGCCGAGTAGTTCAACTCAAATTCCGCTTACAGCGGTAGCGTATAATTATAAACGATGTACAGAACCACAATGGATGGATCGATCAGCAAATTTATAAATAAAAACGCTGCAAAGTCCTTGTCACATGGGTTTATTATTCTATTGGAGTTCTAGAGATTTTTGTTGGCTGTTAAATGTATTGTTTCATTCATGTGGAATGATTGAAATAGCTATTTCTGATGATTTCCACCAATTTTGGCCCCCAAAACATGAAATAGGTACGCTTTTTTTTTTTTTTTTAAAGATCATCTTTATGATGAAAATGAAGCCTGTACACGTGATACGGCGTACGGCGGACGGACATTGCATTTTTGGAATCTACGCACCTTGAAACGGAAAAGAAAAAATTTTGAGGGGGTGTTATAAAAATTTTTTGCTGAGCGAATACATAGGTGTATTATTAACAGAATAATAAACCAAAATCCTTGTCACATGGGTTTATTATTCTATTGGACATACCTACAGAAAGGTTGGCTGTTCATTAATTGTTTCTTTCATGCGCAATAATCGAAATAGCTACTTCTGATGGTTTCCATTAATTTTGGCCCCCAAAACACAAATTAGGTACGCTCTTTTTTTTCTTTTTTTTTTTAACTATCTTTGATCATTGGTAGTGCCATTTAATCGTCCTGAACCACGTCTTGACACTTTTTCCAGTGTTATTATACAAACTGATGGTGATTTCAGACGATTTCCCAGGTTTTTCACTCATAAAAAATCAATTCTGGGAGCTGAACATTTGGTAGAACTCAATTTTCCACTCTTTGGTCAAAATCGACTTCATATTCGGTCTTCTCGTCCCCAAAAACATAGAAAACGATATCTCAGAAGCTCATGTTACCAATATGTTGCTAAAACGTAAAAAGTACCTATTTTTACACACATTTTCACTCATAACACCCCTGGGTATATTCCGATCGGGCTGAAAAGTTTCGGGACACAACTAGGGCCCAAATGGAGCATGTGTGCGAAAGAACGATTTTTTTAGACCGAAAATGAACCCTGTACACGTGATACGGCGGACGGCGTACGGCGGACGGACATTGCATTTTTGGAATCTATGCACCTTGAAACGGAAAAGAAAAAAGTTTGAGGGGGTGTTATAAAAATTTTTTGCTGAGCGAATACATAGGTGTATTATTCACAGAATAATAAACCAATAAATAAAAATGCCCTCAAAATCAAAACAAGCTGAGGTTTACGAAAGGTCATGGCAAACGTTCTTGAAGGTTGCCACGAAGGTCTGCCATATCTAATGTTGCGCTGTTGGCATCACTGAGAACCTTTGCCTCCGAGGCTTTGCTCCAAAGCCAATCAGATGTCAATAGACCTGATATGTCATTTTTTGCCGCATTTTCACTTGTAATCACCCTCATTTAAAAACCACCGCTTTTTTTTAAACGGGCTCCTAACTACCATTTTTCCAGGAGTTCTGAATATTTTTTTCAACAAAAAAAAATTGACGAAAATTCTCCATTGCCTAAAAGGCACTCTTAGTGAGAGCATTTAAGAAAAAGTGTGCGCAAAACTTCAGCTCTATCAGTTACGTCTGTGAGGCTGCAGCCCTGTCAAGAATTAACGGGAACAACAAGTTGAAAAACTTGAAAAATAGCGAATTTTCAAACTTTTATAACTCAGGCCCCCATTGGCCCCTGAGGGTTGAAATTTGGTACACGTCCTCAGGGGCCCCTCGAGAACGGGTGTACGAAAAATCAACATCTTGACCCCCAGCCGAGTTAGGGGGTTAAAAAAATCCCTACTACTTCTGTTCTATATACAGTGTTCTTGGTCGCTTCGAGGTTTTCGATTTCTTGGTGGGCTAGATCTCAACAAAACAATGACCCAGATATAATATCACAGTAACAACAAGGCAGGAGAATAGGAACTGATAATAATACAAAACATACCTAATTCAAAATAATAAATAAACTTCATTCAGTATCACTTTAAAAAACACTGAAAATTATTACACAACGGTTTATTATTTATATGTATAGATGCCCCTTCTCCGCAGATCACTGTTTTCTGCGGTCAATAATTATCCTCGAGCTCCTCCCAGGGAAGCCCTAAATCGAGTACTGGAGCCGCCCCGGGAATTAGTTTCATAAAAATGCGCAGGATTCAGTAATTCGATCATTAATTATTTGCTGTTATTCATGAAGGAACGTCTGTTCTCTCTGTTTCTAAGGCCTTTCCCCTTGTCAGAGGTTACCCCTCAATGCCTGACGCCAAGACTCCCTGTTCTGCCACTCCTGGTCATCAAGGTCTAGCCTACGCATTGCGCTAGCTACCCCTCCTCTCCAAGTGGCCCTTGGCCTCCCCTTTTTCCTTCTTCCAGGGGGGGGGGGGGACCAATACAGGACTCTCTGAGGCCATCTCCCTTCGGGCATTCTCCTCACATGCCCATACCACTCCAAGCTACTCCTCTCCAATCGATCCACAACTGACTGCAGCTGGCCAATCATCTCCCGTACGGTGTCATTTCGAACTCTATCAACCTCGCGATACTCTACAACTTCGCCTTAAGCCATCCATTTCCACTGCGCACAAACGCCGTCTATGGCGTTGGTTAAGAGACCAGCCCTCTTCTCCACAAGTCAAAATGCTTTCTACGATGGCATGCAGAATCCTCTTCTTCGTATTCCTAGTGAGCTCCGTGCTCCACAGAATACTGTTGAGACACCGCAGGGCACTCCTACTCTGTTGTATGCGGTTCCTTATCACTCTCACATGTACCAGACGCATTCATGAAGGAACCGAGATACATCCCCTCAACAGCCTTGATGGTTCCTAAACTTGGGATCTCCATATCCTCGCCCCTACCACCGACAACCAGGTACTCAGTTTTGGCAGCATTAACCTTGATTGAGGCCAGAGGACGCAAACGCTTCTACCAACTTTCTCAACATGTACTCTGCGTCATGCCTATCCCGAGCAAGGAGAACCTCGTCATCGGCGAACAGCAAGGAATGCATTACCTCGTCTCCGACTGGAATTCCCATACCCCAACAAGATTCGTTCCACTTCTTAAGTGCCTCTTCCATGTACACCTTGAACAAGGTTGGAGACATCGCACATCCTTGCTTTAGTCCTTTAGTGGTGGGGAACACGTCTGACAGGAACCCTCCCAGCTTAACTGATGCCCTGGCTCCGTCGTACAATCTTCGGATCAGGTAAATCAGGGAGCTATCTACATTAAGATTCCTCAAAGCATTCCACAAACGAGGGATTGGTACCGTGTCATACGCTTTCTCCAGGTCGATAAAAATCAAATGGAGTTCTTGCCCATTGGCGACCATTTTCTCCCCGTCTGTTCAAGTTACATATAAAAGTACCCATCAAAAGAATCTAAACAGCCCTCATTCTTCAAATGAAATAATATCACAAGACAACCAACTCCATTTCATACAGCCATCTGTGATTATAATCAGGTGCTCCCTAGCGATGATATCTGGGCCGGATTTCTACCGTTTCATTCACGATCATGTTGACGAAGCTTTTCGGTGGAAACACCGCTGGTCGTGCAATGTCTCAAACAATTCTTTAGTTCGAGATCAATTTAAAAACTTCAAAAATAAAACAATATCTTTCTATTGAAAGTTTCAGACAATTTCAACCCCTATTTTTCACCCGGTAGAGATTCGCGGACCAACTAGACTCCAAATGGAACCCATATACTAAATTTCATTAATTTTGGTTCGTGGTAACTAAGGAAAGTGCGAAGTACGGCGGACGGACAGACCTTTTTTTATTCAACTTTTTGATTCTATACTTAGGTAACTTGAAAATTCAAGCTCGATTCCAAAGGTTCATTATTGAAAATAATAAACCAACAGATCCACTAGGCAAAACAGATATCTCTTTTTGGGCCAACTCTCTTTTGGGAAGAGGTTTTTATAGTATCCATGACAGGGTTATTCAGTAACTTCAAAAAGAGAATGTTGGTGGCCATCGTGGCACTCTTGACTGCTTTCAGAAGAGACACCTAATTAGGTAATTTTTCTTGAAAGAGGTAGTCTCTTTCTCGTGCCTTGTTTGTTTGATAGTGATATCGTGTATCATCCTTCATTCATCCACTACCACATCAGTCATTTTGACCATTTATGGGTCGTTTTGACCACGTATGTTTTTCATCTCATAAAGGTAAGTCGATGTTTCACTAAAAATATATACGTATTATCGATTCATGGGTAAAAACGTCCATGTACGGGTAGAGGTAGGTCGCTGGAGCTATTCAGTAACATAGAGGAACCCGGGAGACATGAGAAGAGACTGCCTCCCGGCGGAGACCATCGCTTTCGGGAGATCTTCAAAATAGATAGGTTATCTCTTTTAGTGAATAGGCCTTCATCACTGTAAACAAGCATCAAGTGGTAGGAGGGGGCCGGTGTCGGAGAAAATTCATCGAAATATCTAGCGCAAGCTACAACTTCAAGGCCCATAGATCCTCCATAGATCGGCCACTGAATAGGAGTAGTTTTTTAGGTGTCACAACGGCGCCAGGGAGCAGGTAATTGCAAACAGCTAATTTCGCTGTTCTACAAATTACTTGTTAGACTAAATAGGTGCAGTTTTGGTGATACGAAAGTGCCACAAAGCTCGACAACATCCGCTCACTAAGACCAGGAGCAGGGTTTTTGTATCTTAGCCGAAAACCCTGGCGAGCCATACGAACTTGGCACATTTCTAAAATATCAGCTTCGAAACTATAAATGCTCAACCCCTCTGATACACCAAAACAGCAGTTTACGATCGAAGTCAGCAGTTAACGATCGAGATAAGTAACCTAACTACAACAGGCCATTAAAACCCGCTCTTTCTTTTTACGACCTATCACGCCCGTTTCGTCTCTTATGTAGTCGAGATGGAACAGAATGAAAGTTTTATTTCTACAGAGAGAATGAGACAATCAACGTTGGTGTGCATGTTTTTGATCCTCGGGGCTGCAACAGACATTGCCTGGTCGGTAAGTTGTAAAATGTAGAAGATGGAATGTCAATATCTTGGCTATCAGTACCCATCCATATTATTTCAATTTTTGCATAAGGTAGGTTTTCGTTTGTAACAGATTTGTGAAAACGGTGGAGGAGGCGGAAGTCCAATTCGGCCTGCTTAGATATGCTGTTTGTGTGTGTGTGTGTGTGGAGCGGGCACACTGGTAATTCATGTCATCAACTATGGTATACAGAGTGCAAGAGAGCCAAATATAAGGCCAGAAAATGCTATGGAAAGTATAGAAGAACCCACAGAAGTCTGGAAGTACCCAGAGACTTCGATATTGGGATAACTACAACTGAAAAAGAATACAACCAACTTAAAAGGAAGCAAAGGAGGGGCTTACACAAGGCAAAAACAGGATTCGATGAGTAACTGTAGAAACACGGGTGAGTTCTGGAGTGCAGTAAGGCAGATGTACCGATGGAAGTGCTGAGGTAAGCACTGCCGCACTCCGAAGGGGGGGAACGAGCCTCCGAAAACCCGTGAGGCCGCGAAGGATTCTCCAATAAAATTCGTTCCTTACATTCAAGTGCCGTGTTTTCTCCTCTCCCCCGGCCAGTAAAGGTACATATTAGCTACCGGCTCCCCAACGATGATCACTTGCCAGAAGTAAAGACTCGTCATCCCCAAGTAGCCTCTCCAGCACACCACCTATGCCGTCAGGACTTCCCGGGAGGACCTACCAGGCGAACCAAATAAGATTCTTCGGACATGCCAACACTCGCTCTAATCATGCTAGAGGGGACTCACATCTATGCAGGTCCCCTTGGCGCATTCTTATTGCTTCACGCATCTCCTGATCCGCCTGAGGACAGCCGGTTCTCCCAAAGGAGGGAGAGATGAACCCAAGGAGGAACGAGCCTCCGAAAACCCGTGAGAGAGCAGTTCCGATCGAGGCCACGAAGGATTCTCTAATAAAATTCGTTCCTTGCATTCAAGCGCCGCGTTTTCTTCTCTCCCCCGGCCAGTACAGGTACACAGGTAAAAAAAGAGGAATCCCAAACCCTCAGAAAACCCAATACCCCTCGAAGTATGGAAGGTTTTCTTCCAGTCAACTTACTGGAAGAAGTCGGAGGGGCTGATGTGGAACCAGGGGACTGCTTGCAGCCTAGGACTGAGGCCTCGGTGGAAATTAATGAGGAGTTGGGCGGCGCCATCTCACAAGTAGAGCAAGCAGGGAACACCCCTGGAGACGATGCCATCCGAAATGAAGTAGGGTCTGAACTTTCCCTGACAAACGGCGTTCGAGACTGCTGGATCTCTTCAATGTGATACCATTGGAGGGGGTCTCCCCCATCATGGAAGAGAAAAAATGCACCTCCTTTATAAAAAAGAGGGACAAAACGGAGCCATCTACTGACAACAGAGGACTTCCGCTCGTCAATACCTCGGTCAAGCTTTTCACAACTGTTCCAGCGGAAAGGGCTCTCCTCATCGATGGAAGCAAATACGCATACTACCAGAAGAGCAGGATTTAGAACTGGTAGACCGTGCACAGACCAGGTGTTTACGCTGCACACCACAGCAGGTATGATGAGAACAAAGAGAGGGCCAACCACTCGTTGCACTGACGATTGACGTCCTTTCGATGCTTTCGATTCAATTAGCCATGAAGAGCTGTGGAATAAGCTCATCAAGCTGGACGCTGGCACGAGATTTCTTAAAGTCATCCAATCACTATACAGCAGCCCGAATTTCTTTATAAGACCACATCCCGGAGATGAAATTTTTGCACAGCAGGTCATGAAGGAGGTTTTGCAGGGTGATGCGCTTAGCCCAAAGCCCTTCGTCGTGTTTTTCACTGACCTGGAAGCATACATGAGGGAGAATGGCTGTCATGGCATTCCATTCACTGGGCGGGAGTTGATGTTGTTCATGTTCGTGGATGACGTGGCAATATTGGCGGATTCGATTCCAGATGCACAGAGCAAAATCGGACTACTGCAAGCTGAACAAATTAATTAACCCCAACAAATCAAACGTTCTTATCTTCGATACGGGAAGCAGAACACGACAGAGGAGAAAAATCATGTGCAATATTGCTTTCTCTTGCAAACCGAACTATAAATCTATACTATAAATTGATGATTCTGTTCGAATCATCAATCATCAATATGTTTCAGATATACAATAAAAACTTCCGTTCTGATTTGATCTGAATGATTTGGGTCAGACCACGAGAACACAAGGAGGTACAGGAACTTCAGGTGTGATCAAAAAGGACAGTTTTGGGAATATCCCCGAGGTTTCAGGGGCTGGGTTCAGGTCTTAAAGGGGTCGAATGTCAATAAAAATAGATGCCTGGCAAAACTGCGGGTGGAACCACTGTGAAGAAGAGTGGCGGCACAACGGAATCGCAAACAAGTTTCGGATGATGACAAGTTATGGTCAAGCGAAGAGGAAAGCAGGTAACAAGGAACGGTAATAATGGACGTCTGGTGTGGTGGGAAAAGGGGGCCAGGGACGTTTTATGGGTTGTGAATATTGATATCTAAAAAGGGGGACGAATATATCTAAAAACCGACACCTCGCTGCGGTCAAATTGACAAACCATAAAACACCTGGCTGCAGTCAAACTGACAGTAGAAATATTAATTAAAAAAAAAAAAATTAAAAATACTACGAAATAATCACCTATATTTTTCTTGCAGTTCCGAACCACAATGAATCGCCCCAAATGGAAGAAGGGGGATGTAAACAACCCGTTGTATATGAGTTGGCTGGAGAAGGCCATTCAATTAGCAACGGGCCAGGCCATCCATGATAGCACCGATCGTGAAGACATCAAAGTGGAGAGAATCAAGGAAGTATCTTTTATACAGGTAAGCTTGATACGATTTAAAATGTAATTCTCCATTCCAAATGGAAGGTCACATTTGAAACCTGCTGTCTTTTTTAATTTTGTTTATAGAACCATTGCCATTTAGAGGAAACTAATTAGAATTAAAACAGGTAAGTAATTCAAGTCCACATTAAAAATGCTCCATTACTGGGGGAAAACATTGATGAACCACGGGATATTTTTTAGTGGAGCAGTGAGTAAGGGATCCAGCTTACCAGAACTCAATTTTTGACTAAGGCTATTGGAGAGCTGAGGTTTTTTTGGCTCAACTGGTTAGAGAGCTTAGGAGAAAACCAAAGCCATGCTATATCCAAATTTGCCTGCAACTGGCTGAAATTTTCCACTTAGATCGAACAACTTTGTTATTTTAAACTGTTTTCAATTGATACGTTGTTAGGAAGGTCCAAATTCCAAAAAATGATCGGATTTGGTGACCAGCGAAACCAATTACAAGGACACACGTGAACATGGATACTCCTTGTAGATCTCAACAGTCATGGACTTTATAAGTCGAGTATCCACCACGATTGTGAATAGTGACGTCATCAAATATGCACGAATTGTTAGTAAAACAAACGTGTAAATACAAATTGAAATAAAAAAAAAACCAGTCATGCAGCATGACTTAATGAGCGAATTTTCAAAGAAATATTCGAATTAATGGCTATGGTTTTGAATAAAGGAAAACTTCGGTCTAAAATTTGGTTTTCTATGTATATTCTCTTCGTATTTATTTTAATTTGTACGTTTTGTCCATCCTGATTCTACCGTTTGTTATGAGTAGATTCCTTGTTCCTTCTGAATGGCCTTTCCTCTTGACTACGATTTCAGGCCTGGTATCTAAAACCAGTTCAAGATTTGCTCTACTAGGTAGGTAGATCCTTCCTTCTTCATTGATATTATTTTTATCATGTTAAGTACCTACCTACCTTTGAATATCAAATATTCGTATGATACTGATAATAAATTGATAAGATACCTACCTAACCTTCTTCCTCCTACTGTTAGTACCTAAATTGAATAATTTGAAATAGATTTTTTCTTTCGTCTTCCTTCTAGTAATACGTGGGCCGGTACTTGTCTATCTATGAAGGTATCATAACAATTATATGTCAAATGGGAAATTCAAGGAGTTGTACTAATCGTTTGCCTCCCCCTTTTTTGCTTCGAACTCTCGTCTTCAATTAATACTTCTCACATTTTTCAATCTGACCACTCTAAGGGGGTGGGGGGGGGGGGGGGTAAGAGTTTAAAGATTATCCTAGTTTTGGGTAATTTTTGCGCACTTTAAATGCTCTAATTTAAGAACGGATTTAGATATCTAAAATCCGATTTCACCATCGTGTTCAGCGTGCAAAAACCTTTAAAATGAGGGGTCACTTGTTAGAAAATAACATTTTGGGGATTTTTGGGTAATTTTTGCGCACTTTAAATGCTCTAATTTGAGAACGGATCAAGATATCTAAAATCCGATTCCACCATCGTGTTCAGCGTGCAAAAACATTTAAAATGAGGGGTCACTTGTTGGAAAATAACATTTTGGGGATTTTTGGGTAATTTTTGCGCACTTTAAATGCGCCAAAACCCTCCTAAGAGTAGGCCAATTTCGCCCATCTTCGAACTTAGCCTTTCGATTGCCAAGATAGATTTTTTGTGCAAATTTGAGCTGTTTATCTCAATTCTATCGAGAGTTATCGTCTGGAGTGACACATATATAAATATATATATATATACATATAAAAAAGTGTTAAATTTCAGTAATCGTTTTAGAATGGTCTGAAACGGATTTCTATGAAGAAAATTTCCAAAAATTTATATTATTTAAATTTCGAAGCCATTGCAATAGCTTCATTTTCTTTGAAAATTCGCTAAAACAGAAAGTGAGTATTCTCTGCGATAGGATTGGCCAAACGATTTTCTATTTTTTCTCCCTCCATGTTTCAGGAAGCGAACGGTTTTATATATTACATCAAATTCAGCGCGGCGGTCAACAACAAAAACAGAAACTGTGAAATCGGGTTCCACAAAGTCACCAAAATTGTGGTAGATGGGCTTTTTTGTGTATGAAAATCCTTTCAACGCTGACTGTCCACACAATTATTGGACACTATGTTAATAAACAATTGATACGCAACCTTGTATGATTTATTCATTCAATTCGATCCATTAGGTATCTAATGTCAAGTGAGTTTTTCAAGAATGGTCGTCGAAGGGTGACAAGAAAAAGTGATTCGCTCCTAATTAGATCCATCATTTTTTTCCTATAGCTGATTTGCAAGTTGCATATTGCTCCTGTTCCTGTACTGGGCTGGACTGGAGAAGAAAACACGACATTTGAATGAACGATAATATTTATTAAAACCATTCACGGCCGGATCTGGCTGCTCCACCAGTTTCGGTGGTGCTTACCTCAGAACTTCCTTCGGTACTCTCCTACTGCAAACTGGATTTCAAGACCTCCACAGTGGCACGAGCCTTTGAGCTTGGAAGATGGAATAATTACAAGAAATACGGCAAGCGAGAAAACGTATTAAAAAGACTGATGATACCGACTTACTTCCTGAAGCCATTTCTAACCAGAAATGAGTGATTATCAGAAACGCAGTAGAAAAAGTTACGGTGCGGAGATTGCCACACAATACTTGCACGTTCTTCATAATAGTATGGATACAAGTTTGGTGGCAGGGAACAATTATGGCCTGACAGGCCGACCATCCTGGCCCGACTGGCCGCTCACGTTGGCCTGATTATGATAATATACTATACTGACCATGGAAATATAACATACTTGCATAGAAACCTCACTTTCAACCACTTCCCGACACCACACCGTCATTTAGCTAGTAAACCTAGAAAATGTCGGACCCATTGACTTACGTTTTGCTGTCAATCAGCCAAATCGAATGCGATCGAGCACAAAATCAATAGGCATGCTCTAGACCGGTAGACCGTGCACAGACCAGGTGTTCACGCTGCACACCACAGCAGGTATGATGAGAACGAAGAGAGGGCCAACCACTCGTTGCACTGACGATTGACGTCCGCCGTGCTTTCGATTCAATTAGCCATGAAGAGCTGTGGAATAAGCTCATCAAGCTGGACGCTGGCACGAGATTTCTTAAAGTCATCCAATTACTATACAGCAGCGCGAATTTCGTTGTAAGACCACATCCCGGAGATGAAATTTTTACACAGCAGGTCATGAAGGGGGTTTTGCAGGGTGATGCGCTTAGCCCAAAGCCCTTTGTCGTGTTTTTCACTGTCCTGGAAGCATACATGAGGGAGAATGGCTGTCATGGCATTCTATTCACTGGGCGGGAGTTGATGTTGTTCATGGTCGTGGATAACGTGGCAATATTGGCGGATTCGATTCCAGATGCACAGAGCAAAATCGGACTACTGCAAGTTGAACAAATTAATTAACCCCAACAAATCAAACGTTCTTATCTTCGATAGGGGAAGCAGAACACGACAGAGGAGAAAAATCATGTGCAATAGTGCTTTCTCTTGCAAATCGAACGATAAATCTGTACTATAAATTACTTAATCTGTAAATAAATCTGTTATACATCTGTACTATCAATTTGTTTAGGATATACAATAAAAACTTTCGTTCTGATTTGATTTGAATGATTTGGATCAGACCACGAGAACACAAGGAGGTACAGGAACTAGTAAGGGACTTCAGGTGTGAACGAAAGGACAGTTTTGGGAATATCCCCGAGGTTTCAGGGGCTGGGTGTTGGGCCTGGCAACACTGCGGGTGGAACCACTCTGACCACGGTTGGTAGAAGAGACGGTAGGGGCCACGGCTGCCACGCCCCCCTTTGGTGACGTCATGCGGCAACCATTCTCAGCCCTTTTCACCTAGAAAGATGGTGTTTTCGCTGTTTTTTCTTCATTTTTCCAAACTTTAGAGAGTGTGGAGGCTTAAACAGCTCAATCACCAAGTCAGTACATTCCTCTGGACAACATAAAATGGTTTTTTTTTTGCTGGGAGATGGATGGAACTTGTTTTAGGGGAAGAAAGATGCACGCCAGAGATGGAGGTCGGTACCTACCACGATAATTTGAGAACCAGGAGAGTTGAGATTATTTTTGGGAAACGGTACAAAAACAACTACACTTTATAAAAAAGTAAAAAGTTATATAATGTTTATGACAAAAATAATACCTAGGTACATTATTTGACTGGAAAAATACCACGACTTCACAAAGGTTTTACAAAAATATCACATAATTATAAAGGGAAAAAAGTCACATAATTGTAAAGGAAAAAATGGTGTGTTCTAAGGTTTAACAAAAATATCACATAATAAAGGAAAAAATGGTGCGTTCATGAAACAATTTTTTTCAGTTTCTTACAACATTTTCGGGGTTGGTCGTTAGATTTATTATGCTTCCTTTTCCAACTTGCTTCCTCACTATTAATATTGTTCATTCGAATGAATGCTCTCGTTCTGATGAAACATGAAATGATGAATTCGTCGATGTCGCGATATTTATGTTTTATCTGCTGATGTAAACGCTGGAAAACTTTGGGCTTTCTGTCAACGTATTTTCCATGGAACCAGGTAAATTCTTTTTCCATAAGAACAATGTTTTGAAGGAGGTCGGCTGATGGTTTCAACAGACGACCTCGTGAAATTGTAAATATCCAGTTTTTGTTCTTTTCTGATGCCGGAACGTTTTTTGTCGGGATTCCAAATTTAGCATCTTTTTCGGGGTATCTTTTCTTGTATCGGTATGCTACGTAACCACCAATCATTTCCAAGAGCTCAGTGCTGTTTTCATCTCCAACTGGGGCATCAGGTGCAATTGAATCGAAGCAATCTTCTTCATCCGAATCCAAAACAACACTTGACTTTCGCTTTGACTTCCTACGGAAGCAAAGCCAACATGCTCGTCCATCACTATAACATCGGAAGCAAGGTTCCCACTGAGCGTTTGCAATTGGTCTTCGCTTGAGCAATTTTTGTTATTCATAGCTGCGCTTGCATTGCGACACAACATGAGTGACTTGATCCGGTGTGAGACAGCAGTTGGTAGCGGGTGATCGTAGAATCTTCCCAATCCTCTAATCTGGAGAAGTAACATTCGAGAATATCCTGGTTCAACCTGGACGTCATCACGTAGGAATATCCCTCGGATCTTAGTTCATTGTAGAGGCCTACCAGACTGTTGACTGACATGAGAATTCCAGTTTGAAAAGGAAGTAGTGCATTGCTCTGTCGTTTTCGTTTCATTGTCCGCATAAAAGCGACCAGCTGGTAAAATTCGTCCAGTGCAACACTCTGTTTTTCCAGTGCATTGCCATACGCACTTTTCAGCTCATTCATCGGAAATACTGGGACTCGGGAATTTAGTACATCAAACCAGTTGTTTATTGTAATCACAGCTCGTCCTACGTGATCCAAATCGGGAAAATTATGGCGAATAGCTTGGCCTGTTGTATTTGAAAGAAGTTCGCCTGCTTTTCTGACGTTCTGCCTTTCCATTCCAACTGCGAGAAGATGACCACTGGTCAATTTGTGGGCATATCTCAAATCCCCTCCCTCACTCTGCAATGCGATTAGTTTTTCAAAAGCCTCTTTTGTGAACAGCTTCCCATTCCCCAGGACGTATCCGTCGTCAATCAGATGATTTCGAAGGAGTTTGAGCGTATGCGGGACATCGGCGAAAAACCATATCTTTCGACTTGTATCCAACGGATTATTGATTGAAGGGTTTTTGTAGGAAACATGCAAATTACTCATAAGTTTCCTGTTGGAAGGTCCTAGATCACAAACTACGGCTCTAACTTTGAATGAGGTGCTTTCAATCACAGAAAGTATTTCAATCAGTAGTTCTTCCGCCACTGGGGTATCAAAGTTATAATAAATGGGTTGCATCCATTTGCCATTTAATCCCCTGATCACTACAACCTGGACATTGTTGTGAGGATCTCTAATGACTTCTTCAATGGGATCGTAGCATAGGCTGCTATTCACTTTCACCTCGTCAAAACTCATGACCACATCCTTTTGAAAATTGTCCTGGACGTTCGCCTGGGCTTTCAGAATTGCGCGTCTTAAATCAATGAATCCGGGAGTGACGGTGATTTTTCGTAGATGCCTTTTAATGGTAGTCTCACTGGGAAGAGCGTACTTGATAACGTCCCTGACATACGTTAAAGCTTTGCAGGATATACAGCGTAGAGTGATTGCCTGAGCTATGTCATCGGCAGACCAGGCCATGCATTTTCAAAGTATCACAGACTCTCGTTGGCTATTTGTAAAAGAACCTTCGAACATTTCTAAGTATCCTTTTACTTTTGTCAATTCCTTGTTGGCGTTTTCCAGTTTTTCTTTCAACCCCTCAATTTCACGCTGCAGCCTTGAGTTCTCATCAAGAGTGGTATAAATCATATCAGGGGGCTCAAGAGCAACACTCTGCAGTACAAAGATGTTTTCTTCGGGATTTTCGTCGATTCTTTCGTGAGTTGGGGTGGCTATTGGCACACTCCTATCAGTGGCAATCAGGATGTCAGATACTTCTTTGGAGCGTAGTCGTTTTTCTGCTCGTGTTAACCTGACCCTTCAGGTTTTTGCGATGGGACCCCCCGCCGAAAAGCGACAGGAAAAAGTGAGACCAAATAGTGAGACAAAAGTAGCGCGTATTTTCTTATGATTTTCACTTACAACCGAGTAGTTGCTAGGGAAATGAAACTTCTTTCATTTTCATCGGACAAAAATCGATTTCCATTCGTTGGAAAGCTCTTGATTTATCACGCATTTATTTCGTATTTGTTCTTGGTATTTATTTCCAAGTTTCATAATATAACTATATAAATGAATGTTATAAATCGATAGTAAACAATGTCGCTTGTTTGGTTGTCACTTGGTTGTTTCGATGTGTATAAGCGTGGCTAAAGCATGTTCCATGTTTCTTGAATTTATATAATACAGCGAGGGGGACAAAAACCTGAAGGGTGAGGTACACCACATTTTAGCTGTCAGGCTTTAAGCGGAAGTCATCCGGGGGTGCAGGGGGCGAAGCCCCCGCCAAGGTGCGCAGCGCCGAGTTTTTCTCTCAATATTTTCTTGTCCAATGTGTTTAGACGACGGCAAAAAAAGATGAGGAACAGCATCGGTTTTCAGAATTCTCTTTGGGGAAATATTCAATAACTCAGCCTTCAAATCTCTTTGGTAATCGGACTCACTGAAGTGACGCGAACAAATTCTTGCAGTCTCAACAGATATTTGATCGTCTCTCTTACATGCATAAATCCACTTTTTTCTCACTTCAGGGGTTCTTGGTAATCTATGAAAATGAAGATTTCTTTCCTTCCGATTCCTATCGTGTGTGGAACACCCAAATACTGCACAAATCACCATTATTTCTGACAATCCCGAACCGCGCATGACTAGATACAAGCTTGAACTGATGGAGGACCGCGGTGGTTGCCGGCTGACGTCACGGCCCAGTGGGTTTTCCCCGGCCCTCGAGGCCGTGGACCCTACCGTCTCTTCTACCAACTGTGACTCTGACGAAGAGTGGCGGCACAACGGAATCGCAAACGAGTTTCGGATGATGACAAGTTATGGTCCAGCGAAGAGGAAAGCAGGTAAAAAGGAACGGTAATAATGGACGTCTGGTGTGGTGGGAAAAGGGGGCCAGGGACGTTTTATGGGTTGTGAAATTGACAGCTAAAAAGGGGGACGAATATCTCTAAAAAACAACCCTCTATAATAGAAATATTAATTTAAAAAACAAAAATTAAAAATACTACGAAATAATCACCTATATTTTTCTTGCAGTTCCGAACCACAATGAATGACCCCAACTGGAAGAAGGGGGATGTAAACAACCCGTTGTATATGAGTTGGCTGGAGAAGGCCATTGATAGCACCGATCGTGAAGACATCAAAGTGGAGAGTATCAAGGAAGTATCTTTTATACAGGTAAGCTTGATACGATTTAAAATGTAATTCTCCATTCCAAATGGAAGGGCACATTTGAAACCTGCTGTCTTTTTTAATTTTGTTTATAGAACCATTGCCATTTAGATGAAACTAATTAGAATTAAAACAGGTAAGTAATTCAAGTCCACATTAAAAATTCTTCATTACTGGGGGAAAACATTGATGAACCACGGGATATTTTTTAGTGGAGCAGTGAGTAAGGGATCCAGCTTACCAGAACTCAATTTTTGACTAAGGCTATTGGAGAGCTGAGGTTTTTTTGGCTCAACTGGTTAGAGAGCTTAGGAGAAAACCATAGCCATGCTATATCCAAATTTGCCTGCAACTGGCTGAAATTTTCCACTTAGATCGAACAACTTTGTTATTTTAAACCGTTTTTCAATTGATACGTCGTTAGGACGGTCCAAATTCCAAAAGAATGATCGGATTTGGTGACCAGCGAAACCAATTACAAGGACACACGTGAACATGGATACTCCTTGTATCTCAACAGTCATGGATTATATAAGTCGAGTATCCACCACGATTGTGAATAGTGACGTCATCAAATATGCACGAATTGTTAGTAAAACAAACGTGTAAATACAAATTAAAATTAAAAAAACAGAAAGTGAGTATTCTCTGCGATAGGATTGGCCAAACGATTTTCTATTTTTTCTCCCTCCATGTTTCAGGAAGCGAACGGTTTTATATATTACATCAAATTCAGCGCGGCGGTCAACAACGAAAACAGAAACTGCGAAATCGGGTTCCACACATTCACCAAAATTGTGGTAGATCGGCTTTTTTGTGTATGAAAATCCTTTCAACGCTGACTGTCCACATATTATTGGACACTACGTTAATAAACAATTGATACGCAACCTTGTATGATTTATTCATTCAATTCGATCCATTATCTAACGTCAAGTGAGTTTTTCAAGAACGATCGTCAAAGTGTGACGAGAAAAAGTGATTCGCTCCTAATTAGATCCATAATTTTTTTTCCTATAGCTGATTTGCCCGTTGCATATTGCTCCTGTTCCTGTACTGGGCTGGACTGGAGAAGAAAACACGACATTTGAATGAACGATAATATTTATTAGAAACCATTCACGGCCGGAACTGGCTGCTCCGCCAGTTTCGGTGGTGCTTACCTCAGCACTTCCTTCGGTACTCTCCTACTGCAAACTGGATTTCAAGACCTCCACAGTGGCACGAGCCTTTGAGCTTGGAAGATGGAATAATTACAAGAAATACGGCAAGCGAGAAAACGTATTAAAAAGACTGATGATACCGACTTACTGCCTGAAGCCATCTCTAACCAGAAATGAGTGATTATCAGAAACGCAGTAGAAAAAGTTACGGTGCGGAGATTGCCACACAATACTTCCACGTTCTTCATAATAGTATGGATACAAGTTTGGCGGCAGGGACACAGTTTTGGCCTGACAGGCCGACCATCGTGGCCAAACTAGCCGCTCACGTTGGCCTGATCATGAGAATATACTATACTGACCATGGAAATATAACATACTTGCATAGAAACCTCACTTTCAACCACTTCCCGACACCACACCAACGTCATTTAGCTAGTAAACCTAGAAAATGTTGGACCCATTGACTTACGTTTTGCTGTCAATCAGCCAAATCGAATGCGATCGAGCACAAAATCAATAGCCATGCTCTAGACATCGTAGCGGACCTTTTCGCACCAACCGTACCAATTTTGGTCCATTTTTACGGCAGTTATCATTGAAAATCGAAAAATTAGAAAACCCGCCTTCTTACGACCCTGTTTCTGTTCGAAGGTTGGCGACAATGATGGCGGAAGTCGATGGAGCTGGATGGAATAACTCGTGTGATGAACGGCCAAGCCATGTGTGCAGGTCCTTCAGCCACGACTTCTGGCTACGCCCGACCAACTGCTTGCCCTCATGTTGCCTTTTATAAGCAATCTCAGGACCTAGTGAATGTCCAAGATGTCGGGCCTTACGTTCTTTAATTATTGCCTGTAAGAGCTCTCGCTGCTTGTTCAAACAGGAAACCCCATTGTAACTCCTTTAATTTTCCACTGGAAAACTCGTTCTCAACTCATATTAAAGAGTTTAACGAGCTGAACAAAACCCAAAAATAAAATCTGAAAAAGACCGTATTTTGAGGAAATTATGACCATTTGAAACTCCAACATACATGCGTAAGGAGTGACATCAAGCGGAAAACCGTGTAGAAACTCGTTTTCAGCACTTCTGAACAAGATTCCATGGTTTTCTTGAAACCTATTAGTAACACGGAAGTAATAGAGAGTTTTTGTAACACCCTCGCACCGAAACGAAACGGAAATGGCGGATAGGGCGACCGAAGTCAGATGCTAACCTTTTTCGGTTCAGTTTTTGTTCAGCTTTGGCATCTACCGGCTGGTGAAGTCACGCTAACGTTATGTTAACCTCTCTTTCATCCATTTTACTCCGTGGTTAATACCAATCTATATCCACACATGGCGTCAAGTCTGCATTAACATAGAAAGACGCCAAGAAGCAGCTGTGAATACGACGCTCGACATGTTTATTTTCCAAGGAAAACAGAAGAAGGTAGTAGTGTTATACAGATGTAAGGTTAAATTACGTTTTGTCATCTCATCACGACGAAAGCTGACACCCTGAGATCCCGGTAATTTTCGTCGTCACGGTTCTTCAAACTTTTCGGTGTCTTAAGTGCGCATGCGCAGCACTGCTTTCATTTCGTTCGTTTCGTCGTGAGTGTGTTGCAAAAACTCTCTATTAATAGAACAGGAAATTAGAAACCAGGTGCGCTTTCAGTACCAAAAATACGATGGTGGGTCAACATGGTTAACAGCTATGTCTGCATTGATATGTTGGGAAAATGTACCGGAACTGCGACGTGACAAGGGAACCGGACACCGTTCCAAACGTTCTAGTGACAGCAACGAAACGGATCCAAAATCCCGCCCAGTTCCAATCAAGAACTTACAGCAGGAATGTCACAACTGTTGTAACGACATGCACAAATTAACGTGATTCTTATCAATGATAAATATAATTTAAATCAAAATAATTTAACACATCACCTTCACATAGAGGATCCTCGTCCTGGAGTGTGAGTGCGTCTACACTGGTCATGGGTGGCTCAGCACCTTGTACCTACAAATTTTGATGAAATTAAACATTGTAAAATTCAGGGATTCAACGTTAAGTAGTTGGAATTTAATAGGAGGATGCTGCCATTGAAAGTAATGAGGGGGTGTGACCTTCGAGCAGTTACTGTTGTAATCCTATCAAGAACAGACACTTCACGGTTAAGCAAAATGACCGGTAGTCAGATTAGAAGCCTACATCCCGTCCTTTACATCCAACATGCTCCATTTCAAGGTAGAAATAAAGATCAAAACTGAACAAGATCAAATTATGTACATACAGATAGGGAATCCGTTGAGTTTATTCATTTCTGCCGAAAGGGAGAATGTTGGACGTACTTGAAAAATTCGAAAGTAAAGAGCAATAGGTTGGGTAGATCTTAAATGACGTAATGGGCAACTTTCGTGGGTTATAAATTCTATTTTTTTTGTGCCAAATTCTGTTCAATAATGTAAATTAATACTTATTGACCAAATAATTTTTGTTGGAAAGTCTAAGCAGAAAAGGAGTGTGAAATTCGACTTCTGAGATCTCCCTAGAAATGACGTATCAGATAAAGTGCCGGGTAGTTAACTCAAAACCAGCTTAGAGCGCTAGTGATCACTTTAAACGATGTAAAGAACCGCAATGGGTGGATGAGACCACAAATTTATAAATAACTTTTTAAAAAGTCCTCAAAACCAAGGGGAGAAGTCACAGCAAAGGTTCTTAAAGGTTGCCAGGAAGGTTTTTCATTTCTAACGCTGGGTTGCCGAGAGCACTGAGAACCTTTGCCTCCGAGTCTATTGAGGTGTCACTAGACCGGACACATCGTTTCTTGCCGCATTTTTACTCTATCACGCTAATTTAAAAAAATATCGCTCATTTTTTAAAATGAGCTTCGAACTACCATTTTTTTTTTTAAACTGACAAAACTCCCCACTGCGTTCGGTCATTGCTTAGTTGAACGCAAATCCCCTGAAAAATGGTGTAGTCGAGTGCAGGTTAGGAAAAGTGGAAGGGTGCAACTGAGCGCAAAAGAACACTATATTGTATTAAGGAGGACTCGACCACACGTTGTCTGTGTCTCTCCCGCCCGTTGCAAGCAACGGGCCATCCACATCGCCGTCCCCTAGGAGGACGTCGAGGGGGCCAGAATGACTCGCAGCCATGGAGCGCCCAAGGGGAATGGTAAACCATTCCCCTTGGGGTACCTGTTCGCCCTGGAGCACCTCAGGTTAAGGCCGAGTGTTCTAGCTCCACTCTACCAACTTAGCAGGTTGGTACCCTAGTTCGTAACAGAACTCACATGCCGGAATACATCCTCAGGGAAATTCCCTGAGCATGAGATCCCTCCCTCTAACGTCCCAGTGAGTCAAAATGAACTCCCTGGGTAAGGTACACGCAACCTCGACCATCACGAATCCAACATCAACTGAGGGGGCAGACCGGTGATGCTGTGCTGGGCGAACCATGCGGTGCATCTGTGGCCTGGGGCTCCCCCTCGCCTGTGGTACTAATTTTGGGATGCGGCACCTTCCAGTGAACTGGCAGAGCAAACTATCACCAGATACCAGATCAGATAACAGGCCTGGGACAGAGAAGGGGTCTCTGTCCCTACTGCTTTACCACCAACTGCTCAGCCCAAGCTGGCCGCCTGAACATAACAGGGGTTTGGCGGAGGGAGGCAAGGGAGAGTTTGGTTCGCGCCATCCTCTTGTCCCCTTGCACAACAGTCCCCATGCGCAAAAGGAACAGCTGGGAACACGGTAAGGAACTGGTAAGTTGAATGCAACCAGTATGTAGTACTGGCAAATCAAAATATTAAAAGCAAACAAGCAAGCTAGTATGCATTTACGAAAAAGCACTGTTGCACACACTTCCAAGCATGCACGCACGCATGCAAGCACTTTTGTCACTTGTTCCTTTCTTCCTGCGTCCATAACAAGCAAATGTTTTCAAGAACAGGAAGGAATCAATTCCACAAGTTTTTATTGTGCGACGTTCACACTGTTTCCTTGCATAGGCTGCGTTTAAAGGGTGTTTTGACCTGAGGATTATTTTTTTAAAAGGATTTCCGTTTTTACCAATCACATGCTAATCAGTCACATAGTAGGTGAGGACGTGAGTAAGGTGAATGAAAAATCGAACTCGGATGTTCGAACTCAGAGCTCATCTAATTATTAACATCACTGACAAACGAATGTAGACAAATGAAGAAGTTAGTGCTCAACTCGCCCGTTCCCAAGGCGAGAAGTAGTAGCAGTTCTGTGACGCATGCGCTCAACTGACCCGTTCCAAATTAGGGAACAGGCGCTCAACACGCCTATTTTTATTACAACCCCCTGATTGCTCTCTGCGCTCAATTGCAAAACCCCCTGGGTTCATATTTTAACCGCTCCACCCCTTCCACCACAATCCTGTCACTTTTTGCCCTTCCCTTTGACTTCCACATCCAACCAGAATCAACCACCCTTTCACTTTGCTCCCTTCTCCATTCACCTTCACAACCAATCCCAATCATCTACTTTCACTTTTGGGACTATACACCAAATATCACCCCTCTATTTTGCCTTCTGTTATTGATTGTTACTGACGATGGTTCGATCACCAAAACCATTTTTTGTGTATTAGTGGTAATACACAAACTTTGAATAACTCAATTTTTATTTTATTTCCTAATTTTGTAATCATAATTCATGCGTTATTTCCTGATTAAAACAAATGCCCTTCTCCAAGATTATGTTCCACAGAAGGTTCGAGAGGATTAATTGGAACTCCATTCGGAACAGTCACAGATGAACTTCACTATCATTCTACTATCCACAGTTCCAGGCAACTCAATTGGAATGCATTCTTCGTGACTTTCTCATTCCACAAGTTCAGAAACTTACTGTAACGTCCACCTGGTTGGAATTGGAGCAAAATTTTGAAACAGTCCCACGACTGTCCACATTTGGAGCAACTACCTACTGTCTTTTCTTGAAGCGTCACACCCTTAAATATAAATTAAATCCTACCTTTTGATAGCTTGTTTAGATACCTCTTGAAAACAGTCGGTTGATAGTGATGGTACATCATCTTTTTGTGTTCCAAATTTCTCGTTGTCCGGCCCGTCAAGGGTGTTTTCACGGCTACTAGTTCTCGACCGGGATTTGACCCTCCGCTCTCGCCTCTTCTTCTCTTTAACGCCTCTGATATGACAGTCACTTTCATTCAGGTCCCTCAAAACGATGATTTCATCCTCGAACAACTGATTCACCTCGTGAAACCTCTTGCACTCGTGTTTCACCGGAGTGTTATCGTGAATCTGGGATAGAAGAAAGCGTTGTTTGGCTGCCCTGTACTTCTTGAATTCCAAATCGAGTCGGGCGCGGAACGTGTCGTCGTCGTTTCTGATTCCCGCATAAGGAGCCTCCGCCGGAGCAACGGGTTCCTTGACTTGACTATCGTCAGAATCAGTTTCATAATCGGTGGGTCCGGTGTCTTCACCCTGGCTGTACCCGTGAACCTCAGTATTTTCTTCATCTTCTGATAAAACGGGGTCGTCTTCAAGAGCTATGTCCACTGAACCGCTACAAGCCATTGCTGCTGTATAGTTTGAAGGCATACTAGCCCCTGAAAAAGGAAAAAACCTATTGTTAATCACATAGATTCTGCTGTCACTTCAAGCAACGACACGAACTAGATGAGAAACCACTAATTTTTTTAAAGTTCAAACTTATTAACAATACTTAATTTACAACATACAATACGAAATAAGTGAAACCTTGATAACCTTAACACCTTTATTAATTCGTATTCATTTATGGTTTCGTCAAAGTTCATAACCAGATTTAGACGAAGGGAAATTTTGTTCTATCATCTGCCAGGTGCCACTTTTGGCAATGACACATCCTACAATCTTGATGAGAGACAGCTATCCAACATTACAAAACCACTAACCCTCCTTCACAACAATACTGATGAAGATAGAACTTCTTGTCACTCTACGGTGGATTTATCTTCGCAATGACACACCCTTCGATATGATGAGTGAAAACACTTGAATTTAACCATAAAATGGGCAATTTTCGTGGTTTACTTCTCTTTTTTTGCAAAATTCTGTTCAATAACAGAAATTAACACGCAATGAACAGATAACATAATGAGGTGTTTATATTCGGAAGGTAAAGGCAGAAAATGAGTGTGAAATTTGGGTTTTCGAGTTCCTACTAGAAATGACGTATCAGGTAAATTACTTAGAAGTTTACTCTAATCCCAATTAGAGCGCTAGTATATCAGCTTTAAACACGAAGTACAGAACCGCAATGGGTGGGTGGATGGGGGGATGTCCAAAATTAATCTGATGACGCGTTGAGCTCTTGTTACTGGTGTATGTCAAACCAAAATTCTGTAACTTGCTCTCGACAAAAAATTACTAAAATACGGGGCGACGAGGGTTTCCTTTGACAAGACGGGACGGAGTTTACGAAGGCAAAAGCACGTGCTACTTAAACTTTGACTGTAACGCTAGGTTCACATGGGGTGGAGGAAATCAGGTACGGCAACGTGTTGACTAGAATTTTTGCCACAGAGACGTTCACATGGCAGTAAGGAGCTGGAATCCGTGAGCGGAATCATAACCAATCGAATGCCAAATTCCAAAATGGCACGAACAACCAAACGGGAAAGGTATGCGCAGTAACCTCTCCACAGATCCAGCAAGGTTCGGGCAACAGAAAATACCTGGAGATTTTGTTATAGTATCCATTTGTTGTGCCGTAATCCATTCTGCGTTGCCCAACAGCACTGCAGAACGAGTTGCCATAGCGGATTTCCAACCCATGTGAACTTAGCAAGCCTCTGGCATGGGAATGGAAACTGATATGTTTGTCTTCCTGAACACCCAAGAAATTGGCTGAAGAGGGCAACACAATATCCATAGATTTGTTCCAGCCAACACGAGTTTTGTGCACAAAAACTGTGTTCCAACCACACAGACGGTTGAAAAGGTTTTCTCTATAAACTTGGGTTCATCTATAAACTGTTCCAACCACATCAGGTCCAGCAAGTGAGTTGAGTTTCCTAACTTCACACCCGACCAGGGATAGGGTCCCCCCCCCCCCACAACAGAACTAAAGATAACCCCGCTGGAACCTTCCCAAAACGTCATTTCCCTCCAACCTTCACGTTAAACTGACCTTTCGTCTCTGTGGTACCTACTCAGCAATTTTTTGGCACTAAACTCATCGCAGTAGTTTGGCACGTTTCCAAGGTGTTCCAGCCGATGAGTTCTCGAACTGAAACAGTTCCCAAACTCATCCCCCGCCCTTCATAAATACTTGGTTTCTGGTGGCTGGAACATACCTAAAGCTGTCAACAGTAATGGTATAGACCTGATACGGTACGCCGTCTCACGTGTACCGGCTTAATTTTTGGTCTTAGTAATTCGTTCTTTCGCACACATGCTCCATTTGGGCTCTAGTTGTGTCCCGAAACTTTTCAGCCCGATCGGAATATATACCCAGGGATGTTATGAGTGAAAATGTGCACGAAAATAGGTACTTTATGTGTTTTAGTAACATGAGCTCTTGAGGTATCGTTTTCCATGTTTCTGGGGACGAGAAGACCGAATATGAAGTCGATTTTGACCAAAGAGTGGATAATCGAGGTTCTACCAAATGTTCAGCTCCCAAAATTGATTTTTTATGAGTCAAAAACCTGGGAAATCGTCTGAAATCACCATCAATTTGTATAATAACACTGGAAGTAGTATCAACACGTGGATCAAGACGATTAAATTTGAAAAAAAAGGGGGAACGTACCTAATTGGTGTTTTAGGGGCCAAAATTGGTGGAAACCATCAGAAATAGCTATTTCAATTATTTCACATGAAATAAACAATAACTGAACAGCCAACATTTCTGTAGGTATGTCCAATAGAATAATAAACCCATGTGACAAGGACTTTGCAGCGTTTTTTATCGCATTTTCACTTTTAATCGCCCTCATTTAAAAATCAGCGCTCGTTTTTGAGAAAGGGCTTCAAAGTACCGTTTTTCCAAGAGTTCTGAATAAGTAATTTTCTTTTTCCAACAAAAAATTTGACGCAAATTCACCACTGGAAGTTACTCGACATCCTAAAGTCTGTGTTTAAAGGTGAGTTACAGGCTTTTACAAGAATACTAAAATGAAGTGAGACTTTTCGTACTGTCAATTTTGGCAACGACACATCCACATCCTTGATGAGAGATAGCCAAGAGACATTACAAAACCATTGTTTGTTTCATAATGAGTAGTGAGATTAGATGAAGTACCTTCTAGTAGGTACCTTTGGTAGTCACCTGCAATCTGTAATTTCTGGCAACGTCACAAAGCTAAATGAGCGAAGATAGCAGGACAGAGATTTTGACAGCACTAACTTGAAATGCATCAAATGCCTAACCCATCACCTATAATTTTCATCTCATTCATTAATAACTCAAAGTAAATGTGCACCTATTCTCGTTAAAAAAAAATCAAATACTTACTAGATAGGTACCTAGTTGTATACAAGTCAATGTTTTTAAATACCAGAACCAGAAACCCGAATGATAACACGAAAAGAAAACAACTCGCCAGAGCCCAAGAACTTCGTCTTCTTTCCGATTTCTTGCCTTGGCCGCAGCAATGCCAGACATAAGTTGAGTTATACGCTGATAGTTGATGTGATTCACTGGAAGGTGTGGTGGGTTGTAGAGCTTTGGTTGATTGTGGGATTACGATTTAAAAAAAATAATGTAATTACTTATGTTCGGCGTTGGGATTCCTCCACATGACAGGTTTCGATTACGTAGGCAAACATTTTGCGTTCCTTCTTTGTGGTTGCAGGAAAACAAGTGGTTACATTTGTTCTCCTGCAATCAGAAAGAAGGTATTTCAGTAGCTTTGTTGGCGCTGTACCCTTGTGGCTAGCTCCGAGCAAGTTCAATTTTCGCTTGAACCGAGCAGGCTCGGTGTAGGGTGAGCTCTGAACACGCTCGTCCGGAGCACGGGTAGCTCGAACGGGTCGAGGGTGCATGCGTGAAAGAGCAGTGCTCAGCTGCCCCTGGTCTTCTCGTGGGGCACGGGAGGGCTTGCTCAGAGCAGCTCCGTGGCCAGCACGAACACAGAATCATCTGCCCCGGGACAGCATGAACACTCGACCACAGTTACGACGCCTCGGAATCTGACGACGGCCTCAACGATGAGGGCAGGCTCCTACTTGATAATGCTTGCGGACGGAAAACCAACGATGAAGAAGTAGCGATCTCAGTAAATTTATACAATTATGTTAGGTAGCTGATTATCTTTGAATATTCGAACAGTAGAACTTGGCTAGTTAGTTCTTCTGCTAGCTTTGTTCGTGCTGTCCCCTTGGGGCTAGCTCTGAGCAAGTTCAGTTTTCGCTTGAACCGAACTGGCTTGGTGTAGGGTGAGCTCTGAACACACTCACTCGGAACAGGGTGAGCCTGGAGCTTGTTTGGAGCATGGGTAGCTCGAACTGGTCGAGGGTGCATATGCGTGGAAGAGCAGTGCTCAGCTGCCCCTGGTCTTCACGTGGGGCACGGGAGGGCTTGCTCAGAGCAGCTCGGAGGAAGCCCCGTGGCCAGCACGAACACCGAATCATCTGCCCCGGGACAGCACGAACACCGGACCACTTGGCTCCGAGCTTGCCCTGGGTCTGCACGACAGCGAATCTTTGCCTCACCCTTACTGCGCATGCCCGGGTTGCTCCAAACAACCTCTGAGGGACTGCACAAACAAAGCCGTCACTCCCACAGTGTAATGCCTTGAAGATGAAGGCTTGAAGAAATTAAAATAGCCTATTCACCACATGCGCAGAAGGTGCATCTATAAAGGTAAATAATAAACCATTTTGTAATAACGTGCAGTGTTTTCAAAATAGACCTTTGGAATCGGGCATGGAAAACAATCTTTTAACTTCTCCCCCTCAAACTTTGGTGGTTTGCATTTCAAAGTAGGTGACCTACATAGAATCCTAAAATGGGGGGAAAAACATTTTTTTTGCCTGTCCGCCGTAGGCACTTCAGTTCATGAACCAAAATTCATGAAATTTGGTTTGTAGGTCCCACTTGGGGTTTAGCGGGTCTTCGAAGATCGGCAATAAGCACCTGCCTAAACCTACCGTCAGTTATCCCTAAAGTGTGAAATTAGGGGCTGACCTTTTCAAAACGCCCTAGCTCGAAAACTTTCAATAAAAGAGTAACAATATAATAAAAACCATTTATTACCATACAAGAACGTCAGATGATTACAAAATAATTCATGTTAGGCGGCTAAGTTAATTATGCAGCATGAGTTAATTAGCGAATTTTCAGAAATTTGTATAAGAAAAATTTTGGACCCAATTCAAGCTTCATTTTTTTAAAAATTCTCTGATCATGCAATTTTTTCAACCGACCGTTTTAATCAAGTTTTTCAATTTTCGCCATCGATCTTATTCCTTATTCAGATTCCTATATTTGCCATTCGACTGGGCGGCTCTTGAAGGTTGCCAGGAAGTTTTGCCATTTCTAATGTTGCGTTGTTGGCAGCATTGAGAACCCTTGCCTGAGAAGCTTTGCTCTGTCTAGGGCCATCAGCCAATCAGATGTCAACAGACCTGTCACCTCATTTCTTGCCGCATTTTTACTTTTAATCACCCTCATTTAAAAAATACAGCTTATTTTTGAAAACGGGCTTCAATGAACCATTTTCTCAAGAGCTCTGACATTTTTGATGAAAATTCCCCATTGGTTGAAACATTGAAAGATCATCGAAAAACAGTTACTTATCGAAGGATGGAATCTACGTTCATTTAAAAATATAAAATAAATACGTGCTCATACTCCATCGGTGGGGCACCAAATCCTGAAAAGGTTTGTGACCTTAAAAAGAACACCTTCAAACGAACCATTTCAAATTTTCTTTGCTGGGTTGGTTCCATTCAGGTTTGACGAGTATTTTATGGCAGCAAAAAATCGGTAACACTAGTTCTTCATGTTGTCCTTAGTCAATTTATGACCCGTCTCATCATGAGTGCCTAGGCAGCGCCCGAGGTATATTTTATAAAAGTACTCGAGCTCGCATGTATTCATTCTACTTGGTATTTTTAACATGGAACATGTTTTTACCGGGGTAAACCAGGCTGGAGAGCGTCCCGTCCACATCCCCGTAACACTCGGCCCCCTCTCTCTACCCCACTCCTGCCACCCAACCCACCTCCTCTCCTACCACACGTCCTGCCACGCAGCCCCCAACCCCCTCCTCTCCTACCACACGTGGTGCCTTCCCCTAGGAGAGTGGCCAGAGCCCACTACTCCAAAAATCACAAAGGGGGTTCAACCATTTCCGGCTGTAGCAGCTGCCGGCTACTATCTCACAGAAGTCTGCAGAAATTTCAGATAGTTTAGTGCCACAGTGGTAACGACGTGTATTACATTGCATAAGGTCGCCGGTTCAAGGCTTGGATATCCCAAGAAGTTTTTTTTACTTCCACACTACTTCTTGATTCCAATTCATGCCCTCCAAAATGAAAATTTCCACTACCATTTTGCGTTTCAGACAACGAGGAACATTTTTGGTTCCGTGTCTGTGGTGATTCCTAGTAACGCCCATAACTACCCGAAACAATGGTCGAAATGGGCTGAAATTTCGAGGGTAGATGCGGGTTCGGTCACAGACGGTCCCATACCAAAATCATTGAAAAACTACCGTAACTTTCGTCTGCGCATGCGCAAATATGAAATACTTGGAACGCCCATAACTACCCTAAAATTTAGGGTAGTTATGGTAGTAGTTAATATCGTTGAAATGAGTTCAAACTTGGAGGGTCGATCAGGAATAATACTTTGATGGTTCCATATGAATTTCATTGGAATCTTACTGTAACTTCCCTCTGCGCATGCGCAAACATGAAATGTTGACCGTTTCCTTATAATGCTTCTAACTACGCGAAAAATAGTCGTAGAGAGATGAAATTTTGAGGGTACACGCGGGATGGATCGTAGAACACAAACCACTGGCGGCTGGCTACGGCAACGCTTTTTTTGAAAACGGGCTTCAATGTACCATTTTCCCAAGAGCTCTGACATTTTTCATGAAAATTCCCCATTGGTTGAAACATTGAAAAATCATCGAAAAACAGTTACTTATCGAAGGACAGTGCAGTTGGTGTCAAAATTCTCAGGACGGAATCTACGTTCATTTAAAAATATAAAATAAACAGGTGCTCATACCCTATTGGTGGGGTATCCAATCCTTCAATGCACTCCCTGAAAAGGTTTGTGACCTTAAAAAGAACACCTTCAAACGAACCATTTCAAATTTTCTTTGCTGGGTTGGTTCCATTCAGGTTTGACGAGTATTTTATGGCAGCAAAAAATTGGTAACCCTAGTTCTTCACGTTATCCTTATTGATTTGCTGTCACGACGTCACCGAATGAGGCAAGACAGCTAAATAAATATTGGGCCCCACGACTTGAAATTTTGTGGGTCTACTCAACAGACCATCAGAATTGATTATGTAAATTTTGTAACAGCGTTAAAATCGGCACCAAATTGTAGTACAAAACAGCTCAATTTGGGTTTCACGACTCAGTCGACCACCGAAATTCCCTTCAGGTTATGGTGTCACGACCAATAAGGCCTGTAATCGCAATAGTGGTAGGTACCTATTTGAATAAAAATAAATACCTACATAAAACCTAGTTTCTTCACTTAATCTCAAAACTGGATTTATCTGAACGACAATTCATTAGAGTAACAAGAGTTGACGACCTTGGAAGCTATAAATAGCAATTTTTCCCCCTTCGTTTTGAGGGGAAAAAACGGAGAGCTGATTTGACCCGTCAGTTTGAGCATTCAAAATCTATTTGGTTCATTAACAGACGATTTTTGACAAATTCACCTTCATTCTTCAGTATTTAGCTCATTTTTATCGCTCACCAGTACCCAAAGAGATCTCAAGAACGACAGTTCATCATTGCGTTTATAGTTTATTAGATAAAAATGTTCCCAGTTTTACTTGCAGCGTCGTTTCTGTTGGTGGCGACATCTTCGCCGGTTACCGAAAACGTGGAAATCCTCGTGGCAACAGCCGGGAGGACGTTGTCGACATTCAAGGCGGCCCTGGCGGCTCAGGATGTGAAGAGTGTCGTACAAGTTTTCGGTGAAATGGTCAAGGTAGACGCAGACCTCCATCAGGCCGAAGGTGAGTTATGATACCAGGTAGGAGCGGCACCATTCGGCCACCTAACAAAAAACAAATTTTCATTTGATTTTTTTCTTTAAAATTTCCATAGTTCCATTTCCTAACTACTTACACCCAGACCCTTCTGGAAAAAAAAAATAGCATAACGCAAATACTGACACTAGTGATATGGGTGAATCCTAAGACCCAGAATTAGCTGTTGATCACATAGCTCTCTGTATAGATAACCCTTACGTTACAGATCGCAGCTCTCTGTATAGATAAGATAACGCCAATACTGACATTAACGATATGGCTGAATCCTAAGACCCAGAATTAGCTGTTGATCACATAGCTCTCTGTATAGATAACCCTTGCATTACAGATCACAGCTCTCTGTATAGATAAGATAACGCCAATACTGACACTAGTGATATGGCTGAATCCTAAGACCCAGAATTAGCTGTTGATCACATAGCTCTCTGTATAGATAACCCTTGCATTACAGATCACAGCTCTCTGTATAGATAAGATAACGCCAATACTGACACTAGTGATATGGCTGAATCCTAAGACCCAGAATTAGCTGTTGATCACATAGCTCTCTGTATAGATAACCCTTGCATTACAGATCACAGCTCTCTGTATAGATAAGATAACGCCAATACTGACACTAGTGATATGGCTGAATCCTAAGACCCAGAATTAGCTGTTGATCACATAGCTCTCTGTATAGATAACCCTTGCATTACAGATCACAGCTCTCTGTATAGATAAGATAACGCCAATACTGACACTAGTGATATGGCTGAATCCTAAGACCCAGAATTAGCTGTTGATCACATAGCTCTCTGTATAGATAACCCTTGCATTACAGATCACAGCTCTCTGTATAGATAAGATAACGCCAATACTGACATTAACGATATGGCTGAATCCTAAGACCCAGAATTAGCTGTTGATCACATAGCTCTCTGTATAGATAACCCTTGCGTTACAGATCACAGCTCTCTGTATAGATAACACCAATACTGACACTAGTGATATGGCTGAATCCTAAGACCCAGAATTAGTTGTTGATCACATAGCTCTCTGTATAGATAACCCTTGCGTTACAGATCACAGCTCTCTGTATAGATAACGCCAATACTGACACTAGTGATATGGCTGAACCCTAAGACCCAGAATTAGCTGTTGATCACATAGCTCTCTGTATAGATAACCCTTGTGTTACAGATCACGGCTCTCTGTATAGATAAGATAACGCCAATATTGACATTAACGATATTGCTGAATCCTAAGACCCAGAATTAGCTGTTGATCACTTAGCTCTCTGTATAGATAACTATTCTGTATAGATCACAGCACCTCCGTAGTTTAGTACGTATTCACCACTACAAATTAATATCACGCGCTGAATGGTCAAGCAGTAGTTAATATGGCAAAAAGAAACACTAATGTAGTTCTGAAGAGAAACTGTTGTTGTGAAGTGAAAAATATTCGGCCCCGGAACCGGGATTCGAACGTCTGATTTTAAGTGTAAGAGCCCTTCGCCTAGACCACGCCACTACGGTGGCCACCTGGCCGATAGACAAGTGATGCGAGCTCTCGACCCGGCTTGATGCCTGCTTGCACGCTGCTTTTCATGGCAAATTTTACGGCGACATCGTAGAATGCCCCGGATGGTCTAAAAAATTCAGAAAAAAAATCAGACTATTTAAAAATGCGAGAAAACCCACACCTCAAAATACGACTTTCCCAGATAGGGATACTCCGGATATTTCTGCCCCTATTTTTCATCCCTTAGAGTTGGAGTGACAGAAACGCCGAGCTTCGAGGACCAACTAGAGCCCGAACGGGACCCATATACCAAATTTCGGAATTTTGGTTCATGGGAACTTAGGAAAAAACGGCGGACGGGCGGACAATTTTTATTCGATAATCGTATTCTACAGCCCCCTTCAAAAACGTTAACCATGAATCTGTGGGGGGGGGGGGGGGGGGGGAGATTTGTGGTTTTCAATAATCGATTCCAAAGGTTCATTATTGAAAATAATAAACCAAAAAAGAAAGTTCGATTCCTTCTATAAATACAATCGGTACAAATTCTGACAGGGGGTGTCAATAACAGATTCATGTGTTAACAATTGAATCAGATATGTGTCAACAGTTGAATCAGATGTGTCAACAACTGAATCAGATGTGTCAACAATTGAGTCAAATATGTGTCAACAATTGAATTTCTGTGCTCCAATTATTGACAGCTAGCATGTCAAGTTATTGACACCCTCCTTCCATGACGGAAGTAAGGTAGGTACCTAGGTGGTAGGTAGTTGGTCAACGAGTTTATTCATTAGTAGGGGAAGTTCGTGTACCTTGGGATGATTTTGGTTTTTTGATTCCTGTGAAGTCTTGAATAGAAAATTTGGAACCCTGATTGCTTTTCTTGTAATATTATCTAATACTAAAGCTCCATGATTTATTTCAGATTTTTCAGAACAATCTAAATATTTTTTAAAATGCATTTTTCGAAAACCATTTTTTGTCCAGAGGTACCTGACCAGTCATGTTCCATGGGACACCCTGTTCTGTACCTCGGGACATGTTTGTACGTTCGGACGGGAATGCTAAATTATTCAAAAAAGCTTCAAAACTTTTCAAATTGTGTAATAAAATATAAATGCAATAACATTCAGAACCATTTCTTCTCAAAAATGACGTTGACGGCCTTCTCTATCCCCTTTTGATCAACGGGAGCACGGGTTGAGCTGAACGTGGCATCTGAAAACAACAAAATTTCCATGAAATGAATTATTTATAGGTATTAGAATAATTCACCAAGATAATATTAAGTTTGGCGCGTGTACCATGGGACACTGTATTATGCGTGTCCCATAGTGTTCTACGGCATAAGCACCAAACTGTTCCGAGGTACAAGAAAGACAACTTTTCACCAAAATCGTTTCCATGGTATGAAAAGGGACACAATCATCCTGGAAACGTTATCAACGCTAGGGCCAACCTCAAGGAACAATATGGAATCAAAAGTAATGAAATATTTAACTTACTGTGACTTTGAACGGCGATTGAGTACAGCTTCATAATTTTTTCTGACGACCCGAGAATCGAAAAACTGTTATCTTTCCGATAAGGAAGCAGATAATCGAAAAGGCGGTCTTCACCCAGTGTTGCCATTGCCAGGGCCTGCATCTGGTGTCCTTGGGGGATTTTCCCCCTCCATCCTTCATATTTATCTGGCGTCTGTCCCGAGGTACAAACGTCCCAAGGTAAACGACTTTACCCTACTCGCATGATATTCTGCTTGCCTATGAATGGGTGCAAGGTTTATAATATAATGCGTATTTCTTTGTTTTCGTGTTGAGCTACACATAACGCATTTTCATATATTTTCACTTGGAATTCTGAAAGTAGACTCACTATAATACCCCCAGAATTGATGAGTTCGCTCATTCTTGACTAATGGAGGTGAAAAAAAAATCAGTCATGCAGCATGACTTAATGAGCGAATTTTCAAAGAAATATTCGAATTAATGGCTATGGTTTTGAATAAAGGAAAACTTCGGTCTAAAATTTGGTTTTCTATGTATATTCTCTTCGTATTTATTTTAATTTGTACGTTTTGTCCATCCTGATTCTACCGTTTGTTTATTACGTAATTGTACTAAGTGCTTATTTATTTGATCGCTGTGGGTAAATTCAAGGAGTTGTACTAATCGTTTGCCTCCCCCTTTTTTGCTTCGAACTCTCGTCTTCAATTAATACTTCTCACATTTTTCAATCTGACCACTCTAAGGGGGTGGGGGTAAGAGTTTAAAGATTATCCTAGTTTTGGGTAATTTTTGCGCACTTTAAATGCTCTAATTTAAGAACGGATTTAGATATCTAAAATCCGATTTCACTATCGTGTTCAGCGTGCAAAAACCTTTAAAATGAGGGGTCACTTGTTAGAAAATAACATTTTGGGGATTTTTGGGTAATTTTTGCGCACTTTAAATGCTCTAATTTGAGAACGGATCAAGATATCTAAAATCCGATTCCACCATCGTGTTCAGCGTGCAAAAACCTTTAAAATGAGGGGTCACTTGTTGGAAAATAACATTTTGGGGATTTTTGGGTAATTTTTGCGCACTTTAAATGCTCTAATTTGAGAACGGATCAAGATATCTAAAATCCGATTCCACCATCGTGTTCAGCGTGCAAAAACCTTTAAAATGAGGGGTCACTTGTTAGAAAATAACATTTTGGGGATTTTTAGGTAATTTTTGCGCACTTTAAATGCTCTAATTTGAGAACGGATCAAGATATCTAAAATCCGATTCCACCATCGTGTTCAGCGTGCAAAAACCTTTAAAATGAGGGGTCACTTGTTGGAAAATAACATTTTGGGGATTTTTGGGTAATTTTTGCGCACTTTAAATGCGCCAAAACCCTCCTTAGAGTAGGCCAATTTCGCCCATCTTCGAACTTAGCCTTTCGATTGCCAAGATAGATTTTTTGTGCAAATTTGAGCTGTTTATCTCAATTCTATCGAGAGTTATCGTCTGGAGTGACACATATATAAATAAATATATATATATATACATATAAAAAAGTGTTAAATTTCAGGAATCGTTTTAGAATGGTCTGAAACGGATTTCTATGAAGAAAATTTCCAAAAATTTATATTATTTAAATTTCGAAGCCATTGCAATAGCTTCATTTTCTTTGAAAATTCGCTAAAATGACTGAATGGCTTCAACAAACTCTTCTAAGCAATAGAGGAAGAAGAAATGCCAAAAGAGGCCAACTGAAAGAAGAATGAAATATGAAGACGGGCAAATGTTGGCAGCTCCCCGTGCCGTGAAGATTGGTGTTCCAGATGCAACAACAGACCGGAACGAGGAGTACCCATGACTTCCGTTTATATTTTTAAATTAAAGTAGGTTCCATTCTAAGAATTTTGATACCAACCGCATTCTCCTACGATGAATATTTCTTTTTCTACGAGCTTTAAAATTTTCGGCAACAAGTGACGTCACACTGGGCAAGGGGATCCCGCCCAGAAGGGGTGCAATGGCGCCACTCGTCGCCGAAACTTTCAAAGCTCTTAGAATCGTAGTGCACCTGTAGTGGCCGGGAGAAGATAAGAAAAAACGGCACTTGAATGTAAGGAACGAATTTTATTAGAGAATCCTTCGCGGCCTCGAGCGGAACTCTGGTTATAAGGGATTTTGTATTGGCGTGTGCGGCTTGGAGGGTGATCACCAGTGGAAATTGTGTGGACTGCCAGGTCTGTGATCCCTAGTTTCTCTTAACAGGGATAGCTGAATATATATCCTCATAATCCTTGATTGCTTCCAAGAAGTGTTCCATGTTTTCAAATCCTCCTGCTTGGTCTGCAGCAAGATGGTGGAAGGATGTTTCACCTGCCTGGGGTTGTTTTTCCAGACGAGCTGTTGTTACTGTGCAGACAGTGGAAGGTTGCAGTTTGTCTATATCCACTAGCTCACCAAGCTTGGAATGTTTCTGAACTGTAATTGGAAATTCAGAGGAGTTATGGACCTTGACTACTGTGTCTGTACCATTTCCATGTATCGATCTTGCGAAGTTGAGATCTTGTCTTAGATGTGGTTGTAAGAGATGGTACACTCCTTTGGTGGGTTTTTCCTCTTTACGCAGTGCCGGAAGTACTGCGACTGTGTGAGGAGGTATTAGGATTGCACTTTGGGCAATTAGGTAGGGGCTGGTAGTGCGACGCACACAGCTGAGGGTTCCAACCGCCGTGTGCGTCGCACTACCAGCCCCTACCTAATTGCCCAAAGTGCAATCCTAATACCTCCTCACACACTCGCAGCACTTCCGGCACTGCGTAAAGGGGAAAAACCCACCAAAGCAGTGTACCATCTCTTACAACCACATCCAAGACAAGATCTCAACTTCGCAAGATCGATACATGGAAATGGTACAGACACAGTAGTCATGGTCCATAACTCCTCCGAATTTCAAATTACAGTTCAGAAACATTCCAAGCTTGGTGAGCTAGTGGATATAGACTGCAACCTTCCACTGTCTGCACAGTAACAACAGCTCGTCTGGAAAAACAACCCCAGGCAGGTGAAACATCCTTCCACCATCTTGCTGCAGACCAAGCAAGAGGATTTGAACACATGGAACACTTCTTGGAAGCAATCAAGGATTATGAGGATATATTCAGCTATCCCGGTTCAGAGAAACTAGGGATCACAGACCTGGCAGTCCACACAATTTCCACTGATGATCACTCTCCAAGCCGCACATACCAATACAAAATCCCTTATAACCAGAGTTCCAATCGAGGCCGCGAAGGATTCTCTAATAAAATTCGATCCTTGCATTCAAGTGCCGTGTTTTATTCTCTCCCCCGACCAGTACAGGTACAGCAGGATAGTGCGGTTGGTCTAAAAATCCTTAGAATGGAACCTACTTTCATTTGAAAATGGGGAAGTAACATAAACGGAAGTCATGGGTACTCCTCATTCTTAGGGCACATAGTAAATAATGTTCCAATTCATATTTTTTGTTATAGGTACACGTTTAAAAATCCTATAAATTGTGATACTTACTGTAATACTAAGTTTTATACTTTTTTAAATGAATAAAGTATAAAACTTAGTTTTCAAAAGTTTTATACTTTTGAAGTGATACACTAAGTTCAAAATACATTTTTTCGAGATCTGATTATTTGGCTCCTTCCCTGTCAATAATTGAATACACATGTCAATAACTGGTTCATGCATGTCAATAATATGGGATAAAACTTGGTGTCGAATTTCAGCTAATAAAACAGAAAAGTATAGAATTTTGACCAAAATAATAAGCGGAACCTGTAATGGAGACTTTGACAAGTGAGGAAAACTTTGAAGCGTAAGGATTGGTTAACAAAAAAGATAAATCTATTGGGAAAATACCGCAAAGTTTTCGTTAGTGTCAATAATTGGTGCCTTTACCCTACACTTCGGTTTATTATTTTCAATAATGAACCATTGGAATCGAGCATGGAAAAAAATATCTAACCCCCACTCAAAATTTGATGGTTTTTACGTTTCAAGGTATGTAGAATCAGACAATGCAATAAAAAAAATGTCTGTCTGTCCGCCGTACTGGCCACTTTTCTTAGTTACCATGAAAAAAATTGATGCAATTCGGGTTATAGGTTCCGTTCGGGGTCTAGTTGGTCCTCGAAGCTCGGCGTTACAGTCAGTCATCTCTAAGGGGTTCAAAATAGGGGTTGAAATTTTCAGAACGCCGTAGCTCGAAAACTTTCGATAGAAGGGTATGGTTTTTTTTAACGTTATTAAATTTGAGCTAAACAACTTTTTGAGACCACCCGGAGCATTGTACGTCCAGCCGTTCGTGTGCACCAAAAAGCTTCATCAACACGATTGTGAATCAAACGGTATGAATCTGGCCCACATATCATCACTAGGGAGCACCTGATTATAATCAAGGATGGCTGTATGAAGTCGAGTTGGTTGTTCTGTGAAATTATTTCATATGATAAGTGATGGACTGTTGGATTTTGTTGGTGGGTACTTGTGAAACTTGAACAAACGTTGAAATATTATTGATGGGTAAATTACTACACAATGGTAAATTATTACACAACGGTAAATTATTACACAACGGATCATCTACCAAGAAGGGGCTGGATTTTGTTGATCGGTACTATTGCAACTTGGACAACCGTTGAAGTATTATTGATGTGCAAGTTATTACACATCGGTTAATTATAGGTATTGTCGTGGTATCCTCCCAGAACCATTCCCTGTAAATATTAGATCTCGCAAATAAACTCATAGAAGTGGGGACGAAAGACGCAGGAGCACCGAGGAGGAGGAACCCAGTGGGGATCCCCACCATCCTCCACTAGCTGGAGGATGGAGGGAGACAGCCCTCAAGGGCTGTAAAAACTCGCCTCCTTCGCCTTTCTATCCATTCTACGTTCTCCTCTAGTCGCTGACTACTCTCTCACCTCGCTCCTCCTCTCTCTCTCCTCAACCCAAAAGATCCTGGAATGGGTGACAGCCATGAGTATTGGAACCTGCCAGGCAAATGCTCCCGAAAAGATCCCGTTGAATTGGTGACAGCCTTTAGTGTTGGAACCAGGCTGGGCACAATCTCGTATCCTAAAAGATCCCAGAAAATATAGTGACATCCTTTACTGTTGGAACCAGGCTGGGCACAACCTCGTATCCTAAAAGATCCCTGAAAATATGGTGACATCCTTTAGTGCTGGAACCAGGCTGGGCACAACCTCGTATCCTAAAAGATCCCAGAAAATATTATGGTGACATCCTTTACTGTTGGAACCAGGCTGGGCACATCCTCCTACCGCTAGTAGTGAATAAGCGCTACATCAATTCACTACAGGTATTGACCACAGAAAACAGTGATATACGCAGAAGGGGCATCTATTTTCATCAGCAATTTACATCAACAATTTCCTTCAGAACTTCATTATTTGTGTTTCTTCTTGCCGTTTTAGTTACTTTTTTGTTATCGGCTGTATTATTTTAGCAACATTTAACTCGTGATTTAGGTAGGTACCCAGTAACGAGTACGGGGTTAGGTACTAACCTACGGAGTGTCTGCGATTCACATAATATGTATAGAGTAGTACATATTATATTATATAGACGGGTTATCTATACAGGGAGCTGTGATCTGCAACAGAAGGGTATTCTGTACAAAATAATAAAACGTTGTGCAGGGATTTGCAGCGTTTTTTACTCAGTCTCGAATCCAAGGCTTCCCTACCTTCGGTAGTAAGGAAGCAAAAATCAAGGGAACAAAAAAGTATTATAGTCCATAAAAATATCGCCTGTTTAAGCAACATTGTGAATCGTTCTTTAGGTACTGCGTCGTATAATCAGTAAAACCTGGATACCTACCAACTGGAACCGACTGTAAAATTTTTTGCTAAGTTAATACATAGGTGAATTATTCGCAGAATAATAAAAACCACAAGGGGGAATTTGTAACCCATGAAAATTGCCCATTCAATCAACTTCATTTTGAGATAGTTGCAAACTATTTTACGGGGTCTGACGATGAGTACTGACGCATTTCTTCAACTTCTTCATTTGATAGGTAGTTCTATTTGATAAGATGTTAGTCCTACCTATTTAGGGTTTGCACAAGACACTCGCAGTTATTTTATTTAAAATTCTTAAAGGCAGAGGCGGATACTCTGGTCACTCTAAGAAGGTAACCGATAGACCATTACAACCGATTCTATTATAAACAATTCAACAACTCAAGATGTATTTTTATGCGAACTAAGGCTAGAGCTGTACGTATTTATCCTACCTGCGTTATACATAGACTTGTGATATTTTGTGTACGAACCACACTTTTATCTTTATGGGTTATAGGTCGATGCGTTGGGTGTTATTGTTATTTTTGGTGTGATTGTTACGTACATATTATTGATTTGTTTAATTTAGTGATAGTCCACATTGTATGGTGGCCGTTCTGCGTTGTGTTTGTTGCTGTGGGTATTCCAGGTGTTTAGTACTAAATTGCAGTGTGCCGAGCGGCGGGCGCCTGGCGTATCAAATATGCCGGCCGTTATCGCTGCGAAATCGGCAAAAATCTATCGGAAAATATGTACTGTTTGAAGACCATAAAGAGCAACCCTTTTTTCCCTAGCGCGAGGTTTATCCTCAAAAGGGAAAGTACGCATGTTTCGTTTATTAAGTTATAACTGTAAATTGTAAAAAATAAATAAATAAATAAACAATTTCCACTTTATCAAGCGGTTTTTTAAAAGAATGAATTTTTTTTGGGTGTCAGTTTTGTTGAAGGAGACACTCGCCGACCCGAAGCTAGAGGCCAAGGTGCAGGTTCTCACTGGTACGTTCGACCTTGTCATCCCCCACGAGGCGGCCCGGAGAGCAGCGCTCCTGGCGGACATTCAAGACGTCAAAAAAGGGCCGGAAACGATGAGAAAACTATTGGAAAAACTCGAAAAATGATTCGAATAAAACCGGGATGCGTACCAGCGATGTATTTTTACAAGATTCGTCGATGTTTCCACGAACCCGATTTCCCCTTGAATAATTTCACACGCTGATTTCTCATTATTTGGCCCGCAAAACGAGAAAATATGACTTGGAAAGTTCCAGTATGGAGCATTGCTACGTATCTCCTTGAACAACCTTTATGGCAGCTTTTCATGTTAGTTAGACAGTAGGAACTTATTTGAATCTTTGGTCTACAAAATCGTTAAACACTACCCGCCGTTTTTAAGCATTACAATTATAATTTGAACTATTTATAAACTTCCAAACTTTGGCTTATACAAAATGTCATCTCGATTTACAAGTAATTTTCAAATTTAACATTTATTCCCTGATCCATTTCTGTAGAAAAATATTAGTCTCTACAGAATGAAACTCGTTTTATGTCTGCCACCTACAATTTTTGGCGAGTTTAAATCAATTTCCAGTGATTCTGGTTTATAATTCTGCAAATTTTGTCAACAACCACTCTAAATTTCTTTTTTTACGTTTCAAGGCTCGTAGATGCCAAAACTAAAATGTCCGTCCGCCGTATCATCCACATGTAACTTTATTTTCAGTCTGAAAAATTCGTTCTTTCGCACAGGCTCCAATATTATTGGGCCCTCGTTGTGTCCCCTGTCTCGGCAGTCCGATCGGAAAACACCCAGGAGTACAACGGGTTTGCCTATTTTTAAAGTCTTTGTACACTTCGGCTTGTGATCCATACCCCTGTCCATGTTTTTAGGGCGAGTAGACCAACTATGAAGTAGATTTTGACCAAAGAGTGAAAAATTAAGGTTCTAACGAAATTTCAGCTCCCAAAACTCATTTTTTATAAGACAAAAACCTGGGAAATTGTCTGAAATTACACTAGAAGTAGTAAAAAAAAATAAACGTGTATTATTGGAAATAGACTATTTTTTCAATAACTCCGTTTATCTTTGAAATGGGTTTCCACGATTTTTTCACGAGTGATTTAGTTCGTACTAGAAGTAGTGTTGAATACAGGTGAACCAAGACAATTAAACGGTGCTATCAATGATCAAAGATAATTTGTCAAAAATAGGAGCCTAATTCGAGTATTTGGGGGCCAAAATTTGTGGAAACCAACAAAAATAGCTATTTCAATTATTGCAAATGAAAGAAACAATAAATGAACTCCCAACATTTCTTTAGGTATGTCCAATAGAAAAATATATACGTGGCCCTAGCAGCGCTTTTTTGTTGCAATTTTGACCAACAAAAACTCAAATTTGACACACCCTGTTGTGTTACAAAATGTATTATCCTCGTACATGACTTGTTTTTGTGAAATAAGAACTTTTTGGAGACATCTTGGAATATTTAGTTATGTAGCTGAGGTCAGATATCGCTCGAATTTACATTATATATGCATAAAAGGGTAAATAAATTTGATTAGGTATTTGAAATCTAGGTACAGGTACAATCAGAACGCTCCCATACCGATTTTTGGAGAATATTTTTTCCCCTCAGGACGTATCAGTTTGGACCCGTTGAAAGAAATGTCATTGTCTATTGAAACAAACCCCATTTTTTGCCCATTACCTATAATTTTTGTTGCATTTTTAACAGACTTCAAAAAAAGGAGAAGGTTCTCACTTCGATCTGTTTCTACGTTCGTCTTTTTACGTTTGTCCAGCGATTATTCCGAAACTACTGAACCGATTTCGATCAATATTTTTTAAAATGAAAGAAGATCATCCCCCGGGAGTTCCACACAAGTTTTGTAAGCTGAGTAGTACTGCCCCTGTACCAGGCCAGTTGTACTCTTCGATCACAAGTACTTTGACGCTGCACGATTTGACGACAGAAAACAGCCTGCTAAAGACTGCTGGACTTCCCAGTAATGACGGTAACAGTACTTGGTAGCATGAGGTATGTTAAGCGCTAGTATAAAGTCAGTACTGGGTCAGCATTGCCGTTTGCACGGAAAAGTGAAGGTAGACAGGTACCTGCCTAATATAAGAAAATTTTATTGGGGGAAAAAAACCCGTAGGTACTTCGAAAACGCATTAAAAACGCTGCAAAGTTCTTGTCACATGGTTTTACTATTCTACTGGACATACGTACAGAAATTTCAGCTGTTCATTTATTGTTTCTTTCGCGTGCAATTATTGAAATAGCTATTTTTGATGGTTCCACCAGTTTTGGCTCCCAAAACACGAATTAGGCTCGGATTTTCCTTTCACCAGATTATTTTTGATCATTGATAGTACCATTTAGTTGTCTTGATTCACCTGTTCATACAACTTCTAGTGTTATTATACAAATGTACGGTGATTTCAGGCAATTTCCCATGTTTTTGACTCATGAAAAATGAATTTCGGGATCTTAACCTTCGTTACAACCTCAATTCTTCACTCTTCGGTCAAAATCAACCAAATATTCGGTCTTCTCGTCCCAAAAACATGGAAAACAATACCTCAAAAACTAATGTTATTAAAATGTTACTAAAACACAAAAAGTACCTATTTTTACACACATTTTCACTCATAACACCCCGGGGTATATTCTGATCGGGCTGCAAAGTATCGGGACACAACTAGGGCCCAAATGGTGCATGTGTGCGAAAGAACAAATTTTTTAGACCTAAAATGAAGTCGGTACACGTGATACGACGGACGGCGTACGGACATTGCATTTTTGGAATCTACGCACCTTGAAACGTAAAAGAAAAATTTTGAGGGGGTGTTACAAAAATTTTTGCTGAGCGATTACATAGGTGTATTATTCACGGAATAATAAACCAAAAGTATTCGAAACTTGTTTTTTATAATCTGTCGACCGCGCTAAAAATTCAAAAATAAGATAATTTTTAAAAAAAGTCAAAAAAGGTGTATAAAACTAAACATCCCGTAGAGTAATGGATGCATTACAGTGGTCGTCCCTTATGGTGGTTTACAGATAGATCACTCTCACTCATTGCAAATCGTCTGGGTCTTTAACCCAGCTTCCCCCACCCACCCACCATAGAGCACAACCAGAACGACTTCTGAATCTAACTAATAAACAACCACCCAAATCGGTTGAGAACACGGGCAGCGGACACAAGATTTGCAGAAAACCCCGCGTTCACAACCACTGGGCAGCATAGACAAGAGGTTCTTTCTCGCGCCGAGTTCATGAAGAAGTTCGGCGCAGAAACCTCGCGCAGGGCAGATGGTCGAAATGACGCGTTCCAACCACGTGAGTTCATGAACTCAACTGAATCCAAAGAGAAGTGAATTCACCTCCAGGCAACCACAGGGTAACCATCCTGAAATCATAACCTGCTTAATTTATTTCGCCTGACAAACGTTTGTGCAGTATTTGGCGGTTTTCTCTTCTTTGGCGTGTACCTTTCAGTCTCTTCACTTTTGGCCGTTCCAGCCGTCAGTTTCATGAACTCCAACCCACTTCAACTCTGTCGAATCCAGTCAAACTCTGTGGTGAACTCATCCAAACCCGAGTTCATGAACTCGGCGCGGCTGGAATGAACCAAAGATTCTGCACACACACACACACACACACACACACAGACGCGCGCGCGTGCGCATACACACCTATGGTTTTGGTTTACTATTTTCAGTACCTAATGAACTTTCCGAATCAACATGGATTTAAAAAAAAAATTAATCCTCTCCCCTCAAAATTTGACCGTTTTCATTCATTTCAAGGTATGTAGAATCCGAAAATGGAATAACAAAATTTCAGTCCGTCCGCCGTACCTCGCACTTTCCTAAGTTACCATGAATCAAAATTATTGAAATTTGGTTTATATGTCCCGTTTGGGGCCTAGTTGGCCCTCGAAGCTCGGTGTTAAGGGGTGAAAAATAGGGGTTGAAATTTTCACAACGCCGTACCTCGAAAACTTGAATAGAAGGATGTGGCTTTTTATTTTTGGTTTATTATTCTGTGAATAATACACCTATGTATTCGCTCAGCAAAAAATTTTTATAACACCCCCTCAAAATTTTTTCTTTTCCGTTTCAAGGTGCGTAGATTCCAAAAATGCAATGTCCGTCCGCCGTACGCCGTATCACGTGTACAGGCTTCATTTTCGGTCTAAAAAAGTCGTTCTTTCGCACACATGCTCCATTTGGGCCCTAGTTGTGTCCCGAAACTTTTCAGCCCGATCGGAATATACCCAGGGGTGTTATGAGTGAAAATGTGTGTAAAAATAGGTACTTTTTGCGTTTTAACAACATGTTAGTAACATGAGCTTTTGAGGTATCTTTTTCCATGTTTATGAGGACGAGAAGACCGAATATGAAGTCGATTTTGACCAAAGACGCGGAAATTGAGGTTTTACCAAAGGTTCAGCTCCCAAAATTGGTTTTTTATGAGTCAAAAACCTGGAAAACTGTCTGAAATCACCATCAATGTGTACAATAACATTGGAAAAAGTGTAAACAGGTGAATCAAGACCATTAAATGCCACTACCAATGATCAAAGATGATCTTAAAAAAAAAAAAAAAAAGTACCTATTTCATGTTTTGGGGGCCAAAATTGGTGGAAATCATCAGAAATAGCTATTTCAATCATTCCACATGAAAGAAACAATACATTTAACAGCCAACAAAAATCTATAGAACTCCAATAGAATAATAAACCCATGTGACAAGGACTTTGCAGCGTTTTTAAAATTGACCGTGAACAAAAGCATTTTCAGAGAACACCCAGTGCATCGTTCGTTTGCTTCATCAAGCTTCGTCAACATGATCGTGGAATGGAACAGTATAATCCCAGCCCAGATATCATCACCAGGGAACAGCTGATTACAATCACCGATGGCTGTATGAAGTCGAGTTGGTTGTTCTGTGATATCATTTCATTTGAAGAATGAGGGCTCTTCCGGATTTAGTCGATAGGTACTTTTGCAACTTGAACAATCGTTATGCTTCCTGAATAAAAACAAATAATTATTGATTGAATCCCACGCATTTTTATGAAACTGTAATTCCCAGGCTGGCTCCAGTACTCCATTTAGGGCTTTCCTGGGGGGGAGGTCGAGGGTACTGACCACAGAAAACAGTGATCTACGCAGAAGGGGCATCAATACAGGTAAATAGTAAACCGTTGTGTAATAATTTGCAGCGTATTTTTCTTGGTTTTTTTCCACGGATTTGGATCCAAGAGGGTCTGAAACGGACCTGAATGTGGTTCTTTTCTTTCTCGGCCGAGTGTTGTCCTCTCCTGACCAGAAAAAATACATACGGACGTCTCTTACTACTGAGGGGCGTCCTGAAAAGTAAAAAATAATTTTTATGCTCAACAACTAAATTTATTCGAAGCCGATGCAACAACTTTTTGACGGCGCCAAATTTCAACTAAAAACCCTACACATAGCCTTCATAATACTATTGTATACCTTGATTTTTTGGTTTCATAATAAATTACATTAGTTGGGCATAGAAATTACTTATTGCATCCACCTTTTTGTCGAAAAAAATATTCGATGAGTTTTAACGATTTTGACTGACAAAAACTTGAATCTCAACTCATACCTGAAGTGTAGAAATCTAAGATTTACCGAGAAACATTTTTTACATGATTCAAGTATTTTGTACCCGTAGCAATAGCTCATTTTTATTCTTCGACAATTGGCTAAACGAATTTAAATAAAAATCTCTATACACCCGTTTCGACCCATCTGAGAATGGGAGTACAAGGATATCCGCACGGAACGGCCGTATTCAATAATAGGCACCTAATGAAAACCCGATTTCATCAACAGAACGTTGCGAAGTGTGCGAAATAGGTAAGGTTTTATGGAGTAAAACGACGCCCCATCTCTGACCAGAACTCGAGTCGGATATTGCGAAAGACATTCAAACTGGAACGTGATAAAAAAACAGCCACCGTAAAAATTGGTTAGGAAACAAATTCTGACAAGAAGTTATTGGTAAATGATAACGTAGGTAGGCAGGTACCTATTGTAATTTCAAGAATAATGATCTTTTAACTAGGTACTTAATTGAATTATTGCTGTGTAGTTACTTAACTGTGCAATGGTATAATGCAATGATGCAGTGGTAGAGATTAAATTTGGTTTAAATACGGCCGAAGTGGGCTTCATGTTCCATTCAGTTTGTGGACTCTTGAAGCTAAGATGCACTCGTACGTGGCTCTGATTTTGCTTGTGGTGGGTACCGCATCGAGCCTGCCACAGACCCTGGACTTAGCTATGATGAACTTGGCCGTATCAGACTCGGACGTGAGGTCGTGGCACAATGCCTTGACAAATCATGATTACAAACAGGTGGGCGTCCTGAACACAAAGCTGGAGGAAGACATCGCATCATTGATGAAGGCTAATGGTAAGTCGGTAGTCTTTTCAAATGTATCTATACGTATGTGAGTACGTTTTTGGGGTGAGAGTCATTTGGAAATGTGCGTAATCTTTTGACGGTTTTTGAACTTCCTGTCATCATTACACGTTCTATCGTGGGACTGATACGCCAAGATGATAAGGGAAGGCTGACCAATGAGCTTCAAGCATTCTCTACACATATACTCGCAGTTCTTCCCGTGTATACAGTTGTCGACCCTGCATAATCCTCATCAGTTACTGAAAAGTTTCTATTTTCGTTCGTAGGTAGGTAAATAGATCTACTGAAATTGCTCAACACCAACTGTGTTGTTCTGAAATAACTTGGGAGCTATTTCCACGTGTTTTCTCCATTCGGCTCTTCTTCTTTGAACTTTTCGTCTATAATTCCTCAACACAGTCTCAAGGTTTCAAGTCGTATTTTAATAACGTCAATTCTCGGTATAGTTAATAAAAGTTTGTCTGTTTCAGAAAAATTGGATAAGGATAAAGTCGACAAGAGACTGGACCCACTGAAACAGTTGGTGTTGATCCAATTGGAAAAAGTTATCTTTAAAATCCAGGGCATCCTGGGTCAGAACAAGCAGCTCACCCTAGGAGGACTAATGAAACAGATCCATTCAAATCACGAATCAGACGAGAAGCCTGTAAAGAAACCATTAATGAAGAAATTGGCCAATATCAAAAAATTCGAACGTCTACTAAAAGAAGCAGGTCGATTATAGTAAAACCAAAAGGCAACACGTACCCCCCATCATCACAGGATCTGAAGCTCACACACAATAATATGAGATTACAGCAGTTCCAAGGGTAGAGTAACCACTGCAAAAAGAAATAATTTTGGTCAAACATTTTATTAATTGGTTTTTCTTAACCTGATAAGGTCGACGTCATTACGTAATCTAATACAAATAATGAATAGCTCTTAAGCCATGAAATGGGCTAAGGTTTTGAAGTCGGTGGTGGTTCTCTTGGAAAGAAGCAGTGCGCCATATCGGTAATCCAGAATTGGCTCCTGATACTAAGGTAGCTCGTCTAAGCCTGAAAATGGCAGGCAAAAAAGGTGTATAAAACTAAACATCCCGTAGAGTAATGGATGCATTACAGTGGTCGTCCCTTATGGTGGTTTACAGATAGATCACTCTCACTCATTGCAAATCGTCTGGGTCTTTAACCCAGCTTCCCCCACCCACCCACCATAGAGCACAACCAGAACGACTTCTGAATCTAACTAATAAACAACCACCCAAATCGGTTGAGAACACGGGCAGCGGACACAAGATTTGCAGAAAACCCCGCGTTCACAACCACTGGGCAGCATAGACAAGAGGTTCTTTCTCGCGCTGAGTTCATGAAGAAGTTCGGCGCAGAAACCTCGCGCAGGGCAGATGGTCGAAATGACGCGTTCCAACCACGTGAGTTCATGAACTCAACTGAACCCAAAGAGTAGTGAATTCACCTCCAGGCAACCACAGTGTAACCATCCTGAAATCATAACCTGCTTAATTTCGCCTGACAAACGTTTTTGCAGTATTTGGCGGTTTTCTCTCTTTGGCGTGTACCTTTTGGTCTCTCCACTTTTGGCCGTTCCAGCCGTCAGTTTCATGAACTCCAACCCACTTCAACTCTGTCGAATCCAGTCAAACTCGGTGGTTACTCATCCAAACCCGAGTTCATGAACTCGGCGCGGCAGGAATGAACCAAAGATTCTGCACACACACTCACACGCGAACACACCTATGGATTTGGTTTACTATGTTCAATGATGAACGTTCCAAACCGAGCATGGGCTTAAAAAAAAAATTTAACCCCACTCCCCTCAAAATTCGACAGTTATCATTTCAAGGTACGTAGAATCCGAAAATGGAATAACAAAATTTCAACCCGTCCGCCGTACTTTGCACTTTCCTTAGTTACCATCAATAAAAATTATTGAAATTTGGTTTATGGTCGCGTTTGGGGCCTAGTTGGCCCTCAAAGCTTGGCGTTAAGGGGTGAAAAATAGGGGTTGAAATTTTCAGAACGCCGTACCTCGAAAACTTGAATAGAAGGATGTGGCTTTTTATTGTTTTAAATTGACCGTGAACAAAAGAATTTTCAGAGACCACCCGGTGCATTGTTCGTTTGCTTCATCAAGCTTCGTCAACATGATCGTAAATGGAACGGTATAAACCTGGCCCAGATATCATCACTAGGGATCACCTGATTATTATTCACGGATGGCTGTATGAAGTCGAGTTGGTTGTTCTGTGATATCATTTCGTTTGAAGAATGAGGGCTCTTCCGGATTTTGTTGATAGGTACTTTTGAACTTCAACAATCATTATGCTTCCTGAATAAAAACTGTAGTGATCGGCTGCTCCCTACCTAACAATGTAACTAGCGTCACTTAAGGTATAAGCCGCGTCTTGGCGGCTTCCCGGAGCGGGGTTCCCCTACCCCCCTCCGGGTCTGTAATCAGGGGTATAAAAGGCGTTGTAATTATCTAATAAACATGCATCCATCAAGTCACCAACCGACTCAAGTAGTCCTGTGTACTCATTCCTAATTATAGCTCCCGCTGGATCATCACACTGGTCACCCCGACGACGAACACGCAACCTTCACCGGCTACCGGCTCCTGCGAACAGCGTCTCGCCTTCTCGCCTCTAGCGACTGCTCAACGCGCACCTTCGCTGGCTTCCTGCCCTCTGCGAGTAGCGCCCTGCATTCTCGCTTCCAGCGACCGCGAAAAACGCACATTCGCCTTGACCTTCAGCGGATTTACAAAGGTCCTTTTCAGGACCACTGTCCGTTTCAGCCTTTCAATTTCAGCCACATCGGATTTTCGTGACCGCAACATCGTCAGAGCAACTTACCCTTGCCCCGACCATCTTCGGACTGAACCGATTCTTTAAGAACCATCGTCCTCTTGCGACCAACAGCGAACCCCCCACCACTCGTCACGACCAATCAGCGTCCTCTCACAAGCGACCAACCAGCGACCAGCTCTACAGCGAACCAATCAGAGAACTTCTCATCGTTCCCGCTGCCTACTTAACGAGAGCGACCACCAACGGAGCACACTCGCCTCAGATCAACCACCAAGAGAACAACCAAGAAGAAAAATGGAAACCAGAGCTACGAAGACACTTGAGACGACACAAGCACCTCTCAAACTGCGGCCTTTCGACCCGGATTTCCCGCACGTCTGGTTCGCGCAGCTCGAACTAATTTTCGCCCAGGAAGGTTTGAAAACATCTGAAGCCCGCTTCACCCGAGCTTTCCTCGCGCTCGAGCCCCGCCAAGCGGACATCTGTACCGACATCGTCGCCTCACACTCCGCAAGCTATCAGACGCTGAAAGACCGGCTTATCGCAGCTCACGCATCCTCGGATGGCTCCCAGCTCTCAACTTTGCTTCAGCCTTCGGTGACAGACGAACTGCCTTCGGCCCTCGCCAGACGCCTTCAACGTGCTCTACCCTCGGAAACTCCGACCTCGCTCCTCCGACAACTCTTCTTACGATCTCTACCTGAGAGCCTTCGCCTTCACATCGCAGCCAGCGTAGAACCTGATATCACGAAGCTCGCGGCGGCCGCCGACCGCCTTATACCCTTCGTAACACCTCCTCGTGTGGCCACAGTCGACGAGGAAGTGCAAGTGATCCAGCAACGCCAACGAATGCGGCCTTCTACGCACAGACAACCATCCCCTCAGCGACCGAACAAGAAGTTCTGTTTCTACCACAGAAGATGGGGATCCCGAGCGAAGAAATGCGTCAAACCATGCGCCTGGCGAAACCAGCCGACGGGAAACGCCGACGCACGGCCCCAACAGCCGTAACGGCCGTGCGAACTCACCTCAACCCTCGGCTTTTCCTCCGATGTAAGAAGACTGCAGTAGAATTTCTTGTAGACACCGGCTCGGATGTTTCAATTGTACCTAACTCGATACTTCGAAGAAAAACGAAGAAACCCGGCTTCCTGCGAGCAGCCAATGGCTCGGAGATCAACACATACGGCAACCACTCCGCCTCGGTACACCTACCCGACCTACCGCCATATGAATGGACATTTGTAGTAGCAGACGTCTCAACACCGATCCTCGGCTCAGACTTCCTGCAGTACCACGGCCTACTAGTTGACCTCCCGAACGCCCGCCTCATCAACGCAGCGACTAGCACCTTCATCAAAGGCACAATCAACCTCGTACATCCGGGAAACTCTATCTGTTCAACCACAGATAATTCGCCACGTTTTCAAACGCTCCTAGACGCATACGCTCCTTCTAAAACGCCCTGCGAAGCACCGATCGAACACCATATAATAACAAAAGGCCCACCATGTCATGCTAAACTCCGACGACTAGCTCCGGCGATCTACACAAAAGCGAAAGCCCACTTTACAGAACTTCTAGACGCCGGCATCATAGAACCATCGGAAGCTCCTTGGTCAAGCCCTCTACACGTAGTACCGAAGCCAGACGGAGACATTCGCCCCGTCGGAGACTACCGTGCCCTCAACAGACTCACCGTCCCCGATAGGTACACGGTACCTCACCTCCACGACTTCACAACCGTACTTTTCAGGAGGACTATATACAGTACGTTCGATCTCGCCCGCGCCTTCTTCCACTGCAGAATCAGCAAAAACGACGTCCCGAAAACAACGATTCTCACCCTGTTCGGCGCCTATCAATACAAGAGAATGAATTTCGGCTTAAGAAACGCAGCACAGACCTGGCAGAGATACATGGACCACGTTCTCCGAGACCTACCCTTCGTTTTCTGCTATTTAGACGACCTTCTAGTAGCCTCAAGAGATATCGAGGAACATTTTACTCACGTAAAATTACTACTCGAGACTCTAGCGAATTACGGCCTCCAAGTCAACAAGGCGAAGTGTCAACTGGCCCGCACATCTGTCAAATTCCTTGGCCACATTGTATCGCCTAGCGGAGTAGCACCTCTACCCTAGCGAACGGCCCTCATCGCTAAGTTTCCTCGCCCTACTACGGTACAAGACCTCCGTACGTTCCTCGGCTTGATAAATTTTTATCACCGTGCGATACCTCGTGCTGCCGCCACACTCCGACCACTGATAGACATGATCCCACCCGACGCTCGGAAGAAAGATAAACGTCTACTTCAATGGTCCAGTAACGCCGAAACAGCATTCGAAGAAGCAAAACACGTCCTCGAACGAGCAGTAACATTAGCGCATCCAGGCCCCACACAACCACTAGTCCTACACACGGACTCCTCGGACTTCGCCGTCGGCGCTGCCCTCCACTTCCTAGACGGTGACCATCTTAGACCACTAGGATTTTTCTCAAAATCCCTCAATCAAGCACAAAAGAATTACAGCACGTTCGACCGAGAACTCCTCGCAATATACCTCGCCGTAGTACATTTCCGCCAGCAAATAGAGGGACGTACACTAACAGTGTACACAGATCACAAACCTCTCACCACAGCCCTTACTACACAGTCGAACACCGCTCCTCCAACCAGACTCAGTCACCTACGATTCATATCAGAATTCACCACGGATATAAGATACGCCGAGGGATCTTCAAACGTCATCGCCGATTATTTATCCCGTCTACCACCCACAGAAAATAACACTGGCCTAGACACACACGCAGTCGACAAATACAGACCTCCCTTCTCAACAAGAGAACTCTTCGAAGCCCAGTCCGCCGATGAACACACCCGCGAGATGAGCCTTCAAAGAAAAATGATCAACGGGTACGAAATCTTCTGCGATTTATGAGATTCAGCACCACGACCGTATATACCTACATCTCTACGGCTCCCAGTTTTCCGGCACATACACGGACTATCACACCCGGGAATTAAAGCCACCACTGCCCTGATACGCGCCCGACATTATTGGCCAAATTTGACCTCCTCGGTTCGCCTCTTCACACGCGCCTGCCCTAGCTGCAACCGGGCGAAAATTACCCGGCACGTTCGAGCACCCCTAGGTACCTTCCCGGAATCAACGCCGCTCTCACATCTACATGTTGATATCTTCGGACCACTTCCACCCTCTAGATCATATAAATTCGTCCTCTCGATGATCGACCGAGCAACCGGATGGTTCGAATGCGTCCCGCTATCAACAATAACAACAGAGAGCATAATCAACGCCCTTCACGATAACTGGATCACCCGATTCGGGTCCCCGGCACACTTAACCTCCGACCAAGGAACTCAATTCACATCAAACACTTTCCGCCTATTCTGCGAAAAAATGGGGATAGAGCTACATCACACGAACACATATCACCCGCAAGCCAACGGCCTCGTGGAGCGCCTACACCGTGTCCTTAAAGACGCTATCATCGCTACCTCGACGTCAAAAACCTGGGCATCGGACCTCAACGGCCTCCTCCTCGGCCTACGCAACAGGCCCGGCCCCAACGGCTACTCGCCTTCACAACGACTGTTTTCGGCCACTCCGAGGCTTCCGGGGGACCTGTTCACACAACAACCACCCGCTACGGTGCCACTCCTCACACATGACTCCTACCGAAGATTCGCAGAAGCCTATTTGCCGAACACGATTCAACGAGCGACACACATATACGTAAGAGTCGATACACCGAAAGGTAAACTCGACCCCCCTTACGTAGGACCTTTTCGAGTTCTCACAAACGATGGGAAGACTATTTGTTTCGAAAACAATGACTCTACAACACCAACAGTCTCCATTGATAGATGCAAGCCGGCTCCGCCTCCCTCAGCTGTGATTGGTCAAGAAAGCTCGCTCCCTATTGGCCAACCTAATTCATCCGCGGATTCCGCGGGTATAAAACGCGAACCGCGACCCGCGAAGGTCATTCACTCTCACAATGGCACCGAACACGCCTTCCAAAACCATCTCGAAACAGCAGCTGTTGAAGGACCTCACGCTGACAAGTTCGCCTCCGGGCCATCAAGACTCGCCAACAAAGAGAAGAAAGACGAAGCCAGTACTCCCGGGGAGGTGTCCCCCAACCACCACGATACGAGAAGCAATGGCGATCACACGGTTCAACGCAGCCCTGATACCACCTCGGCCATCCATCAACCAGATGAATCAGAAGATGAAGCCACCACAGGGAATCACCCCACTTCACGCCAGCGACCCGCAGGACGCCGCGGGGATACCCTTAATGACCTACACGGCCACTCACAGGCAGACCATCACGCTGATGCTCCCGACTTTCGCCGGGAAATGCTCCGACTGCTGCACACACGGCTGCCGCCGCCCTCAGCTCCAGAGCATCGGGATACAGGTGTCCCCCGACACCATTACCACTGGGACCCAGGCGACAAACAACAAGACGGAGCCGCCAACCGCTGCAGCCACGCCGCAGCTGAGGCCCACTTCACCGGTTCCAGCGCCTCTTGCATCGCCGCCCCGAAGGACCACGCCTGTCTGCCGCACCTCTCAGAGGTCTCCCAGACGCTACCCCCGACATCACCAGCGGAACCACCTCCAAGCACGCTCCCACTTACGAGCACGCTCCCGGATCCCGCACCACAGCCGCCGCTAATGCAGGATGAAACCGCACCGGCATATCAAGACAACACGCAGCCTCTCCTACCTTCACCGACCCCTCAACACGTTTCACCGTCAAAAAACACATTTATAATTGCAGTATTTAACTTCAATTCTGGGGGGAGCAGTGTAGTGATCGGCTGCTCCCTACCTAACAATGTAACTAGCGTCACTTAAGGTATAAGCCGCGTCTTGGCGGCTTCCCGGAGCGGGGTTCCCCTACCCCCCTTCGGGTCTGTAACCAGGGGTATAAAAGGCGTTGTACTTAATTATCTAATAAACATGCATTCATCAAGTCACCAACCGACTCAAGTAGTCCTGTGTACTCATTCCTAATTATAGCTCCCGCTGGATCATCACAAAAACAAATAATTATTAATTGAATCCCACGCATTTTTATGAAACTGTAATTCCCAGGCTGGCTCCAGTACTCAATTTAGGGCTTTCCTGGGGGGAGGTCGAGGGTACTGACCACAGAAAACAGTGATCTACGCAGAAGGGGCATCTATACAGGTAAATAGTAAACCGTTGTGTAATAATTTGCAGCGTATTTTTCTTGTTTTTTTTTTCCTCGGATTTGGATCCAAGAGGGTCTGAAACGGATCTGAATGTGGTTCTTTTCATTCTCCGCTGACTGTTGTCCTCTTCTGACCAGAACAAATACATACGGACGTCTCTTACTACTGAGGGGCGTCCTGAGAAGTAAAAAATAATTTTTATGCTCAACAACTAAATTTATTCGAAGCCAATGCAACAACTTTTGACGGCGCCAAATTTCCACTAAAAACCCCACACATTGCCTTCATAATACTATTGGCCTTCATTGTATACCTTGGTTTTTTGGTTTCATAATAAATTACGTTTGTTGGGCATAGAAATTACTTACTTTATACACCTTTTTTGAAGAAATATTTTCAATACTATTCTTAATAAACTTGGGCCTGTTATTCCAGAAATGCATCTCCCAGGTGGTTATCAATATTGTGGACCGTTTACTAAATTGGATAAGAGATTAAATAGAGGTGATGAAGGTATAAATAGTCTTGATAAAGCTTGTAAACAACACGACATTTTTTATAGGGATCATGAAAAAACAAGTGATAGGCATCTTGCTGATAAACAACTAGAAAAAGAAGCTTATAAAATTATGAAAAGTTCAACAAATATCGGCGAAAAATTGGGAGCTGTTACTGTAAGAACTGGCATGAAAACCAAAAGACACTTTGGGATGGATGTATACTAATTAGGTATTATGATTGTTTTTTTATAGAATTTCGATTCTATAAAAAAACTTTTTTCCCTATAATAAAAACCCGGCTCTTCATACGCCGCAAACGTACCGCCCCCAACGACACCGACCCGGACAGCAGAGATGGGCGTAGTTAACTAAACTTTCTCCCTTTGGGGAAAAAGAAAGGATCATGGATATGTCTCTCCCTCACATAATGTCATGATCACTTTTAAAAACATCAGGATGACGTCCTAAGGAGGCTACATGCCGAATTTCAACTTCTTACGGTTAATAGGGCGGAAATTAGATCTGGGAGCCACTCAGCTGATCTGGACCCTGTGCATCGTCAAGATGACGTCCTAAGGAGGCTACATGCCGAATTTCCACTTCTTACGGTTAATAGGGCGGAAATTAGATGTGGGAGCCACTCAGCTGTCATGATCACTTTTAAAAACATCGTTAATATGGTGGAAATACCCAAGTAATTTAATCGCCTTCAGTTTTCGGGTTGCATTCAACTATTTGAATACTCTTTACGACCTCTTCTTCACAATACGTGGGGTACAGATCAGGTGAGTGGCTCCTAAAACTAATTTCCATGTGCATCGTCAAGATGACGTCCTAAGGAGGCTACATGCCGAACTTCAACTTCTTACGGTTAATAGGGCGGAAATTAGATGTGGGAGCCACTCAGCTGATCTGGACCCTGTGCATCGTCAGGATGACGTCCTAAGGAGGCTACATGCCGAATTTCAACTTCTTACGGTTAATAGGGCGGAAATTAGATCTGGGAGCCACTCAGCTGATCTGGACCCTGTGCATCGTCAAGATGACGTCCTAAGGAGGCTACATGCCGAATTTCAACTTCTTACGGTTAATAGGGCGGAAATTAGATCTGGGAGCCACTCAGCTGATCTGGACCCTGTGCATCGTCAGGATGACGTCCTAAGGAGGCTACATGCCGAATTTCAACTTCTTACGGTTAATAGGGCGGAAATTAGATGTGGGAGCCACTCAGCTGATCTGGACCCTGTGCATCGTCAGGATGACGTCCTAAGGAGGCTACATGCCGAATTTCAACTTCTTACGGTTAATAGGGCGGAAATTAGATCTGGGAGCCACTCAGCTGATCTGGACCCTGTGCATCGTCAAGATGACGTCCTAAGGAGGCTACATGCCGAATTTCCACTTCTTACGGTTAATAGGTCGGAAATTAGATGTGGGAGCCACTCAGCTGATCTGGACCCTGTGCATCGTCAGGATGACGTCCTAAGGAGGCTACATGCCGAATTTCCACTTCTTACGGTTAATAGGTCGGAAATTAGATGTGGGAGCCACTCAGCTGATCTGGACCCTGTGCATCGTCAGGATGACGTCCTAAGGAGGCTACATGCCGAATTTCACCTTCTTACGGTTAATACGGTGGAAATTAGATCTGGGAGCCACTCAGCTGATCTGGACCCTGTGCATCGTCAGGATGACGTCCTAAGGAGGCTACATGCCGAATTTCAACTTCTTACGGTTAATAGGGCGGAAATTAGATCTGGGAGCCACTCAGCTGATCTGGACCCTGTGCATCGTCAAGATGACGTCCTAAGGAGGCTACATGCCGAATTTCCACTTCTTACGGTTAATAGGTCGGAAATTAGATGTGGGAGCCACTCAGCTGATCTGGACCCTGTGCATCGTCAGGATGACGTCCTAAGGAGGCTACATGCCGAATTTCACCTTCTTACGGTTAATACGGTGGAAATTAGATCTGGGAGCCACTCAGCTGATCTGGACCCTGTGCATTACGGTTAATAGGGTGGATCTACCTAGCCTTCACTTTTCGAGTTAATAATAATCTAAAGTGCTCCTACCATGTCGCGGAATTTCGTGTCGCGAAAAATATGTCGTTTAAAAATTCCTTGACCCCCAGCCAAAAGACATATCCATGTCAAAAAAATATTCGATGATTTCTACCGATTTTGACTGACTGAACTCGAATTTCAACTCATACCTGAAGTGTAGAAATCTATGATTTACCAAGAAACATTTTTTACATGATTCAAGTATTTTGGACCCGTAGCAATAGCTTATTTTTATTCTTCGACAATTGGCTGAACGAATTTGAATCAAAATCTCTATACACCCGTTTCGACCCATCTGAGAATGGGAGTACAAGGATATCCGCACGAAACGGCCGTATTCAATAATAGGCACCTAATGAAAACCCGATTTCATCAACAGAACGTTGCGAAGTGTGCGAAATAGGTAAGGTTTTATGGAGTAATAACGACTCCCCACCTCTGACCAGAACTCGAGTCGGATATTGCGAAAGACATTCAAACTGGAACGTGATAAAAAAACAGCCACCAAAAAAAATTGGTTAGGAAACAAATTCTAACAAGAAGTTATTGGTAAATGATAACGTAGGTAGGCAGGTACCTATTTGTAATGTGATTTAGGAGTAAGGCGAATTCAACGAATGCCATTGTAGATACTAATATTTAAGTAAATGGAGTCTGAATTTCAAGAATAATGATCTTTTAACTAGGTACTTAATTGAATTATTGCTGTGTAGTTACTTAACTGTGCAATGGTACAATGCAATGATGCAGTGGTAGAGATTAAATTTGGTTTAAATACGGCCGAAGTGGGCTTCATGTTCCATTCAGTTTGTGGACTCTTGAAGCTAAGATGCACTCGTACGTGGCTCTGATTTTGCTTGTGGTGGGTACCGCGTCGAGCCTGCCACAGACCCTGGACTTAGCTATGATGAACTTGGCCGAATCAGACTCGGACGTGAAGTCGTGGCACAATGCCTTGAAAAATCATGATTACAAACAGGTTGGTATCCTGAACACAAAGCTGGAGGAAGACATCGCATCATTGATGAAGGCTAATGGTAAGTCGGTATTCTTTTCAAATGTATCTATACGTATGTGAGTACGTTTTTGGGGTGAGAGTCATTTGGAAATGTGCGTCATCTTTTGACGGTTTTTGAACTTCCTGTCATCATTACACGTTCTACCGTGGGACTGATACACCAAGATGATAAGGGAAGGCTGACCAATGAGCTTCAAGCATTCTCTACACATATACTCGCAGTTCTTCCCGTGTATACAGTTGTCGACCCTGCATAATCCTCATCAGTTACTGAAAAGTTTCTATTTTCGTTTTATAGGTACGTAAATAGATCTACTGAAATTTCTCAAGACCAACTGAGTTGTTCTGAAATAACTTGGGAGCTATTTCCACGTGTTTTCTCCATTCGGCTTTTCTTTTTTGAACTTTTTGTCTATAATTTCTCAACACAGTCTCAAGGTTTCAAGTCGTATTTTAATAAAGTCAATTCTCGGTATAGTTAATAAAAGTTTGTCTGTTTCAGAAAAATTGGCTAATGATAAAGTCGACAAGAATGTGGACCCACTGAAAAACTTGGTGTTGATCCAATTGGAAAAAATTATCTTTATCATCCTGGGCATCCTGGGTCAGTAAGAGCAGCTCACCCTAGGAGGACTAACGAAACAGATCTATTCAAATCACGAATCAGACGAGAAGCCTGTAAAGAGACCATTATTGAAGAAATTGGCCAATATCAAAAAATTCGAATGTCTACTAAAAGAAGCAGGTCGATTATAGTAAAACCAAGAGGCAACACGTACCATCACATCATCATCACACGATCTGAAGCTCACAAACAATAATATGAGATTACGGCAGTTCCAAGGGTAGAGCAAAAAGACACAATTTTGGTCAAATATTCTATTAATTTATTTTTCTTAACCTGATAAGGTCGACGTCATTACGTAATCTAATACAAATAATGAATAGCTCTTAGGCCATGAAATGGGCTAAGGTTTTGAAGTCAGTGGTGGTTCTCTACGAAAGAAGAAGTGCGCCATTAGGATAAACCAGTATTGGCTCCTGATACTAAGGCAGCTCGTCTAAGCCTGAAAATGGCAGACAAATTAGGACAAAGACTAGCATCCTAGTAACTAACTCGAAATAACCCGAAACACTAACTCGAAAAACTTGAAATAATATGGTGCATAGCGACTATCACTTGTTGAAATATCTCTCTGTAACAGGCTATCCAGTTTTTCCCACCCATTGCTCTAATTTGTCTGTGAAGGATGATTATGGGTTTTCTAATCGAAGGTAAGGTCAACCAATACTGCAATTTTTGGGCAAACTGAAGTTAGCATCTCTGCATGCAAAACGATGAATGAAAAAAAGATAACAAACCAAACATTCGAGTCTGCAGGAATACGTCTCATCTTCCCATTTTATTTACCCAGCCGATGTACACGCAAAAGAGATTGATAAGATTCCGTGACATGTATATATTCCTCTTGGATGCATAGAACAGTCTTGCTCAGGGTCGCCTTCACCTCATTTTGACTTTTCCAGACGAGTCTCCGTCTTCTCTTTTCTTCTTTGAACCCTTCGTCTATAATTCCTCAACACAGTCTCTCTGGTGTGAAATCCCTGAGTCCTATGAATGTTTGAACAACATAATTGTGTTCAACACGATCACGTTGCATCGCTTGCCTCCTCAATGTGAAAGCCACCTTATGGAAGTCTCACGGAGATTCCTGTGCTCACCTTCTTGGAGTCCGTCCTTCACTGCACGACGCAGGACCCAGGAAACTTTCTGACAAGTCATTTCTTTCATCTCTTCTCACTGGCAATACTTTGCTTTCTTTCTGCTCATTATTTCCTTGCCCGCCCAACCTAAAGCACAGAAATAAGTTCACAGAAATGCATCATCGAGTGCGAATGTACAGGATCAATAGTCCTCAAAAAAATCCAGTACTGCTAGAACTTGTCCCGAACGGCCCTGGACTGTCTGTCCGAACAGCCAACTCTCGATTCAGGACCAATTCTGGTGCTGTCGGAACGCATGAAAAGGGGCGTAGTTTGAATAGAATGTTCCAGGACTGTCTGTCTGAACGAACCGTTGATAGACATTTCTCCAATCCATCTCTACAACCGGTATATGTACCTACCTAACTGTAGGTTTCAAGGTTTCAAGTCGTATTTTAATAACGTCAGTTCTCTGTATAGTTAATAAAAGTTTGTCTGTTTCAGAAAAATTGGCTAATGATAAAGTCGACAAGAGTCTGGACCCACTGAAAAACTTGGTGTTGATCCAATTGGAAAAAGTTATCTATACCATCCAGGGCATCCTGGGTCAGGACGAGCAGCTCTCGCTAGAAGGACTAATGAAACAGACCTCTTCAAATCACGGATCAGACGAGAAGCCTGCAAAGAAACCATTATTGAAGAAATTGGCCACATCAACAAAATCGAACGTCTACTAAAAGAAGCAGGTCGATTATAGTAAAACCAAGAGGCAACACGTACCCCCCACCATCACACGATCTGATGCTCACACACAATAATATGAGATTACGGCAGTTCCAAGGGTAGAGTAACCACTGCAAAAAGAAACAATTTTGGTCAAATATTCTATTAATTTATTTTTTATCTTAACCTCTGATAAGGTCGACGTTATCACGTAATCTAATACAAAGAATAAATTGCTCTCAAGCCATGAAATGGGCTAAGGTTTTGAAGTCGGTGGTGGTTCTCTACGAAAGAAGAAGTGCGCCATTAGGATAAACAAGTATTGGCTCCTGATACTAAGGTAGCTCATCTAAGCCTGAAAATTGCAGACAAACTAGTACAACGACTAGTATCCTAGTGACTAACTCAAAAAACTTGAAATACTATGGTGTATAGTGACTAAAACTTGTTGAACTATCTCTCTGTAACAGGCCATCCGGTTTTTCCCACACATTGCTCTAATCTGTTTTTGAAGGATCAGCATGCGTTTTCTAATTGTAGGTAAGGTCAAACAATACTGCAATTTTCGAGCAAACTGAATTTATTCAATAGGTGTTGGTATATACCTTTGATGTTGGTATATGGCGTGATCGGTCTTGACTAGTCAAGCCATCTAGCTTATTCTCCGCCCGTGACGGACCTGTGAACCGTCCTCCAAGCCATCAAACCCACAACATACATACCATACGGTCAAACTTCTCAGTGCAACGTATGTGCAACAAGGATTTTCAAGTTTGTGCGTGCACAAAGGTCAGAATGCAGTCGCCGGTCGATGACATTTATTTAGGACCTGTGGGCACCAAGCCACCTGGAAAAGGCAAGAAGTGGCATCTCAACATAAGTTGAGACACACCGGATTTTTCCACACTATACACTTGAAACCGTTCAGTCTTTACTATTATATGAATGTCTCGATCAGTTCGTTCTGTCCGTTGAAGCTCAATCACGGCCAAACGCCTGAACTGATTCGTTCGATTCTTTCTGCATCCGACTCAGGGTCGCTGCCCGGTAGCTATAGGCTATGTAGAAACGTCTGCACAGTGCGCAACTGCGCTCAACTTGTAAATGGCTGGACTGACTGACGGAAATTTTTGGAGCGTGTTCTAGGGGGGCCTAAATAGGAGGGTCTCGGTGTCACAACCCATTTTTATCTGTGCATTGCCCAGGAAATGACAGAAAACTCAACAGCCTGACTGGTTAACGAACCGAACTGGATGAAATTTGTGTCGCAGCTTCCCTTTCACCACCCATTTTAATACCAGTTTGAAATTTACCGTACTAAAGGCGCAACGACAGTGAAAAGGAAAAACGTCGCAAGTGCAGTGGGTGGCAAAAGTTGGCAGGTGGCCCGTTCTAGGTGGGGTGGGGATCAACACATGCATACACACAATGACAACTCATACTACAGTGCACAACAAGCTCCAGCGGAATCCAGACGAACTAAAAATTCCCTGGGAGGCATCCTCTCATGAAAACCTACGTAGAGGGGGGAAGAGGAAGCTTTAGATGGACTGCTGTCAAAGCCGTCTACGAATCTTGCATACTGCGAGACTGCAAACCCACGAGAATACAAATCAAGTGATTTAAACTAGTTGGATGTACAATACCAATCCGTGAGATTATTATAATAACAAATAAATTTATATACTAACACTGGGCAGGTGAATCAAGACAATTAAATGGCACTATCAATGTTCAAAGATAATCTGTAAAAAAATTAAAAAATGGGCCGATGTCCTGGTTTGGCGGGCTAAAATGGTGGAATCCATCTAAAATAACTATTTCAATTATTGCGCATTAAAGAAACAATAAATGAGCAGCAAAGTTTCTGTGATTTAACTTGACCGTGAACTAAAGCATTTTCTGAGACCACCCGGTGCATAGTTCGTTTGCACGGAGAAGCTTCGTCAACATGATCGTGAATGAAACTGTATAAACCCGGCCCAGATATCATCGCTAGGGATCACCTGATTATTAATCACTGATGGCTGTATGAAGTTGAGTAGGTTGTTCTGTGATATTATTTCATTTGAACAATGAGGGCTCTTCTGGATTTTGTTGATAGGTACCATTATAACTTGAACAATCGCTATGCTTCCTGAATAAAAACAAATAATTAATTATTCAATCCCGCGCATTTTTATGAAACTGTAATTCCCAGGCTGGCTCTAGTACTCGATTTAGGGCTTTCCTGGGGGGAGCACGAGGCTTGTTACTGACCACAGTGCAGAAGGGGCATCTATACAGGTATATAGTACCGTTGTGTAATATTTTGCAGCGGTTTTTTTCACGGATTTGGATCCAAGAGGGTCTGAAACGGACCTGAATGTGGTTCTTTTCATTCTCGGCTGAGTGTTGTCCTCTTCTGACCAGAAAAAATACATACAGACGTCTCTTACTACTGAGGGGCATCCTGAAAAGTAAAAAATAATTTTTATGCTCAACAACGAATTTATTCGAAGCCGATGCAACAACTTTTTGACGGCACCAAATTTCAACTAAAACCCCACGCGGCCTTCATAATAATATTGTATCCCTTGGTTTTTTTGGTTTCATAATAAATTACGTTTGTTGAGCATAGAAATTACTTATTTCATACACCTGTTTTGAAGAAAAACAAAATTCGATGAGTTTTAGCGATTCTGACTGACAAAACCTCGAATTTCAACTAATACCATAAGTGTAGAAATCTAAGATTTGCCAAGAAACAATTTTTACATGATCCAAGTACTTGGGACCCGTAGCAATAGCTTATTTTTATTCTTCGACAATTGGCTAAACGAATTTAAATAAAAATCTCTATAAACCCGTTTCGACCCATCTGAGAATGGGAGTACAAGGATATCCGCACGAAACGGCCGTATTCAATAATAGGCACCTAATGAAAACCCGAATTCATCAACAGAACGTTGCGAAGTGTGCGAAATAGGTAAGGTTTTATGGAGTAATAACGACTCCCCATCACTGACCAGAACTCGAGTCGGATATTGCGAAAGACATTCAAACTGGAACGTGATAAAAAAACAGCCACCAAAAAAAATTGGTTAGGAAACAAATTCTAACAAGGAGTTATTGGTAAATGATAACGTAGGCAGGCAGGTACCTATTTGTAATGTGATTATGAGTAAGGCGAATTCAACGAATGCCATTGTAGATACTAATATTTAAGTAAATGGAGTCTGAATTTCAAGAATAATGATCTTTTAACTAGGTACTTAATTGAATTATTGCTGTGTAGTTACTTAACTGTGCAATGGTACAATGCAATGATGCAATGGTAGAGATTAAATTTGGTTTAAATAGGGCCGACGTAGGCTGTATCTTCCATTCAGTTTGTGGACTCTTGGAGCTAAGATGCACTCGTACGTGGCTCTGGTTTTGGTTGTGGTGGGTACCGCGTCGAGCCTGCCACTGAGCCTGGACTTAGCAATAATGGGTTTGGCCGAATCAGACATGGAAGTGGCGTCGTGGCACAATGCCTTGAAAAATAATGATTACAAACAGATGAGCGTCCTGAACACAAAGATGGAGGGAGACCTCCCATGGTTGATGAAGGCTAATGGTAAGTCGGTAGTCTTTCGAAATGTATCTATACGTATGTGAGTATGTTTTTGGGCTGAGAGTCAACTGGAAATGTGCGTAATCTGACTGATACGCCAAGATGATACGGGAAGACGGACCAATGAGCTTCAAGCATTCTCTACACATATACTCGCAGTTCTTCCCGCGTATGCAGTTGTCGACCCTGCATAATCCTCATCAGTTACTGAAAAGTTTCTATTTTCGTTTTGTAGGTACGTAAATAGATCTACTGAAATTTCTCAAGACCAACTGAGTTGTTCTGAAATAACTTGGGAGCTGTTTCCACGTGTTTTCTCCATTCGGCTTTTCTTCTTTGAACTCTTCGTCTATAATTCCTCAACACAGTCTCTCTGGTGTGAAATCCCAGAGTCCTATGAATGTTTGAACAACATAATTGTGTTCAACACTATCATGTTGCATCGCTTGCCTCCTCATGCGAAAGCCACCTTATGGAAGTCTCACGGAGATTCCTGTGCTCACCTTCTTGGAATCCGTCCTTCACTGCACGAGGTAGGACCCAGGAAACATTCTGACAGTAATTTCTTCATCTCTTCTCACTGGCAATTCTTTGCTTCCTTTCTGCTCTTTATTTCTTTGTCCGCCCAACCTAAAGCACAGAAACTTATTCCTTATATGAAAACTGGTTTATTTAGTATTAAATTTTTGTACACAAAGAGGTACCTAACAATAGCTCCTATGCAGATACAAATATATGATATACAGCATACATGAGAAATGCACACAGAATACGCCCTGCTAACTTGAGGTTTGTTAGGACAGACACTCCTGGACTAGTCCAGGATGGAACTTCTTTCTGAATGAGAGTGGACTGAACTGTCCAGGATTGAGTCCACAACTGTGTCTGTCCGAATGTGTGCCGATGATTCTGAACGGATAACCCGAAGCATTGTAATAACCTTCCACATGAGCTGAAGGTACAAGCTTCATCGAGTGCGAATGTGCAGGATCAACCGTCCTCAAAAAAATCCAGAACTGCTAGAACTAGTCCCGAACGGCCCTGGACTGTCTATCCGAACAAGACCAATTCTGGTGCTGTCCGAATGCATGAAAAGGGCCGTGGTTTGAATATAATGATCCAGGACTGTCTGTCTGTGCTTAGATAGACATTTCTCCAAACCATCTCTACAACGGGGTACATACGTACCTACCTCACTGAAGGTTACAAGGTTTCAAGTCGTATTTTAATAAAGTCAGTTCTCGGTATAGTTAATAAAAGTTTGTCTGTTTCAGAAAAATTGGCTAATGATAATGTCGACAAGAGTCTGGACCCACTAAAAAACTTGGTGTTGATCCAATTGGAAAAAGTTATCTTTACCATCCAGGACATCCTGGGTCAGAACGAGCAGCTCACCCTAGGACTAATGAAACAGACCTCTTCAAATCATAAATCAGACGAGAAGCCTGCAACCAAGAAACGTGAAACCAAGAAGCAACACGTGCCCTCCATCATCACACGATCTAAAGCTCACACACAGTAATATGAGATTACGGCAGTTCCAAGGGTAGAGTAACCACTGCAAAAAGAAACAATTTTGGTCAAATATTCTATTAATTTATTTTTTATCTTAACCTCTGATAAGGTCGACGTTATCACGTAATCTAATACAAAGAATAAATTGCTCTCAAGCCATGAAATGGGCTAAGGTTTTGAAGTCGGTGGTGGTTCTCTACGAAAGAAGAAGTGCGCCATTAGGATAAACCAGTATTGGCTCCTGATACTAAGGTAGCTCATCTAAGCCTGAAAATTGCAGACAAACTAGTACAACGACTAGCATCCTAGTGACTAACTCAAAAAACTTGAAATAATATGGTGCATAGTGACTAAAACTTGTTGAAATATCTCTCTGTAACAGGCCATCCGTTTTTTCCCACACATTGCTCTAATCTGTTTTTGAAGGATCAGCATGAGTTTTCTAATCGTAGGTAAGGTCAAACAATACTGCAATTTTCGAGCAAACTGAATTTATTCAATAGGTGTTGGTATATACCTTTGATGTTGGTATATGGCGTGATTGGTCTTGACTAGTCAAGCCATCTAGCTTATTCTCCGCCCGTGACGATCCTGTGAACCGTCCTCCAAGCCATCAAACCCACAACATACATCGCATACGGTCAAACTTCTCTGTGCAACTTATGTGCGACAAGGATTTTCAAGTTGTGCGTGCAACAAAGGTCAGAATGCAGTCGGCGGTCGATGACATTTATTTAGGACCTGTGGGCACCAAGCCACCTGGAAAAGGCAAGAAGTGGCATCTCAACATAAGTTGAGACACACCGGATTTTTCCACACTATACACTTGAAACCGTTCAGTCTTTACTATTACTTATATGAATGTCTCGATCAGTTCGTTCTGTCCGTTGAAGCTCAATCACGGCCAAACGCCTGAACTGATTCGTTCGATTCTTTCTGCATCCGACTCAGGGTCGCTGCCCGGTGGCTATAGGCTATGTAGAAACGTCTGCACAGTGCGCAACTGCGCTCAACTTGTAAATGGCTGGACTGACTGATGGAAATTTTTGGAGCGTGTTCTAGGGGGGCCTAAATAGGAGTCTCGGTGTCAGAACCCATTTTTATCTGTGTATTACCCAGGAAATGACAGAAAACTCAACAGCCTGAATGGTTAACGAACCGAACTGGATGAAATTTGTGTCGCAGCTTCCCTTTCACCACCCATTTTAATACCAGTTTGAAATTTACCGTACCAAAGGCGCAACGACAGTGAAAAGGAAAAACGTCGCAAGTGCAGTGGGTGGCAAAAGTTGGCAGGTGGCCCGTTCTAGGTGGGGTGGGGATCAACACATGCATACACACAATGACAACTCATACTACAGTGCACAACAAGCTCCAGCGGAATCCAGACGAACTAAAAATTCCCTGGGAGGCATCCTCTCATGAAAACCTACGTAGAGGGGGGAAGAGGAAGCTTTAGATGGACGATGAACCGATCTTGCATACTGTGAATATGTATATTATATTAGAGGACACAAGTATACCTATTATCATTTTAAAACTCGATGATGATTAGACTATATGAAACTTCGTTAAGAGGGGTGACGTATCAGAGAGCAACGGAATATCAGCGATTCCAGAAATCGTATGTTTCGTTTGCCGCAAAAACCGTACAAAATCACGATGAGTAGTTAGTAATTAGATAGAAGTTTTCAGAGATAATATACTGAAAATGAATAAAGTGGGTTCAGAAAATCGTATGTAGTTTCTTTTTAACTAAAAAAAAAAAAATCATAGAATATATTTTATATGGGTACGGGAGCTTTAAAAGCCGTCCGCCTTATCATCCATATCTACTTTATTTTCGGTCTAAAAAATTCGTTCTTTTGCACACAGGCTCTATTTGGGCCCTAGTCGTGTCCAAAAATTTTGCAGGCCGATCAGAATATACCCAAGGGTGTTATGGGTGAAAAATGGGTGTAAAAATAGGGTTTTTTGGTGTTTTAGTAACAACTTGAGCTTGTGAGGTATAGTTTTCCATGTTTTTTTAGGACGTGGAGACCGAATAAGATGTCGATTTTGACCGAAGAGTAGAAAATTGAGGTTCAACAAAGTTTCAGCGTTAAATTAACGTTACATTTTGGTCTAAAATCGTCGTTATTCTGCACAGTTTGGGTCCCCATTCGGGAACACATCTGGGTCCTAGTTGTGCTCCGAAGCTCGGCAGCCAGGTCGGAATATACCCAGCGGTGTTGAAAATGGTGTAAAAATAGGGGTTTTCTAGGGAACATGAGCTTGTGAGATATAGTTTTCCAGGTTTTTTTAGCGCAAGAAGACCGAATATGAAGTTGATTTTGACCAAAGAGTGAAGAATAGAGGTTCAGCTCCCAAAATTCATTTTTTATGAGTCAAAAACCTGGGAAATTGTCTGAAATCACCATAAATTTGTACATTTACACTAGAAGTTGTATCAACAGGTGAATCAAGACAATTAAAATGCACTATCAATGATCAAAGATAATTTGTGAAAAAAACAGGAGCCTAAATCGTGTTTTTGGGGGCCAAAATTGGTGGAAACCATCAAAAATAGCTATTTCAATTACTGCACATGAAAGAAACAATAAATGAACAGCCAACATTTCTGTAGGTATGTCCGATAGAATAATAAACCCATGTGACAAGGACTGTGCAGCGTTGTGTGGGACAGTGATTCACGACAGGAAGAGGGATTATTTCGATGAAAATATTTTTCTCAAAAAAGAGTGGGACACATTTGACTTAATAAGAATCAAAAACCGGTAAAAATGGCTAAAAATCACGAAAAAGTGATTCTACGAAGTAGTGTGGTTTGGCACTAGGTATATCATCTTTTTACACAATAGCACGAATATGTCTTTGAAAATTCGCTCATATAGCCATGCTGCATGACTGGAACTTTTCTATTAAAAAAATGAGGCAATTTGAACAAGTTGGCATCTCTTCATGCAAAACGATTAATGAAAAAAAAAATATATCGAACCAAACATTCGAGTCTGCAGGAAAAAGTCTCATCTTCCCATTTTATTTACCCAGCCGAAGTACACGCAAAAGAGATCGATAAGATTCCGTGACATGTTTATATTCCTCCTCTATGCATAGAACAGTCTTGCTCGGGGTCGCCTTCATCTCAGTTCGACTTTTCCGGACGAGTCTCCGCGCGGCACGAAGTTGAGGCGGTAGAATCTAAAAATACCTCATAGATAATAGGTAGGTCGTAACTATACAACTAAATAGAAATTTTAGCAGAAAGTGGTTTTCGGAAAGGATTTTTGAGAAAAAAGTGAACTACCATCCAGTTCCGATCATGCAGCACGAGCGAATTTTCGAACCTAATTGCCTACCTACTTGAATTATCCTTCAAACTTTTAGATTTTATTCAACACTTTCATTAAGTCTAAAGATAAAAATTTGAACTATTAAACCACTTAAATGAACTTTCAAATATTATCTTTAATCCAACAGGTAAATAGGTTCATTTTGATAAATTATCTGCTCTTCCTAGTTTGTTTGATTTCACAGAGATTAGATTTGTAGCCATTTTCAAGGTATTTGTGCTATTTTCAACGATCTTTAGCGATTTTTGACATGTATACGAAAAATCTGATCATCCACCAAGAATTGCTCTCCCAACATATCTAAATAACCACCCTGAAGGACACAAATTATTACACCTACATAAAAACATAATACATTGTAAGTACTACTATAGTACTACACTACTATAGTAAATGAGTGACATGATCAACGCGAAGGGACAACCGTCATTTTATTAAGCAACGGGAATTTCTGAATAAACTAATCTGCTGCGTCGAGGGAAATAAGAGAGAAAAATATAACACTGTAGATTAAGCCGCTACACTGACATTTTGAAAAATAAGTACATTATCACGTCATCGTTACATTGTTATTATAAGATAAATTACATAATATCATTAATTTTAGTACGGACATGTTTTTTTAAACATGGATAAATATGTAACTCTGTGGTTCCTCAGAAGGTAATTAATTTCGGTGCGTGGGCTCTGAAAACGGTGGGGCACCAAACCAGAACACAAAACCAACAGATTTATCTACAAAACACCCCAAGGCAACAACATCCTTCCCTTATTTGCTGAGTGAGTGATATTCAGCAAAGCTTCTCTTTCAATCAACATTCTATCACCGTATGAAAACGTCCACAATTTCTACTGCAAATTAGCCGCCGAATTCATGCGTTATAAAAATACAGTAAACTAAAATATAACAAAACAATGACCCGTCGGCCGGTACGTAATTGAATGGAAAAGCTATTGACTTGAAGCTGGGTAGTTATCTGCGTGTTAGGATGCCGATCAATCCACAAGACCACAAACAGCAAACAGGAGAAATCGCACGTATGTACAACGAATACAAATCTGTCATCAGAACCGGACGAACGCAAAACATGCACCATTTGACACAAACAATATTAAAAACTGACAAATGACTCAACAGCGAAAGCGAATATAATTCACGAGACAACAAACACAAATCAGAAGACGAAGAAGCATCTCGTATCGAGATGACAAATTGAATCGAATGTACAAGAAGAAAAAACGCAACCTCTAACCACCACTGCCGTCGTGAAGAGCGTTTCTTCGCGGCGCCCTCAAGAAAACAAGAACAACAACGACAACAAATTGAATCGAAGGGATTGAATAGATTGTGAAAACGAATGATTTTGAAGTAGAAATCAGATTTCGGGGACAGGGGCCCAAAGTGGGTGTGGCGAACAACATTTTTACTCGACTGAGCATGCGCGGATGGGCCACTTTTCTCAGTTGCCATGGCGACAATAGGTCCCAGGACCAAGAACCTACCTGCCAGTTTCGGGAGCCTAGGTTTCGATTTCGACTGCAGGACATCGATTACTGTCGCTTTATTCCGATAACATAATTGGCCTATGGAGCACACCATGGATGCTCTACTATAATATTGAACATACATAGAATTTCCATTCCATAGCCAGAGAAATCAGGCGAGTAGCTGTTGAACTTTGTGAAAAACGCAAGGTTCAGCGTACGAAGGGAAATTCAAACGCCATCTGAACAATGGAGTTTTTTTTTACTCCTAGTGTTTTTGGGTACCGGGGCAGTGGCCCAAGTGGCCTTATGGACGCAACGCCAATGGCAACGAGGATTAAATTCGAAAAGGAGCATCCGTAGGACTGGTAAGAATGACGAGGTGAGGACCTTCCCTAATCAGCTGAGTGGATCCCCCCAAATCAGTTCAGGGAGCCTTTCTTCAATCCCAAAATTTTCCCGTTTAACGCCTCAACACATTTTCTCTTTTTTCGGAAAAACACTGAATATGTATACGCAATACGGTACTGTAAATTCGTGCGTCCAAAAACATCCATGATTCAATGTTTTTCCGTGAAAACAGAGAAAATGTGTTTTTTTCAAAATAAAATTGTTTCTTTCTATTTCCAGCATGAACAACTTTTCCAATCCTGGCTTTGAAAAAAGTGTTCAAAATAGCAATATTTAACATGCTTAGGTTTCTCAACCTTCAAGTCTTGAGCGAAACTTATAATAAAACCGGTTTTTTAATACTTCCACGGATTATTGCCGTCGTATAAAATATTCCTTGAGGTAAAACTAACCGAACTTCTATTGTGTTAATAGACCTTGCATATTATAGAATCAGGGGTTGTATTTCGCCATTGTAAGGGAAGCACTTGCTGGTATTAAATTACCTACTTGTAAAGTCATATATTATTCACATCAAAGAGGTATTCAAACGAGTTTCGGGTTGACATAAATATGTATTGTCTATTGATTCAGTGCCTTTACACCTACCAAAAATTAGCAACCTTCATATTTATACTGAAAGATTACTCTATTTAAATTCCTACGACCTGAGAGAGAGTGAGTGCTGTTTTCATCATTTTGAAATACGGTAAGTGAAACATCAGTTCTTTTGAATTAGAGCGTAATAAATTAGACGATTAATTTCAATCACCTAGTTGTTTTCATACATAAAATAGTTACCGGAAGTCATTCAATACTTCTTTATGGAGGTGTTAATGTAACTCAAAGAGTTGAACAAAGTGAACTGCTTTCAAAGCAGACTCTTATCGAATACTTGGATCAACGACCCAAAGATTGGTACCGATATCAAGGTTTTATCGAAACGAATTCAATACTATATTATACACTCAGTATCGCTGATGCTAATTCAAAAGCCTATTCTCCCATCCCACATACTATATTATATTATTCTCCTATTGTGTAACAACCATAATACTGTACAGTTTAACAGGGTAGGTACTGTAGATGAAGCAGGGCTTGAATCGATTGAAAAAAAAACTATATATATAAATATACAAATATATATATTACCTGACTCGATTTAAAAAAATATATACATATATATAAGTACCTATAGTACCTATATATTTTTTCAAAGAAAAAATCAAAAATTCCCCATCGTTGTTACATAACATATACGTACATAATACCTATATTCAGAACTCTTGGAATACCGGTAATTTGAAGCCTGATTTTAAATATGAGCGTTATTTTTTAAATAAATGTGATTAAAAGTAAAAATGCGGCAAAAATGACGTATTAGGTCTATTGACACCTGAGTGGCTAATGGCCCAAGGAGGCTGAGCAAAGCCTCAGAGGCAAAGGTCCTCAGTGCTGCCAACAACGCTGCATTAGAAATGGCAAACCTTAGTGGCAACCTTCGAGAACCTTTGCCATAACCTTCCCTGGATGTATTTTTTTTTAAGTTTATCATTTTGTGGTTCTTTCCATCCGTCCAGTGTGGTTCTGTGAAGTGATGCGCTCTAAGCAGGATCTGAGGTGAATTACTTGGCAATTTACCTGGTAGCGAGGGTTTCTAGCAGGAACTCAGAAATTCAAGTTTCACACTCGTTTTCTGCCATGACTTTCCGACATGAACACCTCACTATATTTTTGTGGTCAATAAAAGTGTTCATTTCCGCCACTGAACAGAATTTGGCCGAAAGGGAGAACTTTTAACACTATGTCATGACGTCATACTCGAAGTCTACATTAAAAAAAAATTAATGTGTTATCATTTGAAAGTTCTGTCTAAAAAGACTTATTACAAAATTAGGAGCGGCAGGAGAGAGGGAAGGAGATCATTAGCCGACACTCCCGTATTGCACAAATCGAAAAACGAACATCACGTTATTCAGAGTAAAAAACGCTGCACAGTCCTTGTCACACGGGTTTATTTTTCTATTGGACATACCTACAGAAATGTTGGCTGTTCATTTATTGCTTCTTTCATGTGCAATTACTGAAATGGCTATTACCAATTTTGGCCACCAAACCCACGAATTAGGCTCGGCTTTTTTTTTAAACAGATTTCTTTGATCAATGATAGTGCCATTCAACTATATTAATTCACCCGTTGCTACTTCTAGTGTTATTATACAAATTCAAGGTGACTTCAGACAATTTCCCAGGTTTTTGACACATGAAAAATGAATTTTGGGAGCTCATTTCTTCACTCTTCGGTCAAAATCAACTTGATATTCGGTCTTCTCGCCCTAAAAAAACATGGAAAATTATATCTCACAAGCTCATGATCACTAAAACCTCAAAAATCCCTCGAAACCCCTATTTTTACATCCATTTTTTTCCTACAACACCCCTGGGTGTATGCCGATCGGGCTGCCGAGCTTCGGAGCACAACTAGGACCCAAATTGAGGACCAAAACTTTGTGCGGAAAAATGACAATTTTAGACCAAAATTTAACAAAAATTTAAGGCTGAAACTTCGTTAGAACCACAGTTTTCCACTCTTTGGTCAAAATCGACTTCATATTCGGTCTTCTCGTCCCCAAAAACATGGAAAACGATACCTCAAAAGCTCATGTTACTAAAACACAAAAAATACCTAGTTTTATACCCATTTTCACTCATAACACCCCTGGGTACATTTCGATTGAGCTGCAAAGTTTCGGGACACAACTATGGCCCAAATGGAGCATGTTTGCGAAAGAACGAATTTTTTAGAGCGAAAATGAAGCTGGTATGCATGATACGGCATACGCCGTACTGCGGACGGACGTTGCATTTTCTGAATCTACGCACCTTGAAACGTAAAAGAAAAAATTTGGAGGGGGTGTTATAAAAATTGTTTGCTGAGCGAATACATAGGTGTATTATTCGCAGAATAATAAATCAAAAGCACATTAAAATCATCTATCACATTTGGTAGATTACTGTGACCACGAAACTCGATTTTTGATTTTTGCGCTGCGGAGCATATTTGCGCACTCAAAAATTCGAGTGACTGTTCACTTTTTCATGAAATTTTACGTAGAATCCTAATCTGCAATAAAAATTGGAAGGCATCATTTGTAAAAACAAAGTTAGTGTCCGTTGCACACGTTTTGCGCATGAGCATGTGCGCAAAAAATGTCATCGGAGCCTCAAAAAATCAAGGACGTTACCGTTTGGAACTATTTCAACCCCCCCCCCCCCTTCTTAAAGGTAATAATTGTGATGATTTTTCAGTGGCCCTTAAATTTTGGTCACCATGTATCTCATAGGTATATTATACCGCAAAATTAGCCTAGGTTTCGGTGCAGCGGAGGGGTGGTCCTCTCCCTAGTCCTGTAATTAATCTAGGTATCTATATTATGAATACATTTATAAAGGTATCTATATGACATCACATAAGTAGGCATATTAGTGGTTGCATATTTTGAAACGATACTGGAAAATTATGAACATAATGAACCAACAAAAATGTATTTGTCTCTTGAAGACAAATCATGGCAAGCTAAGTGTGAACTGATTTACAAGACAGTTACCGGATAATCGAACCAGTGACTCACCCCTTTTCCAACATATCAAGTTCCTACTTGTTTTCATTCCTGTCAAAGTTTTGTTGACAACTTTTACTTGACTGAGCATGCGTGGACGGGCCACCTTTCTCAGTTGCCATGGGAACACTAGGTCCCCATGGAAGAAAGACCCCTTTTCTTCCATGACTAGGTCCCAGGAACTACCTGCCAGTTTCAGGAGCCCGGGTTTCGATTTAAATTGCAGGACATCGATTAATGTAGCTTTATTCCGATAACATGTTTGTTCTATGGAGCTAACACCATGGATGCTCTGTTGAATGTCCATAGCCAGAGAAATCTGGTGAGTCGCTGTTGAACTTCGTGAAAAATGCTAGGTACAGTGTATGGAGGGAAATTCAAACGTCAAATGAACAATGGTTGGAGTTTTTTTTTACTCCTAGTGTTTTTGGGTGCCGGGGCAGTAGCCCAAGTGGCCTTATGGATGTAACGCCCCTCGTTCCAAACTTTTTTCCCCTAACAAATTTAACAAAAATACCCCAATCTGAAAAAGATTCAAATCTGGGTTTTCAGCTAGGTACCTAAGGAAGCAATTAGATTTGAAGATCGCATAAGAGCGCAATTGAATGGGAAATATATGAGTTATGTTGCAAGTTGTAACTCAACAAACACCAAGCAATTCATACCGATGCTATATAAAAATGTAGATGTAGAAAAGAACCAAAGTTTGGGTGAAGGCAGGGGGTTTGTGCCTTAATAAATTCAGGAATCCGAAAAAAAAATCAATAACCTACGACGAGGAACCACGGAAAATAATATCTCCAGTGGGGTTTTTAAGTATAACGATGAATTTTAACAGCTTATTTTACATCTTTTATGCCAGGTTGCTGGACAGAATTAGTGTCCAATTAAAGTGGAAGATTGACCTAATAATTTCAGGTCAGCCAATTTTTATGAAATTCTAATGAGACCTGTTACGAGTAGACTCGTGAGGTACCTAAACCTTTCTTTTATTCCCAAAGGCATTTACCGGGACTGGACGAGTCCCGGGTCGCTTGCGTTCATTGTACACGAAGTTTTGTTTAACTGTTCATAATCAAATGACGATCTTGTAAAGATTGATGAACAATGGATCGATCAATTAAACGATACCAAGACGATTCTATAGGTTGAACCCATTCGGTTTTATAGGTGAAGCGTGATCATCAAAACTTCATTTTCGAAAAGCCTCATTAATTTTTTTCCCCATAAAATTCGAACATTTCCCCATATTTTTAATATCTACAACATCTATTGGAGGTTTTGAGCCTTGGAATGAAGAACAGAAAACTGGCTCGGAATAGTCACGAAAAACTGCGAACAGCCGGTCAAGGGTTCCATACAGTCATAAAAGAGCCGAGTTTCACCGGGAATGGTCCAACGCCTTTCTGACTGTCAGATAACCGTGAGATGGCCACTACGAACAACCCGTGTTCAAGATAAACAGCATCACTAGGAACTAAGTAGGTCAGTAGATAATGCCAGGTCAAAGCTGCTCCACGTGGTTATTTCTATGCTCCCTTAAGGCCAATCCCACCCAAAATAGTTCCAAAAACGGCCACCATGTTGTGCTTCAAAAATGAGCTGATCTTGAATTACTTATTCTCCTCCAAAAATCAACCGATTTTCATTCTGAAAACGGCTATGTATTCTGTAGCTCTAGGTTCTCTACTGTAATTTTTATTTTTAAAATTTAGAAAACTCATCTTCAAATTTCCAAAAATTTGTTTTTCAGCTACCGAACTAGGCATTGCTCTGTGTACAGAACATTTTTCAAAATCAAAATCTGATGATTATGACGGTCATAATCCTTTGAGAGAGCTGTCAGCTCCCCCTTGTCATGTTGAAGGAGCTTCTCGGTGCAAACGAATGGCTGGTCGTACAATGCTCGGGTGGTCTAAAAAAATTCTTTAGTCCAAGATCAATTTATAAAAGTTAAAAGAACCATGCCCTTCTATCAAGAGTTTTCGAGCTACGGCGTTCGGAACATTTCAACCCATATTTTCCGTACTTCGCCCTTTCCTTAGTTACCATGTACCAAAATTGATGAAATTTGGTTTGCAGGTCCCATTTGGGGTCTAGTTGGTCCGCAAAGCTCCGGTTAATGTCAGTCATTCCTAACAGGTGAAAAATAGGGGTTGAAATCTCCAGGACGCCGTTACCTCGAATTTTTTTGCGTTTTTAAATAGTTCTTGAACTTGGGAGTATTTTTTTAGACCCGTCCGGATCATTGCACGTCCAGCTGTTCGTTCACAGTGAGGCCCCGAATTTGCAACGACAGGCTTCGTCAACAGGAGGGTGAATCAAGTTGTATACATTCAGCCCAGATATCATTGCTAGGGATCACCTGATTATAATCACGGATGGCTGTATGAAATGGAGTTGGTTGTTCTGTGATATTATTCCATTTTGAAAAATGATCGCTCTTTTGGATTTTGTTGATATGTACTTTTGCAACAAACGATGAAGTATTATTGGGTAAATTATTACACGACGGTTTATTATACTATCTACACAGAAGGGGCATCTATACAGGTAAATTATTACACAACGGTTTATTATTTACCTTACGCTTCATGAATAACTACAAATAATGAGTTAATTATTGAGTCCCGCGCATTTGTATGAAACTTTAATTCCCGGGCTGACTCCAGTACTCCATTTAGGGCTTTCCTGGATGGAGCTCGAGGGCTCGAGGGTATTGACCACAGAAAACAGTGATCTACGCAGAAGGGGCATCTGTACAGGTAAATGATAAACCGTTGTGTAACAACCTGCAGCGTTTTTTATTGCATTTACGGATTCTACATATACCTTGAAACGGAAACTATCAAATTTTGAGGAGTGTGGGGGGGGTCATTTTTTTTTTTTTCCCCCATTCGCGTTAGGTACTGAAAATAATAAACCAAAATCATAATTATTTAAATCAAATGGGGGACAGCTGAACATCAGTGGCCTGGACAAATGTAACTTCGTTGTGGACGCCAAGTGATACACGTCAAGATATTTGAGAAGGATGAAACGTTTTGGCAAAACGAGATTCTCCCAAAACTGAAAATTTTTTATGAGAAATGTTGGCTCCCATAGAGAACTGATCCAAGACTTTGCCGGTCTATGCCCATAAGAGAGCTCAAACCAGAGGAACGATGCGCTCCGTAGACCAGACACGACACGGAACCAACAACTTGTCTCTGAACAACTTGATGTCTGAAAGGCAAACTGGCAGTGGGAATTTCCGTTTTGGAGGACATAATTTTTTTTTTTTAACGCAATCACGAATCCAAGGCTTCGATACCTTCCGGCTGTGAGGAAGCAAAAATACACGAAAAACGCTGCAAATCCCTGCACAACGGTTTATTATTTTGTACAGAATACCCTTCTGTTACAGATCACAGCACTCTGTATAGATAACCCGTCTATATCATATGTACTAGTCTATACATACTATGTGGATCGCAGACCCTCCGTAGGTTAGTACCTAACCCCGTACTCGTTACTAGGTACCTACCTAAATCACGAGTTAAATGCTAAAATAATTCTGTCGATGACAAACAGTAACTAAAACGGCAAAAAGAAACGAAAATAATGAAGTTCTAAAGGAAAATTGTTGATGTGGAGTGAAATAGATGCCCCTTCTGCGTAGATCACTGTTTTCTGTGGTCAATACCTCTAATGAACCGTTGTGTAATAACTTGCCCATCAATAATACTTCAACGGTTGTTCAAGTTGCAAAAATACCGATCAAAAAAATCCACCCCCTTCTTGGTAGATGAACTGTTGTGTAATAATTTGCCGTTGTGTAATAATTTACCGTTGTGTAATAATTTACCCATCAATAATACTTCAACGTTTGTTCAAGTTTCAGAAGTACCTACCAACTAAATCCAATAGTCCATCACTTATCAAATGAAATAATATCGCAGAACAACCAACTCGACTTCATACAGCCATCCTTGATTATAATTAGGTGCTCCCTAGTGATGATATCCGGGCCGGATTTATACCGTTTGATTCAAGATCGTGTTGACTTTAGCTTCGTTCTCAGTGTGCGTTCTGCCAGTTCCGAACGGTTCTGGGCAAGCGCAGTCGAGTTTTGTCGTTCGCAGTGCCAGAACGCCCAGTTCCGGAACGCCGAGAACGCCGAGTTCTGCGTTCGCAGTGTTTTGCGAATCCAGTTCCGAACGGTTCTGACAGTCCCCGATTTTTGTTGGAACTGTCAGAACTGGAACTCAAGAACGTAGGTGACGCATGCGCACACAGGTTATTCCACTTCCAGTTCTGAAATCGTTCGCAGTGCAGAACGCGGTTCCTCAAGTTCCGGAACGCCCCGGGATTTTCCATCCCAGTTCTTATGAGTTCGAGAACTGTCAGAACGCCCACTAAGAACGAACCTTAAGCTTTTTGGTGCACGCGAACGGCTGGACGTACAGTGCTCCGAGTGGTCTCAAAAAATTGTTTGGCTCAAGACAAATTTAATAACGTAAAAAAAACCCAGTCATGCAGCATGACTTAATGAGCGAATTTTCAAAGAAATATTCGAATTAATGGCTATGGTTTTGAATAAAGGAAAACTTCTTCCTCCTACTGTTAGTACCTAAATTGAATAATTTGAAATAGATTTTTTCTTTCGTCTTCCTTCTAGTAATACGTGGGCCGGTACTTGTCTATCTATGAAGGTATCATAACAATTATATGTCAAATGGGAAATTCAAGGAGTTGTACTAATCGTTTGCCTCCCCCTTTTTTGCTTCGAACTCTCGTCTTCAATTAATACTTCTCACATTTTTCAATCTGACCACTCTAAGGGGGTGGGGGGGGGGGGGGGTAAGAGTTTAAAGATTATCCTAGTTTTGGGTAATTTTTGCGCACTTTAAATGCTCTAATTTAAGAACGGATTTAGATATCTAAAATCCGATTTCACCATCGTGTTCAGCGTGCAAAAACCTTTAAAATGAGGGGTCACTTGTTAGAAAATAACATTTTGGGGATTTTTGGGTAATTTTTGCGCACTTTAAATGCTCTAATTTGAGAACGGATCAAGATATCTAAAATCCGATTCCACCATCGTGTTCAGCGTGCAAAAACCTTTAAAATGAGGGGTCACTTGTTGGAAAATAACATTTTGGGGATTTTTGGGTAATTTTTGCGCACTTTAAATGCGCCAAAACCCTCCTTAGAGTAGGCCAATTTCGCCCATCTTCGAACTTAGCCTTTCGATTGCCAAGATAGATTTTTTGTGCAAATTTGAGCTGTTTATCTCAATTCTATCGAGAGTTATCGTCTGGAGTGACACATATATATATATATATATACATATAAAAAAGTGTTAAATTTCAGGAATCGTTTTAGAATGGTCTGAAACGGATTTCTATGAAGAAAATTTCCAAAAATTTATATTATTTAAATTTCGAAGCCATTGCAATAGCTTCATTTTCTTTGAAAATTCGCTAAAACCATACCCTTCTATCGAAAGTTTTCGAGATACGGCGTTCTGAAAATGTCAACCCCTATTTCGAACCCCTTAGAGATGACTGACAGTAACGTCGAGCTTCGAGGACCAACTAGACCCCGAACGGAACCTAAAACCCGAATTGCATCAATTTTTTTCATGGTAACTAAGAAAAGTGGTCAGTACGGCGGACAGACAGACATTTTTTTTATTCTACATACCTTGAAACGTAAACCATCAAATTTTGAGGGGGGTTAGCATTTTTTTTTTCATGTTCGATTCCAATGGTTCATTATTGAAAAATAAATAATAAAACAAAAGGAAGTGCGCTGATTGATGAGAACGGTTAGCAGGGCTACCTGTGGAGACTATTTTCCAACTGAGGATCCTGTAGATTTAGTAATTTCCCAGGCATTCTAGATTCTACTATTTGCCTAGGAGATCTAACTCAAAAAACAAATTATCTAAGGATTTCTCCAATCTTACTAGTAGGCATTTGAGTTTCTACTAACCTTTCCAAGGCCAAAATTGATGTGGCGATATTCTCTTCGTGGTGACCTTCTTTATAAGCCTTGATGTAAAAAAAAAAATCAAGCGCCCTAAGGGCTTTTTAGTTGCTTCAGCGTGAAGAAACGGCACCCGAGCACTAGATAATTCGCTACGTAAATCTTCTCTGGCCACATTTGAGATGTTCATTAAATCGGTCCCTGGCTGGAGCACAAGGGTCGACCCCTTCACAAACGAATTCTCGCTTCACAGTGCTGCAGGTCGGTCGTCGGTATCCGACAGCGTTTAAATATAATTAGGAAACTGTTTTATCTTATGTTCACGATAAATAAAGCGACTACTGCAATGCAATTCCAATCCAAAGAGTTCCACAAACGCACAAACGACAAAGACACAAGACACAAGTGATGACTGATGAGTAAATTACCGGGTGAAAACACACCAACACAGTGCTGCCAGGATCACAAGCTGAACGTAGTTATTAGTTCTGGTTTAAGCCACTCGATGCGCCCCTAACAGAAACACATTAGGTAGAACGTTATATACAAAGTTATGTATATTTATATTAATTTATTAACGTTACATACAATCAGTGTGAAACCAGCATTACGTAGGTATTTCGTCTACCTAGTCCTAGATGTTAATAAGTTGTTATTATAAGAATTCACGTCGTTTCATTTAAATTTTGTATTCCTTTTTGTAGTTAATTCACACGATGTACCTAATAGTCACCCACACACAGGCGCTTCCCTGAGGGTTCCACAAATTATACCTACACCCAGATTTCCTTTGCATAAAAATATGTTGAAAACTTATTTCGCTATTATGTATTTGTAATGTCTTTATGTAATAATGTGGAAAAAAAGGAAATTTGAATTAGATTATGTTGCATAAATGACAATGCGATCGATAGAACCAATAATATATTAATCAACAAAGGCGAACATGCTCATCTCACATACTTCAAGTTAGAACTGTAGTCCCGTTCATTCAACGTCCCCTTCCACCATCTCTTCATAGCCCTGGCCCCGACATAGTGGACACTGACTGTGTAGTCACACAACATCTCCCCCCTTATGCATCAAAGACCTTCTTGGGTATTCGAATGCGCGTTGATCGTCGAAGTCCAGGAGGTGAAGAGACTGGGGCAGCCGGATCCCCAAGTACACCCGATTCCAAGGAACTGCTTCTATCCTCAATTTTCCCATTACTTTCAGATTCACTACGGGCTTCCGATGCAGGAGAGTCCCCATCGTTCTGTGAATCTTGAGGTGTCCTGAGGGGCTGGTCCAAACTGAAGGGAACCAGGTTAGCGCGGTTTCTCCTCAATGTGTTTGTTTCGGTTCTGACTGCATAAGAGCGAGGTTGCGGCAATTTAGCAGCGACAACTCCAGGCTTAGCCAAATCACGGACCCAAACATCCTCACCAACCTTCAGTTCTGGAAGAGTTCGAGCGTTATGAGCCCTATCATAATTATTTGCAATCCTTTGCCGTCTGTTTTCTTCTTTTCTCATGATTTCCTGCCTGGAAGGAAGCCGAGGGTCAAGATGTTTTTCCAGACTTGGAATAACATCTCGCAGACGGCGATTCATACACAGCTGAGCAGGAGTATGGCCATTTTCCAGTTCTGCATTTCTGTACGCAAGCAATCCCAGTTGGTAGTCATCCTCCTTCGTGATAATGCTCTTAACAATTTTAACTCCTGCTTCAGCGAGTCCATTTGACTGCGAGTGCTTTGGGCTACTAGTTACCAGACGAAACCCATAATTTCCCGCGAAATTTGCGAACCTGGTAGATCTCCAAAATGGTTCAAACTGACTACCACAATCTGTCATCAGAATTTGTGGGATTCCATGTCTGGCCATAACTGATGAGAGTTTATGGATTATAGAATCCATAGTTAAATTTTTTAGCTCCTCAACCTCAGGGTACCTAGAGAATCTGTCAATAACCAGTAGAAACCATTTTCCTTTAGCTTTGAAGAGGTCTGCTGATGCACTTTCCCATGCACGGCTCGGGAACTCGATTTGAAGTAGGGGTTCCTTGCGATTTGGTCTTGTGATGGCACATTCTGGGCAATTGAGGATCAGCTCTGTGATTTGCTGTGTTATAACTGGCCACCAAACAGTATGTTTAGCTCGGGAACGGCATTTGGTAATTCCAAGGTGCCCCCTATGTAGTGCCTTTAGGACTCGAATCCGTGATTTCGATGGGATGACAATTCGATCATTCATCAGCAGAAGATCATCACAAATGGAAAAAAATTGTCTTTTCTCATAGTAAGGAATCAACTTATGGGAGATCTGATTTCGTTCTGGCCACCCATGTTGCATGAACTCCTTCACTGCATTGCACTCTGGGTCTAACAACTGCTCTGCCGCTATCTGCTGATCATAATTCCTCTTGTGATCCTCCACCACTACATTAATGTACAACTCAGCCTCGTTTGACAATTTATAGTCCGAAGGGGTAGCAGAGTGATCTGGCTGGCGAGACAAGAAATCAGCAGTGACCAATTTTTTCCCTGGTACATGCACAATCCTGAAATTATATCTCATCATTCGGAGGCGGAATCGGAGGAGCCTTGGTGACAAATTGTCTAGAGGAATGTTGGAGAATATAGGTATCAAGGGCTTGTGGTCGGATTCAAGAGTGAACTCTAAGCCCACTACATAATCTTCGAGCCTTTGGCAGCACCAGACAGAAGCAAGTGCCTCCTTTTCAATCTGGGAGTAGCGGACTTCGGTGGGAGAAAGAGTTCGCGATACGTAGGCCACTGGTCTCAATCCATTTTCATATTGCTGAAGAAGTGCTCCCCCAATTCCATAAGCAGAGGCATCTGCTGTAACTACAGTTTCGCGAGATGGGTCAAATACAGCCAGAACTGGAGCTGAGGTGAGAGTTTGTTTCAATTTTTTGAATGCAGCCTCTTGAGCTGCTCCCCAAACATAGTGGTTATCATGTTTCAATAGCTCATTCAAGGGGCTCAGAAGTTCAGACCGTTGAGGAATGGCATTTGACAGGAAATTAACCATTCCCAAAAGACTCTGGAGTTCTTTTAGGTTTTTCGGGGCCTCAAGACTGGTGATGGCCTTGACTTTGTCAGGGTGAGTGTGAATGCCATCTCCATCAACCAGATGGCCTAAAAATTCAATACGAGTTTGTCCCAATCTCGTTTTGTTTTTATTGAGAGTCATTCCCGTATCCTCAAGTTTCCTCAAAACCCCTTCAAGCCTACCATCATGTTCCTCCTTAGTAGCGCCAAAAATAAGAACATCATCCATATGGCAAATCACACCATCACAGCCCTCAAGAATTTCCTGCATGCGTCGCTGAAAATGCTCTGGGGCGGAACTGACACCAAATGGGAGGCGGTTGAAACAGAATCTCCCATACGGAGTAATGAAAGTAGTCAAAGGGCGGGAAGATTTGTCCAACTCAATCTGATGAAATCCAGATTCCGCGTCGAGCTTGGAGAACACCTTAGCCTTAGCTAGGAGGCTGAGTGAGTACATCACATCAGGAATTGGATGAAATTCACGACGGACACAAGAATTGAGTTGTCTCAGGTCAACACAGAGGCGAACATCTGTTTTATTGTTCCGGGTTTTCTTTGGTACTACTACCAAAGGAGAGCACCACTCGGTAGGGTGGGTCACTTTAGAAATCACTCCTCTCTTCTCCATTTCCTCCAGCTTCTGTTTAACAGCTGACCGAAGAGGTATTGGGATACGTCTTGGTGATGAAATAGCCACAGGGGTACTACCTTCCTTCAGTTGTATCTTGCAGGCGCCTGGAATTTTCCCAAATCCCGAAAATAATTTAGGGTATCTCCTAGCTATTTGTAGATAAGAATTATTCTCTTTAGGAGATTCTTCTATTTCCTGGATCCTGGCTATCAAATGCAGTTTCTCGAGTGCATCCCTTCCCAAGAGTGGTCTCTGTAAACCCTCAATGTAATAAACTTTTTGCAATATGGAGTTATCCTTGTAGGAAAGTTCAACACATCTAGTTCCTACAACGTTGAGTCTGGACCCATCTGCTGTTGAGAGAGAGGTTTTTGAGCTATCGAGAATTTCCTTAGTTCCCTCTACATAGGAAGCAGGCAGAGCTGTCACGTCACTGCCAGTGTCAATTTTAAATTTGACACGTTTGTTGTCAACCCAAACAGTGGCTCCCCAGTCGTTACAGGAAGAACTGTTAATTGCACAAACTGAGCCTGATGAGTCGGAATCGAATGTAAGGTTCTGATCAATCTCATTGACCTTCTTGGGGTCTGATGACCGAGTTTTCTTGCATGCTCTGGCAAAGTGTCCCTTAGTAGAGCAGAGACGACACTCAGCATTCCTTGCAGGGCACTGATTACGTTCATGAGGGCCAAAGTGGCAAAATGAACAAATTTTAGAGTTTGGAGGCTTCTTCGGATTCCATTTCACCCTATCCACGCTCCCCTGTCCATTTGAGAAGTTAGCTGAACTACTAGGCTGTAAAGACTCTTGCTGTTTGTGAATTTCCTCTGATTGCTTGGCCATCTGCACTGTCAAATCTAGTGTCAATTCTTGATTAAGTTGCATTTTTTCACTGAGTTTCTTGTCCAAGATTCCAACAACAATCCTATCTCTAATGAGGTCCTCTTTCAAATTCCCATATTTACAATGTTCAGCAAGAGTATAGAGATCTGTAATAAAATCAGCAACAGGTTCCCCGATGGTTTGAACTCGACTATTGAAACGAGCTCTTTCAAAAATAACGTTCAGTTTAGGAGCAAAATACGTATCGAATTTCTCCAGAACGGTCTTGTAAACTTTTAGTTGTTCCTCAGTCAACCCTAGTTGAGGTAGAACGTCGTCAGCCTTATCCCCCATCAGGTAAATCAATGTGTTGACCTGCTCTTCTTCAGTGCTACTATGAAGTTGAGATGCCATACGAAATCGTTCAAACCTTCTCTTCCACCTAGGCCAGTCCCCGGGAGAAGAGAAATCAAATGGTTGAGGGGCCGCAATATTATAGGCGGAAACCGAATCCATGACTTGGTAGATAGCAACCCAGAGTTGGAACAGAAGATAACAGAGTTGAACTCACCGAATTCCCCGCAGCAAGATCTCAAACAAAACTAAAACTCACTAGGTTTTACCGCTGCCACCATGTTGCATAAATGACAATGCGATCGATAGAACCAATAATATATTAATCAACAAAGGCGAACATGCTCATCTCACATACTTCAAGTTAGAACTGTAGTCCCGTTCATTCAACGTCCCCTTCCACCATCTCTTCATAGCCCTGGCCCCGACATAGTGGACACTGACTGTGTAGTCACACAACAGATTATGATTAATATTAATCACAACATTATAAATCACTGTGAAATCAACATTTTGTAGGTATTTCACCTACCTAGTTCTAGATAATTATGATTATTTATAATAGTATTAGATTAATTTTATTTATAATATTAATCTATGACTAATATAACTAATATTAATCTATCTAGTATTAATATTAATCTTGGACTAACTACTAAGATTAATATTATTTATGATATTAATCTAGGACTAGGTAGGTGAAATGCCTACATAATGTTGATGTCACCCCCGGCAATGTACAGCAAAATCGACAAAACCAAAGCCATCAACAACAATCGAACAAATCCATGTCCACAGATGTCGTCAAGTCTGGGCAAATAAACATCTTGTGTCTGTGGTTTTGTTGTTGGTTTTTTTTTTTTAAGTTGTTTTGGTCGGTAGGAAATAGGAAAGAAGGGATGGGACATCGAAAGAAAATATCGATATCGATGTCGATATTTTGTAGACAGCATCGATAACGATGTTTTATGAAGCCAAAACATCGATATTTTCGATATCGATATCGATATCCCTCTTCTGCGCGTTTCTAGGAGTGTACCTTCAGAACGTTTGTTTTCTGAAACTGGCAACATTTTGACGCCCCAGCTAGTGATGGGCGAAACGAATGATTTCAATATCGAATACCAAGTATTCGAATGATTTTGATAATCGAATGATCATTCGAATGATTTCATTCAAATGTGGAGGGAACACCCACCGCCATTTTGAACTTGTGAATTTTTGAATTATGATTTTAATCTGTATCTAGTGGTGTTCAGTATTTCTTGAGTTTAGTGCAATCTTTCTACCAAATAGTGTGTTTTGTCATGTTCAGATTTAAGAAGAACAAAAAATAAATAAACAACGAAATGATGATGAGGTAGGTGTACGAAATATAATATACTTATCGTAAATTTATAAGACGTTCAGTATTTTTTAATTCCTCTTTTTATACAAACGATCTCGGTATTGTGATTTAAATTCTTCTAGGTATCTACCTACCTACCTACAAGTATTGAAAAACAACTTAGGTATAATGATGTTCAGCATTTTTATATAGTAGGTACCATAATTTGTTGCATTACCATGAGTTTTTAATTTTGTTCATAATAAAGTTTACAAATTTTCGAACTTCGTTTTCCATGTAGTTAATAATTAATAAGCCTATATTTTACTATTCAAAATGTATGTAAGGTATTCAAATAGGTATGTAAGTGGATGGATTATTATTATTATCAGCCAGTTAAAAACATGATTTATTTAGATTAGGTACCTGATTATTAATTTAGTAGCCGATTGGAAAAAATAAAATAAAATAAAACTTCCTACTTGGAAAATAAGTAACGTAATAATATAGGATTTATATTGAATAAAAAAAATTTAATTAACTATTTGATACTGACATTAGAATAGAAAATTCAGGAATATATAGGTAAAATATAACTTGATTTTTCATTGATCTTACTTAGTTACACGGATGAAGCTCGTTTCATTCGAATGATTCGTTTGCATCATGAAAAAGGAGTGGGAAAACCTCCAACAGATCCGAATGCAAAACAACCAAAGGCAGAACAGATGCTAAAGTATTCGAATGAAAAATAACCAATGGAATGGGATAGAGTTCGGATGAAAGTCTCAGCTATGGTTGTTCTGTGACAGTAGGTACTTGGGCATTCGCATTGGTCACAGGTTCTCTTGTCGCAGTTCCATCCTCCTGTATCTTGAGCTTCGCGAAGATACCGCTAGTTTCGCTACAATACGAATGCGAAAGTATTCGAATACTTGAAATCTCACATCCGAATATCCGAATGAATTGAATAATCGAATGCCGCATTCGATTATTCATTCGAATTGCCCATCACTAGCCCCAGCGCAATAGGCTGAAAGCAGAAAATCTGATTGTTTTCCTCCAATCACTCGACGAAGAGTTATTTTTCTAATCAAGTACGTATATATTTCAGATTTGGAATGTTTTTGGTTTATTATTTTCAATAATGAACCATTGGAATCGAGCATGAAAAAAAAAATTCTTACCCCCCCTCAAAATTTGATGGTTTACGTTTCAAGGTATGTAGAATCCAAAACTGCAATAAAAATATTTCTGTCTGTCCGCCGTACGCCGTACGGGCCACTTTTCTTAGTTACCATGAAAAAAAATTGATGAAATTCGGGTTATAGGTTCGGTTCGGCGTCTAGTTGGTCCTCAAAGCTCGACGTTACTGTGAGTCATCTGTAAGGGGTTCAAAATAGGGGTTGAAATTTTCAAAACGCCTATACCATTTTTTTACGTAAATATTTTTACGGTTTTAAATAGTTCTTGAACTTGCGAGTTTTTTAAGACCATCCGGAGCATCGTACGTCCAGCCGTTCGTTCACAGTAAGGCCCCGAAGTTTGCACCGACAGGCATTTTCGACTCCAGTGTGAATGAAATTGTATACAATTCAAACCAAATCTCGTAACCAGAGACGCGCCCACAATAGGAATTTGTGAATACGGCCAATCATTGGTAGGGATCACCTGATTATATTGGCGGAGTATGAAGTCGAGTTGGTTGTTCTGTGATATTATTTCGCTTGAAAAATGATGGCTCTTTTGGAGTTTGTTGGTAGGTAGTGAAACTTGAACAAACGTTGAAGTATTATTGATGGGTAAATTATTACTACGGTGAATCATTACTCAACGGTAAATTATTACACAACGGTTCATTATACCATCTACGTAGAAGGGGCTGGAGTTTGTTGGTAGGTACTTTTGCAACTTTTTCCACTCCTCATCAACAATTTCTTTTCAGAACTTCATCATGTGTGTTTCTTTTTGTTAGGTACTGTTTGTCATCGGCAGAATTATTTTAGCAACATTTAACTCGTGATTTAGGTAGGTACCTAGTAACGAGTACGGGGTTAGGTACTAACCTAAGGAGGGTCTGCGATGTACATAATATGCGTAGAATAGTACATATCATGTTATATAGACGGGTTATCTATACATAGAGCTGTGATCTGTAACAGAAGGGTATTCTGTACAAAATAATAAACCGTTGTGCAGGGATTTGCAGCGTTTTATTTTTAGTTTGTAAATGACTGAATTCGGAATAAAATGTTTCTGTTTCTTTCTTTTTTTTTTTTACTCAAATATTTCTGAAAATGAAAATAAAGTCATTGATGAAGTGAGCACTTTTGAGTATTTTATGACCTGTAAGAAGAAGGAGTAACATGTGGATCAAGCAAGAGTGGGGAGGGGATCCAAGACGCAAGAGGTGGTTGAAAGGTGTTTTCTGCCGATTTATCGGACTATAACATCGATATATCGATGTTATCGAATGTGAGTCATCGATGGCGAAAAATCGGAATATCGAAGTAAAACATCGATGTTTCGATAATATCGATTTCGATGTCCCATCCCTGAAAGTACCTAATCGGTTCCTCAATATTCAAGTGTAAAATGTACGTAGAATCGGATTTTGAAATCGGGTTGACATGTGTCGGTTTTCACTGGGAGAGGATGAAATGGATCAGCAAACATGTTAAAGGTCAGTTGACTCAAAACTCACTAAGCATTTTTCCTGATTGATTTTATTGTACCTACAAACCTTACGGAGGTGTGGTTAGCTACAAAACGTCGTAATTCTGTTTCACGGTCATTCTGATTGAACTGCAAGGATATTTTGCACTTGTTCCCTGCATACAGGTATCTCGGAAGTGAGTTGGAACTTCACATTTTGAAAGAATTCAAGTGCGGACTTAGCCTTTCAGCTCGTGTCTTTCTCAACATGATTCTGTTGGGCCCTTTTATGATTGCATGTTTTTTCCGATACAGTGGAATTCAGTAAGTGGGTGCAAGATAGGGTTGCCATACGTCCCGGTTTACCGGGACATGTCACCAGTTTATAAACGTAGTCCCGGTCGTCCCAGTAGGCCCATCAAGTGTCCCAGTCGAGTAGAATTTCCAAGTTCGAGTGCAGGTCAAAACAAAAATAAGGGTCGCTGGCGGTGGATAAGGAGGAGGATATTTTCACAAATAGATTCCCAGTAGACCAAAGATCGAAATCGGCTTCACATCGATACGGTGGAAAGCATCATTCAGTGCAAATACAATTTCAGCATGACTTGTTCTGATTTTCACAAATACGTTATGGGGAAACCGGAGCTCTTGAAGCAAGTCAAGAAGACGGAAAAATATAAGAACACTTGAATCGTTTTTGAAAACATTATGAAAGTTTAAGTTCCTGTTGAAGTGAAATCTATGTCATGAGTTCTAAGTCATTTCCTACTTCATAAATAATTCTACCTGAATAAACATACCTACCTAGCCCAAAAACTGTTTCTTTATTAGATATAATAAATATATTCATCTGTTTGTGTCCCGGTGAGTACCTAGACTATTATGGCAACCCTAGTGCAAGATGACAAAATGAAAACTGAAAATATGAATGGGAACGTCATAAGTCTTAGCGACGCCTTATTATTTGAACGATTTGTCGAATCCTCCTTTTGGTTTATTATTCTGCGAATAAGTAATACACCTATGTATTCGCTCAGCAAAATGTTTTTATAACCCCCTCAAAAATTCTTTTTTTCGGTTTTGAGGTGCGTAGGTTTCAAAAATGCTGTGTCCGTCCGCCGTATCATCCATATCTATACTTTATTTTCGGTCTAAAAAATTCGCTGTTCTGCACACAGGCTTCATTTGGGCCCTAGTTGTCTCCCGAAATTTTGCAGCCCGATCGGAATATACCCAGGGGGGTTATGGGTGAAAAATGGGCGTAAAAAATGGTTTTTTGGTGTTTTAGTAACACGAGCTTGTGAGGTATCGTTTTCAATGTTTTTTAGGACGAGGAGACCGAATATGAAGTCGATTTTGACCAACGAGCGAAAACAAAGTTTCCGGCTGAAATGTACCTACCCTAAATTCTGTTCTAAAATCGCCGTTTTTCCGCCCACAGTTTGGGAACACATTTGGGCCCTAGTTGTGCTCCGAAGCTCGGAAGTCCGATCGGAAAACACCCAGAGTTGTTATGGGGGAAAATGGTTGTAACATTAGGGTTTTCGAGTTTTTTTTTGAGGTTTTAGTGAACTTGAGCTTGTGGGGTATCGTTATCCATGTTTTTTAGGGCAAGAAGACAGAATATGAAGTTGATTTTGACCAAACAGTAAAGAACTGAGGTTGTAACGAAGGTTCAGTGCCCAAAATTAATTTTTTGTGGGTCAAAAACTTGGGAAATATTCTGAAATCATCATAAACTTGTACCTATAAATAACCTTAGAAGTAGTATCAACAGGTGAATCGAGACAATCAAATGGCACTATCAACGATCAAAGGCGATTTATCCAAAACAGAAGAGCCTAATGCGTGTTTTTCGGGACTAAAATTGGAGGAAACCATTAAAAAAATAGCTATTTCAATAATTACTTATTGAAATACAACAAATGAACTGCTAAAATTTCTGATTTCTGTAGGTCGAGTAAAATTAAAAAAAACCCATGTGACAAGGACTTTGCAGCGTTTTTAAATTGTTTTTGTTTTTGTTGTTTTGGATATTCCATTAATTATCTGGAAGTCGCTTGCATCACAGCAAGCTGGTTCCCCGTGGGGGAGTAAAAATCTGTGGTTTTGGTTACTGGTTCTGTGCTCATCCCGGGTTACTATCAACATATACCTTTACAGACAACTCCTCTAATCCAAATTCCCAGGTCTGATAGACCTGGATAAAGTTATCAGATCTACATAATCGTACAAAGAGGTTCTCAACAGGGGGTTGTGTCACAAGGCCACTTGGGCTACTGCTCCGGCACCCAGAAACACTAGGAGTAAAAACAAAACTCCGTTGTTCAGTTGGCATTTGGATTTCCCTCCAAACCCCCTTACCATTGGTAACCCTTGGGTTACTTGAGGCCACTTTATCATTTTTTAAAGGATTCTTTAGGTAATAAGATAGCAATCGACCTGAGAATTTTATACAAGATAGGTACACGTCTTACGCACCTAGTGCTTTCTCCAAATTCATCCTCGGATGGATATCAAAAAAGAAAATAAATATTTAAAACTGGCCCGAGTTCCCCCGCATTGCAGGTTACTTGAGCCACCTCTTGTTTTTCCACTAAAAACCAGGAAAATCAGACGTTAGGCTCATATTACCCCACATTTCTTGAGTCTAGTGTTTTTATATCACTACAAAAAGTACAAAAACAATTCTTTTAATGGTTTTAGAGGCGAAAACTAGGGAAAGCTTTTCTGGCTGACTGACAAGCCACTGGCGATTTCTTTGAGGGCGTCCTCAAGTTGCTCCGTCGTGTAGTTGGCGTAAGTACGGCCACCAACCTTTCTCTTATATTTACGGGGCATACCTGTAACAAACCGTTTGATTACATTAGGGAATAACTATGAAACTAAAACCACGTTTTCAGCTCAAAAACTCTTGACACTTTCGAAAAAGTGATGTGGCTCAAGTAGACCCATTCTTCGCCCATTCTGTGTTTATGAAGAAATTAAAAACTAACTAACCACTACTTCCAAAAGAGCTATATACAGTCGTAATCGTCGATTAATTACGCACGAAACCGATAACTTACTTGGGATGCAGGAAAACGGAGAGACGGGCAGCAAGGGAGACATATTTTTGGTCTCAAAAAGCTGCGAAATTGACAAAACACAATAACAGAGATAACACCAGATAACAACGCGTCAGGAGGTCCCAACAAACGAGATTCGGTAGAGCTACATGTCTGCTACCTAGCGGGACCAAGCAGAGCTAATTCCGTTCAGAAATATGGCCGCACTTCGCGCTTAAACTTGAAATCCTGGGTTGGTTTCTCTGGCTATGGAATGGAAATTCTATGGATATTCAATATTATAGTAGAGCATCCATGGTGTGCTCCATAGACCAAGTATGTTATTGGAGTAAAGCGACAGTAGTTGATGTCCTGCAATTGAAATAGAAACCTAGGCTCCTGGAACTGGCAGGTAGGTTCTGGGTCCTGGGACCTATTGTCGCCATGGCAACTGAGAAAAGTGGCCCATCCGCGCATGCTCAGTCGAGTAAAAATGTTGTTCGCCACACCCACTTTGGGCCCCTGTCCCCAAAATCTGATTTCTACTCCAAAATCGTTCGTTTTCACAATCTATTCCATTCCTTCGATTCAATTTATTGTTGTTGTTGTTTTTCTTGAGGGTGCCGCGAAGAAACACTCTTCATGCCCACAGTGGTGGTTAGAGGTTGCGTTTTTTCTTCTTGTACATTCGATTCAATTTGCCATCTCCGTACGAGATGCTTCTTCGTCTTCTAATTTGTGTTTGTTGTCTCGTGAATTATATTCGCTTTCTCTGTTGAGTCAGTTGTCAGTTTTTAATTTTTTGCATCAAATGGTGCATGTTTTGCGTTCTTCCGGTTCTGATAGATTCGTATTCGTTGTGCATAAGTGCATTTTATCCTGTGTGCTGTTTATGGTCTTGTGGATTGATCGGCGTCCTAACACACAGATAGCTACCCAGCTTCAAGTCAATAGCTTCTCCATTCAAGTACGTACGGGCCGACGGGTCATTGTTTTGTTGTATTTTAGTTTAATCTATTTTTATAACACATGAATTCTGTGGCTAATTTGCAGTAGATATTGGACGTTTTCGAACGACGATAGTGTTGATTGAAAGAGAAGCTTTGCTGAATATCACTCAATCAGTAAATAGGAAGGGTGTTGTTGCCTTGGGGTATTTTGTAGACAAATCTGTTGGTTTTGTGTTCTGGTTTGGTGCCCCACCGTATCTTTATCCACTTCATTTGCTTTGACTGAACTTTGCCGTCCCAGTTTCCTTCTATGTGAATATGTCTACTTCTGGAAATAACTGTGTGAATCTTGTATGAACAAGTTTACCATGATAAATCAATATTAAACAAATTGGTTTTGCCAACAAAAGTGTTACTTTTACCAGTCCTGACATCACCTATGTCCGAAGTAGCTCCGTCGGAATCACATTGGGGTCTGAGACGATGTAACAGAAGCAGATATTCATCAGGATGGAATCCGAGACACTTGTTCAAACACGAAGTCGATGTTTTGTTTATCACCAAAAAACGACTCTGGGGTTGGAGATCAATTGGCTGGGACATGAGCCTACTAACTAATAAAAACAACCTCCAATGAGAAAAAACCACCATTCTTTGGACATGACTTGAACACCAAAATCTGTCATTTGTCCCGCTGTGCGCAGGCCTACTCACATACAGCCTGCCCACCGATAAAGTGTGCATCCTTCAAGCAGTCGATTCCTTGGATCAAAACGTACAAAAAAGCTCTCTGAGAATTTTTTGAAAAACGCTTAGTTTTGAGTGACAGCCATTTCAAGTTTTTGCATGGCTTTTCGCTGTTTTCGCCTTTATGACCGTGTGCGTCCGTTAATATTCGTTCTACAGAAAATCTAAGGGTACGGTTGGAAAGAACGGGAGAAAACCTAAAAGATGAGCACAACTAAAGGTACGTTATTGAGTTTACAGTGGCTAAAATTACGGATAAGTATGAGCGAAAGGAAATGTTCAGTTTTTGTGTTTTCAACCTCTAACCGGCCACCCAAAGCCGCACCATTTCGAGGAAAAACTTCTCCAGAATCACAGGTTTCCGATGGCGATATCGTTTTTTTTTATGATTACTTCAAAGCTTGTCTCAGAAATTACAGTTTTACCTGGAGAATAAGGATGCAGTCGCTTGGCGAACAGCATTGAAAGAAATTTCAAGTTTTGGAGAGAAGGAGAAGGTTTTCCTTCCACAGTGGAAAATTGAGGTTTTAACGAAGTTTCAGCCTTAAATTTACGTTACATTTTGGTCTAAAATCGTCGTTCTTCCGCACACAGTTTGGGTCCCCATTTGAGAACACTTTTGGGTGCTAGTTGTGCTCCGAAACAGCAGCCCGATCGGCATACACCCAGGGGTGTTATGGGAGAGAAATGGGTGTAAAAATAGGGATTTTTGAGGTTTTAGTGTACATGAGCTTGTGAGGTATCGTTTTCCATGTTTTTTTTTATGGAGAGAAGACCTAATATTAGGTTGATTTTTACCGAAGAGTGAAGAATTGAGGTTGTAACGAAGGTTAAGCTCTCGAAGTTCATTTTTTATTCGTCAAAAACCTGGGAAATTGTCTTAAATCACCATAAATTTGTATAATAACACTAGAAGTAGTATCAGCAGGTGAATCAAGACAATTAAATGGTACTATCAATGATCAAAAATACTCTGATAAAAAAAAACCGAGCCTAATTCGTGTTTTTGGGGGCCAAAATTGGTGGAAACCATCAAAAATAACCATTTCAATAATTGCACATGAAAGAAACAATAAGTGAACAGCCAAAATTTCTGTAAGTATGTCCAGTAGAATAATGAACCCATGTGACAAGGACTTTGCAGCGTTTTTAAATTCATTTTGGCACTGAAGTTGATGCCAGATGCTGGCCGTGAAAAAATAAGACCCTGGTTCATTTAAAAGACTTTGTGAAACATTGTACCTATTAGGTGTTATCAACATGTATTCCTTCCATTGTATGTCTTATGTAGTTGATGGGAACAAAGGGTGAATAAATCACGATTGGTTATTTTAAAATGTGAATAAACTTTTATTAAGCTCGTGTTAAATAGCTTTATGTTTTCTCCAATTGATATATTATACCAACTGCTCATTGAACTCAGTGGGATACTTCAGGCTGACGGTACCATATCCCCATCGACTGCATGTCGTACTCCAGCTTAAACACCCAGGATGGATCCACCTGGTCCATGGCCTGGTTGATGAACTTGATGCTGTCAGTGTACCAGTACAAACCGTTGTTCAGCGCAGTTTGTTGAGCTAGGACGATCTTCATTTTCTCCACATCGCTCAGGTGGTAGCACACAAGGCAGTGGGTCATTTGCTCGAAGGCAGTTCGATCGAATACCCTGCGCCCAATTTTGACCAAGAACCTCTTCATTCCTCGGGCGGTTTTCTTCGCAAACTCTTCCGTCGCTGGTTTGTTGTTCCTGATCGCCTTCCAAATGTCGTTCAGTTTGTCCAAAACCTCTCTCATTCCTTTTGGTTTCTTAGATGGCTTTGGTGTGGTAGATCCCTTGGGTGTTGTTTTAGTTTTTGGTTAGCGGGCTTCGCCGTCTTTTCAGTTGGACTTTTCGTTGTCCTCTTTCGGACGTTCAGCCGTGCTTATCAAACTACCGATGATGTCTTCCACTAAGTCACTTGCATCCTCCACATTGTCTCTGCTGATATTCATAGGCCGCCCCCTTGCTCCAGAAATGTAGTCGGCATGCGAAATTAGATTGTGCGACTGCTTCAATAAGGATTTATGGTTGGTATCGGCCAAGTCCCCTAAAATATTGAGAAAAAAAAACATGAAAATGATTATTCATAAAGTAAAATATAAATAGATTGCTGCATTGAATTCAGAGGCAGAGTTGAAGTTCCAGAATCCATCTCATCTTGTAGGTTATGGGTGTAACAAAATGGCGCTTAGTGCTACTGTCTAGTGTTTGTGCATAAAGTTCAACTGCAACCTATTAACTGCTGAAACCCACTGTGAAAACACAGGCCTAGCTGTGGGCACTGATGTTCAGTTGCTAAGGTGGCGGTAGGCATTTCTGACCTACAATCTTGAAAATAAGGAAAACAATCCCTTCCTACCCAGCTGAGTATTGTACAAATATAAGTATAACCGTTATTTTCCCATCCCTAGTTCTTTGAAGTGTTTCCCTATTAGCTTGTCAAACGCAGCGTCTTCAATCATCAACTTATCATAGTTGCTTTTATAAGCTTCGTTTGGGGTGTATTTTTCTGACGGTCAGGGAACCGTCTGAAGCCACTTTTCTTATCGTGCCAACACGCATGCGCCACCAATACCAACTTTCAAACTCACAATGGACCGGGTACACCGCGAACGCTTGGGAAGGAAATCTGACTGCAACCGCTGTGCAACCTGAAAATTTCTAACCTTCCTGATTGTGTTGTGTCGTCGTCGATCTTGATTTTTTCTGCTTTCTGACGTTTGTTATACAAATCATATATCAATTAAGGGTTTATTGAAAGGCTGTGACTCGTGCATGTGTGAGAAGTTCATATGTCATCATTGATCTCTGCTAATTTATTTCTTCTTTTTATAACAATAATACTAACGTTCGTCCTATAGGTCACCGTTGATTTCGGCTAATTTATTACTTTTTTCATTCTTCAACTTACTCAAGTCTTATATTACGATTATTCCTATGCTTCTGATGAATGCGTAGACTATCTTATGTAGGTATGTTCCTAGTTGTAATATAGTTCCTACGTTTTGCTTCGAGTATTCATCTCTTACCAATGTTATGCATTCCTTTATCTCAACTTGTACTTAGTCGAAGTATTTTTAATAAAAATAAATCGAAATCTCTGTAGTTTTCTTCCTAACTAATGACCTAATGGGATGTTTATCAAATTTGGTGATACCAGTGTACTTTTGTGGAGTAATTGGCGACTGAAGAAATACCTAATCGAAAGTTTGAAGCTGCTCACACGAAAATGAACAAAAAAAGTTTCCTCGTCGTATACAGGAAAAACTTCTTCCAGATAGTTTTCATTTTTTTTCACTGGATGGAGTAAGTCCAAATCATCTTCCGATGACACCTCGATAGGAGATATCGACCCCCCATCACTCGATGAACTCATGGCGAGCGAGAAGTACAAAAACGCAAGTGAGAGAAGTGGATAGGGTTATTAGAACGAATAACAACGACGAACGACGGTGCGATGAGAAATGATTTGATTGGCTTAAGCGGGCGAGCGGTAGTGGGGGGCGAGCAGTCAGAAAGGAGAAATCACACCTTGAAAATATCAAAAAATCACTTACCTTCACCAGTAAACTCGAATCTCAAACAGGTGGGAAAAACTTTTTCAGAGGGTGATAGCAACAGGATAGCGTTGTGATTTCTGGAAGCCATCTTGGGAAGTTTTGACCTGCTGTCTAGTGGCCTGCCTCTGGAAGCTTGTAGTTCACGTGACCACCACCATTCTTCTCCTCACAACTGGGGAGATATTGCTGAGTGCCATATTAGGCACTATACCATATTAGGGAACTTTACCCTACATCGGAAAATCCGCGGACTGATCTGACGGTCTTGGAACTGTCTTCGAACCGCCAGAAAAACACCGCGAACAGCATCCCATGGATGCTATACAGTCCGATACCAGTCCGCAAGACCACCGCGAACGCCAAATGATGGATCTGACGGTTTGAAGACAGTCAGATGGCCACCGCGAACGAACCTATAGTCTTCGGTTGTCATCTCCAATCTGGACAGTAACTCGGATGATCGTTTTTAAGTTTGTTCGAAAAACTATTCCATTTACCTATCGGAAGCGAGAGTTCTCGTTGCAACAACTTGCGGATTATCTGTTGCAGGTTGTGCTTTCGCATGATCTCCGCTTCACTTGTCCACTGTTTACATACCAGTTCCCTCAACAACTTCTCGTCCAAGACAGGCGGTACGGATTTCGAATTATAGCTTTTTATAGCGTTCTTCCGGCGTTTGTTGTAGGATTTCGAAATTGTATCCATCCATTGTTCTGGGATTTTGAATGTGTCGACGATTCCTTTTTCTGTATCCTCTATCGGAGCAGCTTCTCCTTTTTCGTCGAAATACCTCGTCTTGTTGCGCATGATTTTCTCCGTTTTCAGAGAATCTACTAATACAGTATAGCGTCGATGTTTTTAAACGGTCGACATCAAATTTTGCACAAGATTTTGCGTTTCATTGGTAGTCTTCCCATCGCTATCGGCCTTCACGTGTGATAGCAAGTCATCTAGAATTTAAAAAAAAGCATGCCCTTTTGGTTTATTGTTCTGTTAATAATACACAGCTATGTAATCGCTCAGAGAAACGTTTTTATTATCACCCCCTCAAAATTTCATCATTTACGTTTAAAAGTGCGTAGATTCCAAAAATGCAATGTCCGTCCGCCGTATCACGCGTATCTAATTTTGGTCTAAAAACTTCGTTCTTTTCGTATTTGGGCCCTAGTTGGGTCCCGAAACTGCAGCCCGATCGGAATATACCCAAGGGTGTTATGGGTGAAAAATGGGTATAAAAATAGGTATTTTTTGTGTTTGAGTAACATGAGCTTTGAGGTATCGTTTTCCATGTTTTTTAGGGCGAAAAGACCGAGTATGAAGTCGATTTTGACCAAAGAATGGAAAATTTAGGTTCTAACGAAGTTTCAGCCTTAAATTTACGTTAAATTTTGGTCTAAAATCGTCGTTCTTCCGCTCACAGTTTGGGTCCCCATTTGGGAACACATGTGGTCCTAGTTTTGTTTCAAAGCTCGGCAGCCCGATCGGAATACACCCAGGGGTATCATGGGAGAAAACTGGGTGTAAAAATACGGGGTTTCGAGTTGTTTTTTTTTTTTTGAGGTTTTAGTGAACAAGAGCTTGTGATGTATCGTTTTACATTTTTTTTTAGGGCGTGAAGACCGAATACGAAGTTGATTTTGACCAAAGAGTGATGAATTGAGGTTGGAACGAAGGTTAAGCTCCCGAAATTCCTTTTTTATGAGTCGAAAACCTGGGAAATTGTCTGAAATCGCCATAAATTGGTAAAATAACACTGGAATTAGTATCAGCAGGTGAATCAAGACTGTTAAATGGCACTATCAATGTTCATAGATAACCTGTAAAAAAAAAGAAGAAAAAAGGAGCCTAGGTAGTGTTTTTGGGGGGCCAAAATTGGTGGAAACCATCTAAAATAACTATTTCAATTATTGCGCATGAAAGAAACAATAAATGAACAGCCAACATTTCTGCAGGTATGTCCGATAGAATAATAAACCCAAGTGACAAGGACTTTGCAGCCTTTTTAAACTGAATTGCATTTTTTGGCTGGTACTTCAGTATTATACCACATCCGTCATTTTTATCCATTTACTCTGTAAACACCCTTGTATTTAGTTGAAGAAGCAACACACCCTACAACACGATAAACCTCTGAAATGCCTCTTTTCTGTCCCTTAAATTGAAATGTCAAATTTCTTAAGAAGTTTTTAGGTAGGTAACCAAAAAATTTCTGGAGCTGTGAGTTGTTGAAAATTTAAACCCTTCTTCTGACTCAACTTTAAAAACCGGTTTGGTTGTTTTCTCCCATAAACGTAAAAAACCCCATTTTTAATTCGTCAAATTGTGTATTGGGGTAAAGGGGTTATAGTGCAGAAGTACCTACCACGCTTTTCACAAGTTAAATGGTACTTATGGCAAATTGACTTAAACTTTTTGCAGATTTAATTGAACTTCTTACTAATGGAATCGTACCTTCAACGTAGGTATCACTGAGCTGTAATGTTCAATTCGATTGGAAAAATGAATTAATAAAGTTGAAAGAAAGTTTATTCAATTTGCAGAATGTTTAATTCAGTGTGCAGAAAGTGCCATTCAGTTTGCAAAAAGTTTAATTCAGTTAGAAAATGGTACGTATGGAATGTCTGATGTTGATAGGCACTGTGGGGCTTAGTGTTTTCTGAATGTTATTTTATGAATGTTGCAATGCCAAACTGGCTCAAAATACACAATTCTAGGGATATAACTTGAATCACTTGCGGCGGAGTAGTGGAAATCCATAGCAAAAAACTACTGGATAAAAATAGAAATAGTCTATTTCCACGTAAACTAACGAACTGTTGACCGGTTTCGGTTGCTACACCATCATCAGTACACGATAGAATTCTAGGGAAACTACCTCCAGCTATCTTCAAAGTTGAGATCGCGTGTTTTATGAGGGTTCCATATGTACGGAATGAGGAATTTTCAGAATGGTTAATTAACAACAGGTCAAACAAAAAAGATGTGGTATCAGATATATCGTACCTATATTGGTTGGTATGGTTGGTAGTCAGCTGCGGGAACAAACCTCCACTTGGGTGTACCTACCTATTTACTTACCTGTTTGTTGAGGATAATTTCCTATGCTATTATGTGTGTACTCTTGATATCTAGGATGCACTGCCTCGAACATACCCTCGGACCGCAGGAATTATTTACTAATTTTAAAACCTCAGTTTCATAGGAAAACAAACCTTCTTCCTAAATTGTCTTCATATGGAGTCACCTATTGGTCTTATTCAAAATGTCGTGCTTTCTATTGGACTCTGATCGATCTAGTGTACTTTATGGATAAATACACAAAACTGTTACCTGGTGTGCTGAAGAAGAAAAGGCCTCTTCTAGATATCACACGTGAATCAAAATTAGCTGTTTACTGTAGATATACTAGTAGATGTACTAATACGTCACATCTAAACTTGAAATAGATTGTTACCAATTTCAACAATTTTATTTTTCAAAGCCGAATTTTAGAAGATATCCGTTTCACTAAATATCTTGAAGGGAAAAAGAATCCTGACCAAATCAGCTTTAAATTCTAAATTTCAACCCAATAGAATCCTGACTAAATCGACTTTAAGCTTTACATCCCTACCAAATAAGCTCTAAAATTGGAATTTCAAAACAAATTGGAGTATCGAAAACATGATATTATGTAGTTTGCTTAGAGTGCCATTGGTCAGAGCTGGCAAACGATTCTCCAGAATTTTTACTTGTGTTGATTAGTAATTATAATTACTAAAAGGGGAAATCATTACCTACTGTTCATAATTTATTTATCATCATTCGTGCACACTTGGAAATCTGCTTACGAGCAGTGGATCATATTATACAGCTACAGGCTGTCCATGGTATCGAAAGTCATACTTCTGTCATATCGGAAATTCCCGTATTAATTTTCAACTACGTGCTGTGTAGTACACAATTGCCGTACCGAACCAGTTTTCATGTATCTCACGTAAATTATAATTACCTACTTGATAAAATGAATATTATTTATTGAAATTTAATAAATCTGAATGGCCCATAGCACCAAAATTGGAACACCCGTTTTGTCTTCATGTTCCCCTATATTAGGTAATAAGTAGGTTTGTAGGTGCTACTTTTAGCGAATTTTCAAAGAAAGTTCAGCTATTGCAATGGGTCCAAAATTTTCAGAACATGAATTTTTGACATTTTTATTTTTCATTGGCAAATCCGGTTCAGAGCATCCTGAATTCCTCCCTTAATTTTAACAAAAATGTGTGTGTATATATATATATCACTCCAGACTATATCTGACCTCGGGTACACGATAAAAATTCCGAATTTCGCCAAAAGTATTGCCAAACTAAATGATGAATTCGAAGATGGGCAATTTTTGACAATTCTAAGAGGGTCAGATTTGAGTTTTTAGGGGTCAATAGTCGGTAAAAAGGCTAAAATCACGAACAATTGGTATGAAATCACTGGAAAAGATGTGGATGGGTGAGTAAAAACAGAAAAATACCATTTCGGTTGTTTTTCATGCAGAATAGGTGTCAAATTTGGATTTTTTTGGGGGTAAAAAAATGGGTATTAAGCGCTAAAATCAATAGCAATTTACCTGACGTTGTGTTGTGTGGGATGGTGATTCACCACAAAGGAACTATTTCGATGATAAAAATATTTTTCTCGACAAAGAATGGATTAGATTAGACTTGATAAGGGTCAAAAATTGTAAAAACGACTAAAATCACGAAAAAATGGCATAATTTTACGAAAAGTGGTATGGTTTCGCACTTTATTGTATTTTTACACAATAGCACGAATATTTCGTTGAGAAGTCGCTCTTATACAAATGCTGCATGACTGGAACTTTTCTTTTCGATGTGAGCTTTGTTTTATTTAAAATTGACGGTATCGTAGAAACTACCATTTAGAAAATTGTCTTCCTTTTTCTCGATATTACGGTTTATTTTTGGTCATTTTAATTACAGGTTTTTATATTTGACACACTTCGAAAAAACAACCTGACGTAAAGGACTACCGAAGGCCAAGGCCAGTCACGATTAATAGAGAGTTTTTGCACCGCCCTCACGCCAAAACGAACGAAACTAAAGCAGTGCTGCGCATGTGCACTTAAGACACCGAAAAGTTTGACGAACCGTGACGACGAAAAATACCGTGATCTCACGGTGTCAGCTTTCGTCGTGTTGTGATGACGAAACGTAATTTAACCTTACATCTGTAAAACGCTACCTACCTTCTTCTGTTTTCCGTGGAAAACAAAAATGTCGAGCGTCGTATTCACAGCTGCTTCTTGGCGTCTTTCTATGTTAATGCAGACTTGACGCCATGTGTGGACATAGATTGGTATTAACCACGGAGTAAAATGGATGAAAGAGAGGTTAACATAACGTTAGTGTGACTTCACCACCCGGTAGATGCCAAAGCTGAACGAAAACTGAACCGAATTAGGTTAGCATCTGACTTCGGTCGCCCTATCCACCATTTCCGTTTCGGTGTCGTTTTCCGTTTCGTTTCGGCGTGAGGGTGCTGCAAAAGTCTCTAATAAGTGTTCAAAACTGTAAGCAGGCTTCAAAAAAACACGTTTATCAATTTTACTATGACTATTTTATTACTTTTAACACACATCATTTGATTCCATTCTGCGTAGCACCGTTGGTTGAATGTTTCGACTGAGGTGCTTAAAACCGGAATAGTTGAATTTTAGGTTCTTCATCCCAACACATCGTTAAACTTGTGTTTCATGATGTATATCGCAATATACCGAATACCAATACCAGTCACGATTCATTTCTAACTGCTTGATATTTATTTAATCGAAATTCATGTTGTGTGATTTCATCCATTTGGACTCGCCCGTCGGAGAGGCACTGTGCTTGAGTGGGTTTTCAATGTTTCTCGTTGCTCATAACCACCTTCATAGCTTCCTCCGTAATATTTACTTTGGAGCGATCCAAAGATTTGAGGCGGTTGGCCAAAAGGAACGCCATGTTTTTCGCGGTTTTCAGGCTGGTCGGTGGAGGTATGGCGTTCCTTTGCGATGCGAGGTCCCTGCGTTGTTTCAGTGCCTTCATCACAGCGTCCATCAACTCTTTGGAACTGACAGGCCTTGCTGACGTGGGCTTTGATTGGTTAATGGCTCGCTCACCACTTCGCCTCGCAGTAGAATGTTTAATTAGCACTCTCAAAATATTCTTCTTCACACGTGCGTTATTCATCCTATCCCCCAACCTTTTGTACAATTTGCACACCAATTTCCTCAACAGCCGTTTGTTAAGCGCTGCGGGTATCACCTCACTGCGGTTTTCGTTAGCTTTTTCACGTATGGCTTGGTATTTCAACCAAACCTGTTCCACCATCTCGTTCACTGAGTTGAGTTTCTCACCAGTTGCCCTTTCCAAGGATCCAAATGGTATATCCTCGATATTAACCCTCCTTTTACCGTAATAGTTCGCCAAGCTTCCCACAACCTTTTTCAACACATCGTAACAGATATTGGGTTGTTGCCTGTGCATTTTATTCAAAAATTTCCCCCAAACTTCATTCATGTTTTGGCTGGGCTTTTGTGTTGGTTTTCTTGATGTCTGCGGTTTATACCCAGGTATAAGCCTACTCATAATTGTCTTTATTATTTTTTCGCTTTTTATCTTGGATCCCAAATGTATGTTCAATTTACAGACTAATTTCCTGATAAACTTTATATCAACTGGTGGCAATATAACCTCAGATTTGTTCCTTATAGCTTCAAGGCGGTACTTCCGATGTCGATGAATCACTTCTCTGACTATGTAGTCTACAGTCTTGAATTTCCTCACCATCACCTTTTCTACTTTGTCGAACGGAATGTTGTTGAATCCTAATTTATTGAATTTGGCTTTCAGAGAATTTACAGTCTTAAACAGCACATCGTGGCAGATGTTTGGATGTTTCAACATCATGTTATGCACGAACTTCTTCCATTTCGCATCACTCGATTCAGTGGGAGCAGTTGGTTTAGGTGGTGTTGGTTTAGGTGTCGTCAGTCTCTGCAATTCTATATGTTTAGAAATGAGGAATTTCAGAATGTCCTTCAAAACCCACTTTTCCTTGATTCTCTCCCCCAATTTGCCGAACAGCTTACAAACTAATGGCCGCAGGGGCTTCATATTCAGTTCTGGGATTACCAGAGAGTGCCTTTTAGCAGCCCGTTCGCGAGCCACATTGTACAATAATGAAACCTTTGATATTACTGCAATAGGAGTTTCAAATTTCTTTGCAATAAGTTTTTCCATTTTATCAAACATGGCATCAGTAACATGGTTCGTTCCCAAGCGTTCCTTAATCTTTTTGATCGTTTTCATCATCAAGTCTACACATATGTTTGGATACTTACTCACCATGCCCTTACTGAATTTCTCCCACTTCTCATGCGGAGCAACCGTGGTGCTTGTAGTCTGCGAAGCGGGCGGTTGGGTAGTGGCGATTTTCATTAAAGTCTTGATTGGTTTCATGGAGGATGTCACTGGCGTAGTGTGCGCAGATTTTGACATAGTTGTTGATGTGGATGGATGTTTAGTTGTGGATCCTTTACGTTTGGTAGTCCTTGAAGCTTTTGTGTGAGCAGAACTGGTTTTGTGTATAATAGTTGTCGTTTTGGAAATCTTTGTTGAGGCTGTTGGGGGCATCTTGGTGGTGCTTCTGGATGGGTGCTTAGTGGTTGTATTAATAGAATTGGTCGTTTTTTGACTGGTTCTTGTTGTTACGTTCGAAGGTTTGACTGAGGACAACTTAGGTGTCGTATGGTTTGCCTTACCCTTTGTAATGAACGGATTTTTAGTGGTGGTTGTGGATGAGGACTTGGATGGTTTCTTGGAGGATATCATTGTTGTCCGTTTAGGTGTCGTCAGTCTCTGCAATTCTATATGTTTAGAAATGAGGAATTTCAGAATGTCCTTCAAAACCCACTTTTCCTTGATTCTCTCCCCCAATCTGCCGAACAGCTTACAAACTAATGGCCGCAGGGGCTTCATATTCAGTTCTGGGATTACCAGAGAGTGCCTTTTAGCAGCCCGTTCGCGAGCCACATTGTACAATAATGAAACCTTTGATATTACTGCAATAGGAGTTTCAAATTTCTTTGCAATAAGTTTTTCCATTTTATCAAACATGGCATCAGTAACATGGTTCGTTCCCAAGCGTTCCTTAATCTTTTTGATCGTTTTCATCATCAAGTCTACACATATGTTTGGATACTTACTCACCATGCCCTTACTGAATTTCTCCCACTTCTCATGCGGAGCAACCGTGGTGCTTGTAGTCCGCGAAGACGGCGGTTGGGTAGTGGCGATTGTCATAAAAGTCTTGAATGGTTTCTTGGAGGATATCACAGGCGTAGTGTGCGCAGATTTTGACATAGTTGTTGACGTAGATGGACTTTTACTTGTGGATCCTTTACGTTTGGTAATCAATGAAGCTTTTGTGTGAGCAGAGCTGTTTTTGTGTTTAATAGTTGTCGTTTTGGAAATCTTTGTTGAGGCTGTTGGGGGCATCTTGGTGGTGCTTCTGGATGGGTGCTTAGTGGTTGTCTTAATAGAATTGGTCGTTTTTTGACTGGTTCTTGTTGTTACATTCGAAGGTTTGACTGAGGACAGCTTAGGTGTCGTATGGTTTGCCTTACCCTTTGTAATGAACGGATTTTCAGTGGGGGTTGTGGATGAGGACTTGGATGGTTTCTTGGAGGATATCATTGTCGTCCGTTTAGGTGTCGTCCGTCTCTGTCTCTGCAATTCTATATGTTTAGAAATGAGGAATTTCAGAATGTCCTTCAAAACCCGCTTGTCCTTGATTGTCATTAAAGTCTTGAATGGTTTCCTAGAGGATGTCACAGGGGTAGTGTGTGCAGATTTTGACATAGTTGTTGATGTGGATGGATGTTTAGTTGTGGATCCTTTACGTTTGGTAGTCGACGAATCTTTTGTGTGAGCAGAACTGGTCTTGTGTTTGATAGTTGTCGTTTTGGAACTCTTTGTTGAAGCTGTTGGGGGCATCTTGGTGGTACTTGTGGATGGGTGCTTAGTGGTTGACTTGAAAAAAGTGGTATTTTTCTGACTGATTCCTGTTGTCCCATTTGTGGTTTTGATGGAGGACTGCATTGGTGTTGTATGATTATTCTTACTCTTTGTGATTGCGGTTAAGAATGGATGTTTAGTGGTGCTTGTGGATGAGGGCTTGGTTGGTTTTACTGGCGTAGTGTGCGCAGATTTTGACATAGATGTTGATGTAGATGGATGTATAGTTGTGGATCCTTTAAGTTTGGTAGTCCTTGAAGCTTTTGTGTGAGCAGAACTGGTTTTGTGTTTAATAGTTGTCGTTTTGGATGTCTTTGTTGCGGCTGTTAGGGGCATCCCGGTGGTGCTCTCAAATGGATGCTTAATGTTTTTCTTACTAGAAGTGGTAGTTTTTTGACTGATTCCTGTTGTCCCATTTGTGGGTATGATGGTGGACTGCCTTGGTGTTGTATGATTATTCTTACTCTTTGTGATTGTGGTTAAGAATGGATGTTTAGTGGTGCTTGTGGATGAGGGCTTGGATGGTTTCATGGAGGATGTCACAGGCTTAGTGTGCGCAGATTTTGACATAGTTGTTGATGTGGATGGATGTTTAGTTGTGGATCCTTTACGTTTGGTAGTCCTTGAAGCTTTTGTGTGAGCAGAACTGGTTTTGTGTATAATAGTTGTCGTTTTGGAACTCTTTGTTGAAGCTGTTGGGGGCATTTTGGTGTTGCTTGTGGATGGGTGCTTAGTGGTTGACTTGAAAAAAGTGGTATTTTTCTGACTGATTCCTGTTGTCCCATTTGTGGGTTTGATGGTGGACTGCCTTGGTGTTGTATGATTATTCTTACTCTTTGTGATTGCGGTTAAGAATGGATGTTTAGTGGTGCTTGGGGATGTGGGCTTGGTTGGTTTCATGGAGGATGTCACTGGCGTAGTGTGCGCAGATTTTGACATAGTTGTTGATGTGGATGGATGTTTAGTTGTGGATCCTTTACGTTTGGTAGTCCTTGAAGCTTTTGTGTGAGCAGAACTGGTTTTGTGTATAATAGTTGTCGTTTTGGAACTCTTTGTTGAAGCTGTTGGGGGCATTTTGGTGTTGCTTGTGGATGGGTGCTTAGTGGTTGACTTGAAAAAAGTGGTATTTTTCTGACTGATTCCTGTTGTCCCATTTGTGGGTTTGATGGTGGACCGCCTTGGTGTTGTATGATTATTCTTACTCTTTGTGATTGCGGTTAAGAATGGATGTTTAGTGGTGCTTGGGGATGTGGGCTTGGTTGGTTTCATGGAGGATGTCACTGGCGTAGTGTGCGCAGATTTTGACATAGTTGTTGATGTGGATGGATGTTTAGTTGTGGATCCTTTACGTTTGGTAGTCCTTGAAGCTTTTGTGTGAGCAGAACTGGTTTTGTGTTTAATAGTTGTCGTTTTGGAAGTCTTTGTTGAATTTGTTGGGGTGATCTTGGTTGTGCTTGTGGATGGGTGCTTAGTGGTTGACTTGAAAAAAGTGGTGTTTTTCTTACTGATTCCTGTTGCCCCATTTGTGGGTTTGATGGTGGACTGCCTTGGTGTTGTATGGTTTTTCTTACTCTTTGTGATTGCGGTTAATAATGGATGTTTAGTGGTGCTTGTGGATGAGGGCTTGGATGGTTTCATGGAAGATGTCACTGGCTTAGTGTGTTCAGATTTTGACATAGTTGTTGAAGTGGATGGATGTTTAGTTGTGGATCCTTTACGTTTGGTAATCAATGGAGCTTCTGTGTGATCAGAACTGGTTTTGTGTTTAATAGTTATCATTTTGAATGTCTTTGTTGTGGCTGTTGGGGGCATCTTGGTGGTGCCTGCTGATGAATGCTTAGTATTTTTCTTTCTAGATGTGGTAGTTTTTTGACTGGTTCTTGTTGTTACATTCGAGGGTATGACTGAGGACAGCCTGGGTGTCGTATGGTTTGTCTTACTCTTTGTGATGAATTGATTTCCTGTGGTGCTTATAGATGAGGGCTTGATTGGTTTCTTGGAGTATGTCACAGGCATAGTGTGCGCAGATTTTGACATAGTTGTTGATGTGGATGGATGTTTAGTTGTGGATCCTTTACGTTTGGTAGTCCTTGAAGCTTTTGTGGGAGCAGAACTGGTTTTGTGTTTAACAGTTGTCGTTTTGGATGTCATTGTTGCGGCTGTTAGGGGCATCTTGAAAAAAGTGAAAGAAGTGGTGTTTTTTTGACTGATTCCTGCTGTCGCATTTGTGGGCTTGATGGTGGACTGCCTTGGTGTTGTATGATTATTCTTGCTCTTTGTGATTGCGGTTAAGAATGGATGTTTAGTGGTGCTTGTGGATGAGGACTTGGATGGTTTCCTGGAGGATGTCACAGGCGTAGTATGTGCAGATTTTGATATAGTTGTTGATGTGGATGGACGTTTAGTTGTGGATCCATTACGTTTGGTAGTCGATGAAGCTTTTGTGTGGGCAGAACTGGGTTTGTCTTTAATAGTTGTCGTTTTCGAAGTCTTAATTTCGGCTGTTGGGGGCATCTTGGTGGTGCTTGCTGATGGATGATTATTGATTTTCTTACTAGAAGTGGTAGTTTTTTGACTGGTTCTGTTTGTTACATTCGAGGGTTTGACTGAGGACAGCCTGGGTGTCGTATGGCTTGTCTTACCCTTTGCGATGAATGGATTTCCCTTGGAGCTTATAGATGAGGGCTTGAATGGTTTCTTGGAGGATGTCACAGGCGTAGTATGTGCAGATTTATACATAGTTGTTGAAGTGGATGGATGTTTAGTTGTGGATCCTTTACGTTTGGTAGTCAGTGAAGCTGTTGTGTGAGTAGAACTGGTTTTGTGTTTAATAGATTTTGTTTTGGAAGTCTTTGTTCCGGCTGTTGGGGGCATATTGGTGGTGCTTGTGGATGGGTGCTTAGTGGTTGTCTTAATAGAATTGGTCGTTTTTTGACTGGTTCTTGTTGTTACATTCGAGGGTTTGACTGAGGACAGCTTAGGTATCGTATGGTTTCTCTTACCCTTTGAGATGAATGGATTTCCCGTGGAGGTTGTGGATGAGGGCTTGGTTGGTTTCATGGAAGATGTCACTGGCTGAGTGTGGGCAGATTTTGACATAGTTGTTGATGTGGATGGATGTTTAGTTGTGGATCCTTTATGTTTGGTAGTCGATGGAGCTTTTGTGTGAGCAGAACTGGTTTTGTGTTTTGCAGTTGTCGTTTTGGAAGTCATTGTTGCGGCTGTTAGGGGAATCTTGAAAAAAGTGAAAGAAGTGGTGTTTTTTTGACTGATTCCTGATGTCGCATTCGTGGGTTTGATGGTTGACTGCCTTGGTGTTGTATGGTTTTTCTTACTCTTTGTGAGTGTGGTTAAGAGTGGATGTTTATTGGTGCTTGTGGATGAGGACTTGGATGGTTTCCTGGAGGATGTCACAGGCGTAGTATGTGCATATTTTGACATAGTTGTTGATGTGGATGGATGTTTAGTTGTGGATCCTTTACGTTTGGTAGTCCTTGAAGCTTTTGTGTGGGCAGAACTGGTTTTGTGTTTAATAGTTGTCGTTTTCGAAGTCTTAATTTCGGCGGTTGGGGGCATCTTGGTGGTGCTTGCTGATGGATGATTATTGGTTTTCTTACTAGATGTTTTTGTTTTTTGACTGGTTCTTGTAGTTACATTCGAGGGTTTGACTGTGGACAGCTTAGGTATCGTATGGTTTCTCTTACCCTTTGCGATGAATGGATTTCCCGTGGAGGTTGTGTATGAGGGCTTGGTTGGTTTCATGGAAGATGTCACTGGCTTAGTGTGGGCAGTTTTTGACATAGTTGTTGATGTGGATGGATGTTTAGTTGTGGATCCTTTATGTTTGGTAGTCGATGGAGCTTTTGTGTGAGCAGAACTGGTTTTGTGTCTAATGGTTGTTGTTTTGGAAGATTTAATCGCGGCTGTTGGGGGAATCTTGGTGGTGCTTGCTGATGGATGCTTAGTGGTTTTCTTACTAGAAGTGATAGTTTTTTGACTGCTACTTGTTGTTACATTCGAAGGTTTGACTGAGGACAGCTTAGGTGTCGTATGGTTTGTCTTACCCTTTGTAATGAACGGATTTTCAGTGGGGGTAGTGGATGAGGACTTGGATGGTTTCTTGGAGGATATCATTGTCGTCCGTTTAGGTGTCGTCCGTCTCTGCAATTCTATATGTTTAGAAATGAGGAATTTCAGAATGTCCTTCAAAACCCGCTTGTCCGTGATTGTCATTAAAGTCTTGAATGGTTTCCTGGAGGATGTCACTGGCGTAGTATGTGCAGATTTTGACATAGTTGTTGATGTGGATGGATGTTTTGTTGTGGATCCTTTACGTTTGGTAGTCCTTGAAGCTTTTGTGTGAGCAGAACTGGTTTTGTGTTTAATAGTTGTCGTTTTGGATGTCTTTGTTGCGGCTGTTAGGGGCATCCCGGTGGTGCTCACAAATGGATGCTTCATGTTTTTCTTACTAGAAGTGATTGTTTTTTGACTAATTCCTGTTGTCCCATTTGTGGGTATGATGGTGGACTGCCTTGGTGTTGTATGATTATTATTCTTACTCTTTGTGATTGTGGTTAAGAATGGATGTTTAGTGGTGCTTGTGGATGAGGGCTTGGATGGTTTCATGGAAGATGTCACTGGCTTAGTGTGCGCAGATTTTGACATAGTTGTTGATGTGGATGGATGTTTAGTTGTGGATCCTTTACGTTTGGTAGTCCTTGAAGGTTTTGTGTGAGCAGAACTGGTTTTGTGTATAATAGTTGTCGTTATGGAACTCTTTGTTGAAGCTGTTGGGGGCATCTTGGTGTTGCTTGTGGATGGGTGCTTACTGGTTGACTTGAAAAAAGTGGTATTTCTCTGACTGATTCCTGTTGTCCCATTTGTGGGTTTTATGGTGGACTGCCTTGGTGTTGTATTATTATTCTTGCTCTTTGTGATTGCGGTTAAGAATGGATGTTTAGTGGTGCTTGTGGATGAGGACTTGGTTCGTTTCATGGAGGATGTCACTTGCGTAGTGTGGGCAGATTTTGACATAGTTGTTGATGTGGATGGATGTTTAGTTGTGGATCCTTTACGTTTGGTAGTCCTTGAAGGTTTTGTGTGAGCAGAACTGGTTTTGTGTATAATAGTTGCCGTTTTGGAACTCTTTGTTGAATGTGTTGGGGGCATCTTGGTGTTGCTTGTGGATGGGTGCTTAGTGGTTGACTTGAAAAAAGTGGTATTTCTCTGACTGATTCCTGTTGTCCCATTTGTGGGTTTTATGGTGGACTGCCTTGGTGTTGTATGATTATTCTTGCTCTTTGTGATTGCGGTTAAGAATGGATGTTTAGTGGTGCTTGTGGATGAGGACTTGGTTCGTTTCATGGAGGATGTCACTTGCGTAGTGTGCGCAGATTTTGACATAGTTGTTGATGTGGATGGATGTTTAGTTGTGGATCCTTTACGTTTGGTAATCAATGAAGCTTTTGTGTGAGCAGAACTTGTTTTGTGTTTGATAGTTGTCGTTTTGGAACTCTTTGTTGAATGTGTTGGGGGCATCTTGGTGTTGCTTGTGGATGGGTGCTTACTGGTTGACTTGAAAAAAGTGGTATTTCTCTGACTGATTCCTGTTGTCCCATTTGTGGGTTTTATGGTGGACTGCCTTGGTGTTGTATTATTATTCTTGCTCTTTGTGATTGCGGTTAAGAATGGATGTTTAGTGGTGCTTGTGGATGAGGACTTGGTTCGTTTCATGGAAGATGTCACTGGCTTAGTGTGCGCAGATTTTGACATAGTTGTTGATGTGGATGGATGTTTAGTTGTGGATCCTTTACGTTTGGTAATCAATGAAGCTTTTGTGTGAGCAGAACTGGTTTTGTGTATAATAGTTGTCGTTATGGAACTCTTTGTTGAAGCTGTTGGGGGCATCTTGGTGTTGCTTGTGGATGGGTGCTTACTGGTTGACTTGAAAAAAGTGGTATTTCTCTGACTGATTCCTGTTGTCCCATTTGTGGGTTTTATGGTGGACTGCCTTGGTGTTGTATTATTATTCTTGCTCTTTGTGATTGCGGTTAAGAATGGATGTTTAGTGGTGCTTGTGGATGAGGACTTGGTTCGTTTCATGGAAGATGTCACTGGCTTAGTGTGCGCAGATTTTGACATAGTTGTTGATGTGGATGGATGTTTAGTTGTGGATCCTTTACGTTTGGTAGTCCTTGAAGGTTTTGTGTGAGCAGAACTGGTTTTGTGTATAATAGTTGTCGTTATGGAACTCTTTGTTGAAGCTGTTGCGGGCATCTTGGTGTTGCTTGTGGATGGGTGCTTACTGGTTGACTTGAAAAAAGTGGTATTTCTCTGACTGATTCCTGTTGTCCCATTTGTGGGTTTTATGGTGGACTGCCTTGGTGTTGTATGATTATTCTTGCTCTTTGTGATTGCGGTTAAGAATGGATGTTTAGTGGTGCTTGTGGATGAGGACTTGGTTCGTTTCATGGAGGATGTCACTTGCGTAGTGTGGGCAGATTTTGACATAGTTGTTGATGTGGATGGATGTTTAGTTGTGGATCCTTTACGTTTGGTAGTCCTTGAAGGTTTTGTGTGAGCAGAACTGGTTTTGTGTATAATAGTTGCCGTTTTGGAACTCTTTGTTGAATGTGTTGGGGGCATCTTGGTGTTGCTTGTGGATGGGTGCTTAGTGGTTGACTTGAAAAAAGTGGTATTTCTCTGACTGATTCCTGTTGTCCCATTTGTGGGTTTTATGGTGGACTGCCTTGGTGTTGTATGATTATTCTTGCTCTTTGTGATTGCGGTTAAGAATGGATGTTTAGTGGTGCTTGTGGATGAGGGCTTGGTTGGTTTCATGGAGGATGTCACTGGCGTAGTGTGCGCAGATTTTGACATAGTTGTTGATGTGGATGGATGTTTAGTTGTGGATCCTTTACGTTTGGTAGTCCTTGAAGGTTTTGTGTGAGCAGAACTGGTTTTGTGTATAATAGTTGCCGTTTTGGAACTCTTTGTTGAATGTGTTGGGGGCATCTTGGTGTTGCTTGTGGATGGGTGCTTAGTGGTTGACTTGAAAAAAGTGGTATTTCTCTGACTGATTCCTGTTGTCCCATTTGTGGGTTTTATGGTGGACTGCCTTGGTGTTGTATGATTATTCTTGCTCTTTGTGATTGCGGTTAAGAATGGATGTTTAGTGGTGCTTGTGGATGAGGACTTGGTTCGTTTCATGGAGGATGTCACTGGCGTAGTGTGCGCAGATTTTGACATAGTTGTTGATGTGGATGGATGTTTAGTTGTGGATCCTTTACGTTTGGTAATCAATGAAGCTTTTGTGTGAGCAGAACTTGTTTTGTGTTTGATAGTTGTCGTTTTGGTACTGTTCATTGAGGCGGTTGGGGGCATCTTGGTGGTTCTTGCCGATGGATGCTTGGTGGTTCGTCCCGGAGTTGTACCCTTTTCAGTCGTAGCTGTTGTCCTAGGACACAGACTGATAGACCTTATAAATTTTAATATGTTTTCGAGCACTACCTTAGTGCCTTCTAACTGTTCAGGCGTCCCATATTCATGCTCATGCTCTCTTACTGCTTTCAAAATCTCCTGGAGGGGTTTCTTATCTGCATCTCCTTTATTCGGTTCTGAACAGTCAGCTTGGCGTTGCACCGCCTTACTGAGCTCCAGCAACTGTTGAGTCACTGTCTTGTCAGCTTCCGGTTTCTCCTGGATACCTCTTGACCCCGATTTAATTCGGGAATCTAGCGCTCCCAAAATCTTGTTGACTAGTTTCCGTCTTGGCTTCATTTCTGCTGGAGATTTAATTGATTCCAATATTTTAAGATATTCTTTCATTATCTCCCCCGTGAGCTCTCGTGCTGATTGTGTGATCTCGTTTGAATCCCTTTTGTGCTCATCTGAAATAGAAAACGTGCCGATTTTATTGAACAACCTCTATTGTGAATATCATGATTTATTGGCTATTCTTTCGTGGAGATTAATGATGAAGCATTAATTTGATTGAATGATAAGATGATAGCTCAACATATTGGAATTGCATTGGGGTTTGTGTATTTGTTGTTGAACCCAGAATTGCTTACCAACAAGATTTTGCGCAATAGCTGAGGATTTAACATCACTGAAAAGATGAGCACTTTCTATTTTCACCCATGAAAACTGGTTAACAACTATCTACGAAGAAATTGAGTTGGAATACTAACTAGCTCCACTACTACTACTACTACTCGCTCAGCTACTAAATGATTCTACTCGTAACACCACTAGGCCCGGTCTCACCACAGAGAGTCAACTTTAGGGTCTGGTGCTCTCCGGTCTGAAATTAGCTCTGTGGATCAGTGTTTCTGCCCTTTCACCAATGTTTTTGTATGAAGACTCAGCTATTCCCTGGATCAACTAATTAGCGTCTTCATCGCTGTGTTGGAAAACTAATTTTGGGGCACAGATTTGTGGGGATAACATTATCGAAGCCAGCTGTTCTAAACACCTGTTGGCAGTTCCATGACGGGAGGCAGGTTTTGTGCTCCAAGTCAGGGCTTCCCATTGGGGAAGTCGTATTGGTTTATTATTCTGTGTGTAATCGCTCAACAAAAAATTTTCATAACACCCCTTCAAAATTTACGCCGTCCGCCGTATCACGTGTACCAGCTTCATTTTCGGTTTAAAAAAGTCGTTCTTTCGCACACATGCTCCATTTGAGCCCTAGTTGTGTCCCGAAACTTTTCAGTCCGATCGGAATATACCCAGGGGTGTTATGAGTGAAAGTGTGCACAAAAATAGGTACTTTTTGTGTTTTAGTATAACATGTTAGTAACATGAGCTTTTGAGGTATCGTTTTCCATGTTTTTGGGGACAAGAAGACCGAATATGAAGTCGATTTTGACCAAAGAGTGGAAAATTGAGTTCTACCAAATTTTCAGCTCCCAAAATTGATTTTTTATGAGTGAAAAACCTGGGAAATCGTCTGAAATCACCATCAATTTGTATAATAACACTGGAAGTAGTATCAACACGTGGATCAAGACGATTAAATGACACTACCAATGATCAAAGATAAATTGGGAAGAAAAAAAGAAAAAAAAGGAGCGTATCTAATTCATGTTTTAGGGGCCAAAAATGGTGGAAACCATCAGAAATAGCAATTTCAATTATTTCACATGAAATAAACAATAAATGAACAGCCAACATTTCTGTAGGTATGTCCAGTAGAATAATAAACTCATGTGACAAGGACTTTGCAGCGTTTTGGTTTATTATTCTGTGAATAATACACCTATGTATTCGCTCAGCAAAAAATTTTTATAACACCCCCTCAAACTTTTTTCTTTTACGTTTCAAGGTGCATAGATTCCAAAAATGCAATGTCCGTCCGCCGTACGCAGTCCGCCGTCCGCCGTCCGCCGTACGCCGTCCGCCGTATCACGTGTACAGGCTTCATTTTCGGTCTAAAAAAATCGTTCTTTCGCACACATGCTCCATTTGGGCCCTAGTTGTGTCCCGAAACTTTTCAGCCCGATCGGAATATACCCAGGGGTGTTATGAGTGAAAATGTGTGTAAAAATAGGTACTTTTTACGTTTTAGCAACATATTGGTAACATGAGCTTCTGAGATATCGTTTTCTATGTTTTTGGGGACGAGAAGACCGAATATGAAGTCGATTTTGACCAATGTGAGGAAAATTGAGTTCCACCAAATGTTCAGCTCCCAAAATTGATTTTTTATGAGTGAAAAACCTGGGAAATCGTCTGAAATCACCATCAGTTTGTATAATAACACTGGAAAAAGTGTCAAGACGTGGTTCAGGACGATTAAATGGCACTACCAATGATCAAAGATAGTTAAAAAAAAAAAAAAGAGCGTACCTAATTTGTGTTTTGGGGGCCAAAATTAATGGAAACCATCAGAAGTAGCTATTTCGATTATTACGCATGAAAGAAACAATAAATGAACAGCCAACCTTTCTGTAGGTATGTCCAATAGAATAATAAACCCATGTGACAAGGACTTTGCAGCGTTTTTCATTTGGGGACGGATCAGCTGTCTATCTGGATCTGGAAGGTGTGTTCCAAATTGTGGCAGCAATGTATACTTTAGGTTATATGGTGATGAGCATGCTGTTGTTGAAACTGGAAAAATAATTATGGCTCAGCCGTCATACTCAAGAAAATGCTCATCAATACAAATAATATGTTGACGGATACAGAAATTTGTGTACAAACAAATCGATTCCGTGCATTATAAAACTTTTTTTCTTAAAGTTATTTATGCATGTTCTGAGTTACGAAGAATAGATGCAACTTACTTTTGGACGACCTTTGTTGTATAAAACCAATCGCATTGTTACCATGTCGCGTTTTATGAGTTTTGGTTTTGGTACAAATTCTGCGATTTTGTTTTGGTTTTTTAACACAAATGAATAATTATTTTAGTCGTTTCAGTTAAACAAATATTTTTTACAAATAATTAATAGTTGTGTGGAACCTTGATGGATGAGTATGTAGCAAAGTGCAAAGTTTCACTCTCCCAAGCTGCTGGGTATGAAGTGGGTAAGTGTGAGACGTCCTATGAAAGGCTGAGCGGTGCTTATGCAGTGAACTTTGCACCTGTGCCAGTTAGATTTTGCAGAAAATGCATAGGGCAGTGCGTGCAAGAATGTTAGTAGGTAGGTACCTATGTAATTAGTTGCTCATTACATCTGCATTTGGACCACAAGAAACACCGGTGAGTATTGTCAAAGACACAAGCTCCTCGCCACCCTTGGGTGTTCATAGAATCAGGCACGTAACTACCTACATCTTCAGCGTTATACCAGGCTGAGGCTTATATATTATATTAGGATTACACCGAGATCGGAGATCAGCCTCGTGATACCTTCACTTAACTTGTTGGCTGATTATTATTTCCTGTTACTGTGATTAATTAATTATTATTTCATGGTATACATTTATATAAACTGCTGAGCGCCTTGAAACTCGTTAGGTTCTGAGAATAATAAAAACCATCGAAAATTCTCAAAGGTCGCAAAAAACTGCAATATCTCATCGCGAATAAACATTATTTTGAATGAGGATGTAGGTACATGTGAAATTCTGATCGAAATATTTATGTGACTCGCATTTTGAGCCGTATGGCCTCATGAACTATACTGGCTATTGATACAAGTAACTCGCGATTGATGGCAGGATTGTGTGATCCTAGAAACCTTCCGTAAAATAATCAACAGTAAAGGCACATACTGATTTACGTTTTCATTGGCGTAGTTCGACCAATCATGTGCTCTTTTAAATGCCTCGAGTTTCTGACCGTCCAGAAGAAAATTAGCAAGACGAGCTTGAATCAACGGCAAAATTTTTAATATCGATAGGAGCAAGGTAGTTTCCAATATTGCTGGTTTTTATTTATCTTAATTAGTATTGGTTGATTATTTATTGATATATTGGTTGGTATTTATCACACCTTTACACTGAGCCAACCAAATGGTGGGCAAGTTAATTTCCAAGTTGTTTCCCTTGGTATTAGGGGGGTCCATGGTAGAAACAGCTCAACGTGTTCTCAAGCGGCTGCTAGCATACATTTATTAAGCTGTAGATAAAAACAGCTGCAAATTCTGAAATAAACTAGTTCGAAATTATTCAGAAGTTAGTACACTATAAAAATGTTTAGATCAGCAGTAAATCTAGTGTGAAATCATACAGTGTACGTAATACGTATTTCAGTACGTAACTATGTGGGTCGATATTGGGAAATCACTGTGTCCTGATGTGAATGACTTTTGAGATACAAAAAAAAAAATGGCTGTAGAAAAAAGGGTAGTCCTTTATGAATCAATCATTCATGTTTTTCGGTGTACCTTTTTCTCATATTACATCCTCAATCAACATTTTTAAAATCCCTAAACTGAAGAAGTTAAGTGTTTCGCATGAAATCTTGTACAAATTAAATTAGATTTTTTCAGAAATATTTTTCATTTTACTAAGATCGTTAGTGAATTCTGCATGTATTTCTTTACTGTCTATATAATTCACTCTTTTTTTTCTTTTTTTTTTTGTAGAACAAAATCCAAAAGTGTGTCATCACGTAAGGATCGTTCACACTGGCTTCTTCCGACAGTACCGGCTGACTCCTAGAAAACGGTAATAAACCGTCCATGATCCACCGCCATCTTGATAAGTGTTCGAGTTTGATAATGGTTGGGAATAGAGAAGGCAGTGCATGGCCATTTCTCGTCCCCCCCTATATTCTGTGGACTGGAACGACGGTAAGAAAACTGGCTTTGCATAGTCAGGAAAAACAAACAGCCGTTCATGGACACTATACAGTCAGAAAAGAGTCCGAGAATCACTGCGAACGGCCTTTCTGACGGTCAGCTAGCCGGATGGTCACTGCAAACAAACCTATAAACGATTGTTACTTCTACAATCTCTGTGTAACGTACGTATTTGCGTTATCGTGACGGCCTTAAGAACCCCCCTATAGAACCTGCATCGCCTTTTAAAATTTGTAAACAGGAGTACACAAGTTTTTGTGAAACTTTATACATTTCTTCTTCAAACATCTTTTGATTTACAAAGAAAACTAATGAATTCGATATAATTTTTGCTACCTGTATAAGTCAATCAAGTGTTTTGCTTCTGTTCTCAGTGAGAGATCTAGAGTGCTGCCGTGAGAGATGTATTTTTTTCTTCTACGGTACAATCGATTGAACCTAAATCGATGTTATAATCAATTATTCCTTTTTAAATGCAACCTATGTTTTCTACATAGGTTACATTTAAAAAGAAATGATCGATTATAACATGATGACTGTTTTAGTAATAATTTTCTACAATGGTATAGACAGTTCTCATGTTCCATGTGGATGGTATTACTTGCAAGTACCTATTGAAACAATTTCCTTTGCAAATATTTTAGTCAAAACTCCGTATGTTTGCTACCTATATCATTCAATCAAATGTTTGTTTCTACACATATTCGGTCCAATAGGTACTAATTCAACTCGAGTGGGAAGGCATCAATAACTCTCGATCAATAAGTTGTTAATAAGACTTAGGTACCTCTTCGGTTTGAGCGAGCATCTTCTTTGGTATCGTCAGCCTTGAAAGGGTTAAACTCGTGTCCACTTGCCCCCAAAGACAGGAACGATCCCAACAAACAGTAGACAGCCAGATGGGCACGTTCCATCGCAACTAATTGAAACTTCGACGGTTTGTGAACATCCCTGACTTATGGGTAATACTAAAATTGGCATTACAATGTGCCACTTTAGTAATAACAGTAAAAATCTTTCCGTAACAGCAGTTTTTAAAGTTCCATTGAGTGGTTACCGCTTTCGAATCACATTCCACTGTTCATCAGGATATAAATCGATCTTAATAAATACGCGTTTTCGAGTAGGTAGGTGTCATAATAATTATACTGTCGTGAAAACAGGAACGAGCAATTACATTTATTTACGTCCCGCAGTAACAAAGTATTGCCAGGTAGTTTGTCGCATAAATAATGTAATTATCGTGCCTAATGGGGAAAAATCCAAAGATGCGATTGAGACATCCTTGAAAACGTGATCGAAACTACATTATGTACCAGAGAAACACCGGCTGATTTGTTGGCAGCCCTGCTTTTTCGAAATCTGTTCAGAATTTTGAAATGCTCGTGACTCATTTCATTTGTTTTGTTCTGTTAAGAATTGAAGAAAATTAATTTAAAAAAAATTTTTATTCAATATAAAAACAAAAGGCAAATGAAAGGCAGTGACACGTGAAACCTAAGCAGTTTGAACTCCTCCTGCTTCCTGCGCCCTGACAGCCGTTATTTTATTTGACCGGCTATAGTACGTGTTCATTTATTTTATTCAAAACTCTGTACATAGGGACTTTAGTCCCTTCCTTGTGCACAACTAACTATAATTACATGAATGAATATCAAGTAGGCAAATAATAGTGCAATACGAACAACAAAAAAAAGAATATATATGTATAAAGTAAACTTAAGAAACGAAATGAAAGCTCAGGTCATCTAGGAAAGTGTTGCCTTGGAAGGTGTGCAAGTCTACTAGTAGGTACTGTTTTTATGCTATGAAACAGGTAAATTTTGAGTAAAATATCACTGGATTCGGTGATGACACTCAAATAAATCTACTGTGTATGTCACAATGCGGAAAACTTGCATTTAAAATATCGGGTAGAAATTTGGTTCTGTACTACGCTGATCACGACAGTAAGGAAGTGATTAGTTGTTTGTGGACGAACTGTCCCATAATAATAAGTGAATGTGCTGTGAAATGTGAATGGGACTGTTGAAGTGCACGGGTTAAATGTATACAAACGCTTAAATGCATATATGCTTATTGTGCTTCTTGAATTGAAACCAGTAGGAACAGTCCATTTATGTAGTGCTTACCTAAGTATTGAATGATAGCGTGGTGCTGATTAGAATTTAGTCGTGAATTTAGAGTATTTAGTGGTTCAAATTAATCAAGCGAAATAGCTTGAAACAATGAAGAAATTGCTGGATTACTTTAATTTTTTTTTTTTAGTACGCGCTTTACTAACGTATATGAGTAAAAGTGTATTTCTAGCCCAATTTGTCCCGGTCAAAAATAGTTTTAATGTCGTTTCAGCTGTTTGGCTACGACAAACCTACCTGCAGAGTCTTGAACTTGCTGATTAGTTCACTAAAATACGCATTCAAATCGGTTCAGCCGTTTGGCCGCTATGCCTGAACCCCCCCCCCCCCCCCCCAGTGAATTGGATACCACCTTGTAACGTGCTCGCTTACGCACCACGTCGACAAATACTCCAACTCCGAAAAAAAAAATGCACTCCTAACGCCTATCAACTTGGATTTACGTTTCATTTAATTTTCAATTATTTCATTTCATTTTGACTTTTGGAGTCCCGAAGACTTATATCGTGATTTTGCTTGATACCAACACACTGCCTATGTTACGAGCCAGTTCGGCGGAACTGCTTTGGTCAGCTCGACCCAGTTTTCCCGAACTCCCCTCAGGACATCGCCCTCCGATTCAGTTTTGCCGTAGCACCTTATACGCGACTCACACTCTCCTTTATAACATCGTGTTATCCATCTAGTAACCCAATAAAAAATTAATACTGTAGTGTTCCATGTGAATTTATGAGTATCATCCTACCCAACCCGCACATACCTTAAATCAACGTGAGGAACATTACATTTGGCGCAGTCGGTAGGACTCACGGACTTTAATACGTTCCCAATAAGGAATTCCGTGGTTAATTATCGTGTTTCAGTGTTGTGTGTTAACACCGTTAAGTTTTTGTGACTGCTGTTTCAGAACAACGTCGAAATCTCATCAGAGGGCGTAGGTTGTGCTATACATTTAATACAATGGAAACACCTAGTTGAAGGGTTGAAGGCCTTTAATCCGACTTCAAGCCCCCATTCTTTAGCTTCTCACTACCGCCGCACTCTACAGAAATTGGATAGGAACTTAGATGAACTTATCCAATCCCTACCAAGCCGGTTGGTCATTTCACAAGCAATTGAATGGGTGCAACGTACACTCACGTACCAAGTCGACGCCCATACCCTCATTAACAAAGCCTCTGGATCAAAGACGTCCATTTCAACGAAAACACCCAACCATCACAACCTGAAACAATCACCTTCATTGGCATCAGACATCGACACATCTCAAAGTGTTACAAAAGTCAAGGACCACCAGATCGCTCATCCCGCCCGAAATATCACATCCTCTTCATCCCCAGGAACACTGAATTTTGCTTGCAAAGTTTGCGGTGGACGTCATGCCCTCCGTAAATGCAAAACATTCAAAGGGATGACCGTTGAGGAGAGATGGGATGTGATTCATTCTAATGATTTGTGTGCGAACTGCTTTGCCTCGACACATAATTCAGACATGTGTACTTCCCGATTTGTATGCCAATGTCACAAAGCACACAATTCGCTGCTTTGTAAAATCCCATTCAGCTTCGCTAGAATTCGCGAAGTTGATGACTTAAAACGGGACTCTGGAGTACTCCTTTCCTCTCCACCTGCGTTCAAGGATCGGGCACGTTGTGAGGAATCTACTTCGAAGAACTTCGCTCCCCCCTCACTTCCACCTGACAGATATTCTCAAACAGCGGATGGAGAATCAGCAACAGAGAGCCTGTATTCAATGATAAAACTCAGCCAGTATTCCAGCTTCCCATCTAGGCTGAATTTAATGTATACACCTGAGGACAGGTGCTCCTCATAGGGGGAGGTAATGTTACGAGCCAGTTCGACGGAACTGCTTTGGTCAGCTCGACCCAGTTTTCCCGAACTCCCCTCAGGACATCGCCCTCCGATTCAGTTTTGCCGTAGCACCTTATAGGTACGCGACTCACACTCTCCTTTATAACATCGTGTTATCCATCTAGTAACCCAATAAAAAATTAATACTGTAGTGTTCCATGTGAATTTATGAGTATCATCCTACCCAACCCGCACATACCTTAAATCAACGTGAGGAACATTACACCTATTCATGAGGCACTGGCTTCTACCGGAGAGGACTGTACTAAATCCAGCTTAGGTAAATCCACAAAAGCTGGGCCCCAATTGTGTCCCGAAACTTCGGACTTCGAATCCACTGAAACCCAAAGTCATTATGACTACTGTGCTATGACTACCAGTCATGAACATTGCTATTGGTTTATTATATTTCAGTAATATACCTTTGGAATGAGCGTGAAAAAATCCGTTTAACCTCCCCCTCCCCTCCCCCCCCCCCCCATTTGATGGTTTCCGTTTCAAGGTACGTATAATCCAAAAACATAATTTAAAAAAATTGCTGTCCGTACGCCGTACTTCGCACTTTCCTTAGTTACCATGAACGAAAATATTTTCGTTCATTAATTATTATGCATTATTAATTACTAACGACATTTGGTATGTGGCTCCCATATGGGGTTTAACTGGTCCGCGAAGCTCTGCGTTACTGTGAGTCACGTCTAAGGGGTGAAAAATAGGGGATGAAATTTCCGGTCAACGATCAACTGCCACCCAGCCGACTAATTTCACTTTCACATTTGGATCAGAGATTGACAACTGCCACCCCTGGTTCTCGTGGAGCGCTGTCGTTGTATGTCAACAGCCACCTGAGCTAACAGCATTTCAGTTTGTAAGTGAACATGAACTGCGACGATCGACGGAGGAAGTCAACGAGGGAGTAGTGTTATATTTCGTGGGCAGTTCAAATTTGTCTACCAAAAACTACTATTAAATCAGTACAGCAGTGGACGTATGCAGGACCGAAAGCAGAAGAAATGTAAGGCGTTTTGAAGACTGTTGGGGTTGAAGCCGTTGTCAGTTGAGAACCACACACACTCAGCAGAAGATTGTAAAAAAGTTATGTGCGAAATGAGATCTGCAGTGAAACGACGTTCCAACGACGACTTGTCAACACAACTTGCTAAAATCGTGCGAACAGCACTTCGTGAATTGAGCGAGGCTGATTTAGATAAGAAGGAACTGAAGAACTTGCGGCGAGTTGCTTTCAACGCAAAAAGGAAGAAAATCCCTCGTTTGCCAAGAAATTTTGAAGAGGTGTACGCTCTGCACGCTGTCAGCCGACAACAAGTCGAAATGAGGGTGGCAGCTGTCGAACGGGTGGCAGTTTTTGCTTTGGGTAGAGGTGGCAGTTGTCGAACGGGTGGTAATTTTCATTTAGGGTAGAGGTGGCAGTTGTCAACTTTTTAGTACGGTGGGTGGCAGTTTACTTTTACCCAAATTTCCATGGCGCCGTTTTGTCGAATTGAGGAATTTTTTGAGGCTACCCGGAGCCTTGTCCGTCCAGCGTTATATGCTCAGTAAGGCCCTGAAATTGCACAGAAAAGTTTCGTCAACATGATTGTGAATGAAACGGTATACATCCAGCACATACATCATTGCTAGGGAACACCTGATTATAATCACGCATGGCTGCATGAAATCGAGTTGGTTCCGTGATATTATTTCATTTGAAAAATGGTGGTTATTTTGGACTCTGTTGGTAGGTACCTACTTTCGTAACTTGAACAAGGAACGTTATGTTTCATGAATAACGATAAATAATTAATTACAGAAATTTTGAATCTACCCCATATTGGGTTACGAAACTGTAATTCCCCGGCCGACTACAGTACTCTTTTTAGGACTTACCTGGGAGGGAGCACGAGGGTAGGTATTGACCACGGAAAACAGTGATCTACACAGAAGGGGCATCTGTAAATAATATACCGTTGTGTAATAATTTGCAGCGTTTTTTGGGAAGATTTGAAAATCGAGACTCGCGTAAGGAAAATGGCAAGACAGCTGGCGTGGTGACGTCATGCTGGGAAGCCTTGCTGATTGGATGACATGCCTGTGCGCAGCCCTATTTGCCTCGGTGATGGTTCATTGATTCCACAAATGACGTCACTTTACACGCGTGTTTCACAATCCTGTTACATGCACAGTGCGTTTGCTAGTCCTAGAAGCAGTGTTTCGTAAAACGTCAATCTTCTCTCACTTGTAGAGGAATTTTGGGAGGCATAACACCCTCCTGTTGATGAAATTTATAGTTTTATCTTATTGGTAGTCTTTTCTTACCTATATAGTATTTTTTTTTAAAGAAACACGTTACAATAGCTGTTTGCAAAAGAATAAAAACGGTGTAATTGGGAAGTAGTCCATTTCCACTAATACACGTAACATACACTGTTATACCAGTTGCGGTGATCAAACCATCGTCAGTAACAAACTAACTGAAGACACTGGAGAGAGGTGACCTTATAGTAAAAGGAAAAAAGCGTTTGAAAGAATTGAAGGAGGATTGGGATTGGTTGTGAAAATGAATGGAGAAGTGAACAAAGTGAAGGGGGCCGATTCTGATTGGCCATGGAAGGGAATGCCAAAAAGTGAAAGGAAGGTAAGGGGGGGGGGGCTAAGCTGTTACAGAAATGAACTTAATGATGGAGAAAAACTTGAAGGAATTGCATAAAAAGATTTACCCAACCTATCACTCTTAATAATTTCGAAATTTTCAAGTACATCCAACATCCTTTCTGTCTGTAAGATCAAAATTGAGGCTATGGCCGAATTCATTCGAGTTCGAATTCAACAGAGCTTTATCTATACCGATGAGTGAACAGAATTTAGCCAAAGAAAAGTTGAATATTAAAAGTATAGTAGCGACTAATGCCTATGAGGGAGATCTCATTGATACAGTATGGAATAGGGTTAGACAAATTAAGTTGAATTTAGTTCAATAAATTAGAGAGTTTTTGCAACACACTTGTGACGAAACGAAACGGAAAACGACACCGAAACGGAAATGGCGGATAGGGCGACCGAAGTCAGATGCTAACCTTTTTCGGTTCAGTTTTCGTTCAGCTTTGGCGTCTACCGGCTGGTGGAGTCACGCTAACATTATGTCAACCTCTCTTTCATCCATTTTACTCCATGGTTAATACAAATCTATGTCCACACATGGCGTCAAGTCTGCCAAGACGCCAAGAAGCAGCTGTGAATACGACGCTCAACATTTTTATTTTCCAAGGAAAACAGAAGAAGGTAGGTAGCGTTATACAGATGTAAGGTTAAATTACGTTTCGTCATATCAACACGACGAAAGCTGACACCGCGAGATCCCGGTATTTTTCGTCGTCACGGTTCGTCAAACTTTTCGGTGTCTTAAGTGCGCATGCGCAGCACTGCTTTCGTTTCGTTCGTTTCGTCGTGAGTGTGTTGCAAAAACTCTCTATGAGAGAGTTTTTCAATTTCAATTCCTATTTCAATTCAATTTAGACATTTTGATGAGTTTCTTCGTTTCTGCCCGAAAGGGAGCATGTTGGATGTTGAAAATTCGAAATGATTAAGTGTGATAAGTTGGGTAAATCTTTGAATTTCCTTTAATTGCGTTCAAAATGAAGGCTTCTGTAACAGCTTGGTCCCCCCTCCTTCCTTTCACTTTTTGGCATTCCCTTCCATGGCCAATCAGAATCGGCCCCTTCACTTTGTTCCCTTCTCCATTCATCTTCACAACCAATCCCAATCGACCACCTTTCACTTGGTGGGGGGTGGGGGGGGGGCTTCAATTATTGTTTGTTATTGACAATGGTTTGATCACCGAAACCGGCATAACAGTGTATTAACGGAAATAGACAACCTTTCAATAACCCCTTTTCATTCTTTGAAATGGGTTTCCACGATTCCGCCGCGAGTGATTTAGTTCGTACAATATTTTTGCTGTTGATGGTATTGTGTAATTATTGTGCTCGGATTAACAAAAAGGTCGAAGTTATACGAAGCATTGCTTGTGTGTAGAGGGTTTTTCCAATATTGGATATAATATGCTTTTAGCTTTCTGTATTCCTGCAGTCTCCTTCTGGACTTCGGACTAGAACCTTTTCCGTTGCTGAGGGGTTTGAAACAGCGAGTAGAAGGAATAATCGAAATTTGATAAAAACCTGATTGTATCTACTTATTGTACTTACATACTTACTATTATTACTTGCTGAAGCAAGAGAATCAAACTTGGGTATCACCAAAATCACGCATATTTGACTCCAAAACATCGATACCTACCCTACGTGCAACACGTTTACCAAAACTAGTTGAAGACATTTCTAACCTCGGGACATTTTTTCCCATCACGTGACTAAAATGAGTAAATATCATTTGTAAATAACAGTCCGAAAGGTTTTACAGTTACACTTGAATAGAGAGTTTTTGCAACACACTCACGACGAAACGAACGAAACGAAAGCAGTGCTGCGCATGCGCACTTAAGACACCGAAAAGTTTGACGAACCGTGACGACGAAAAATACCGGGATCTCGCGGTGTCAGCTTTCGTCGTGTTGAGATGACGAAACGTAATTTAACCTTACATCTGTATAACGCTACCTACCTTCTTCTGTTTTCCTTGGAAAATAAAAATGTCGAGCATCGTATTCACAGCTGCTTCTTGGCGTCTTGGCAGACTTGACGCCATGTGTGGACATAGATTTGTATTAAACATGGAGTAAAATGGATGAAAGAGAGGTTGACATAATGTTAGCGTGACTCCACCAGCCGGTATACGCCAAAGCTGAACGAAAACTGAACCGAAAAAGGTTAGCATCTGACTTCGGTCGCCCTATCCGCCATTTCCGTTTCGGTGTCGTTTTCCGTTTCGTTTCGTCACAAGTGTGTTGCAAAAACTCTCGAATATATTAATTTGTCGTGGAAACCTCGATCAAAAACTGAATTGAATTGGTTCAACTAACAGTCGACACCTACACCTACCTATTACGAGTATTAAACTTGGATTTCCTGGTACTGTGAACTCGAGTTTCGGTCGGGAGTGGATAAATAGTCTTCTACGCCGTTTCGGGATATTTCTATACCATCTTCAGGGCTTAGGGCAGGCATGTCAAACTCAAAGTTCCTCAAGGGCCAAATCTTCTAAAAGGTTGTGTGGGCCGCAAGAAAATCCCTAAACGGAATTATATCAAGTTTCTATATTAGAAGTTTACAAGAAGTTTAACAGCAAAATGCAAGAAGAAAATAGGATCTTACCTAATATTTTTTCCCTGACAGTTGACATCTTTTTCGTTCCACCAAATTTTCCACGTTGGGAACAATATTGTTTGCTGCGGCCACTCTGAGAATCGAGCTTAGATGGCAGTCTGTAAGCCTGGACCTTTCTGGAGACTTTTTTCGTTTCACAATGGAGAAGAGTTGTTCACATAGGTAGGTACTCCCAAACATAGAAATTATTTCAGCCGCAAAATGCCGAATTTTCGGGAACCAATGATGAGGCAAAAATGTATGACATTGTAGGGCGGCGCATTGCACTGATTGCCAGCACCGACTCGTGTGCCGCACATTAACGTCTTGTGGGCCGCACGTTTGACATGCCTGGCTTAGGGGTTGTCGCGTCCGTTTCTTGCAGAGGCCATAACCCGTGCGCCTTGAAGATGGTATAAAAATATACCGAAACGTTGGTGTCAAACGACTCTTTTTATCAACCCCCCCCGACCGAAACTCGGGATCACGGTAAGTACCAGTTTATGTACAAGCGGTCAAGAATCCTGTAAATTCCTAATCAAACTTGGATTTCGCTGTTTGTTTTTTTCAGGAGGACATACATATATATGACAGCGAAGTTGGAGTATTTGCTGAAATGCTTGCGGCAAGTTGACCTACTTGGTAGACCTTGGGAGGCGACGTGGCATCACTGAACTGGTGAGTTGTTGTTGAACTGAATGTTAAGTTGAAATTTAACCTACATACACATATTGTGCAATTTCGTGGGGCTAACAAAACACAAAGTTGCCCTGCCCAAGGCTCCATTAAAAATAGCCTTCACCACTTATTAGGTACACAGTCCGCAGAATAACTGTTACAGGTTTATTGTGATCACACGATGATGACCAACACCGATCGAGTTTTTATTTCATGTAAAACGCTAATTTGAATTTAAAAAAATCGTAATTCTACCGCATCATTTCTGAAGATCCTACCAACTATACCGTACCTACTCAAAATAACAACACCAGCGTATATATATGTATATATATAAATTTCTGAAATGATTGAATCGGAGTTAAACGTTCTCTTTATTGTTTGAGAGGCCCTTGAAAATCGGCATTCCATACAATGAGCGGTTCTATTGGAGCCGTCGACGGGTTCTATCGAGGCAGTAGGTATCGACGGCTCCGGTTCTATTCAGCTGAAACTTATCGACACAATCGCCTTTTTCATGTGAGTTTATTGTGCAAAAGTGAGGAACGTAACTCTCTGTGATGTCTTAGGTTGTACTAATTCTTTGCCTTCACATACGATAAGTGGCTTGAATGTCAGCTATAGATGATTGTTGAGGACTCTGTTGCGTTACGTGGGAAATTAGTGTGATGCACGTGCATAAAAAAATCGGTATGAAGTTTTGGGTCTGTTTTTTCTTTGAATCTGTTCGTTTTATTATTTCTAAACGATGAAATTTTGTAATTGACTGTGAAGAACGAATTTCAACCCCCTCCCACAACAAAACCCGAATATATTTTGGTTTTTTAGGATTTTTTGGCGTGTGCGAATCGAACTGGGCATCAAGGTCCCCTACTGCTTCTGTTCATCCCATCCCCAAAACTGAACCGTGGGTTGAAGTTGCAGTAGGATCTTTTTCAAATCAGCTGCATGTACTGTTAATAGAACCATCCTGCTGGGTGGTTCTCTAGTCATCCTTTGCGATACACAGAAAAACCTTATTGCAGTTGGGTTTCTGCACCAGAGCTGCTGTAAGGTTTGATGCGACTATACTGTTAATAGAACCATCGTGCAGGAAGTAAGGAAGCAGGGTGTATGGCCAGCAACGTCTTCAGTACTCTTCTGGTCATCGCTTCCCCGAAGAAGTTGGTATGTGTCTAAAAACTACTGTTAACAAGGCCATCCTGCAGGATGGGAGCGGGCATCAGGTTCATGCGTCTGGTCATAAAAGTCTCAAGTACCTTCTTCTCCAGCCATCTCTTCCCATAGGTTTGAAGTGACCTAATGCTTTAAACGTTTGCTGTGATTTGTGCTTTAGAACTTTGGATGTGGTTTGTTAAGTGAGCCATTCTGCAAAATGAGGGCTGACAGGAGCTCCTGTCTTCTGGCCATCAACGTCCAGGAGCGTACTTTGGCCATCCCTTCCCCAAAACAGAACTAAAAACTGAGCTCCCTGAGGTTGGGATGTGTCTAAAAACGACTATTAATAGCCACTTCCGGCGAGCAACATCCATTCTCCTTTTTCAAGCCATCCCTTCCTCAAAACCATAAATAAACTTCATCTGTTCGAAATATGGAGCCAGTCTAGAGTCTAAGAGTATCCTACAATCTTAGCGAATTTACAAAGAAAGTGAAGCTATTGCAGTGGGTCCAAATTTTTCAGAACATGAATTTTTGAAATGTTTTTTAATAGGCAAATCCGTTTTAGGGCATTGTGACTTCATCTCTAGATTTTAACAACAATTTATATATTTATATATATATTTATTTATTTATTTATTTATTTATGTGTCACTCCAGACGATATCTGATAAAAATTCCTAACTTCGCCAAAATGTTCGTGTTGCCAAACAAAAGGATGAGTTCGAAGACGAGCAATTTTTAAATATTCTAAGGGGATCAAATTTGACTTTTCAGGGATCAAAAATCGGTTAAAAACTGCTAAAATCGCGAGCAGTGGATATGGTGTCACTGGAAGTGGTATGGAAGGGTGAGTAAAGACAGAAAATGACCATTTCAGTTGTTTTTCGTACGTAGTAGAGGTCCAGTTTGGATTTTTGGGGGTGAAAAATTGGTATTAAGGGATAAAATCAATAGCTTAATTCACGTGACGTTGCGTGGGATGGTGATTCACGAGGGTATACTTCGATGATGAAAATATTTTTCTCAAAAAAAGAACGGGTCAAATTTGACTTTCTAGGGGTCAAAAATCTGTAAAAATTGCTGAAATCACGAAAAAAGTATGCCATTTTAGAAAAAGCGGTATGGTTTCTCGGTGTATCATCTTTTTACACAATAGCACGAAATTTCATTTTAAAATTCGCTTTTATAGCCACGCTGCACGACTGGACTTGGATTCTTTAGAAGGGGTGGCTGTAGTCAAGAGAACCCTGACGCTTCAACCATCCTGCAGGACCCGAGCTGGCAGCAGCTCTTTCCACCTGGCCATCAACTCTCTGGCCTTCAAGGTCCATATTTGTTTGTTTAATTATCATCAAACCCTCAATTAAACAAACATGTCACACACGTTCAGTTCTACTCATCAAACGTATCTCACTTCTGCTGTTCATCAGTTGAGGGCGCATCTTCATCAGCTCCTTTTCCAGAGCCCTCGCCTCGGCCTCGCTCCTTGTTCCGCTCTTTGCGGCCTCGCCATGATGCGCGATCTGGGCCGTCTCGAACGCCGAATCTGCTGCGGCGGATAGGGTCCACCCGTACAGTATCCCAAAAACCAAAGCCGCGGGTATCATAACCGCTAGCCCCTTGAAGAGTGTCTACTTGAAACACTATCCGAAAACCCTAACGCTTTGACTTTATTAAAATCTAAAGCGTAAAATCTTGTTACTGTTCTTCTCCGTAAATCATTAATATTCTTCCGTCACTGGGAAATGAGTTTTTGAACATAAAGGCGAACTTTTTTTTATTATTGAAATTGTACCCCGAAGGGTGGACGATCAGTGATAACTGTAAACACAAATGGCCATTATGATTTTGCAACAATGGCTGATATAGATATAGTTGGCGAATAAAACATCAGTACATCGAAACTTGTGGGTAAGATTGGATTAGTTTTCCCTCTTTTTACGAGTTCCTAATCGCTCTGGAAGAAGCATATTTTCGAGGCATGAAAATACAGCGAATTTTCAGTTAACGGTTCATTGTTTATGTATAGATCGAACTCCACTTTGGCTTTCATCCCCCTGCCAGATCTCCTTGTCCGTTGCTGCTAACCTGAACTTCTTACGACCCCCCCCCCCCCCCCTCCCCTCCTTACACTCATTTCTTGATTGTTCGTAAGATGTTATTTTTTAAATATTTATTTATTAGTTTTTTTTAAATTTATAGGTTACATGGTACATTGTAGGACTACATGATGGCAAAAATTAATGAAATATAAAAACATCTGTGTCAAGTTTAAAAGACAAAATCATGAAGGAAAAAGAAAAGAGATAAGAGAGCTAAGTAGGAAAGAGATTTAACATCTGCGGCAAGTTCAAAAGACAAAATCATGGAGGAAAAAGAAAAGAGATAAGAGAGCTAAGTAGGAAGGAAAAGAAGGTTAAGAAGAAGAGGGAGGAAAAGTGGGAAGAAGATTATGGTTCTCTTCTGTTGAGGATGAAGAATGAGCCCTGAGGGCACCAAGTGTTTTATAAACGAACGTAAGTTATGGGTGGTACACTGAGATTCTACAGATCAGTCTCAGTAAAGTAAAAATCAAGGAGGAAAAAGAAAAGAGGTAAGAGAGCTAAGTAGGTAAGAGATTTAACATCTGTGGCAAGTTAAAAAGACACAATCATGGAGGAAAAAGAAAAGAGAGCTAAGTAGGTAAGAGATTTAACGTCTGTGGCAAGTTTAAAAGACAAAATCATGGAGGAAAAAGAAAAGAGGTAAGAGAGCTAAGTAGGTAAGAGATATAACATTTGTGGCAAGTTTAAAAGACAAAATCATGGAGGAAAAAGAAAAGAGATAAGAGAGCTAAGTAGGAAGGAAAAGAAGGTTAAGAAGAAAAGGGAGGAAAAGTGGGAAGAAGATTATGGTTCTCTTCTGTTGAGGATGAAGTCAGCCCTGAGGGCACCAAGTGTTTTATAAACGAACGTAAGTTATGGGTGGTACACTCAGATTCTACAGATTAGTCTCAGTAAAGTAAAAATCAAGGAGGAAAAAGAACAGAGGTAAGAGAGCTAAGTAGGTTAGAGATTTAACATCTGCGGCAAGTTTAAAAGACACAATCATGGAGGAAAAAGAAAAGAGGTAAGAGAGCTAAGTAGAGAGCTAAGAAGATAAGAAAAGAGATAAGAGAGCTAAGTAGGAAGGAAAAGAAGGTTAAGAAGAAAAGGGAGGAAAAGTGGGAAGAAGATTATGGTTCTCTTCTGTTGAGGATGAAGTCAGCCCTGAGGGCACCAACTGTTTTATAAACGAACGTAAGTTATGGGTGGTACACTCAGATTCTACAGATTAGTCTCAGTAAAGTAAAAATCAAGGAGGAAAAAGAACAGAGGTAAGAGAGCTAAGTAGGTAAGAGATTTATTATCAAAATCATGGAGGAAAAAGAAAAGAGATAAGAGAGCTAAGTAGGTAAGAGATTTAACGTCTGTGGCAAGTTTAAAAGACAACATCATGGAGGAAAAAGAAAAGAGGTAAGAGAGCTAAGTAGATAAGAAAAGAGATAAGAGAGCTACGTAGGAAGGAAAAGAAGGTTAAGAAGAAAAGGGAGGAAAAGTGGGAAGAAGATTATGGTTCTTCTGTTGAGGATGAAGTCAGCCCTGAGGGCACCAACTGTTTTATAAACGAACGTAAGTTATGGGTGGTACACTCAGATTCTACAGATTAGTCTCAGTAAAGTAAAAATCAAGGAGGAAAAAGAACAGAGGTAAGAGAGCTAAGTAGGTAAGAGATTTATTATCAAAATCATGGAGGAAAAAGAAAAGAGGTAAGAGAGCTAAGTAGATAAGAAAAGAGATAAGAGAGCTACGTAGGAAGGAAAAGAAGGTTAAGAAGAAAAGGGAGGAAAAATGGGAAGAAGATTATGGTTCTCTTCTGTTGTGGATGAAGTCAGCCCTGAGGGCACCAACTGTTTTATAAACGAACGTAAGTTATGGGTGGTACACTCAGATTCTACAGATTAGTCTCAGTAAAGTAAAAATCAAGGAGGAAAAAGAACAGAGGTAAGAGAGCTAAGTAGGTAAGAGATTTATTATCAAAATCATGGAGGAAAAAGAAAAGAGATAAGAGAGCTAAGTAGGTAAGAGATTTAACGTCTGTGGCAAGTTTAAAAGACAACATCATGGAGGAAAAAGAAAAGAGGTAAGAGAGCTAAGTAGATAAGAAAAGAGATAAGAGAGCTACGTAGGAAGGAAAAGAAGGTTAAGAAGAAAAGGGAGGAAAAGTGGGAAGAAGATTATGGTTCTCTTCTGTTGAGGATGAAGTCAGCCCTGAGGGCACCAACTGTTTTATAAACGAACGTAAGTTATGGGTGGTACACTCAGATTCTACAGATTAGTCTCAGTAATGTAAAAAGCAAGGAGGAAAAAGAAAAGAGGTAAGAGAGCTAAGTAGGTAAGAGATTTATTATCAAAATCATGGAGGAAAAAGAAAAGAGATAAGAGAGCTAAGTAGGTAAGAGATTTAACGTCTGTGGCAAGTTTAAAAGACAACATCATGGAGGAAAAAGAAAAGAGGTAAGAGAGCTAAGTAGATAAGAAAAGAGATAAGAGAGCTACGTAGGAAGGAAAAGAAGGTTATGAAGAAAAGGGAGGAAAAGTGGGAAGAAGATTATGGTTCTCTTCTGTTGAGGATGAAGTCAGCCCTGAGGGCACCAACTGTTTTATAAACGAACGTAAGTTATGGGTGGTACACTCGGATTCTACAGATTAGTCTCAGTAAAGTAAAAATCAAGGAGGAAAAAGAACAGAGGTAAGAGAGCTAAGTAGGTAAGAGATTTAACATCTGTGGCAAGTTTAAAAGACACAATCATGGAGGAAAAAGAAAAGAGGTAAGAGAGCTAAGTAGAGAGCTAAGTAGATAAGAAAAGAGATAAGAGAGCTAAGTAGGAAGGAAAAGAAGGTTAAGAAGAAAAGGGAGGAAAAGTGGGAAGAAGATTATGGTTATCTTCTGTTGAGGATGAAGTCAGCCCTGAGGGCACCAAGTGTTTTATAAACGAACTTAAGTTATGGGTGGTGCACTCAGATCATACTGATTAGTATCTGATCATACAGATTAGTAAAGTAAGTACTTACTTTAAGAGGTGACCTAATTGGAAAAACGCTCCTCTAGGCCAATGTTTCGTCCTCTTCCGACATCTTCAGGGCTTGGATTGCTCCACTTGTCTCACTGCTTTTCTTTTGGTTTATTATTTTCAATAATGAACCATTGGAATCGAGCAAGAAAAAAAAATTCTTACCCCCCCTCAAAATTTGATTGTTTACGTTTCAAGGTATGTAGAATCCGAAAATACAATAAAAATATTTCTGTCTGTCCGCCGTATGCGGTACGCCGTACGGGCCACTTTTCTTAGTTACCATGAAAAAAATTGATGAAATTCGGGTTATAGGTTCCATTCGGGGTCTAGTTGGTCCTCGAAGCTCGACGTTACTGTGAGTCATCTCTAAGGGGTTCAAAATAGGGGTTGAAATTTTCAGAACGCCGTAGCTCGAAAACTTTCGAATGAAGGGTATTGTTTTTTTTACGTTATTAAATTTGTCTTGAGCTAAACAATTTTTTGAGACCACCCGGAGCATTGTACCTCCAGCCGTTCATGTGCACCAAAATGCTTCGTCAACACGATCGTGAATCAAACGGTATAAATCCGGCCCGGATATCATCACTAAGGAGCACCTGATTGTAATCAAGGATGGCTGTATGAAGTCGAGTTGGTTGTTCTGCGATATTATTTCATTTGATAAGTGATGGACTATTGGATTTTGTAGGTAGGTACTTGTGAAACTTGAACAAACGTTGAAGTATTATTGATGGGTAAATTATTAAACAATGGCAAATTATTACACAACGGTGAATTAGGTATTACACAACGGTGAATTAGGTATTACACAACGGTAAATTATGACACCACCGTAAATTATTACACAACGGTAAATTATTACACAACGGCTCATCTACCAAGAAGGGGTTGGATTTTGTTGGTAGGTACTTTTGCAACTTGAACAACCGTTGAAGTATTTTTGATGGGTAAATTATTACACAATGGCAAATTATTACACAACGGCAAATTATTGCACAACGGTAAATCACTACACAACGGTAAATTATTACACAACGGTAAATTATTACACAACCATCTACCAAGAAGGGGCTGGATTTTGTTGGTAGGTACTTTTGCAACTTGAACAACCGTTGAAGTATTATTGATGGGCAAATTATTACACAACGGTTCATTATTCTATCTCCGTAGAATGGGAACCTATACAGGTAAATTATTACACAACGGTTTAGGTAGGTACCTATAGTAACGAGTACGGGGTTAGGTACTAACCTACGGAGGGTGTAGAATAGTACATAAATGTTATATAGAAGGGTTATCTATACAGAGAGCTGTGATCTGTAACAGAAGGGTATTCTATACAAAATAATAAACCGTTGTGCAGGGATTTGCAGCGTTTTAGCCCTAAATCGAGTACTGGAGTCCCGGGAACTACAGTTTCATAAAAATGCGCGGGATTCAATAATTCAATCATTAGATGAAGCATAGCATTTGTTCACGTTGCAAAAGTAGGTAACCTATCAACCAAGTCCAAAAGAGCCATCATTGTTCAAATTAAATAGTACACAGAACAACCAACCCGACTCCATACAGCTATGCATGATTATAATCAGGTGATCCCTAGCAATGATATCTGTGCCGGATTTATACCGTTCATTCACGATCATGTTGAAGCTTTTCGGTGCAAACGAACGTCTGGACATACAAATGCTTGGAGTGGTCTCAAAAAATTCTTTACTTCAATATCAATTTAAAAATGTAAAAAAACCAGCTGCAGTGTTCTGGAAATTTCACCCCTTAGAAATGACTGACAGTAACACCGAGCATCACGGACCAACTGGACCCCAAACAGGACCTACAAACCAGGTGCGTTGCATCCATAAGGCCACTTGGGCCACTGCCCCGGCACCCAAAAACACAAAAGACCAACCATTATTCAGGTGGCATCTGAATTTCCCTCCGTACACTGTACCTACCTAGCATCTTTCACAAAGTTCAACAGCGACTCGTCAGGTTTCTCTGGCCATGGATATTCAGTATTCTTGTAGAGGATCCATGGGGGTTCCTTCTTGATAGCTCCATAGACCCAGCATGTTATCGGAATAAAGCGGAATCGATGTCCTGCAATCGAAATTGAAACCTAGGCTTCTGAAACTGGCAGGTAGGTCCTGGCTCCTAGCCCCGTGGCAACCGAGAAAAGTGGCCCGTCCACTCATGCTGAGTCAAGTAAAAAATGTTGTACGCCACGCCCATTTCGGGCCCAGTCCCCAGAATCTGATTTCCACCTCAAAATCATCCATTTCACAATCGATTCGATCCCTTCGATTCAATTTGTCATCTCGATACGAGATGCTTCTACTTCCGATTTTTTTTTTGTGTCTGAATCACATTCGCTTTCTCTGTTGAGTCTGTTGTCAGTTTTCATTTTTTTGCGTCAAATTTTGTGTGTTTTGCGTTTGGTCCGGCTCCGATGACAGATTTGTATTTGTATGTGTGGCTGTTTGTGATCTTGTGGTTTGTGGATTGATCCGGCGTCAACACACAGGTACCTACTACCTAGCTTACCCTACCTGACTACCTACCTTCTGGTCAAATAGCTTCTCCATTCAAGTAGGTACCGGCCGAAGGATCATTGTTTTGTTGTATTTTAGTTGTTTTTATATTTAGTTGTTTTGTTGTTTTGTATTTTTGTAACACATGAATTCAGTGGTTAAGTTGCAGTAGAAATTGCCGACGTTTTCGTACGACGATAGAGAAACAACAGAATCAACAGATTGAAAGAGATAAGCTTTGGTGAATATCATTCTATCAGTAAATACACTGCCAAGGTGATGGCACAGGAGCTTCCTCGTCACAATCAGAGTGACCCATCATAAAATAGAACAGACTCGGAAGCAAAATAACATAACATAACATTACATAACATTACATTACATAACATTACATTACATTACATAACAATACATTACATTACATAACATTACATAACATTACATTACATAACATAACATTACATTACATAACATTACATAACGTGAAATATACATATTACATAACATTACATTACATGAAATATACATATTACATAACATTACGTCCATAATACATTACGTCCATTATACATACAGTAGAACCCCTCTAATCCGCCCTCGGATGGTCCGACGCTCCGGGTAATCCGACCTGCCCGCATGCCCCTCCAACGACGGGCGACTTGTTTGTTTTTGTTTAGTGCAAGGTATGTACTATGTACGACTAATTCAAGTGAATCCCTCTCTGCTCTTTTCTTCCATTCAATCGCAATTCTTTCAGTTGTATTCCGAACCTTGTGGTGTGTACATGTTTTCATAATGTTAACAGAAATCTATCACTGACTTTTTTTCCAAGTAGACTACATATGTACATACATATGTACTAATTTTTTCAGTACAACATACATACATACATATGTACCTTTTTTTTGCATAATACAGGCTTTTTTTCTTGAGCAGACTTATTTAATGACTTTTTCTGATAATCCGACCTTTTTTGCGTTCCGACCATACTCCTAGTCCCGAGGGTGACGGATTAGAGGGGTTCTACTGTAATTGCGAAAGTTATGCGTGTTTGAAGAATTTCACGTTAGCGCATGCGCAGGGCGAACCGCTGGCTCTATCATGTTGAAATTTATATGGGACCTCAATGGGCCCTACCCGCTTAATCCCTGAGAATTACATTGAAATTGGGTGAAATCTTTGGTTACTACGACTGTAACAAGGAAATTGAATCTATTTCACGCCAGCGCATGCGCAGAGCGCACCGAGGGTCCGATCATGCTGAAATTCATACTGGAACTCACTAGGCCTTGTCCAAACAACCCTTGAATATTTGAGCGAAATTGAATCAAAATTGTGAAAGTTATGCGTGTTTGTTGAATTTAACGTTAGCGCATGCGCAGGGCGTACCGCTGGATCAATCATGTTGAAATTTGTATGAGACCTCAAGGGGCCTTATCCGCACCATCCCTCAAAATTTGAGCTGAATCAATTCAAAATCGTGGAAGTTATGGCTGTAACAAGGAAATGCGGACAGACAGACTCACAGACCCACAGACCGACAGACACGGAACCAAATTTGTTCAGTAGGCTTTGAAACGCAAAATGCAAGTGGAAATTTTGATTTCTGAAGACAAAAATTTTTTGGCTCACGAAAGTGAACACAAGGCTTCCGCTGCTTCGCAGACTCGGAAGCAATAAGGGAAGGGTGTCGTTGCCTTGGGGTATTTTGTAGACAACTGTTGGTTTTGTGTTCTGGTTTGGTGCCCCACCGTTTTCAGATCCCACGCACTGCTACTGTTACAAACCAAATTTCATTAATTTTGGTTCATGGTTAATAAGAAAAGTGCGAAATACGGCGTAGGCGGACGGACAGAAATTTTTGGTTTATTATTTTCAGTAATGAACCTTTCGAATCGAGGATGAAAAAAATTATTTTAACCCCCCCCCCCCCCCCCCCCCTTCAAAATTTTATGGTTTACGTTTCAAGGTACCTACGTAGAATCCGAAAATGCAATAAAAAATTTCCAAGTACATAATGGCACATTGCTTCCTCGTATCGATAGCATGATCGTATTAGAGCAGTTAAACGTATGATAATCCAAATTTGAGCATGCGCAGTGGCCATACCAGTGATCACACAGTTCGGAAATTCGTAGGGGGCCATCTGGGGTATAGATACCTACATAATGTTCACATATTATACAATTACTGCGCGAATTTATTATTCAAACATTTCATTGCACAGCAACATCTAACCGTCCCAAAGAAGGTATCGTGTGTCAGTTAACGGCGAAACATAAAGTTGTCACGTCTTCATCGATACTCGAATTACCAACTAGATCATAATATTGAAACCATTTTAGCTTGGTTAATATAATTTTTTTTAAAAATTATTATTATTGGCTTCGAATACAGGTTCATACAGCCGAAATATAATTCACATATTCACATAATTATGTACATAGTATTAAAATAATATTTTGGCTTGATTTAAAAATTTAAAATGATAATTTGGCTTGGTTTAAAAATTAAAATGATATTTTGGCTTGATTTAAAAAGTCATATAAAAGCAAATAAATGTCCACATTATTTTCAGCGAGAAGGGTGTCCAGGTTGAAAGGTTGAACAGCTTTCGTCTGAAGGGAAGTAAGTAAAGTGTCCCGAGGAGCACTGAGCGACGGGCACTCCAGTACAAGATGCTGCGGGGTCTCTTCTTCTAGGGAGCAGGCTCGACATAGGGGTGAATTTGCGGGATTTATTCTGTGGAGATACTGGTTAGTCCTGCCGTGTCCAGCCCTCAATCTGATAATGTTCCGGTAGAATGTCCTTGGTTTTGCGTCGTTGCCCTCATGGAACCAAGTGCGTTGTCTGGGAAGAGGGAACAGCTCTTCGTACCTCGTGCCCGTTTCGTAGCCAAGGTGCTCCTCTTTCCACTGGGTACGCAGCGATCTTTCAAAATTTTATTCAGGTCAGAGGCAGGGTAGATTTTATGCGGCGAGGGTTCAGGTTGTACGGCTGCGCGTTTGGCTTCTGCGTCCGCCACGTCGTTTCCTCTCACTTCGGCATGTCCTCTTATCCAGCAGATTCCCATTATTTTCCCCCGGTTTCTGGCTACCATTACCTCTCGTGCTATGTTAGCTTCAATTTTCGTCATTGTAGAAGAGGTCTTGAGATTGGCTAACTTTGCTGTAGCACTTTGAGAGTCAGTGAGGATTAGGATCCTCGCTGATTGGGACCCACTACTGTTTGCGTAAATTAATGCTTGCCAGATCGCGTAGCACTCCGCTGTGTAAGTAGACGCCTTGTTCCATAGGCTGTATCCTCGGATGACTCCATGGGTTGCATCATAAAAGGCACATCCAGTTTGAGCATTGATGAGGGACCCATCGGTGTACATTATTAGGCTGCCCGGCCACTTAGTTTGGAGGTATTCTTGGACTAGTTGGTTGGTTGCGGATGGGACAGAGTAGATATGAGTAGGGAGGGAGAATATTTTGAGAGGCATCTTGAAGAAGGGGTATGGGACGGAGTAGATGGTTGGCGTTTCAGAAGTTGTTATCCATTGTATTTCGCTATTCCAAGTCGTGAAACTGTCGCAAATCATAGGAGCCGGCTTCTTCGCCCAGTATCGATCTGTGAGGTTGTAAATAGCGAGTGTACATATTTTTTGTAGCGAGTTCTCGCCTCCGCCAGCAACCCTCAGGAGAAAACGGTCCGTCAGCATCCTTCTCCGCAACTGGAGAGGCGGCTCGCCAGCCTCAGCCAAGAGCGCATTTATAGGGGTAGAAGGTAAGGCTCCCGTGCAGATTCGTAGGGCTCTATATTGAATCCGGTCTATTTTAAGAAGTGAGGTTTTAGCTGCAGATCCGTAAAAGAAACACCCGTAGTCTAAAACTGCTCTAATTGTGGACCTGTAAAATAGTAAGGCCGTTCTAGGATCAGCCCCACAAGATACGCCAGTAAAAGCTCTCAAGACGTTGAGGTACGGTTCCGTTTTTGAGGTCAACTCCTGAATGTGGCTATTCCAGCTCATCTTCCTCGTAAGTGTGACACCCAGAAATTTGATACGTATGACACAGTCGAACGATAGGCCTCCCAGGACTAAAGAGCTGCCAATTGGAAGGCGTTGTTTCCTTATGAATGGACATAGCTTTGATTTTTGGGTTGAGATGGTCAGACCCAAATTGCCAAATACATTGTTTATATTTGTTACTGCCTCGCCAAGAAGCTCAATGCAACTCTCAACTTCAATGTTTGAGCAGTACAGGCATAAATCGTCAGCGTATTGAATTATCTGTACTCCATCTGGGAGGTAGAGCGCCACGTCTGCTACATAGATAATATACAACAGAGTACTGAGGATGGACCCTTGGGGTAGGCCTTTCCAAGTCTTTCTGGGGGTGGAAAGAGTACCGTCACACCATATATAAATGTTGCGCTCTTCTATAAGCCGTAATATGTTGGCTGCGCAAGTTTGAGGTATGCCAATGGATGTCAGCTGAGTGTATAGTAGATGGAGTACAACGTCGTCATACGCGGAGGATACATCTAAAAAGAGCGCAAGTGTGGTATGGTTCCTTGTTAAGCTAATAGATATGTCAGTTACGAGCTTGTTGACTGCATCCATTGTTGACCGGTTTCGCCGGAAACCAAACTGGCTTTCTGGTAGGCAATTGTTAGTTTCCAACCACCACATTAGGCGTGACTTTACCATCCTTTCCAGGGTTTTCATCATGCACGAGGCCATGGCTATCGGGGGGTAGGATTTGGGATCGTCAGGTCGTTTCCCTGGCTTTAGGATGGGGATGACAATGAAGTCCTTCCAGCTGTCGGGGAACAGCCCACTCTGCCAATAATCATATTAGGGCGCGTTCTGGCGGGAAAACAAATTAATTAAATTGCATTGTTTAAAGAGAAATCATGTGATCTTAGTAACACACTAAGGGAATTCTTCGAATGTATGTAAATTTGTAAATTAATATAAAAGGTAATAATAACCTTTTCAAAAACTACTTATATGAATATTGAACGCGAATAAAAAATCGTTTTAAGTTAAATATAAATTCACAATAACACATTATTTTACACTTTAAATTGAAAATTTAACTGAATCTTCGTTGCATTGCTGATAATTCGATCAGTTAATTTTTTCATGTTCATGTTCACAGTCAACTGTTTTTTCTTACATTATAGCCCTATAAATGGGCATAGGGTAATATTATGGTTCTTACCTTATGATGGTGTGATGGTGGTTGTTTTGTGAAATCTCATACGGATTTAAAAAAAAAAAAGTTCCAGTCATGCAGCATGACCATATGAGAGAAACCATAGACCATAGAAACTTCCATATTAAATTGTTAAGTATTTATATATTTTTGACATTCTGTTACTTAGAAATCTAGTCATATTTGGAGAAGTGGCTGTTCTAACAGTCAGGTAACTACCAGAGATCACCATGAGTGAGGATTTAGATTAGTTTTATGGATTGTGGCACCTATTTCTAAAGTGAAGCTAATAAAAAAAATTAATATTATTTTTTAAATTATTACCTATTGAATTTTTTTTTTAAATTGTTGAATCAAGGGGCTGGTAAGGAGGAGTGACTGAGGACAGAGTTAAGTAATCCTCCTCCAAGCTCCCTTGCAGTATCGCCCAGCTCTGAACTCATCCTTTCATTTGCCATTACGAAGATTTTGGCGATATTTGCAATTTTTTGTCATGTTAGTTAAACGGTCTTTCTTGTGCGACGTAACTAGGTACTTGTTGACAAGCAAAACGTCTGAAAGTCGATTTCTACCAGGTATTCAAATCCTGGTTTCGATATTTTGCCCATTTGGCTTTTCGTTTAACCCAATATAAATGATTCACGTTACCCTGTGTATCCCTTGTTTTTCTACCCTGTTTATTCCTTGTTTTTTAATAAATTCTTTTGTGGTCGAAATTGAAAAACAATAATATCAACTACCCACTTGGTAGTTGGTATACAGGTGGTCGCCACCCCGGAATGTAGCTTTATTACATCACATGGATCATATAAAATAAGGCGTTGCACCTCAACTGATTGAACGATACACGTAAGAAGTACTAAAATACTAATTCCGTATATGGCGATAAGGTGGCTGAAGGTTGAAGATCTTTTCAATCAGTTAACGCAGATTTAATTCAAACGAAACTTTCGAATCAAAATTAACAAAAACCCTTTTATTTCACCAATTTATATCAAGTTCTTAGAGTTATCCTTGAACGGAATGGTCTCCTCGAAGCTATAACCGGTGTTATCTCGGTTTATTGGATGGAACGTTCGGTAGTACCCGAATTCATGGTAAACATCCTACGAAACAATTATATAGCCAATAACAAACTTGTGTCGTTCACAAATTATTTGGTATGTCCTGACATAGGAGTCGGAGTAGAAACTTCAAGCAAAGACTGGACCATTCATCGGTATAATTCACATCAGAAGTTGCTTAAAATGACAGAAATGTTGGCCATTCTTTTATTGTTTCTTTAATGTGCAATAATTGAAATAGCTATTTTTTATGGTTTCCACCAATTTTGGCCCCCAAAAACTCGAATTCCGAAGGCTCCTGTTTTTGACAAATTAACTTGTTAGTGCAATTTAATTTTCTTGATTCACCTGTTAATACTACTTCTACCATTATTATACAAATTTATGGTTATTTCAGACCATTTCCCAGGTTTTTGATTCATAAAAAATTAATTTTGGCAGCTGAAACTTCGTTATAACCTCAACAATCCACTCTGGTCAAAACCGACTTCATATTCGGTCTCCCTATCCTAGAAGACATGGAAAACGCTCACAAGCTCATGTTACTAAAACATCGAAAACAAAAACTCCTCTATTTACAACCATTTTTCATGGATGAACGGCGAAATTTAAGGCTGAAACTTTTTTAGAACCCCAATAATTCTTACCTCGTTAGTAAAAATTGACTTCATATTCGGTCTCCTCGTACAAAAAACATGGGAAACGATGCAGCATTTTGGTGTTGCTAAGACACCAAAAAACTGTATTTTTACACTCATTTTTCACCCATAACACCCCTGGGTATATCCCGATCGGGCTGCAAAATTTCGGGACACAACTAGGGCCAAAATGGAGCCTTTGTGCGAAAAACGAATTTTTTAGACCGAAAGTAAAGTAGATAATTATGGATGAACGGCTTACGGCGGACGGACATTTTTAGAATCTGCGCATCTTGAAATTTAAAAGAAAACCTTTTGAGGGGGTGTTCGAAAAATTTTTTGCTGAGCGAATAGGTACATAGGTGTATTATTCGCAGAATAATAAACCAAAACGAAGAAACAGTTTTCCAAAGCATTTACAAATTCAGAACTTCTTGGAACAATCGCACATTGTTTTGTGTTTACTCCATCGTGATTAGTTATTTATTACCTTCCTAGGTTAGAATACCGTCGTCGAAACTCATTGCGATTCAAAGAGCTGTTCTAAAGTTCGTTTTCGCCTCCTCCGTAGATTTCTCAATCAGTCTTAACGACCAAACAAAAACTTTCTCAGTAAAACAGTTATTATCGTGCACAAACCTTACGTTTTATCACAAGCACCCAGATATAATAATTAATTATCCCTAGTCGTTGACATGATGTTTGATCTTAGAAACAAGCAGCATCGAAATAATGGAATGGACCTTATTTCGTAAACAACTTATACCTTTAGAAATATTAAAATCGACAAGTTTTGCGTAAATTTTCTCACAGTTTCATCGTAATTTGCCCGTTAATACAAAATATTCGAGCGAATAATGGCGCTCATAAGCAGGCAGCGGTGAGCTGCTGTAAAATACAGGGTGTCTCAAAAGTTGTTAACCCCCCTGCTAAAATCCTTACGTGACAAGGAAAAGAAATCTTTCTTTTCGGAATCTATGTATTTTGTTGTGAGGATCTCAAATATCGTATTTTTGTGCACGTGCACGTGCGCATGCGCTAAACATGCGCAATGCGCACCAACTTTCTTATTTCAAATGGGAACCCCCATTTTTTATTGTAGTTCGGATTCTGCGTAAAATTCATGAATGTTTGACTCCTCAGTTGATTTTTTTACTGCGCGCAACCCGCCTCCCTGGACGCTCAAAGTTGCGCAAACCAACGATTGGGCCCAAAATCAGATTTTTGAAAACCCCAAGTGTGGCACATGTTTTTTCATTATTTTTCGACGCTGAATCACGTGGTGGTATCCATTTTTGAATTTGATTGGAATTTTTGAAATGGCGGCCGAAAATTCGGTTGTTTTTAACGAAAAGTCATTTGGTGGACGGACATTGCATTTTTTGAATCTACGCACCTTGAAACAGAAAAGAAAAAATTTTGAGGGGGTGTTATAAAAATTTTTTGCTGAGCGAATACATAGGTGTATTATTCACAGAATAATAAACCAAAACGCTAGAGGGTCTTGCCCAGAAGGTTGCCACCTGGTCGGTTATCACCGGACCGGTTCCACCAGTCTTGAGTTCTTTTTGGAAGAAAGGGTAAGGAGGCGTGAGGAGAGAGAAGAGAGAATGAAGAAACAGGTGAAAACGGCGGGTTTTTATAGGACCCTTTCCACCCTCCCCCAGTCCCTTGAGGGTCGTTGCCGACCGTTGAGGGATGGTAGGAAGGAGAAGGGTTTGCCCTGCAGTCGGTCACGTACGCCTCTTCATTCTTTCAGCTTATCTGTGCAATTAACTTGAGATATGAGATATAGTGATGTTCTGGGAGGATATCACTACAGACGTGCAGGTTTGTCAACGGCAGGGGCGGTCGGGGGTAAACGAGGCAGTTTACCAGATGTGCTTGGAATGGAACCATTCAAGGCCTTGAGACACTGGTATGTCAAACGTGCAGCAACACCTGTAAAGCATCAGGTCATGTCAATACAGCACCTGTGTGGACTCCAGGTTTATAAAGAAAACGCTGTTTGCCGTTTGTAACAGACTGAGGCGGACGAAACGTGCGGTCGTGTCGTTGAACACCCTGTGACTTTGGCACAGTTCCGATATCCCACGAAGCATTATCTACACCCGTGAACTTGTAGCTACTTTTTGGTACCAACATCATCGCCTTGATGCCAAATCCACTCAAGTGTAAACTTCGCATCCTCCAATAAACTTCAAGAATCCAGTACATACATGCGTTTCACACATTTTGATCATCGCCAATCAGTTAACCGTCGTACGAAACTGTCCGTTCTTTTACGACGAGTTTTAATCACACTTTCAGCTCCAGTTCAGGTTTCCGTCACATTTCTAATGGCCGATTTAATGGTTGTTTGACTCGAACTTTCCAGGTGAAATCACCTGCTGGGCCCAACGGCCTTATCAGGTAAACCGTAGTTAAGATTTTGGTTTATTATTCTGTGAATAATACACCAATGTATTCGCTCAGCAAAAAAATTTTATAACACCCCCTCAAAAAATTTTCTTCTCCGTTTCAAGGTGCGTAGATTCCAAAAATGCAATGTCCGTCCGCCGTACGCCGTTCGCCGTATCACGTGTGCAGGCTTCATTTTCGGTCTAAAAAATTCGTTCTTTCGCACACATGCTACATTTGGGCCCTAGTTGTGTCCCGAAACTTTTCAGCCCGATCGGAATATACCCAGGGGTGTTATGAGTGAAAATGTGTAAAAATAGGTACTTTTTGTGTTTTAGTAACATGTTAGTAACATGAGCTTTTGGGGTATCGTTTTCCATGTTTTCGGGGACAAGAAGACCGAATATGAAGTCGATTTTGACCAAAGACGCGGAAATTGAGGTTTTACCAAAGGTTCAGCTCCCAAAATTGATTTTTATGAGTCAAAAACCTGCGAAATCGGCTGAAATCACCATCAATTTGTAGAATAAGTGTCAACACGTGGATCAAGACGATTAAATGGCACTACCAACGATCAAAGATAATCTGAAAAAAAAGAGCGTACCTACCTAATTCAAGTTTTGGGGGCCAAAATTGGTGGAAACCACCAGAAATGGATATTTCAATTATTTTAAATGAAAGCAGCAATAAATAAACAGCCAGCATTTTTCGTGTTTTAGTAACATGTTAGCAACATGAGCTTTTGAGGTATCGTTTTCCATGTTTTTTGAGACGAGAAGACCGAATATGAAGTCGATTTTGACCAAAAAGTGGAAAATTGAGGTTCTACCAGATGTTCAGCTCCCAAAATTGATTTTTTTTTAGTCAAGAACCTGGGAAATCGTCTGAAATCACCATAAATTTGTATAATAACACTAGAAATAGTGGATCAAGATGATTAATTGGCACTACCAATGATCAAAGATAATTTAAAAAAAAAAGGGGGGGGGGGCGTACCTAATTCGTGTTTTGGGGGCCAAAATTGGTAGAAACCATCATAAATAGCTATTTCAATTAGTTCACATTAAAGAAACAATAAATAAACAGCCAATATAATAGTACTTAGATGTGTCCAATGGAATAATAAACCCATGTGACAAGGAGGGGTTTTCTTTTTATATATATATATATATATATATATATATATATATATACATATACATATAATTTTTGGTGTCTTTCGGCAGTGAATTCAGGATGGTCTGAAACGGATTTTGGTATAAAAATCTTTCGGAAATTCGAGTTTTAAAAATGTTGGACCGAGAACAATAGCTTCCTTTTCTTCGAAAATTCGCTAATTCATGATGTACGGGTGGAACGAATCTTAGGAGGTCCTGCAGGTTCTTGTACTTGGCTGGCTCTCAACGCAAACATTGACTAGACAATTTTTTGAAGGCATTTCTCGCGTCCCTTTGTCATGAGTTTGGCGCTCATAGGTTATAAGCGCCAATTTATCCATTGTGCCCTAAACATTTTCTGTCATGAGTTTGGAGCGCGTAGGTTTTAAACGCCAATATACCCATTGTGCACTAAACAATTCCTCTCATTGGTTTGGAGCACATAGGTGATGAGTAACATTATATCCTTTGTGCTCCAAACGATTTGCCTGTTTCGTTGAGGGTTTTTTTATAAAACACATGGTTCAGCTACGGTATAGCACTAATGCAAATTATTACCTTGGTAATACATTCCACTGCTATTAGGTGTTGATATCTGCCTTTAACTCGATTTTCACAAAAATGTCACTTATGTACCCTTTGTGCTCTAGACCCCTCATTTATAATACAGGCTTCATTTCCGGTCTAAAAAAGTCGTTCTTTCGCACACATGCTCCATTTGGGCCCTAGTTGTGTCCCGAAACTTTTCAGCCCGATCGGAATATATCCAGGTGAGTTATGAGTGAAAATGTGTATAAAAATAGGTACTTTTTGCGTTTTAACAACATGTTAGTAACATGAGCTTTTGAGGTATCTTTTTCCATGTTTTTGAGGACGAGAAGACCGAATATGAAGTCGATTTTGACCAAAGACGCGGAAATTGAGGTTTTACCAAAGGTTCAGCTCCCAAAATTGGTTTTTCATGAGTCAAAAACCTGGAAAACTGTCTGAAATCACCATAAATGTGTACAATAACATTGGAAAAAGTGTAAACAGGTGAATCAAGACCATTAAATGCCACTACCAATGATCAAAGATGATCTTAAAAAAAAAAGCGTACCTACCTATTTCATGTTTTGGGGGCCAAAATTGGTGGAAATCATCAGAAATAGCTATTTCAATCATTCCACATGAAAGAAACAATACATTTAACAGCCAACAAAAATCTCTAGAACTCCAATAGAATAATAAACCCATGTGACAAGGACTTTGCAGCGTTTTTGACAAAGAGTGAGGAACTGAGGTTGTAACGAAGGTTCAGCTCCCATATTTAAATTATAGTGAGTCAAAAACCTGGAAAATGACTGATATCGCCATAACTTTGCCCGTGAATGTAAATAAATAAACGAAAAAATTAAAAAGATAACCTTGTGTAATAACACTGGAGGTAGTATTAACAAGTGAACCAAGACAATTCAACGACTCAATGAGTCTAATGGACTTCACAACAGAAACTCTTCAACTTCTGTGTTTTACAACTGCACCTGTTATCAATAAATTTATGAAAGTTTTACTTTGAATTATGTAGCTGCCTCAGATAAAATTTCTATAAATTGACCATTGCCATAAAATCATTGTCCGGCTAATAAAAAATGTACCTACCATCTATAAAAATAGGTAGACAGCGGCATGCAAAATTGTAATCTGTACTAAAGAATGGTAGTAGCAGTACCCCCCAGTAGCTAAATAAATTAATTGCGAAGGGTGGGTAGTTAGGTATCTAAAAATTCCTTAGGTACTCTCTACGCTGAAACCCAATAAACGAAGATTTTCTTAAGGGTTGATGCAGAATTAATTTATGAATGTATGTAACCAAACGATTGCGGGTTCTATGAAGGGAGGCAGGTAGGTAGGTAGGTAATTCTTCACTAGTTAAGATAATTGATTCAAGACAATACCTTCTCTATGCTCCCAACCCCCGCCCCACCAACCACCCACCACCCTCCGATGCATCCTTTTCATTCCTACCGCTGATCTGGTCTTGTCTAAGTGACGCGCGTCCATGAAACTTTCCCCAATTTCATAATTATAGTAATTTACTCTCGCAAATAGTCTTGCGAATCAAGTATTGCTTATCATACATTTTTTGGGTCTTTGTGTTGTGTTCAGATTATTTACCTTCATCACCCTCTTGAGTTCTGTTTGCTGTTACTGAACCCGTTTCGTTTCGTCTCAGTTACCGTTTCAGGTGAGTTTCTATTATACGTATATACGGATATTCTACTTTGCTTATCTATCTAGAGCCAATAGTCCACTTGTGGTACTGATCAATAATCTTTTATGGAAATTGGAATGTAATAGTTTTCCTTGCGTTACGTTTCAGGTGAGTCTGAGCCACGTTTCAGGTGAGTTTCTATTATACGTATACCTATACGCATATTCTACTTTGCTAATCTATCTAGAGCCAATAGTCCACTTGTGACACTGATCAATAATCTTTTATGGAAATTGGAATGTAACAGTTTTCCTTGTGTTATGGTTGCACTATTTCATTCGAAAAATGATGGCTCTTTTGGAGTTTGTTGATAGGTAGTGAAACTCGAACATAAGTTGAAGTATTATTGATGGCTAAATTATAACACAATGGTAAATTATTACACAACGGTACATTATACCATCTACGTAGAAGGGGCTGTAGTTTGTTGGTAGGTACGTTTGGAACTTTTTTCACACCGAATCAACAATTTCCCTTCAGAAATTCATTAGGTATTTGCGTTTCTTTTTGCCATTAGAGTTACTGTTTGTCATCGACAGAATTATTTTAGCAACATTCAACTCGTGATTCAGGTAGGTACCTAGTAACGAGTACGGGGTTAGGTACTAAGCTACCTGCTACCTGCTGGTCTGCTATCTACATAATATTTACAGAATAGTATATATATATCAGATAAACAGTTCATTATACCATCTACGTAGAAGGGGGCTGGAGTTTGATGGTAGGTAATTTTGCACCTTCAATGACCGTGAGTTCCCGTGAGAAATGGAGGTTCTGGACCAGTGGTCGAGCCTATCTTGCTATCAAACACGGCTTTCAAAATAATTTCCAAAATATGATGACGGCATGCTAAGTACAAACGTTCTTTTTGCAATAATTGCTCCAGCAAAACACAAGCCCCCCTAAGGCCGCACCTACATTGGATCCGTATTTCTCCCGATCCGATCAGATCCGACGACTCCCGACCATCGGAGCCCGATGACGTCCGACTGAGTGCCTACACTGGTTCCGATCCGATCCGATCCGATCCGATCCAAACTTTTGGGGAATCAAGGCTCGTTGTAGTGAGGACAGGGAGAGCGCACGTTGTAGGTACCTACATAAATATATTATAGTTCTCTGCTCTGTGGTGGTGAGTTCGACATCAGTGATTCTGACGATGACGTTTTGTGTTGGTTTTTGCTGGAAAACAACCTTCTCCTAAAGAGACGTGCAACAAGGTCATGGGTGCATCAATTCAATGTGAACCGATCGGGAGGAGAATTTTATACTACGTGTATACCTATGCGGAATCACCCTGACAAGTTCAAGGATTATCACCGAATGACCCTGGAAACCTTCGACTACATTCTCGAAGGAATTAGGCAAGACATAACTGGCACAGATTTTTTTTTTTTTTTTACTTCTCGCATTTCCTTGCCTTCGATGTGAGGAACCAAAAACGCTGCAAATCCCTGCACAACGGTTTATTATTTTGTATAGAATACCCTTCCGTTACAGATCACATCTCTATGTATAGATAACCCGTCTATATAATATGATATGTACTATTCTATACATATTATGTAGATCGCAGACCCTCCGTAGGTTAGTACCTAACCCCGTACTCGTTACTAGGTAGGTACCTACCTAAATCACGAGTTAAATGTTGCTAAAATAATTCTGCCGATGACAAACAGTACCTAACAAAAGAAACACACATAATGAAGTTCTGAAAAGAAATTGTTGATGAGGAGTGAAAAAAGTTGCAAACGTACCTACCAACAAACTCCAGCCCCTTCTACGTAGATAGTATAATGAACCGTTGTGTAATAATTTACCGTTGAGTAATGATTTACCGTAGTAATAATTTACACATCAAAAATACTTCAACGTTTGTTCAAGTTTCACTACCTACCAACAAACTCAAAAAGAGCCATCATTTTTCAAATGAATTAATATCACAGAACAACCAACTCGACTTCATACTCCGCCAATATAATCAGGTGATCCCTAGCAATGATTTCATCTCCGCCAAATTTCCTATTGTGGGCGCGTCTCTGGTTACGACATTTGGTTTGAATTGTATACAATTTCATTCACACTGGAGTCGAAAATGCCTGTCGGTGCAAACTTCGGTGCCTTACTGTGAACGAACGGCTGGACGTACGATGCTCCGGATGGTCTTAAAAAACTCGCAAGTTCAAGAACTATTTAAAACCGTAAAAATATTCACGTAAAAAAAATGGTATAGGCGTTTTGAAAATTTCAACCCCTATTTTGAACCCCTTAGAGATGACTGACAGTAACGTCGAGCTTCGAGGACCAACTAGACCCCGAACGGAACCTATAACCCGAATTTCATCAATTTTTTTTCATGGTTTATTTTTATTGGTTTATTATTTTCAATAATGAATAAGTTCGACCAAACTAAATAAAAAACTAGTCTACATGATGATAATACGAGTATTAGATGCAAAATTAGTAACATTAATTGTTTGGGGAATTTCGCCAGCCTACCCCTGTTTTTTCCCCCTAGGTATTTTCGTTTATTTTATTTTATTTGTAACACATTCTTATTTGCTCACTTCAGCAAGAGATGATTTTTTATGAAGAAGTTCAATTTTCGTATTTTCCTATTTCTAAATAACAACTAACGTGACTTCCGGGTTTTCCCAAATAGACGAGAGGATGCGGTCATTATATTGTCGTGTGCTTGGGGGGCCAATCTGATTTTCGTACTTTCGGTGAACCTTGTCCGTAAATGGACCGCTGAAAAGTAGCTCCGCCCCCTCTGGTGTGAGCAGCTCTCGTCAAGTCAGTCTTGCTTCAGAAACCTGTACGTCCAGTCCGATAATACAGTGTTTTAATTGTGGCCAGTATTGCCTTAAAACTTAGTTTCTAAAGTTATTAGGGTTACCTGCAGGTTCCCCTCTCTAACATTTAAGCCCATTTCAGCTTCCAAAAGGGCCATTTCTCCTTTTGGAGCAACTATCGTGCCCCTCGAAGCGCCCTCGTGGGATCCCTTCGCGCCATCTACCATCCTACGCTGAACGAGACGAGCTACACAGCATCAGGTAAGCCGATTTGCGATAAATCTTGTTGGGTGTCCTTGTGCACGACTTTCTTGACCGTATCCTCTCGTCTCCGGTTCAGCCGTTTTGAACTCAGCAAATTTTACTTTGAATTAGATCGAATCGACGTTTCTTGGGCCATTGCCCACGCCACGATCACTTCTGATTATTAATTCCCCCACCATTGGTCCTTCGAGCCTTGGATGGATTGTAGCAATTTTTAGGGTCTTTTTTGCATCTTATAATAACTATATCATCTCGACTTTTCGATACAAACCTGCCGTTAGCTTTTGAAGAGGGTGACCATATTCATATTTGATCTTGATTCCACAATCCTCGTTTTCCTCAGTCCACGTTTGCTTCATTTTACCTTTGATTTGTTTGCGCCGCAAAGTCACGGTTTCTAATCCTTTTAATCCTTCGAGACAACTATAAGTGCTCAGGATGATTCCTGAAATCCTAGTCCTGGCTGTCAGCATAAATAGTGGCTGTTGTAAACAACACTTGTGGCAACCTGAATGGCGACACATTCGCTCCGTTCGAAAGGCGGCACCATGTCGATCTCGGCCTGCCAGTCCTTGTCTGCCCTTGTGCATCGTCGCGAATGTTGTTTGAGAAATGTTCAAAAAATTTGTTCTTATGGTAAAGAGGTTTCGACACCAGCTCGGAAATCTGGTTTTATGGTGCGCTACTTGGAACTTTCACGATTTATCGATGAATTCAAAGATATTCAGGCCAGTATTTTCGCGATCGTGTGTCCTGATGAAGAAGGAGAGGGTGCTGTAGGCGGCGATTCTTCGCAAGCTGAACCTCCTTCAAGTAAGCCAACCTTAAATGAATCCGTTATTAAGACCCACTACGTTGTTGAAGATAAATTTTTTGAATATGTATTCTCAATCAAATCACATCCTGCTGCACTTGAAATTGAGAGCCAGTTGAGATCGGATCAACAACCCCCTGCCACTCCACCTCGCACGAGTCAACCAGTTGTTTCGTCCCCTATCGAACTTGCCGACACTCCCAAAATCAAATTAAGCGTTTTTGATGGAAATCAATCCGAGTGGTATGGGTTTCATACTTTATTCGAATCCGTCATTCATAGCCGTACGGACCTTTCTGACTTGTATAAATATCAAATATTGTTGTCACATTTGAAGGGTGAACCTCTTGATTTAGTGAAACACTTGCCTCTGTCCGTCTGTAATTATGCACCTGCTTATCGGTTGTTATTACAACGCTATAACAATGTCCGTCAGATTGCAATAAACCAGATCGACAACATTAAACGGTTGCCTCATGTCAATGGAAACAACTGTAAGGCTCTTAGGCATTTTGTCGATTCAATTAAATCTAATCTTGAGGCCCTTCGAGTACTGAAGTATCCCACCACTCAGTGGGGCTTACTTCTAGTATCGATCGTCCTTGAGAAAATAGACGAAGCTACCATTCGCCTTTTTGAAGTATCCCGCACTGACGTCACTAACAATCCTAGCATTGATGAGGTACCTACTTGGGTTTCTTGAGCACCGGGCTAGAGCTTTTGAGGTTGCGAGCTTGTACGTACCTACTATCTCCAAGCCAAAAGTCTTTTCGGCCCCTCATGTTCCGAAACCCAACACTTCAGGGGCTGTGAAAAAATCCAATTTCCTTTCTGTTGCCCAGGAAAATTCTTCCGAAGTTGTATGTCCATTTTGTAAATCCTCTCATCGTTTGGTGAAATGTGGTAAGTTTCTAGATAAACCCCCAAAGGAGAGGTATAAAATCATTAAAGCCCTTAAGTTGTGCACGCTATGTTTGACTGGGACTCATTCCGTTAGGGATTGTGACGGTCCAAAATGCAACCATTGTGCAAAATCGCACAATACTGTTTTATGTTTTGGGTCCCAGTCCGTAGAATCTGGTATGGTTTCAACGGGAACGTCAAGTGGCGACAAATCCGATGATGTTATTGCGAACCAAGTGATTTCAAATTACTCCGTGGCTGTAAGCCCCCCTTCTTGTCACATTCTTCTTAGCACTGCTGTGGTGAATGTCAAAGATGTGTACGGGAGTTTTATTCGAGCTAGGGTTTTATTGGACACTGGTAGCATGGGGAATTTCATTTCTGAATCTCTGGTTGCCCGTCTGGGTATACCTAAAATTAAAAGCGTCACTAAAGTGGATGGTTTGTCTCATACCTCCCTTCCCACTAGTAAATTTAAAGTAAATTGTACCATCGCATCCCGAGTTATTTCGAACCTTGCCTTCGACATTGAGGCCATGGTAATTTCGAAAATAACTTCGTCTGTCCCGTCTTGCACTTTTGAACCACCTCAATGGAGCCATTTAGAGGGGATTGAATTGGCCGATCCTCAGTTTTTCTTCAAATCCGGAATAGACATTTTATGTGGAGCAGATATTGTGTCTCAAATTTTGACTGGCCAAAAAATTACGGGTCCAGACGGGACTGCTTCCGCATTTGGATCTGTATTCGGATTTGTATTGCTCGGTAAGGTACCGACATCCCAACCACTGTCGGTTCCCATTCAATCATATTTCATAAATGAGGTTTGCTCAATAGAAAATGTCATGTCCCAGTTTTGGGAAATCGAAAATGTTCCTGAGGTCTCCTTGATAGGTCGGGAGGAACAAGAGGCGGAAAATATTTACGTGGCCAAGTATTCTCGGATAGAAAATGGTAGGTACAAGGTTCCGTTGTTGGTAAATACTTCCAAGATGCCTCTGGGATGTTCCAAATCCATTGCACTGTCCCGATTAAAGTCACTGGAAAGTCGGTTAAACCGAAACCCCACGCTGAAGGGAAAATATCGGGAGTTTATGATGGATTATTTAACCCAAAATCATATGAGTCTTTTAAAACATGATGTTGAAGAGGGCTCTTATTATGTTCCCCATCATCCCGTAATAAAATATAAGGTACCCGGTGACCAAGCCTCAATGAGCATACGAGTGGTGTTTAATGCTAGTAGTCCGTCAACAAATGGTGTTTCATTAAATAATGTATTGTACCCTGGTCCTAAACTCCAGCCCAGTTTGTCCTCCTTATTGTTGCGGTTTAGATTGCATCCTTATGTTTTTGTTTGTGACATCAGACAGGCCTATCGTCAGATTCTGATAAATGATAGTGATCTTCCGTTGACTAAAATACTCCGGCGCTTCGATCAATCTGATCAGGTTCAAGTTTATCAATTAAACACTCTCACTTATGGGACAACAAGTGCCCCTTACCTATGTCTTCGTACTTTACGTCAACTGTGTTGTGATTATCAGGCCTCTCATCCCGACGCATGCAATATTGTTCTTCGTAATTCCTATATCGATGATGTAATTAAATCATGTGACGGGATAGAGAGGGGTCAACGGCTGGTTGATGGATTGACGGATTTATTGGGTAAGGGTGGATTTTCGTTGCACAAATGGGCCACGAATTGTCCTGAACTACTTTCGAAAGTTTCCAGTGACAACCACCCACTTGCGATTTCATTTTCCTGCAAAGATAATGACATAATACAATCTGTCCCTGTCTTAGGGCTCAGGTAAGTCCCCAGTTCGGATACATTCACGTATAGTGTCCTTACTCCGTCATCTATAGAGACTAAACGCTCCTTATTGTCAGATATCGCTCGTTTATTTGACCCTCTAGGTTTCTTGGCCCCAGTCACGGCATATCTCAAAATTCTAATGCAACGACTATGGGTGGCTAAACTGGGCTGGGACGACCCTCCAAATCGAAGCATTCTAGAGAAATGGCGAATATTCAAGTCGGAACTCCCTTTGTTGGCACACGTTTCAGTACCCCGTAAAGTCTGGGATTCAACTGAGAATTATAACGTAGAGCTACACGGATTTTGTGATAGTTCAAGTGAAGCATATGGAGCTGTGGTGTATTTAAAATTAATATCTAGCTCCAAGATTTATGTCCATCTGATCTCAGCCAAATCCAAAGTTGCCCCTTTACAACGCTTATCCATTCCTCGCCTCGAATTGTGTGCTTGCCTCCTTTTAACCCGTTTAATAAAACACGTAATCTCATCGCTAGATGACGAACTTATCGTGACGGATATGTTCGGCTGGTCTGATTCTCAGGTATGCCTTACCTGGATTAACGAGCCCTCATCTAGGTGGAAGATTTTCGTAGGCAATAGGGTTAGCGAAATCCAAAGTTCTCTTCCCGGGTTAAAATGGTTGCACATACCCACTGAGTATAACATTGCCGATATAGTCTCACGTGGAGTGACGCCTGCTCAGCTTCTTAATTCTGAGGACTGGTGGTTGGGACCTCAGTTTTTGAGAGAACCCACTCATAGCTATCACTTCGAGTCGAATTCCGTCCAGGACTATGATTTAGTTGCTAGTGAGGCTGTCAAACCTATTTCTCTGGTAGTTTCCCTTATAAACCCAATATCAGAATTTAACATTGTTGATAGATTTTCAAACTATCACCGACTGATAAACGTTTGTAGCTTGATACTTCGAATCATTTATAATTCTCGAAATCCTTCAGACAAACGCCAAGGGGAGATAACGCCAACTGAGCGAACTCTGGCATTGCACCGTCTTGTATCAGTCGAACAGCTTCGTTATTTATCTGATATCCGTAAAAAAATAAGGAGTAATAAGCCTCACTCGTTCCAAAAATTGCGCCCGTTCATTGATCTCTACACTGGTATCCCTGAGGTTGGTGTCATTAGGGTCGGCGGTCGATTGGTACACTCAGATCTCCCGTATGACGCTAAACATCCCCTCTTGCTTCCCAGGCAGTCGCATTTGACCCACCTCATTATTCGCCACGTTCATGAGTCCAACCTTCATGTTGGTCCTTTGGCTACCAGTAACCTCCTCAGACAACAATTCTGGGTGGTATCTGGGACTGCCTTAGTGAAGTCTCTGGTTCGGGATTGCAATCATTGTTTTCGAGTGGCTCCCACTTCTCGCGTACCCCTCATGGGAAACCTACCTGCTTCTAGAGTGCAACAAGTGGTGACTCCTTTCCATAACTGCGGAGTAGATTTCGCTGGGCCTTTGAAGGTAGTCCTTACTAGGCACCGTGGGGTTAGGACAACAAATGCGTACATCTGTCTGTTTGTTTGTTTGGCGACGAAAGCCATCCATTTAGAGGTGGCTTCTGAGTTATCTACTCCATGTTTCATAGCGGCTTTCCAACGATTTATTAGTCGTAGAGGCCTACCAATGAACATCTATAGTGATCATGGGACCAACTTTGTGGGTTGTCAGAGGTTGGCAGGATTTTTGCAGGAAAAAGGCACTAATGTCTCCATCCAAAACCATCTATCCGAGCGAGGAGTATTTTGGCGTTTCATACCAGTTGCTTCTCCTCACTGGGGAGGTATCTGGGAGAGTGGAGTCCGCTCTGCCAAGACCTTGCTTCTCAAAACCATTGGGACTCAAGTTCTAAGCTATGAGGAGTTGAACACGGTATTGACTCGTGTGGAGGCGGTGTTGAATTCCCGTCCTTTAAGCCCTATGTCCAATTCCCCTGAGGATTTGATTCCTCTGACCCCAGGCCACTTCTTGGTGTTTAAGCCGTTAACGGCTCCTCCTATGAGTGGTGAAAGTGACCGCCCGCTCACCCATCTCACTAGATGGAACCTGGTCAACCAAATCTTGGTGAACTATTGGAAGCGTTGGCACTTGGAATACCTGAATCATCTCCAACAGCGTTATAAGTGGGACAGAGATCAACCCCCCCTTTCCGTTGGCACCATGGTACTAATTCGCCAAGAATCCATGCCTCCCTTAAAGTGGCCTCTGGGGCGCGTCGTCGAAGTTCACCCCGGCTCGGACGGAGTTGTTCGTGTGGCGACCCTTAGGACTGCTAAGGGCCTAATGACTAGATCTGTTGTTAGGCTCTGTCCACTACCGTCCCAATAAAATAATCATTTTAGGTCGGCGGAATGTTTGGGGAATTTCGCCAGCCTACCCCTGTTTTTCCCCCTAGGTATTTTCGTTTATTTTATTTTATTTGTAACACATTCTTATTTGCTCACTTCAGCAAGAGATGATTTTTTATGAAGAAGTTCAATTTTCGTATTTTCCTATTTCTAAATAACAACTAACGTGAGTTCCGGGTTTTCCCAAATAGACGAGAGGATGCGGTCATTATATTGTCGTGTGCTTGGGGGGCCAATCTGATTTTCGTACTTTCGGTGAACCTTGTCCGTAAATGGACCGCTGAAAAGTAGCTCCGCCCCCTCTGGTGTGAGCAGCTCTCGTCAAGTCAGTCTTGCTTCAGAAACCTGTACGTCCAGTCCGATAATACAGTGTTTTAATTGTGGCCAGTATTGCCTTAAAACTTAGTTTCTAAAGTTATTAGGGTTACCTGCAGGTTCCCCTCTCTAACATTTAAGCCCATTTCAGCTTCCAAAAGGGCCATTTCGTCCTTTTGGAGCAACTATCGTGCCCCTCGAAGCGCCCTCGTGGGATCCCTTCGCGCCATCTACCATCCTACGCTGAACGAGACGAGCTACACAGCATCAGGTAAGCCGATTTGCGATAAATCTTGTTGGGTGTCCTTGTGCACGACTTTCTTGACCGTATCCTCTCGTCTCCGGTTCAGCCGTTTTGAACTCAGCAAATTTTACTTTGAATTAGATCGAATCGACGTTTCTTGGGCCATTGCCCACGCCACGATCACTTCTGATTATTAATTCCCCCACCATTAATCATGTTTCACTTTTTTTAATGGATGCCTAGAGGTCGATTTCATTGACTGGAGTGTGGTTTTTAGGGGTATGCATAAACAGGCACATTTGCTGAAACGGACCACGTTTTGAGATGGGAAAAGCTGAATAACATAAAATCTATAGGATCTAGCAAAAAAGTATTAGAGTAAAAGTTGAAGAAGATAACATGTCAAATAAAATAAGACCAATTTCAAGTCTGTAGGACAAATGGTTACTATGGTATGAGGAAAGAAATAATATTTTTATGAAAAAAAGTGAGTTTTTCTAAACTTCAACCTCGATGCGGCACGGGTTAATGTTATCCGATCGACCTAAAACTGTGGGAATCTCATTTTCTAGTCAAATGGCACCTTTTAGGGGGCTGCCACGATTGAATTTCGAAAGTTTACTTTTTGTGACCACAAGGCAATTGGCAATATTTTTTTTAAGAAAATCACTTCTGGCAACCTCCTAAAAGGTGCCATTTGACTAGAAAATGAGATTCGCAAAGTTTTAGGTCGATCGGATAACGTTAACCCGTGCCGCATTGAGGTTGAAGACCAGAAAAACTCACTTTGTTTCATAAAAATACTCTTCTTTTCCTCATAACATAGTAAACATTTGTCCTAGAGACTTGAGATTGGTCTCATTTTATTGAAAATGTTATCTTCTTCACCTTTTACTTCCATAAGTTTTTCGCTACATCCTGTAGATTTTATGTTATTCAGCTTTTCCCATCTCAAAACGTGGTCCGTTTCAGCAAATGTGCCTTTCTACGCGTACCCCTAAAAACCACACTCCAGTCAATGAAATCGACCTCCAGGCGATTTGACACTTCTTTATCACTCTGGTTTATTGAAAATGAGTATGTTTCAGGTATAAATGTAAAGGTTGAGGCTGCATTAAGGGGGGGGGGGGATCTAGGTAACTACCAGCTACCAGATATATTGAAAAATGAAAACGTAGAAAGAGTAGCGATCTTGATTAGTTGTGGAGATGAGGAACAGTTGATCGGAGTTCCTCAACTCGAAAATAGTACTGGACTCTTGCAAGCCCAGGCGGTATTTGGAGCCATTCAAGAGTGGGGTGCAGCAGACAAAATTCGTGAAATGTGCTTTGACACCACAGCTGCAAATACTGGTCGGGTTAGGGGGGCTTGTGTTTTGCTGGAGCAATTATTGCAAAAAGAACGTTTGTACTTAGCATGCCGTCATCATATTTTGGAAATTAATTTGAAAGCCGTGATTGATAGCAAGATAGGCTCGACCACTGGTCATGAACCTAGCGTTTTCAAAAAATTTCAAGTTGGGTGGCCTAAGTTCGACCAAACTAAATACAAAACTAGTCTACATGATGATAATACGAGTATTAGATGCAAAATTAGTAACATTAATCAAGTTTCACTTTTTTTAATGGACTGGAGTCATCATTGACTGGAGTGTGGTCTTTAGGGGTATGCATAAACAGGCACATTTGCTGAAACGGACCACGTTTTGAGATGGGAAAAGCTGAATAACATAAAATCTATAGGATCTAGTAAAAAAAGTATTGGAGTAAAAGTTGAAGAAGATAACATGTCAAATAAAATAAGACCAATTTCAAGTCTCTAGGACAAATGGTTACTATGGTATGAGGAAAGAAATACTATTTTTATGAAAAAAAGTGAGTTTTTCTAAACTTCAACCTCGATGCGGCACGGGTTAATGTTATCCGATCGACCTAAAACTTTCGGAATCTCATTTTCTAGTCAAATGGCACCTTTTAGGGGGTTGCCACGATTGAATTTCGAAAGTTGACTTTTTGTGACCACAAGGCAATAGGCAATTTTTTTGTTGAGAAAATCACTTCTGGCAACCCCCAAAAAGGTGCCATTTGACTGGAAAATGAGATTCGCAAAGTTTTAGGTCGATCGGATAACGTTAACCCGTGCCGCATTGAGGTTGAAGACCAGAAAAACTCACTTTGTATCATAAAAATACTCTTCATTTCCTCATAAAATAGTAACCATTTGTCCTAGAGACTTGAGATTGGTCTCATTTTATTGAATATGTTATCTTCTTCAACTTTTACTTACATAATTTTTTCGCTACATCCTGTAGATTTTATGTTATTCAGCTTTTCCCCATCTCAAACCGTTGTCCGTTTCAGCAGATGTGCCTTTCTACGCATACCCCTAAAAACCACACTACAGTCAATGAAATCGACCTCCAGGCCATATGACACTTCTTTATCACTCTGGTTTATTGAAAATGAGTATGTTTCAGGTATAAATGTAAAGGTTGAGGCTGCTTTAAGGGGGGGGGGGGGGATCTGGGTAACTACCAGCTACCAGATATATTGAAAAATGAAAACGTAGAAAGAGTAGCGATCTTGATTAGTTGTGGAGATGAGGAACAGTTGATCGGAGTTCCTCAACTCGAAAATAGTACTGGACTCTTGCAAGCCCAGGCGGTATTTGGAGCCATTCAGGAGTGGGGTGCAGCAGACAAAATTCGTGAAATGTGCTTTGACACCTCAGCTGCAAATACTGGTCGGGTTAGGGGGGCTTGTGTTTTGCTGGAGCAATTATTGCAAAAAGTACTTTTGTACTTAGCATGCCGTCATCATATTTTGGAAATTATTTTGAAAGCCGTGTTTCATAGCAAGATAGGCTCGACCACTGGTCATGAACCTAGCGTTTTCAAAAAATTTGAAGTTGGGTGGCCTAAGTTCGACCAAACTAAATACAAAACTAGTCTACATGATGATAATACGAGTATTAGATGCAAAATTAGTAACATTAATCATGTTTCACTTTTTTTAATGGATGCCTAGAGGTCGATTTCATTGACTGGAGTGTGGTTTTTAGGGGTATGCATAAAAAGGCACATTTGCTGAAACGGACCACGTTTTGAGATGGGAAAAGCTGAATAACATAAAATCTATAGGATCTAGCGAAAAAAGTATTGAAGTAAAAGTTGAAGAAGATAACATGTCGAATAAAATAAGACCAATTTCAAGTCTCTAGGACAAATGGTTACTATGTTATGAGGAAAGAAATAATATTTTTATGAAAAAAAGTGAGTTTTTCTAAACTTCAACCTCGATGCGGCACGGGTTAATGTTACCCTATCGACCTAAAACTTTGGGAATCTCATTTTCTAGTCAAATAGCACCTTTTAGGGGGTTGCCACGATTGAATTTCGAAAGTTGACTTTTTGTGACCACAAGGCAATAGGGAAATTTTTTTTGAGAATATCACTTCTGGCAACCCCCTAAAAGGTGCCATTTGACTAGAAAATGAGATTCTCAAAGTTTTAGGTCGATCGGATAACGTTAACCCGTCCCGCATCGATGTTGAAGTTTAGAAAAACTCACTTTTTTTCATAAAAATATTATTTCATTCCTCATAACATAGTAACCATTTGTCCTAGAGACTTGAGATTGGTCTCATTTTATTGAAAATTTTATCTTCTTCAACTTTTACTTATTTAATTTTTTCGCTACATCCTGTAGATTTTATGTTATTCAGCTTTTCCCATCTCAAAACGTGGTCCGTTTCAGCAAATGTGCCTTTTTACGCATACCCCTAAAAACCACACTCCAGTCAATGAAATCGACCACCAGGCGATTTGACACTTCTTTATCACTCTGGTTTATTGAAAATGAGTATGTTTCAGGTATAAATGTAAAGGTTGAGGCTGCATTAGAGGTGGGGGGGGGGGGATCTAGGTAACTACCAGCTACCAGATATATTGAAAAATGAAAACGTTGAAAGAGTAGCGATCTTGATTAGTTGTGGAGATGAGGAACAGTTGATCGGAGTTCCTCAACTCGAAAATAGTACTGGACTCTTGCAAGCCCAGGCGGTATTTGGAGCCATTCAAGAGTGGGGTGCAGCAGACAAAACTCGTGAAATGTGCTTTGACACCACAGCTGCAAATACTGGTCGGGTTAGGGGGGCTTGTGTTTTGCTGGAGCAATTATTGCAAAAAGAACGTTTGTACTTAGCATGCCGTCATCATATTTTGGAAATTATTTTGAAAGCCGTGTTTGATAGCAAGATAGGCTCGACCACTGGTCATGAACCTAGCGTTTTCAAAAAATTTGAAGTTGGGTGGCCTAAGTTCGACCAAACTAAATACAAAACTAGTCTACATGATGATAATACGAGTATTAGATGCAATATTAGTAACATTAATCAAGTTTCACTTTTTTTAATGGATGCGTAGAGGTCGATTTCATTGACTGGAGTGTGGTTTTTAGGGGTATGCATAAACAGGCACATTTGCTGAAACGGACCACGTTTTGAGATGGGAAAAGCTGAATAACATAAAATCTATAGGATCTAGCAAAAAAAGTATTGGAGTAAAAGTTGAAGAAGATAACATGTCAAATAAAATAAGACCAATTTCAAGTCTGTAGGACAAATGGTTACTATGTTATGAGGAAAGAAATAATATTTTTATGAAAAAAAGTGATTTTTTCTAAACTTCAACCTCGATGCGGCACGGGTTAATGTTACCCTATCGACCTAAAACTTTGGGAATCTCATTTTCTAGTCAAATGGCACCATTTAGGGGGTTGCCACGATTGAATTTCGAAAGTTTACTTTTTGTGACCACAAGGCAATAGGCAATATTTTTTTTGAGAAAATCACTTCTGGCAACCCCGTAAAAGGTGCCATTTGACTAGAAAATTAGATTCGCAAAGTTTTAGGTCGATCGGATAACGTTAACCCGTGCCGCATTGAGGTTGAAGATCAGAAAAACTCACTTTGTTTCATAAAAATACTCTTCTCTTCCTCATAACATAGTAACCATTGGTCCTAGAGACTTGAGATTGGTCTCATTTTATTAACAATGTTATCTTCTTCAACTTTTACTCCGATAATGTTTTCGCTACATCCTGTAGATTTCATGTTATTCAGCTATTCCCATCTCAAAACGTGGTCCGTTTCAGCAAATGTGCCTTTTTACGCATACCCCTGAAATCCCCACTCCAGTCAATGAAATCGACCTCCAGGCGATTTGACACTTCTTTATCACTCTGGTTTATTGAAAATGAGTACATATTTCGGGTATAAATGTAAAGGTTGAGGCTGCAATAAATTAGGGGGGGGGGGGGATCTAGGTAACTACCAGCTACCAGATATATTGAAAAATGAAAACGTAGAAAGAGTAGCGATGTTGATTAGTTGTGGAGATGAGGAACAGTTGATCGGAGTTCCATTAGAGGTCGATTTCGTTGACTGGAGTGTGGTTTTTAGGGGTATGCATAAAAAGGCACATTTGCTGAAACGGACCACGTTTTGAGATGGGAAAAGCTGAATAACATAAAATCTATAGGATCTAGCAAAAAAAGTATTGGAGTAAAAGTTGAAGAAGATAACATGTCAAATAAAATAAGACCAATTTCAAGTCTGTAGGACAAATGGTTACTATGTTATGAGGAAAGAAATAATATTTTTATGAAAAAAAGTGAGTTTTTCTAAACTTCAACCTCGATGCGGCACGGGTTAATGTTATCCGATCGACCTAAAACTTTGGGAATCTCATTTTCTAGTCAAATGGCACCATTTAGGGGGTTGCCACGATTGAATTTCGAAAGTTTACTTTTTGTGACCACAAGGCAATAGGCAATATTTTTTTTGAGAAAATCACTTCTGGCAACCCCCGAAAAGGTGCCATTTGACTAGAAAATGAGATTCGCAAAGTTTTAGGTCGATCGGATAACGTTAACCCGTCCGGCATCGATGTTTAAGTTTAGAAAAACTCACTTTTTTTCATAAAAATATTATTTCATTCCTCATAACATAGTAACCATTTGTCCTAGAGACTTGAGATTGGTCTCATTTTATTGAAAATGTTATCTTCTTCAACTTTTACTTCCATATGTTTTTCGCTACATCCTGTAGATTTTACGTTATTCAGCTTTTCCCATCTCAAAACGTGGTCCGTTTCAGCAAATGTGCCTTTTTACGCATACCCCTAAAAACCACACTCCAGTCAATGAAATCGACCTCCAGGCGATTTGACACTTCTTTATCACTCTGGTTTATTGAAAATGAGTATGTTTCAGGTATAAATGTAAAGGTTGAGGCTTCATAAAGGGTGTGGGGGGGGGGGGATCTGGGTAACTACCAGCTACCAGATATATTGAAAAATGAAAACGTAGAAAGAGTAGCGATGTTGATTAGTTGTGGAGATGAGGAACAGTTGATTGGAGTTCCTCAACTCGAAAATAGTACTGGACTCTTGCAAGCCCAGGCGGTATTTGGAGCCATTCAGGAGTGGGGTGCAGCAGACAAAATTCGTGAAATGTGCTTTGACACCTCAGCTGCAAATACTGGTCGGGTTAGGGGGGCTTGTGTTTTGCTGGAGCAATTATTGCAAAAAGTACTTTTGTACTTAGCATGCCGTCATCATATTTTGGAAATTATTTTGAAAGCCGTGTTTGATAGCAAGATAGGCTCGACCACTGGTCATGAAACTAGCGTTTTCAAAAAATTTGAAGTTGGGTGGCCTAAGTTCGACCAAACTAAATACAAAACTAGTCTACATGATGATAATACGAGTATTAGATGCAAAATTAGTAACATTAATCAAGTTTCACTTTTTTTAATGGATGCCTAGAGGTCGATTTCATTGACTGGCGTGTGGTTTTTAGGGGTATGCATAAAAAGGCACATTTGCTGAAACGGACCACGTTTTGAGATGGGAAAAGCTGAATAACATAAAATCTATAGGATCTAGCGAAAAAAGTATCGAAGTAAAAGTTGAAGAAGATAACATGTCGAATAAAATAAGACCAATTTCAAGTCTCTAGGACAAATGGTTACTATGTTATGAGGAAAGAAATAATATTTTTAAGAAAAAAAGTGAGTTTTTCTAAACTTCAACCTCGATGCGGCACGGGTTAATGTTACCCTATCGACCTAAAACTTTCGGAATCTCATTTTCTAGTCAAATGGCACCTTTTAGGGGGTTGCCACGATTGAATTTCGAAAGTTGACTTTTTGTGACCACATGCAATAGGCAAAATTTTTTTTGAGAAAATCACTTCTGGCAACCCCCTAAAAGGTGCCATTTGACTAGAAAATGGGATTCGCAAAGTTTTAGGTCTATCGGATAACGTTAACCCGTGCCGCATTGAGGTTGAAGATCAGACAAACTCACTTTGTTTCATAAAAATACTCTTCTTTTCCTCATAACATAGTAACCATTTGTCCTAGAGACTTGAGATTGGTCTCTTTCTATTGCAAATGATATCTTCTTCAACTTTTACTTCGATTATTTTTTCGCTACATCCTGTAGATTTCATGTTATTCAGCTATTCCCATCTCAAAACGTCGTCCGTTTCAGCAAATGTGCCTTTTTACGCATACCCCTGAAATCCCCACTCCAGTCAATGAAATCGACCTCCAGGCGATTTGACACTTCTTTATCACTCTGGTTTATTGAAAATGAGTACATATTTCGGGTATAAATGTAAAGGTTGAGGCTGCAATAATTTAGGGGGGGGGGGGGGGGGATCTAGGTAACTACCAGCTACCAGATATATTGATAAATGAAAACGTAGAAAGAGTAGCGATCTTGATTAGTTGTGGAGATGAGGAACAGTTGATCGGAGTTCCTCAACTCGAAAATAGTACTGGACTCTTGCAAGCCCAGGCGGTATTTGGAGCCATTCAAGAGTGGGGTGCAGCAGACAAAATTCGAGCAATGTGCTTTGACACCACAGCTACAAATACTGGTCGGGTTAGGGAGGCTTGTTTTTTGCTGGAGCAATTATTGCAAAAAGAACGTTTGTACTTAGCATGCCGTCATCATATTTTGGAAATTTTTTTGAAAGCCGTGTTTGATAGCAAGATAGGCTCGACCACTGGTCCTGAACCTAGCGTTTTCAAAAAATTTCAAGTTGGGTGGCCTAAGTTCGACCAAACTAAATACAAAACTAGTCTATATGATGATAATACGAGTATTAGATGCAAAATTAGTAACATTAATCAAGTTTCACTTTTTTTAATGGATGCCTAGAGGTCGATTTCATTGACTGGAGTGTGGTTTTTAGGGGTATGCATAAAAAGGCACATTTGCTGAAACGGACCACGTTTTGAGATGGGAAAAGCTGAATAACATAAAATCTATTGGACCTACCGAAAAAAGTATTGGAGTAAAAGTTGAAGAAGATAAGATGTCAAATAATATAAAACCAATTTCAAGTCTGTAGGACAAATGGTTACTATGTTATGAGGAAAGAAATAATGTTTTTATGAAAAAAAGTGAGTTTTTCTAAACTTCAACCTCGATGCGGCACGGGTCAATGTTATCCGATCGACCTAAAACTTTGGGAATCTCATTTTCTAGTCAAATGGCACCTTTTAGGGGGTTGCCACGATTGAATTTCGAATGTTGATTTTTTGTGACCACACGGCAATACGCAAAAATTTTTTTGAGTAAATCACTTCCGGCAACCCCCTAAAAGGTGCCATTTGACTAGAAGATGAGATTCGCAAAGTTTTAGGTCGATCGGATAACGTTAACCCGTACCGCATTGAAGAAGAAGACCAGAAAAACTCACTTTGTTTCAATAAAAATACTCTTCTTTTCCTCATAACCTAGTAACCATTTGTCCTAGAGACTTGAGATTGGTCTCATTCTATTGCAAATGATATCTTCTTCAACTTTTACTTCCATAATGTTTTCGCACAATCCTGTAGATTTTATGTTATTCAGCTTTTCCCATCTCAAAACGTGGTCCGTTTCAGCAAATGTGCCTTTTTACGCATACCCCTAAAAACCACACTCCAGTCAATGAAATCGACCTCCAGGCGATTTGACACTTCTTTATCACTCTGGTTTATTGAAAATGAGTATGTTTCAGGTATAAATGTAAAGGTTGAGGCTGCTTTAAGGGGGGGGGGGGGGGGGATCTAGGTAACTACCAGCTACCAGATATATTGAAAAATGAAAACGTAGAAAGAGTAGCGATGTTGATTAGTTGTGGAGATGAGGAACAGTTGATCGGAGTTCCTCAACTCGAAAATAGTACTGGACTCTTGCAAGCCCAGGCGGTATTTGGAGCCATTCAAGAGTGGGGTGCAGCAGACAAAATTCATGAAATGTGCTTTGACACCACAGCTGCAAATACTGGTCGGGTTAGGGGGGCTTGTTTTCTGCTGGAGCAATTATTGAAAAAAGAACGTTTGTATTTATCATGCCGTTATCATATTTTGGAAATTATTTTGAAAGCCGTGTTTGATAGCAAGATAGGCTCGACCACTGGTCCTGAACCTAGCGTTTTCAAAAAATTTCAAGTTGGGTGGCCTAAGTTCGACCAAACTAAATACAAAACTAGTCTACATGATGATAATACGAGTATTAGATGCAAAATTAGTAACATTAATCAAGTTTCACTTTTTTTAATGGATGCCTAGAGGTCGATTTCATTGACTGGAGTGTGGTTTTTAGGGGTATGCATAAAAAGGCACATTTGCTGTAACGGACCACGTTTTGAGATGGGAAAAGCTGAATAACATAAAATCTATAGGATCTAGCGAAAAAAGTATTGGAGTAAAAGTTGAAGAAGATAACATGTCAAATAAAATAAGACCAATTTCAAGTCTCTAGGACAAATGGTTACTATGTTATGAGGAAAGAAATACTATTTTTATGAAAAAAAGTGAGTTTTTCTAAACTTCAACCTCGATGCGGCACGGGTTAATGTTATCCGATCGACCTAAAACTTTCGGAATCTCATTTTCTAGTCAAATGGCACCTTTTAGGGGGTTGCCACGATTGAATTTCGAAAGTTGACTTTTTGTGACCACAAGGCAATAGGCAAAATTTTTTTTGAGAAAATCACTTCTGGCAACCCCCTAAAAGGTGCCATTTGACTAGAAAATGGGATTCGCAAAGTTTTAGGTCTATCGGATAACGTTAACCCGTGCCGCATTGAGGTTGAAGATCAGACAAACTCACTTTGTTTCATAAAAATACTCTTCTTTTCCTCATAACATAGTAACCATTTGTCCTAGAGACTTGAGATTGGTCTCTTTCTATTGCAAATGATATCTTCTTCAACTTTTACTTCGATTATTTTTTCGCTACATCCTGTAGATTTCATGTTATTCAGCTATTCCCATCTCAAAACGTCGTCCGTTTCAGCAAATGTGCCTTTTTACGCATACCCCTGAAATCCCCACTCCAGTCAATGAAATCGACCTCCAGGCGATTTGACACTTCTTTATCACTCTGGTTTATTGAAAATGAGTACATATTTCGGGTATAAATGTAAAGGTTGAGGCTGCAATAATTTAGGGGGGGGGGGGGGGGGATCTAGGTAACTACCAGCTACCAGATATATTGATAAATGAAAACGTAGAAAGAGTAGCGATCTTGATTAGTTGTGGAGATGAGGAACAGTTGATCGGAGTTCCTCAACTCGAAAATAGTACTGGAATCTTGCAAGCCCAGGCGGTATTTGGAGCCATTCAAGAGTGGGGTGCAGCAGACAAAATTCGAGCAATGTGCTTTGACACCACAGCTGCAAATACTGGTCGGGTTAGGGGGGCTTGTTTTTTGCTGGAGCAATTATTGCAAAAAGAACGTTTGTACTTAGCATGCCGTCATCATATTTTGGAAATTTTTTTGAAAGCCTTGTTTGATAGCAAGATAGGCTCGACCACTGGTCCTGAACCTAGCGTTTTCAAAAAATTTCAAGTTGGGTGGTCTAAGTTCGACCAAACTAAATACAAAACTAGTCTATATGATGATAATACGAGTATTAGATGCAAAATTAGTAACATTAATCAAGTTTCACTTTTTTTAATGGATGCCTAGAGGTCGATTTCATTGACTAGAGTGTGGTTTTTAGGGGTATGCATAAAAAGGCACATTTGCTGAAACGGACCACGTTTTGAGATGGGAAAAGCTGAATAACATAAAATCTATAGGATCTAGCGAAAAAAGTATTGGAGTAAAAGTTGAAGAAGATAACATGTCAAATAATATAACACCAATTTCAAGTCTGTAGGACAAATGGTTACTATGTTATGAGGAAAGAAATAATGTTTTTATGAAAAAAAGTGAGTTTTTCTAAACTTCAACCTCGATGCGGCACGGGTTAATGTTATCCGATCGACCTAAAACTTTGGGAATCTCATTTTCTAGTCAAATGGCACCTTTTAGGGGGTTGCCACGATTGAATTTCGAATGTTGATTTTTTGTGACCACACGGCAATACGCAAAAATTTTTTTGAGTAAATCACTTCCGGCAACCCCTTAAAAAGTGCCATTTGACTAGAAGATGAGATTCGCAAAGTTTTAGGTCGATCGGATAACGTTAACCCGTACCGCATTGAAGAAGAAGACCAGAAAAACTCACTTTGTTTCAATAAAAATACTCTTCTTTTCCTCATAACCTAGTAACCATTTGTCCTAGAGACTTGAGATTGGTCTCATTCTATTGCAAATGATATCTTCTTCAACTTTTACTTCCATAATGTTTTCGCACAATCCTGTAGATTTTATGTTATTCAGCTTTTCCCATCTCAAAACGTGGTCCGTTTCAGCAAATGTGCCTTTTTACGCATACCCCTAAAAACCACACTCCAGTCAATGAAATCGACCTCCAGGCGATTTGACACTTCTTTATCACTCTGGTTTATTGAAAATGAGTATGTTTCAGGTATAAATGTAAAGGTTGAGGCTGCTTTAAGGGGGGGGGGGGGGATCTAGGTAACTACCAGCTACCAGATATATTGAAAAATGAAAACGTAGAAAGAGTAGCGATGTTGATTAGTTGTGGAGATGAGGATAGTTGATCGGAGTTCCTCAACTCGAAAATAGTACTGGACTCTTGCAAGCCCAGGCGGTATTTGGAGCCATTCAAGAGTGGGGTGCAGCAGACAAAATTCATGAAATGTGCTTTGACACCACAGCTACAAATACTGGTCGGGTTAGGGAGGCTTGTTTTTTGCTGGAGCAATTATTGCAAAAAGAACGTTTGTACTTAGCATGCCGTCATCATATTTTGGAAATTTTTTTGAAAGCCGTGTTTGATAGCAAGATAGGCTCGACCACTGGTCCTGAACCTAGCGTTTTCAAAAAATTTCAAGTTGGGTGGCCTAAGTTCGACCAAACTAAATACAAAACTAGTCTATATGATGATAATACGAGTATTAGATGCAAAATTAGTAACATTAATCAAGTTTCGTTTTTTTTAATGGATGCCTAGAGGTCGATTTCATGGACTAGAGTGTGGTTTTTAGGGGTATGCATAAAAAGGCACATTTGCTGAAACGGACCACGTTTTGAGATGGGAAAAGCTGAATAACATAAAATCTATTGGATCTAGCGAAAAAAGTATTGGAGTAAAAGTTGAAGAAGATAACATGTCAAATAATATAACACCAATTTCAAGTCTGTAGGACAAATGGTTACTATGTTATGAGGAAAGAAATAATGTTTTTATGAAAAAAAGTGAGTTTTTCTAAACTTCAACCTCGATGCGGCACGGGTTAATGTTATCCGATCGACCTAAAACTTTGGGAATCTCATTTTCTAGTCAAATGGCACCTTTTAGGGGGTTGCCACGATTGAATTTCGAATGTTGATTTTTTGTGACCACACGGCAATACGCAAAAATTTTTTTGAGTAAATCACTTCCGGCAACCCCCTAAAAAGTGCCATTTGACTAGAAGATGAGATTCGCAAAGTTTTAGGTCGATCGGATAACGTTAACCCGTACCGCATTGAAGAAGAAGACCAGAAAAACTCACTTTGTTTCAATAAAAATACTCTTCTTTTCCTCATAACCTAGTAACCATTTGTCCTAGAGACTTGAGATTGGTCTCATTCTATTGCAAATGATATCTTCTTCAACTTTTACTTCCATAATGTTTTCGCACAATCCTGTAGATTTTATGTTATTCAGCTTTTCCCATCTCAAAACGTGGTCCGTTTCAGCAAATGTGCCTTTTTACGCATACCCCTTAAAACCACACTCCAGTCAATGAAATCGACCTCCAGGCGATTTGACACTTCTTTATCACTCTGGTTTATTGAAAATGAGTATGTTTCAGGTATAAATGTAAAGGTTGAGGCTGCTTTAAGGGGGGGGGGGGGGGGATCTAGGTAACTACCAGCTACCAGATATATTGAAAAATGAAAACGTAGAAAGAGTAGCGATGTTGATTAGTTGTGGAGATGAGGATAGTTGATCGGAGTTCCTCAACTCGAAAATAGTACTGGACTCTTGCAAGCCCAGGCGGTATTTGGAGCCATTCAAGATTGGGGTGCAGCAGACAAAATTCATGAAATGTGCTTTGACACCACAGCTGCAAATACTGGTCGGGTTAGGGGGGCTTGTGTTTTGCTGGAGCAATTATTGCAAAAAGAACGTTTGTGTTTATCATGCCGTCATCATATTTATTTTGGAAATTTTTTTGAAAGCCGTGTTTGTTAGCAAGATAGGCTCGACCACTGGTCCTGAATCTAGCGATTTCAAAAAATTTCAAGTTGGGGGGCCCAAGTTCGACCAAACTAAATACAAAACTAGTCTACATGATGATAATACGAGTATTAGATGCAAAATTAGTAACATTAATCAAGTTTCACTTTTTTTAATGGATGCCTAGAGGTCGATTTCATTGACTGGAGTGTGGTTTTTAGGGGTATGCATAAAAAGGCACATTTGCTGAAACGGACCACGTTTTGAGATGGGAAAAGCTGAATAACATAAAATCTATTGGATCTAGCGAAAAAAGTATTGGAGTAAAAGTTGAAGAAGATAACATGTCAAATAATATAACACCAATTTCAAGTCTGTAGGACAAATGGTTACTATGTTATGAGGAAAGAAATAATGTTTTTATGAAAAAAAGTGAGTTTTTCTAAACTTCAACCTCGATGCGGCACGGGTTAATGTTATCCGATCGACCTAAAACTTTGGGAATCTCATTTTCTAGTCAAATGGCACCTTTTAGGGGGTTGCCACGATTGAATTTCGAATGTTGATTTTTTGTGACCACACGGCAATACGCAAAAATTTTTTTGAGTAAATCACTTCCGGCAACCCCCTAAAAAGTGCCATTTGACTAGAAGATGAGATTCGCAAAGTTTTAGGTCGATCGGATAACGTTAACCCGTACCGCATTGAAGAAGAAGACCAGAAAAACTCACTTTGTTTCAATAAAAATACTCTTCTTTTCCTCATAACCTAGTAACCATTTGTCCTAGAGACTTGAGATTGGTCTCATTCTATTGCAAATGATATCTTCTTCAACTTTTACTTCCATAATGTTTTCGCACAATCCTGTAGATTTTATGTTATTCAGCTTTTCCCATCTCAAAATGTGGTCCGTTTCAGCAAATGTGCCTTTTTACGCATACCCCTATGTTGGAAATGCCATGCATCCATGTCATCGCAACGTGTTCTGCATCGTATTATTTTCGTATGGTTTGGTTGGCCTTCTGCTTTTTTGGTATCGATGTGTTTTATTTTTCGATTTCCATGGAATTCAGTTTGTGCGTCGATCTGTGAAAATAAGTTTGTTCAAGTCGGTATTCTTGTCTTTTTATTCGAGTAAAGTTAGTTGGTCAGTTCTGTGAGTTTACATGTGAATACAACACTCTATTTCAGAAACTGTTCGACTTCTTTGTGATAATACCTACCCGGTTTTCTGTGTAGGTCCCGTCTTCCAGTCGATATTGTTCCCTTAACTCTTTTGAGTTCCTTTTAAGTGATTTATCGACAAAATCTGGCATCCCTTGTGGGGACAATATTTGAAGATGGATATCACAAGATTGAAAGCAGAAAGGACTCAGGTAAGACGTCTCTTTACCACCTGTGCTACCAAGCTCTTCGAATTGTTGGATAAACAGGAGTCTCCCCTTCCTTCTGTGCTTGAGGCTTTCTCGAAATTGGAAGACAAGTCCGATCGTCTCTTTTATTTGGATCGTCAGGTGAGTGATGCTTTTTTTGCTGAAGTTGGTAAGGATTTCAATGAAGACGATTTAGTGACTGAGTACGATGCAGTGGAGAAATATAGAGAAGTTTGGATGACTGCATGCGTTAGGAAGGACCTCATCACTAAGCCTGTTTCCCCCTCTTCTGAAGCCGCTCACTCTGTCGTCAGCGTTAGAGACAAGCAGTGTTTTTACAAGCTACCAAAGTTGGAACTCAGACAATTTGACATAAAACCGAAAACCTGGATAAGTTTTTGGGCCTGTTTTCGCAAAATTCATGAAAGATCCGACTTGGATGCTGAGGACAAGTTTCAGTTGTTGTTGCGCACTGCTAAAGAGGGTACTCCTGCTCGTGAGTTACTAGATAGCTTTCCCCCCTCTGCGGACAATTATGAAAAGGCTATAACTTTACTCAAGAACCGGTTTGGGCGTGATGAACTATTGGTGGAGCTTTATGTTAGAGAACTTTTGAATCTTGTGTTACTACAGTCAAGTGGTAAAACCTCCATTTCACTCTCACAGCTTTATGATCGGCTAGAGACCCAGTTGATGGCATTGGAGAGCCTGGGAGTAGCTTCGGACAAATATGCCAGCATGTTGTACCCAATGGTTGAATCTTCGTTACCGGAAGCTGTTTTGAGAGAGTGGGAGCGAAAGAGAGTCAAATCATCTGATAAAGGGCTACTATTGGAAGCTACTGATCGCATGGCTGAGTTGAGGCTATTTTTGAAGGCTGAGGTTGAGAGCGAGGAAAGATTATCCCTCGCACGAAATTCTTTCTCGTCTTCCGCTAATACTACTCATAGAGACAAACAGGATAATGGCCGAAAATCCGATACCACAACACCTAAAGTATCCACTGCTGCTGACTTGGTCAATTTTCAGTCGCAGTCCAAGCCAGATAGGTGTTTGTTTTGTGGTGATGACCATCCTGCGCAATTTTGTTTTAAAGCCCGTCAGATGAAAGCGGTTGGTAAGTTTGACTTGCTAAAATCCAAGAAAATTTGTTTTAGGTGCTTGACCTCGTTTCATGGCAGGAAACCTTGTAAGGTCAAACTTTCCTGTATGATTTGTATGAAACAACATCCGACTGTGATGTGTCCGTCTCTCAAGACCGAGGAAGATCCTCAGCCATCTACTAAATCTGATGTTGACCTCAACTGTTCTAATATGGACTGCACCCCTGTTTTGATGCAGACATTGAAAGTTCGTCTGCAGGGTAGTGATGGTTTGACGGCAAGGCTTCTCATTGACACTGGATCTCAACGCAGCTATATCACAGCAAAGCTGGCTAAGGAACTGGATCTCCGACCATCGAAAACTGAGAAGCTAGTTCATGCTCTTTTTGGAGGGGATAGAACCGAGTTGAAGACTCATAGTTGTTATAAGGTTCACCTTCAGAGCGTCATTAGTAATTTTGCCTGTCATTTTGATGTTCTGGATTCTGAGGCTATATGTCATGCTGTACCTGCTATTCCTAAGGGTTTATGGATGAAGGAGCTTCGTTCCAGGAAGATATTTTTGTCAGATACTACTCAGGGGCCTGTTGACATACTTGTGGGTGCGGATGTTGCTGGAAAACTTCTCACTGGTAGACGCCAGGTTCTCAGCTGTGGTCTTGTGGCCATTGAAACTCTACTGGGATGGACGGTTATGGGAAGACTGCAGGATAATGTTTGTAATTACATGTTGAATGTAAGTTCCCTTTGTACAGTAGACCTTCCAGCTTCGGATCTCTGGCGACTGGATGTCATTGGCATCAATGACCCTGGTGATATAAGTACAAAGGAAGAGGCTCGTTCTTTGGCTCAGGTACATTTTTTACAGACCGTCAAAATTGAGGATGGCCGGTACGAGGTCTCACTTCCATGGTTAGTTGGGCATCCACTGCTTCCCCGTAACTTCAGGATGGCGTCCTCTAGACTGCAAAGTACTTTGAAAAAATTGCGTTCTACTGATTTGATGGCGGATTATGATGCTGTTTTCAACGAGTGGTTGTGCAATGACATCATTGAGAGGGTTTCCATAGACAATTGGGATTTTGGACACTACCTTCCTCATAGAGCCGTTGTGGAGGAAGGAAGCACAACTCGTATTCGTCCTGTGTTTGATGCATCGGCCCATGAAAAGGAGCAACCCAATCTGAATCAGTGCTTGGAAAAGGGGGACAACCTCATTGAACTTATTCCTGCCATGCTTTTGAGGTTCCGACTCAGGAAAGTTGCTGTGATAGCAGACATCCGCAAGGTTTTTTTGCAGATTTCCATCAATCCCGCTGATCGAGATGCACTGAGATTTTTGTGGAATGACAGCTCTGGGAACTTAGTGATTTATAGACACAGAAGAGTCGTATTTGGGGTCACAAGTAGCCCGTACCTTCTAGGAGCTGTTATAAATCACCATTTGTCACTATGTTCCCATAAAACTGTTATTAATGACATTCCTATCTCAGAGAGTGTCATCTCCAGGATCAAGCGGTCCTTTTATGTGGATAATTGTGTCACATCTCTCGATGATTGGGATTCTCTTGCTGACTTTATGACTCAGGCAAAAGCCATATTTTTGGATGCACAATTTGACCTTCGAGGGTGGGAGTGGTCTGACCCATCATTAAATGAAGCTACTTCCACAGCTGTTTTGGGAATTCTGTGGGATCGGAAAGGTGACACGCTTCGAGTGAACCCTCTTTTTGATGATTTTAACGAGGTCCAAATTACTCGAAGGTCTGTGTTATCAGCGACTCAGAAGATTTTTGACCCAGCTGGAGTTTGTTCACCTGCCATTTTGATTCCCAAGCTGATCATTCAGGACAGTTGGATCGACGGAGGTACTTGGGACACTCCCCTGAAGGAGAAAAGCAAGAAAAATTCCTAAAGTGGATGGCAGAGATCTCATCACTCAGCGAAATTGAAGTTCCTAGATGGATAAGGGCTTCTATTGAGTCTAGCAGTGTGGCCCTTCACACCTTTTGTGATTCTAGCTCTACTTCATATGCAGCTGTGTCATTTTTGCATGTTCAGACAGAAGACACTGTTTTTGTGACACTGGTTGGTGCCAAGCCACGTGTCGCACCTTTGAAGAAATTGACTATACCCCGTCTTGAACTACTGGCTGCAACTATTGGTGCGCGACTGGCGTCTAGTATTGTCAAGGAGATGGGTGAGGTTCCCACATTTTTTTGGAGTGACTCTTCCACTGTTTTGAGCTGGATCCGCCGAGAAGAACCATGGGGAGTTTTTTTGTTCAATCGAGTTCAGGAGATCAGGAGTCTCACTGCACAAGGAGTTTGGAGACATGTTCCTGGCACTTCAAATCCTGCTGACTTGGTGAGCCGTGGTTGTCAACCAAAAGAGTTATTGGATTCCAGATGGTGGGAGGGACCAGATTGGCTCTGCCTACCCCAAGATGAGTGGCCTGTGTCTCATATCAATCCGGATGAGGATGAGGACTGTTTTGAAGGATGTTGAAACCCGATGTGGACGTCGAATCAGATTACCTGGTCCAGGTTTCTAATGTTTTCAAACTTGAGTCGTTAATACTCCTCAGGTGGGAGTATGTTGGAAATGCCATGCATCCATGTCATCGCAACGTGTTCTGCATCGTATTATTTTCGTATGGTTTGGTTGGCCTTCTGCTTTTTTGGTATCGATGTGTTTTATTTTTCGATTTCCATGGAATTCAGTTTGTGCGTCGATCTGTGAAAATAAGTTTGTTCAAGTCGGTATTCTTGTCTTTTTATTCGAGTAAAGTTAGTTGGTCAGTTCTGTGAGTTTACATGTGAATACAACACTCTATTTCAGAAACTGTTCGACTTCTTTGTGATAATACCTACCCGGTTTTCTGTGTAGGTCCCGTCTTCCAGTCGATATTGTTCCCTTAACTCTTTTGAGTTCCTTTTAAGTGATTTATCGACACCCTAAAAACCACACTCCAGTCAATGAAATCGACCTCCAGGCGATTTGACACTTCTTTATCACTCTGGTTTATTGAAAATGAGTATGTTTCAGGTATAAATGTAAAGGTTGAGGCTGCTTTAAGGGGGGGGGGGGGATCTAGGTAACTACCAGCTACCAGATATATTGAAAAATGAAAACGTAGAAAGAGTAGCGATGTTGATTAGTTGTGGAGATGAGGATAGTTGATCGGAGTTCCTCAACTCGAAAATAGTACTGGACTCTTGCAAGCCCAGGCGGTATTTGGAGCCATTCAAGAGTGGGGTGCAGCAGACAAAATTCATGAAATGTGCTTTGACACCACAGCTACAAATACTGGTCGGGTTAGGGAGGCTTGTTTTTTGCTGGAGCAATTATTGCAAAAAGAACGTTTGTACTTAGCATGCCGTCATCATATTTTGGAAATTTTTTTGAAAGCCGTGTTTGATAGCAAGATAGGCTCGACCACTGGTCCTGAACCTAGCGTTTTCAAAAAATTTCAAGTTGGGTGGCCTAAGTTCGACCAAACTAAATACAAAACTAGTCTATATGATGATAATACGAGTATTAGATGCAAAATTAGTAACATTAATCAAGTTTCGTTTTTTTTAATGGATGCCTAGAGGTCGATTTCATGGACTAGAGTGTGGTTTTTAGGGGTATGCATAAAAAGGCACATTTGCTGAAACGGACCACGTTTTGAGATGGGAAAAGCTGAATAACATAAAATCTATTGGATCTAGCGAAAAAAGTATTGGAGTAAAAGTTGAAGAAGATAACATGTCAAATAATATAACACCAATTTCAAGTCTGTAGGACAAATGGTTACTATGTTATGAGGAAAGAAATAATGTTTTTATGAAAAAAAGTGAGTTTTTCTAAACTTCAACCTCGATGCGGCACGGGTTAATGTTATCCGATCGACCTAAAACTTTGGGAATCTCATTTTCTAGTCAAATGGCACCTTTTAGGGGGTTGCCACGATTGAATTTCGAATGTTGATTTTTTGTGACCACACGGCAATACGCAAAAATTTTTTTGAGTAAATCACTTCCGGCAACCCCCTAAAAAGTGCCATTTGACTAGAAGATGAGATTCGCAAAGTTTTAGGTCGATCGGATAACGTTAACCCGTACCGCATTGAAGAAGAAGACCAGAAAAACTCACTTTGTTTCAATAAAAATACTCTTCTTTTCCTCATAACCTAGTAACCATTTGTCCTAGAGACTTGAGATTGGTCTCATTCTATTGCAAATGATATCTTCTTCAACTTTTACTTCCATAATGTTTTCGCACAATCCTGTAGATTTTATGTTATTCAGCTTTTCCCATCTCAAAACGTGGTCCGTTTCAGCAAATGTGCCTTTTTACGCATACCCCTGAAATCCCCACTCCAGTCAATGAAATCGACCTCCAGGCGATTTGACACTTCTTTATCACTCTGGTTTATTGAAAATGAGTACATATTTCGGGTATAAATGTAAAGGTTGAGGCTGCAATAATTTAGGGGGGGGGGGGGGATCTAGGTAACTACCAGCTACCAGATATATTGAAAAATGAAAACGTAGAAAGAGTAGCGATGTTGATTAGTTGTGGAGATGAGGATAGTTGATCGGAGTTCCTCAACTCGAAAATAGTACTGGACTCTTGCAAGCCCAGGCGGTATTTGGAGCCATTCAAGATTGGGGTGCAGCAGACAAAATTCATGAAATGTGCTTTGACACCACAGCTGCAAATACTGGTCGGGTTAGGGGGGCTTGTGTTTTGCTGGAGCAATTATTGCAAAAAGAACGTTTGTGTTTATCATGCCGTCATCATATTTATTTTGGAAATTTTTTTGAAAGCCGTGTTTGTTAGCAAGATAGGCTCGACCACTGGTCCTGAATCTAGCGATTTCAAAAAATTTCAAGTTGGGGGGCCCAAGTTCGACCAAACTAAATACAAAACTAGTCTACATGATGATAATACGAGTATTAGATGCAAAATTAGTAACATTAATCAAGTTTCACTTTTTTTAATGGATGCCTAGAGGTCGATTTCATTGACTGGAGTGTGGTTTTTAGGGGTATGCATAAAAAGGCACATTTGCTGAAACGGACCACGTTTTGAGATGGGAAAAGCTGAATAACATAAAATCTATTGGATCTAGCGAAAAAAGTATTGGAGTAAAAGTTGAAGAAGATAACATGTCAAATAATATAACACCAATTTCAAGTCTGTAGGACAAATGGTTACTATGTTATGAGGAAAGAAATAATGTTTTTATGAAAAAAAGTGAGTTTTTCTAAACTTCAACCTCGATGCGGCACGGGTTAATGTTATCCGATCGACCTAAAACTTTGGGAATCTCATTTTCTAGTCAAATGGCACCTTTTAGGGGGTTGCCACGATTGAATTTCGAATGTTGATTTTTTGTGACCACACGGCAATACGCAAAAATGTTTTTGAGTAAATCACTTCCGGCAACCCCCTAAAAAGTGCCATTTGACTAGAAGATGAGATTCGCAAAGTTTTAGGTCGATCGGATAACGTTAACCCGTACCGCATTGAAGAAGAAGACCAGAAAAACTCACTTTGTTTCAATAAAAATACTCTTCTTTTCCTCATAACCTAGTAACCATTTGTCCTAGAGACTTGAGATTGGTCTCATTCTATTGCAAATGATATCTTCTTCAACTTTTACTTCCATAATGTTTCCTGTAGATTTTATGTTATTCAGCTTTTCCCATCTCAAAACGTCGTCCGTTTCAGCAAATGTGCCTTTTTACGCATACCCCTAAAAACCACACTCCAGTCAATGAAATCGACCTCCAGGCGATTTGACACTTCTTTATCACTCTGGTTTATTGAAAATGAGTATGTTTCAGGTATAAATGTAAAGGTTGAGGCTGCTTTAAGGGGGGGGGGGGGATCTAGGTAACTACCAGCTACCAGATATATTGAAAAATGAAAACGTAGAAAGAGTAGCGATGTTGATTAGTTGTGGAGATGAGGATAGTTGATCGGAGTTCCTCAACTCGAAAATAGTACTGGACTCTTGCAAGCCCAGGCGGTATTTGGAGCCATTCAAGAGTGGGGTGCAGCAGACAAAATTCATGAAATGTGCTTTGACACCACAGCTGCAAATACTGGTCGGGTTAGGGGGGCTTGTTTTCTGCTGGAGCAATTATTGAAAAAAGAACGTTTGTGTTTATCATGCCGTCATCATATTTATTTTGGAAATTTTTTTGAAAGCCGTGTTTGTTAGCAAGATAGGCTCGACCACTGGTCCTGAATCTAGCGATTTCAAAAAATTTCAAGTTGGGGGGCCCAAGTTCGACCAAACTAAATACAAAACTAGTCTACATGATGATAATACGAGTATTAGATGCAAAATTAGTAACATTAATCAAGTTTCACTTTTTTTAATGGATGCCTAGAGGTCGATTTCATTGACTGGAGTGTGGTTTTTAGGGGTATGCATAAAAAGGCACATTTGCTGAAACGGACCACGTTTTGAGATGGGAATAGCTGAATAACATAAAATCTATAGGATCTAGCGAAAAATGTATTGGAGTAAAAGTTGAAGAAGATAACATGTCAAATAAAATAAGACCAATTTCAAGTCTCTGGGACAAATGGTTACTATGTTATGAGGATAGAAATAATATTTTTATGAAAAAAAGTGAGTTTTTCTAAACTTCAACCTCGATGCCGCACGGGTTAATGTTATCCGATCGACCTAAAACTTTGGGAATCTCATTTTCTAGTCAAATGGCACCTTTTAGGGGGTTGCCACGATTGAATTTCGAAAGTTGACTTTTTGTGACCACTCTAGTAGGGTGGTCACAAGGCAATAGGCAAAATTCCTTTTGAGAAAATCACTTCTGGCAACCCCCTAAAAGGTGCCATTTGACTAGAAAATAAGATTGGCAAAGTTTTAGGTCGATCGGATAACGTTAACCCGTGCCGCATTGAGGTTGAAGATCAGAAAAACTCACTTTGTTACATAAAAATACTCTTTTTTCCTCATAACATAGTAACCATTTGTCCTAGAGACTTGAAATTGGTCTCATTTTATTTAAAATGTTATCTCCTTCAACTTTTACTTCCATAATTGTTTCGCTACATCCTGTAGATTTTATGTTATTCAGCTTTTCCCATCTCAAAACGTGGTCCGTTCCAGCAAAAATGTGCCTTTTTACGCATACCCCTAAAAACCATACTCCAGTCAATGGAATCGACCTCTAGGCAATTTGATACATCTTTATCACTCTGGTATATTGAAAATTGATACATTTGATTCTAATATATAATATATGGAGGGGGTAGGGTGAGATGGGTGGGTGGTGGGTGCTATGAAATGCTCAAAAAACAATAAAAATTACGTAAAAAGTGTTTAATTAATACAAATTGAAAGTTTTTTGTATAGAAAATAATAGCCTGGAACCTATTTTACAACACAATATATCTATTCCAACCCCACTGAATTTAGAACTACATTAATGGCTTAGATAGTGAGGCTATATCGACATCAGGGTAAATTTTCCTACATTTTGACACAACTTGTAATAAAAATTGGCGCTGTTCTTCGTCTTTTGTCATGCAAGAGTTCAAGCAATTCAGTGGTGTTGGAATAGATATATTGTGTTGTAAAATAAGTTCCAGGCTACTATTATCTATACAAGAAACTTTCAATTTGTATTATTAAAACACTTTTTACATTATTTTTATTGTTTTTTTTGCATTTCATAGCACCCACCACCCGCCCATCTCCCCCCTACCCCTCCATTTATTATATATTAGATTCAAATGTATCAATTTTCAATATGCCAGAGTGATAAAGAAGTATCAAATTGCCTAGAGGTCGATTTCATTGACTGGAGTGTGGTTTTTAGGGGTATGCGTAAAAAGGCACATTTGCTGAAACGGACCACGTTTTGAGACGGGAAAAGCTGAATAACATAAAATCTATAGGATCTAGCGAAAAAATTATTGGAGTAAAAGTTGAAGAAGATAACATTTCAAATAAAATAAGATCAATTTCAAGTCTCTAGAACAAATGGTTACTATGTTATGAGGACAGAAATAATATTTTTATGAAAAAAGTGAGTTTTTCTAAATTTCAACCTCGATGCGGCACGGGTAATGTTATCCGATCGACCTAAAACTTTGGGAATCTCATTTTCTAGCCAAATGGCACCTTTTAGGGGGTTGCCACGATTGATTTTCGAAAGTTGACTTTTTGTGACCACTCTAGTAGGGTGGTCACAAGGCAATAGGCAAAATTTTTTTTGAGAAAATCTCTTCTGGCAACCCCCTAAAAGGTGCCATTTGACTAGAAAATGAGATTCGCAAAGTTTTAGGTCGATCGGATAACGTTAACTCGTGCCGCATTGAGGTTGAAGATCAGAAAAACTCACTTTGTTTCATAATAATACTCTTTTTCTCCTCATAACGTAGTAACCATTTGTCCTAGAGACTTGAAATTGGTCTCATGTATACATATAATAAAACAGTGTCTGTCTGTTTGTTTGTTTGTTTGTTTGCCTCGGCATCAATTGAGAACGGCTGAACGTAGAAAGTTGCGGCTGGTACCATTTGACGCAGAATTTATCTGGGAAGGTTTATGAAAAATCCGCATTTGAATCTGTCCATCCGTTGAAACGCTATGAATGAAATACTACTAAAAAACGCTGCAAATCCCTGCACAACGGTTTATTATTTTGTATAGAATACCCTTGTGTTACAGATCACAGCTCTATGTATAGATAACCCGTCTATATAATATGATATGTACTATTCTATACATATTATGTAGATCGCAGACCCTCCGTAGGTTAGTACCTAACCCCGTACTCGTTACTAGGTACCTACCTAAATCACGAGTTAAATGTTGCTAAAATAATTCTGCCGATGACAAACAGTACCTAACAAAAAGAAACACACATAATGAAGTTCTGAAAAGAAATTGTTGATGAGGAGTGAAAAAAGTTGCGAAAGTACCTACCAACAAACTCCAGCCCCTTCTACGTAGATGGTATAATGAACCGTTGTGTAATAATTTACCGTTGAGTAATGATTTACCGTAGTAATAATTTACCCATCAATAATACTTCAACGTTTGTTCAAGTTTCACTACCTACCAACAAACTCCAAGAGAGCCATCATTTTTCAAATTAAATAATATCACAGAACAACCAACTCGACTTCATACTCCGCCAATATAATCAGGTGATCCCTACCAATGATTGGCCGTATTCACAAATTCCTATTGTGGGCGCGTCTCTGGTTACGAGATTTGATTTGAATTGTATACAATTTCATTCACACTGGAGTCGAAAATGCCTGTCGGTGCAAACTTCGGGGCCTTACTGTGAACGAACGGCTGGACGTACGATGCTCCGGATGGTCTTAAAAAACTCGCAAGTTCAAGAACTATTTAAAACCGTAAAAATATTTACGTAAAAAAATTGTATAGGCGTTTTGAAAATTTCAACCCCTATTTTGAACCCCTTAGAGATGACTCACAGTAACGTCGAGCTTCGAGGACCAACTAGACGCCGAACGGAACCTATAACCCGAATTTCATCAATTTTTTTTCATGGTAACTAAGAAAAGTGGCCCGTACGGCGTACGGCGTACGGCGTACGGCGGACAGACAGAAATATTTTTATTGCAGTTTTGGATTCTACATACCTTGAAACGTAAACCATCAAATTTTGAGGGGGGGTAAGAATTTTTTTTTTCATGCTCGATTCCAATGGTTCATTATTGAAAATAATAAACCAAAACGTGTTATAATCACTTCTATGAGGACGTTTATGCTTATAATAACTTTGAACGGTTGGACGTAAATCCGATTGTAATTAGATTCTGGATTCAGCTCGACGAGTACATTCAAGTGGTACTTCAATCAGGATGTTAGTGGTAGGGGGGTACAGGTTATGAGAGGGGTCTACAGACATTTCAAAACTACTTGACCAATTGGAGTGCAACTTTGGGAATTTGTTGTGTGAACATTGAGGAATGTTTCTAACCAGGTAGGGAGGGTTCATAGGATCCGGGGGGGGGGGGGGGTTAAAGGCAGTTAGGGTTGGGATTGGGGAAGGTTTCTGATCAGTTGAGGAGGGGGGGATACAGGCATATTAAAATACATGACCGTTGGCTCCATTTATTTAAATCGCAGCAACACGCGTCGGTTCAAATAGTATAATATATCATAAAACAGTGTCAGTCTGTTTGTTTGTCTCGGCATCGATAAATGAGAACGGCTGAACGTAGAAGGTGGTATCTGTTATGAGTGGGGCCTGTCCTAAAGGGGGTGTCTGTTCTACCGTTGCGAAGCGCGGGTACACAGCTAGTTTTATATAAAACTCTGTCTGTAGACCCCAAAACACACAAGATACAAAATCCGTATCAGACCATCCTGAATTCACTGCCGAAAGACACCAAAAATTATATGTATATATATTTTATATATATATATTAATTGCTATGCAATTTTAACGCCGGGGGTCATGTGAAAAAAATGTCCTGTCACAATATCCTGTCACAAAAACGCGTCACGCAAAGAGGAATGTGATGAAGATGAGCACAAAGAGGAATGTGATAAAGATGAGCACAAAGAGGAATGTGATAAAGATGAGCACAAAGAGGAACGTGATAAAGATGAGCACAAAGAGGAATGTGATAAAGATGAGCACAAAGAGGAATGTGATAAAGAATAGTTTTATTTTTTTGTGTGTTGGTGGTGTGGGGGGGGGGGGGTAAATTGCATAGCAAATTCTCCTTTGTTATACGAAGTATAAGAACACATCCTTCGGGGGTGAGGAACGGCGAAGCCGTTCCGAGGGGGCGGAGCCCCCTTTGGGGGTCCAGGGGGCTTGCCCCCTGGCGAGGCCCGAAGGGCCGAGTATATATATATATATATATGCATATATAAACGCTGCAAATTATTACACAACGGTTTGTTGTATGCCTGTATAATATGCCTCTTCTGCGTAGACCACTGTTTTCTGTCGTCAATACCTAAACTCGTGCTCCTACTCGTGATTTATGTAGGTACCTAGTAACGAGTATTTCAATAGAAGGGTGAATGAATTCGAATTGTATACATTTAACTCAAATGTCATCACCTGGGACGCGCTAAAAATCGGGAATTGGCCCGAGATAAAATCATTGCTAGGGGCCACCTGATTATATTGACGGAGTATGAAGTCGAGTTGGTTGTTCTGTGATATTATTTCATTTGGAAAATGATGGCTCTTTTGGAGTTTGTTGGTAGGTAGTGAAACTTGAACAAACGTTGACGTATTATTGATGGGTAAATTATTACACAATGGTAAATTATTACACACAATGAATTCTAATTATTATCACACAACGGTTCATTATACCATCTACGTAGAAGGGGCTGGAGTTTGTTGGTAGGTACGTTTGCAACTTTTTTCACTCCACATCAACAATTTCACTTCAGAACTTCATTATTTGCGTTTCTTTTTGCCATTTTGAGTACTGTTTGTCATCGACAGAATTATTTTAGCAACATTTAATTCGTGATTTAGGTAGGTACCCAGTAACGAGTACTGGGTTAGGTACTAACCTACGGAGGGTGTGCGATCTACATAATATGTTTAGAGTACTATATATTGTATTATATAGACGGGTTATCTGTACAGAGAGCTGTGATATGTAACAACGGTAAATTATTACACAACGGCAAATTATTACTCAACGGTTCATCTACCAAGAAGGGGCTGGATTTTGTTGATTGGTACTTTTGCAACTTGAACAACCGTTGAAGTATCATTGATGGGCAAGTTATTACACAACGGTTCATTATAGGTATTGACCACAGAAAACAGAGATCTACACAGAATGGGCATCTATTTCACTCCACATCAACAATTTCCCTTCAGAACTTCATTATTTGCGTATCTATTTCCCATTTTAGTTACTGTTTGTCATCGACAGAATTATTTTAGCAACATTTAACTCGTGATTTAGGTAAGTACCTAGTAATGAGTACGGGGTTAGGTACTAACCTACGGAGGGTGTGCGATCCACATAATATGTATAGAATAGTACATATTATATTAGACGGGTTATCTATACAGAGAGCTGTGATCTGTAACAGAAGGGTATTCTGTACAAAATAATAAACCGTTGTGCAGGGATTTGCAACGTTTTTAAACTATAAATAAGTGAGAGGGTTTTTTGTGGTGGGTTTCGAGTTCGAAAGCGGGCATTCCAACGGCATGAATCAATGCGTTAATGGTATTCCGTATTACGATAACAAACGAAACGTCCGAATATAATTTCCATCGACTGACATCAACTGCTGAAACCCGACGCCCCCATTCTGTCGGAGAATGGCGCTCGCTGACGCCCAACTCCCAGTCACTCGCCAGCCATGAGGGGCCTACTGGTGTTTGTAGTGTCGCTGGCGTCATCTTCAAGCTACCGACTACCGGAGGAACCGGACGGTCGTAACGGCATCCAACCGGACGGTCGTAACGGCATCCAACAGGCCGACCCCGACCCCGCGAGCTCCACGATCGTCGATCTGGTCACCAACGCCGTTTCCTACGTGTACAAACTGCCCGAGAGCGACACCGGACACGTTCAAACGGGTTTGACGGGCTTTTCGTCCGGATCGAGGATATTCGACATCTTCAAAAACGCCGTGGCGCATCTCGAAGTCAACTCGATTCTGAACCTTTTGGACAGAATCACCGGGTTCAACATTTCGAGTCTGCTCGGAGATTCGATACGTGAGTTGAACGTTTTATTTGTATTTTAATTTAAAAAAACCTTCATTTGCGAAACCTGTAACAGTTCCTATATAATGCATGAGCAAGCAGAACTGTTACTCAGGAACGGTGCCACCCGTCCCAACGATAGGAAGGAGAAGAGACAAACCGTTTCCTGCATTCAACAAGGTCAGATCATACCTCATTTTGGTTTATTATTTTCAATAATGAACCATTGGAATCGAGCATGAAAAAAAAAAAAAATTCTTACCCCCCTCAAAATTTGATGGTTTACGTTTCAAGGAATGCAGAATACAAAACTGCAATAAAAATATTTCTGTCAGTCCGCCGTACGGGCCACTTTTCTTAGTTACCATGAAACGAAATTGATGAAATTCGGGTTATAGGTTCCGTTCGGGGTCTAGTTGGTCCTCGAAGCTCGACGTTACTGTCACTCATCTCTAAGGGGTTCAAAATAGGGGTGGAAATTTTCAGAACGCCGTAGCTCGAAAACTTCCGATGGAAGGGTATGGTTTTTTTTACGTTATTAAATTTGTCTTGAGCTTAACAATTTTTTGAGACCACCCGGAGCATCGTACGTCCAGCCGTTCGTGAGCACCAAAAGGCTTCGTCAACACGATCGTGAATCAAACGGTATAAATCCGGCCCGGATATCATCACTAGGGAGCACCTGATTATAATCACGGATGGCTGTATGAAGTCGAGTTGTTTGTTCTGCGATATTATTTCATTTGACAAGTGATGGACTATTGGATTTTGTTGGTAGGTACTTCTGAAACTTGAACAAACGTTGAAGTATTATTTATGGGTAAATTATTACACACCGGCAAATTATTACACAACGGTAAATTATTACACCACGGCAAATTATTATACACCGTCAAATTATTACACAACGGTAAATTATTACACCACGGTAAATTGTTACACAACGGCTCATCTACCCAGAAGGGGCTGGATTTTGTTGATAGATACTTTTGCAACTTGAACAACCGTTGAAGTATTATTGATGGGTAAATTATTACACAATGGCAAATTATTACACGACGCGTAAATTATTACACAACGGCTCATCTACCCAGAAGGTGCTGGATTTTGTTTATAGGTGCTTTTGCAACTTGAACAACCGTTGAAGTATTATTGATGGACAAGTTATTACGCAATGGCAAATTATTACACAACGGCAAATTATTACACATCGGTAAATCATTACACAACGGTAAATTATTACACAACGGCTCATCTACCAAGAAGGGGCTGGAGTTTGTTGACAGGTACTTTTGCAACTTGAACAACCGTTGAAGTATTATTGATGGGTAAATTATTACACAACGGTTCATTATTCTATCTCCGTAGAAGGGGAACCTATACAGGTAAATTATTACACAACGGTTTAGGTAGGTACCTAGTAACGAGTACGGGGTTAGGTACTAACCTACGGAGGGTCCGGGATCTACATAACACACATGTTATATAGAATGGTTATCTATACGGAGACCTGTGATCTGTAACAGAAGGGTATTCTGTACAAAATAATAAACCGTTGTGCAGGGATTTGCAGCGTTTTTATTTATATCACTCGATATTTAAGCCATTTCTTCCTTTCAACAATTCTGCGGTTGCCCGATAGGTCACCCCTTGAATTGTCATCCTTCGAGAAATATATAAATCTACCCCCCTTGGGTAAATTTAACTTCCCCTTAATTTTCGCCCCTTAACCTTCTTGGAGCTTTATTCCTCAATTATCCAATTAAAAGGTATCGAGTCAGAACAGAATCGTTGTCTACTTAATATCTTCCCTTCTCCTGTAACAGCACCTACTTTAAAAGGAATTATTCATTAGTGAAATTTAGGAGAGTGTCCCAATCCGAGCAGAGTCGAGATAAAAATAATATTACCCACTCCGTTACACACCAATTTTAGATTATCACTGTAGGTTTATTTTAATATACTGAAACGCTTTTCGGCTAAATTTCAACCATGATCAGGTAAGCACAACAAACACTGGAAACAGGTGTTTCAAATTTCCCGTTTTCGTTGCTTGCTGTTGCTTGCCTGATGGTTAAAATTTAGCCGAAAAGCCTTGCAGCAAGATGAAAATAATTTCCAGCCACGCAGCATGGCTATAAATGCAAATTTTCAAAGAAATGTTCGTGCTGTTGTGTTGAAAGGTGGTATAGCGAGAAACGATGCCACTTTTTGTAAAATTATATTGATTCTTCGTGATTTTAGCGTGATAAAGTTCACGGGTCAAATTCACTCTTTTGATAAAAATATTTTCATAATCGAAATAGTCCCTCCGTCGTGAATCACCGTCCCACATAACGTCAAGTGAATTAATATTTATTTTAGCCCTTAATACCAACTTTTGACACCCCCCATCCAAATTTGACCCCTATTCTGTGTGAAAAACAACTGAAATGGTATTTTTCAATCTTAACTCACCCTTCAATACCACTGTCGGTGATTTTATATAAATTGCTCGCGTTTTTAGCAGTTCTTACCGATTTTTGACCCCTACGATCTCAAATTTGACTCCCTTAGAATCTTTGAAAATCGCTTGAATCTTCGAAGTCATCCTTTTTTTGGCAATAACGAATGTTTTGGCGAAATCTGGAAGTTTTATCGTGCACCCAAGGACAGATATCGTCTGGAGTGACACAAATAAATAAATATGTATATATATATCTGTGTGTACATATAAAATTTTGTTAAAATCTAGGGATGAATTTAGGATGCTCTGAAACGAATTTGGCTTTAAAAAAATCTCAAAACTACATTTTGGACCCACTGCTATAGCTTCATTTTCTTTTAAAATTCGCTAATATACCTACACTGATGATCTCAAGGTGGTTTATTGTTGTTCTGTACCTTCAATGAACATCTGTCAGACGTCGTTGTCGATTCTGGTCTGGCGGATGAGAACGGTAATCCGAGCAGATCTGCCTGTTGGTAGGATCAAATCCTGCAGATTGAGGTCCGCCACCGACGTAGATCTGGCAGATACAAATCGTTTGAGGCACGTGACGGTGGCTGTTCTCGATTCGTTTATTTTTCCGTTGGAGACGGGGTCGTTTGGTGGACGCCTAATCGATACCCCTTTTTAACCGGTGGTTCTCTCGCTGGTCTAGGAGGGGGACTCTCGAGGGTCCACTGTCACTCTCCTCACTGTGTCACGTGGTAGCAGAGCGTGGTTTGGTTGTATGCGCTGAGCAACTTACCATGCTGCATCCACTTTTTGAGGGCTTTCCAGAAGGATAAGCCCAAAGGTTTCCCGAAGGGTTCCTTTACAATCCTGTCCCTTTAATAATAATACATACAGCTATTGGCTTCCCTTCCGCCTTTGGAGTGTCAGTATAATTAAAATATATTGAACTCGTTTGAAGGCCATGTCTTAATTTACAAGTCCCAATAGTTGTTCCATACTAACGATGGAGGTTGATCACCTAGAGTCCTAGAGGTTGCCCAGATGAGCACAATTCACTGGACAACAACCTCTGACATAATTTTTTCTCCGCCAGTACTCGTATGTAGGAGTTCTCCACCAGTAAATATTGTTGAGGTGGTACCATTACGATGGAGGTTGTAACAGTGTGGGTTGTTCTTGGTAGCTTTTCTGGACAAGAATATCGTTTTTCTGTTTGATTCCAGTAACTTATTTGAATCATTAAATCCGAAATAACTGTACATAGAAATAACTGTACATATTTCATCATAAAGAACCACCAGAAACCCTACCCAGTCCACCAAAACGTCTTTTGGATCTGAGCCAATGAACATATTTGGAATTTCCCTCTGTGATTGGTTATTGTGAAACCGTCCTGCTGTAGCCAATCACAATACAGAATTTTGGTTCTGTTCCTTGGATAGACAATGTGGGTATTACATTCCATATGTATAGTATCCATAGATCTGAATCCACTAACAGGTTCTTTATCCTGGTGAACAAATGCGGACCTGTTCCACCAGAGGAACGATTCATTCTAGGGTATAAGCCTTTTGTTAACAAACATTTAGATCCCGTGACATCTTCAAGTTCAGGTGGATTACCATTAACCTCCACCATCCCTGTCAACCTCTCCTTATCCTTTATCCTTCTTAACTCTTGGAATCAGTGATACCAACATTGCATCACTTTATACTCGTTCCAATTTACATTTAAGAATTGGGCAGCTTTTAGAAATAAAACTTTAAAATTCATATCAGGACAATAAGTAATTCAAAAATTGAAAAAGGGTTAACATTTCTGCGTTATATTGCAGAGAAACATTTCAGTTTCACCGATGGAAGACAGAACAGCGATTTGTGACAATCGAATGGAGTTTTGGATTGTCAGTCAGAGCCTATGCCGGGTAGGAATGGAAAGCTCCGACTCTTGAAACCCACTTAAATTCATTTTGACGCTATAGAAACAATTGGCTCACTGTAGTTAATCCACGCTTCTTGATTGGAAACCAAGAGATTTCACCCAAGAAAGAAGAAAATGCATTCCCCAGAGTCCTAGCTAGCGGTGATAAAATCCAAATTGATCTCAAATGCACCGGCCCTGAACGAAGCAACAATCATACAGAATCAAGCTAATAAATTCTTCACTTTAACCCATCGTTTCCTTCATCCATTCACCAATGTAAGATGGTAGGGGTGGGAGGTTCTGGCTGTGACCGTGGAACCTTACCGTGCTGTCTGTAACCGTTCCAAGTTATATAAACCTCGATATGAACTGCTCCAGGTCCAGTTGGAACAAGGTCGGGCCTTTGAAGTTTCACGTGGATTTATGCTAATGATATTTAAAGCTATATGCAGTTTTTCTCGACATTTCCTTCATCATACTCATCATCTGCAACAGGAATCTGATGGTTTGTTCGGACAGACAGTCCTGGACTAGTCCAGGATGGAACTGAATTCTGAAAATGAGGGGATAGAACCATCCAGGACTGAGTCCACAACTGTGTCTGTCCGAACGGGCACTGATGATTCCGAACGGTTAACCTGAAACATAGTAACCTTCCACATAACCATCAAGTGCTGATGTGCAGGATCAACAGTCCTCGAAAAAATCCAGGACTGGCAGAACTAGTCCTGGACTGTCTGTCCAAACAGCCAACTCTCGATCCAAGACGAGTTCTGATGCTGTCCAAACGCACAAGAAGGGGGCTTGGATAGAACCGTCCGGAACAGTCCAGGACTGTCCGAACGAACCTTGAAGTTGGTAATGCTGGAAATTTTAGGGGAAAGTTGAAATAAGTATTTCAATCTTTCGGGATGAATGCCAGTTCAAATATATCATCTTTCAGATGATATTACAAGTATTACCCAGGGTAGCCACTTAAAATGCCGAAGTATCGATTCGTGATATCATGTCGTAACTACATTAGACGCAGCTGGAAAGCTCATAAATCCCCATTTGCTGTCTGTTGAACAAGTTGTTTTAGGTTAAAGAACATTGAATTACGACTGATGAATTAGGTATTAATTAAGTACATAATTATGGATTAGGTTATTAGAATTAGGTAACCAGTTGCCATAACTTCGAGTAGTGGGGTATGTGCATGGGTCAAAAAAGAGGTTTATATTATTTGTTAGTGAAGCTAGATCCCATTATTAGAACTTTGACGCCAACCGCACTGTCTTACAACGAGTAGTTCTTTTTCTATGATTTTAATGTCACAGGGAGCTCAGCCGAGATAGGTGCAATGACGTCAAAATTGGTTGAAACTTTTAAAAAAATCACAGGGAAATACCTACTTATCGCAGGACAGCGCGGTTGGTGTCCAAATTTTCAGGATGGAATCTACTCTCATTTAAAAAAATTAAAATAAATAGGTGTGTGTCGTGGTATCCTCCCAGAACCACAACTTCACTATGTAGAAATAAGATCTCGCCAAATAAATATAGAAGTGGGGACGGAAGACGCAGGAGAGCCGAGGGCCAGCCTGGAGATCCCCACCATCCTCCACTAGCTGGAGGATGGAGGGAGACAGCTCCCAAGCCTATATATACTCGCCTCCTTCGCCTTTTCAACCATTCTCCACTCTCCTCTAGTCGCTGACTACTCTCTCTCTACTCCTTACCTCGTCTCTCTCCTTTACCTAAAAGATCTTGGGCATGGTGGTGGTTCGCTCATAACCAAACCAAGCAAACTACCCTAAAAGATCTCGGGCATGGTGGTGGTCCGCCCATAACCAAACCGAGCAAGCTCCAAAAAGATCCTGGGCATGGTGGTGGTCCGCCCATAACCAAACCAGGCAACGCTCCCGAAAAGATTCCGCGCATGGTGGTGGTACGCCCATAACCAGAACGGACACATCCAAAAAGATCCCGGGCATGGTGGTGGTCCGCCCATAACCAAACCGGGCACATCCTCACACCGCTCGTGGTGGATGTACGCTCAAACACATTCATCACAGTGCGCAGACCCCATTAGGTTTTTCGTGGTGAATGGTGTGTGGAATCTTGTGTTTCCGACTATCGGAGTGACTTCAAGACTCCGGGGATAACAGTTTACATGGCATTTAATTGAGGGTTAGTTCGCTAGTAGTTGGAGTGAAGGACGTTCAGGCCGTCGAGAGAATGCTAAAGGCAATTGTTCCCTATAATTCATGTCGAGAGGGAAGTGAAGGTGGGTTGTACGAAGATAGTGGAAGTGAAGGGAGGTGGGCAAAAACTTCCTACAACATATACCTGCACCTAATCAGACGAAATCCTGTAGATGCCTACCTACTTATTAAGAATTATGCTAGTTAAGAAACTATTTACTTGTTAAAACTCACTCCGATTGGCTTAATGGTAGTTTTTGGGGAGATAATCAATAGCTAATTAATCAGATTAGGTTATATTTATAGATCTCGGAACTGAATAATTCAATTAATTCAAGAAAAATCCTAAATGATTCAACTGATTTATGTGCGAGAAAATATTAATATTGATGTTTTTGCTAGTTCTACTTTATTAAATTCTTGTATAATTAGAAATCAGTGGACTTTAATGTTGGTTTTCAGACTTGATCATCCCGTATATCTACGACAGTCGTTTATGGGACTTGATCCTTTCCGATATCCGTTTGGGTGCCGGTCAAATCCCATATCACACTTTTGCGGAGCTGGTTGTTCCTTCGTCTGAAAATTCCGCTTCACATGTTACCTCGATTCGAAGATCGGCCGAGGGAATGCCAGCGGAGTTGCGTGAAGTGTAGCTGTTTTAGTGATAAGTTGAATTTGATAAATAAAATTGGTTTGAGAATCCTTTACTACAGTTCTTGTACCCCTGGAGCTCGTTTTTGCTGAATTGTTGGTGATAAATGAAGGAGAGGGTAAAACTTGAAACACTTGCGGCGGAGTAGTGGAAATCCATAGCAAAAAACGCTGCAAATTATTACACAACGGTTTATTATTTACCTGTACAGATGCCCCTTCTGCGTAGATCACTGTTTTCTGTGGTCAATACCCTCGAGCTCCCCCCAGGAAAGCCCTAAATCGAGTACCGGAGCCGACCGGGCAACCACATATCAAAAATATGCGGCGGACTCAAGAATTCTGTCATTAATAATTATTTGTTGTTATTCATGAAGCATAACGGTTGTTAAAATTTAAAAAAAAAATAAAGTTTTTTATACCAAATTAAACCTTCTGGAATCATTGGATTGGAGCATGACCCCCCCCCCCCCCCCCCCCACAAAATTTGATGGTTTTGGTTCAAGGCACGCAGAATCCGAAAATGGAATAAAAACGCTGCAAAGTCCTTGTCACATGGGTTTATTATTCTATTATTTTATTGGTCTACAGAAATGCTGGCTGTTCATTTATTGTTTCTTTTATGCGTAATAATCGAAATAGCTATTTCTGATGGTTTCCATTAATTTTGGCCCCTAAAACACAAATTAGGTACGCTTTTTTTTTTTTTTTTAACTATCTTTGATCATTGATAGTGCCATTTAATCGTCTTGATCCACGTGTTGACACTTTTTCTAGTGTTATTATACATACTGCTTGTGATTTCAGACGATTTTCCAGGTTTTTGACTCACGAAAAATCAATTTTGGGAGCTGAACATCTGGTACAACCTCAATTTTCCACTCCTTGGTCAAAATCGACTTAATATTCAGTCTTCTCGTCCCCAAAAACATGGAATACGATACCTCAAAATCTCATTTTACTACTAGGTATGTTACTAAAACACAAAAAGTACCTATTTTTATACACATTTTCACTCATAACTCCGCTGGATATATTCCGATCGGGCTGAAAAGTTTCGAGACACAACTAGGGCCCAAATGGAGCATGTGTGCGAAAGAACGATTTTTTTAGACCGAAAATGAAGCCTGTACACGTGATACGGCGTACGGCGTACAGCGGACGGCGGACGGACATTGCATTTTTGGAATCTACGCACCTTGAAACGGAAAAGAAAAAATTTTGAGGGGGTGTTATACAAATTTTTTGCTGAGCGAATACATAGGTGTATTATTCACAGAATAATAAACCAAAACGAAAGGATAAAAATAGATTAGTCTATTACCACGTAAACTAACAAAACTGTAGACCGGTTTCGGTTGTTAAACCATCATCAGTACACAATAGAATGAAACTACTGGAACTTGAGCTCCTATTTATACAACTCGAGTGAATGGAAGTGCAATCTCATTGGCTGTTGAGGCCGAGGAAGTGAAAGGGAGTTGGAGCCTGATTGGCTGGAATACAATACAAGTAAAGAGAAAGGAGGTAGGACAAAAGGAAAAGGAAACAAATGCTATGAGGTGATACTAACCAAGCTTACAGAAATAAATCAGTTAAAGGTGAATAATTTTGGAAATTTATTTAATTTACAGAAGAGCCTAATTTATGAATTTTCAGTATTTCCAATTGTTCCAATGCATCCAGTTTCGAACCTTTATTACAAAGATGAACTATCTCAACTATCTCAAGTTGAGATAGTTCATCTTTGTAATAAAGGTTCGAAACTGGATGCATTGCAACAGTTGGAAATACTGAAAATTCATAAATTAGGCTCTTCTGTAAATGAAATAAATTTCCAAAATCACCTTTGCGTGTCCGCCTACTCGCACCCAAGGGTAATTAAGGGATCCTACTCGCACCCATCCATGTCCCACTCGCACCCGCCCTCGATCGAAAGTGAGGAGGCCTACTCGCACCCAAGGGTGATTAAGGGATCCTACTCGCACCCATCCATGTCCCACTCGCACCCGCCCTCGATCGAAAGTGAGGAGGCCTACTCGCACCCAAGGGTGATTAAGGGATCCTACTCGCACCCATCCATGTCCCACTCGCACCCGCCCTCGATCGAAAGTGAGGAGGCCTACTCGCACCCATTAGCCCACCCGCACCCGCCCTCGATCGAAAGTGAGGAGGCCTACTCGCACCCATTAGACCACTCGCACCCGCCCTAGAGCAAAATCAAGTTGGTCCACTCCCACCCCATCGCTCACTCGCACCCGCTATTTCTGAGCTATTAATTGGCGTTACCCACAGGAAACCACGAGGAGGTTGCTCACGATGTCCCCCAAAAATTTTGGTTAAGGGCTGTTGGCCAGGAAGCCATGTTTCCAAAGCGCCGTATGCCATCAAATTTTCGTTCAATTTTGAAATGTCTAAGAAGAAGTTCTCCGTTCTCCTGAGAACTTCTACCTCAGATATTCCAAGACTTAACGAAATTTGACGGCGCAAGGCGCTAAGGAAGTAGGGTTTCGTGGTAAAAAAAAACCCTTAAAGTCGTCAATCGTCCTAAATTTAAGTAGTATGAGTATGTTGCAGTCAACTCATGGAGCCTCAACTCATGGAGCCTCAACTGCATGGTCATGTTGCAGGTCATGATGCAGTCAACTCATGGAGGTCAACTCATGAAGCCTCGTAATGAGACTCGTAATGGGTGCAGAGTGATACTCTGTCTCGAGTACCCCTTTTAAATTTTTGACCAATAATGGGTGCGAGTGGGCTTCGGGTGCGAGCGGGCCAACTCAACTTTGATCCACGTATGGGTGCGGGTGGGTCTCGGCGAAATGACTTTCTCTCGGGTGCGACTGGGTAGACCTCCGTTTTGGCCCGACGGGTGCGAGTGGTCATACCCCCTCACCTTTAATTGATTTATTTCTGTAAGTTTGGTTAGTATCACCTCATAGCGTTTGTTTCCTTTTCCTTTTGTCCTACCTCCTTTCCAATCAGAATGTACCACCTTTCACTTGTATTGTATTCCAGCCAATCAGGCTCCACCTCCCTTTCACTTCCTTGGCCTCAACAGCCAATGAGATTGCACTTCCATTCACTCGAGTTGTGTAAATAGGAGCTCGAGTTCCAGTAGTTTCATTCTATTGTGTACTGATGATGGTTTAACCGGGAATGGTACGAACGTCCCCAAAAAAAATAAATAAATAAAGCTAGCAAGTGTTTAAATCATTTAAATCATGTTACGTCAACTGTTCAAGTCATTTAACGTGAATGTAAAATGTTGAATATAATAGTGCTACATGTCATCAAAATCACATCATTAAACAATAACTTTTTTTTCGTCAAAAATGTGGGACAGTGAACCACAAACAACCTTCATGAACTGATATCGAGTGTAAGTTTTTTCGTCGTATTTCGTGATGGGATTACTGTAATTGCCGCGTACAATAGGATTTCCGCCCTTCCGGGTTCCACCTGCTATAAAGACACTGTCCATGCTTCACTGAGAACAATGAGGTGCCGATCAGAATGAATACTTCAACGGTTGTTCGAGTTGCAAAAGTACCGATCAACAAAATCCAGCCCCTTGGTAGATGAACCGTTGTGCAATAATTTACCGTTATGTAATAATTTAACGTTGTGTCATAATTGGCCGTTTTGTAATAATTTACCCATCAATAATACTTCAGCGTTTGTTCAAGTTTCAGAAGTACCTACCAACAAAATCCAATAGTCTATCACTTATCAAATGAAATAATATCGCAGAACAAACAACTCGACTTCATACAGCCATCCTTGATTATAATCAGGTGCTCCCTAGTGAAGATATCCGGGCCGGATTTATACAGTTTGATTCACGATCGTGTTGACGAAGCTTTTTGGTGCACACGAACGGCTAGACGTACAATGCTCCGGGTGGTCTCAAAAAATTGTTTAGCTCAAGACAAATTTAATAACGTTAAAAAAACCATACCCTTCTATAGAAAGTTTTCGAGATGCGGCGTTCTGAAAATGTCAACTTTGCCCCATTTTGAACCCCTTCGGCTATGTTTACACTGCACGCGAAGCGATGCGATGCGAAGCGATGGTTTGCGATGACGCGCGAAAAACTCAAAAGTCCGGGGAAGTATTCATTCTGAATGGGAGGGGGCGTCGCCGTCGGGTGTTCACACTCCGAGCGGAGGCGAGCGATTGAGAGCGGTTCCGCGCGAATCGACTGGTGCAATCGTAAGGCACATTTCGAACTGATGCGAGTTCTGGCGAGTTCGACGTCTGTTGTATTGTTTTGAGTTCCACATCCGTTCACTTGAATTATTCTACTGTGTATTCTACGTGAAGTTACTTGAATTTTACGTGAACTAACAGGTATGTTCGTTTTGAACTTTATACATTCCCAAACCTGCTCTTGTCTAAAAAAAATTTTATTGCATTTTCGGATTCTAAATACCTTGATTACGTAAACCATCAAATTTTGAGGGGGGGGGGGGTTAGAATTTTTTTTTCATGCTCGATTCCAATGGTTCATTATTGAAAATAATAAACCAAAAAGCCAAGTGTTCGGTTGGCATTTGAATTGCCCTCCGACCACTGTACCTAGCTTTTTGAACAAAGTTCAACAGCGACCCACTAGATTTCTCTGGCTATGGATATTCAGTAATCTAGTAGAACATCCATGGTGGTTCCTTCATGTTAGCTGCAGTTTCCCTGTAGCTCCGTAGACCAAGCATGTAATCGGAATATAGCAGTAATCAATGCCCTGCAATCGAAACCTAGGCTCCCGAAACTGGCAGGCCCTGGGACCTTGTGTTCCCATGGCGACTGAGAAATGCGCATACTCGCTCGAGTAAAAATGTAGTTCGCCACGCCCGCTTTCGGCCATGTCCCAACCATCTGATCTCCACCCAAAAATCGTTCCTGTTCACAATCGATTCGATCCCTTCGATTCAACTTGTAATCTCGAAACGAGCTGCCTATGTCTCTTGATTTGTTTTGGTTGCGTGAATCACATTCTGTTGAGTCTGTTGTCAGTTTTCCATTTTTTGCTTCGAATCTTATGCGTTTGCGTTCGGTCCGGTTCCGGTGAAAGATTTGGATTTGTGACCTACCTGCACTTTGTCCTGTGGCGACCCCTTCTGCTTTTTGAAAGATTTTATTGGGAAGACCAGTTGTCTAAATCGAAAACGGTCTTCTCAATAAAATCTTTCAAGAAGTATTTTAGGGGCCCACCCTTCCAACATCAACTCTTTCGAGACTTCCGCACCAATATAACGTGAAAATCACGCTCAGACAACTAGTTCGAATTTTCCTTCAAGAAATTGGCAGGAGTTAATGCAATCAAAATCGTCCTAAGCATTCAGGAAACTCCGTAAGAAAATTTTAGGTACGTAGAAGTCCTGTAAAACTGACCTTGAAAATTCAAAAACAAACGTTAAAATAACTTAGATTATCACAGCTATTTGCGGTACAAGTATGTTATAGCCCCGCCAATATCGATTGTATCGATTATCTCAAATACATCGATCCTTGTGGTATCGATGACGGCTCAATATGGCGTCCCGATGCCTACATCCCGGGTGCCGATATCAACTTTCAAAATGAATACGGGAAGACCATTGTAAGGACACCAAAAAATAAGAGTGGCTATAACATACTTGTACCATCTATTCAGAAGTCCCAAACAACCTGCTCATTCACGGGATAGTTTCTGGGATTGTTTATCTTTTTTGAGATGCGAGCGCTAGCGAGCATCCAGATCGCTTGACAATGCGAGCGGCGGAATGGGAACACCCACCTACTTTGGAATACCGAAACGTCAACATGTCAACACACGAAGAACAAGTTAATACCGGTTTTGCTGACAATGAAAATGAAAAACTCAAGAACCCACCGAAACTTCTCACGTACACGACCCAAATATGGGTAGGTAAGTTAATTATAAAAAATGACAAGCATTCAGAAGTGTGTAAAACAGGTACATTAAAAAGTTGCATGGATTAGCGAATTTTTGAGGAAAATGAAGGTACCTACTTATGGGAGGGGTTCAAAAGTATTGGTATGCGAATTACGAACATTCAACTCATGGTGCTTGACTGGAAATTTGTAATAAGTTCGACGAACTTGTCGTTTGTGGTTTCAAGTTCGCACGTAGGTATATTTTGGTTTATTTCTTTCAATAATGGACCTCTTGAATCGAGCATGAACAAAAAAGTCTTGTCTGATACACGTCATCGATACCACAAGGATCGATGTATTTGAGATAATCGATACAATCGATATTGGCGGGGCTATAACATACTTGTACCCTATTTGCTATGGTTTTTTCTTTTCTTTTATTTATTTATTTTTTCATTTGATTTAAAAATCTATTGAGTAGGTACTTTTTGGATACAGCATGGGGGTATCGTATGATTGGTATGGCCAGTAAAAAGATAAAATTCAGTGCATACTGTAGGAATATAACAATAAATATGAAATCAAACCTACGCGATATCCAAGAAGTTCAGTCTATGTAATAACGATAAAAAGCGTTTTGAATTTACCTAATAATTTTAATAGCAATTCGGTTATTGCTTGTGCGTTTCCTTGCTACGGATCATGAATATTGAACTCAGTTTCAACAATACTGCAAGCATTTCAAGAGGTAGATATCAATAAAACGAAAGCTACAATGAAATTATTAGGTTTCATCTTAGAATAACATGCGGTTTATCGAGAGTCGTAAATCATCTGGCGTAGTTACGAAATAGTTCACTCGAAGAACTCGTGGAAACCCATTTCAAAGAAAAACGGAGTTATTGAAAAACATGTTGCTAAAACGCAAAAAGTACCTATTTTTACACACATTTTCACTCATAACACCCCTGGGTATATTCCGATCGAGCTGAAAAGTTTCGGGACACAACTAGGGCCCAAATGGAGCATGTGTGCGAAAGAACGAATTTTTTTAGACCGAAAATGAAGCCTGTACACGTGATACGGCGTACGGCGGACGGCGGACGGACATTGCATTTTTGGAATCTACGCACCTTGAAACGGAAACGAAAACATTTTGAGGGGGTGTTATAAAAAATTTTTGCTGAGCGATTACATAGGTGTATTATTCACAGAATAATAAACCAAAAACGCGGCAAAGTCCTTGTCAAATGGGTTTATTATTCTATTGGACATACCTACAGAGATGTTGGCTGTTCATTTATTGTTTATTTCATGCGTAATAATCGAAATAGCTATTTCTGATGGTTTCCATTAATTTTGGCCCCTAAAACACAAATTAGGTACGTTTTTTTAAAAAATTATTATTTTTAAACTATATTTGATCATTGGTAGTGCCATTTAATCGTCTTGATCCACGTGATGACACTTTTTCCAGTGTTATTATACAAACTGATGGTGATTTCAGACGATTTCCCAGGTTTTTGACTCATAAAAAATCAATTTTGGGAGCTGAACATTTGGTAGAACTCAATTTTCCACTCTTAGGTCAAAATCGAATTCATATTCGGTCTTCTCGTCCCCAAAAACATGGAAAATGATATCTCAGAAGCTCATGTTACTAACATGTTACTAAAACGCAAAAGTACCTATTTTTACACACATTTTCACTCATAACACCCCTGGGTATATTCCGATCGGGCTGAAAAGTTTCGGGACCTGTACACGTGATACGGCGTACGGCGGACGGACATTGCATTTTGGTTTATTATTCTGTGAATAATACACCTATGTATTCGCTCAGCAAAAAATTTTTATAACACCCCCTCAAAACTTTTCCTTTTCCGTTTCAAGGTGCGTAGATTCCAAAAATGCAATGTCCGTCCGCCGTACGCCGTATCACGTGTACAGGCTTCATTTTCTGTCTAAAAAAGTCGTTCTTTCGCACAAATGCTCCATTTGGGCCCTAGTTGTGTCCCGAAACTTTTCAGCCCAATCGGAATATATCCAGGGGAGTTATGAGTGAAAATGTGTGTAAAAATAGGTACTTTGTGTGTTTTAGTAACATAGTAGTAAAATGAGCTTTTGAGGTATCTTTTTCCATGTTTTTGGGGACGAGATGACCGAATATGAAGTCGATTTTGACCAAGGAGTGGAAAACTGAGGTTGTACCAGATCTTCAGCTCTCAAAATTGATTTTTTATGAGTCAAAAACATGCGAAATCGTCTGAAATCACCATCGATTGGTATAATAACACTAGAAAAAGTGTCAACACGTGGATCAAGACGATTAAATGGTACAATCAATGATCAAAGGTAATTTGAAAAAAAAAAAGGAGCGTAGTACCTAATTCAAGTTTTGGGGGCCAACATTAGTGGACCACTAGAAATAGCTATTTCAATTATTTTACATGAAAGAAACAATAAATAAACAGAACTATAGACCAATAAAATAATAGAATAATAAACCCATGTGACAAGGACGTTTTGGTTTATTATTCTGTGAATAATACACCTATGTATTCGCTCAGCAAAAAATTTTTATAACACCCCCTCAAAATTTTTTCTTTTCCGTTTCAAGGTGCGTAGATTCCAAAAATGCAATGTCCGTCCGCCGTCCGCCGTATCACGTGTACAGGCTTCATTTTAGATCTAAAAAAGTCGTTCTTTCGGACACATGCTCCATTTGGGCCCTAGTTGTGTCCCGAAACTTTTCAGCCCGATCGGAATATACCCAGGGGTGTTGAGTGAAAATGTGTGTAAAAATAGGTACTTTTTGCGTTTTAGCAACATGTTAGGAACATGAGCTGTTGAGGTATCTTTTAGCGAATTTTCAAAGAAAATGAAGCTATTGCAATGGCTTCGAAATTTAAATAATATAAATTTTTGGAAATTTTCTTCATAGAAATCCGTTTCAGACCATTCTAAAACGATTCCTGAAATTTAACACTTTTTTATATGTATATATATATTTATATATATCCGAATTTCAGGTTGTTGAGGTTCGGTCGTAATAAAATGCATGGGTCCCGACGTTTCAACGGTTTATTCCGTCATTTTCAAGGGCTACAACAAACAGCAGGAACAATAGTGGTTCAGTAATTAGGCTAATAAAACTGTATCTACAACCTACACTAGTACCTAATGAGATCTCCGAGAAACCTTTTTTTTTTTTTTTTTTTGAAACCTATGTGGTACTCACAGTTGTTGAGTTGAGCTAGACGAGGTGAACCAACACAAAATGCACTAGGATATTCGAGAGATTCGAGAGATCGAGATTCGAAAAAGGTAGAGCACTGTTGACTGTTTTGGTGGCTGCTGATCAACTGAGTTCGTTTGGGGAATTTTGTGTTGAGTATGAAGAATGATGGAGGGGGATGGGGGAGAAGGGGCTGGAGAAAGCCTTGGGATTAAATGGTTTGCAGTGAGGGCAATGAACTATGAAGGTGGATAATTGTTTGGGGAAGGGTGGCGACTCCTTTTTTGTTTATGTATAATGTTGTTGTAGGATTTGCTTAGGTTTTTTACATCTGTTCTCTTATTAATTGCTGTATTCCTGTGTTCTTCTATTGAAATCATTTCCTTGATTTCTCTTTTGAAGTCGTTCCTTTCATAAGCCAATATTTTTGTATGGTCGAATTTAAAGGTATGCCCTTTCCTTGCATGAGTTCTGAGTGCTGTACAATCTGTTGAATTTGGTGATTTTTTAAGAGTATCTATGCTATGTTTGTGGTGGTACAGTCTGGTTTTGAGGTGCGAATGTGTGTGACCAATGTAGCACTTCCCACACTCACAAGGAATGTGGTAGACTAGATCAGACTTCATATCTTTAGGGACAGGGTCTTTAATGGTTGAAAATAGTTTACTTATGGTGTTGTGGCTTTTATATGCAATTCTGGAAGAGTCAGTGGTAGCTTTTAAGACTTTACTGAGCTTTTCGGAAAGGTTTTGCACATACGGAAGTGAGAAGTACTTTTGCGGTGGAGAGGAAGTGGCTGGTGACTTAGGTTCATTACTCCTCTTCAAAAGGTTGCAGATTAGTTGGTGAGGGAATCCATTTAAAATGAGTATGTCAACGATCTTATTTTCTGCATCTCTGCGGAATTTTGTGGAGCTTAAGAGTCTGGCTCTGTTAATCAAATTAAGAGCGAAGTTGATTTTCTGACTGTAGGGACACTGGCTTCGAAAATTGATGTACCTTCCCTTGTTTTGGGGTTTCTGCCACCATTTGGTGTCGATGGATCCACTATGACTTCTTATTACAAGAACGTCTAGGAAAGGAATGGTATTTTTCTGGCATTCGAATTCCGCAGTGAATTGTAGCCTTGGGTGGAAGTTGTTGAATTTAGACAGAATAATGTGAATGGTATTTGAGGGAACTGCAAAAAGTAGATCGTCCACGTATTTGAAGGCAAACACTAATCTGAAGGGGAGTTTTGGGATGACTGTATCAAGCAGATAGTTTAAACATATATCAGCTAATATGGGAGCAATAGGTGAACCCATAGGGCATCCAAAATTTTGTTCATAAATGTGTCCATTGAACTGAAAAGATCTTTCTTTGGTAACAAGACTTAGGAGCTTGAAAATGTGGATCTTCGGAATTTTCGTATGCGCTTTGACTTCATCCCACCTGTCGGAAATAATGCTAAAAATGAGGTCAATCGGCAGATTGGTGAAGAGGGAGGCAGCGTCCAAGCTGATGATTTCGTAGCCTTCAGGAATTTTGGTTTGTGATATTTTTCGTTTGAATTCGAATGAATCCTTCACATTGTACTTGTTACTGTTCAAATTTTGAAGAATTTGCGCCAGATATTTGGACGTTTGGTACATTGGGGATGTGACACTAGACACTATTGGCCTAACAGGATTAGAACAGGAGGTAGAATGAAGGCTATCGTTAGACTCAACGAAAAACTTGCCTCTGCAATAAATCAACGAATCCTCCTACTCCGTAGTCGATCATCAGGAATTTTCCCCCCTCACATAGATACAGCTCTTAA